>CM035228.1:487900-1839459 GCA_020226215.1 Sindora glabra | reverse complement strand
TTTATTTTATTATAAATATATTTTTAATTTAATTTAATTTAACTATTTAATTATATATTATATTTCTAATTTTTATATTATTTTATTCTTCTTTTTTTTCATGCTCATTTTTGTTATTATTGAAAAATAATAAATATTATTTTAATGATATAAGTAAACTAAATTTTTTTTGAAATAAATGATTATATATAAAAATTTTAAAGTTGTAACAGATTTATAAAAATAAATATATCTAGCAAATAAAGTAGATTTGTTAACTAAAATAATCTCTTTTAAAAATAAATTTATTAATTTAAATATGAATATTAAAATGAATTATAAATTTTAAAGGAATAAATAAAGATAACTAATAAATTATATAATTATCAAATTTTAAATAAAGTAAATTGCCAAAAAAATCATGGGGACAAAATAAAAATTATAGTTTATTACCACTATAGTTATTGTAGTATTAAAATTAAATTGAATATGATCATGAAATAAAAATGATAATTTTTTATTTTTTAGTAATATTTGTGTTTATTTTACTTCTTCACTTGATATTTTTAACTTATATTCCATGAAATGAGTTACTATTTCAATAAAAAATATATAGATAGTAATTGCCAATGTTGAGTAAAATTAGTAAACATGAATTATAATATTATTTTATGTTAATTTATTATGTCATTTTTTGCATGTAAATTCATTTTCAACTTTTCAAGTTTTTAATTAAAATTTTACATATTTAATTTAATTTTTATTAATTATATAATATAAGAATTATGCATAAAGAATAATATAACAATCCAATATATAAAAATATTGTGATTTATACTTAATATTTTTAAAAAATTATGTAATTTAATAAAAATATTAATTAAGTAGATAATGAATATTAATCCCAAGTTTGATTTATAAATTTTAAAGTTGACGGGAACAAAATGTAATTATCTCATAGTTGATGGGGTAATTTACTATTTTTCTAATATTTTTTTAATTAATTAGTGGTGGGGTAGAATTTAAGTTTTGTATAATTTTAAGAGATAATTTATCTATTTTCATAATTCATAAAAGAAAATTTTAATCACCCTATAGTTAACAAGAGTAATTTACATTTTTATCCAAATATAGATAATATTCAAGTGTTTTTAATTGTAAAATATTAATTTAAAATATTTAAATTAATTTTACTCATCCTTTCTTATATCTATAATAAGTATATTTATTAAATTAAAAAATTAATGGTGAAAGTAAATTAATTATAATATTTTTTATTTTACTATTTTATTTTCATAAATTTGATAATATAATTTTTTATTCAAATAAAATAGTAAAATTTAAAAAACCAAACATAAATATAAACTTGGTGGATAACAACATGAGACCCCCAATTAATAATCAGCCATTTTTGGTGAATAATCAATAGGGGAATTCTATGTTACCTTCATGGGTTCCAAACCCATGGGGATGTGGCTAAATCTAAGCTATTAAATGAGTTGACCAAGTCAATGGCCTCACTCATCTAATGACTTACATTTTGCCACATACCCATAGATTTGGAACTCATGGAGGCAACATAAAAAGCACCTAATCAATATCAATATTTGTTATGGATTGTACTACTTCCTCCCATAAACACTATATTTTTTATAAAAAAATCCAAAGGGTAATTAGTAATTACAGAAAGAATGGCCAGTGATGAGCTGGCCCCTTATCATAGATTGGTTCTGGCGTATCTCTTTCGATGGTTCCAGGTGGCATACAGCTGGGTCAGCGTTGCTACGAATTTACCATATACCCCATACTCAAACAGTATATTTCCCTCGCATGTGCGCGCCGCTGATCTTCTTTCGTCTTATTATTTTATGCGAACAATTTGGACAAATGGGGCCCAAGAATACCTTCAATTGACGGTTTTACCCAGTTTAACGGTCACTTGGACTAATTAAAAACCAAAACAGAAAGAAGGAGGGAAAGCGCCCAAGACGGTCATTACACCGCGACATGTAAGGTTTCTTATGTAATTTCAACCGACTTTATTGGCTTTTCCTGTAATTTAACAGGAATGACAAATTATGTTGTAAAGGAATTAAGAGAGAGAGAGAGAGAGAGAGAGGAACGAAGACAGAGCAGAGGGAGGAAGGAGGAAGCTATTTCCATTGACAGCAGTTTTAATTGCTGCATTGCGCTGGGTAACATTGAATGTTTAGAACTGAGTCATGGGCGATTCAAGCGACTCAGTATCCATTGACATTGATTTGATACCTCTAGGAGGCAAGGTAATACTCACCAGCAGACGCAGAACCGAACCATCTAGAATGTTTGCTCTATCCTTTTTATTCATGTTTTTCAAGATCAAGCTTATAGCTTCGGCCATATGAGCTTTGCAGGAATGTACGGTCAAAACGAGCAAAGGTTCTGTTTCTGTATTTGTTTGTGGGGATCAAGAAAAGCCTGCTCTAATCACCTATCCAGATGTGGCTCTCAACTGTATGATTCCTCATTCCTATCTTCTGCCTTATCGTAACCGAAAATTTTGTACTTCTACTTTAAAATGTTTAAAAACAACATTGGTTTGCAAGGTTTGAGGTAGTCTTCGCAGTGTGGTGTCCTATATTAAGTGTTTCATGCTATACGGCTTTTGCAGATGTGTCTTGTTTCCAGGGCCTGTTTTTCTGCCCAGACGCAGCTTCTTTGTTGCTTCATAACTTCTGCGTTTATCACATTGATGCTCCAGGCCATGAGGTCGGTGTCAGCATTATTCATTTGAGTGAACTCGTTACTGTTAAAACATTTAATTATTGGGTATTTCATCCAACTTGGTTTAAGTACAAAAACTAGTTCTAAAGAGAACTTTCAACTTTGATAAATCAAAGAAAATGGAAAAAAGAATGTAATGCTCGTACTTCGTTGGCTATGAATTGGAAGATTTGGGAGTTGATGAAGTGTTATTTTGCAAATTGAGTTCCGGTCATGAAATGGTAGACATGTCTCCTCATATAGTCATCTTTCATCTTCCTTTATAGTGATGGTGTACAGAGTTTCAGCTTTAATGGGTTGTCACTTGATATAGCCATGAATATTGATGAGTAGGCTGTTAGATAGCTAGAATTTTACCAACGTAAATGATCTAACACAAGTCATTAGATTTTTGCACCTTTCTGATACAAAGTTAAGGGCAGTCTTCAGTCTAATAGAGAGTCTTGTTCTCATTCGCTCAAGAGCTATTGCAGTTGGGAGCTGATTTGATTTCGTCAGATGAACCATTGCTTAGTGTGGATGACCTTGCTGACCAGGTGGCCGAAGTGCTTGATTTCTTTGGGTAAGCAGTGCGTTAGCTGTCCACATTTTCCCTTTATGAGAAAGTAAATTTTCTGTTGTCTTCACAGTGGTCCATTATGGTGCATTTTCATCTCATTTCTGTATGAAGACACATGTGAGAATTACTGATATTGTGTACTACCAAGTTTAGATTCTGTGCATAACTAATGAGATAGGGACTCTACTTAAGTTAATCATTTGCATCCGGTGACTGAGTTTAACTGTTTTTCTTTCTTTTTTTTTCCCGTTCAAAACAGACTGAACTCTGTCCTGTGCTTGGGTGTAACAGCTGGTGCTTACATCCTTACACTATTTACTGTAAGTGGGAAAATTTTAATTATATTTCTATCTACTGTAACAATGGGATATAGCAAATTTTAACATGTCTTAATTTGGCAGATGAAATACGAAGAACGGGTACTTGGATTAATTCTTGTTTCACCCATTTGTAGAGCGCCTTCATGGACTGAATGGCTTTATAACAAGGTTCCAATCTCTGTCTTGTGCATCAAACCAAACTATGTGCAATTAGATTAGTGCCTTTAATGAACTATAACTGTATATACTCAGCTATCCACCATAGCGATGGACGGCCAAGTTAGCAGCACTCAGAAATTCATGCTTTTGTTTCAAATATATTTTCTTCGGAGGCATTATAAACTTGAAATCAGAAGCAATTTTGTTGTTATTGTAAATAGAAGCTCTATCTAATATTTTCCCCTTTATGCAGGTGTTAATGAATCTATTGTACTTTTATGGTATGTGTGGTTTATTGAAGGAATGTCTTCTGCAGCGTTACTTCAGCAAGGTACTGTCCCCCTTTTTATCCCCACATGAACTTGTGGCTATCTTCTGTAATATGACATTCATTCTGTATATTTCCTATAGGAACTGAGGTGCAATATTCAGGGAGCAGAGTCTGACACAATACTTACTTGCCGAAGGGTAAAGGAAATCTCAACTTCAGTGACAAACTGATACATTTAGATATTTTGAATTAACAACATTTCACAAAATTTTTGCAATATCGTTTTTCTGTACTAGTCTGACATAGGGGACCTCTTTTCTGATATGCGATTGCAGCTTCTAGATGAAAGGCAAAGTTTAAATGTTATGCGATTTCTTCAAGCGATCAATGAGTAAGTTATTATTCTTATGTCAGCCATGGTTTTTTCTCCTTTTTCTTTCACTTTTGTAACTCTAACTAAACTCGAGGGCTTTTAGTCCATCTCATATGCTCAAATGGTTATTGTCATGTATGTCCCATAGGGGCAAAATTTGATTATAATGTTGGAATTTTTTTTCCCCAAAAAATTATACCTTGTCTGTGATCCATTAACAAAAGAGGTCCACCTCTTGCAGGAGGCATGACCTCACTGAGGGTCTGAAGAATTTGCAGTGCAAGACACTCATATTTGTTGGTGAAAGTAGTCCATTCTATGCTGAATCTGTACACATGAGTGCAAAAATACACAAGAAAAGTTGTGCTCTTGTTGAGGTACGCTGTCCATTCATTATGATCTTATCTCTACCAAACTTACAGTTGACAATATTAAAAATTATAAGATAATCAACACCACTATGCCATGATAATTCCTCAGGTTCAAGCTTGTGGCTCCTTGGTAACAGAAGAGCATCCATATGCCATGATAATTCCAATTGAATCATTCTTAATGGGATTTGGCTACCATAGACAACAGCAATTTACTTCCTCCTCAAGCAATAACTCAAATCCAGTCAGCCCCTTGTGCCATTCGTGCATAGCACCAGAACTTCTCTCCCCAGAGAGTTTAGGGATTAAGCTCAAGCCCATCAGAACCCGTTTGGATGTTGGAACCTAATCAAAATTAAGCCTGTCCAATTTCAGTACACGACTAACCACTCTGCTGCTGCGGTAGATTAAGCTTGCTCTCTTGCTCTAGCTCTGCACATAAGGCATAACTATTTTTTGATGCACAACATATTCTTTTATTACCGGGGTAACTTGTGTCTTTTTTAATTTTCCTGGCTGTTGCTGGTTTAGAAGAGGTAGGAAAATATGTAGTTGACGGAGGATTATTCTTTTGCTAAGGAGAGATCCTGAAGAGTAATTGCAAACTAAGCATTGTTTGTCACTGAATTTTTTTTTAATGAATCTTAGATGTACCAATTTTCTTTTAGCTATGTCACTCTTTCTCCAAAGAACACGAAGGGATGTGCCGCAATTTAATTATTCAGTTCTGATCTATGTTAAGACTGAATAAGTTTATGGCTGTGCCCTTATCACAATATTAACCGACGAAAATGGAAAAAGGAAGAAAATAGCTCCCTTATGATCTTTTATGATCTTCTAAAGGAAGGAAGTGTGTGGGACTATTTTGGTTTACGTGGATTAATGAATGTGAAATTTACAGGGTAGGGTTTGTTCTTTTACCTTTTGCAACACATATACGCAGAACCTTCAAATCTGCCGCTCGTTAATTCTGAGACCAAAATTTTCACTTTTCAGTTATGATTTGAGCCTGTTCGTGTCATTCTACTTGCAAGAATACGCAAAAATCGATAATATGCACATTGTTTGTTGAGCTCCTAAGACTAGTTTTATTCCGTGCTATGTATGGGCTAGAACAAAAAATTTAATGTTAAAATGGATGTTTTATATTAAAATTGATTTAGATAGCAAGTTTATGTAAAATAAAATTTAACAAGTTATGGTTATTATAATCTTAAGAATATCTTCAGTAGTCTCAACATCTACATCGGCCTCAATCAAGGTTTTACAAGAATCAGATAATAATACCCAGAAATTTGTGAGGACATTCCTTCTTTGCACATCCTCTGCTCTCAAACGAATCCTTCCTGTATGCACCATTCTTCTGAAGATCTGCTAGAAAAACCTCTAACACTTAATGACCACCCAGTTCATGAAGTTAACATAAAGTTTTAATAAAATAATGATAAGGCACAACTTAATGAAAACACTAAATGACGATGATAGAAAAAACGACAATAGTAAATCTACAGAACCAAAAATGTAGATAAAGAGAAATCAAACAGAATCAAGACTCGTGCATTTTCTAAAAAATTTGGAAATTTTACAACAACACGGGATGCATCCGACAAAAAGGCTTAGCCACTTAAACACCAATCCACGACATTCAGAAACCCAGCGTCAGGTGCCGGGAAAAGGATCTATGATTGAAGAAAGAATCTCAAATAGGAGAGAAGAAGGACCTCAGTGCCTTGAGTTCTGGTGACAAGGGTTTTGCCGACCTGATGCTTAGACATAAATTAACAAAATATCAGGGCTTCAACTTCATCTACTCCCATCTTCTTTCCCTTCGAAATACTCTTGTTCTCCCTCTGAATTCATCAAATACAACTTTAAAACCCTTCAACATATGCAGTTAACAGTGAAGGTTTTAGTTCTATTAATATTTGGGTTGTCCCAAAATGGTCTCCTTAGCATTTTAATGCTTTCCCCGGTATTCATGGTTCGGATTCCTAATTTTTATGTCCTGAGTTTTATATATGTACCTTTGGTAATTCAACCACTCTTACCATTTAAAAAAAAAATGTGGTCTCCCTAACAGGCTATTTGCGAAATTGCCCAGACATTTCTTTTATGTTAAATGAAAATACAAATTTAGCATTCTTAGGTTAGCAATTGCCAAATTTTGGTTCCCACGTTGAAAAATTCTATTTTTAATCGAGACAATCTTCATCTAAGATGGAATGTTTCGCCAAATTAATAACAGATTACTTACGTGACTTACCGTTTTTCTGGGCAGCGTCATTTTTTTTTAATATGGCCGTTCACGAAATACAAAAACTATTCTAATTTCTGTCAAGTTCTTTCCAATCTATACTTATAATTGGATTACAGCTCGCATCGTAGAAAAATGGCAATTTCTGTAGACAATTCTGTGAGAAATTTGGTGGGATATTGATAGTTGGATCAAATTTGCTTCAATTAAATTTTTTACAATGACAAAATTGAGTCCCCTTTTTTTTTTTACACATTATAGGAGGATCACTAATTTTCTTTTATAATATAATGGCAGCAATAAGACTTGACCAAAGTAGCCCACTAATGATTTTTTGTCATAATTTTATTCTCTGTCACTGTAGTTTATCATACAAGGTAGTCTTTGAAAATTAGAAAACCACCGTACGAGACTTTGTTCTATTCGATAGATGCCCTCTAACATAAACTTGTATAAATCTAACCACCCGAATGACCATGAGATATAATAGACTAAGGACCTCGTTTGGTATGAACTCAATCATATTAACTCCGCATAAATTTACGAAGTATAGCATTGATGCTAATTCTGCGATTATAGCAGGCATACCAAGAAGCAAGTCCAATCCTATATAACAAGTGACCAACAGTAGGGGGAAAAATTAAAAAAAGATCCCTCTCACAGCACAAAAAACTCATAAGTTAAAAGCCGTGGAAAACAATTGATATCAGACCTTACGCAGCATGCAAATTGTAAGTTGAAAATGTCATAGAGCTAGCCTAAAATTTACACAGGTCTTCGAATAAATAGCCTTAATGAAGCAAACAGGAAATGTATAAGAATTTTCACGTTAATATAGATGTAAAACCAAAACACTGGTTAACCCCAACTCAGTGGCATAAGATTGCTAATGATACTCAATATCAAAAGGAAGGCTCAATAACAATAATCTTGGAGAAATGGCTGCATCAGGATGAAAATCTTAAACTCTTCAAGGCTGTTGTAAGTTGAGGAAGCTTGTCAGGAGCTCTCTGCTTGTAATCTTTCTCCAACACCTTTGCTGCTAAGGATTGTATTTGTGATCCTTCCTTGTCTTCCTTGCTCCTCCCTTTTGTATGCTGTGAAATAGCAGATGTGCACTGGAGAACAGGAATGAAACAGTTTTTCAGCCATAGAATACACGCTTAAAAAACAAGAATGTGGAAATCCCAACTAGCCATTAGTATTCAATACTGGCCAAATTTGAGGTAAATGGCGATTTTCATCACAATTAAAGGGTGTGTAATGTCCAAAAATCCAACCATACGCAAGCAAACACACATGTACTTCCACAGGAATTTGAAAAGATATGCAGTCCAAGGGACGAGAGAGAGAGAAGAAAGGGATGAGCTCACCAAGCACAAACCAAAGAGTGCTCTGGTATTCTTGCCTCCAGTCAGGTCAATAGTGGATGCATAGTATTTCTTAGCTGTCTGAAGGTTTTCCAATCCACCTAGCGTATAAAGTATCTGCCAATACCAAATGGTCAACTAGCATTACAATTTAATAGGGCATGACTCTCAGTTCCATATTGCATGCCTTGCTCTTATGGTCAAACTAATCAATAATTGAATATTTATTGAAAGAATGCTTACGTCAGCATAGGATAAGTGATAGAGTGGAACAGTAGGTTGAGATAATATTAACTCTTCGTAGCAAAATGCTGCTTGTTTGTACCTAAAAATAAGACAGGAACTGGTTGGCAACAGTTAAAAGCTTACAAATAGATATTTTTGACAGGAAAATTGCCAAATAAACTTTTTACATCTGCAGGGAGACATATATTTCAGCCAGTTCTCTCCATGCATCATGATCTGCCATGAATCTGTTAAAAATGAGGAAAAGAATTCAGAAACATGTTGATGCTGGACATCAACCAGAAATATTCTGGAAAAATTGCTTTAACAGTTGCTCACATTTCCAGATATTTATTAAGCTGTTCAATAGCCCCAGAAATGTTGCCCTGTGCCTTTGCCATAGCAACCCTCCTCTTAAGGACTATCTGTACAAGAAAAGAGATTTCAATTTAATTTTCCCAAGCCTATTTAAGGAGAAAAGAGGAATGAATATTATCATCAGAATTATAAAATGAGGACCAAAAAAGGGTCAATATTATAGATTTTTCATCTCACAGAGAAAGCTACGTACTTGATCAAGGGGATTGTCCTCTAAAAGGCTTGTGTAAGCCTTCTCTGCCTCTTCCCAGGATCCTTTTGCTTCAAGTAACAATGCCTCTAGCCTGCCTGTAATTTGTCAACGAAAAGTAAGCCAACAACAAATCATTTTACACTAATGTTAAAAAATACATGTAAAATTCATACATAGGGGCAAAGCTAGACAATATTTGTTGGGGGCCAAAAAAAAGGGTTTAGGGTTTAGTACATATAATTTAATGAAAATATATTCAAGTTATAATAGTAATGAATGGAGATTTGGGTAGAGTTAGCATGACTAGTTTATTTAAGATGAGGTTGATTCCTAACTCTTTAGTTGGTAAGCATAAATATGAGTCCATTGTTTCTGATATTTTTCATTTGCTATCAAAATCTGGAACACTGATATTATAAATATATATATATATATATATAACGAAACTTCATAAACTTTGTATAAGATCCCAAAATTATATCAATTCTAATGTTTTATAATGAGATCATCATAAAAAAATTATAATACTAGATTTAAGAGTAAAGATTTTAAAAATTTTATCTTTCCCACTTATAATTTTCTTAAATAATGGTAAGGTAATAATCTTACATTTTTACTTCAAAAGTCCTATTAAATCTCTTCTAATGATTTCTCACGGATTTGCTCAAATAAAAAGAAGAAATGAGTAAAAGACAAAATAAAATAAAAAGGACTAAATAGAAAATAAAGAGAAGACACCCAAAATAATAATAATAATAATATGACTCTTAACTTTTCAAAGGTCTTCAAATGAGTTCACATCAATCCATAATTATATTTTATTTTTATAATTAAAAATGAAAAAGTGGTGGATCATTTAAAAAAGTCAAGCAATGTTAAATATATCATAAACAAAAAGTAAAATTATTCTTTCAAAGATGAAAAGAAATGAAAATTAAATAGACTATGCGAATCTCTTGTATAGAAATTCTAGATTGCACACTTTACTCATGTAACACTTAAATATGTTTCTAAACCTTTTTTTAAAGGAAAAAAAGGGGGGCAAATGTAGATATAAATATGTTTTGGTTTACAAATATACAAACTATTAACCAAAAATATAAAACTTTTCGCACAGTCGCTGCACTCATATACTAGGCTTCGCCCCTGTTCATATTTGTATAAAAAGATGCTTAAAAGTGAAGACATTTAGCATTCAGTCAGCGTTCCTCTTAAAAGAAGCATATACAAGGCATACAACTTAGTCAACAGCCAGTTTATCAGTTTGATCCAAAACTCAATAAGCTAACATTATTGTTGGCGTGTTCAGATAATCATGACATTCTGCAGCAGTGTAGACAGAAACAAGAAAAAATGCTTCTGCAACAATTGTAATGTCAGAATGATTCTCTTGTTCTACAAGTTAGCAATTGATAACAACATGGTATGCATGGCTGAAAGACTAAGCAATGAAATGTTGAGGTTGAGCACCATATAGACCAGACATGGAAGACAGATTACAAGCATAGATAATATTAACTTACCAACCCTTTTACTCTCTGGAAATCTCTTCTGGAGAACCTTTATGCAGTCCTGAAAAAAGAACATAATCATTGTTAATTGTAAGATCCAGAAGTCTTGAACTTGTAGGTTCCTCAATATATCAAGACACACAACAGTAAAGGCTTAATTTAGCATAAAGGAAGACCAAAAGCAACTGTATCAAAATTCAGCAGTAAACAACTTTCCAGGATTCAGAATAAAAATCAAAGCATGATCTAGCATATAGCCTCTACAATTGTACAAGAATTACAATGTATGGTGAAAGAATAGTAACATAGACATCTGACCAAGATCATGTATTCTCCATCCCTAGAAAGTAATGCCAGTATAATAAAATCGTATATCTACAACAGTATACTTGCAAAGAAAAATTGTAACAATAAAGAGGAATCATGGATAATGTAGAACAGACTTGTGTTCAGAAGTTATATGAGCATCATACTATACATGAGCAGAAAAGGAAGCAAGTTGCAACATGCTTACAAGGCCTAGTACAGACATCATATGCATAACATACAATGAACAAATTCTTCACAACAGAAGTGACAAGACAACAGACTTGGAGGTTTGGAAAAGGCAGCAAGCAATAAGAAATGATATATTCAAGTCAGAAACCTGGAAAATCACATCATCCTTGCATAAGATTCCTTGACTAGCATACACAGTAAAGGAATTTTATGCAAAAAATACATCTCAACACAAGAAGTCCAAAATTTGACAATTCATGGAGTATACTACCAAAGAAACCAACCAGATATTCTGAAAGCCTTTTAGAACAATGGAGAAGAGATCAATACCTTGGCAACATCAAGACACAAGCAATCCATGGCTGCAACTGCAACCTGCTCATATAGAGTCCATTCTGCATGAAGAAACAAGTACTTATCAACCACAATTTATATTCAATAAAAAGGCAGGTTTTACATAAGTAATGTATTAGAAACAATCTGCCAACAGAAAGAGAAGACAATTTATAGTTCTCTGATTGCATAATTAAGGAGATAAAAGAATTTGAAATAACTGCTGTAGATATGAATATATGCCGCCTAAGATTGCTCAATACAACTATAATAAAGTTGATGTTCCCTTACAGCATTCATTTGAGGTAAACGAAGGAAAGGTAGCAAAAAGAATCAAATACGCAATAGCTCTTTTATTATCCAGAGCTTCACTCTGCAAGACTTCTTGCAGATTTCCCAAACCATTTGGGTACACTGACTCTCTCCAGTGTGACACACATAATAGCATCAATTTCAAAGGAGAATAACGAATGAAAGACAGTTGTTCATAATATTCATCACGTTAATGTCAATTTGTTAGAGACTTAATAGCCTTATAGCATACAATACTACGATTGTAGTACAGAGTCAAATGATGACTTAACGGCAGATAATTTATCATCTTTTCCATTAAAACTAGAGAAAATAAAGAGCAGAACGATAGAAAGAACTAATAAAGACTCAATTTGTGCCTCGCCTGACTATTTTTTCCCTCCTGTTTGATTCATTCACTTCAGCAACCCTTCTTTTCTTTAGTAGCCGATGCTAGCAATCGACAATTAAAAGCAATAATTATTGCGAATTATTAAGCCAAACCATTAAGTGTACGTGACATCAGTATAAGTGAAATCTAAGGGACTCAAACAGAGAATTAAACTATTTCAAATTTCAATAACATTAGTTAATATATAACAATATATCCAGAGGAGGAAAAAGGAAAAAAAAGAAGGAAGAAGCTCACACCCACCATCGGGACCGAGGCTGGAGCGCTTTTTGGGGTCGTTCAAGATCGATAAGCCGTGCTTCAAGGCTTTTTCCGAACGCCGAACCTTAAGCTTTCTGAGTAGACAAAGGAACTCCCAAGCTCCTCCCCCACCATTATCGACCTGATTCTCGAGCCTGTTCAACTGGGTCTCTTCTGTTTTGGTAACCATATTGGCCAATTCAGAGATTCAAATTCGTACAAATCGAGTAGTCTCGGTTGATGGGAATTTGGTGCGGGTGGCCAAAATTTGGATCTGTTGTTTGAACGGAGTGGATAACTAATCGCACGAGTCAGAGAAGGTTGACTAACTTGGCAATCACTTGTCGTCTTCTCGCACAGGTTTTCAGCAAGAGCCACCCTGCCGAGTTCCAGCTGAGAAACAGGAACTCATCAATGAGCATGGGATGAGAAGTCGTGGCAAAGCATAGAATGAAATGAGAGGGTTTTTCATTTTTATTTTTATTTCTTTCGAAAAATATTTTGAAATGGATAAGGATCGAAGAAGGCCATGGCTCAACTTCGTGAGGCCCATTTATAACATCTTCTGTGGGCTAACTGAATCATGTTTGAAAGAGTCGGCCGACTGATTCTGGCCTAAAAGTTTTTAGTGGGATTTGAAGTTTTCAAAATGATAATTAAGGTTGTCCTCCGCATCTCGCCTAGGTTTGATTCATCGATTATGAAGGTATTCATCTACTATTCAGAATTGAAATAACTTTACATAATCTATGAGTATGACTATTTTGCCTGCTCTTCCAATTTTGGATAAAGTTATTAATTTTATATATATTAGAAATAAATAAAATCTTTTATTTCAATGAGAAATCGATGGATAAATAATATAATTAAAAATATATAAATAATTTCAAAGAAGCCCTCATCATTTATGCTACAAGTGTTTGGTATCAAGAATTCAACTCCTCTAACTTGCAGTTTGAAAAATAAATTAAGACACAAAAATTAAATGATCAAAATTAAATAAATAAAAAATAATTGAAAAGATGATTTTTAAATATACAATCATCCACCCCATTGATTTTTTTATCGAGAATTATAATGTTTCACTTTATTCATATAAGAGCGTGAAATTGAAACACACCATGCTTTGAATGCCATGACAAAATAGAATTGTAAAAAGAGAGAACTGAGCACTTATAGATATAGTTATGTTAACACATACTTTATTATTAAAATTTTTATGTGGTGATGCGTTAAAAGTTACAGTATATATTCTAAACCAAGTTTCCAACATTTTAGTATTTAGAACCCTTTACAAGTTATTGTATAACAAAAGCCAAATTTGAGACACTTTCATGTTTAGGATTGTAAAGTTAATGTAAAGTCATATTTTCCTTCAACGAGGGAGCTTGATTCAAATGCAAGCAAAAAATCCTTTGAAGTGATCATGACACTCGAACTTTTTCATCTTAAAAATAAAACAAGTTGGAAGTGCAAATATTTATTCATTGTGTTAAATAATTTGTGAATGTTTTTTGTGCATTTACATGATTTTGGTGATATAATATTTTCATAAAATTTTAACATGTGCTCTTGCATTTTAAAGAAGTCAAAATATAATATTAATTAGTCAAATAACATGATGTATTAATTAAAAAATAAATTATTATTTTAATAAAAATTTATACTCGTGAGATGAATGTATTTTTTTAAAAAAAATATGAAATATAAACTTTTTTTGGCTATGAAAAAAAAGAAAGTACAAACAACTAGTGTTGACTATCCTTCTTATATCTTATTATAAAAGTACTTATTTGTTATGAAATATTCAGTTTAAACCATAACTACTACCTAAAGAATAAACCTATTACCACAATCTCATTACCAAAGAGTTAGTAGCTCTAAAAGTCTTCCACTTATTTGTTGCCCATAATTTGATACTCTCTTGTGTTAAATTCATAACCGTTAAAATAAAATAATATTTCAATACCATTTGACCAACCACTCTAATGGTGATAAAATATAAATTATTACTTATAGCTTTTGGATGAAAAATAAATGGAGAGATAGTTATTGGTAATTACTAATTATATTTGATATCCAATAATTCTTTAGTAGAAAAGTTTGCAATTATAAACCAACATTTGAAAATGTTAGTCATTATTCAAGTTACAAAAGTAACAATTAACAAAATTTTCAAACTAATTTTTTTAAATTCTTATTTATTGAACTTGAAGGAAAATGTTACATGAATATTAAAAAAAGAAAAGGAAAAAAGGAAATTGGCGCATTATATAAAAGGGGAAATACATAACATATCCTTAAAGTTCATCAAGTAATATAATTAATACATAAATTTTAAAATACTGCATTTTATCTCTTTCAAACTTTAGATTACATTAAAACTATTAAGCTTTTTGTCAAAATTAAATTGTTTGGCTTCACATGACATTCACATGCCTTCCAAATTCAAATTTCTTTCTCTATTTTGTAAGCATTTGGCAAAGTTATTGTGAATAAATGAAAACTTAATTGAAATCAAGAACCAAGCAAAATAAACGATCCAATTAGAATCATATGAAACATAAACTAAAATTTTACTTAACAATATAATTAATATATATAAAAATTTCAAAAAATGTTGACTTTGCCCCTTAGCAAGTGCATCATAATAAAAAGGATGAATTTATTTAAATCTAATAATTTCATAGGAATCTTACATAAGCCTTTATATTTGAATTTCCTCATTTATTTTGTGCACAATCTTTGTATACATTAATATTACTATTATGCTTTACATTAATTTACAGTTCTAATATTTTCAAAATTTTGAAAGTTATAATTTGAATTTCAATGTTATTTTATTATTCTTATAATAAATTAATCATTAGAAACATAAAAGACCACTAAATTTTGTTTATTTAATTCCTTTTTTATGTTATAAATAATAAAGCATTACTTTAAATGGAGCTTAGACATTGAGAATGCACAATGATACTTCATTAAATGTATTCAAGAGGTTAATAAAAAATCATGATATCATGACTCACCTATTCGTAACCAATATAAAATTCATTTGTCTAATATCCTTAAGCCCAAATTAACTTTACTTGATAACATTACATAATATTCTATAAAACAATGATGCTTTTATGAACATTTTTCAAAATATATATATATATATATATATACAAAATTAACTAGAAACCCTAAAATTATCTTTGGTTTTATCTTAACTTTAATTATGGTTGCTCATAATAACATTCTAAAGGAACTTCTATTTTTGAGCTGTAGGTGGAGGCTAAAGAGCCTCAGTAGACATATTTGTAAAATATTTTAAATAAAAATAATGAGTTATAAATTTAATAAATAGATAATCTACTTAATAAAAATAAATATAATCAACCTTGTATCTATTATATTCTATGTAAACATAGTTAGTAATACAAATTAATAAGAATAAACAATAATATTTAATCTACCTTATGTTTCCTAAATAATTGTAACTATTCATAAACCTAACCTTATTCCTTTGGGTCTCTTCTCTAATCATAAACATTTTCAATTTCAATTCAACATCATTCCTCCTTATTTAAGTATCTATTCCTTTAATCATATTTTCATGTTATCATACATCCCCATTAGGATTCCATCACTAATATCATAACAATAATATTCACACGCTTAGTAAGCAATTACATAAACTACATAAGCATACATCAACTCGTATTAATAAGCATACAAAGGCATGATACTTCAGTATGGACTCAAGTATAAGTGTTTAGAGATGAATTTTAGTCCATATACTAGAGTATGGACTCATATACAATCATCCAAATGTAACTTTAAATGTCATACTCAAGTAAGACTATCCAAAAAATAACTTTTTTTATGGATACACGAGTATAGGTATCTAGAAGTGAATTCTGGTGCTATGCTTAAGTATCACCTTTAAAAATATAGATATTTAATGAAAATATTGTACAAATGGTCATTTCTTTACTTATATAGCTTATACACTTCTTTAACTAAAAAATTTAACATATATTCATCATCTATACCTATATTGTAATCATCAACGACCAACAAACCATGCTATAATATTTTCTTCCACTATAATTCTTGATTTCCTAATTTAATATAACAAACATTTAACACAAATGCAAAATCGCATAGTTTAAATAGATTATCTACTCATAATTATATAAAGGTGAAAGGAGGAGGCTGATCAATGTTGGAGTTTAATCAAATAACAAGATTTCATACCAAATTTCAAAAAATTTAAAATCCTTCATTCTCCATTAAAACTCAAAAGCTTAACAAATATATGTTTAAACAAGAAAATGCTAATAGTTAACTTGAATGTTCTAAGAGTTATAGAAGATTAATGTTAATTGAAGCTTGTTTTTTGCTAATTTGTGAAGTTAGGATTAAAGAAAAGTTTTAAGATGAAAGAGGTCAATGGAAATATAGAGAAAAAATTAAAAAGATAATAGGTTTAAAGTTTTATTTTTTTAATAGTACATTAAGGGTGAACTTGTAATATTAAGGTCTCTTAAGGGTTGTTTGGGAAATTTTAATCTTAAATTTCCTCTAAACACCCCTGTTCTAATATAAATTCACACAATCTTTTGATTACTTTAATTTTACCTATTGTTATTATAAAATTATAATTTTCTCAAATAAATTCTTACCTTAAGCACATTCATAACAATTAACTAACCACCACACAATTTTTTAAAAGTAATAATAAAGAAATAAAAGGAAATTCTAATATTTAGGGGTTATAACATGTAAATTATTAAAATATAAAAATTTATTTTTAAAATGTTGGTATAAACATTAATTGTAATGCAAGAGGAATGTTTATTTCAAATATCACTTTTCATTTAAACACAATGTTTGTTGCTTAAAAATGCTGCAATGTGGCTTTTGAGTGCTTATAAACTTTTTATTAAGAACATTAATTGTTAAAAGTAAAATGCTTAATAGTTAATACAATTATATTATTGAATGAAGATTTTATTTGTGTCTCATTTAATGTAAATTGGATAATTTTCCTTAGTTAGCTCTTAATTTTAATCAAGTGTCAACTTATTTAATTAATTATATCCTAATTTAGAGGACATGTGTGGGTAACATGGGGCAAAACTTCAAATGTTAATATAAACATCAAGTGTATTACAAGAGGAATGCTCATTTTATTGATCACTTTTCATTTACAAGCTTTTCAAACATAATTTTTGTTACTTATTATGTTATAATATGATTCTTGAGCTCCAACATAAACTTATTATTAAGAACATTAATTGTTAAAGGTAAGGTGCTTAATAGTTTATACAATTATATTGTTGAATGAAGATTTAATTTATCTCATCTTATATCAGTTGGATAATTTTCATTAATTGGTCATTAATTTCGATTAAGTTTCATCTTTTTTATGTTAGCTTTGACATATATTGAAGAAATAAAGGAATAAATCTTAAATTAGAAATGTTACACACTATTTAAAATATAATAATTTGAAATTTATCTTATAAAGGAAAATAACTAGAATAATTGGTGTAACTTTGATTTGAAACAAAAATGGTATGTGTACAGAAAAATTTTGAAGAACTAATATGAATGAATTATGGGATAAAATAAAAGTTAATATTTTAGTAAATATTAGAATATGAATTTTATAAGAAATAAATAAGAAAACTTTAATAGTATAGTAAAGTATAAAGTTTTAAGTTATTATAAGTGAATATGTGAATATGCAAATATGAAGGAGATTTTAAATATAATTCTAAAAATGCTCTAGGCCATTATTTTATTTTTATAAGCTTTATCCCTTTTCCTATTCATTTTTCCCTGAATCCTTCTAACTTTCCATCTCCTCCTCCAAATTAAAGCAAGGGAACCTTACACTTACTCAAAATTTTCATTTAATTAAAGTAAAAACATCATTCTCAATGAGATTTCTCTTGTCTCTTCTTAGTTTAATGAAAAAATTAAAGTTGTTTTGATTCCAAAGGAAGTTGGTGCCCTAACTTGAGAAAAATTTTGATTTTATTATGATTAGAAATAAAAGATATCAAAACTAGTTTCATAATACCTTCATCCATATTACATAAGTAGATACTTCACTTTTTCTTAATAAATTTAAAAAATTTAAGTTCAATGATATAATTTTAAGCTTTTATGGTTATATAAACATAAATGCTTGATTTTTGTGTTAATTAATGGAACTAGCTTGATTTAATGATGCAAATGGCATTAATGGCTTATGGTTTACGTGTATTTATAAGTTCATGAGGAGTGATTAGATGTTTGATGCATTAAATGCATGATTTGGAATGAATGAATAATGAAAATTTTGATTTTTCCATAAAATCTCAAGTAATAGTCAACTATACCCCAAAAAATCTACTTTAAACGGGTATAGTTGACTATATAATCAATTATGTGGCCACCAGTTACTCTCTTAAAGTTAATAGTTAACTATAAACCTTCATGATGCTTTTTGGAATTTAATAGTTAATTATTAAGCTCTAAGTTTGCTCTTGAACCCTTGATAGTCGATTATATAATCAATTATAGATCCTAAAATTATTCTTGGAGCTCTCATAATTCAATATATAGTCAATTATACTTAATCTACCCTATTTTATCATAATTTTAAAGGTCTAATATGGAATGCATGACTCCTAAAGATTAAAATATACTAGTTTATGATGTTTATAAGATGAATACATCTATTAATGATTATAAGATAAGAAATTGAGATGTTGTACCATATGATACTTAATGTGAACAAACTTGTAGTGATGTTTATAAATGGAATATGTTGTGTGACCATGCATTGAGGTGTATTGTTGTTAGACTAATGTGAATAATATGGTTTATGCCATAATATAAGAAAAATGTAGACTTTGTGCTTTATGGCATGAGAAATGTGATGGGAGAAATAATGCGAATAATGAATTATTAATTTCTGGTAATATATTTGTGAATGGTATAAGATTAACCCAATAAGTATAAGGATGAGTTTGTAAAGGGTATAAAGTTAACTCAAAGTTACAAGGTGGAAACACGTGTTTTAATATTAATTAGTGTACAATGTGTATTAAATTGAATTTTAGTTTACAACTGACCATTCCACTGTGATGTTTTGGCATCAATATAATTATAATTAAGCTTCTTATAGCTATTTAAGTATGAATTTTTAATTATGAATGCTTTATGTGTTAAGTTTTATAGGATGAAAATCCAATGAGTAAGGTTATTAGATTATTGTGGTTGTTTTTGTCAAAATATTTAATCATTAAACTTTAAACTTACTTTTTTCATGATTTATTTTATAAATACATAAGTCAATCCTCCACCATTACCTCGTCAAAGCTAAGATTGTCAGCATGCTTTTATGTTTGTTTAAGTAACATTAGATATTTTGCAAACTAGAATGTTTTAGGCCTTACTCTATATATACTCTGTATATAGGCTATGGGTAAAGAATTTAAAAAGAAGATTCCTTATAAGTTAATTAGACTAACTTATCCTTATTTTGAAAGAAACATAAGAAAATCTATCTTTCCCATCTTTTATAAAATTCATCATGTTAATGAATGAAATCCTTTTCTTTCTTAAATGTTCTTTTTCCTTTTTATTACATGCTTTAGCTACATAATTAAGGAAGTCATTTAGTTTATATAGAAAATAACTTCTTATAAGGGATTAAGAATTTGTTTGGTTGGTGTTTTTAAAAATAATTTTTAGTTTTTAAAAATAAAAAAACAAAAGAATTTATTTGTTTAAGTATTTTTCTTTTTATTTTTAAAAACTATTTCCAAAATATATGTTTTAAAAATAAAAAAATAAGAATAACTTTAAGTTTTTTATTTTTTTATTTCAAAAACATACTTCATTAATGATATTATTGTAATTTAAGATTATTTTCAAAATAACTTACCAAACATTTTCTTTTTCTTATTATTTTTAAAAATTATTTTTAAAATCTATTTTATAAAATTGTTTTAAAAAAGAAAAAATAAAAAAGAAAATAGAAAACATAAAACACAAAACACAAACAAACAAACCCTAAACTCCTAAGAAAATAACTTTATATGAATTTCTTAAAAAGTACTTAAAGTTATTTAGTTGATACATAAGAAGTAATACTTTATAGGAAGTAATTTTCTATATTTTATTTAGTTCAATTTTGAATATCATAAGAAGTATTAATAAAATGACCACTATATCCTTAATATTATTATAATATAAAATAATAAATTTAAGTTGTTATTAATTAAATTTAGAGATTGTTTGGTTAGGGGCAATTAAGAATGGAAAAGAGATTTACAAGATTTCATTTTCTTTATTTTTGTTTGATTAAAAAAATTTTATTCTCTTTTCCTATTTTTCCTTAATGAGACTTTCCCAATTAAGGGAATAGTGATTCCCCTCAAATCCTTAGGGAATTTCATTCTCTTTTTCCATCTTTAATATGATAATTAATATAATTAATATAATAAAATATTTAATAATATAAAAAGATAATAATATTAATAAAATATTAATAATTAAATAAATAATAATTTTATTTTTAATAATAATTATAATATAATTAAATAATATTTAAATAATAAATAAATAATAAATATTATATATTGATATTATTATTATTTATTTGATAAATAAATAATATTCCTAAATATTAAATAAATTTAATTATATTAATAATATTAGAATATTTTTAATAGTTATTATTTTTAATATTATAATATTTTTAATTTATTAATAATATTAATAAAATAATAATAAATATTAAATGTTATAATATTTATAAAATATTAATAATTAAATAAATAATAATTTTATTTTTACTAATAATTATAATATAATTAAATAATACTTAAAAAATAATTACTATATATTAATAATACTATTAAATATTAAATAAATAGTAAATATTATAATATTATTTAATTATATTAATAATATTAGAATTTTTTAATAATTATTATTTTTAATATTAAAATATTTTTAAGTTATTAATGATTAATAATATTAATAAAATAATAATAAATATTAAAAATAATATTAATAAAATATTATTAAATAAATAATAATAATTTGATTTTTAATAACAATTATAATATAATTAAATAATATTAAATAATAATTATTATATATTAATAATACTATTAATATTTTTTAATAAATAAAAAATATTCTTAAATATTAAATAAATAATAAATATTATAATATTATTTAATTATATTAATAATATTATAATAATTTTAAGTTATTAATGATTAATATTATTAATAAAATAATAATATTAATTATTATTTATAATATTTATTATGCTAATATTAATTATTATTAATATATTAATAATAATTGAAATAATATGAGTAATAATAAAAATAATATTAACAATATATTAATAATTAGTATTAAATAATTATAAAAATTATAATATTAGTAAATAAAATAAAAATAATAAGATAATAATTAAAAGAATTATTTGAATAATAATTATAAGTAAATTATTTGTTAGTGTAATAATTGTTAATAAAGTAAATTAAAAATACTTAATTACTTTTTCTATTTGAAACAAACAGATTAGGTATTCAAGAGTCATTCCTTTCTTTTCCCCTTAATTCCCTTTCCTGATTCTATTTCCTTTTCCTAATTTAAATCAAATGCCTCTTTAATAAAAATAATTTTGTTATTATATCTGTAAATAATGTAAGAAGTAGAATTTATCTAAGGGAAAGTGGGTAAATAACTTCACATGTTTTGTAGAAAATAATACTTTACAAGAAGTCTATTTTATCTAATTTGTTAGATAATGACTAATTAAATAAATAATCTCTTTTATATTTTTTAAAAAATAAAACTTTTTATATTATTGAAACGAATCAAATGAGCTCAAGATTTGTATTGAATAATTAAATTAGGCCAATAGAAATTAGATAACAAATTTCACACCGATTGGATTAAGGTTGTAAGAGGACAGCATGTGTGGGTAACGCGGGGCAAAAACCCATTGAATTTAACAGGAAACTTAACAGTTTCATGTAATCCAAAGTTTCAGGGGGTAGAGTGTAGCATTTCGAAATTTATGTATCAATTATGTTGCTTGATGAAACTTCAAGGGGTTTTATATATTTTCTCTTTTTTTAAACAAGAGGATAAAAACGGTGCGTTGAGGCAACGCGAGCCAAATGCGGCTCATGGCCGTAATGCGGTGCTTCTCGGCGCTAAAACCCTACTTATTAGGTACTAGTGTCAGTACCATTACCTCTACTGCCAGCACTGCAACGGTAACTTTAACCACCATCAAATTTCCAGAAATTGTAATGGCCATGAAAACTCTAGACGAATCCGACGTGGGTATCTTCTGCTACATTTCTAACCTTCCTGGTTTTCGTGGAATTCTAAAGCAAAGGTCTGGAGTTCATCAACCCTCTAGGCAATTTTCGCTGTTCATTGTTCTGTTTGCTCATTTTGATTTAAACAGAAAAAAATGAAACTTTGGATTAGACTTTTTTTTTTTTTTAACCTGCAAGTATATTGTATACACAAAATTTACTGTTGTTCATTAAATTGCTATTTATCACTATGTCGTTTAAACTGAATTAGTTGTGTTTGGTTGGAGTTTGATATAGGTATTCCGATTTTATCGTGAATGAAGTCGACAGTGAAGGAAATATTGTTCATTTGTCCTCACTGGATGTCCCTCCCGAGGTTGTTAGCTTCCATAGTTCCAATGGAACAAAGACGTCTGACACTACAAATGCAAATATAAGTTATGCCTCCCAAATTGAATCTTTTAGATCTCTTGCTGGAGATTCCGACGCAGAACAGTTAGAAGAGTTTATTAAGCAAATTAACTCTGGTGGTGGGGATGCTGTTGCTCCTATTACTCTTTCCCCAGATTCGGACAAATCCCATCGAACGGTTAGTATAAGTATTTGTCTAACTGTATTTCCATTTTTGTGTAACAAGTTAGGTTGTTTTGTGTCAAAGGATAGGGAGGTAAATGGGTAGATTATAATCCTATACAAGAAATGATGTTCCTTTGGGATCAAGCAACTGAGTATTAAATTGAATTCTCCTGGCTACTCCCATATCTTCACCACTTATTGAGTCAATAGAATTGAGAATGATGGGCTTGGTTTAAATTTTTGGTATTGTTGCAAGCACTATCAGATCACTCTGTAGTTTATTAACATATTTTTAAATCTTTCAGGCAATGCATAATTTCTTTAAGGAGAACTTCAAGTTCCTTGTCACTGACACTGTTGATGGGCCAGATGCTTCATCAAAATGCATTCGAGTGAGGTTGAATTCAGGAGGCGCCAACAACAAAGGCAGAAACTCCAAAAAACGCAAAGAAAGAGGGGATAAACCTTTTGACAGCAGAGGCTTGGAAAATTGGCCAGAAAATGTTGACAAGTTCCTTAGGTAAAGTGGTAAACTTGGTATTGTATTTCTTATTAATGCAGCAAAGTTGACTGCCTTCATTTTGATTTTTATCAATGTGGCTACTTATTTTGGGAGTTAGAATTTTCAAGTTTGACTGACTCTGCATCTTTTGGAATAATAATTTTTATACAATGATGATAATTGAATTAAAAAAATATGTGAGACGCAAGAATAGATGATTTTTGCTGAAGATGATCTTGAGTAGAAGAAGATAGTGCTGAAGTTAGGACCTGACAGATACGAATCTGACCTAACTTCAATAGAATATTTGGTTACTAACTGTAGTGTTGTGTAGAATAGAATGACCACTGATGGATAATTGTGGTCTCAGGAAAAATGAGACAATAAAGAGACTATTTGAGGGATACTCTTTTCTTGAATATCAGTCAAGAAAATTTTGAACTGACTAGTAAGATTCCAGACTTTTCTTGGGGCATTTTCAAAAAGAAACATCCATTCATAAAGCACATTTTATGTTCAGTCATGACTTATTCATTTTCTTTTGACTTTATAATTTTAATCTCTAAGTTGCCAATTGCCATCAACTGAGTGTTTCTGTCAATGTAATCTCCAGGTTTAATCTTTATAAGGAGAACAAAGATACACAGGAAGCCTTAGGGGTGATTGGAAAAATGCTTGGAATCCAGGTTTGTTATGTCTCATTTTAGCCAACCACTGGTTGGGATCTTGTCTGTAACTTTCATAATCAGGAATGGCATGTTAGATAAGTTTAATTGTCTATTTCTTTCCTTGCCATATTCCTGGAATGCATGAATTCCTTGCTTTGACATATGTATACTTTTGTAAAAATGTATTATGCTACCATTTTGTGTTGAACTTGGAGATTGAAGAGCTATTTATATTATTATTTCTCTGGTAAGATGACTCTTTTTATGGAATTATGATGTCAAATATTTGGATTTCACTAAGCTGCACGTATATAACCAGGTATTTACATGTATTTATTTGGTGACTATGTGCAATTGATTCTCTATCTCGTTCTTTGCCTACTGCACATAAATGTAAGTTGTTAGGATAAGGAAATTGACTTCTGCATCAGTTATGCCTGCAATGTTCCTTCCAAAAACAAGTAATGATTAAAGAGCATGGACTTCAAAACTTCAATTTCATACTGATTTCTCCGAAAGCTTGTTCAATATATTTCTTTTAGGCTGATTGATTATTAATTGACAGCCAAGATCATTTGGGTTTGCGGGTACAAAAGACAAGCGCGCTGTCTCAACCCAAAGGGTAATTAATCTTCACATTCACATTCTTATCAAATTTGCTTTAAGCATCCATTGTTTATTCATTGTTTCATTTATAAGAGGTAATGTTTGGCAACTCTGTTGATTTCTTCTGCAAGTGTAGACAGTAGCACATTTAGAGAGGTCATAAATAAATCTTTTTTTTGTTAACAGAGAGACACTTAAATTGGCAAAATTTAAACTTTTTCCAGGTTACTGTTTTTAAACAGCAAGCAAGCAGGCTAGCATCCCTAAATGAGAGGTTGATTGGTATTAAAGTGGGTGATTTCTGGTAAGGCATCATTAAATGGTTGATGCTACTTAACTGTCAGTTCTTTGATGCATAATCACATTATAGATGTACTATTGTCCAGCTATGTCAAGGAAGGACTTCTGCTTGGGCAGCTTTTGGGAAACCGATTTACTATTTCATTGCGGTGAGTGTGTTTTCTGCATGTGAATTCCATTTAACCCTCTCTTTTTTTTAATAAATATCATTGATGCTTAGGATCCTCAATATTGGCACTCACAGACCTGACATATTTTCTCAGGGGAATTGTTGCAGATTCTGAAGATACCATAAAAGCATCTGCAGAGGCTTTGGGAAGGCATGGCTTCATTAACTACTTTGGTTTACAAGTACTTTGTTAGCCATTCCCTCTCTTTTTCTAGTTTCCCCAATTCCTTTTTACTTCTCATTTCTCTGAAATTACCCATTCAGTTTGAATTTGTTACATAACAACTTGCAATGCAATTAACAGCTATCTATGATGCTTTTCTCTTATTTACATGCTTGTGGATGTGCTCAGCGTTTTGGAAGTGGTTCTGTGCCAACTCATCATATTGGTTCTGCACTTCTCCGAGGGGAATGGAAACTTGCTGTAGACATGATTCTTGATCCAAGAGATGGAGATATCCTTTTCATAATTTCTTAATTTCTGTCTGTTAGTGTTTTCTAATATGCAATTGATAATATCTGTCCTAGTTTTATTTTTTATTTTTTTTGGGTGTGTGTATATGTGTTGATACTAAGTGTTAGGCTATCAACATGCTGATTGCAGTTGTTCTTCATAACATAGCTCTGTAAATACAAAGAAGCGATATTTCCAGGGCACGTGAATACTACAAGAAGAGTAATGATGTGGAAGGGATGCTTAAGCAATTGCCTCGACATCTGGTTGCTGAAAGGGCTTTGGTAAGCCTCCAATGAAAATTACTTCTGCATAAGCTTCTTTCTTCCCAGATTATTATTATATTGCCCTAAATTCCAAGCATGACTGACGCTACATTTTTGTTTGTTTTCTGTACTTATCCACATTATATGTATCAGTGATGACACATTTGTCACCTACTCCATTGCAGTTGCAGAGTTTGAAAAAGTCTCCTGGAAACTACTTGCAGGCTTTGAAAGCTATACCAAGGACGTTGAGAATGATGTAAGTCGTGTTATGTGCAAATATGGGTTTTTTTTTGTGTTGTAGACTTCTTCCTCAAGCAGCATTAATCAATAGTCAACCCTTTGAAGCTGGAATGCTTATATATGTAATACCAAAATTCGTTGCAGGTATGTACATAGTTATCAAAGCTATTTGTGGAACCATGCAGCAAGTACAAGGGTGCAAAAGTATGGTATGTTGTGATTAGTAAATTTTTTTTGACAATTTCCAACCTGTGTCTTTCTTACAATCTGTATATATCCAGACATGTTTGAGACATAGTGCAAGCAATACTTTCCATATGTTTTTCTTTCTTTTCTAATTGTGATTATACCTTGTGCCAGGAACTGAACAAGTAGTACTAGGAGACTTGGTACATTGTAAGGAAGATGTTACTGGAAATGGGATTGAGTTTGTTGCTTTGGATTCTGATGATGGCTCTGATGATAGGCATAACTTGAATAATGAAGATGAAGTCTCTGCAATAGATGTTCATGAAGAAAGAAATAATCATGTCAAGGTCAGTCCTTTGATTTTGGCCCATAAGGCTGCTTGTACATAATTTTAGCTTTAGCAGTGTGTCCTCTTGTTCAAGTTAGTACAGAATCTAACCCAAACAGAACAGAAGCATGTGCACACAATTTATGTTGCATCATGGTGCATCCATGCCCAGATATGTGAAAGACATTTTATGAACCAGACCTTTTCATATATATTGATGGAATTCTTGAGGCATATATAATGTAGTTTTTTTTGTTTTTTAAATTACAGTTTGTGTACAGTTTATTTTTTTATTTCTGTATCTACATACATGCTGATCATTGAATCATTGTAAAATAAATCACTTCCTCATGTTAAACCTTGAGGTATGATCAATAAGCAAAATGAAATCCTACTATTACCACACAGATAACTGTTTGCATAAAATTTTGTAAATAATCATTAAAGCATTTGCTCAAATTAGGAGACTTATTAGGAATTAAAGAACTTGATTGCATGGTGTCCAATATTACAAGGTAATTAGCTGTTAAATAAATATCAACCAAAAAATTGTTAAATCAATTACTTTTCATTTTCCGATATTATTAGTGAGGTGAGACTGAAATTTGACATCTCTGTCATTATTTATATACTTTTAAAGTCTGCTGCTCTCTTATAAAAGGAATTCGACTGTCTCAACATGGTTTATTTTGTTGCAGGTTGTGACTGCTGAAGATCTTAATTCGGGATATTATACCATTGATGATGTTGTCCTTCCCTTGCCAGGGTGAGTTTTGATTGATAATTCTGGTTAGATTAGATTCATTATTCATAGAAGTCAGATCCTCAGTGTCTGCTTTCTGTTTTCTGATTTTCTGATTTTAAGATATTCCAATATTGATGATTTTGCAGGTCCAGGGTAATTTATCCCACAAATGATATTGCTAATGTTTATCATGATTTGGCAAAGAAAGTATGTACCAAGTTTGCCAGGCACATTTCTTGCATGCCTTGAATTTAAGTGAATGTTATTAAGAGTTGATATTCAAAGAGTTTGGCCAAATGTTATGATAAACAGTTTCCATTTAAACAATGATTTGACTGATATATATGGTTTGCATCTTGGAGTACATCGCTTTCTTAACCATGATGGGGAAAAAGTTTTATTTTGGTATGTTTCATTTGATTTTGTCAAGATGGATGTTGACCTTTGCTGATGAAACAGAATTGACAAATATAACATTACAGGATCTTTTTAATCAGAGATTGAATTCAGTTGTGCCTTGAAGACTATAGATTATGCATGTCTTCGATATGATATAAGGACAGCGACCTGAAGATCCTGGTAGCATCAGTGGTTAGAGAGTTCCCCAGGATATAAGGGATTTTAAATTATATAGGAATAAATTATCAAGGATTAGGTGATGGTTGAAAGAGAAAAGTAAATACTTTAAAGCTATGTTAAATGTTAGAAAAGAACATCCAAACAATCGTAATGTGAATTTTTGATGGTCTCTGCTTGTTTTTCAGAAGATGTTCTCTTTGTAGAAAAATTTCATTTCTTTATACATAGATAAGGGAGTACCATATGTATCTATAACTTGTGAATAAAAAGAAATTATATCTTGAACATGATAGAGAAGGAAAACAACTTCCTCTTAAAAGAAGTTATTGTCTTCCACCAAACTCCTTATATTTAACATTGGACATATATATCATTTTCTACCATTTTTCACCATCTTGATATTTTATTATTATATTCTTAGGGAAAATATTTTCTGCTAAAATAAATGGAGCCTAACTAGCATCAATTCTAGTCTTGACCTTGCAGTTTTTGCCTAGATAGTTCATTTGTTGTTTCTCCCTCTCCTCTGCACTCCCATCTGTTTTCCTCTTATAAACTATGTTCAACTATTATTACAAATATTTGTTTGGGCTGGTCTTCCAGCCTTCATGGATTCTTCATGTTTCTGTCACCATTTAATCGATGAGTTTATTGATTGAGATAGAAACTTACAATTTTCCCCCGTTAATCACCCCTTGCATTGTACTGGTCAGGATGCAATCAGTTTAAAAGGAGGAGTGCATAATGTTAAGTACGTGACTGAAAACCCAACTCAAATTTGATGAGTTCAACTCCTTGCTGTATCTACCTTATCCTAGTTTGTTTATATATTATCAGGGAATTCTCGATAACCAGTATGACTGGAAGTTACAGGAGGGTTTTCCAGAAACTTATAAATTTTCAATGGTATGCCTAATTTTCAGGCTCCTTTTGCTAAACTTTATGTGGCTCTATTTACTTATTTTGTGTAGTTCATTTATTGAAATGTCTTCGATTTTCTGCTACTGCAGGGAATTACTCTCATATACTGATAGTAGTAAACCATTGGCAGAGACAGATTTAGACATTGTGAAGTCTAAGCCTACGAACAACAGCGAACCAATGGATGCACCCAATGCAAAAAAGGAAGAAATATCTAGCACAAAACAATTGGAGAGCACTGATTGTGGTGGAAGGCTTGGGACTGATAGTAACGAGAAGGCAGGTGAGGAAGTAGGGTCGCCGCATGATGAATCTGTGTGTGGCAGTGGCTCCAGTTCTCAGGATACAAAGACTGCTCTCAAGTTGAGCTTGACTCTCCCAGCTTCTTGTTATGCAACCATGGCCATAAGAGAGCTATTGAAGACTACAACATCTGTAAGTAATTTTCTTGAAATTCGTATACCTTTACGATGACCAATCAAAATGAATGATGATTGATAGACTTCTGGATAAGTGGTGCTTATATTTTTTTTAGCAAATCCATTGTTTCATGAGTATGACCTTTTCATTTCTTTGGATGCTATAGGTTGCATACCACAAGACCTTAAACTAGGGTGCACGTGGGCAGCCGTCTAGCCGTCTGATAGGTTTCTTTAGAAGGAAGTAGTTACTCTCCATCCATTTCGTCAAATGTCTTAACAATTTTCCCATGAATGTATATGGTATCTGTATTCTATAGTGAGAAACCAATACTCTCTCACATTATCACACCATACTCATATTTTGGTCCCTTTGACAAATACTTGCTCTTGAAGGCGTTTCTTGCTTCTGAAGAATTAAGTTTATTTCTTTGTAATTTTTTCGTGTCATACGGGAAGGTTCGAGACTTTTGAATTTGTACCTGGCTTACTCTCCTGTTGCCTGCCCTCTTGCAGCAATAGCATTTCCTTTTGTCACATGCAATGGTTAACCTAATATAGGTCAAACGATTTACAATCGATCATTTGTAGCTTTTGTTGAAAACTATTGCAGTTGCACTAAGAATGTTAAGCACTTAAAAAGAAAAATAAAACAATTTGATGTTTGTCTATGTCGTAGTTTAATTGGGGTTTATTTCATTGCCACATATAATTGTGAAAAATGGAGAAGGAAGCTTGGACATGTAAAGATTTATGATAACTACTGTATCTTTTTAAGGCCAAAGCAAAATCCAGACTACTTGATTTTACACACCAATATGATGTCAATAAAAAGACAGCCCTTTTGATTCCCTGCCACCTCAACCTTGCCCGCTAGATTGGAACATATCTTTTCAAAGCTTGCTTTCCAGCCACTGCTGCCGCCGCCGTGATCCCCCCAATTGCACCCGCAACGGCAGCTGAGCGGGGCCCTGCTGCTGCCCTGTAAAGTGCACCAGTTCCAAGGCCAGCGACAACACTGCTCAGCAGATCATCCGTGCCCCTCCAATTAATAATCCCACTCTCCAGGCCAGCAAAGATCAGACCCAAAACGCCGAGCGAATTCCCAAATCTACGGGCAGTTTGACCTCCCGAATTCAGAACCCGGTTAAGTCGGATTTTGAGCCTGTCTCCGGGTTCAGCAGCCTTGAGACCTTCCACGGTTCCCTTAGCAGCACCCAGCGTTGCCCCAGTCAGGTAACCGCAGCCGGTGCAGTACTGGAGATTTTCGCCCCACGAGCGGTGGCGTCTGGCGGCTTCTTCGGGGAAGAGGTGCTCGGGTGCGGTGGGGAGGTTGTAGAGTTGCTGGATTGGAACGTTGAGGTCCTGGTACGGATGATAGAGTCGCGTTTTGGAATCGCTGTTTGGTTGGGTAGAACTTGAATCCGCCATGGGATAAATCCAATGGTTGAAATGAGAAATAGAAGTGTGTTTTGGGATTTAAGAAGAAGATAGGAGTAATATGGATGAGTACATGTGGGTTTGGGGTAGAGGAAAAGTAGAGAATTTTTCAGCCGTCCCAGAGAAGATTGAACAAGAGAAGCTCAGGGTTTAACGACAAAACCGTCTCAGGAACGGAACAAAGGGTTTTAGACTTTTGAGGATTGACTTGGTCTTGTTCAACTTCAAAGTTATAAATGAAATAGAATTAACTAAGAAAACATACAAGGCAGAGAAATGAAATGAAATTATGCACTCCGTTCCCAGTTTCTTATTAAACTTTGAACATCTATACGCAGAATTGTATAGGATTATAGGCAGAAAACATGATTCTACCCAAGGAATTGTATTTTTAACTTTTTGTATTAGTGCGTTGAGAAACCTTAAAAAAAAAAAAGAGAAGGTAAATGACATTTTTTCACGAAAATAATTGAATGAATCATTTGCATTAAAAAGCATCCATCTGTTTGGAAAAGATTGCCAATCCTATCCTTATATGCTAAACGAATTTATAGGTTTTCCCCTAAATCAAATAAAAGTCACCACTCATCCAAAATTATGAACGGCGTGAAATGTGAAATCTTGAGATATCAAGTTGTACTAATAATTATAAATATCGCTATCATTATACTATTGAGAATTCAAGGGTTTTTTGTGAATAGATTTTTCTTTTTCACCTTTACAAGTGTCAGCTTTTGGTGAGGTATTTTCCCTCCAAAATTTTCAACATCTTCATTTTAAAATTATACTCCTACAATAATTACTTTCTTCATTGTATTATGTTGCTCTTGTTTTTTTATCCTACTTTCGCTCTTGATGTATGCTCATCTATCAATCAGTTTTAATTTTTATTAATTGTTGAACTTATTTTTATTCTAAATTTAATTTGTCCAAATTTTTATGCTACATTATATTTCTTTTATCATTTTTCTTTCTTTTTATTTACATGATTGCATTTTTTTATTTTTTATATTTTTACTTCTCTATTGTCTATAACTTAAATGATAATATAAATGGGCGCAGTATATATATATATATATAAGACAATGAAATTTCTTTCTTTTCTCATATCCACATATGTTAATTACTATCCTTCAACACTAATATCTTAAATAATATAAATATAATATGATATATTTTATCATTATTATGAAAATATTTTAAATAAACTAAAATATTAATTTAATAGAATTATTTAACTATATATCTTATTTTTAATTATTATTACTTTGTGGCTCACACCTTATTATCCTTCTTTTTATTTTGTAACATTATGTCTCACTCCTTCTTTTTATATACCTCAATGCCTTATGCATTAATATTATTAAGTATTATAAATATAACATGATATATTTTATTTTTATCACAAAAATATTTCAAATAAATTTAAAATTTAGTTTGATTTAATTTTTTAACTTTCTTTTATAGTTCGCGCATTGTTTTACTTTTTTTTCATTCTCTCAAATACATGATTCTCATTTTTTTCCCTCTATTCATTGCTATTGCTTATAATTCAAATGCAACTTCTTTTTAAAGTTTTGAATTTAAATTGATTCATTATTAGTGTAAAATTTGTTACACTTTTAGTATATAAGAACATAACACATCATTAAAAATTTATAATTTTTACCAACAGTAAAAATATTATAACAATTTTTATTGATATAATAATATATAAATAAATGATAGTGTAAAACTAATTTACACTAATGGTAAATTAAATTTAAATCCTGAAACTTTTATTTTGTAAGTCCCACTCAATTATATTATACAATCACTTAAGAAGTTTATATGGGGATATTGCACTTAAAATTTTTAATTTTTTGAATATAAAAAATACTTGAAAACTTTAATGAGTTTAAATTTGATTTTTCTATAAGATATTTTTAATTTTTATAGGAATAAATATTTTTAAATGTACTTAAGTGGTTTAAAATTATGATTATCTTCATCATATATAATTTTTTTTTATAGAAGATGAATGATTTAAATTTGATCCAATGCAAAACTTTTTACGCTATTAATAAATAAGAATATAACATATCAATAAAAATTCATAATTTTTATTAATAGTAAGAATATTTTAATAATTTTTATTGATGTAATGACAAATAAGTGAATAATAGTATAAAATTAATTTACATTAATGATGGATTAAATTTAAATCTAAAGATGAATTCATTAAAAGCATCTATATTATTATTATATGTTATGTTTTTGCATTTGTTGGAAAAAAAGATTTTAAATCAAGTTTTTCTTTAAATATGATTTACAAATATTTTTATTATAAAAATATTTAAAACAAATTAAAAATTTTAATAAAGAAAATATATATCATATGAGCGAATTACATAATCTATTTTTATTAAAAATATTCAAAAATTAAAATTAAATTTTATTATTTAAATTTTTAAATATTTTCTCAATACCGCATGTTATCTTTTTATCTTTGTTGGAAAAAATTTCTTTAAATCAAACTCTACTTTCAGCATAATTTGCAAGTGTTTTTATTATAAAAATATCTAAATAATTTAGAACTTTAATAAAAATTTATAAATTAAAAAAAATATAATGGAGAAAATAAAAAAAATAATGTAAGAATTATTAAGTAATAAGGATAAGAAGTAAATTTAGGCTCATCTAATTTAAAATATAGTATTTAAAATTTCATATCAAGAAGATAATCATAAAGTTTAAATAAATAAATTTAATTTTAATTTTTATATATTTTTATTAAAAATAAAATATAAAATGAATTAATTCTTTATATATAAAATTTTTAGATTATTTAAAATATTTTTAATAAAAATAAAATATATTGTATTATATTTATACCATTTATGGATATTAGCACGTGAGTTATCTATGATAGAAGTAAATATAAGAAAAAATGTAATAAAATAAATAAAATATGATAATGATATGTGAATTGTAAGTAATAAAGTTAAAAATAAAATATATTTTATTTTAATAATAGCAAAATATGTGAGCTATTTTTGAACATATTTTTGTTTGTTGTGTGCCTGTTACTTTGATGAATAGTGATTTGATTGTGTTTAGTAAAATTATAATAATGAATTTTATTAGGGAAAATTTTTATCTATTTTTTCTAAGGAATTTGAACCAATTTCCCTAATAATTACTTTAGGGTTTATTTTTTCAAAAATTATTTTGAGATTTAATTTTATTAAGGTGATAGGTGAATTGATCACTGCGATAACAGTAAAAAATTATAAAATAAACTAATAAATAACATTTATTAAAATATTTTATATAATTTATTAATTTTGATTTTTTTTTATTTTCATGTAAACTTTGAAAAAAATATATATTGAAATGTATTGATATAAAAATACTTGAAAATTGGTACTCCCTTAACTGATCAAATAGTGTCAAGTATGCGTAATTTAATTTGATCTATTGTGATGTGAAAATCATCTATATCATTAATAAGAACGTAGATGTTGTGTTATTAAAAAATAAAAGCAACTAATTTTTTTTTGTAATGAAAGTAACAAAAATTATTTATAAAAAGTAAAAAGTTTTAGGAAATTTTTTACAACATAATATTATAAAAGTTAGTGGCAGTACAAAATTTATTTATATATTTAACTCAATTATATTTATAAATTTAAATAAATTTATAAAGATAGATAGTATAATTTTAAATATATAAAACTAAATTGATAACTATGTTCCATTCTAAACAAAATTCATTAATTATGTTATATGTAGTAAGAAAAAAAATTCTCCAGAAAGATAAAAATGTAAATGTAATTTATGTCTAACTATACTAATTTTATTCATTGATATGAAAATAGAATATTATTAACAATCCACTATTTATCTTATAATAAGATACATTAAAATTACGTTCAAAGAATTTAGCTGATATTTAGATAAAAAATAAAATGTGTTATTTGTTAAGTACTAAAATCATGTTTTTAAATAAAAATTATATATTTTATTAAGGATGTTATTACTATTAATTAAGTCATTTTATTCCATTTCCATTTTGATTTCTTTTTCTTAGTTTTATTTTTATCATCATTCCATCATTTCCAACACCATATAAATGTTCTTCTCTTTTATCATTATTTTTAATTATTATAATTATATGAATTACATACCATAAAATTTAAAATAATATATTTTAATATGTATATATTATTATATTTTTAAAAATTTATCATTTTAAATAAGATGCTAGCCCATATATAGCACAAGCTTGGTTACTAGTTTCAAAATAATTATTAATCCTTCTATAATAAAAAAAGTCAAACCTATTTATAAATCTTAACACTTATTAAAATAAATTGGTTTAACTCACATTTTTGAAATGAAGCCATTATCTACCTATCAATCATATATTATAGTTTAAGGCTTTCTAAGAAAAGTTTTAAATGGATTTTAATTATTTACAAAAAAAAATATTCACGTGTTGCCTTTACCCAAACTAAAGAGAGCTTTTAAAAAAATCTTTTTTCACTATGGTGGTGGTGATGATGGTGGAGTGTTATTCTGAATCTATAAAGTAAAAATATGGAAAGATAAATTTATGACTAAATAAGTAAACATTCTAAGAGAAGAAACTTAATCAATTTGTTCTCACTAACCTGATTACCTTCCAATAATCTTATAAAAGTGAACTTTAGTTGAGTAGGTCAATTAAGATAACTTAATCCACCCAATTGATTGCACCAGAACTATTTAAAAAAAAAGCTTACAAATGATTAGTTGTGGACCTTAAACCAAACTAAATTAAGAAGTTCCTATATGGTTGGGCTACATCAAGCTTAAGTAGGTGGACAAAACTTATTACAACATGGTTAATTTGACCATCAAACAAAACTTGCTAAAGAATTTTTTTACATCTAACTACACCTATATACATCTAAATCACTGGCAAATTATGGGAAAAAAATGAAGATTCAACCACTATTCATCTTAATAAGTGAACATTTAACAATAAACAAAAACAACTATTAATACATGGCCAATTCAAGCATCAAATAGAACTTGTTGCTAGGCAATTTTTTGCACCAAACTACACTCATTGACATCCAAATCACCAGAAAATTATGATGAAAAAAATAGAGATTCAACCACAATTCATCTTAATAAAATTTAACAATTTATAAAATAATTTAAATAAACAAAATAAAGTATAAGAATGAATAAAATGGCAGCATATTATAAGTTACAAATTTAGAGAAAAGAAATTCACTTTAACTTTAAAACCATCTAACATTCTCAACTAAGTGAACAAAAGAAAAAGAACAAATGTGTACTAATCACCAGTGCCTAACTAGAACTAACTTTATCTTGCCTATGTGCTATACCAATATGTAGCATCATTAACCATGATTTTGTTACAATAACTATACTAGTGACAATATGTGTTCTATGTGCAAACAATACCTATACAAGCTAGCCAAAAAAAAAACTAGCCCTCACTACATTGCTGTGGACAAAATGTATTTAAAAGTTAAAAGCATTCAATTTTTAGTTAAATCATTTGTAAAGTATATTGTCTTTAATTGCTACACAAAAAAGCTATTATTAGCCTGGAGAAAACTAAAATGCATAAGAAGCAAGTTAATATGTTATCGACACGGTTAGCAAATGCCAAAGTGTTCAGTTCCATTGACTAAATCAAATTGGACCTAAATGACTTCTTATCAATATAACCATTAACTATTTCCTCCATTTTCTTTTATTGTACCACCATTACTTCCACCTTTATCAAAAGTAATTGCTATGTCTATATAAATGAATAAAAAACATAAGTAATTAATTAGTATCAATAATAAATGCATTTAAACATTTTAATGATATTAATTAGTGCATACCTTTCCCATCTCTTTATATTCTTCATTATTATCCATCATGTCCATGTCTTGAACTCAACCTTGCTAAGCATCAAATAATTTTGAGTGTAAATGATTGCCTTTGCTACTTTTAGGGAAAAGGAGCTCCTAAATATATCCAATACACACTTCTCAATGTTGAATGTGAACTCAAAAAGGACTGTAGATATAAAGACAATCAATGTATCCTTGGCCATCTTAGAGAGCACCTTAAATTTGGATGCATTCATCTTCCACCAAGCTAAGACATGTTAAATATCTCTTTCATCATTGATGCAAGGCTTATTAAGACACCTTTCCAACTTATTATTTCCTTCAATTATTTTCCCTATTATTTCTTGTTTATAATTTGGAATGAGTATAAGGTTTAGAATGTATTTTTGCACATTCTAATCATTGTTAATAAAATAAATAGTTAAATGTAACTGGTTCAAATTTTGCATGAATGTTTAAAAATCAATGGTTAAACACATCTCCATACAATCACTTTTCAACAAATCTTTAAGCCTAGTTTTTTCTTCTTAGAAAACCTTATAGTAGTTTTTAGTTATTGCCTTCCTAGAAGGCATATATAACTTAGAATAAATTTTTTTACATATATATTTAAATTGAAATTCCTTTACAATGAAATATGCTTATCACATATCATAGAAAAAATAATTGCCTTTTCTACATTCTTTGAAATCAACCAAATAAATAACAAAAACCAAACAATTGCTTACTAGTGGACTTTATTTAAAATTCCAATTTTTTTTAGTAGGATCAATGTTGAGTGAGTATGCATATTTCAAACATTTTGGAATGTAATCGAACATGTATGAAATTTCATGCTTCTTACTATCATAGAGAAACCTAATTTCACAATGAATGCACTTGGTGGTGAATTCATTCACCTTATTTTCTAGTACTTTTTGAAAAAGTCCCATGCTAGTGATTGTCTCTATGTCTAAATCCCTATTTACTTGTTTGCATTCAACTTCTTTGATATCATTTTTTTCTTTTTTTTACTGATACAATTTAGTTTTGCCTTCTTATTTCTACTTGAAGCTGGGGCTTTTCCTTTGTCACTAAGAGTAGTAGGAAGCTTTAAACTACTTAAAGCAAGGGCTTTATCCTTATTGGTTGAAGATTGTTAAGTTAGAGTTAAACTTATACAAAGAAATATGGTTATGCTGATTAACACCAATGGATAGAAGTTATGCTAAGTTTGGAGTAGCCACTCCACCAATAAATGGAGCATTCGACTTCATTGATGGAAGAACCTAAATAAAGATAATAAAAAAATAAAATTTGTAAAATTGAGAATTATTAGAATTTAAAATCAATGATATATGAATACTAGAAGTGCATTCATTTAACATATTGAAATAAGAAAACAAACCATGCATCCATTACACATAAACTCAAAGGACATATTGTTCAAATTGAAATATTAGTTGTCTAAACATTGAATTAACAAGTAACTATATGCACACATAATCATATAACTTAAAAAGATGAGAAAACAACTACAAGGCTAGCAATATACAATATAACGAAGCTTTATTGTACACATTACAATAAAGTAAAAAAAATTCTCATAGAAGTTTTATTGAATTTGTTGCACAACAAGTAAGCACCAAAATATTCATAACAATGATTTTATCCATTTTTTATATCTTAAAACACATAAGGCAATGACATTTGTTTCTAACTCCTCACTATTATTATATTATAATTGTAGTAAAATGCTAAGCTTAACTTCAAACCAAACTTGTGGGCATTGGTAAAATACAAAGCATTATATATAAGTAAAAAATGATTAGGTGTGGATGTTAGGATTCTAATGGCTTTAAAGTTAATTACTTATTTTAAAAGAGTTTTAAATTCACTCAATGATGAAATTTCAAAGGATATGATTTTATATTCACATTATAAATTGCTTTTAATGTCATTAGTGGAATTTATGACCATTAATTATCTCAAACGAGTTTAGTTCACTTAATAATAAAATTTCAAAAGACTTAATTTTCTATTTGCATTATAAGTCCTTAATGAAATTTATGTACACTAATTAATATAAAAGATTTTTAATGTGCTTAATGGAAAATTTTAAAGGATATAATTTTTCTATTCACATTATGAACAACTTCAATGTCCTTAATAAAATTTATAGCTATAAATATGAGTGAAAGACTTTAGAGATAAAAGGGTTAAAACCCAATGAGTGATAAAGAGAGTTCTTTAAAAGCAATCCTAAAAGTAAAAATACCTGTAGTTATCACTACATTGAAGAAAGGACAACTCTATCCGATTTTATTAAAGTATTTGACCACTTGTATAGATATTGTAGAGATACTTCCCATTTGAATAGAGTTTGTGATTTATTATCCAGTTTGTATCTTCATGATTATACCATTCAAATGTTCGTAATCATAGCATTTGTGTCTGTTGGAAATAGATGAGATTTATACTTGCATTCATGAGTCTATCATAGTAGGATCCATAATATAAATCCTAAAATTGATTTATGTTTCCTTTGCATGGATTTGTTGATAAAAATAATTATATGATAGAAGGTTTCATATTTTTTTAATAGTAAAAATAATTAAATCATTAAACATATATGTGAAAATTAAAAATCAAATCTTAAATATAGAGGAAGATAAAGAGCTTTTAAGGGACATTAAATACAAAGAAAAGGTTCATATTTGTATTAATAACTTCTTTATAATCTATTAATTTTATATATTAGAAATAATTGTATGATAGGATGTTTCAAATTCTTTTGATTAATAATGAGATAGTAACATGTTAAGATACTTGATGTTGGGTTCCTTTCTTTTTAGTGTACTTGCAAAACAGGAGAAAAAAAAAGGAGTAGAGTAAAACTTGCAAGGGAGACTTTAATGTTTAAGTTAGAAATATAAAATAAAGAAAAAATAATCTCAGTGATAATGAAGGTAGTATATATTTTATATAAGAGTTCCTTAAATAAGATGGTTAGAAAGTAATTATTAGGTAGTTAAGCAATTTATAAATAATTATTGTTATGACTCTTTGAATATAAGTATTTATCACTTGATATCTTTTAGTTATTTTCTTTATACAACAATAGTATTTTTTAAAAAGGCCATTTAATGGCTTTTAGTAGAGAATCTCACAAAGATTGCTTTCATATTTAAATTATTATTATTTATATATATTTATGTGTAAATTAGTATTAATATTATTTTGGACTCAGAGAGAATTTAACAAAATTTTATTTTTTTTAACCTTTATATTTTTTTTATATAATAGGTATAAAATTAGAGGTGCAAATGGGTCGGCGTGGCCTATTGGGAGCCTATGGCTTGGCCTGACTTAATTTAGGCCTAATTCGGCTGGACCTATTTAGTTAAATGAGTTAGACAAAGATCAATGTAGAAACCTTTTTAATTAAATACGTCATACTTTTTTATTTTAAGCTTAATCTATAAGCTTATTGGGCCAATCTATTTAATTTTTTTATTTAAATTTATTTACTATAAAGGCAATGACATATAAGCTTTTTTTTTCAAGCCCATTATATAGATTAAATATTTTGAATGTTTGTTGTATAATTTATGATGAATTAATTTACTTTTATTTTTAACATTTGATGTTATTTTACTTTTAATTAAATATTAAATATTTAAATTAGTAATTTTATGTTATGAGTATATGAATTTATTTCTTTATTAATTAGTTCTTATATAAAATTTTATATTAATTTTAGTATTATTAGGGGCATCTTAAGAATATATTGATATAAACTTATATAAGTTATTGGCTTATTTAAGGCCTTTTTATAATAGGTCTTTTAAATCTGAAGTTGTTGGCTTATTTAAAAGCTTGTATTTAAAAATAGACTTTTAAATAGGTTAACAAGCGAGGTCATGCTTTTAAAATTGGTCAGATTCGAACTTGAAATAAAGTCTTATATAGGTTAATAGGTCAAGCTCGGGGCAATATTTTATAATATAGATTTGACTTATTTAAGATAAAACCTAACTCGATACAGCCCATTTACACCTCTACATAAAATGCAAAATATTGAAAAATACAAAAATATTTTTTATGTTATATTATATTCATTTACGTTATATAGTTTTACTTTTTTCTATCTTTTCTCAACAAAATCAATTTACATTTTTAATTTAAAATATCTTTCTTCTCTAAAAATGTAAATTTTTTTTTTTGCAAATCACATAGATTTTGATCTTTCTCTAAAAAGTACATGGGCCCTATTTTCATAGGTCAGGATCATTCTTTTTAAATATTTAGTTCTCAATATTTTGTTTTTATTTTATGTCCATTGTCCCTTGCCCTATGTTAATAGATCACGTCACTTGAATCCATTATTCTCTTTACTTTAATAAGATAACAAGTGAATATTACTAGGATATTTAAAATAATTTACAGAATTTATTTTATTGTTTTATTTATTGTTATATATATTTTGAGGAATAAATACATATATTTTGGTCATAATATTTTTTATAATTTATTTCATGCTAATTGTTCTTTGTACGGATGATATATGGTGCCTAACACTATTGCTTTCCTCATGCATAATTAAACCTCCTAAATATTTTCATTCCTAAAAGACTAATTTTATTCATTTTAATTTCTAATTTTTCCTTTTTTTGACGACTATTATTCTTTTTTTAGTAAAGCTGTCATGTCTCGTAGGCGAAGGGCTTGCAACAACTAAAATCATGAAAGCAAAGACCAAATCTAAAACAAAAATATTTTAACTAGTAAAATTGAGATATGAAATTCAGTTTTAAATTTTTATGTTTATTGGACTGAATTTTATAAATATATTTCATCATTTTATATTTAAAATTTAATTTCGAATTCAATTCTTGATGCATCTAGTATTATTAAATTAAATATTGATATATAAATTAACCATTTCTGCGGTCTCGTTGTCATTAAAAGAGAAGTAAAAATCATGTAGCTAGCATCCCTCTCTGACCAAAATCTAATTCCTAAACTATGAATACTAAAAGAAGGAAGCCTAACCGAAGTGATGGAAATATTGTATGAATTTGAGGTGAAGAAACACTTGAATGTGTTTACCAGCTTCCTTTTACGTTAGGGGCATGATGTGGGTCAAAGCCAAAAAAGGCAGGCAAGGGAAAGAAACCATACAAAAAGGCTGATGCTCAGCGCCACGAAACAACAACTCACCCACGACACATCTCTTTCTCCCAACTCATTCCAAGCTAACTTTGTCGCTCCATTTAAAACCACCTTCTACCCTTTTAATGTCCTCTCTCTCTTCTATTTGTATATTTAAGCACTTGCCCTCTGAAACTTAACAATCTATTTTACAAATATTGAAATAAATAGCACCCAAAATGGAGCGCTTATTTTATGTTATTTATTATAAAAAATTATAATAATGTACTAGTATATTATCAAATCTAATTATTAATATGTAATATGCCTTAAAAGATTATTAATTTACTAGAAGAGATTATGATATATACTTATATATTATTGAATTTAATTACATATTCAATTTTGTTCTTAACTTAAATTTAACATGCTATAAAATAATATATAAACAGTTAAATATGAAATGATGTACTAATATATTATTACATTAGTAATTTATCATAAGTGGGATTAGATTTAATTTTGTAGGGATGCATCATAAACTCTCTATTTTGACTCAAGGATCCATGATCCATCAGATGGCCAGGTTTTCTCCCAAGTATTATATTAGCAAATTGATGCAATGCAGTTCACAGCACCAAAAGCAATTGAACCATGATGTCACTGTACAAATATATTCAGCGTAGCTGTTTGTCCAGAAAGTACACAGAGGAATACAAAACGCAAGCTGAGATCATAGAATCCACTCTTGATTGAAATCTAGGCATATTCCTATTGTTGTTGTTATTATTAGATACTTAGATTAGATCCCATGTTCGATAAATAATTTGAAACAACATCATAAACAGTAAAAGAAGGGTGAGTGATGAGGGTGTACAATGTAAGTATAGAGTTGATAGTATGTGAAGATAGCCCATACCTTAAATAATTGGTCCCAGCGTCTGCAGGTTTTCACGTGTCCTGCCATCGGGGATGCCGTTAATAGCACCATCATCAGCATCAGCTACTGCATAGGATTCTAGTGCCCCACCTCTCCTACCACTTTTCTTTTATTTCTTCTTCTATTTTTTTTTTTTTTTTTTTAAGATCCCTCTCTGGAAACATTCACACTCTCAGACCAAGCGCGTTTTAGACCCTGCTCCAATCATAAGCGCATTGAGGAACTGCGTCGCCATAATATCCCACCGTCAGCCGATATTATAATTATAACTAATGATTTTATTAATTTTTTTTATTTCAAAGAAGGAAGTGATTATTTATTTATCTTAGATAATGAAATTCAAGATTTGTAAATTATGCAATTTATAATAAAAAGAGTAAGGGATGTAAAAGAGTGAAAATATTTATCATAAAATATTAAAATAATAAAAATAATTCACATATTTAATATTAAATATAAAAATTTAATAAAAAACTATCGCTTTTTATTATTAGAACTCTAAATATTAATTACAAAATATAAATATACATAATAATATGATATCTGCCCCCCCCCCTCCCAAAACAAACTAATCGTAACTAATAATATTGGGATTCGTAGCCATCGCTCGAGACTTGGCTTTGAGAGCACACCCAAGCGGAACGAACATGTACAGTGAGAGGAATTGACTTTGTCGTCTTACGAAAAATAAAAGGGTTAATTTTCCTTCGTAAAGAAGAATATAGTAATGTACACTTTTTTTAAAAAAAATTATACTTTTCATTAATTTACTTAAAAATGATAATTTTTTGTGTTCTACAATTAATCATAAAATTATTTTTTATACACTTACATGTAAATTAATTAAAAAATTTGGGTTTTCTAAAAGAAACTTTAGAAAATTATGCCAAAACATTACTCAAAGAGAAATAAGGAGGACCAAAAATCAAAAGAAAGTTGTGTAATTACACAAAATCGATCGTGAAAATAATTTTTAAAAGGGGTTTTAATTAGAATAATATATTCTTTAATATACTACAGGTTCACTGGACACATAATGATTTCAGTAAAAATAAAATGGTGTATTTTTATTTCTTTAACTTTTTGTTTTCCAAATAATGTAATAGAAATTGATTAGTTCACGTATCTTATCTTCATCATTTAAGAATCATATAACGAGAATGCAAATTCATTATTTCTTCCGTTTCCACCTATTATATATAAACAAAGAAATAGAGTGAACAACTGATCGTACATTCATTTTTTTAAAACTTGAATTTCAACAATGATTGAGATTTAATCCCTTAGCCAATCACAATCACCAAAGTGGTTCAATTAGCACCACTAAATTACCATAATTATCTATCCTTCCTTCGTGAATGAACCTCTTACGAAGATGGATTTGGATTTTGTTTGAAAAGAGGAGAAATCTTAAACGAGCGTGAAATGAATTGAGCATACCATTTTATTGCAACGTGGTTGGATCGACTTGTCCATGCTCTCCACGCTTCTTCTTGTATACAAATATTATCTCTAAGCTACAATGGTGGTGCGCTCACTTTCTTCTAAAAGGGGGAGGGGGTGGTGGGCTTATCTTTTCCCTTCCATGCAAGGACAAATTCCTTGATAAATGTGAAGAGGAGAGAGAAACTGGTGCTTTTTGTAATGTAGTTTGGAGCATTTTGGCCAGATTTACAGTGAGAAACTGAGAATAGCTAGAGAGCAAGAGGAAGTAAAGAAGAGAGAAGCTCGAAACACAAACATGTTCGATGGAGTACCTGCAGACCAGTTCCACCAATTCATAGCACCAAGAACCTCGCTTCCTCTTCACTTGTCTTTTCCTTTAAACCCTAATACTTTTGATCCTTATAATCCTTCTCATCATCATCAGCAGCAGCAGCTGCCACCACTTCAATTCCAACCCAATCATTTCTTGCATCCATTGCACCATCATTCTCTCACCGACAAACATGACGGCAACCGAGAAACTAGAACCGCTGTGTCTATGAACTTTGAGATTGTCAATGAAAGAGAAAGACAATTGCCTCAGCTTAATGTTACAGCTGATCATAATTCCTGGACTAACGATGAAGTGCTTGCGCTTTTCAGGATCAGATCTACCATGGAAACCAGCTTTCCGGAGCTCACTTGGGAACATGTCTCGAGGTACACTCACATATTCTCCAATTCAACCTCATCTATCATATTATTAATTACCTGAAAATTAAGCAGCTGAAGAGCACCAGATGAATTAGTTTTCACTTGTAATCATATACATCGACTTAATTGTACAAATGTTAGTGAAAGATTATTGAGTTGGAATTTGTGTTTGATTTTAGCTCCATGTGGTAGACAAATGCACACGTGCACGTACACAGCAGGCTTACTCGCACACTAACCGACACTCACACTTCAAGGGAAAGAATTGAAGAGTCGGACTGAGAGGGCCGGCGAGGGGCAAAAATTGAACAAACCTATTTTGTCTATTTACTTGTTTAAGAGTGTGGTGCAAATATATATAACGTGAATAAATGCTTGTGAGCTTGGTTCTTGGATTTATATTTATATATGGTGGGCGCAGGAAGCTTGCAGAGATTGGATTTAAGAGGACTGCAGACAAGTGCAAGGAGAAGTTTGAAGAAGAGAGCAGATACTTCAACTGCAACATTAATTACACCAAGAACAATTACCGGTTTCTAAGTGAGCTTGAAGAGTTCTATCAAGGTGATCAAAATATTGATCAGGCTGATACAGAAAAGTCGACCCAGCAGGTGGAAAAGCCAAGTGAGGAACAAGACAAGAATAAGGGCCAGCCAAAAGAAACATCTGTGGCCAAGCAATGTGAGCAAAGCGAAAAAGTGCAGACATCAAAGGACAGGAAGAGAAAGAGGCATGGAAGTAAGTTTGAGATGTTCAAGGGTTTCTGCGAAAATATTGTGAGGAAGATGATGGCTCAACAGGAAGAGATGCACAATAAGCTTCTAGAAGATATGCTGAGAAGAGATGAAGAGAAGTTTGCGAGAGAGGAAGCTTGGAAGAAGCAAGAGATGGATAGGATGAATAAGGAGCTTGAAATGATGGCACAGGAGCAGGCTGTTGCCGGCGACAGGCAAGCCACTGTAATTGAATTCTTAAAGAAATTCACCCCAAGTTTGCAGCCAATTCAAACCCAGATTGGAGCTGAAAATGGAAAAGACAATCCCAAGTTGACAAACACTTCGAATCCAACTACTCCCAATTCTTCCTCTCAATTGCACTCAGAAAACCCTAGTCCTGCTCTACAAGTATCTCCCTTTGCTTCTTCTGTGGTTGAAAATCAACCACCAGAGAGTTCAGCTTTACACATAACGCGGAATGAAATTCTGGCTGCTGAAAACCCTAACTCAGGCCTTGCCCCAACCACTTCAGAAGTGCATTCTTCATCAGCTTCAATCCCAGCTTCTATGAACCCTAGTTCTTTCACTAGCCAGAATAATTCATTAGAAACGAGTTCAATTTCAGCATATAAAGATGATGTTGGGAGACGGTGGCCAAGAGATGAAGTCCTGGCACTAATAAACCTCAGGTGCAGTCTAAATAACAATAGTACTGAAGAGAAGGAGGGAATCAAAGCTCCTCTGTGGGAGAGAATCTCTCAAGGAATGTTGGAGTTAGGATATAAGAGAAGTGCCAAAAGGTGTAAAGAAAAATGGGAGAACATAAACAAGTACTTCAGAAAAACCAAGGATGTTAATAAGAAGAGATCACTTGATTCCAGGACTTGTCCCTATTTTCATCAACTGAGTACTTTGTATAGTCAAGGAAAACTTATATCCCAATCTGAAAAGGCGGAAAACATCCACCTGAATTCACAGGCAAATAAGGGGCAAGTGCCACAAGAAACTCAACCTGCTGTTGAATCTTCAGATCGAGTGGGGTCTAGTGGTTTCACTATGCGCAATGTTGATGGAGGTGAGAAAACATTGATGCAAGTACCAGCTTTGGAATTTGAATTCTAATTAACCTGTGCATTTTTCTATGACATATAAAGTACCACTCTCTTTGTATTTTCTACTCCTTTTATTTTTCTGTCAATTTAATAGCATAAATGTATCAGAGTGGATATATATGTATTTGGTTTTTTTAAAATGAAAATTTTAGATTTCCAGTGCACCGAGAACTTGAAGAGTCATGAGAACAATGTTTCAATTGAGGGGTGTGTATGTAAGCAAGGGTAATTTTTTTTTTATTCATTTAGTTACATCAATTTTGAGTGGAGGGTTTTGTGTGCATTAATAATAGGAGGACATCGTCCACTCTCCCATGAATTTAAAAAGGAAAAAGGTAGGAAAGACATTCTTTACGACATTCTAGACTTTTTGCTGATGACTACTGTAATAATGAAGTGACCTTTTCAGGCCAGCTGAGCAAAAGTGTTTCTAGCTTGCATGCATGGCTGCTCCTTCAGTAACATACTTAGAATTACAAGGAATGCGAATTTTATTTATAACTCTTCTTTTTCTCTAGTTCATCCGGCATTTCATTTGTTCCAACTGAAATACGAACAGGGGTACAATGATACTGATCATTGTTACTTTTAATTTTAGATTAAAATATTGTGGTGTATTAATTAAGTGATATGTAAGAGAAGTACGTACAACATTTTGATATGAATATAGATAATGAAAAGTTGTATTTTTAAATATGAAGTTTGTTGATAGGAAAATTACTTGATGTTCGTATTAATGTGAGAGTTGAATTAACATACTATATATGAGCTGTGGTACTATACACATTTATGTTTGGTCATTGTCAGATGTCAATGTCTTGAATAATCGTGCCAAAATAACATCACTCTCCTTCCATGCCTTCCTTATTGACAATCATGGCTGCCTGTATTTCGTAAGATAAAATCGTGAATGTTTGATCCAGACATCCTTAATTTCAGCGTATAGTGCCAGAGGTTTAGGTTTGCGGAGAGCAAATTACAAAGTTTTCTGCATAGTAGCCAAATCAAAATTAGAGGGAAGTCATACATTCGAGTTTTAACTGCTAACTTGATGCATGAATTTAACTAGTATTCATACGGTGACAGCACAAACGCAGCATATGATGGGAAAGATATATGGGGGTCCCACTTTGTCGTGTTGTAGGAGCTAGCATACCTGGGGAGACTTTTGTAGGGCCCCACGTTTCCGGCTGCTCTCGCAAACAGACACATGACGTTGCATGTGAGCCTCTGCATTCGGTAATCCGTATCCGGCGACATTAAGCAGCTGCACGTGCACGTGTGGGTTCCACTTTCATCCAACAGCCACTACCTTTCGGCCAACTGATCTAAACAGTGGAACACTTACGATCCAGCCCAGTCCAGCCCATCCCATCCCCGCAGCATATTTTTGGGCCAAAACCATCTTCAAGACCATAGTCTTTTTTTTTTTTGTAGGGTTCAGATAAGAATAAGAGGTGGAATAAGAGTAAGAGATGAGGATTAGATAAATAGCCTAAATTTCCTCATAATGTGGCCTAACTTTTTTTTTTTCCCGAAGAATAATTTCATTTCTTTCATCAAGGATAGAATGCCAATATTACAAACATAAGGAATACACAATAGCTTAATAGAATATGTGATATAAATAAAAGCTAGATTCCCTAACCATAAACCACAATTATAGATAAAAAAAGCCTCAAAATTATCAAGCATTTGGAAGAAAACTCCTTCGGATAAACACATCTTATTTTCACCCTTTAGATAGACTTAAGATCCTACAATAAAACTGAGAAAGATCAACAAAACAAGTAGATTAATGTAAGTAGGAGTTTCCATGAAAATCCTAATGGATAAAATATTCTTAGGAACAAACTCCATTTTAAGAGATCAAAACTTTACTGTAAGAGAAAAAAACTAAAATAAAAAAAATCATATATTAATTTAGATCTCATTTTGCAAGCGGTGACAAAATTTAACTCAAGGCTTCGATATGGAATATGCTCGCTCATGTTAGGACGTAATAATTTGCTAAATTAAGGTAGTGTTTGATAAATTCATGAGTGAATATTATTTTGATAAAAGTGATTAAATTACTAGATGTACATGTATAAAATTTTAGAATCAAATTTAGGATATGGAGAAAAATAAAACATTTAAAAAAATTATATATTACTTAAATTAAATACTTTGGAACCATTGTAAAAAAAAATGGAGTGGTTAGGTAAATGATAATTCAGCAAGAGTACATATACAGCCACAGCTAATTGGTTATACTTGAAGTTTAACTTGGTCAAACACTTGGATAAAAAATTGAATGCATAATTTTTTTTTGTCAAAATAAGCCATAAAAGATTTCAAATTTTAATTCACTCAGAAATAATTGTTGTATTTAAAAATTAAATAATTAATTTTATTAAAAATATTATATGAATTAATATTAATTAATTATTGAAATATTTATTTAAGTAATTAGTTTTATATTTTTAACATTAAGTATAGAACAGATTGAACCCTGATTTAATGTGTATGATTTATGATTGGTTGGATCATGCATAAGTCCATACAGGCAAATGTTCCAACTTACAGCCCTTTAGTGGTCAATAGTTTCCTATCACAAGTTTGACCTTAAATAGAGAGATCAGAGTTATTATTTTGATACTGAAAAATAATGATTCCCACACTTCTAAAACTTTCTCTCCCTTTCTCTCTCTATCTGAATAACTTAAGGGGCGAAATAGATTACAATTCTACTCATCATCATTCAGATTAGTCATGATCTCATTAAATTATACTCCAAGTACGCTCATAATTTGTTATAATTAATTTCATATTTTTGAGATTTTAATTCATATTTCCAATAATAATTTCGTGTTAAAATTTGCAACTAAATATATTTTCAAGAGAATCAAATTTTAGGTTTTTGGTGCTTTTCAATTTGGAATTAGTAAGAAATATAATGAATAACATAGGGAGACTGAGTTTAGTGAGAGTGGACGGCACGGTCTTCATTTTCTTGATATAGTATAAAACCTGGATATAGTTATTGTCTTCTCCTAAAGTTTGAGGCGATCACCGATAAACCTTGCAAATAATATTAAGCAAATAGAATTAAGTAGAAAGGTAGGATGGTCAGTGAACCTCAAAAGGGACATATGTTGAGAAGAATGAGCTTGGCCAACAACCCTACCATTACATCGCTTTCTGGTACGGTGTCTGAGCTGAGCTGGGAAGTCGACTTGTAAGGTGCCATCTCATTTCATCAAAATGGGAAGCACATTCATCTCTTAAACCGCGTACTTTGATTTCATTTTGCTTTCCATTATATATTTTAGTACTAGTGTTCAGCTTCTCACGCTCTTGAACTTGTTCCATATTCTTCACCGTGCCTATAGCTTGAGGATTAGCTACCTCACATCAACAGATAAGGTAATTACAAATAATATTTTAAGTACAATTAGGCATGCATGTTTTCGATTTCTAAGTAATATATGTCATGGACGTCAAAATATTTTGTTTACGTATTTTTAATTTGAGCTAAACTATGGTGCCATAAGCCGTTCCATTTCTGTGGATTCTTTGAGAAAGCATGAGTTGGTCTACTGTTGCATGATAATATGTATTTTGAACTACAAAGAGTTTTTATGGTTTCGGTAGCTATTAGCAAAGCTATATGTATTTTAATCCATTGATTCCCTTAAAATTTTACATAAAATTATATATTTAATTCAAAATACTTACACTACTTTATTAATTTTACTTTCATTGAAATATTTAAACATATTAATTCTCACCGACTTTTAATTCTTGACTCTGCTATTAGTTGGAACCTTTACATATATCCTTTAAGTTTAAGGGATGTATAATGATGGTTAGGCACACATTTAATTATCAATGTAGGATTAAGACTAATCCATTGTTAGGAAAAAAGATAAGTGGAGATAGAGTGACAAAAAGGTAATAACAAAAGGTGAAATAAAAGGGAAATAATTATATTTTTTTTAAAATTTTTTCTACTTCTAATATACAATAAAATTCAAAATCTTTTAATCTAAAATAGTGGAAATAGTTTAATAAATTTTTTTATTTATAATAGTTAAACAAATACGACTTTTTACTAGGTAAATTTTGTAAATAATTACATCTTTTAAAAATAAACTGTAACACATCGTTATATCTTTTTAAAGCTTTAAATTCTTAAAAAAAATATTTATTCACTGATTTAAGCTCAAAAGTTATATTTAACTCTTTGTGTGTATAAAATTATTATGAAAAAAATTACCGATATACCTATTTAGAATTTATATTTACATACTCTTTAAAATTAACTTTTTAAAATAATATCATCAACATCCATGCACTACCAATATCGGCACAAGCTCCACCCTCATATTTGCTAATTTGCATATTCTAACCCGTAATTCCAATGTAACCTGCAACTGTGGAAAAGAACGCTCTCCCAATGATTAGGGCTAGTAACTTTTGTATTGTCCTGCCTGGCCTATTTTTGCCATGCCCCCGCTCTACGTAAATTATAAAACGGGAGCTCGATAATCCAAATATCTTGTGAAAAAATAAATCTTTAATTAAATTTAAATAATTAAAATATATTTGATGAAAAATAAAATTTTAAAATAAGTATAACTTTTTTTTATCTATTTTAAAGTTAGTCAAAATGTATCTACAGTATTCAAAATGTTACATATTATTTGATTTCAATTTTATAATCATTTTTATCATATTATTAATGAAAATTTTGAATTTAAATAAATATTTTTTTATTTCAAAAGAGACTTGATAAGTTTTTAAATTACAGAATAAAGGAGATGCTGTTAATTTTTTCAAACCTGGCAGATATCAATCTATATATTTTTCTCCTTTCTTTATGCATATTAACATAACAAAAAGATGTTTGGCTCGGTTAACAACTTCCAATTAGATAAATAATTACTTCTAAGCTCCAAGATAGAAAAATGAAAGAGATTTCACGAAATAAAATGTGTGAGAATAATATTAAGATCTTATCTGGTAAATTAGCTAATATAATTAGTTGATTTAATTAATGATTAGTTAATAGTTAATTATTTTAACTAGTTTAACCAATTAATATTACTAGCTATTTATATAAAAATATTTAGTAAAATTAGTTATTTATATAAAAATAATATATAATGATATGAATATATTTTATAATTTATTTGAGCATTTTTGTTTAAATAATATTTTAAAATATTATTTATCAAATTAAATTCTTTTTTAAAAATAAGTCAAATACCTTTGAAATGTAAATAACAAGTAATATTGAAATAATATTACCTAATATTTTTTATTCATATATTACTAGTAAGCTACATATCGCATTATTTTATAATTCAAGAACTTTGATTAGTTATTTTAAAAATGACAGTTGTAATTATTTATATATTTATTTACATATAAAGATAAATTTTATAACTAAGCATGATATGATACATAAAAACTATTATAATGTGTTTATAAAAGAAGATATAAATAACAGTAATTTTTATTAATGAAAAATTTCAGACTTACATATGTTTAATTTTGCAATATATATTATATATATATATATATATATATATATATATATATATATATATATATATATATATATATTTACGTTTTAAGTGAGATTACCCCATTTTAATAAAAAAATATTTACTTGATACATCATATGAGCAATACAGTTCATTACATGTGTTAAGTTAAAAAATTTATTAATTTTTAATATTATTATTATACTAATAATAATATTATTTAATATTAAAAAATAAATGAGTGTTATTATATAAAATGAATAATTGAAAGATGATAAAAAAGTGAAAAAATATTTTATTAAATATGGATAAAAATATTTTTATATATATATAAAATGAGAATTCGCTATTTCAAAACATTGAACTCTCAATCTTTTCAAATTGACATATTAAAGATTAATCAGTTGATTCCAAAAGTTATTTAGTAAACATTAAAATTAATGAATTGACCTAATCAATCATCTAAAACTACTTTAATCACTTAAAATTAATCAAACTGCTATTTGTCAAATACATGTTAAGTTATTCCATATATATATTCATTTGAGTTAAAGTCATTGAAAACTATTGGAGTGCGAGAAAGAGCGCAGCAAACAGTGAGCTTATACGTATATGTTTGGCTTAACAAGTATGCTTGATTTAACTAATAAGTTTTGAATTAATTTTTAAAAATATTTGACATATTAATTTATTTTAAAAAATAATTTTTATTTGATAAATTTTATAAAATACTTTATAATTTATAAGTTAGTAACTTCTCAATTTTCTTAAAATTTATTTTTTATTTTAATTAAATAAAAATTTATATATAAATAAGTATTTAATATGTTCTCATTAATTCATTATGAATAAAAATAAATAAATTTATAAAATATAATTAGCTAAATTTTAAATTATCTTATTAATATTTTAAATAAAAATAAAAATAATTAAATATATAATATTTAAATATAATTAATTAAATTTTAAATAGTTATATTCTTATTTTAAATATTTTTATTGCATTACTTTAATTTTATTTTAAAATAAATATAAATTAATTTAATTTATAAACTTATACTAATATTTTATTTTATATCATTTAAAATTTAAATTATTTCAATAATTACTTTTATCATATGTAATAAATCTATCAACTATCAAAAATAAAAAATACCAGTTAATTTACCTCCACGCCACCCGAGTTGCCCGGAGTTTCGGTGTTTAGTCCTTTTTATTATTATAATGGAAAAACGTAGTACGGTTAATATTTAAATTTAAATTGGAAACAAAAAAGAGAAGAAATAGAAAATAAGGAAAAAATGCGCCGCATGATAAGGGTGGTGATTGTGAAGAAGGGGTGGTTGAGACTTTGAGATCCAGAGTGAGAGTGAAGGGCTCAACAACAACAGAGCCGTGTGTCCCCACCATGTTTCGATCCTCTGTCCACTTCTTCCCATTAATTATTAATTAATCCTTATAAATATATATTAGTATCTCTTTTTTTTAAATATTAAAAAGACCGGCTCTTCCGTACCTTTAATTTATGTATATATTAAGAATTTATCTAATAATTTATATTGAATTTTAATTTTTTAAATAAAAAAATTCAATTTGATGATTATTATTACTCCACTTAACTCAATTCAATTATGCATGAATTGATGTATGATAGAATTAGCCATAATTTTAATTCTTTATGGGTTATGGTGTCTGCTAAAAAAAATGATATCATTTTAAATATAAGATAATAATGGCTGGTTTTGCGTGAACAGTTATTTGACTAAACCAATAATAATTCGAAAATAGCTATAGAACGACTAGTTCTGGTTCATTCAGCAGAGCTGCTTTATATCGATAAGTTTTTTTTTTTTTAAATAAAAAGCTTAAATTCAGAGGTTGAAATTTATATAAGATGTTACTTATTGTATATAATGTCTCAAAACTTTCATCTATAAATATCTTCAATTTAGAATTGGAAGATTTCAAGCTCTGGATACCCCTCCATCTACCAAATTCTTGGGAGATGTATATGGACACAATTTTATACAATATATGGAAAGATCCGATAACATTTGGAATTCGGACAAACTTATCAGATTGCTAGGAGTAACATTTTAACGTGAAATAAAGTCAGAAGAATTATTATGAGTAAATTAATATGATAAAAGATGATATAAGAAAATATTGACATTTTTAATGATGGATTAACACCCAATATTATTTAAAAATTTTTATTTTATTTTATAATTTAGGTTTGAATTCAAGACCTTCGGTGAAGTAATTGACACTTCCATCGTTAAAAGATTAAATAAAGGGAATGACATAAGAAAACTATTTCCAACAGCAGGAATAGCTTAACTTGAAACACTACTCAATAAAGAGAAATTCTTAAACATATTAGATGAAGTAAATTTAACATAATTTTTAAATATTAAATTAAAATTATTTGTAAATTTTATTTTAATTCAGTGCTGATGCGTAATAATCAGTCGTGTTTTGACCTTTGACCACCATTTTCCTTCACCCAGCTTCTCCGTCTTGTGCCCCTCACTTCAATTTGCAGTTAGCCAGTTACTTGCCCTCTAAACATCATGTGCCATACTGATTTAATTATACTGGTCCAGCGGACCTATTAAATTGAAATAAGTACTTTCCTTTAATAAATTGCAATGTAATCTGTCTTTCTCTATCTGCATTTGTCCTTTTCTTACTCTGGAGGATGAGAATGGCGAAACAGCTTCTGCAGCTTCCTCTTCTGCTTGTTCTCCCTCAACTACGGTGTCGTTTCGCAGCTCCTCTTCAAATGTCGAAGCTCGCATTCTCTGCTCTCTCTTTTCCCCGCGCATTTTGAATTCCTCCGATCCGTCTAACTCGTACTACTCAGGTGCGATTCCATCTTACTTTTCTGATTTCAGTTTCCTTCTTAGTGTACTCAAGTTCATTTGTCACTTTCAGTTTCTGTTTACGTGCAGTCTTCTCTTGGGATTTCTCTTTATTTTTTACGCACATTTCACAGCTGCTATCAAGCATATTTACTTGGGATTCACTTTGATATTACTCATTTCTTCTATATTTGACCTTGCTGAATATGTGTCTGCAACTGTTTTTTCTGCTAGATGTTTCTTTTACTTGATTATGTGCTTTCTAGCTCTCATAATACCTTTCTCCTATTTTCAGTATTGTCGAGATGTCTTCAAGAGATGTAGGTCAGGAACCAAACTATGCTTCCTGATCTCAGTAATAGGGACTTGGCTTGTGCTTCTCTACGCTTGTTCTGGTCGAAGGGATGAACAGTTTTTAACCGACATTTTCTCTGCAAGTGTTGTTTCTTTCAATTTTGAAAAAATGTTGCTTGAATTTTCTCGTTAGGAGATCGAACCTGTGCGAGTAATTTTGCAGTAAGTTTTGTTTATTCCATAATCCTTAAAAATTTGTATGATAAATCATCAAATATGTTCTTTTGAGCACCTAATCCTGTTATGCTGTATATTGTGTTGTAGCAAGCTGCAAGCGTAAATAAACCCTCGCATCCCAATTATACATTTAGACCCTCGGTTTTCCCCTTTTTTTTAAAATAAATAAATAAATAATTATTGTGATGATAGATTATTGTTTGTTGGTTTCTTTGTTTTTAGTTTTCACCATTGGATTTAGTTGTACATTTTTTGTATTATATTGAGAAAGGAGGAAAAAAGGGTTTGCTTGCGACTGTCGGGTAACTTATTAGATAATGTAGGCTTCTTTCTATGTCAGTTACTTGCACACTTGTATTCCGTTTCATGCACCCTACATTCCGGTATTTCTGTTTGTTACTTTCAGGTGCGGTTCAGTACTGTTTCTAGCCTGCTGGATTTGGTCTGTACTCAGGTAGGAAAATCTCTAACTTACTGATCACATGGAGCAGTATGAAATACTTGAGCAAATTGGAAAAGGTTCTTTTGGTTCGGCTCTTCTTGTGAGGCATAAACATGAGAAAAAGAAGTAAGAATGTAGCTTACATTCCATTTCCTTTTAGATTATTATCTGTTTCTGTTTAGTTCATACCTAAAAGATCTTTTAATTTTGTGCTTGTGAATTAAAAAGATATGTGCTGAAGAAGATTCGCCTTGCACGACAAACTGAGCGGTCTCGTAGATCTGCACATCAGGAGGTTAGTGACTGAGTGTTTAGGTGAACCAACTGAACCTAGGTGTTGTTTTTTCTATTTGGGGAAATGTTCATTTTTGGCCAATTTATGCAATGCATGATTTGTGCTATGTTCCTTTTGTGGTCTAGAGGAATCCTTTTGTGTTGTGTTTATATAACCACATGATGACTTGAATGTCTGGCGCATCCTTATTTGCGGATATGACTCTGGACATTTATGTTGTCTTCTTTCTGGTCTGTGCAGATGGAACTCATCTCCAAATTTAGAAATCCATTTATTGTGGAGTATAAGGATTCATGGGTAGAAAAGGTACTGCGTCACTGAAATTCTACCTGATTTTGTTTCTTCTGTTAATTGGCAGAATGGTTTCTATTATTTGTTTACTTTAGTAAGCTTCTATTTCTAAGATTGTATGTACCTGTATTTGCGTTTGTATCATACAATTGTCAAAGGAGTTTGACTGTTGAGCTTACCTGACACCAACCTTGAAAATTTTTTCTCTTAGGTTTATTTGCTTTATTCTTAATAGAAAACATAGATGCATGCAACCTCGCTTTAAACAGGCCTTGCATTGGAGGGTCAGTGGCCTTGCATCGGTGTGTGCATTTAGCACCACACATAACTATAAGTAGTATCATTTTTAATGGCTTGGTGTGCATCTCCTATGCGTATTTACTGTAGATTCACTATAATCAAGTATTGTAATTATATGACATGTTTTAGCATTATGGTTCACATACACTTTAGTAATATTAATTTAGCTATTTCTTTCTATTATTACAATTTGGTCTATTTTGCTGTGATTGCTAATGACAATGAAACTAACTGCAACTGCTTCCTGTTGGTCTATATTGACGACCTCCTTCTCAGGGCTGCTATGTGTGCATTATTATAGGTTATTGTGAAGGTGGAGATATGTAAGTATCTTTCCCCAATTCCTTCTAGCTGACAATTTATGGTTCTGAATTTTTTAAATGGTGGGTTTTGAAAATTTGAGCATTGACTTTAGACATGTTTCTAATCTAATGCAGGGCTGAAGCTATAAAGAAAGCTAATGGTGTTCTTTTTCCTGAAGAGGTTACATATCTTTATATAGCATATCTCCATGGATGAGAATACGGGTCTTTGTGTAGATTTGCATTTAAAGTCTAAAAGGGTACTTTATCTGCAGAAACTTTGTAAGTGGCTTGTTCAACTTCTTATGGCCCTTGACTACTTGCATATGAACCATATTCTTCATCGTGATGTCAAGGTTAGCTGCAGACTTCTCTTTGCACTTAGCTAAAGTATTGATATTTCCATCCAAATTAATTAGTTTACCTCAAGATGTATGCTAATAAGTTTATCTCATGAATCCACCAGTGTTCAAATATATTCTTGACTAAGGATCAAGACATTCGTCTTGGTAGGTTTATTGGGTTAAAGGCCCCTAACTTTTGTTTTTAATAAATCATAGATGGTTGAAAATATTTCTTACACATGATCAATGATAAAACAGGTGATTTTGGACTTGCCAAGAAGCTGACTTCAGATGATCTTGCTTCCTCTGTAAGAAATGTGGAATTTATAATATCATGACCTTCACCTTCCTGATTGTAACTTAGCGTAGTTTCTTGCATTACATCAATCAATAATGAGTGCTATTGTTTATAACTTTAGGTTGTTGGAACTCCTAGTTACATGTGCCCTGAGCTTCTTGCTGATATACCTTATGGCTCAAAATCAGATATTTGGTCCTTGGGTGAGTACTCCTGTTAAGAACCCCCCCTCTCTTTTTATTTTTACTGTTATCTGGCTGAATGTATTTACAAGTTCTGAAATCTGTGATCCAGGATGTTGTATATATGAAATGACATCTCATAAGCCTGCATTTAAAGCATTTGTAAGTTTCTCTCTTTGGTTTGGTTTTTTGGTTTTTTTCCTCCCTCTCTTCAAAATTTTCTGCCTCTTCACCATCTTCTTGTCCCTACCACCTTTTCTGCTGGGGCATATTTAGCACTATCATGTATCATGGATATTGTTAAGATTGTATAAAAATTTTTCTTTTCTTTTTGTCTTTTCTGCAGATTTTTATTTATTAAATTTCTAATTGTCTTTCAATTTTTTTTTTGTCAGGATATACAAGCACTGATCAACAAAATTAACAAGTCTATAGTGGCTCCTCTTCCAGCAAAGTATTCTGGGGCATTGTAAGTACTTGTTCATGTTATTGTATCATCTAATCTTGCAAGTTGGGAATTTCTACTACATATGTTAAATTGCTGAAAGTTAGAAGCACGTCCATAAAGCCTTAAGTTTTCCAAAGTTTAAACAGTTGTGGGAAGCTTGAGTAAATTTTAAAGTGGGTTGTTTTGTATGATGAGAGGAGTCAACATTGTGGATGGCTGACTCATGGTTGTCTTTCCTTTTGACAGCCGAGGCCTTGTTAAAAGCATGCTGCGGAAAAATCCGGAGCTTAGACCTAGTGTATGTGTGAATCTCCTCTGGTGTATAGTTTGCAATGCCATTAACGATGAATTAATGCAGCATCTTTGCACCACGTTTCATTATCTTTATGATTGGATCAATTGATGCTGGCATGCTTATATATACCTTTCGTCTTGTCAAATCTCACCAGAGGCATCTGTATGATGCAGGCTTCAGAGCTGCTTGGGCACCCTCATCTTCAACCTTACGTTCTTAAGGTCCATCTCAAAATCAATAGCCCCAGGCGAAGTTCGCTACCAGTTCATTGGCCAGATTCCACCTACAAGAAAACAAGATTTTTGGAGTCGGAAGATGATCCTGTTTCCATCTATAGGGATAAGCGGCATTCTTTCACCCATGATCGCACCTTTAATCCTAGTGTATCTGGAGCTGAACAAGATTCTGTATGCTCGACCCTAGAAATAGATTGTACTCCAGAAAATCTGAATCAAAGGCTGGCAGAACTATCTGTTGAAGAAAGCCATGAAGTGAAGTCCATATGTAAACCTGTTGTTTCCAGAACTCCTAGTATTTCCAAAACAACAAAATTTACTTCATCTAAAGCTTCTGCCACCCCTAAAAAATCAATGGAGACCTCAAAGAATCGCGGGTTGGTAAGACAAGCTGTAAGTCCGGCCTTGTCTTTCTGCATTTGTCTTTGGCATGGTGATGGGTACAGAGGGTGTGTGAATGGTTACTAGTTTTTCTTTTCATTTTTATGAAACAAAATTAAGCATACCATGGCTTCTCTATATAGATTGTTATTGTTAACAGTTATGGAAGATGTTTGACTTCTTGAAATTCATACTTGCAGCTTCCTGCTTCGCGCAATGCTAAAGTATCTGCCCGTGCCACTCGCAGAGAGTCATTGCCATTGCCAACGAGAGGTGCCACTCAGCAATCTGTTTACAGGCCTCGTAGTGGTTTGCTTGGCCATATAAAATCACTAGATATCTCTGTCAACTCTCCCCGAATTGATAGGATAGCTGAGTTTCCATTAGCATCTTACGAAAATCCTGTTTTTCCCATTAATAGAATTTCACCAACCTCAGCAAAGGGTTCCTCTGGCTCCCCACATTTTGGTGATTGTTCAATCACGAAAGACAAGTGTACAGTTCAGGTATGTGACAGAGCCTGTGTCAGGCCTAGTTTTAAAGATGCTTGGCAGGGAATCAAGTGCAGCATGTTTCTGGAAAATGATGATAATAAAAGCGGCTCCTCTGACCAAAATGCGACTGCCGGAGCATCAAGCCACACCTCTTCAGATTTACGTCGCAGGCAGTTTGACACATCCTCATTGCAGCAAAGAGCTGAAGCCTTGGAAGGATTGCTTGAATTCAGCGCGAGACTGCTGCAACAGGAAAGATACGAAGAGCTTGGGGTTTTGTTGAAACCGTTTGGGCCAGGTAAGGTCTCCCCAAGGGAAACTGCTATCTGGTTGAGTAAGAGCTTCAAAGAAAACACTCCTAACCGTGAAGAATCTCTGTAAACCACGGTATTTGAATTAGGATTAATATTTCATGATTGGCAATGTTATTGTATTTGTATCAACGGCACACAAAACCCTGCCAATTGTTAGTGCAATGGGATGACATGAGAACGTGAATGTAAAAAATATACGGGATATGTAAATTGTGATAGTGTTTCGTGTGCCGGTGATGTAAATATAACTATATTGTTAAAGCATGAAATACATTCCTTTGTATTAATGTAGCCATAGCTGTAACCGGTAACCACTTGTAGAGATTGGTTCACGCGTAGTATCATTTGGACCGCGCTGATTTTTTTTTTCCCTATTATTATTTAGGTTATCAAGCTTTTTTATTAACATTTTTCGCTTTAATGGATTGTATCAACTAATTCAGTCTAACGAGGAAGGTGTAGTCCCTGTCTGACTGCAATTTATATTGATCATACTCCTGTCTGTCCCTTTCCCAGAAAGTTCAACTGTTCTCTTCTCATATTCTCTTACGAAGCAAGTGGAGTCTGGATCTGCTGTGGGATTGACACAATTAATCAGATGGTATTTTCTCAGAAATGAAAGTGGGGTCACGATTTATTGTTGCAATATATATATATATATATATTTTTTGCTGGAACACGAACATGCGAAAGGAAGTGTTGGTCTGCCTTGCATATGTTTATCCTCTGTGCTATTTATTTGCTTAAACAATTGTGTATGAAATTGAGTTTGAAGTTATAAGTAAGGTGGGTAATAATGACCAACAGCAAGTGTGTACGAATGGTCGGGTCGCCCCAGGTATGGAGTAGCGGCAAGCGGCATTCTTTATCTTCCTAATATAGCAGCAAAAGCAGTGTTGATGGTTTTTACCTTTATTTTGGATTTGGATTGCTATTTGCCAGACGGTAAAAAACGTTTGCAAGCTTGCATTGTCATCTGTTGCAATCTCGTAGGTGTAGATTTGAAACCTCAGTTAACCGGGCATCATTAACATATAAAGCAAATGCATTTTCAATGATTCCTTCACTCATCCGCACTCTTGCAGGATTGATGTGGGTGAAGCATTTTTGCTACTAAAATGAGTCATCCTTCTTATCTGCCAGTGTCGCTGATCCATGAAAATGGTGATGATTATGGTGTACCAGTGCACTAATAACCTAAATGGTTAAATTGTATATATTTGTGCAATACTATACAATATAAATGAAATTTATCATCATAATCCCTCAAAAAAAAAGTAAATGGGCCAGGCTTCCAGCGGGACGAGCTAAACGACAAATACTGTAGTAAGTGCCCGTCGGGAGTTGACCGTACAGCTCCCGGGAAGCAGCTTTGATTCTTCTGCCACATGAATTCTTTGAATTCGGGCTTTAACTTGTTCTGCCATCGGAGCAAGCATACCCCTCAGTGGGGCACTTTGTTTCCTTACATGGTGTCCCCTCATCAGTGCCTCTGCGCCTGTATCTTCACTAGTCCTGTTGAATACTTGTAAATACCATGTTAATTCAACCTTGTCGAGAAATATCTGTATACTTCAAATATATCATTTATCTTTACTTTCGATAGATAAAAAATGATTAATTATTAATTTTATTATTTATTTATTAATTTGATGAAATTTACGTGCATTTAAAATTGTACCTACAATTTTCAGGGCAATGAAAATTGTAATTGCCTTTTTTGTATTGGGTTGGAGTGTCTAAATAATTTTCGAATTTTTATACCACACGTGATCGAAAAGCAGCCTGAATTTTTGGAGGCTGACTTTCTACAGTGGCTTGTATGTTCTGCGTTTATGTACTGCTACTTGGCCTGTTATCTTTCCAAGCTTTATCTGCTTTTGGGTATGGCATGAAGGTTAAAAGGAAAGGAGAATAGCAGAGACAAGTTTTATGAAAAGTATAGTAACAATAATCAACAAAAGGCAAGTAACTCATACTATATTGAAAAATATTACACTGATTAAATAGGTGAGCAGAAAAACAAAAAGCCAATGAATAAGGAGCATATCCACTCGCTCACATATCAGCATACTCTCCTAATTTGCAGTAGATCCAAAAAAATAAAAATAAAAATATAGGAACAACATGGTTTGACACAATCAAACTAAAAATAGAATGATTACTATGAACAGCTACTAAGACACAACATAAACACTCCTCCTTACCTTAGTTGCTACAAACTCCAAGTTGACCTCTCAGGAACTCAAATCTGCTAACAACGAGTGTCTTTGTAAAAAAATATTAGCAAGTTGAAATTCTGACTTGCACAACAAGCATATTCCTCCATTTTGTTGCACTTCCCTTAAAAAAATATAACTTGATGTTAAAATGTTTAGTTTTCCCATGGAAAACTAGATTATTTGAGATTACAATGGTTGCCTGATTATCAATGAACACCTTTGTGCTTTCCTTTTACTCCATATGCACATCTGCTAAGATTTTCTTAAGCCATAAAGCTTGGTTTGCAGTAGCAGCAGTAACAATGAATTTTTCTTTAACTGTTGATTGAGCTACAATCTTTTGTTTTTTTAGAGCTCTAGGACAACACACCAGAACCAAAACTGAAGCAATACCCTGAGGTACTTTTCATGTCATTAGTGGACCTTGCCCAATCTTTGTCAGAGAAGCCACAAAGATGAAAGTTCTAGATATGACAAAATTTAACTTTATAATCAAGAGTCCCTTTGATGTATCTTAATACACCCTTGGTTGCTTTGAAATGCACTACATTTGCACAATGCATAAACCTTGATAAAATACTCACAGCATGCAAGATATTAGGCATTGTGAGGTACATTAGGCAACCAACAAGGCTTTTAAAAATAGCTTATTCCACTTTCTTCGAACCATCTCCTTTGCTGAGTTTCTCTTTTTGATTCATAGGAATGTTAACTAATTTGTAATCCTCCAAGTGAAATTTTTTTAAAATCTCCTTAGTATATTTCTTTTAACAGAGGAACACTCCATGTTGACCTTTTTTAACCTCTACGCCTATCATGACCTAAGCCTAACTATGATTGGCGTGGATCCCATTACCCGGTTTCTACCAGCTTTAATAGTATTTACTATAATTCTACTCAACAAAAATCTTCTTATTTCTGTAAAACTCAAATCCATTCAGGTTTTTATGGGAAAATGAATAGAGATTCTTTTATTTTTGAACAATTTTGGAGGGCCACATACCCTAAATCATAAAACATCTATTCTTTACAGATATGACTACATTATCAATATATAGAATATGGCGCTACTTCAATATGCATACACAGATGAATAATTTAATACATTAACTGTTGAACCAACCTAATCTCTATATGTACAACTATTAGAATTTTTTAACTAGGTCGTCCTTGATTCTCCATGAATGCAGCAAAGCTTAAACATTCTAATTTTAACCTAAAAATATTGAAAATATAATGGAATGAGTTACGAGAACTTATTGAGCATATATCTATCTCTTCTAAATCCAATTTCAATTATATTAAATGGTCATGTGCTGAATAAATATTCAATTAAAGAAGTAATTGTAATCCAAACTCCCTGAGTTTTTGAGATATATAAGAAAGCCTTGGGTTGAATATTCACCTGCACATAACTTTGCTTCCATATTTCATATTATAAATTACAATAATCTCAACTATTCACTAACATATAATATCATTATCATATTACACACACCTATTTTGGGCGATTATCACATTCATAAACAGCCATTAAGACTTAAGTACAATTGAATCATCACAATCATGTCAAGTCTTTACAATCGTATTAAGCTATAATATCCAATCACAATTATATTTTTTAATACTACATCATATTATATAATAATTCACAATCAACATGTATGTGTCCACCTTTTGTCTCCTGGTCCAGCCTTATATCCTACTCGCCTTTCCTTCCTTATTCCTTTCGAGTTAACCTTATACCTTATCCATCTTTTTACTAGAAATTTTCCATTCAATTTTCACATCATCGCCCCGATCACATTTCTTATTTCAAATATCAATTGTGGTATAGTTCACATCATAATATGCACAATAGAGCTCAGTTCTATACATCACAATTTCAATATAATCTTAATATAATTCAGCTATTCCTTATCACAGGGCAATCAAAATATATAACATAATATATATTAGCACCACCATACTTTTTTGCACTGCTACAAGAATTAATTTATATTCAGTTAATATCATACACTTTCATAATCTGCCATTCTAGTAAGCATCAATAAGTAACCATATAAGTCCAGTTATAATACAAATCCCACTCGTTATCACATTTCAAATTTGTTATCAACCAGTAGTTAATAATATCATCACTATGCCATGCAAGCCTATCATTGTCTATAATAGGTAATTACTAACTCGTCACAAGCATCATTTTCGAATTTCTCATACATTAACACACGACCGATTTATAATTTCCTCTTACCTTATTTAAGATTCATCGATGAACAGATAAGTGGTATTTAGCATTCACAAAAAAGATCATAGTTTATAATATCTAAACACTTTAATATTTAAAATATTAATTTAGAGTGAGATATATACTCACTGAATGATGACCTAATGATATCTAGTTACCTTTAAACATTTTAGGATATTTATGATTACTATCATTTTATTCTTTTTTCACTATTTATAATGATACATTGTAATCATAAGAACATTACTTATCTTATCTCCAATTATTTTAATTCCAAGTGCAAATCATAACATAATAAATTATTCTAAGCCATCGACTTCTTATACTTCTCTAATGCTAACTTTAAAATTAAGTTTTATCTTTATATAATAATTTATTCGAAATCAAGTTTATATGTATAAAATATTAAAATGCGAGGCTCCCAATCAAACTTTATTCATAATACTCTACCATCTTGTAATATCACTTTCTTATATCTTCAAGGAAATTATCGTAAAGAAATGAGAGATTTTTATAAACAAGGACTTTTCGAATTAAATGTAAAGTAATCAAAATATTAAAGATTTATAATCTAGGACATAAATTATATTATATTCTAAAACTAAACACTTGATTATAAATAAATTAAACACTATTTTAAAGAAATCAAATAACACAATTTGAGTATTTGCTTGAATCAAACTTGAGTACTGAAAATATTGGGTTTTTAAGATATTGAATTACTCTAAGGATACTAGTATATCATTCTAGAGCCTTCATTTCTTGTCATATTGGCTTTATATTGATTAAAAGGATATGATAATAAATTAGGATTCTCTCTTCCTAAATCCATCATAAGACAATTGAATCATTAGAACTTGATGTTGATAAAACAATCTATTCACATTATTTTACAAAGTTATATATTCGATTTATAATATTTTTATCTATACCTTAATAAGATCGCTTGATTATAATTCTCATACTCGACTCACCAAACCATTTTTATTATATTAGTATTATTTGCATACTAGCCGTACGAATTAGAGCACATTACTATATATATACATATAACATAAGTTTCATATATCATAGTATGTCATCTTAATATAGCTATAATACGAGGTAATTAATTTATCATCTTAGTCATCCTCAGTTACAATACCATAACTTCAAATACATTCATATTTCGATACCAGAACATTTAATTGTCAAAATGATAGTCCTACACTTCCCATGTGTGGTCACAAGCTAAGCACAATCACAATCACAATCGCACTCTCAATTAAAGCTTACATTCATTTCAATTAAGCAATAACCCACACAATGCCCTTCATCATATCATTTTTAAAAAGTCAACCAATACTAATTAACAAGAAATAAATGGTACTTTGGAAGTATTAGTACATACCACAATCCTTATCATGATGAGAAGCACTCAAATCATATTGAAGTATATACCTACACATTTTTAGTCTCTTGGTTTTATGATATATTGTCCTAGTAAATAAAACAAACAAAGCATAAAGAATTTAAGTAGAGAGGTTCCTTAGATAGATATACACTCACTTGGGAATGTCTATTTGATCTAAGGATTCCTAAGTATTCCACTTTCATATCTTTTTCCTACTTTATAATTCATGAGGATAAATTATAAATATTAATTTTACTTATTTTATGATTATCCTATTATTTACTTATCCTATAAATATCATAAATAACTTATATTTGATGTTTAGATATCAAATATTCCATGCTGAACCCTTATAAATCATGAAAACACAAAATAAGATAGGTATGACTGGCTATTAGGTTATCATAGTTGTGACCTTTGAATAATATCTTATGGATGATTCAAAAATTATGAATAGATTATTTGTAAAACTTATTTCATGTGAAAGTAGATTCAATTATCTTTTTATAGACTACTTACTCACATAAATCGGTTAAAATTTAAAGAAGTTATGCCATTTAGAAGATAGGTATGAAAAATCCATTTTTTAAAATTTTAAGTTTCTGACTTCTATCCATTATTTTGATGATATCTCAAAACATATATACAATTTTAATTTGAAACTAATTTCATTTGAAATTATACTTAATTACCTTTAAAATGATATATGGTTTGTTTAAAACGAACATAATATGAAGGAGTTATACCCCTTTAAAATTAGTATAAAATTTTGTAGTCGATGAATCGATTGGTAAATCGATTCATCCACCCAGTTTTTGCCTTCAGACTCCTGGAATTGATTGGTGAATCGATTCATCCATATAGTTTTCACCTCTAGACTTCTAGAATTGATTAATGAATCGATTCATTAACCTCTGGACTCCCAGAATTGATTGATTACTCAATTCCAAAGTCTAGTTTCACTTCTGGACCCCTAGAATTGATTGGTGAATCGATTCACACATGAAAAACTTAATTTTCTACAAAATTTTCATTAGACAACCGATCTAAAATGCCTTATAAACACATATAATGTACATTAAACCTAAGTATAATTATCAATACACTCATTTAACATCTTATATCACCTCTTTCAATCATTTGTTACTTCCATAACATTAAAATAAATTAGAATTAAGCAAAATTATTAACTAACCCATATTTCATCTATATCTTCGTATAACCTCTAGATTTATAGATTTAGCTAGATCCACTCAACTTTTTGGAAGCGGATGCTAGAATACTAGTTTGATGATCTTTCAATCCTAACCACATCAAAATCTATGAATTCAAAAGTTAAGGTTTGGAATTCCTGGCAAAATTAAATGACCTCAAATCTCTTCATCAATTAAGAAGAAATAACAATGATTCTTGATGAAAGCAATGTCCTTACCTCGATTAGATGAAGAAATCAAGAAAAATAGAAGTTTTCCTTACTTGATTAAAGGAGTAGAGTAGAGTTGTGTAGAAAGAGAATGGAAATAAGTTGAGAAATATAGAGATGAGAGAGAGGTTATGGTTTAGGGCTGAAATAGAGAAAATAAGGTCCTAGGGGCATTTTTGAAAAGTTATTCCTAAACCTCTTCTATGCTCACACACTCACTTATATAAGTATATAACTTTATACTTTATAATTCTAATAACTTTTTCTCATAAAAAATTCACCTAAATCATATTCCCACATCCTTACTTTTACTAACCTTATTTTATTCTATACAATACACATGAAATTCTTAATCCACCTGAATTTTACTAGTTACTTTAATTATTCTTTCTCATAAAATAATTTTTAATTTACTATATTTCAAGAAAGGTGTAATAATGCCAAGGAAATATGTCATTTCTTCTAGATTTGTCATTTCAAAGACATTCAACATCTCCTGCTTAAATTACTCAATAAGCATAACATTATTTCTTGTCACAAAAAAATTATCCACATAAAGAGAAATAATCACTATGTCAAATTTACAGAATTTAATCTAAAAAGTAGATTCACTTAGGCCTTTTACAAAGCCTAAGCTCAATAAATGCTCATTAATTATACTGTACCAGGCCTTTGGAACTTGTTTTAAGCCATATAGAGCCTTTTTAAGCAAATAAACTTTGTTTTCTTACTCTTTTACTTTGAAACCTTTAGGCTGTTTTACATACATTTCCTTCTATAAATGATTATTGAGGAAGGTAGATTTGAATCAAGATTAAACACTTTCCATCTATTCTGTGTAACTAATGCTAGTAGCATCTTGATGGTGTCCAATTGAGCGACGGGAGCAAGTGTCTTCAAAAAATCAACACCAAACACTTAAGAAAAGCCTTTTACTAGAAGTATGGCTTTGCATTTGTTGATAGAGCCATCAAGATTTAATTTTTTTCTAAATACCCATTTGACACCAATGATCTTCCTATCTTTAAGAATTTTAACTAGCTCCTAATTTTATTTTTCTCAATCATATTTAGCTCCTCCTTCATTATAGCTAATCATTTTGGATCCTTTTTGGCTTCCTCAACTCCTACAGTTCAAAAATAAAAACATTGCATCTTTAGTAAATGTCAAAAAGTGGTTTGGTACCTCTAATGGGTGGCTCATTAACCTTTTATCTGTAATTTAATGGAATTTGGATATTTTAGTTGCCTTTTCTAGCTTCCCAATGCCATTGTTGATGCTTAAAAAATTGAATGTCTTTGCTTATTAAGATCTTCCTTGTTTGAGGTTGAAATATTTTGTAAGCTTTAGAGACATTATTGTAATCAATGAAGATACCCAATTCTGCACTTTTATTAAGTTTGTCCCTTTTCTCCCATAGAACATGTGAAAAACAGATACAATTAAATATTTTAAGATTTACCATGGATGGTTTAAATCCATACCAAGCTTTGAATGGTGTCTTCCCTTTTATAGCTTTGATAGGAAGTCTATTCAATAGAAACATAGCAGTATTTGTAGCTTCTACCCAAAAGGTTTTAGGAAGCTCTTTCTCATGGATCATACATCTTGCCATCTCCATTATGGTTCTATTCTTCCTTTCACTCACTCCATTTTGTTATGGAGTGTAAGGAACAGTTAGTTGGTGTTTTATGCCGACCTTATCACAAAACATGTTGAATTGATTTAAAGTATACTCTTTTTCATTGTTAGATCTCAATATTTGAATTCTATAGTGACTTTGATTTTTAATCTATCTCTTAAATTTTCAAAACATAGTTGTAACTTTTAACTTGAACCTGAGGAAATAAATTCAACACATTTTGGTAAAATCATTTGTAAAAATTATGTAATACTTACTCTTTTTAAGTGAAAAAGTCTTATAAGGTCTAGCTAAATCTATTAGAATTAATTATAGCTTTTTTTATACTGTCTAAGTTGATTGCTTGAAGGAAAGCTTTGATTGCTTGCCATATGGGCATGCTATGCAATTTAAAATTCAGTGCCCATATGAGATAGGCCTTGAATTAGCTCCTTTTTTTGCGTATATAATATTGTAGTATAATGGAAATGGCCCAGTCTCTTGTGCTAAATCTTTGCATTACTAGCTAAAGTAGACTAAGTTTCTTGTTCATTTTTCATTGTGTCTAGAAAGAAACTCTTACCACTTATTTTGATTTTGAATATCTCCTGATCATTTGCATCTTTGATTAAACACTACTTGTCTTCAAAGATTACTTTGAACCTTTTTTCAAGTAGTTGTCTAACATTTAATAGATTTTGATCAATTTCAGATATAAAATAAACATAAGAAATCATCTTTGTACTTGGGCAAGTTTGGATGGCTATGTTCTTTTTTCTTTGATTGCAATATGCTCACCATTGTCAATTTTGACACTTAACACTTTAGTTTTATTAAGATCCTTGAAGAAACTTTCATCATGAGTCATATGGTTGGTACAACCACTGTCAATAAGGCAATTTTCACTTGAGTTGCAGCTAGCAAAGTAGGTGGCTAAAAATAACTACTTCTCCTCCTTCTCATTCTGCAACTTGAGCTTTATTCTTTTGTTGAAAATTACTCTTGCAAATTCTTTCATGGTGTCCCAACTTGTTGCACTTTTTACATTTAACATCAGGTCCTTTTCCAACATTTGAAAGGAGGATGACCTTTTTTTCGGTAGTGCCTGCATGGAGGAAACTTTCTATATTTTATGCATTTCAGTGGTTAGTGTTAACAGCTGCATCTTGTGTGCTGGAATTCCTCTTCTTGCCTTTTTCTCCTTGGTTGATTTGCAATTTAGCTTGCAATGCTTCTTCCACAGAACCTTTTGCCCTCATTATTTTTCTTTATTCTAAGGCTTGTAAAACATTTAGAGGCTTTGCTAAGGTGATCTTTAACATATTTTTAGTATTCTCCAAGGAAGAAATGGTAGCTTTAAATCCTTCAGGAATAGTCATAAGTATTTTCTGAACTATTCTATATTCAGAAAATTTAGAACTGAGTAATTCGACCTTGTTAACAATGTTAAAAAGTTTATCAGCGTATTCTTTGATCATCTCTGACTCTTTTATTTTTTGCATCTTAAATTCTCTGAGAAAATTTAGCACTTGTATTTCCTCGATTCTTTCATCTTCTTCATATTCATTCTTGAGAAAATTCCAGATTTTAAATGCTGACTTCATGATCATGATTCTAGTGAAAATTATTGGTAAGACAACAACAAACAAAGAAGCTTTTGCCTTTGACTTCCTTGCTTTCTTTTCCATAAAATTTAAGCTGAGCCACTATTGGCAAAGGAGGAACTTCGTAGTCTTCCTCGACAGCTTTCTAGAGATCATTTGCCTCTAGATATTCCTCCATTATGGCTGCCTAGATATGATAATTTTCACCATCAAACATAGGTGGTGCTAGTGTTGTGAAAATTATTGGTGAGACAACAACAAACAAAGAAGCTTTTACCTTTGACTTCCTTGCTTTCTTTTCCATATAATTTCTAAGCTGAGCCACTGTTGGATTGTCTAGCAAAGGAGGAACTTCGTTGTCTTCCTTGATAGCTTTCTAGAGATCATTTGCCTCTAGATATGCCTCAATTTTGGTTGCCTAGATATGATAATTTTCACCATCAAATACAAGTGGTGCTAGTGCTGTGAAAGGTGTTTCAAAATTCATTTAGGCTTTTTGTTTTAGGTGGGTTTTTACTTGGTTCACTCATAGGTCCTTTAAGAAGAAAGCTCAGATACCAATATGAAGGTTTAAAGGAAAGGAGAATAACAAAGACAAATTTTTATGGAAAGTAGAATAACAATAATCAACAAAAGATAAGGTACTCATACTATATTGAAAAATATTACATTAATTAAATAAGTGAGTAGAAAAACAGAAAGCCTATCGATAAGGAGCATATTCACCAACATACTAATAGACTCTCCTAATTTGCAATAGATCCCAAAAAAATGGGAACAACATGATTTGACATAGTCAAACTAAAATCAGAATGATTATCATGAACAACTACTAAGGCACAACATAAACATGGCACTTTCCATTTGAGCATCCATGCTGGTATTGGCAGTCTTGCACCCATTCCTGCTTTTCTCTACCTTTTTATACATAGCAGGGACTTTCTTATCCATTTGCTCGCTTTGCCCATTTTCTCTTCTCACTCCAAATAGTAGCGAGTTTGAGGATCCTAGTCCCTGAAAATTTGAGAATCAGAAACGCAAAGAAATCTCCATGTCCATCTGTTGTTTTTTATTGTAGTCTTGTTAGGTATAGTTATTTATGCTAATTGTTCAGTATGAACAATCCAGTGTTTATGTATGCACTAACTTATTATTCATTAATCCGCAAGAGATAACATTTCCATTAAAACTCATAAAATATTGAGTCACACTCTTGGAGACAAATCCGAAGTCACGTCCTAACGGGGACCCACCTCTGCAAGAAATTTTAGTTTTTGTTTTTTCACGTAAATTTTTCTGCCACCGTGATTAATTAACATGCTAATGATAGTGTTATTTAAGGCATTCAAAATGTGGATTAATTCTATCAGAAGAATAAGAAGGTGGAAGAAACGATCATTCATCTAATCAATTTCTAACATAAATAATAGATTAAAACAATTTAATATTTCACAAAATTAAATTAAAAATGAAAAATATAATTTTCCATTACCTTTTGTTTCCCTTACTTCCAAACAGACCACAAAATAGGTGGGCTGACTTTGATCAAATCTCCATGTTGTACTATTTTTTTACTTTGATTTAGTCCAGGATTTTGACTGTTAACGACTTTTTAATTTGAAGGTTCCTATATCAAAGTGATCTCAGAGTAGTCGTGGGGGAAAAAACTTGGAAAAAATGGGAGGGGGTTGAAGAAATGTATAGCTCCTTTTATCGGAACTGGGCGTAGTTTCTCCAAATATGTTTGTACTATGTCTGTTTGATTCGATTCATTCCACAAATGCATTCTGTTGTTGTATGTCTTTCTCTTTGCGTGTCTTTCCCCCTCTTGACATTCATTACTCCTTTATTATTCAAACGCCACCTTTTGCTTACTTTCCACGCTTCTAGATAACTTAGAATATATAATTCTTTCAAAAGTTTTTTCCTACTCTAAATAAGCGAATGCTAACGGCGAAACTAGCATAGCTTCACAAAACTGACCCGTCGTAGGTTTATGATCCTCAAGTCTATAATCCGTGGAACATGAGGATTTTTTCTTTTAAAGAGTATAATATAATACACCTCCATTCATCATCCTCACCCAACAGACAGAACACCAACTCTGTGTTATTCGTCAAAACCATGGCTTCCTCCAACTTGTTGGTTTTTCTAGCCATGCTTCTGATAATACTGCCCATGACTGCTAAAGCAGATATTACTGATGATTTCTTCGGTACTCTCTCTCTCTCTGTGTTTTGGATAAGAAGTAAAGTGAGAATAGCTAATGATCTCTAGTATATGGTATTATTGCAGAGAAGGTTTGTGAAGAACTGCAATGTGGGAAGGGGAAGTGCGTGGTAAATTCAAGTTACCCATTAAAATTCTTCTGTCAATGTGATTCTGGGTGGAAGCGAACCACCGACAATGATTCATATGCCAACAGTTTTCTCCCATGTGTCATTCCAGATTGTAAATTCCACTCACTCTCTCTTCCATTATTTCCTTGCTACTAACACAAATATTCGGATATTTGTTGGTCTTTTCAACAAAATGATAAAACTTACTCATGTATGCAACTCTGAAAAGTTCAAAAATTTGCCTGTGTTGTTTTGTTTTGCAGGTACTCTCAACTATGATGGTTGCCAGCCAGCTCCTCCTCCAGCACCTGCAAAGTCTTCTCCACTAAACATATCAACTTGGGATCGTAAGTAAAACAACTCCGTTCTTGTATATAAATTTAAACTTTCTTGTACCAAATTGAAGCTCGATTTGATTTCTAGGTCTTTTCTCTTTGTTGATAACCATTTCTTCTGCAAAAATATATTACAGCATGCAATTGGGCTTACTGCGGGGGCGGGACATGCGCCAAGAACACAACCTACACATACAGATGCGAATGCAATCCTAATTATTTTAATCTTCTAAACGTCTCGGTTTTTCCTTGCTACAGTACATGTAAGGACGCGAACACAGTTTAATAATGGAAACTTGATGGAATTGATATATTGCAACATTCCAAGGAACAACAAAAGAAGTATATTAATGATTTTTCGTGTTGGTATTTAATTGTCCAGGCACGATTGGATCCGATTGTTCGGGGCTTGGAATCACAGATGAGAATACAACTTCAAACCGGAGTGATGGTACAGGTCAAGGTCAGATTGAACTTAATTTGCCCTCTTCATCATATTTTGCTCTTCTGAGTTATTGGGGTTCAATCATGATGGTCACATGATGTTAACATCTCAGTTTTGGTATTTGTCCACAGGAAGCTCAATTCTTCCGGGAAGGCTCCATTGGATAGTGATGTTGATGATGTCAGCTGGTTTGGTTATGTGGACATAGGAGGCATAGTGATATTGGCTTATGGTTTCATCAAATTATAAGAGGATTCATTCGGTGAATTGCTGCTTTGGGTGTTTCACATTGTTATTTTTGTAGAATAGGCTGCATAAGTAAGTCAGTGAGGGATAGCCGCCAGAAGATGACTGCTGTATGCACACTCTGAATATGTAGACAGGACATTAGACACACTTTGAATATGTAAACATTAGACGCGTACTCCAAAACATTGCTCATTTGTCTCCAAAGAATGTCACATGCTCACGCAATCCCATCAATTATTTACATCTACATATTTATTACACAGTTTGAAATTAATTCCATCAACTGTTACCACTGTATTACTCAGTTACCAACAATTACAATCAGCAAAACATTTTTTAACACAAATCTCCGGAATCAATTACACTCTAGACATTCCTTTTTATTGCTTGCTGCGCTTAACATTCATATCTTAAATCACTCCACGTCCAATATTTGCACTACAACCTATGGTTTTTATTGCAAAGCATAGTTTTGTAGAACCCCGACGACCGGCAGCCAAATATGCATCAGTCCCTGTATCAGATTAGAGGCCCTTCAAACAAAGCATAATGAAATTAACATCTTCAATTGATTGGGTCAGAGTCCATTGAATACCGACTTCTCTGATTAGGTTTGATCGATCTTCTCTAGAGACAAAAGTCGGCAGATTTTCAAAATGTGAAAGCTTCTGCACATGTAATATGTTTGTCTTGTTTTTCTAGTCAACATTGTCCGCACATACATTTTTCCAAGGAAGTACTCTTTGAAGTTAGAACTCAATCCAGTCATAAAAGTATTTATTGAACTTTTAACCAAAGTGAAAGACATTGTGTTGATTTCTTCAACATCAATATTTTTATTCCCATGAATCCAATACAATACAGCATATTGGTCCAATAAACTACAAGGCATCAAAAATGCAAAATTTTCTGGACTAGCTAGAACCCACTTGAGATTTCATTGCAATAAGCTCTAAATAATCAGTAAATAGTTAACAACAAGAAGCAAATCAAATCGCAGGCAGAGAATTCAACTACTATGATGTAATGTATCATTTGTACTTGACCTCAACACCAGTCTTTCCAGCAATAATCACGGAGGTGGCCATATTCAAAAACAAGCCATGCTCAACCACGCCTTCCAATGCTGAAATTTCAGCACCTGCAGCCAACCCATCTCTGATGGGAGTCTTGAAGTACAAATCCACTATATAGTTGGAATTATCAGTCACATATGGCTTCCCATTCCCATCTAATCTCAATTTAGCCTCAACCCCTTGTTCCTTAAACAACCCTTGAAGCCGATCCAAATTGTACTTCCAACAAAACTGAACCACCTCAACCGGCATAGCCAATCCACTTCCACCAAGACCTGTCACCAATTTAGTGTCATCAACAACAACAATGAATTTATCAGAAGCAGCCTCAACCATTTTCTCTCTCAAAAGAGCTCCGCCGCGCCCTTTGACCAAGTTGAGGTCCAGGTCGACCTCATCCGCGCCGTCAATGGCTAAATCGAGCTTTGGATTGTCGTCGAGGACGGAGAGAGGAACACCTAGAGAGCGTGCTTGCTCTTCGGTGCGTTTTGAGGTTGGGACGCCCACGATGTTTTTCAGTTGACCGGACTTGAGAAGCTCGCCGAGCTTAGCTACAACGAATGCGGCGGTGGAGCCGGTCCCAAGACCGAGGATCATTCCACTCTTAACTTCCTCGACGGCCTTGTCAGCGGCAAGCTTTTTCAGGTCATCTTGGGTGAGTGCAGGGGCGGAGAGAGCTTTGACGGAGAAGGGTCTGTGGGGGTTGGTGCGGAGTTTAAGGGAATGGGCGGTGCGTAGAATAAGGCGGGAAAAGGTAGTGTGGTACGATGAAGATAGAGAAGGAGGCGAAGAGAGGGATAAGGACGCCATTGATGAGTGGAGGAGACGAACAAGAACTGAGACCCCCAATTAGCAAAATGAACCAAGTTGCGTTTGCATCGTCTCTGGTTCACTTCTATCTAGGATGGTCGATCTCTATCTCCTTTGGTTGGTTGATTTCCACTGGTTGGTGGCAGGCAGGCACCGGGTTAGTTGAGTTGGATTTCACTTAAAAAAATTAGGAATTATCATAAAAATAATTAATTATTAATAAATTTAAATGTATATCAAAATTTTAGATTTAACATAATTATGTATAATAATTGAATTTTTAAATAAAATTAATTTTAAATACTAAGAGAAAAATTATAAGTAAATAATAAATTATCTTTTATAATTTTTAATGTGATGTTTTTAATTGAAATTCTTTACATCAATTGTCTTTCAAGAAAAATAATTATTATTAAAAATTATTAAATTTTTTTTTTCTTATAACACCTTGAGACAAAATTTCAATAATCCATTAGCACCAAATTGAAAATTTTTTAATAAGATATTAGAACCAAAATTTTAATACAATTTTCATATAATTTTTATTAAATATATTTTTTCAATTTAGTAATCTAATATGAATAATATCTATTGTTTCAAATAAAAAATTAAATTGTCAAATTAGAAAAATAATATATTTAATAAAAAATTATATAAGAGTAATATTGAGATTTCGATCCTAATATAAGATTGAAAATTTTACCCCTAAATGAGAAAGTCTCAAAATTTGAATATAATGCTTTTAATTTGATAAAATGGAATGTGAATAAGAATTTGAAAAAAATGGAAAAAAAGTTTGCTTGGAAAGAATTATGAAATGGGAATGTACTGTCCATTCCCTGAGAAAATTACTATTTTATCCAATAATAAAATCTTTATTTAATAACAAAAGATATAAATAAGTCATTCTATCACTTATGAAAAATTAAATATAATATTTAATCCCTATTTATAAAGATAATTATTATTATATTTCTCAAATTTCATAACTAATATTTACTTGCAATATTTTTTTGATGAATCAATGACCCTCGAATTGTAAAAAAAAAATAAACTGATGAATTACAATATTGCGAGTCTTAAAGACTCTAATTATATTAGCAAAAAAGAATAGGCTAATATCAAGAGGATAAAGGAACACAAAAGTCCTTAGAGGCAAGGTAATATTATAATGAATCATCCAATGCGTGCAAGTATTTCTTTCTTTAAAAATATTTAAGATATTTGCTTCATAATATTTTTTAATTAAGTTCCAAATAATGATAATAAGATAAAATGTTATTCATGATGTTCCTGCTTGTCTAAGACATGGATAGAATCACATTCTACCCACATTTTATTTAAGTCATAATATCCTTCCATTCATTTATAATATTAAATAAATAAAAAATATTTAAGTAGATTATTAAATCCCACTTTAACAATGTCAATCCATACTTGCTTTATATATATATATATATATATATATATATATATATATATATATATATATATATATATATATATATATATATATATATTATTTCTTTTAACCATTTATTTTAATATTACAAGTGGAAGATATTGTAATAAAAGTAAAAATAAAGATCAATAGTTCTAGTTATGACATTTGAAAAATATAGTAAGCAACATTTATATAAATGAGGAACTAAATTTTTATGTTTACTTTTCTAGTATTGAAATTTGAGGAATATAATAATCAACATTTATATAAATAATGGATTAATTTTTATGTTTACTCTTCGTAAAATAACCTTTTTACCCTTTTAATCACATTTTTTATATATTTTAAAATTACCCTTTTATTTATAAACAAAAAATAATATTAACTTTCAATATTTTTATTATTGATAATATAATTTATTTTAATAATATTAAATTATTAATAAGATCTTTATTATTTTTTACTAAGCATATTATTGTTATTAAGATAAAAATTAATAATTCCATCTTTAAAATCATAAGTGTTGGTGTGTGTCCTAGGAACTAATCATATAGATGATTGAAGTAATACACAATGTATTATGTTTTATTTTAAGTAATTTAATTATTATATTTTATTTTTATAATTTTATTATTATTCTGCGCGACTTATAACTTAATATAATAATTATGCTTGGATTAGTTTCGCTATTTTTAAAATGTCACTAGTCAAGTATTATTACGAAAAGGATAATAATAATACATCGAGACTAACATGTATAATGACTGATGATTATGAATCATGGATATGTAATATCAAGTCAATACATGAGTACATTATTAGTAAACAATGTACTGAATTGACCCACTATAAGAATATTGCATGGATAGATATGTCATAAGTTATTCTCATATGATCACAAATACACATAAATCTTTGACCTGAAGTCACTATGGTTTCTTACATGAGGAATTACTCACTTTAATATTGTCCTATGTCACCTTTAATCAGGATGACGAATAGGGCATTAATTAGATGTGTCATGAATCGTACAGAGGGAAGTGAGTGATGTAGATGAAATTTTGTTACTCTTGTATAAAAAAGAAATATCCTTGGGCCCTTTGATTGAGTGAGACTTAGAAATGCATAGCCATGCTCAATTGGATTAATATGTGATATTAATCATTTATTTTAAGTCTACTCAGTATCAAGAAATATAAATTGAACATTGACGAAGATGACACATTCCATACCTCCAGTTCAATTTGGATATTATTACAAAAAGGTTATGATACAAAACGTTAATCATGTATTAGGTGGATGTCGAATCATAGACATTTTTACTACTTGAGTGGTAGTGATGTATTGCTAGATACCGCTCATTGTCTATGGCTCGATAATGAGTCATTGTCAACGTAGTAAAAACCTACAAGGTCACATAAAAGGAGTAAGAATAAGACACTAATTAATTGGACTTTAATTATATTAATATCTAATTAATTGGACTTATTTTCGTGCATATATATATTATTATTAAGAATAATAATGTGTTATTCACGTAATATATATATATATATATATTATGTGATATTATTTGATATTAAAGTAATATCAAATAATTACGTTATTAGATATTAGATAAATATATTATAAAATAATATTATTTTGATATTTGATAATTATATGCAATTATCTAATATTAAGATATTTATATTATGAGATAACATTATCTAATATTAGATAATTAATAGATAAGTCCTATCTCTCCTCATTATCTCTAGGATAAGGATAAAATGAGTTATTAAGTATGATTAGGATTTTGGAAGCATTATCCTAATAGGATTAGGATTGTGACTTGCTTAAGTTCTATAAAAAGGGGCTTAAGTGCAGCACATTATGCACATGCTCATAAACTTCCTAAAACCTTAAATCACTTAGAAAATATCACTCATAAGCTTCCTAAAACCTTAAATCACTCAGAAAATATCGAATCCTAATTCCTAAAGAGAGAAACGCATTCTAGCAGATTCGTGGAGGGCGAGAGGTCGTTGTTCACTTTGTGTGGATACCGTAGAGGCGTTGTACCTTCCGACCGACGGTTGATTCATCTACTTTCAAGTTTTGATCAGTAGAAACACGAGTGCCTAATAAGTAAAATCCTAATCATTGATTTATGCTTTTTGCATGGATTCTAGGTAGAATTCGGAGCAAAATTTTAAAATTTTACAGCATGTAATAATTTGAATTCACAATAATAAGGTACTAACAATATTCTAAATTATATAAGATTGTAATTCTATTGTTAAATAATAGTTTATACTTATCATTTTGTATATATAATTTTATTATTTAGATGGTGTTTGGTTAATGAAATTTTTTTCATATTCTTGAAAATATTTTTACTTTAATATTTTCATTAGAAGATATGAGTATTTTACATTCTCATGACATAGAAATATTTTAATAATATCAATAAACTATTTTACGTGTTCTCTTATTAAGATTTTATTACTATTAACATCTTATTTCATTTCTATCTATAATAGTTAATCACCGTTGGCTATTATCCACTATAACTGACTGCTACTACCACAATCCATCATAGGTGACTATCATTAACTATTACTTACCATCGACCATCGCTTACCACCTACCAAGGCTGATTGTCATCATCACCACCCATCGCTTGTATCTTCCATTGGTCACTATTTATTGCCGATAACCACCATCGATTAACATTTATTGCCAATAATCATCTCTAGTGTTACAACATAATCCTAGTCATGATTGGCATAGAATTTAATTTATTAATTTCCACCAGCTTAATCTACCTCTCCTACTAATATACTTGGGAATGTATATGATAAGTAAGAAAGATATTAAAACCACATAAAAAGGTTGTAAATCTTCATTTATCAAAATATGTTTACGATGAAGAGAAGTTAAACTTGCTTATAATTCACCTTAATTGAGAGTAAGTTAACTTTATTGGCTCTAACTAAGGGGTATTTATATTCTTTTACCTTTTTTTCTACATGGTCAAAAGCCTAAAATATTTATTTATAATCAAAATGTCTATTATTACTTATGGTTATATTGAAAAGTCCTTAGTAAGTTTATCATTGATGTAATAATGGAAAAAGTAGCTTGACCTAAGAATTTGTGAAATAAAACACAAAGAACTAAGTTATACTTAGTAAGTGAACATTTAAGAAAAATGAATTTGGAAATCAATCATAACTTACTAATTAGATTTACCTCTTTTATACTTAATTACTTAAACCACACAATTCACAAACACAATTTTGTTACTATCGACATCATGGTTATATGTATTTACACGTATAATTACTTAAGTAAATCTACATCACATCCACATCATACAAAATGTAAGGATAATGAAGAAAAGAAAGTAGGTAAACCTCTTAGTGACTGTTATCTATCCTTATTCCTCATAAACATGTTCTTATCCTTCCAAGTCAGTTTTATTCTTCATAAGTTGTTATTGAATCTAGTGTTCAATTTATCAAGCATATCATATCTCCTTTATCTCAATTCTTATTAAATATAACACATTCAAGCTCTTTTTTAACAATCAATTCAAATTACATTATTACTATGTATCTTTTCATAGTCTCATATCTTATTTCTATCATCAATTTACATATAACATTCATACTTAATATCATACAACAATTAATTCACTAGACCCTTTATATGTTATAATATGTGTCATTTTGATGGGCATAGTCAAATATGCTATTTCAAGGGGCAACCTTAATAAAGCATAGTTAACTATAAATAAGTTTAAATATAAATTTTCCTACTAATTAGTCGATTATATAATCAACTATACTTGACTCAAGAGTAACCTTATGGGGATATAATCGACTATGTATTCGATTACAAAGGTCCAAAATTAAAATCCTTAGGTAGATAATCAATTATGCTGTAACTAAGAGTAATCTTGTGATTGTATAGTTAACTATGTGGTTCTACAAAGTGGCAGAGCTAGACTTCTTAAAGACATAGTCAATTATAAAGCTTGCCTAAGATACATACTTCTAAAGCATAATTGACTACATAATTAACTGCTACTTGGATTTATGTAAATTTACTTGTGATTTTACTATTCATATTGCAATAAATTTGTTCAAAACTTATTCATTAACCTATGAAACTTTATCTAATCATTAATACTCATTTATACCACCTCATGTATGCCTGATGTAACAACAAATCTCAAATTAAACATCATAATTAATGTATTTATCATATAATCATAAAAAACCTAAAGAACTCACTTTAAACCAAATAAAATTTCATTTAATCTTAAAAGTTGAATTAAAATGTTCACTTACCTAATATAAAGGATATGACAAAAATGATAGAATTAAAGTTACTTGACCTTAATCATTCATAATCCCAAAGATTCAAGTTAAGGTTCAAAATCTTCTTTAAACCAAATTCCTTAAACTTAGCTAGTTTTGAAAAAGAAATAAGGGAAATGGTTAATGGAAATTAACATTCAAGAAATCTGACCTTGATTGGGTTGAAGCTTTTTTTAACTTGATTAGAGAGGAAAATGAAGAAGAAGAGATAATGATAGAAGTGAAGAGATGAGTTTTGTTGGAAAAATAAGGAATCGGTTAAAGTTAAGGAAATAAATTATGAAAAATGACTAAAAATATTTTTGAAAATGTGTCTTAAATTTCCTTCATACTTATTTACTCACCTTTAAATATAGCCAGCTTTTAAATATTTCATTTCTCATACTTTTTTTTTAATTAGTTCGCATAAAATTCTCATTTTAAAATTTCATTCAATTATTCAATTAACCTTTACCTAATATCCTGTGCCATATTTCCTTGCTATAATTTATTCATTTCTTATAAAATTTTATTTTAATTATTATCATAATAATTAATTAATTATTCATTTTCAAAATAAAATTTCAAATCTAGAAGGGATGTAATAATACTTCCACTTTAATAAAATCCATCTCTGAATTTTTAGGATTTTGTTAATTTAATGACATTTCAAGAATATGTTAAAGCTAAATTTAGCACTCACAAAAAAGTTATGAATATTTCTACCGCATATCTGACTCCAATTCCTACGCATTCTAAAATTTGAATGGTTCACTCTAACTATCCATTAATGTATGGGTAAAAGGCTATACTAAATCACTATTGAGTTCCCAATACTTGTTGAAATAATTACTAGAAATGAAATGTAAATGAGTGCTTCAGTCTAATATAATAGTAATAAGGACCATGTATAAGGGCATTATCTAAACATGTTAGGCTGCTTACAAAGTGGTCTTAACAAGTAAAAGTTGTGTTAACTTAGTCAACATATTGATAATGATTCACATAGAGTCAAAACCCTTTTGAGTTCTTAGCGATCCATTAGAAAGTCCATCATGAACTCTCTTATTTCCATTCTGGTATTAGAAATGGTTAGTACATGCTGGTTAAGCATTGATATTCCTCTTTCACTTATGACATGTGAGACATTTTACTATGTAATCTAATACATCTCTTTTAATCCTTTCCACTAAAAGGTATCTTGAAAGTCATGCTACATCTTGGGCATTCTAAGGTGCATGGTATGTGATGAACTGAGAGCTTGATGTAATAGCTTAATCTATTCACTTGTCGAAACCTATAGTAAATCATCCCTTAGTTATCAATAAACAATTCTAATTTTAAGCTTTTAGTTGCTTCTTTTACTAAAGTTAACTTAAATTAATCTTTCAAGCGTTAGTAATCATCTTTATAAGGATAGATAATTGCTATATAGCTTAGCAACACTCATTTTTTTGAAAGGTGCTTCCCTTGCCATATTTATTGATTTCCTATTTAATATCTACTACCACATTAGCTTTGCTAACATGATAAAGAATTGAATAATCATAATTTTTGATAAATTTTATCCATCTTTTTTGCCTCAAGTTCAAGTCTTTCTGCTCAAAAATACACTTTAAACTTTTATAATCCATATAAATCTCATATATTTTCCTATATAAGTTTTCTCATACAAGCAATGCTTCCAAATCTTTAAAGTAAAGATTACTATTTCCATTTCCATATCTTGAATTAGATAGTTCCATCTATGTTTCTTCAACTATTAGGAAGCATACATTATCATCTTGCTATGTTACATCAAAATATATTTAAAGCTAATTCTAGGAGTATCATAATACATCACATATCCTTGATTGTCCATGGGCAAGGCTAATACCAATGTGAGTGTTAATTTGGTACCTTAAACTACTATTTAAATTCTTTTATTTTATCAAAGCATTTGTTTTAATCATTTGTAATATTTAAAATTTATTCAACTTAAACAAATTTCAAATAATTATATTTATTATTTGCATATTATATTATCGAATATTACTTATTATAATAAAATTTGAAGATTTAATATTATTCTCAATAATATTTGAAATTTATTTACTTGGCTATGATTTTGTTTTATAATTAATTTAAATAATTTTAAGATAATTTTCTTGTAAGGTTGAAAATTATTTTAGTAATTATGGGTACAATGATTTATGAAAATAAATTTTTATAGTTAATAAAGTATTTTCTTAAAGCTTGTAAAAGTTTGAAATATTTACTTTTGGACTCCTAAATTGTTCAAGTTATTGTAAAAATCATTGTGAAACTAAGAATGTTGAAATAACAATATTGTTCTGCTAGGATTAACTTTATTTAGTGCTTGGTATACTTCTTAGTGTACCTTATCTTTTTCTATGAGTTCTTTTAAAAAGATTATATGGATAAAAGATTGAGATTTAACAAAACTTAAGCTTATAGTGCACTAAAAATCATATAATAAAAACCTATGGTTTCATTTTTTATTTTTTATCCTTTTTTCCTTCTCTCTCCCTAAAGTTTTTCTTAATTTTTTTTTCGGTTTCTCTCTTTTAACTTATGGTTTCTTCCCCTATCTTTTCTTCCATCAATAGCTACACTTGTGTTTATTCTTCCTTTAATCATGCCACCACTAGATTGTGAGCTCCTTCTTTGATCGATCATGGCAGTTGGTGACAAGAAGGCCATGAAAAATGTTATAGCTATTAAAAGCTACTCCATTTAGGCAAACCTTTTGCCAATATTTTTATGAATTTTCAATACTAGCAAGGTGCTAACAACCTTCAAGGAAGAAATTGAGTCTTTTGAGACATTAAATTCCTAATTTTCTTAAAGTTTGCAAGCATAAATGAGAAAATTTCCATTTTATCATCATATTTTGATTATTTGAAATAGAACTAATAATACAAGAATTTTATGCTCTAAAGTGTTAGAATAAGATACTTAAAGCCTTTTTAGAGTATGAAGTTCTAATACTTTGACTATTTTAAGCTTGATCTAAGAATCCCTTTAAGATGACATATTTTTGATTTCATGTGTTAACTTTAAAAAAATAGGAAATTTAGAATGGAATGATTAGAATTTAGAATAGTAATTTTTAAAAATAAAATAATTAATGTCATCATACTTATAATAATATTCTCAATTGCTAAAGTAGATAGGAAAGAATCTTAAGCATGGGCATTTAGTAATCCCTTGAAGGAAATAAAATCATAAGGTGAGTATATATCTTACCTAAACTTATACTTTACTGATATTTTAATTGAATGTTATATTTCACATCTCTTTTATTAACTATACTAATCACATATACATTCCATTATAATATTTTAGAGGTGCAATCATGTAATTTAAGAATACTTGTAAATAAAGAGCTTAATTTCAATATATATGGTTGTATAGTTATTATAATCTTTGGTTAAGTAATTAAATACATTGATATACATATATATATTTTTATGAATTTCTATTAAAATATCTTTATAACCACGTAAGAAAGGTGTAGAATTTCTATCTATAGTATGGTTATAATTACCTATTTGTGTTATTTTTGTCATGGTGATGGATTGGTACATCCTTTATACATATAGGAAACTCATACGACCGTTTTAAATTATTATTACATGTATTCTTGTAATCATGCAATGAAGGCATAATAATATTATATATTTTATGGTATATGTATTTTGAATGTATATTTATGACCAAGCAAAAAAGGCATGGTGGTGTTGTTATCTATTGTTAGTTACTTGAGAATGACCTTTAGTGATGATTTAGTTACTTTATACTATAACTAGATTGTGATTGTATTGCAAAAAGCTTATGCTCTAATGTATGATTTACATTGCAAATTATGCCATGAATAGCATTAAAATGAGAAATATGATAGAGAACATGTTATGAACACTAGATTAAAAATTCTCAATAATATATTTGTAAAGAGTATAAGGTAGTCTTTGGAGGGATAAAGATAGAAAATTTGTAGGACATATAAGGTTAACTCGAAAGTCACAAAGTGGATATATGTATTTTATAATAAACTAATATATATTATGTTGTGAAATTATCATTCAATTATCTTTATATTTTCATTCAATATGATTGTGATAATTTGACTATAGTAGAGTCTCCAGTTTCTACTTGAAAATGAGATGATTACCTAGTATGGCTTATGTATGAAGTTATAACTATATTGTATGATTTGAGTAAATAAGGCTATTATAAATTGTCATATGAAATAGGAAATTTAAGATGTATACAAATGAATACATCCAACAAGAGTCTTAATACCATGAGTTATAAAATCCAAGAACTAGGTTTGTCATTGTTTTCTATTTATTCTAGTTCTTAAATAACGTTTAATTATTCTTTTTAATTGATTCTAAGTTTGGATTGGTAGATATATATTCACTGAATTCTTTTAACTAATTCATTTTATTTTCAATATTTTTAGGTTGAATTCAATTAACTAAAACCTTGTTGCTTTTATAGAGATCAAAGACTACATTGTTAGAAGATTTAATAGTTGGATTAGTAGTAAGGTGGGCATTAGTTAAGTTTGAGTAGTTTAATGTAGCTTAACCACTTAATTGATTCTAACTAAGAATACAAAAGTTTCAGGTGAATTGAATTGACATCAAACACATAGCTAATGTAAACTAGCTTTTTTTTATTTATAGTCAATTTCATTCAAACTTCATTAAGTAAAGGCATGCACTAGTACTTGTTGAGCCGTAGAAAGAAAATAATAATTGTAAGAAAATTGACCAAAGTATAAAAAGGTTGAGTGAAAAGTAATAAATGAAAAGAGGTTGGTGGTGGTTGCATGATAGCAGTAGTGAACTGTCCTAATAGAAAAAGAATAGGACCACAAAGGATGTTAGAAACATTCACTACAAAACTTCATTTCATTATTCAAATTCTTTAGCTTATAAAGATTTAAAAGGCAAACATTCAAATTCTTTAACTCGTAAAGATTCATAAGGTCAACAATATGTAAAAGGGAAAAATATATACATTAAACCATACATTGTCAAGGATAGTTGGAGTTAAACCATACAATATGTAAAAGGAAACTATTCTGACACATATCGAGCCACTCAAAATTAATTTTTTTTTGTGTTAGTTTAGTTAACAATGTAGATATTTTAGAGAAATCCTTGATAAATCTTTTCTAATACCTTGTTAACCAAGAAAACTATAGATTTCTATGAAAACTTTGGCTAAGTCTTTATGGCTTTTACCTTTTAAAGATCCACTCGGACCCTTTCTGCTTCTCCCTCATTTTAGGAACGCGACTCTTTTCTCTCGGGTACAGCAGCCAGCTCACTCTCCAGTCTCTACAACCCCACTACCGCCTCTTTCTCTCTTTCCCCTCCTCTTCTGTGTTTTGGCTTCAGTCCTGTCCCAGCGAGGCAGTACTGTCACCACTTCTCTTTTCTTAATTTCTAAATGTCAGTCTCGGCTCTCTCCTGATAATTTACATCCGGTTGGCTCTTTCTCTCTTGCTCGACTGCTGTTGTTCTCTTCTTGGTTGTTGCTGGTCAATTCTATCTGGCGTTTTTGAGGATAAGTGTTGCTCGACAAGCTCAAGATGAACGGATTAAAAAGGAAGCTGCGACTGATAATAGTGGCAGTGAATTGCTCCCTAGGTGTCATTGTCAAATTGTGCAATGTAGCTCAAACTGGCGGTAGTTGGCCAGAAATTTAGTGCTATGAATTCCGGCGATTTGCTGTTTTCTGGCAAGCTATTCGGTGAAATTGTAAGTTAATTTCTATTCTGGAACTTCCACGTCTCTTTATTCTGGACTTAATCAGAAAATATATGAAATTATACCCTTACTTTAGAAATATTTTGAATAAATATTAATAACTCAGAAATATATGTATCTTTTTATAGATATCTAAATAGGATTTAAGTTGTCTAGGGCGGTGTGAGATGATTAAAATAAAACTAGAGTATTGCATTTCAAGTTCTTGAAGAATCGGGGGATTAGTCAGAAAATGTCCTTACTTACTTTATATTTTTAATATTTGATGAAACTCATGAAAATATAATTTTATATTATAAAATGAAAAAGGCTAATGGTTAGAGTATATATAAAGTATCATATTGCAAATAGATTGTTAATGATTCAAGAAAGTTCCACCATATAAAATCTAATTTCGATTATCTTGAGTCAAAACTAAGAGTAATATGATGGTAGTGAAGTAAATGGGATATTCCAAACTTATTAAGTATTAATCATTTTACTTGTGTAAGTTGAACAAAAATGATATATTTTAATTCCATTGGTTGCTATCATAAAGAATGAGGAGTAAAGATATAAAATAATAGAATGAAGTAAATAGATATTTTTTTATAGTATTAAGTTCTAATATTTTATTTATATGGATTAATTGAGAACCTTCACATTATGATATATTGCAAGAATTAAGATACTAAGAGGAAATCCCATAATAGTCATTTGAGAAGAAAAGAAATAATTTTGGATATTTATAGATGGTTTTTATGAATTGTAATATTAGGAGAATGGGAGAAGAATGATATGAAACACTTCAAGTTTTTACAAGAATGTATACTACCAAGTGAGTATATATCTCACCACTTCTTATTATCTTATTAAAAGATATTTTAAATATTAAGTTATGTTTTCCTTACTATTAGTATCAGTTATATATTTTTGTATAAATATAATTATATGCGAGTATTGTGAATTGAGCTTTTTGAGATATTGAAAAGTTATGAATGATGCTAGAATGATGATATCGAATATTGTAATCGGTAATATAGAATTGATATGAAAGCCTTATGGAAAATTCTCGGCTAGCAATTGAGAAGAATATGAGATTAATTCAATAGTCGGATGAGAAATTCCTGATGAACAGTTAAGAAAGCATAGAATTAAATTTGATACCATGACGCAATTATATATATTTTTACTATATTTGAATATGCATCATGTGGTTATTTGTGATTGACTTGTATTAACGATGTGATTGTAATGATCTATTTGTATTTGAGCCTAATAGCTATTTGTGTGCGATGCCAACCCGAAATGAGTAGTATATAATTTTGAATTCTTATGGAAAGTTGAGACTTATATGATCGTACAATGAGAAATAGAGTTTAAATCATGTGCAAGTGAAATTTTATTTCAGGAAATGGTTTTATATATTTCAAGAATATAGAAAATGGTTTACCATCATCTTTTTATGTATCTAAGTTGATCACCTGTAAGATAGTGATAGTTATATGATCATTGAGTTCTCGTAACTCATTCTATTATATTTTAAATATTTTAGGTTAAGACATGAGTTTGCTACATTCATGGAGCATTAAGATCGCCTCATTTAAAAGATTTGATAGTTGAAAATTAAAAAAAAATTAAATTATGTGATGTTAATTTATTGTGTGTGTGTGTAAAATTGAACCTATGCTATACTGTGCATATGTGTGATTGTTGTTGTATAAAAAAATATGTTAAGACTTGTGGAAACCGGTAACGGAGTTCACGTCGATCATGATCAAAAGTAGGTCATGACAACAAGTGTGATATCTAGACAACTAATTCATTCCTCAAATCACATCATAATATGTCTTGTCTAACATAATTAACTTGTTAAGCATAGCATGCTTATGGATGCTTACCAAATAAAATTCTATTATATAAATGGCTATCAAGGATTTATCAACTAGGGTTATCACAATCAAAGGTGCTTTTATATGCTTAAAAAGTTTATTAATGGTACTAGAAAATGCTTTAGAAATAAAAGAATTAGTAGCAACTAGATCAAACAAAGTTCTAATAAGGAGGTTATTAATGTTTAATGTACTTGTCATAATAGTATTGGAGGTTTAGGTCTTTGAGTGCGTCAATGTGTAAACCTTTATTTCACTTCTACTTGTAATTCTTTATGAGTTTTTACATTGGCACTTTTTGAGGCCGTTGGTTGGTTCCTCACAAGACTTATACATAATTAGGTTAAAGCATTCCATCAAAGTATAGAGTAATTAGCACCTTAGCTAAGGAAATTTTTAGGACACTTCCTAACTTTATGTTGTAAAAATAAAGGATTGTAAGATAATTAGCCAAATATATAAGTATAAGCATTATGATTGTATAGCTTTATGAGCACTACACAATGGTTGAGCTTTTCATTATTGAGTAGTGTCACTATTTGGAAGGGAATGGAAATCAAAAAATAAAAAATTTGCTATCATAGAGCTTGTTTACATTTACAATGTTATCCGATTCAATATGCAAAAAGAAAATTCTTTTTGGATATTTCACCTTAATTTTACAAAGGATGAATGACCATTTTGTTAGCAGTAAAAAGGAAATTATAAGAAAATTGCCACAGCCCTAAGCTTATGCTTATTTTATGGAATTAAGCACCCAATTTCATTAAGTTATTAATAACTCCTAAATTAAGTACATATATTGGATAGAAAATTTTACAACACTATAATGCCAAAAATAGTAAATAAAAAATATAGTATTAGTTTAATAATCAAAGGTGAAATAAAAAGAAAAATATTAGAGCTATAGAATTATAATTTATTGAGAATTTTAATGAAAATTCTTTAAATTTTGGAATAAATATTTCAAAAAAATGTAAAATTATGAAAAAAATTTATAATTTTTACAATTTAAGGTGATTGAAGCCGCCTCAGTGAGAAATTACACTTCACTCCTAGTAATAATCAATAAAGGTGACTGTAATAGAACTTTAAGAAAAGGTATAAAAAATAGTACTTACATAATCAATTTTTATTAATTCATTTAAACTTTATATCGAATAGGTAGTGGACTATTTAAAATCTTGGACACCCATAATAAATATAAATACTCGAATCATTAAGAGATAAACATTGTAAACTATTAGAAAATTAAAAGTTTAAGGCACATAATTTTACTGTTCTTAATGATTGTTCCACCTTTTCATGTCAAGTTTGTTATGATAATCCCTTAAGATTTAATAAACTCTTTTGTTTTGATAGCATGATCAAGATAAGAGTAGACAATAAGGAAATGTGTAACCCAACAAGATATTTAATATTTTTGAAAAAAGAATAAATTGAGAGAATAAGAAAGGCAATTTGTTTTTAGACATATTCCAAAGGTCCTCGAATAACAAGTATATATAGGAAGGAAAAATATAGTCATTAAATAGCTATTGAAAAGTAAGCATTAAAAAAATCATTAAAAAGTAGCCGTTGAAAAATATAAAATGTTATAATAAAATAATATTATTTTCTTAAACATGATTTTAAAAACTAATTTATAAAATTAGACTTAAGCTTAGCCTTATAAAACATTCAAGTGCAAAAAAGGCATGTCCAAGGTTTGCACAAAATTTAGTCCAACTCATACATGCAAACCTAATACATATTTGCTTGTTCATTATTTTATAGATAAGACCTTATATACAAAGTCTTTTATGAAACTTGATTCAAGTTATTATATTAAACCTTTTGAAATACCTTATATTTTTACAACATAAACATAATGCAAATATAGATTAAATGGGCATCAAATGAAAAAGAGAAATATAGCTCATAAAATAAACCTTTAAAATTTATGGTGTTTGATGTAAAAGATAGGGGAAGTTAGAAATTCTAAGAGAAAAAAGGTGGCCATGCAAAGAAACAAGAAAAAAAAAAGTAGAGATTGATGAAAAGGTATAGTGGCAAAGGTTTAGCGGAAAACTATAACAACAAGGACAACCCAAAGTGCATAAATTTAGCTGCCACTTTGGGGGAAGGGAATCGCAATTTATCCAAAGACCTCATAGTTAATCAAATGATTCTTAAATTTTACTTGTGAGGAGTTATTTGAAATTCCTAATTTCAAGATGTTAAAGTGCCTTTCAGGTAGTTTGGAAATTCAATGTTTTAAATATCCAAGTTAATTTATGATGTGATATTTTAAATATCTTACAAAATTAAATTCTCTTTATACATTAGAAAATCTTTTTAATTTGACTTTTTTAAACTATGGTTGTATATTTAATTAGAGTTGTAAGACAAGTCTAGATTTTGTGAGCTAAATGAATCAATCCTTAGATTTTTATAGAGTTGGATTAATAATTTATTGGCTTGTTTAAAAAAAGGCTAAAGAAATAGGACTTGTACAGATTTTGGCCTTTTGTGAAAGTTAGCATGGCTTATTGGCCAATTTCTTCCTTTTTTTTTCTTATTTTAAAAATTTTAAGTTATATCTTCATATATTACATACTTAAGAAAAATAGAATTCATTATACTTCAATTGAAATTTTAAACTAATTAAGTAAAAAAAATTAATTTTAAAATTATCTTTTAATTTTTCACTTAAATGTTCAAATAAGCTCCAAAAAAATTGATATATGAATTAGTCTAATCCATTTTAATATTAGATTAGAACATTTAAAATTAAATTTATTTTAAAGCAAGCATTACATTAGAACATTTAAAATTACTTAAATGTACACTTCCTTTTTTTTTTTACTTTTCATCCATGGTTTGCCATCCAAGCACATTATTAATGATATTAAAAAAATGCACTTCACTTTATCAGAATAAAAATAATAATAGAATAGAGAAGCAAACCCCAGTAAAACTGCACTTCACTTTATCAGAATAAAAATAATAATAGAATAGAGGAGCAAACCCTAGTAAAACTTTCTTAAGAACGTTCTTAAAAAATTGAAGCACAATGCTATTAGGGATCCACCACAATTGGTGCAGGAAAGTAACTTGCTCTAGTGAAGTAAAAGGAAGGTACGTATAGGTGACCATGGCTTTATGGGTAAGTCATCTTTGCCAATAACGTATCATAATATATTGTTTAAAGAAGAACAAAATGCAGACAATACTAAATGTAGCCTTATTAAATCATATAAATCAATATTATTGGGAGCCAAAGAGAGTGATGGAACTAATATAAAGGAATTTGAAGATGAATTAAGATTGAATCAAGGAGAAATGGAAATTGAAATGAATGATGGAGAAAATGCGAGAATTAGATAGAAATTAAGAGGGGGAATAATCCAAAATAGAGACCAAGATTTAGATGAAATATTAGACATCTGAATCTTAGAAAGAGTTATAGAAGGTAATCTAATGTGCCCTTTAGTAGTTATACTAAAGGAAAAAGAGGAGAAATTACAAAAATCATGGAAAAATACCATCATAGTAAAATTAATAGGATGTAGAATTAGATATAAGATGCTTGAATAGAAATTGAATGCTTTATGGAATCCTAATGATTGTATGACAATTATCGACCTTAGGGAGGATTTTTACCTGATTAAATTTACCAATCCTACTAATATTTAGTTTATCCTACTAGAAAGTTCATGGGTGATTTTTAATCACTACTTAATTGTCCAGAGATGGTCTCCAGATTCTAATCCTAGTAAAGCAAACATAAACTCAGTGGTAGCTTGGGTAGGTATTCTTGAGCTACCTATACATTACTACAATAAGTATATTTTTAAAGCTATTGGTGATAGGATAGGAAAGACGGTTGAAGTGGATCTTACCATGTTTTCTCAAAATGGAGGAAAATATGTTCACATATGTGTAAAGGTTAATCTTAAAAAACCTCTTCTGTCCTAGTTTTGCATAAAAAATAATATCTATAATATTATGTATAAAAGCTTACATTTGATATGCCTTTCGTATAGCCTGTATGGACATTATATGGAAGGTTATCCAGAGATTGAACACAATAATAAGGAAAAGACAGGGCATTCATATGATTTACAATAGCCTAACCTACATGGGGATGGAAAAAATAATATTATGCAGATAGAGGAGAATTAGAACTACATCCCTTAGATGCTAGCCTAAAAACCTTGTAAAAGTAAAATGAAGGGACAAATGCTAAACAAAAATAAAGCACCAAACAAAAAGGGAAAACTAGCTAACAATAAAAGGAAGAAAAGAGAAAGCTCTCGCTTTTAGTGAACTTGAAGATGCTGACATTGAAGGAAAAATAGAAAAAGCAATAAACACCACAAAGACAAGAGGATAGAAGGAAAGAGTTAGTGTAAGATCTCAAGGTAAGCAACTCACTTAATATCCCAGGGACAAGCTTTACAACTTAACTTTGAATTCTTATACAACTATATGTTGCCACCTTACAATCTAAACGTCAACCATGAAAGTAAAAACATAGTCAAACTAAAATAAGAAATGTGGAATGCCCTATGGTAGAAGCAACCTGTATTAATGTGTAGATGACAAAGGACTACTATATCACCTATATAGACATTATTGATGATAAAGAAAATATTCTCTCGGTCATTGACTTTATAAGGAGGGATAGTGATCCCACTAGCAAGCCACCTAACTCCACCTGAGAAAACATACTACGTGATGATAACTAATTGGTGACGGATGCTATGCTAAAGGATTCAGAAGCACAAAGGTGTTAATTACTTACATGTGATGATATACTTATAATGAAATACTGCTAGATGTGCACTTAGTGACTTATCATGATATGTAACATCCCCTATTTTACTATCTTTATTATGATCACATGCATATTTGTATAGAATTGTAGAGGTGTAGGCAATAAAGTATTTATCAAACATGTAAATAATTATTGAAGTCTACAAACTTAAAAATTATTGTATTGATGGAAACTAAAATAATAAAATCCAAGGCAAAAAAAATACTAAAATGTCTTGATTATTTAAAATTTTCATGATTGCTGGCTAGGGTAAAGTTGGAAGGATTTAGGTTGGATGGAAGGATAATGGACTAAAAATAAAAATCATTAAATAGAACACCCAATTTATTAATTTTTCAATTAAAGAAGGACATCACTCATGAATTTTCATTATTGTATATAACAGCCTCATTTCAAACTTGAAACTTGAAGCTCATAACCACCTTTGAAGAATCTTAAACACAATGAACAGGCCTTGGCTTATTGCAAGAGATTTCAATGATATGAGGAATTTTAATAAAAAGAAAGAAGGAGCACCATGCAACCCAAACAGATGCAATAATTTCAATAAACTAATTAATAATTGTAATTAGATTGATCTTGGATGACAAGGTTCTAAATTCACATAGAGAAAACTAAAATACTCAAATTATGACAGAATATTTGAAATATTAGATTATGCCTTGTGCAATGTAGATTAGAGAGTCCTCTGTGGAAAAGTTGTGGTACAAACCCTCCCTTAAGTGTACTCTGATCATTATCCTATCTTGATAGACCTAAAAAGAGGTGAAACTTTAAAAAATAATTGCCTATTTAGATTCGAAGTTGCTTGGCTCAATCATAGTAATTATAATGAATTTCTACGAGAAGCATGGGAAACCTATAATGATATTAATGTTGCCATTGATCATTTTATCCCTTAAATCAAACAGTGGAACATCCATGTTTTTGGCTACATCAAGAAAAAGAAAAACTCTTTGCTAGCTAGAATAAAAGATATCCAGAGAGCTATGGAAAGAAGATGATACCTAGCTCTTGATAAATTCGAGGTAAAATTACATATTGAACTATAGGAAACATTGAAACAAGAAGAAATCCTATGGCATCAAAGGGCTAGAACTAAATGGACTGAAGATGGGGATCTTCAGACAAAATATTATGATGCAAAAACAATTATCCAATGCCAGAGAAATAGAGGTACAAGTTTTAGAAATGATAATAGTAGCTGAGTGGAGAACTAAGAAGCAATTTGCAACATAGTGGTTATTTTTTTACAAAAATATCTTTATAGAAGATGACCACATAATTAATTCTAATGAATAGGGTTTCCAATACCCTATAATCCTTACTTAATTTCTACCAAGTCTGATTAAGCTTGTATCTAATTTAGAAATCAAGAGAGTCATGCTTAACATTATGGTGCATAAAGCTCGAGGACCAAATGGACTTCCACGTTGCTTCTACTAATCTAATTAAGAGATACTAGGGTTTACGATTTATAGATTAATAAAGGAAGTCTTCAAGGACAAAAGAAGGGTAATGGACATTAACTCTACCCTCTTTACACTCATTCCTAAGGTAGATAAACTTGAATTTGCTTCACAGTTCAAGCCTATCTTTTTGTGCAGTGTTAGCTATAAATGCATCATTAAAGTGCTAGTTAACTGAATTAAACCTCTTTTTTTATCAAATCTAATTTCTCCTTTCCAAACTAGCTTTGTTCTAGGAAGGTATATCTATCACAATATCATCATAGTTAATGAAGTTATCCATACTATTAAGAATTCTCATAGAGACTAGGGCTCTATGGTTATTAAAATGGATCTAGCTAAGGCTTATGATAGACTCAAATGAGATTTCATCCACTAAGTCTTAAACAGAATAAATATGCTTTCTAATATTTCCTATATTATAATGGAATTTGTCACATCAATTTCAATAAGAGTACTTTGGAATGGTAACCAAATTAGACAAAGGGGTCCCTTATCCTTTTATTTGTTTGTTTTATGTATGGATGCATTATCGCATATTATTTCTAAGGCAATAGAAAAAGGAGAATGGAAAGCTATAAAGATAGGAAGACAGGGACCATCTATTTCATACCTTTTGTTTGCTAATGATCTATTATTATTTGCAAAAGCATCAACTACTTAAATACGATGCATTAGAAGATGTCTTAATAGATTTTATGAACTATTGGGTGAATAGGTTAGTGAGACTAAGACATTCATATTTTTCTCCAAATTAATGATAGAGGAAATTATCACTAATATTCTGAATCTCAACAATTTCACCAAAACTCAAGATGTGGGAAAAATACTTAGGTGCTCGCCTGAGATATGGAAAAACTAGAAAGCATCACTTCAATGATATTGTTAATAAAATGGAAAGGAAACTTACAAGTTAGAAAAGGAATTACTTGTTTATGGTAGGGAGAGTTGCTCTCATCTCTTTTGTTATGGATGCATTCCTAGTTTATACTATGCAGATAGGAAAAATCTCATAACAAATATGCCTTAAATTTGAATAGCTACAACGAGCCTTCTTTTGGGGCCATAACTTGGAAGCTCGAAAATATCATGCTATTAGCTGAAAGACCATTTGCCAACCAAAAAATCACGGTGGTTTAGGATTCAAAACAATCAAAAAATGAATGATGCTTGCCTTTTAAAATGGACATCTTATCTAATAATTGGAAAATATGCATTATGGAGCCAAATATTAAAAGCAAAATATGCAAGGAGCACAAATTTTTCCTAGTAAATGATCATTAAACCATGTAACTCAGTCCTTTGGAAAACATTGCAAGGCTCTAACCTATCTATCTGGTGAATTCTTAGTGGATCATTGTAAATGAAAGCCAAGTATCATTTTAGGATGATCACTGGGTGGGTGACAGCCTAATCCTAAGAGATTATGTAATAGAGGCTCACCATTCTGATGATATGAGAATAATGGTAAAGGATGTTGTCACAGTAGAAGGTGAATGGAATTAGCAAACCTTAAATCACTTGATCATGGATGCAGGGAGTAACTTGGTATAGACAGTAAAATCTATAATTGATAACCATGGGTCAAACAAGTTTGTATGGAGACATAATGGTGGTAACTTTAGTATCAAAAGGACTACAAATCTTTATGTAATAGTCACTGGACCTTGACTGATCGATTATAAAATTTAGTCTGGAAATGGAAAAGGGTGGAAAGATGGAAGTTTTTTATACGGTGAGCTCTGCATGACAAATTTCCTAATAATACTTACAGGAATAAACTTTTTCAGGTATCACCATTCTACCACAAATGTTGCCAATAATATGAAACTATAATACATGTCCTTCGTGACTGCCCAATGGCCACGCAACTGTAGTGTCACTTTATTGCACCAGAACACCTTTTAAAATTTTTTACATGGGAACACCATGATTGGTTCTTGCATAATCTTAAACAATAGCTAGGAATAAATTTGGAGGTCCAGTGGGACATTCTATGAGGGATTACCATTAATATGTTATGAGAGTGGTGAAATAAAACTATTTTCGGGGGTGAATTTGTAGCCCCCACATAACCCCACTGTTATTTTACTCAAGTAGTATAATGAAGTAATTCTCACTTTATAGAACCAAAATGAAGCAACATCAACATAGCACTAGGAAATAGAAATAAGCTAGCAACCCCTAGAAGAACAATGGGTCAAATTAAATATGAATGGAGCTTGGAAAGCTAGCATTTCAATAGCTGGTTATGGAGAAATATTAAGAGGTTATTATGGGGAGTGGTTACACGAGTTTGCTTTAAACGTGGGCAAATGCAATGTAGCTAAAGCTGAACTATAGGAGATGTATGAAGGCCTAAAAATGGTGTGGACTCTTAATCGTAGAAAAGACATATTGGAATGCAATTTCAAAAGCATGATCCAAAAAATTGCTAAAGAGGAGCCAAGCAAAGGGCTTGATCTTGCCCTCATCCAAGCCATTCAAGAACAATTAAGAACAAAATGAACTGTTAAAATTAAATACACTTATAAAGCAGGAAATAGATGTTCTGATTGGCTAGTAAATCACATGATGACATAAAGAATGGAATACGATGGTTTGTCAACCCTCCCCTTGATTTACATATTCTAATTTTAGTTGATATGTTATGAATTATACTTACTAGAAATATTCCTGGTTAGTGTTAGGCTTCTTTTTCTTTTTGCTCATTTTCTTTCCTTTTTGGGCTGTAGCCCATTGGATTCACAAAACAAAATAAAATAAAATACACTTTACTTTAAGATTCTTCATTTTTATATACTTCATAATAGAATGGAATCCAAAATTCAATAAGCATGCTTTAATGAATATTATTCTTGTATAATCTGGCGCTTAGTTGTGATGAAAGAAACTATAGAAAGGAAATAGATTAAAAAAGTAATATATATATATATATATATATATATTGAAAGGTGCTTTTTCACTTTTATTTGGAAGTATTTAAAAAAGATAAAAATTAAAAAAGTGTTATTTTTATTTAATTTGATTAAAAATTAAAAATAATAAAAATAATAATTTATTAATCGGTGAAATTACTCCTATTAAATATCAACAGAATTGTTTAGTGAGTTGCACATAAAGGCAATTTTCTAAATTATAAAGCTTTTTATCCTTTTTCTGCATTCCTTCCATGAAAGAATGCTTTACTGGTTTCTGAAATATTTTAAAAATTTTTCATTTCCCCCTTAAATTTTTCATATCGTTTAAATATCAAAAAATTATTTTTAACTTTTTTTCTTTGTATTTATTTTCTTTCTATTTTTTCATTTTTGTACTGTAAACATACAAGTTACCCAGCGAAAAAAGAAAATGACATTTTATTCTGAAGTGTTTATAAACGGTGCCGTCTGTTTTCTCATATTTTCGGTTGAACCTTCCCCCGCGTCGGTGTTTCTCGTGGGCATCGGCTAAAGATTCTAGACTGGGGTGGATTCTATTGATAAATAGGAACTTTTCCGATCTCTGTGTACCTTTGCTCTCTTACCTTGTATTACCCAAGTCTCTTTCTTGAGCATCGCTGATGTCTACGGAGTCAGGCAGTTCAATTCAAAAGGGCCAAGTAAGTTTCTGCTCTATGATTTTGCTGTTTAGTGGGGCAAATTTTTGCAGTTGGACGGCGTTCCTATTTAAATAGAAGATTGAAACTCCTGGAAACTCAAACTGAATACGCCTTTTTTTTCCTTTTATCGTTTGGGTTCTCTGGAATCATCGCTGAGGCAAATAAAAACATAGTTTTGGTGTTTGATGATCAGGTTGATCTTTTGGACTTCATAGATTGGTCTGGGGTTGAATGCCTCAATCAGAGTTCTACTCACTCCCTCCCCAATGCTCTCAAGCAGGTATTTTCCTCGCAATATATTTGCTATTTTACTTATTCTGAATTCTTTTCCTTAAATTGTATACCAATTTTGGGCGATTTTCTCTTGGGCGGGAGGATTAATGTTTGAAACTTGAACTTTGTTTTGATGGATGTCTCCCTTTTCTATCTGCTAATAACCCCCCCACCCTTTTTAAGAAGAACGGGGATTTATATAAAGTCGGATGCTTTTCTAGAGATAAGAGGCTGTGCAATTAGTGATAGGTTTTTCCATGATTATTATACCACTATCGTTGCTTTGTTATCTTAGTTTATTTGATTGGAAAACAGGGTTATAGAGAAGATGACGGTTTGCATCTGGAGAGTGATGCAGACGAGCAGCTTTTGCTTTATCTTCCTTTTACACAAGTCGTTAAACTTCATTCCGTTGCTATCAAGGGACCTGAAGAAGAAGGTGTTCATCAGAACTTTTGGGCAATGAATTTCTGGTTTATACTTTGAAGTTAATTTCTCAAGCTGCTTGTGATAGACTGAACCATAGTTTTTATGTTGATATGCTTTCTTTTCCCAACTGTTTCTGAAACTCCTCCTGATCCTAATTTTTCTAAAATGTTCATCCTGATCAGGTGAACTATATTAGTAATAAAGAAAAAGACCTTTTAGATTCACTCATCTCTGCTTGTAAAACTAACTAGTCTTATTATAAAAGACGAAGATTTACCATATGTTTTCTTTTCTTAATTGTTTGTAAAACTCCTCCTGACCCTAATTTATCTAATATGCCCATCCAGATTAGGCAAACTATATTACCGTTTAAAGACCTTTTAGATTTCCTTGTCTTTGCTCGTAAAACTAGCTAGTCTTATCATAAAGGATTAAGATGTCTACTTAGTACTTAATCATTCAGATTTATCAAAGCTTCATATGAGTTGTGATGTGAATATATCTGTTTATTAAGAAGAGGATAGATGTGTGTCTTCAGCATGAAGATATGTTTTAGGGGAGTCATGGTTGTGGCACAAGGATTTTTCCCAGTTCTTTTGATATGGTAACATAAAAGAGTGGTAAGTTCAAGGCACATCGGTCTGTGGTATGTTAAAGATAGTTGGCAACAACTGTTGCAGATATGTGTGTGCGTGGTCATCATTGATTATGATTTTACATTTTTCATGCTGACATTATTTTGATTGGAACTATAATGTTTATTATCTTTCAGGTCCCAAGACAGTGAAATTGTTTTCCAACAAGGAGCACATGGGATTTAGGTATAATTTGAGCAAAAACTTTTTTTTGTGATATATTATGTTTCCCATGATTTAATGAATTGCTGATTATTTAATAATGACAGTAATGTGAGTGACTTTCCTCCAAGTGATGTGGCTGATTTATCGCCTGAAAACCTCAAGGTAGGTGGTCCATAGTCTTTGAACATATATTGTTGGAGGATTCCTCCTGCTATGTCTGGATATAGTTTCCTAGCTTGATTGCTGTATTTGTGGTTAAATTTAGTTATTTCTGACAGGGGAAACCTGTGATTCTAAAGTATGTCAAATTCCAAAATGTTCGTAGGTATGTTAATTTTCGTCTCTCAAATGGTCATCCATTATTATTGTATGATGGCTGCAAACTTACTGTAATGAGTTGATCAGCTTGACAGTATTCATTGAGGACAATCAGACTGGTTCTGAGATCACAAAAGTTCAAAAAATTGTGCTGTATGGTTCAACGTAAGTTTTATAGCATCTGGTGTATCTTTCTCCCATCCTTTTAGAACTCATCATTCATTTTCAGTTCCCTTACCTGTGAATACATTTTAGCTAGCCCCTTACAATTTTCCTTGTCTATGCTTGTTTCCTTTAATTGATCTGGATACCTGGTGTGGACACATTTATCGTGAAATACCTTGTGGTAAGAATTAAAAAGAAGGCCATAAGATTCAGATATTCATCAGGTCTTCTGACTTCTGCTGACTTTGAAGCCTCGGTGGTCAAACCTGAATCCTTGCTTCTATTCTGAATCTGAATTGTATATACTGGGACCAAAATTTGAAGTTCTCTTTGTTGAATGAAAGATAGGAGAGGTGGATATGAGGAAAATTTCTAGAACTGTCCATTTCTTAATTCATGTCTATGTGCGTGCATATTCATTCAATCATTATTGTTTGCATTGTTGTCAGTAATTAATTAAATGGAATATATTCTGATTATACAAATCATGAGTTTTCTGATGCTTTGTTTCTAATGCAGCGTGGAAACAACAGACATGAAGGGTTTGAAGAAGATCGAGGATCACTGACCCTGAAACTAGTATATTCAGAAATGGATTGGATGAATCACCTTATCTTCATGATTGGCAACTTCTCTCCCCTTAAGTTCGATTGGAAACAGTTGTATTTGGTTCGTGGATGTTAGATTATGACTTTTAACATTTTATTTTATTTTAAATGAGATTGATACACAATTCATGTTCATGGTTGTGATGATTAATTTGGTGAGAGGTAACACTCGAGCTCTATGGAGATATATTGTCTCGCGTGTTTTTACATGTAAAAGCCTTTAAATTTGAAGGAGAGCTTGACTGTGATTAAATTGGAATTTGAAATACATTTTGGATTCAGGCATATATCTTCATCCTTTAAATCTTTCCCCCTCTGAACAAGGCACTTTATAAAATGCAAGAATTTGTCTTTGTCGTGGCTCATTGCTGTGAGAATATGGACGGATAGACTTGGGCCTCGACATAAACTTGATAGGAGTACCTCTCCGTGAAAGTAGTGTAATAATATTTGCTTGGAGTTGACCTGGATTCTGCTAAATCTCGTATGCTCCGGAACTATTACCTTTGAAACGTTCTATGTAGTTTGATGGCTACGTTAGATGACTCCGGTCAACATGTAACATGATCATCTTGCAATTTGGCATCACAATGCGAAACTGTCCGCATTTATTCTTTTTATGAGTTCTAAAAGGTCGATTTCTATTGGTACAAAGTGACACTGAAAAAAATGGTAATTTGACTTGGACTGCGTTTTGTGTGTGTGTGTGTGTATTGTGGAATTTATTCTCCATTAGTAGTTCGTAGTAAAGTTATTTATATATTCAAAACCCCTAATGAGAGATTAAATTTTATGCAGTGTTTTTTTTTTTTTTGTTATTCTTATATTATATTTTTTATTTTTACTTTCACATCTTTAGAAATAAAAAAAAATAAAGTGTATTGAGTATACGTAAAAAATTTTCAAACATTTGTAGATATGATATTCCACCACATTCAATTTTGAACAAGGAGAGTGGTGTGAATCGAAGTGTGAAGATGATAAACTCGAGAGTGTACTTAATAAGAATCTACTGCTAAATAATTGGAAGCCACATAAACAGAAGACTTTCTATGAACAAGGATTTTGTTGAGAATCATAACAGCGGAGAATGAATTGTAGAATAGAGGACTTGGAAGGAGGACTCTGTTGGAGCCAGATGCTAGCCGATCGGGGAACCAGGCTCAGAGCCACCTTTGCTCAACCCAGTCACCACAGCTTGCTGCTCTTGTGCTGCCAAACGCTACAAATAATACGAACTCAGCCACCTTGAATTACTATGCAAGCAAGTCATCCACACCATTACCACAAAATGTCTCTCCTAACTTCTTAACTTCACTTCAATAATGAAGCAATGCCTCTCGGTTCTGTTTTCACCCGTATTGCACGCTTGAAACCACCACTTCCCAGTAGGGACTTTGGGAACAACTCCATGGATTAGGCGATGATCATGCTATACTGCAGGCCGCAGCTAGAACCAAGGATGATGCTTGCTGGTACATCATTCTCCCCTTGATTTCTTACCATGACCTTATGATTTGATTGGGGAGTTTGGACACTTCTCCATGAATTATGCCTCCTTCCTTCTTGTATCAAGGGAGTGCTTGTTTTTGAAATCTCACATAATAATAATAATAATATGGGAAAAGTTGAGTGTTTTCCTCTATCGGCTGTAGAGAGGAAAAATAACCCTGAAAAATTCGTTAGAAAGCATAAAAATGCACCAGCCGGGGCAGGGCACTATTCTACCACTAGGCCACCGGTGCTTGTTGGTGATAACGCGCATTCTGAGAAGAAGCCTAGATCTGGATCTTAAATGATTTATTTGAGATGCGTGCAGCGTTCTGTGATACCATGAATCTGGATTGAGTATCAAGTTGAGAACCTAGAATCTTTTTGGAGGTGTATCAGCAAACTTCAGATTCCAAGATTCATTACTTCATCAATGGCAACTGCCTCCGAGACCTGTGATAGCTCCACCGCCAAGGCATCAACATTTTCATCCTGTAAAACGTCCGACATAATTTGAGAGAATGATAAAACAAGAAGAGCAAACTCTAGCTTCGAAATACTTGAGGCTGTTTCGCTAATTTTCAGTCGTGAAAGTGGAAAGGGATCTTGAGTAGAGAGCCACTCAGTAGATGGTAATATCATGAGAAGTGGAGGTAACCTGCATAGCAGAATTATCTCACCTTCAATGTGACGAGTCCAGATCCAGGGGACACTCCATTTGTACTGCTGTAATGGGATGAATTGCATCGCTCGTCTTCTAGTATCAGAGCTGACTTAGATAAACCTAACTACCTGATTCTTCTCTCCTCCACCAATTTCTAAGTTCAACCTATAACATTCTTTTCTAGTGAGATGCCCACACTGAATTATACTGTCTGGAGTATATATACGACCATGTACATAATCCACGAATCTGTTTAATATCATATACTTTTTAAGAGGGAAGAAATCACTAACTGTTTCCTCTATAATTCCTCTCTGCAATTAGATTGTCAGTATCATATGATTGTGCATCTCCTTCATCAAGATGCTGAACTTGTTTAGGTATGTCTGTAATAGATTGAAGGTCGTCTTGCGATCACAACACAACCTTGATGGGAACTGCCTCAGAAATTTTCTGGAGGTCCATTTCTGAAAGTTTCACAGCCAAGGCACCAAGATTTCGATCTATATTCTTAACCTTTGCAGTTCCTGTGAAAATACAAACAAATTTATAGCTGGCTACTATATACTGAGACACTATTTTAAGATGTGATATGAAAGTAGCCCCAATTATATCATTTGTTACTGTAAAAAGAGACAAAATTGTGGATGGGCATAACATCATTGCCTTGGAGGAGTACCCATGTCAATGCTAATTGAGGAGCTGTTCACTCGTGCTTCTTAGAAAGGCGCTCTATCCGATCATATGTATTCTTGTTCTATCCTCGTAACCGGGCAAGTCCTTGTAAGCAAAAACAAGTGAGCTTCCATATTCAGAGTCATTGTTTCAAAAGACAAACATGCAAATGTAATCCCATAATGTCGGAGGAGAAATCTATCTTAACCTGCAGAGTGGAATAATCTTGTCCTCAATGTCAGACAAGTCCAAAGGGACCACTCTATTTGTATTGCTGTAATGGGATGAAAACTGCATGTACTCTCCTTATTGTATCTGGGCTGGCTTCAGATAACCCTTTGTGCCTGACTTTTCCCACTTCCACTAGTTTCTTAAGTTCACCTATCTATCATACACAAAACTATTTTATTATGTGTACTCATGGTATAAAGCAGATAATACTAAAATTCTGATGTGTATACATACAATACTATAAAAATGTACTGACTATTTTGTTGGAAATAGCTGATCTAAGAAAAAAAATTTAGAAAAATATCATATACTTTTTGTCAAAGAAAGAAACATTTGGTGAAGATGTGTTGTGGAAGAAAAGAAATGTGTGTTAGGTTTGGTTAACTTGTGAAATATAAAATGTAATATTTTAAATTATAACTAGTATTGGATATTTATAAATAGACATCTTCAACCATTTGTAAATGGAGCTCTCGCAGAAAAGAGAAAACTTCTCAAGTACAGCAATACTTGGTAAAAAATGCAATGTTGTAATATTTTATGCGTGAACCTTTCTACTGCTATTTGCTTCCCTGTGTTTCTTATGTTTCTTATGTTTTTTTAACATACTTCCTCAACAGGTAGATATGCTAGTAATAGAGATCAATGTATTCCAAATCCAGACGTTTCAAACTCGCTTCACAGCATGACCACACATATTCTGGTGCACCCTTCACCCTAACATCTTCATTGATGTAATATGCTCATTCTATACCAAATTTTGTTGCCAGGTGAATATTTTCTCCAGGTAGCTGCCTTAAGGCCTGCTCATCAGAAAGTTCCAATTTTTAGATTATGTTTATTTAGCTACCTTAACATCTTCACTTGTATTAGAAAATTAGCAAAGAGATCTTCATTCTCTTTCATTTTCAAGTCTGCAGTTAGCAAATCAAAGCTAAACTTGTACACCATGGTCCATTTCCAACTTCTTAAAACAACATATAGATTTATTTAAAGCTCATAGAAAGATAGAAGAGATGGATTCTAGGTCAGAAAACCATTAAGATAAGCAAATATAGAAGGATTGACTACTTATCCTCCAATAAACTATTTTATTCAAATTCATGGACTTTATTTAGCGGTCCATCATTCTGTCCTATACAAGAGATTAAAGTGCTTGTAAACAAAGTTATGCCATTTTAAGATTACCATATTTTGAAGAGAAATGGAAGAAAAAGCACTAAATCCCCATTTTAGTCCTCCAAATATTTTGTTTGTACCAATTTAATCTATGAAGTAAGATTTACATAAATTTGGTACATAAAATTATAAGTTCAAGTAAAATTTTAATCTTTATGAGGATTCAAATTTATATTAATTTAGTTTTTGTAAGGGATTAAAATTTTACATGAACTTAAAATTTCAAGCACCAAATTGATACTGATTTTATTTTTCTTGTTGATACTGCCAAGGTGAACAAATGACTGAAAGTTAGAAAGTGATTTGCTTCAAGTCATGTAACAATACCGCTATCCTTTAGGCTAAATTTGCCCCTAATATATGCAACAAGAGATACACAAATTCCTTTCAGGATAAAATGAAGCCTAGTCTATCTGTATCTTGCAGTTAGTGAAGATAGGGATAATATAATGTTTAATCTTTGGAGATAATTGTGAGAGTATGAAACAATGTTTTTTCTTTTTTATTTTTCCTCTCTAAAAACTTATCCAAAAATAGTCTATTTAAAAAGGAATTTACCTCTATATATGAAGAAACATAATTATTCAAGAAACTTAGAGGTTTCATCTTTGTGAAGAGACATGGGGAGTCATAAGAGTTATAACCTTGTAAAGAGATATGGAGAGTTATAACCTTGTGAATCTATAACTTTTGAAAATTGAAAAGTTACACATTTATTATTTTGAAAATTCATAACAATCTCTCACTATTTTCAAAATATTGAAATGGCATTAATAAACCATCAACAATTCTAAAACAAATCATATGCATAAATAATGATATCTTATAATTGAATCATTATTTTGTAAAAGTTCATTACAATAAATCTAAATAGAATGGTAGACAAGCTTTGAACCAATTGTTCTTTTTGATAAGTTGCATAAATTTTTACACATATAATTTAAGATGCAAATAATTATAGCAAGAAACAACATGTTTAAGACCTTGTATTCATATCTTCTTCATAGATGCTTCAAGCCAAGCCCTTAACTCTTTGGAATGGTCAAATTCCATATCTACATAGACAAACTCAAATACCCCCGCTATTTGGTATTTTTATCAAGTTTGTTAAGTGTTGTGTCAACATAGTCTCCTCTAAGTGAACTGTGGGAAAACAAGTACTATTCACCTTGGGATGGAAACAATCAACACATTATAGTACTTTAATCACGCTGTTGATGTACTTTGACTCATTGGACTTAAGATAAGATGTTGTATTATGTGTTCAGTTAAGGTTCTATCAATAGTGACTTAATTTTGTGGGCTTAAGACCTATCCTTTTTGAAATACTATCACAATTGATAGAAATAAAAGCTATTAGTTTAGGCCACAAGGGAATTTCATATAATAAATTTTTTAACCATTCAGCTTCTTTACATGTAGAAGCTAAATCTACAAATTTAGCAGCCATGCTAGAGTCAGTTATACATGTTTCCTTCTTGGATTCCCAAGAGATGGTACCTCCACCAAGCATGAAAATCTATCCAGTTATTGTTGCATGATCATCCTTATGGGTTACCTAATTATCATAAGAAAATCCTTCTAGTATTAAAGGAAATCTTACATAACTTAAGCCATAATCCTTTATTTTCTGTATGTATTTTAGAATTCTCCAAACACCATGCCAATATATGTCACTAGGATTGCTTGTGTATCAACTCATTTGACCAAAAGCATAAGCTATATTAGGTTGAGTACATGTCATTGCATATATCAAGCATCCTATTATTTTTGCATATTCTAATTGTGATATTGGGTTTCTACTATTTTTCATAAAATTCATAATTAGATTAAACGGTGTTGATATAGGAGTGCAATTCTTATAATTGAATTTCTTTAGAATTTTCTCAATGTAATGTGATTAAGAAAGTACAATATCCTTTGATTTCTTATGATTCTTATTCCAAAGATGACATCAACTTCACTTATGTCCTTTATGTCAAAGCTTCTAGACAAGAAGGATTTTATGAGTTCAACTTATTTTAAATCACTTCAAAATATTAATATATCATCCACATACAAGTAAATTATAACTCCTTTTTACCCATCAAACTTGCTATAAACACATTTGTTATATTCATTGATCTTAAAGCCATTAGCAAAAATAACCTTATCAAATTTTTGATGCTACTATTTAGGTGTTTGCTTTAATCTATACAAGGACTTTACAAGCTTGCACACCTTGTGTTCTTAACTAGGAATAACAAGGCATTTAGGTTGCTCCATATGCACTTTTTCATTTAATTCATTATTAAAAAATGATATTTTACTGTCTATTTGGTGAATTACTAAATTATAAATTAAAGCAAGTGTAATTAAACCTCTTATTATGCTTATTCTTGCCATAGGAGAATATATGTCAAAATAATCAATGTCATACTTTTATGAAAAGCCTTTGACAACCAATCTAGCTTTGAATTTATCAATAGTTTCATTCATCTTCATTTTTCTTTTGAAAATCCATTTACAACCAATTAGGTTAGAACCATGTGAAAGATCAACCAATTTTCAAGTTTTGTTGCCTATGATTGAATTTATTTCATTATTGATGGCTTCTTTCCAAAATATGGCATCTTGTAATTTGATTGCCTTTTGGTACGTTTTAGGATCAGCCTCAGTGTTAAAGCAATAAGGAATCTTATTACTTACAGATTTTCTTGTACCTTCAATAAGATACATAAAGAAGTTAAAGCTAAATGTCTTTAGTGTCTTTTATCTTCTACTCCTGCAAAGTTCAATGGCTTCATTTTCATGTTTATTCTCTAATGCATTTTTGTCTTTACTAAGATTTTGATTTTGTCTTTGGCTATTGTCATTAACATGAGGAATAGAGTTGTATTTATTCTCCTCAAAAATAGCATTTCATGACTTAATAATGATATTAACTAATATTAAGTCATTTAGTTCAATGACCATAAACTGATAAGCTTTGTTATTTTATGCATATCTTAAGAAAATGCACTTAATACTTCTTTCATCAATTTTCTTCCTTTTAGGTTCAAACGCTTTGACAATAGCTCTACAACCCTAAACTCTTAAATAGTTAAGGTTAGACTTTCTCTTTTTTTGAAACTCATATGGAGTTATCTTATTCCTTTTATTAGGAACTTTATTCAGAATATGACATGCTATAAGCAATGCTTCATCCTAAAATCCTTAGCTTAAACCAGAGTTTGTTAACATGGAATTTACCATTTGAACAAGAATGTAATTTTTGTGTTTAGCCATACCATTTTGTTATGGTGTATAAGGAGCAGTGATTTCATGAATAACACTAATGGATTCAAAATAGGAAGGATTATAATACTTTCCTTCTCTATCAAATCTCAAGCATTTAATCTTTTGATCTAATTGCAATCCAACTTCAGTTTTATATGCCTTAAATTTATCTAATATTTTATCTTTATAATATAGCAAATAAACATAGTAATATCTTATGCAATCATTAATAAATGTGATAAACTATTTCTTTCCTCCTAGTGTTAATGTATTGAGCAAGTCATAAAAATCACTATAAACAAGTTGAAGTATGATTAATGTCTTATCTACTTTAAGAAATAGATTTCTTTTGATTTTTGTCATCATGCATATTTTGTATTTATTTTCAGATTTCTCAAAATATGGCAGCAATCTAATTTAATCATTTTATGTAACCTTTTAAAGTGTACATGTTCTAATCTTTGATGGCAAATGACAGAAGGCTCAACCATGTAAATAGAACTAGCATTATTATTATTGTTAGTAATATAACAATTAATGTTCATCTTACATATATCATCACACATATATCCCTTTCCCACAAACATTCTTCCTTTAGATAGGATAGACTTATCAGCCTTAAATACAAGTTTGAAATCAATAGATTATCAGACACCAAATTCTTTCTAATTTGTAGTATATAGTAAGCATTTATTAACTTTAACACCTTTTCAGAAGTGAAAGTTAATTCTATATTTCCTGTCTTAATGATAGGAACAGTAGTAGAGTTGCCCATGTAAGAATAGTGCTATAATTTTGAATAGGCTCTTATTCTTGCATATATACTGAGTAGCGCTAGAATCAACCTACCATGCATTATCATCCTCAAGCAAATTAGTTTCAAATACCATTGCAATAAGATCCTTAGAGGGAGTATTATTAGATCCTTACTTTTCCTTTTTTTTTTTAAAAGCTTGATATTTGGATCTATAATGTCTTTTCTTATGACAAAAGAAGTATTTATCTTTCTTCTTTCTCTTGTTGCCTTGGGGATTATCATTGGATTGATTTCTCCTTTTAGATGGGGCCTTGCTAAATTGCTCTTCTTCCACTATATTTACCTTTGAAGCATTTAGATCCTTGTTCTCATCTTGTATATGGAAATTTTCTTTTACACGTAGATAATTAGCCAGACCATCAAGACTAATATCCTTTTTCTTATGTTTCAAGCTTCTCTTAAAGTCTTTCTAGGAAGGAAGTAACTTGTTTATTATGGAACTTATAGTAATTGTTTCATCCATATGTATGTTATATTAAGTGAAATGATTCAAAATTCGCTTTAATTTAGAAAATTATTCTATAACAGATCTATTATCAATCATCTTAAAATTATTAAAGTGAGAAACAAGAAATTTCTTACTTTTAGAATCTTCAACCAAATACTTCATCTCTAATTTCTCCCATAACTCCTTGGTGGTAGGAACACTGTAATAGACGTCAAATAGAGAGTCTTCATAGCATTGAGGATGTGTCCTCGACATATTTCATCATCAGTCTCCTACTTCTGTTTATAACTTATGTTTGCTATAGTTTCATTCTCACTCTTTGCAAGCTTTGAAGTGTTTAAAACATACGCCATTTAAAAAGTCACTAACAAGAAGTGCACTCTCTTTTACCAGGGTATGAAATTTTCACCAGTAAACTTTTCAAGTTTGATGAAGTTTGATGCAAAATCTTTCAACATTTTAGCCATTGTATGTCAAAAAATTTAGCCTAAAAATTATTGTTGATGCTACTTTTGGGGGTGAATAAATGATTGAAAGTTAGAAAGTGATTTACTTTAAGTTGCATAATAATTCTACTATCCTATAAGCTAAATTTGCCCTTAATATATGCTATAGGGGATCAACAAATTTTCTTTAAGATAAAATGAAGCCTAGTCTATTTACATCTTGCACTTAATGAAGATATGAATAATATAATGTTTGATCTTTAGAGATAATTATAAGAGTATAAAAGTATTTTTTCTTTATCTAAAAATTTACCAAAAAAAGGTCTATTTGTAGAGGAATTTACTTTTCTACATGAATGGACATAATTTTTTAAGAAACTCAAAGATTCCATCCTTGTGAAGAGATATAGGGAGTCATAACCATGTGAAAAGACATAAGGAATTATAACCTTATGAATTCATAACTTTTGGAAATTGAAATGTTACACATTTAATATTTTGAAAATTCATAACAATTTTAAGGATTGAATTGATACAAATAAAAAATCTAAAAGACTAAAATATAGTTAAATTACAATAGAAATTTGGAAACAGCAAATGTAACAAATTTGACAAAAACTTCAATCTTCTTAGCACTTGCAATAGAGAAATTTACAAATTTAGAAAGGTAAGTTTTAACATTCAAAGGTTTGATAACCTTTGTTCATAATAGAACCTTCGCAGATTAACTATACCTCAAGGCTTTCAGTTCCAAGCTTCAACCTAAGAATTTGCATGATTAGTCCTATGGCCATTACTAATTTAATTAAAATTCTAAATTTATATTTCTCTGTTATAATTATTTAAATACATTTTACTATTTTATTGTTATTAAATTAATTGTATGACTTTTTGTATAATTGAAAGAGTGGAAGTTGCTAATTTTTATAAATATATATATCATGTACTAACTAGTTTTTAAATTGCACAGATATGCAATAATCTTAAATTTGTAATACAAATGTTTTGCAAAATTATTTTTAAAAAATAATATAAAGGTAATCCTAAGATTGTATTTAAATCATAATATTAAACAAATAAAATTATGAGTGAGATTGCATTTCATGCAACTTTGCAAATAAATTCTCGTATGCTTTGTTTGGATTAAACTCCTTACCAAATCATAATCAATTTAGTTGAAAAGTGAATTCAACTCAAGGATAGCTAGACCTGCTACATTAGTTAAAATTATAATAGCTTAAAAATTAAAATTTCTAAAACAGTATGATGCTAAAGCTTTTGTCATAGTAAACTGTACAATATTATATGCACTTCCTGATTGTTCATAGTAATTATTTGTTCAATGTTTGGACTGGAATCACAATATATAAATCTAATTCTGGACTAAATCCATAGAGTTGACTTTTGGCATAACTCTACGACTTGGGTGAATTAATTGCTAATACCCTCTCAAATCAATTTATGAAATTTGGGAAAAATAGGTGCACAATATGATATCATCGTTTCCACTTGAACTTCCTTCCTAGCATGAACTAAAACCAAATAATGGTTAGGAAAAAGATCATGCAATCGAACACCTAAAATTTATCACATTTTTAGACCAAACAGCTAAGGAATAGAAAAGCATATAGTATCTAAGACTATATGTTATTAGTTAATTGAGCATACATGAAGCATAAAGAGCAAATTGAGCATCAATAATATAAAACTATAAAAAAAAAATGTCAACTATAATTCATAATATCATTAGGTAGCAATCTTAAATATATTATATTATCATGTAGAATAAGTATAGCACTTCAATTGTTGCATCTTCTAGTCTAATTTTGAATGTCCAATAGAAATTGAAAATGTGTTATTGCCCACTTTGTCTTGTTCACTTAGGAATTTGGTAACCATGTCTTGCCTATATCCATAACCTTGAGGTAAAGATATTAAGTGCCAAAAATCAAGATCAGAACTAATTATTAGGGTAAAATAAGTTATTTACAAATGAAATTCTCAGGCTTAAAATCCCATTTCTACCCTTATCTACATTGGAAAAGCAATGTACTAAAAAGAGAGAAAAAAATAAAAAGTTAGAGAGGAAAAGATAATTACTTAGAAAAATTACAATACAATAGTCTTACTCCCGGAGAAATTCATACAACATAGAATGAAAGAAGGACCTCATGTAATATAATCAACTCAAGCTAGTTGTAACTTTAATTGCATCTACCTATGATGCTTGGAGTTATACAACTAAGAATTTTTGAAGGGCTTAATCCTATATAGATCATAGAAACTTCATGAAAGAACACTTGAAATTTCACAAGTAATTGCAAACTAGCATCATTGTACACCTTCAAAAGTAAGTCATATCAAAATTAAATAGTTCTTAACTTGCAAGCATATTTTGTGCTTCCCCCGGAGACTTAGCCCTCCTCTGATAGCCACTAATGTATCAACACAATAAGCTATAAAAATTGATCATCAATCTCTCTACTCTCCATCTCAGAAGTCGTTGTACATATGAGCAGCTTTCTTCTACCTTTTTCGCATTATAGGGCCAGCATAGTTTTGGCACCTCCCATCCTCAAAACTATAAAATAAACAAAATCTTGGTCAGAATCATATTGGAGACTAAAAATCTAATAAAGCTTTAATTCGAAAATAGAGTTAAATTGCAACAGAATTTGCACACAGCAGATGCATACAAGTTTGACAAGAACTTCCATCTTCCTAGCACTGACAAAAGAGAGATTTAGAAAAGAAAGTTTTGACATCCAAAGGTTTGATAACCCCAGTTCAAAAGAAGTTTCACAGATTGACTATACCTCAAGGCCTTCGGTTCCAAGCTTCACCCTGGGAATCTGTATTTTTTGTCCTCCGGCCATTACTAATTTAATTAAAATTTTAAATTTATATTTCTTTATTATAATTATTTAAATGCATTTTACTATTTATTATTATTAAATTAATTCTATGACTTCTATACAATTGAAAGAATGGAGGTTGCCACCTTCCATGTGTGTGTGAATATAAATATAAATATAATATATATATATATATCAGAGGCATTTGTGGCAACAGGGGTCGCCACCCGCAGCCATTTCATTTTTTTATCTTCGAAGTTCTCATTTTTGCTTTCGCCACTGAAAATGTTTACTAGTGTTCACCGACTGTTTCAGAAAGAATTCAACATCCACATGTGCCTCCTACAAGGATCCTGGTCCAACACGGCTTCTGTCTTTTCTTTGTTTTTGCTGTTTTTGTCCAAAATGAAAAAATCTGACGTTGTTGATAATTTTCCCTAGACTAACGACAGCTTCCACTTTGAAATTGCATGTCATTGAAGTCATTTGCACTGATTTTGATCCGGGTTCCTGATCTTAGTTGTTCTCGTAATGGCTCGAAAATCTGTCTTTTATCTTAAAAGATAAGAGTCTGACTAAAATTTAGAAAGAGTAATAAACGTACAGTTTGATTATTTCTATTCAATATCCACTTGGTCCCAAAATAGAGGAGCAAGTCCTCCAACCCCTAATATTCATATTGAAAACTCCTAAAGAAAAATATCAACTTGAAACTTCTAATCCTCCCTTCATCAAACTAAGACAAAAATGTCTCTGCCGAGTGTTTCAGTTCAGGTGGACACTTCTGGAGGAGTGTCAACAAACTTCCAGGTGGCGTGATATGTTGTATCAAAGGTCCGAGCACCGGCCACTTCATTCATGGGAACTGCCTCAGAAATTTCATTTAGGTCAATTTCTAAAAGTTTCACCGCCAAGGCACCAATATTTTGATCTAGATTCTTAATCTTGGTAGTTCCTGTAGAGATGCAACAAATTTTAGAGCATGCTTTTCTGTTTTAAGATGAGCTTTGAAAGGCAACATCAATTATATGTTACTGCGGAAAGTTCAGATGGACCGACCGGGGATAGGTACAACATCATTGCCTTGGTCAAGAACCCATGCCAATGCTAACTGAGCAGGCGTGCACTGGTATTTCCTAGATAAGCGCTCTATTTGATCATATATATTCTTGTTCTTCTCCAGGTTCTCTCCTCGGAAGCAGGGATGCGAGTTCTTGTGAGTAAGAACAACCACATATCAAACAACCAGAACTCGCATCCCTGCTTCCGAGGAGAGAACCTGGAGAAGAACAAGAATATATATGTGAATGTAACTATCACAGAACTAATGTACATATATTTATGCATTTATGCAGTACCAGGAAGCTATTTGCAGGCACATTGTCCACAATTCCTCTGCCACCAAAAAAGCCACGACCGAGAGAGCTGTATGGAACTATTCCAATGCCAAGCTCTCTGTAGGAAACAAGTGAGCTTGTATATTCAGAGGCATTGTTTCCAAGGACAAACATGCAGATGTAATCCCAAAACGATGGAGGAGAAATCAATCTAACCTGCAAAGAGGAACTATCACGTCCTCAATGTCACGAGTTCAGAGGGACCACTCTATTTGTAGTGCTGTTATGGGATGAACTGCATGTGCTCTCTTTATTGTATCTGGGCCAGCCTCAGATAACCCTATGTACCTGACTTTTCCCTCTTCCACCAGTTTCTTAAGTTCACCTACCTTTCATAAACAAAACTTCACTCACGATATAAATATAAACTGGATAATACTAAAATTCAAAATCGTATATATGGTACTAAAAAAATACTAACTGTTTCCTCTATAGGTACTGAGGTGTCCACCCTACGTGTTGGAAAAACCAAAAGAAACATAGGGAAAAACAGAGCCAAAAACGCAGAAACAGAAATGCAGAAACACAAACAGAAACAGAGATGCAGAAAGAAAAAACAGAACCGTAGAGAGGCTATGGCAGCAGAAACATAACATCATATCATTGCATTTTTACCAAGTGTTGCTGCACTTGGGGAGTTCTCTCTTCTTTGAGAGCTCCAATTACAACATTTTGCAGAGTGTCTATTTATAGACATTCAAAATATTATATTTCCTATTTTACAAGTTAACCAAACCTAATACACTTTCACCAACTATTTCAGAAAGTGCATGACATTTTTTTTAATGTTTTTTTCTTAGATTAGCTATTTCTAACACTCTCCCTTAATCTAGAAAAAAAACACATATTCTAAAGCTTTGATTGATTTTTTTTTTTAAATATATCACAAAAGTTGTTTAACTCAAACAAATCTTTGGCTTACCTCCTTGGCATCATTCGTAACTTTGCTACCAACTGCAAGCAGAGGCTTTCTTTCTTTTTGCATTACGTTTCCCTGGAGCATCTGGCTTCTCATTGGCTGCTTCAAGTGTACTCTTCAGGTATACCATTGTGGTTTTGCTCAAACTCAATTTTAAGACCAATGTCTTCATCCTTTTCGGCATCATCCTCAGACTTTCTGCCTACTTTAGCCTTTCTGTTACCACCCCTTCCAGGCAACTATTCAACAGAAGGGCGTGCTTTCTTCATGATCTTTTTTTGCTGCTGGACTCACTGGAGTTTCAGCTGCAATATTGGCATCAACATCTTCATCATCTTCTGTATATCCTTCCTGCTGAAAGATTTCCTCTCTGCATTTTTCTTCTGATTTTACAACATCATATCCTTTTTTTTTTTTCTTTTTCTTGTGGTGTTGCTGCTTCTTCCTCATCTTCATGTGCTATCTCTTCCAATTTCAACTACTTCCCACATATCATAAGCCTTTACATAGACTTTCATTTTAACTACCATATAAGGAAATTAACTTTAATGGAAGTAGGAGGGAATGGAGCAGAGAAGCCATTTGAAGCCATAAACAAACACTGTTTTTCAAGGTTTTTATGAAGAGGAAGCCTTGTTGGTTTTCTCTCTTTTTCTCACAGCCCACTAAGACCATTTAAGCTCTCATACCATGTTGGAAAAACCAAAAGCAACATAGGGAAAAACAGAGCCAAAAATGCAGAAACAGAAATGCAGAAACACAAACAGAAACAGAGATGCAGAAAGAAAAAACAGAACCGTAGAGAGGCTATGGCAGCAGAAACATAACATCATATCATTGCATTTTTTACCAAGTGTTGCTGCACTTGGAGAGTTTTCTCTCTTCTTTGAGAGCTCCAATTACAACATTTTGCAGAGTGTCTATTTATAGACATTCAAAATATTATATTTCCTATTTTACAAGTTAACCAAACCTAATACACTTTCACCAACTATTTCAGAAAGTGCATGACATTTTTTTTAATGTTTTTTTCTTAGATTAGCTATTTCTAACACTATGCTGGTAATAGAGATCAATGTATTCCAAATCAAGACGTTTCAAACTGGCTTCACAGCATGACCGCACATATTCTGGTGTACCCTTCACCCTGATATCGGCACTCATGAAATATGCTCTTTCTATACCGAACTTTGTTGCCAGTTGGATATTTTCTCTAGGTAGCTGCTTTAAGGCCTGCATACCCGAACCAGGATGGCGGCATTAATAAGTGATAACTCCACTTAGTTATTAGGAAAGGTTATTATCGCATGATGTTGTTTACCTAGCAATTTTAAGATTTTATTTAGCTATCTCAACATCTCCACTTATATCAAATAACTAATAAAGAGATCTTTACCTTCATTGCAGAGAGGACATAAAACTACTATTTTTTTCCCCTTCAAATCTTAGTTTGCTTAATAAATCAGAGCCAAACTTGGATACCAAGGTCAATTTTCTAGTTTCTTGAAACAAAGTACAGATTTTTATCTAAAGCACCCATAGTAAATGGTTTATATCTTCTTTTGCAAACCAGTCAGATAAGCAAATATGGAAGAAAATAAAAATAGAATCACAGGTCTCTTTAAAAGGTTATGTCCAGTATAAATATGTAAAGAAATGTTCTTCTTACCTTTCCTACCAAAATTTCACTGGCATTTGCTCCCTAGACATCAGCCGTATCAAAGAATGTGATTCCTTTACTGAATGCATACCTGATAACCGATATGCCAACCTCTTCAGGAGCAGGATCATCGTAGCCTCCGGTAGGCCCCATGCAGCCAAATCCCAACTTTGAAACCTAAACCAAGTATGATTAAAGTGATTGTAATGTTTGAAGATGAATAAAAAGAAAAACAAATTTGCGGCTGGTAAAAGAAAAATGTTTGACAGGAACCTGATAGTACTGGCAATGGAATAAATTTAGAAAACACGATTTGACACTCGAAGGATTGATACTTCGGTTCAAAAGAACATCTGCCGATAAAAATTTAAACTCTGAAGAGAAAAGGCGAATACAAAATGGATATCCAGGATTCATTAATTATACCTCAAGGCCTTGCGTCCCGAGCTTCACCCTAGGAATCTGTATGCTTTGTGCTTCGTCCATTGCTAAGTTGATCCAATTTTTGGAGCCAATCCCTTAAATGATATCTATTCCATTTTGTAGCCATACATGTCACGTACTTATACGGGCATTTCTGCTAATATTGCGTGAAGAACAAGCACCGCAAACATTTCATTTTCTTAGCTTCTCGTTTTTGCTTTTGTCGTTATGTTAACCAGTGTTCAGTCTTTTCTTTCCTATTTTTCTGGAGTTTAGTGTATAGATAATGATATTATCAAATCTAACCATATATTAAATTAATAATAATTTTTCAAGCACATTTTAGAATGAAATACCAGTAATTAAATATAATGGTATACCGCAGTAGCTCACCATAAATTTTTTTCTTTTTCTGATTATCATGGTCTCAATCTTACATTGTTGATAATATTCCGTAGATTAACTGAAGTCCCCACTTGAAAATTGAAATTGCATGTCATTAAAGTCGCTTGCTAATTTAACAGATGATTATAAGATAAATAAATTATAAAAAATGCCATCGGTTATCCAATTAAAATGCAGACTTGTTGCACAAAGAATGATGTTATAGATACATACAGCAATTTTCACGAGGCCACCTTTAATCGGCTTATTTCTGAATCCAAATATAAACAAAAACGTGTGAAGACAGTGTTAAAAAGTGCATGTGTTCCAAGCATTATCCTTCCATGAAATGGCAGTACAAAAGTCCCTGCCCAATTACATGATATTAACGCTTATGTTTTTGGTACAATGAAAACTCTACCCCAACTCACGATGTTTCATCAACAATGCCACTTATTCATGTCAATGGAGAAGGTACAATATCTTCTAAGCCAAAAAGGGAAACTATATTGCATTGGATATGGGAAACCAAATTACTGCATTCTCAAGTGAGATCGGCTTTCGAGAAGAGGATCTTAGAACTTTTGCGGAGGGGTGTTGGCAACCTTCCAGGTCAAGTGCCCCGTTCCATCGTAGTGCCGAGCACCTGCTACATCATCGATGTGAACTGCATCACAAATTTCTTGAAGATCCTTTTCTGAGAGTTTCAATGCCAAGGCACCGATATTTTGATCTAGATTCCTAATCTTAGTTGTTCCTGTAATGGTTTGGGAAAATTTGTTGCAACTAATTATGCTCATGCACAAGAAATACAACGTACCAATATTAATTACCACAATGATTAAATGTTTATAGACAGTCGTGGATAAGTAAACTTTTCACGATTGGAAAACCAATATCAAACTGTCAAGGCATGAATAAATAGCCATGCAAGGTTGTTCAGGTGACAAACAAGTTAGTAGTAATAAATTGTGAAAAAAATTTGGGAGTTGCTCACCGGGGATTGGCACGACATCAGTGCCTTGTTGGAGTACCCATGCCAATGCTAACTGTGCAGGTGTACACTGATACCTCTTCGAAAGGCTCTCTACTTGATCATATATATTCTTGTTCTTGTTCAACTCTTCTCCACGGAAGCGAGGATGTGAATTCTAACAAATTAAAACAGACGGATATATATCAGATAATCATATGCCATTTTCTCAATAAATGTTTGACTTTCACCCAAAAAGAAAATGCTATTTGTCATATGTCCGTACCAGCCTGCTATTTGCAGGCAAATTATCCACAACTCCTTTGCCACCAAAAAAGCCACGACCAAGAGGGCTATAAGGAACTATTCCGATACCAAGCTCCCTAAATCAATAAATGCATTGGAAAAGTTAGCACAAATAATTAGCGCGGCTAGTTCAAAAGACAAGTCAGTAGATTGTAAAACAGAAAGCCAAGATAACCTGCAGAGTGGAACTATCTCATCCTCAATGTCACGCGTCCAAAGTGACCACTCCATTTGTAGAGCTGTGATGGGATGAACTGCGTGTGCTCTCCGTATTGTATCTGGGCTGGCCTCAGATAACCCTATATACCTAATTTTTCCCTCTTCCACAAGTCTCTTAAGTTCACCTACCTATAATACAACAAATGCATTAAACATATGTGCTGATGAGATGAACCAGATTATGCAAGAGTAATATTAACAGAAATTCACAGGGCCTGCTACACTATGATAAGTAATTGAATTGAGATGTTCAAAATGATAAATTTTACAAGAAAACGATATCACTGACTGTTTCCTCTATAGGAACTGATGTGTCCACCCTATGCTGGTAATAGAGATCAACGTAGTCCACATCTAGACGTTTCAAGCTGGCTTCACAGCATGAGCGGACATACTCTGGCGTACCCTTGACAATCATATTTGAGAAATCCGCACTTGCGACTCCAAACTTTGTTGCTATCTGGACGCTCTCTCTAGGTAGCTGCTTTAAGGCCTGACCACGGGATTCAAAGAATGACACAATCAAAATAATGACTCATTAAGCCTATACAGAAAGAATACTAATTTAAAATCTTCTTTGTCATTCACTGCACGGTGTGTTTTCCTTCGCGGAGAACTAGTCATTATGGTCTTTCAAGCTTGTAATTAGCTTGATATAGAAGAGCAGACTCCTTCTATGCACTAAAACTACATGCGTAAACACACGGGCACATGCACATATTCCAAAATCTTAATTAGATTGAAAGATCTATCCAAACCATATCTTATTAGCCAACCACTAAAACAAGCAAAGGCGGATAGAATCGCTGCTTAGTAGGAAGCAAGTAAAAGAATCCTTTTCCAGCTTTTGCTACCAAAAGTGTAAATACTTGCAGGCGAATAGTCCTCCTTCTTACCTTTCCCACCAGGATTTCGTTCGCATTCGCTCCATAGACATCAGCTGTATCATAGAATGTGATTCCTTTACTGAATGCATACTTGATAATAGATATGCCAACATCTTCTGGAACAGGATCGTTGTAGGCCCCAGAAAGTCCCATGCAACCAAATCCCAACTTTGAAACCTACAAAAAAACATAGTGCTCCCAAACAAAGTTATGCCTATTCATTTTACAGATATAAAAATGCTATATTTCAAATTGGCATTTGATTTGAAATGACGAAAGATTGAGTTGTACAAACAAGAAACTAAAAGACCACCCGTAAGTTCCATATATTCGTTACTAAACAAACATTAGAACTCAGAATCTGACTCCATAGTCCCAAAATGTTCATGTTCTGCCATGGAATGGCCAACGATGAAAGACAAATTTATACTCATGTAAAACAACTGCAGAATTGCAGCTACTGGATCAACATTTAATTTTGGGGTTCAAACACTACAGCTTAGAAGTTCGATTTAATCAACCATTTACTGGCAAATGAAAAATTGAAACACTAAGAAAAAATGAGGAATTCAAACGAGCAGTTGAATTCACACCTCAAGGCCTTGGGTTCCAAGCTTCACACGAGGAATCTGCACTCTCTGTGCTTCGTCCATGTCGGCTATCAGACTTCACTTTTTCAATTTAGCTCCAATCTCTTGACTAGGATCTATCTTATTTATAGGAGCACACCACCTAAAAGACAGAATGGATATCAGTCGATATTCATTCTTCTGGTCCTGATAGGTTTCGTCACTGAATATGTCAGTGTTTGTGTCCAACAGATCACTGATTATGTCACACAAATTAAGGTGTCGAAAACCTTGCAGAGATTTTTAATTGTGAGTCAAATAATTTTGATAGGGAAGTTTGGGAAACAAACAAATCCCATATGTCTCTGCTGTTTTAATTGGATCCGGGCATCACAGTCCATTCGTTCGCTATCACGATGGTTCGTTAGTTGTATTCTGTAGACGGATGATGGCTTCCTCCACTTTAATTTGCATGGCTGAGATTTTTCATTGCCGTAATAAGTGCCAGATATTTATGACTTATAATTTTGAAATCACATGTACCCTTATGTTGCCTCCTTCACAAATTGTCCATTTCATAATCTTCAGGATAATCATATTCTATTGCTGCCTATTTTATAGCATGAGCCCAGTCCAAGTGCGCATCAAATTAGTCATAAAGTCTACGGAACGACTTATTGACATAGTCGTAATTGTTATTAATTAATTATTATTTTTCACTGTAAATAATCTTTTTATTCAATTTAAAAATGTAGACGAAAGTCCTTGTGGCAGTTATGTGAGAACTCTCATTATACTTTAAAAGAAATGTAGAGATAGTGAATAAGAAATTATAGTATTATAATTGAGAATCTTAATATGCATTATTTATAATCTTAACTTACAATGAATGTCTTTTTATGTGTAGTTCTTATGTTTGGAGTTAAGGTTTTCCATATTAAATTCTTTATGTATTTATTGTGTTACTTTGATTATCCAATTGCCTAGTGCTTATTTATTTGGAAATAAGATATTTTTCTTAACAATTGATGTCAAAGTTAGTTCGGTCCTACTTAAGAGTAGTAATTCTAGATACAAGAGTGAGGCACAATTTCATGTGTAAGAGAAAGATATTTATTTTTTATATTTTTAAAAATTGATTTAAAATTTATTTTTTAAAATTATTTTTGAATTTAAGAAAAATAAATAATAGAGAAGGATTGGCATTGCAAATAAAAAATATTTTATTTAATTATAAAATTAACATTAAAAATTAAAAAATTAAAAAATATCTAAAGTTATTTCTATTTTTAAGTTATGCATTTAGAGTTACAATTTTTAAAAATAAATTATAAAAATAAGTTATTAAATATATTCTTCTATTTCTAAAAATAAATAAATAAATAATTATTTTTAAAAATAATAAATAAATAAATCCTGTATTACCTTCAATATGAATAGTGGGATTACTACATTCTTGCTTTCAAGTAGAAGATCTTAGGACTTTTTGTGGAGGTGTGTTGGCAAAGTTCTAGATTAAGTGCTCCATTCCATCATAATTATGAGCACTAAATCATCAATGGGAACTACATCACAAATTTCTCCAAGATTCTTTGTTGAGAGTTTCACCGCTAAGGCACTGATATTTTGATCTAGATTTGTAATCTCAAATGTTCCTATAATGATTAGAGAAAAATATTGTTTTACAATTAATTAATTATACACTTGCACAAGGAATACAACTTATTTAATGAAAATGAAACATGACATAAACATTAAACAAACATTACTTTGCCTAGACGAATATAACAACATAAAGATTTATCTATTTAAAACTTATTTTATGTTTAACTTTTGACCATTATCAATAGAAAATAAACTTTACATTAATGGAAAACTGATACCAAATTGCCAGGACATGAATAAATAACCATGCTTTTCCATGTAACAAACAAGTTAATAGTAATAAATTATGAAAGAAATTTGGGAGATGCTCACGATGAATAGGCACGACATCATTAATCTTGTCCTTAATGTCATGCGTCTAAAGTGAACACTCTATTTATAGAGTTATGAAGGAATGAATTGTGTGTGCTCTCATTATTGTATTTGGGTTGGCCTTAATAACCCTGTATACCTAATTTTCCCCTCTTCCATAAATTTTTGTTAAAATTAAATTTTATAAAAATAATATCTCAAATTAAATCATGTGAAAAGAATAATATTAAATATGGAAAAAGATTTATTATTACCTAATGAATCCATTGCGAGTGAGTATGAAATTAGGATTTACTATAAACTATGAACTATATGTAATTAGTCTTAATTACGAACTCTAATAAGAATTTTCTACTCCTATCAATTGTAGATGAGAACTTGATCGGGAAGATTTTCTGATACTGATGGGAAGTGTGCAAAATTAATTATAAGATTTCAGAGTAATAACCCTTATTTATATTAATAACATTGATGGGTCAATCCATCGTTAAGAACCACTCATTATCACATTAGTTAGAATAAATTATTATTGGATTTAAACTATTTAATCACTTTAATATTGGACTAAAAACTTTATATTATATTTTATTATTGAATTAATAGGTCTATAATAGAAAATCTGATAGTTTTCACTTGCTTATAATACAACAAATGTGTCAAAAATGTATGCTAATTAGATGAATCAGATTCTATTAATAAAAATTCATAAGGCCTACTAACTAATTGCATTAATATGCTTAAAATGATAAATTTTATAAAAGAGATATCACTAAATGTGTCCTCTATAGAAATTAATGTGTCCACCTTATACTGGTAATAAAATCAATGGCATTCACATCAAGATGTTTGGACCTATTCTAACGTATCCTCAACAATCATATTAGAGAAATCTACTCTTACAATACTAAACTTTGTTGCTATTTGGACACTTTCTCTAGGTAGCTGCTTTATAGCCTAACTACCAAATCAAAGACAATCAAAATAATGGCTCCACTAAGCCTTTACAAAAACATTACTAATTCAAAATCTTTTCTATCTTTTATTGCAGAGTATATCCTTCACAAAGAATAAATAATCACCATCTTTCATGCTTGTTATCAACTTGAAAAAGCATAGCCAGACATCCTATGCATTATTGTCTATTATCTAGTTTTTAAACTATATAAATACATTGGTAGTCCAAAATCTTAAGTAGATTAAAAGATCTGTTCGAAGAATATCATATTTAAGGAACCATTAAAACAAGCAGAGGTAAATAAAATCACTACCATAAGTGATTGCCTTTCCCATACCTTTCTTACCAGGATTTCGTTACCATTCCGTCCATAGGCATCAACTGTATCAAAGAATGTGATTCTTTATAGAATACATGTTTGATAATAAATATGCCAACATCTTCTAGAACAAGATCATTGAAGGCTCCAGAAAGTCCCATACAGCCAAATCCTAACTTTGCAACTTACAAAATTAACACAATGACAATTATGTACATTTATTTTGCAAGGGGAAAAAAAAGAAAATGCTCTAGAAGGAGAACTCCTTAGAAACCATTCATATTAACGTAATTGTTAGTATAATAGGATTCAAGAGACTTATGGTATCATTCAAGGTGATACAAAATTTTTGTTGCTTATCGTAGCTTGTATCATTGATATGCAATATTTTATTTATATTGTTTTTTATTTTATATCTCTTAGTATGTTAGATATGCATAATTTTAAAAAATTAATTTTATTATATGATTAAGTGACGATTTTTCAATATTTTTAAATTATTTAGTTAATGTTAAATTTTTATTCTATATTAGGTTTTCCACTATAACTTGAGTTTTAGATAGCAAAATTTGATGATTTATATACCATTAAAAAGATTAAAAGAAGTTCTAAAACTTTTATATTTTAGCTAAAACTCAATTCGGATGTTTAGAAAATAAAAAATGATTATGACATTGATGTTATATTTCTATTCAAATTGAACTAGTTTTAGTTTTAGGCTTCATCTAGAACTCCAAAAGTTTAATTAAGGTGAAACTAATGTTCAAAGTTAGTTAAGACTCAATCCAATAACTTTCAAGTTTTGAATTTAATGAAATTACACCATTTTAATAACTAAATTTAAGCTGCAAGTTGAATGACAAAAATTATTATAATAAAATATTGTTAGTAGATTAAATTGAAAATTAGATTATATGCTCTCACATTAGGTAAGGCTCCATTCTTTGTAATCTAATGAGATATATTTACTTAGTCTAATAAGCTTTCTAACTTAGGAAATTAGGTATAAAAAAGTTTGTGACTCTAAGAGCTCTAACACACTTTCAAGATAGTTTTACCCTTTTCCCCGGTGACTAATCTTTTACATCAATTTAGAGGGATTAATACTCTAATTTAATTTGATTTTGAGACTTTTTTTTAATTTTACTTTTAATTTGAATATTTCTCATTTTTCTAATTTTTTTTATCTTGTTATTAATGATTGCTTAAATAGTTTATTAATTACAATCGATTAGTTAGAAAAAGTTTTGGAGGAGAAGTTAAACATCAATTTTTAATCCTTTTTTTTATCTTTAATTACAACTTTAAAATTAGAAGAAAGTCCCTCTTCTTTTATTTCTTTCTCCCCGTTCAAATATAATGTATAAGTACTATGTTCGAATTTGCATGGCTGAGATTTTTCTTTCTTGTGATAAGCGTGAGAAAATCGTGACTTTTAATTGGTCAAATTAAACACAACTTCTTAACTTGAATCTAAAATCACTGTGCGTAACCTACTTCCATTATGGGACGACAAATTAACAAGTATTTGAATTTAGAATGAAATGCTTATCCTGCCTCCTTCACAAATTATCCATTTTATTATCTTCGATATCATATTTTATTTCGATTTTTTTTATATTGAGGAAAAAAGGAAAAAAAAAAAAAGAAAGCTAGTTCACACAAACCCAGGAAAATAACGAAGATTCAAATTGTCTTCTATGTCGGTAACGAACCCATGCCAAAGTAGAGAAATTAACGATATCCTGATATCCCATATAAGATTGCCCCAGAAAAATGTAAAAGAGTATAATTATAAAATGTTAGGATAGAATAAAATAATTAATTTATTAAATATTAAATATAAAGAATATATTAATAAAATTATTTTTATTCTCAGAAAGAAGTTATTTTTTTATTCCAATATTTTAATCAAGTTATATAATTTATATTTCTTTTCTTTACACTATAAAAATAAATAAAATTTTTTAATGAAAAATATTTTCTGTTAAAATAAATAGAGTTAAATTCTGCACTTCCTCTTAAGTAGTGTTTGATTCGCGAAATATTTTTAACATTCCTGAAAAAGTTTTAAGGAAATATTACATTCTCATGTTTAGTTCAAAATTTAAAAAAAAATATCTGAGAATATTACATTTCTGAGAATCTTTTTAACCCAACATTCCCCGAAAATATTCTCATGGGAGGAGGTGGATATCTCAGATTCTCATATAATAGGAATATAATATTAAAATATTTTTAGAAAAGTTTACAGTGAACCAAACATGGGAATGTTACATTTTCGTTAATTAAATTTTCAGTGATCACATTTCCGACAATGTATACTTTTTTGAGAATGTAAGATCCCGTGAACCAAACACCACTTAAGTTATCCCAATTCAAACTCAACATCCTTCTAATTTCTTAAAGAAGATGAGAGAGTGGTTGAAGATCAATGTTAACAGTCAAATTCTCCAATAAATTGTATTCCCCATTCATCTTCAACCACCCTTTTTAAGAATGTAAGATCCCGTGAACCAAACACCACTTAAGTTATCCCAATTCAAACTCAACATCCTTCTAATTTCTTAAAGAAGATGAGAGGGTGGTTGAAGATCAATGTTAACCGTCAAATTCTCCAATAAATTGTATTCCCCATTTTTCAGAAAATACCATAAGCAAACGCCAAATGTAACCCTATTCATATAATTGTCTTCTTCTTGACATTTGTATTCTAAAGTGAATTTATCTTCAATTTCTTATCCTCTAGCCAGTTATTTATTTATTCACATTTCTGGAACGTTTATTAATATTAATATAAAAACCTAAAACTACTCATCATGCATAATTTGCAATTAAATAATTTAATCATACAAAACTTCAGTATAACGTATTGATTACATATATATTTTCGTAATTAACCTTCAATAAAAGAAGTTTGTTAGCATGTTTAGGGTTGCTTTTAATTTAAAATAAGCTGTTAAAAATTGGGTATACTTTAATTATATGTTTTTATTTTTAATTAATAAAATAATATTAATTTTCAATGTATCAGAAATTAGAAATTATTATTTTTAATTTATATAAATTCTACGAAATTAACAATTAATTGATAGTAAAAATGCATATTATAATTAAAATTTATCAAAAAGTAACATTTACCACACCAATCGTCAGTGCAATCCTAAGACGAGAAAATCAAGAACAGAAACCGAATAAAATGCACAAGAAAGTTCCGAATCACTATATTTAGCCTGGTTTGGCAATTAAATAATGAGTAATAGAGTATTGCTAAATATTTCGAAAATTATATATTGAAGTGCACTGAAAAGGTCAAACATACTATAATTAATTTCAATGTTTTTATAAATTATGCGCTATCAATATTAAACTACCCATTATTTTAATGCCATATCATCTTTGCATTCTTTCATTCTTTCGGTACACAATCCGCTACAAAATTTATGGGATACTTAACAACTAATCATGTTATATATATCAAAAATAAAATTTGAAATTGAGGAGTTATTTAATCAAAGTAACTTTTTATAAAAAATTAAACTTTCAAAGAAATAATTTCTCATGTAATAATCATATTTAGGGTTTAGGGATACTTAACAATAATCATGTTATATATATCAAAAATAAAATTTGAAATTGAGGAGTTATTTAATCCACACAGGAAGTAACTTTTCGTAAAAAATTAAACTTTCAAAGAAATAATTTCTCATGTAAATTTTTTTAAAAGTATTCAAAATTATTTAATTAATAAATGAAAAGTAACATTTCTTAAAAAGTAACTTCTTATATTTTATATGGTTCAACTTTGAATATTTAAAAAGTGTTAATAAAATGACTATTATATCATCAATATTATTATAACACAAATTAATAAATTTTAATTATCATTAACAAAATCTAATAAAAATATTTTTTTCATTATATTCATAAATAATACAGAAAATATAACTTATCCAATGGGAGGTAGATAAATAACTTTTTATATTTTGTGAAAAGTAGGACTTTCCAAAAGTCCTATTTCCTCCAATTTGTTAGATAATAGTTAATCAATTAACTCATATTTTTCCTATTTATTAAGAAATAGAACTTTTCATACTACTGAAACAAACTAATTAACCTTTAATTTTCAAATAAAAATTAAAATTTATTATTAAATATAAGATAAATAGATAAATTTATAAAATTTAATCTAATAAATATAAAAAATTTAAAAATTAATTTTATATACTATTTTTAATACTTGTAATATTTTCCTTAATTAATTGAATTAGTAATTAATTAATAAATAATTATTTTAGCTAGTTTGATTAATTAATAGTATTAGCTATTTGTATAAGCATATTTAATAAAATTAATTATTTATATATAAATGATATAAAAGGTATGAGTTTTTTAATTTATTTAAGTATTTTTTACTTGAATAATATTTTGTATTTTAAAATATTATTTATCATAATAAATCATAATTTTTAAAATCAAACCGATCATTAACCCAAACAAAATATTAGTTCATTAATTCAATCGCTAGTTTTTTGTTTAAACCAATTTTAAAGTTAAAAATATAAATTATGTATATTAATAATATATATTTAAAGTAATAAAATATAAATAATAAAATAATAATCTATATTATTACAAAGGTATTACAACTCAATTATTATAAAATTATAAAATTTTATTTTAAAAAAAACTAGTTCAATCTACTAATTTTGGTTAGTTTGTATCGATTTTACTAGTTTATATCAATTTTGATCGATTTTCATTGGTTCAAATACATTTCTAATTCAAAAATCTTAATTGCACTAGTTCATTGATCCAATTAGTTAGTGCAATCCAATTTTCAAAACTATGGATTATATTCCTTTTTAAAAATAAGTTAAATATCTATGAAATACAAATAATAAAAAATATTGAAATAATATTCCTTAAGTACATCTTCTTATTCTTATATTACTAGTAAACTACATATAACATTATTTTATATTTCAATAACTTTAATTAGTTATTTTAAGAATAAAAATTTGTAATTATGTACATATTTATTTATATATAAAGATAAATCTTATAATTTAAAATAATATGAGACATGAAAACTACAATATATATATATATATATATATATATATATATATGAAAGAAGATTTAAATAGAAATGCTTTTTATTAATGAAATTTGTTATGCTTACACATGTTTAATTTCGTAAAATATGCATACTAAGTTTTTAGTTAATTATCCCATCTTAATAAAAAAAAAAAGAATATCTGTGACTCATTATATGTATTAAACTTACAAATTCTTTGTTTTCAATGTTAGTATCATTATTATTATGCAAATAATAATATTATTTAATATTAAAAAGATAACAAATGTTATTACAGAAAATGAGTAAATGATAAAAAAAGGTTAATAAAAAATATTCTATTAAATATGAGTAAAAGTATTTTTTTATATAAAATGAAAATCAACTGTTTCAAAGAACTTTCTAGTGTTTTTAAATTGATAGAATGAGGAGCCAATTCATTGATTTAAAATACTGTTTATTAAATACTAAAATCAACAAATTGACAAGAAAATCCTTAGACTTAAATGACATATGATGCTCTTTAAAATTTTTGTATTTTTTGTTGTATTTAGAAATCAATATCTGGTTTTTACATATATATATATATATATATATATATATATATATATATATATATATATATATATATATATATATATATATATAATAATTTAATTACGCATTCATTTACTTAAAAAAATTAACAAATTGACTTGATTGATTAACTAATATCACTTCAATTGGTGAAAAGCTAATCAAACCATTAGCAACCTCTTAATAATTTAATAATTGGCGTTTGCTGTTCTACCCAATGCGCTCACTATGCTAAACTAAGCGGCCATCAATGTATAGGCTTCAGCGAGCATGCTGCATGTTGTTTATTTCGAAAGAGAAAACCGCCAATACTAATCCGTAAATGTCCCTTGCATTAACTTTTTAAGAGAAGGGGGAAATATTTTGCCCCGTCGTTTAAAGAATTAGAACTTCTATTGTTTCAAGGAAAAATTTGTGATAGTAATATAATTTTATATTGATGCACCACCAAATTTAATTATTAATATGTCATTAAATAATATGTAAAATTTAACTTAAAAAATGAAATTAATTTACAGTCAAGTATAATGATATATCAATAATACTAAAATCTTTCCATCTATTAAATATAGTCTATCTAATAATCTATATTACTTTTCCAGATACTATGTTTTCATATTTTTTGACTTTATTTTTGAACCTCTATATATATATATATATATATATATATATATTGAGGCATTTAATTCATCAATTTAACTCATGAATTATTTAGTGAAATTGTTATTATTTAAATAAAAGATTGGATAGATTAAAATGCCTTCATTGTGTTGTAATTATCACTTTGATGTATAATCCAATTCAACCGAGCAAGTTTGTGAAATGGTCCCCCTTTTGGCATGTGTTATATACATTGCTTTATTTGGCTGGTCCTGTCCTAATTGATGCCTACGTCGCACGAAACACTGAAGGGAGAAAAGAAGAGAGCATGAAAGGACCATCCAACTAAAGTCAATAAAAGTCTATTAGGACATATGGAATCTCTCTCCATTGTCTGTATATGGTGGCCTGAGCCTCGCTCATCCGATTCAATTCCCTTCATTTTGATTTTGGGACCATATGAATTTTTGCATATCTTCCTCTTAATTTGTTTTACTTTTTATCTCCAATTCATGTTCCTCAAATTAAGGGTAAAATTAAATTATCAAATGACCAATATTTAAGAGTTTTTACAGTCCGTGACTAAAGATTACCATTTCACTTGGTATACATAATTTTTCAATAAATTTATATCTTTCATTGATAAAAAGTTTTTGGTATAATAAGTAATAATTTCGATTACTCGCTTTTTAAAAATTCTTGTTTATCCAATTTATATCATTCATACATAATATTTTGATCTAAAATTTTAATTGTGTTTCATTCAATCCCTATTTCATAACTACATATCTTTCTAATTAAGGAATAGGAGAGTTTTTCTTATTAAAAAGGAGAGAGTAATGCCCACCCTCTCCCAAAAAAAAAAAAAAAAAAAGGAGACGGAGAGAGTAATAAAAAAAGACGCAACTGAAAATATCTTATATTGGGGGGGGGGGGGGGTTCAAGTTGTTCATCAGCACTGTATTCTCTGCACAGGCAGTAAATATCCCCAAGGGGACATTACTAGTTGCCAGAAGATCTATACAGAAAAGAAAAGCGAGACAGCGATCGATCTTACTCACATGAGACAAAAGAGATGGCACTGGAAACGGCAAAACTAGCTAGCCTGGCTTCTCGGAAGTCAAGATAAGGAGAATTTTGTTTTTTCATTCAGTGCACTAACAATGAAAACAAGTACACCATTAAATTAAGGAGAAATATGCATTAATACATAATGAAAAATATGTATTTTGTCCTAATTAGCTCAGTACATTCAATATAAATATATTTAATTACAACTACGTCTTTCCTTAAAATGGGATGAGATGGTTCAAAAATCTACCCTAATATATTAAAATAGTTTATTAAATAAAGGGAGACTAAGGGGAAAAAATGGGCAAGCCACCGTCCACTTTATTAAATAGCCTTTGCTGGGTACGTGTTTGTATTCTGGGAGTGGATCTTTTTTATGCAGTTGTCAACTTGTAAAGAAGAATTGAAGGAAAAGATATGCAATATACATAGGCGAAATTGGAGAAGAAGACGAAGATGATATGAGATGATGCCATAAAGTTGGAGAGCGTGCACCGGCAGCAGTTGAAGCTGCCAGCATGATCTGTGGTTACCTCCTTTATGTGGCAACAACAGATCATGTGGCACCTTCACCTGTTGAATGGAAGCATCATGAATCCTCTTCCTTACCAGCTTCTGAATTTCATCCGCTTTGGCATTTCGGAGCCCTATAATCAAAAGGTTTGCTTCCTTCTTTCTGCTGTATTGCTTAATCAATCAATAGATATTGCACTTTTCTCACTCTCAGTTGAATTTTATTCATTCCATCTTGATCCGATATGCTATTTTATTATTTATTTATTTATATATAATTATTTTGGAAAGAAAACGGGTAGGTTGCGCCTAACAGCAATACCTTTGGATATCTCGGGGGTAGCGCTTTAATTCACTTGTATCCGTTTGCTTGTGCATTTCCTCTGTGCTCATCTCATCTTGTTTTCGAGTAACCTGCGTATTTTGCATTAACGCCTTTTTGTCCTATCAAGTAGCAGCTAAGCTTCCAGATCTGTGCGCTAACGTACGTGGTACAGATTTTCACATTTTGAAATTAATTTGGCAGCTTCCTTCCCTTAACCTTGATCTAGATCTCCTTTTTTCTATCCACTCCTTCCACTTATTATTAGAATTCAACCATACGTACAGATCATCCTCAAAGAGTTTTCCAGTATGAGTAATTATATTCATTCTTAGAATAATTTTATAAAAAAAATTAGGTAATTGAGTGTTTTTATTGTTAAATTATTAAATTTGTCTCGAGGCATATATCATTTTTATTTGAATATTTATAAATTTTAACATTTGAAAACAAATGATATATAACGAATTGTAAAACTTAACTTATTAGTGAGAGCTTGATTTTTATTTTTTATAAGAATATTAGCCTAATTTATGTTTTTGAAATCGAAAAACACTGGCTACCTTTTAACTCTGATCCGTTCGGTTAGCTGGTTTGATGTTACAATTCAAAAGCTTTTGGAAATTACTTGTTGATCTCCAGTGCTGAGGTTAAATTGTACTGTTAGCGATCTCAAATAATTAATCGTAGTAAACATCATTGTATGTCTTCATAAAGATATTGATGATATATCTATCGTTGAATTAATGTAATGACTTGTCATGCTTCTTTTATAGTTTATAGTTTATTTTTTAGTTTAAGTTTATGACAAAATGGATTGAAGGGGTGATATGTTTTCAGTTCACACCAATTATATTCTGTGTAATGACAAATCAAATTGAAATATATAGACGTGGAGGATGACAAATTAATTTGTGCTTAGCGCTTTTCGTGAATTTGACTTGGGTTATAAACGACCAACATCATCTCTGATATCATATGAATAAGGCCGTCACCTGCAAATCAGCCTCTCTCTCTCTCTCCCGCAGTCCTCATCTGCATGCATGCACAACAAATTAAGGGTCCAATTTAATTACTTTTTTCCAGTATATAATAGCTTAATTAGAGAAACCGAGGCGTATTATAGATATGGTAGTAAAACAAAAATTAATTTCCAAAGGAACGAATAAGGAATTGACACATGAATTTAAATCAGTCGCATAGCCAGGGAAGCCAAGCCGTTTCTTTTTTGGGAGGGCCTCAAAGCTATGAAGTTTAAACTGTAGCTGCTATTGTAAAAATTAGAATACGAGGTATGTAAATTCACTGAATTCAAGAATCATTCTACTACTTTATACAGAATTTGCTATAGCAATCTAATGTAGCAATCCTCCCGAATTACCCCCCCCCCCCCCAGTTACATGTACTTTGTCCAACCCTATACGCACCAACCTATCATTCTTCTAATTTATTAATTTAGTTATATGATAACTCTTGTCTATAAACCTTTACAAGAAGCGTGATTTAGTTAATATAGGATAAAACCTTTTGAAATATTAATTTATTTACAACAATCCTTACATATTTCAAAAAACTTAAAAGGAAGCACGAAATGAAAAGAAAACTATATTACTGAGTTCTTAATTAAATATAAATAATCAACTTAGTATCTCATGAACTATAAACCAAATCTAGAGAAATATAATCTATAGAGTTATTAGTGAAATATACATATAACATTTATAAACCAACAACTATCATTATAAATTAACTTTCATTAAATGAATAATACTTAGGTATTATTTCATCGTATCCAAACTTTCTAAGAAATTTTTTAATATTTATATTCTTGTAATAATACTTATAACATTTTATCATCTTAGCTTGTCTCATTTTCATAATGAAAATTTTCCATGTTGAAGTTAAGGAAATATAGCATGTACTATGTAAAATAGTGCAAACACAAATTATATAAATTGGCCACAAGAAATAAAATTCTACTCTCATAAACAATTCTTCTTTTTTGGAAAGGCACTCAGACTCATAAAATTAAAAATAAAAGCCTTCAAATCACAATCATATGTATCATATCTTTTATATGGATTCATGAATTCTTAATTTCAAAAAGATCCCTCTTTAAATCAGATCCTTCGATTCAAAAAATTTTCACAAAAAATTTTAGGTTGTGAATTTAACACATATATTCATAATTAAGGGATTTAAAAACACATGAATTTTATTTGTGGAATATATCCATAAATAAATATTCTCATAAATAATATAATCCATAAATAACAAACAAATCTCTTTAATTTTGTAGAGTATAAGAGAAAATATCTTCAAAATTTTTCCTTTTTACTCAATAATAAGTGTTAAATAAACACATTCATAATTTCAAATATTTAAATTAGTTGTTTATCTTTCATTTCAAAAATAAAAGAATAATTTAATTCCTTTATAATATATATTGTGGATCATATGTCAATAGATATGAAAATATTTTAAAAATAATTAAGTCTCTCACTAAGATTTTGTAAATATAAATGGATAGCTTCGCATATTTCCATTTTTATTCATATTAAATCATTCATTCAAATAAATTTGGATAAACAACGCTGAGATGTATCGCTCAAATAATTGGTCCAATCCTGAATGTAACTTTTTCGGCAGGAAAGATGCCTAATTATGATGTTTACCCCCATCCCATATATTAGAAAATAAATCTTTTTTTTCACTCATTTTTATATAAATATGAAAAATATTCCCAGTTGTTGGGATTCTCACAAAAAATTTATAAAGTAAATTACATTTTCATAGAATAAATATTATGGTATAAAACCAATGAAATAATGTAATGATAGCACAAGTTCATATTCAGCAAATTCACACGATTTTGCAAATACTTCTCATAAATATTTTTAATTAAAATAAGGTAGATAATCAATGTTTCATCCATTAATCTCAAAATAATGAGCATTCATTACTCAATATCTCATTGGTGAATATACCCCTTTTATAATTCAAACATAAGTTTACCCCCTTTTTTTAATTCAAAATTTTATCTGTGCACTTGAGATAATAGAACAAATTATCTCCTAAAAATTTTCACTAACCAATAGTGATAATAACACAATATATGATATGACATATTCACACAAATTCATTACTTTTTGTCATAAAAATAGTTTATAATTCTTTCTCCTATCATTCACAATGTAATGATCAACATGATATATTCTCAGTATATCACTAGAAAAATTTAGATATTATCTCCTTTTTAATTCAAAAGAAAACTTTTCATTGCACTTAAGATATATAGAGCAATGATAATATATTAAAATTTATATATCTATAAATATGAGAAATCATATAAAATTTATATATATATATATATATATATATATATATATATATATATATATATATATATATAATAAGATTCCCACAAATATTATAATCCAAAAAGGGAATTTCAATAAATTTGTAATAAAAGGAATATATATATATATATATTAATAACCACACATTTTATCCGTAATGCTTTTCCACCGAAAGAGAAAAAATAATTTTACTTCTATAAACTTGAGAAATTTGCATCATATATTAGAACACATAGGGACAAAACAAAAATAAGGCATTTATGTATCATATCTCATAAATTAAGGAAATTTTCCTAAATTTTGTTTTATCAGTGAAAAGTTAATACTCAAGTATACTTTTAAGTGAAAGATGTCACTTAAACATTTATCATATAAAGTTCTATATCGAAGTATATATTTTTTGGAGTTTTAAGTGACAAATGAATACATTTAAAAGTTAAATGAGATTGCACAATTAAATTATTTTATACATATTAAAATCAATGGTGGCCTTAATGAATAAAATATGCATGTGTAAGATAAAAAAAATTACATCCATATGCTATGATATATCCCATAAGATTAAAGTTTTGTGAGCATAACATATATCCACCACATGCATATCTTAGAAAGAATATATCAAATTAAATGATTGACCTCTCTCAAATAATGAAACATTCATAAATTAAATACAAATAAAATTTTAGAAAATACAATAAATTTAATTTTCTTTCATAATAAACCACAATTTATTAATTATTTACTAAAATTAAAACCCAATTAAAAGTTGACCACAAATTTCATTCCAGAAAATCAATTTTATTAACTATTTATTAAATATGGCTATCAACGTAAAACTCAATTAAAAGGTTCAAAAAACTAATTATGATTTCTCAGAGATTATTTCTCAATTAATGATATTCATATTTTCAAAATTACAAAAACTAAGTTTGTTAAAACTCAATTAATAGAATAAATATTTAACCATCAAGTCAATTAATCATTATATTTAATTTATAAAAGCCATTAAAATCAATTTATATAGTAATTTATTTTCTATTTAATAACTCACAACACATATTATTATTTTCTAGAAGCAATTTAGAAAATAAATTATTTTATTGAAATAACTGCAAAATTTCCTTTTTTATTTTTTTAATCTTCATAAAAGATTTTAATAAAGAAAAAGGGGACTTGAAATAAAATTTCATACCAATCGACCAAATGGTCACTTGATGAACTATTTTTCTAGTTTGATTTAGAATACCTTCAAATAACTCACATAGAGTAACATTTTATTAGATTGAATTATAATATAATAAAAAATTGTAAAACTAATCTACAAATAATGAACTCCAAATAATCCTTGAAATTGTTGTTAAAATTGGAATTTGAGGTGTGTAAATTTATTAAAGTCAATAATTACCCTACTTCTTTGTGTAGAGTTTGCCGCGATAATCTCCTAAGAGAATTTGACAAACTTTTCTATTTCAAAACAGGAAAACTAAGAGCAAGAAAATGGATAAACCCCTTAATAATAGAGAAGATGTTGTTGAGAGGAATTAAAGAGCATATTAGAGTTTTGTGATTTTGTTGTAGTAAAATGAGAAGGGAAATATTGTATTATAGGACACCAAAAGAATGTTGGAATTAGGTAGCAGATAAAGTTGATAATATGATTAATTGGAGGATGATGTTAGAAAATTTTAAAAGATAATATTTTTATTTTCACCAGACCAAAATTTGATTTTTAAATAAGGCTCAATTATCATAAAATATTTTTTCTTGATTTTCTCAAAATGAAATTAGGTTAGACGTTTCATATTATCTGCATGCAAGGATAAATTTATTAGTTACACTTAATTCAATTCATATTATGTGTACAATACTACCTCTTCCTTTACTTATCAATTTATTATGTAATAAGCCTTATATATAAGATTTCACAGAAAATCTTGACTTAATTGATAAAGGATTAAACCTTTTGGAAATACTAATCTATTTACAATAATTGTACTTTTCTAAGGATATTGAATTTAACAAATTCAAATCTGACCGTTTGCTTCTTTATCATAATAGTAGTAAGCAATTCAATCTTTTTAGATTCTCATGAGAAAAACAATATTTAGCAAGATGAGTCCTTTCATGCCTTGGACGAAAATTCAAGGCATGGATAAAAATGTAAAATAAGTTTGGAATCTGTAGGCTTTTCGAACTCTTTACGCTCACAAGTTGATCATGAATGGTTTATGTATAGCCTATTTGCCATCTAAGTTTATGCGGGCAAACCCATACAGTTGCGGCTTTCGCGAACAAGTTCGAAAGCACCTACGAATTTTTTTTTTTTAATTTTCAAGTAGTTTACAACTTTTAATCTAATTCACTTCAATGTCTAATAATTTAATATAATTTTTTTAACTTTATTTAACTAACTCATTATATAAAAAAATCTAATTGACTAATTGTAATTTATAAAAATTAATATTTTTTAATTTAATCTAATTTAATATTTCCTTAAATGTTTTGTACCATCTAATACATTTAAGATTCGATTCTTAATTTTATATGTATATATCTAATAGTATAATCATTATTATTAAAAAAAATAAAAAAAGAGGCGGTCTATCTTCAAGTACTCATAAGCTTTCTACCGATACTTACAAACTCAACCATTTCTACCTATAAAAAATGCGGGCTTATACAATCAAATTTGCACGAGTCCAAATCCACGTAAGTTTGACCCATTTATCCCCCTTCACCCCATATTACATCCCTAGGCATTGATGCCTATACTTAAAAGGCAAATGAGGGACATATGCGTTGCAGAAGCTTTACCCAAAGAACGTAGCTTTCTGATTTTTATTGAAATGCTTGGGGAGAAATGATATTTATAAAATCGCCCGAAGCTTTTTGGTGGGTTACATTGATGATTGCCCAAATGTAAGGGTGAATGTATTAGGTCAAAATTATTAAACATGAAGAAATGTTAATTATTGTAAAATGATGCAAATCTTCTATCCTATATAAAATCAATATTAATTTATGAATTATTTCATAGTTGGATGATAATTATGATGATTATATATTTTTTAATGTGATCTTCATTATACATTTTCAGTGTTTTTTTTTTACATTTTTCAATAATTTTTTTCACAAAAAGTTATAAAATTTATAAAGAAAAATATTTTGACCTTTTATGAAGTATTAAAAAAATACAGTCCATCATTCTATTTTCTTAATTTATACATCACCCCAATTAACAGAATGCTATTAGGAATATTCTTTTTAAATACTAAGATTATTTCAAAAGTAGGATTTTCAAATAATATTATTTTCAAAGATGAAATTATCCCAAGTATAATTCAATTCAATTCATTGCCTCAAACCAATAATGCGATGTCATTATTTTTTTTTTAAATTTTCAAGTATGTATAATTTTTAGTTTTTCAATGCGGGCAATGAATTTGGTGCATTATATTTTTTATTAATGAACATGTTTTTTATGATGAAAAATATTTTTTATATTAAAATATATTATATTTGCCTTTTGGTTAGTGGAAAAAATGAACTTTTTTATTACAATGGAAAAAATAATTTTCATATTAAAATATATTATATTTTTCTCATAAATGGAAGAAAATTATTTTTGGTGATAATATAAAATATTTAAACTTAATCCACTATCAATACAAATTAATTTTATACTATTACTCATTTCTATGTCACTATGTTATTAAAATATTATTATAATATTTTTACTCTTCATGAAAAATTTTAATTATTATTAATTTTTTAATGACATGTTATTTTTATGTTCATTGGTAATATAAAATAATAGTGAGAGTAATACATGCACAATTAATAAAACTGCTTTATTGATATTGATGGATAGATTTACAGTAATTGATCATACGTGGTATATTTTATACTTTATGTTTGGTAGCAATTTTTAATAGTTGATTATATATAATATAATCTTTTTGTATAGTTATAGAAAAATTATATTTCAAATTTAAACTAGTGCAATGCTTATGTTAATTATAGGATAAAAGATTAATGAGAAAAATAAAAGTTTTTTAAAAAAATCATAAAGTATAATTAAACAAAGGATAATGGATTCGCAATAGAAAGAAAAGAAATATGGTTAGGAGGGTAACCGACATTGAATACTCCTACTTACATTTGTTTTTTAGTAAAAAAAAAAGAGAGAGAGAAAAGGAATATACAGGTAAAATTCATCAATTTTATCAGAAAAATTTGCACTTTTATAATTTTATTATAAGAAGGTTACATATTTTTAAAAATACTTTTGTGTTATAATTTTAGAATAAATATAATATTTAGGCTTCTATTTATAAAAATGATGATTATTATATCTCTCAAGTTTTATCAGAAAAACCTAGCATATATTTGATATTATTATGGTAAGATTTAATAATTAATTTTAATATTTTTTATTCATTTTAATATTATTGGTAAATGGAGGGATAAATAACAAAGATAAAAATAAGAAACTAATAGCACTAGTTATAAAAATAGAGAGATGTAGTTATTACTATATTTATAAATGAAGGATTAAATGTTCTTTATTCTATAATTTTAATTTAATAAAATAAAATTTTTATGTTTTTATTATATATAAAATTTATGTAAAATTGTGATGTCTTTGTAAATAAAGTTAAAAAATATAATATTTTTCAACACAAAAGTTTTAATATAATTTAATTGGAAGAGATAAGACTATATGAAACAAAATCTTTGAATTAATAAATGTAAAAATAAGAAGAACTTGAAAAAGAATAATGAAGATTACATAAAATATATATATAATTTTTATAACTGTTAACTTTTTTTGGGTCGTATTATTGTTAGCCCAAAAAAATTGCTTAAGCTAACAGTCTGAAAAAAAATTCATAGATAAATTTTATATAAAAAAACCCAACTCAATAAATTAATGATCCAGCCCAATTTGATTGAGGTCTTTTACTAATATATGAATCCTTTTCGGATGAAAACGTAAATTTCAGAAAACCAACTGCACAAGTTCGCCGTTTATCTTCAGCAAAAAAATTTCCCATCCAACAATTTTCTATGTGCCAAGTGTTTAAGGTTGTGACAAGCTGTACTTCTATTCAAGGCATGGTGGTCATGTCCATTTATCGTAACTAGTTTTCAAGCTTGTGCGTATATTTAATAAAAAATAATAATATTTAAAAGATATAATAATTTATTTATCCATTAGAATATATTATATAACATATAAAAATAAATTTCATAAAATTAGATTAGGTGATTTTATTATTTTAAATTTTAGTGTACATACTTTAATTATATAAATATATAATAACAAAAAAAGATAAAAAATAATATTTATATCATATTTTGTATAATGATGAAAATGAGAATGAGGAAAAGTTATTAAAAATTTTATAATAAAAAGAAATAAATTATATTGTACCTATATTATTCAATATATTGTATATGAACTTTAAATAGAAGAAATGAATATGAAAAAAAATGAAGAAAAATATATAATAAATTAAACAAAATGAGAAAAAGTAGGGTGTAAATTGAAAATCATTGACAAAATCTCAATTAGTATATTTTTAGTTTAGAATATAATACTTAAAAATTATTATAAAAAATACCAAAATTTAAATAAAAATAATGAATTTAATTTTTTAATTTTATTTGAAAAATAAAATATAGAATTAAATAATTGATTAATAATTTTATACTAAAATTATAATTTAATTAAAATATTTGAAAATTTAAAATATAAAATATATAATATTATATTTATATTATTCAATAACATTAATATCTAAGTTATAACCAATATAAATGAATATGAAAAATGAAAAAAATGTGAAATGGGGCAAACAAAAAGAAGAGAAACAATGCTAAGTTATAAAATAATTAGACTTAAAAATAAAATATATAATAAAGTAAATTTATTTAATTGAATAAAATTTTAACATAATTAAAATGTTTTTATTATAAAAATTCTATTGCATTAAATTTATATTACTTAATAGTATTTGAGTTGTAAATAATATAGGTGAAAAGAAAAAAGTAAAAAAAAATTAAAATAGTATATGAAGTACAAAACTTTGATAAAATTTCAATTGATATATATTTAATTTGACATATAGACATAGTGCTTAAAAATGATATAAAAGAAACATTGATAAAATATAAATAAATAAATTTAATTTTAATTTACAAATTTTGTTAATAAAAAATAGAATATGTAATTAATTAATTCAAGTAATAATTTTATCATAAAATTTAAATTTATTAAAAATATTTATAAAAATTTAACAATATAAATAAATAAATAAAATATTTGACATATTAAAAATAATTATAAAAAAATAAAATAAATTATATTATATCTATGTTATTCAATATATTACGTTTGAACTTTAAATAATAGAATTGAAGATAGAAAAAGAAGAAATATATATAGTGAAGTAGATAAAATGAGGAAAAATAATATGTAAGTTGTAAATTCTTAATAGATGTATTTTTAATTTAAAATATTTTACTTGAAAATTATTATAAAAATAACAAGATTTAAAAAATATTTAAATATTATTTATAAAAATAAAACATGCAATTTTTATATTTAATTTTTTATTAAAGTGCCAATTTATTTAAAATATTCAAATAAGTTAAAAATAAAATATATCATACTATATTTAAACTACTTAACAATATCAAATTTTAAATTATAAACAACTAGAATGCGTATAAAAAAAGAATAAATAAAAAGATAAGAAACAATATGTGAAGTGTAATAAAAAAATATAACATAATATATTTATACCACTTAGAAATATTAGTATTTGAATTTTAAATATCATGAGTAATACCAAAAGAATAAGAAATATTTGTATGTAAAATTTTAAATAATACATAAAATATAGAGAACAAAAACATACAATGAAGTAAATGAAATAAAGAAAAATAGTATGTGGGTTGTAAATATTGATAAGATTTAAATAGATAAAATTGATCTTAATATTCAAATATTGTTAACAAAAAATACAATATATAATTAATCGATAAAAAGAAGAGAATAAATTTTGATTTATTTAAAATATTTGTAACTTTATATCTATAATGCTCAATGATAAAAATGTGTGAATTATAAATAATGTAAATGAATATGAAAAATTAAAAAAATGAAATGGAGTAAATGAAAAAATAATATTTGAGCTAATAAAAAATAAAAGTTAAAAATAAAATATATACTAAAGTAAATAAATTCAATTAAGTAAAATCTTTAATTTATTTAAAATATTTTTATTATAAAAAAATTATACTATGATAAATTTATTTTATTCAATAGCATTTGAGTTGTAAATAATATAATAAAATAATTTGGAAATGCAATATATAAAGTATAAAGTTTCAACAAATGCCTTGTTTGATAATTAGCTGATAGTTGTAGCAGTTAGTTAATTTAATTAACTGTTAACTGATAACTGATTATGTTAACTAATTTAACCAACTGATTGCATTAACTATTTGAATAAAAGTATTTAGTAAAATTAGTTATTTATAATTAATTATTTATATGTAAAATGACAAATAAAGGTATGAATATATTTTATGAATTATTTAAATATTTTTTATTTAAATATTTTAAAATTTATACATTATTTGCTAAATTAAACTTTTTATAAATAATATATTATTATAATTTATTATAAATCAAAAAAATTTTAATTAAATTAATATAAATTTTTATAATATATAAATTTACTAATAAAAATTAATAATTATAATTATAATTTAACTATTTATATTGGAATGTTGTGGAAGGGGGCAACAGTATTAATTGGGGTAACATAATAGATTAATATGACATTTTAATTAGGGTATTTTACCGAAAATACAAAGTTGTGTCCTTTAGTGTCCTTTTGAAGAAAATGCAGTAGCATTTATCAAGAAAAATGCAGTAGTGGTGTCCTTTTGGAAGAAAAGGCAGCAACATTTACTAAGAAAAATAAAAATAAAAATGCAACAGTAACATGGTTAGGACAATTGTGCCATTGTCCGTAACAGTAACCAAGCAACTGTTTGAAAATATTTCTATTAGCAATGTTTTCAGTTATTTGGGGGCAAAAGCTGTTTAAAACAGTTGTTCACCAAACAGCTAAAATAACTTATTTCATAAGTCAATTAGTTAAATTTAGTCAAATTAATTAAAAGTCATTTGAAAAGCTTTTTATCAAACAAGGCCAAAATCTTGATTGATATGTTTATAAAATTTAAATATATAGAATATATAATGTTATATGTACTACTTAGTGATATTAATATATGAGTTATAAGTAATAAAAGTGAATGTAAAAAATTGAAAAACATGAAATAGAATAAATAAAAAGTAAAGAAACAATATCATAGTCATAAAATAATTAAAGTTAAAATTAAAATCTACAATAAAATAAATTAATTAAATTAAATAAAAATTTAAACTTATAAAACATTTTTATTATAAAAAGAAATTCTATTGTCTTAAATTTACATTATTCAATAACATTTGAATTGTAAATAATATAAATGAAAAGAGAAAAATAAAAAATATGAAATAGTATATAAGAAGATATAAAATCTTAAAAAAATCTTAGTTGATATATATTTAATTTGATATGTAGTACTTAAAAATTAATTTAATTAAAATAAAATTTTTGATTATTTAAAATATTTTTATTTTAAAAATATCATACAATGTTAAATTTATAATATTTAATAGTATTTAAATTATAATTATAAATAAATATTATAATTAAAAAAAGATGGATAGTATTGAATGGGAAAAAAAATTTCCAGCCCAATACGTGTCCAAAAAAAAAAAAAGCTCCCTTCCTCTCAAAAACTCTTAATTAATAGTAAGATATAGATTAGCGTGGGAGAGGAGAAAATAAATAAAATCGATCTTAAAATTTTTGAACAATTTGCGAGGGTATTAGCTCCCTTGCTAAATTCAAATTCAAACAGGGAATTCTATCATTAATCTTTTGTTTAAACGAGAAAAATATTGAAGGGTAAGAAAAGAAAATTTTTAAATTTAAAGTAAAAAAATAGAAAAAAAATTAAAATATATTTTATTTTTTTAATCTAAATAAAAAATAAATCTTTAAAACCCTCCATCAAATTTTAAATGCTAGCAGGAATCATAAAATTTCGCGACTTTTGTTGCGCTTTCCTTCCATTTAGCGAGAGAATGGCGAGGAGCTTTGACCTCGCTATATTTTTGCTTGGACTTTCGCTGTCGCAAAGCCCCTGCTGAAAAAGTTACTTAACTTCAAATTGTGAAGTTTGAGGAAAATATTTTGCAGTTGCAGACGTCGTTCTAGCAAGGAAGTTTCTCATTCCCAGCGAGTAGTCATGAATCGGTGCTGGAGAGGAATGCCAACAACCCCTCATTAACGACGGAGTTGATTGCTGACGGCCACCTTGTCAGGGAAGGCCCTGCTCTCCGCTTTAATCATAAAGAATTTGTAAGTTATTCCTTCCTACCTTTGATTAGAAATAAAATGGGTTTAGGGAATTGTATGAAATGATTGTTTAAATTTGTTTTTGAACTTTGCTGCTTTGATGAAATCATGAATGTGGGTTTTTAGGATTTGGTTTTTTTGGTGTTGATTTCTTTCTGTCATCCCTGTTTTATGGTTTAATATTGTCCTATGGCATTTAGCTATGATTAGAATGAAACAAACAACGATTTCACAGTTAACCCATGTAGTAATGCTTTTGGCTGTGATTTCATATTGTTGCTCGGACACATAGAGCAGATCAGTTATAGGACACTGAGCAAGGAAATTAATAGTCTAATTAAGTGAAATGAATCACTTACGTATATGTTCAATCAATTTCATTCAACTTCGAATTAATCTTATAACGTGGTTTGAGAATGAAAAAGTAGCACGGTAGTTTTGACTTACTGAAACTTCAGAGATAAATGAATTATGAATTAGTATTAGGTTCATTTGTTTCCTGGAATATATCTAAATATTGAATAGAACAACTCATGTACACTCACATAGCTTCAACTGTTTCTTATCTGTATTATGTAGCTTAAACAATAGCATGGTAGCTTTACATTATTTGTTTGGGAAAAATGCCTTAGGATTGGAAAAACAATAGTGAGAATCCATGTAAAGCTTAAATAGTAGCTACAGACTTGGATTTAAAACGTTAGGAAATTTTAGCATAGTTTGCTTAGCAGTAATTGACGATTTTCTTTTTACTAGCCATGAACGTGAGGACTTAGAAAACTTGATTGATTGCCTATAGTTAACTTAGAATCTTTATGCCATTGTTGGTCTTGCAAATTGTATTTTAACATAAAAATGTTCTCATTTTTACTTGTCATTGGTAATTATCTAATTATATTTTTGCTACATAGAACACCCTCTTCAAATCTCTTCTGCATCATATTGGAAATTATTGATAATATATTTTAAGAGACTATTTATACTCATGATCGTGGACTGATATTGCATCTTCAGTATAATAGGTAGAGTGGCAAAGGCACTTAAATTGACAATGGGATCCAACCAGTTCCACAATTATCTTTCATCCAATTGGTAACTCAAACAAGCAATGACACATCTTTCCTATTTTTTATCTCTTAAATGTCTAGGAGGATGTGTGTAGATGGTTTGGGATGAAAGCAAAAGTGATTGAGTGAATTAATCCATTGCTGTTCAAATCCCACATCTCAAAATAAAGCAGTGACTCATGGTGATTGGGGAAATCCAGCTTAAATGTGAGTGGAAAATTTACACAAGCACCACATCAGTTAGGAATTTCTCAATCATTCTAAAAACCAGAGTAATTTTATTAATTTGAGTTGGATGCACTTGGTATTTGTTATGAAAGAGTTTGATTGTTTGGTTTGGTTCTAGATCATTTTGAAAATAAGACTAACTTCGCTATTGTTGCACAGGAGTTAGGGGTGTTGGTTTTACTCCACATGTGATTTTGGTGAAAGTTAACATCAAATACTGGTTTATGATTGATGATTTTTATTGGCTACAATGTGTTTAATTGCAAGCTCTTAGTTGTTTTCACTTGTTGATAATTGTGTGAAAGAGAGGCAAATTTAATGAATTTTGTTAAGTGATACCCCTAATTGGTTAAATGGATGTTGAATTGTGCTAATTTGAGTGAGGCAAATTTAAATTGCAATCTTAGTCAAGTTAAACTATTGAACAATCTGATCGGCATGATCCAGTTGTGGTAGATAATGATTGCCATTGTCTTTTGCTACAATGAGAGAAGGAGGCAATAAGTATATTATTATAATATTTATTTTTCTTCGTCAAGCATTTCTTTGTCTTAATTTAACTTTGGATTTGTTTAGCAAATATCTTTTAGAATAATTTTTAACTAATTTGACCAATTTTAGTTAGTTGACTTGTTAATAAGTTGACTTTAATATTTAACAATCAGCTGATTAAATTAGCTGATTATTTTCTAATAAGTTAACTAATTGACTTGTAAAAAGACTAAATTATTCTTAATTAATTTTAATATTTTCCAGTTTATCCTTTCTAATAAAAATTAAACATTATTTGTCATTTTAATAACTAAAAGGAAATTTAATAATTATAAAAATTATATTAATTTAATTTTAAATAAATATTTAATATATAATAAATTATAATAATATATTATTTATAAAAAATTATTAAAATAATACTCAAATAATTTATAAAATATACTCACATCCTTATTTGTCATTTTATTTACAAATAGTTAAATATAAATAGTTAATTTTATCAAATATTTTTATTTAAATAATTAATATAATAAGTTAGTCAAATTAATTAATACAATCAGTTATTAGTTAATAATTAATTAAATCATTTAATTATTACAATTTTCAATTAATTGTCAAACAAGATTTGTGTTGTTAAATGATCTATTAAATGAGGATATTTTTGTAAATATTGAAACAGTTTATTAGACGTTATACGTGGGTGGTTGTGTCATTAAATTAAATGTATTTGATTTTGGGGTGCATTTGCTCTATTAATTTAGAGAATTTTTTTTTTTTTTTAAGTTTCTATTGGAAGCTCCTAGTAAGTTCTGTGATTATTATATGTTTCCTCATCAATGTGCCCCTGTCGTTTGTAGGATATTACAGCAAAAATTATGGCCTTTTTCCCAGAAAGGTCCTTGTATGGTTTGTATCTGTATTCTTTCTGTTAATGAGGTTGTAGCCCAACATCAACATTCTGAGCAACAAATGGTCCAGCTCGTAGCCCAGTTGTTTATAATTTTGATCACATTGGCATTTCCCGGAACCCAAAATTCGAGCAATTTAGAATTTCCAACTCCTTTAAGTACACAATCTCCACCATCAACCAACACTATTCCTTTAAATAATTCCTAGATAGGATATGTCGCTCTAGTATAGGAACTTTTATTTGGATGGATTAACCTTTCTAGATGAATATGTAAACTACTTCACACTATTTCAGTTGTAAAGGATGCTTACTATGGGTATAGGATGTTTATTTTGTGGAATGGAAAATTTTGCATTACACTCAAATGTGTTTGACAAATATTACAAATGAATGCAGGTCTTAAAATCTGGAACGTAGGCTTGTTGTGACACAGGAAATAAAAGAAAAATTAGTACAATAGGGGGAATAAAAGTAAAGTTGGTGAAAGATCTGCGAGGGGACATACCCCTCGCTAAAATTTAAGAACGGATAGGTTCTTCGTAAATTTATTGTAAAATAGTGTACCAAAACTTAGATTAGCCAAAGAATATTTTCTTGCAAAACCTTAGTAATGAATAACATCCCTCACAAATCTCTCACAAAATGTCATAAGATATTATTTTTTTACCCTAAAATAGCAAGAGAAATAAATAAATTAATGAAGGACTTTTGCCATTGCGAATAATTTGTGAGGGATCTTGCTAATATTGCAAATAGAAGAGGACTTTAATTAGGAATCAGCAAGAGAATATGTCCCTTACTAAATTATTGTTAGTAATGGATTTTAATGTATTAGTGAGAAATTTACCCATTGCTAATTTGGGATTTTTTTTTTTTTGTAACAATAAACCTATGAATCTTATAACAAATACTAATCATTTTTTTTAAAATTGAACTGGGCCAATTGATTCAATTAGTGAATCAGCCAAGTAATTAATCCGATTAAGAGATGTGAATTGAAATTTTACTTGGGTCATTGTGAACCAGTTTGGACCAATGGTTCTACTGTGAATTAGTGTGGATTGGGGGATTGAATATGAGTCAATCCCATTATTTTTTTTAAAAAAAGTATGAATTAAAAATTAAAAAAAATTGTACCCCTGTGATATATTGCAGACTTCAGTTCTCTTTAGTATCTCCCTTCCTACTTCGTTTTGCTAGGGTTTTTTGGTAGTTTAGCAATTATGTCTCTGCCTCTGATCTCGTCTCTCATGTCTCGAGGATTTTGAGATTCTGCAAAACAAATCTTCAATTTCTGATTTGATTCTCTTCAATTTTGATTTGATTTTTTCATTTGCCCTGCTATTTTGATTTTAGTTTTTATTCGTTTCTTATACTAGCATGAAATACAATGTTATTTGCCTAATTATGTGCACTATTTTGATTTTCTTCTTTCTTGTATCGGACCAAAAGATGATATCCGAATTAAAGTTTAGTTCTTGTTTGTAAAAAATTGCATTTTTTGTTCATGCAAAAATGAGGATTGCTTCTTCTTAATGAACAATACAAGTCAATGAATTTCCAGCTTGAAGTTTCACAAGCCCCCAACTATCTATCATCAAGCATGTATTTCAACTAAGGTTTCAAATTTTTGTTTACGATCTCATTTTTATTGTAATTTTACATAATAATTGTATCTTTTTATTATTATTACTTTCATTTTTTTTATGCTAATTGATAGATCGTGTTGTAACTTTTAGCACAAGGAAAGAGAATAGTTTGCACGGATGTATTTAGTAAGGACCATCTAAACTATTTTTATGTACATATTTAGTAGTATGATTAAACTCACGTATCACTTGATAATAATCCTGTAAATGTGAGTACAAAAAATAGATAAAAATTTAAACATAAAAAACTATAGATAGAATAGCTTGAATTGTTGTTATATAACTCTTTAATTTCTATTATGAACTTATGTTGTCTCATTACTTGAATTATGAATTATAAATTGTGTATTAGAAACTTTAGATAAATCTATAAATTATGTATATGAGATTTTGAGTTATATATATATATATATCTTTTAATTTTTAATTTAAACTGATTTGATTAATAAATTATTTATTAAACCAGTAAATTAATTTTTTGTCTAGTACAATGATGGATCCGATTTTAAAAATTATAATGCTAACTCTTTAGCAGTAACGCATCGGCCTTCATTTCATATGCAAGTAAAAATCAATAGAGCATGAAATGATCTCAAATAATGAAATTAGAGACAAGCAAACTATCAACCAACAACTTAATCGACGTATTAGCCAAGAGTCAAAGACTAAAGTGAGTACGTACCAGGTTGTTTTGCTCTATATCACATGGTAACTGTAGTTTTCGGGAGTTAGAATTATTGAAAAATAAAACAATTATGAAATTGTAATAATAAGATACAATAGTAGATGAAAATGCTAAATAAATATTTTTTAAATAATCACGAATAATACAAAAAAATAAGCATAAATTGCAAATAAGATAATGTTGTGCATATATATATATACAAAGTGATTGATGAGGTATGTAAAAATTTTAATGGTTTCAAATATTAATTTTATTGGCTTTGAATAATTTATATGGATTTTTTGGTTGGGGTGATCAAAAAAGAAAAGAGAATAGAGTTTTTCATCTCTCTTATATATATTTAATCAAAAGGGAGTAAAAAGAAAATTGTTATTTTTTTCAAAAAGAAGTTTAGTTTGTTTAAAGAATTGAATCATATTGTTTGGGATTTCTTTTTATTATTTGATTCATTAGTTAAGAAATATGATCATATTATTATTTACGATTCTCTTTCAAATAAAGACAAAAGTAACGGTAGTAATAATGATGATAATAATAACAATGACAAAAGTAATGATTAGAAATAATTATTGGTTAGTTAAGAGTTATTAAGATTATTTTTTCAATCAACAAACCCTAACTATGAGATGGTTTTTAGCAGATCAAAACCAACTGAGCATATGCATTTAACTGAAGTTAAGGGATGAATTCGGTTTAAATCGATTAAGTTTGGTTTCCATCAGTTTAAACGTAGGGACAAAAATAGAAGCCATTCCAGCAATGGTAACGGGATTGTTTCGTCTGTCATAGGAGGTTTCAGGCTGAAGACGTTTTCTCATGACTTCAAAGAGACGGATATATGCGATTCTTTCAGCAGAAACCTTTACCATTCACTGCAATCTCATGGATTTTGAGTTTTCTAGGATGATGACAAATTGGATCGCAACAGCGGGATTGCGACAAACCTTTTGGAAGCCATTGATGACTCTCTAGCTCCCACTGTGGTCCTCTACCCCAACTAAGCATCTTTGCATGGCGCCTGGAGGATCTTGCCAAGATTTGCAACCGTGAAAGGCTAATTCTGCTTGTGCTTTACAAGTTTGACCTGTTGCATGTTCGGAACAAAATGGTTGATTTGAAGAAGATTTTAAGAAGCATGGAACCAAATTTGAGAAAGACAAGGTTTTGATGTGAATGGAGGCCATGATTCATGAAGAAGGTTCGTGGACTTCGCTGGTTGGGTTTTTCACAACAGATGAAATGAAATACTTCTTGTAATGATTTTTGGCCTCAGTAATGATAGAATCAACTTTACTGTTTTGATATAATAAAAGCGTTTTTAACGATCTGCGTGTTGGACATCAACAGTGAATCATTGATATCTACCCCAACTTTTTGGTCGACATCGGTTTACTGTGGTTAAGATTTTAACACCCATCATTAATCGATCAATTTCAAATTTAATCAGTCGGTTAAAAGTGATTTAAAAAATTTTAATCACTGCTGGCAGTAATGACAGTGTTAACAACAGTAGTTATAACAATAATATTGGTGACAACTAATAATAATAATAATAATAATAATTACGATTGTAATCATAATAACGACAAGTAGTAATAATAGAGGGGATACCTGTAATGCTAGTAATTGACAAGTGGTGTTTTTTTTTTTTCATTAAACAATGTAATATGATACCATTAAGAGAGAAAGATTAAAATGGTAGGAATTTGTTTAATATAAAACCAAAAGGCAATTGGTTCTGTTACAAGTCAACCTAAAACTCTGTAGGGGAATTGATTTTTTACTGTGGTTTCCAATCCTTTAAAATCTTCTGACCAAAGTTTATCTTAATAGGATTACCAAAATCTGGTAAATGTTAATTCCTTTAATCTCTCACCTCTTGTTTAGCTGGGTTAACAATAAAATTTCATTTCATTTTTAAATAAGCTCTTTTCTTAAATGGTGTTAGGATTTAAATAATCAATTATTTTATTTTATTTATAATTTTTATTGTAATTATATTTATAACATTATTAAATTTATTAAATTTATTGATGATTCTTTTAGAATTCATTTCAGTTATCTTAAAATAAATATCATATTAAAAAATTTATCCTCTTCTTAACATTATATTTAACAAGATGATATCCAAATTTATTTTTTAAATGAATTGCAAGCCTTTTTAAATATGTTCTAAACAAAAAAAATTATTTATGAATGAAGTGAAATTATTATTTTTGACATGATATATAAATAATAAAATTCATTTGTAAATTAATTAAAATAGTTTATATTGAAATGAAATGAATTCAATTAGAAAAATATTAGATTCCAAACAGAGCTTGAGAATCTAATTCTCTCATAATGAGTTTTGGATTTATCAATAATAATAGTAACAAATATTAATAATAAAAATATTTAATAATAATTAAAAATGATAATTTAATAAAATATAAAATAAATAATAATAACAAAATTAATTAGGTAATAATAATAAATAATAAAGATAATAAAATATTTAACAATAACAGAAATTTAACTAAAATATTAATAAATAAAATAAGTAATAACAATTAGAAAAATAAAATAAATTATTACAAATTATATAAATAATTATAAAATAATAGTACTGAATAGTATAACAATAGTAATTTATAATAAATTTAATAATATTAATAAATAATAAATAATTAACATTAGCATTAATAAAATAAAAAAAAATAAATAAATTGTTTCATCTTCGTTGTCTTAAACATGAACTAAGCGAATCAAGGAGAATTTGATCGTTCTTGTTTGAACCAATTAACAAATAGACTATTCCTTTCTCTTCCACCCATTTTCTTTAATTGATTTTTTTTCTATTTTCCAATTTAAATTAGGCAGCCTCTTAAATTTTTTTTTTATTTATAAGAATGATTAAACCACTAGACGTACATACAAAACAACAGGAAAAGAATCTAAAATGTAATGAAGACACAAAACTTTTAAAAAATATTGATTGGCACTCAAGCTAAAAATCTCAATATCTCTTAATTTATTTAATTCACTTAGAAAAGAATCCAAAATACATTGTGATCTATTTACTCTGTTAATTATTTTTTTTATTAGAACACATTTTTTGCGAAAAAATTTCACTTTACTTATATATAAATGAAAGAGTTACATGTTACTTCTATATTTTTATGATTAATAAAATAATACTTAAATATTTAAAATATAACAAATTTTTATTATTAATCATATCTTATATTTTTAATATATTAAATTATTAATTAAATATTTAGTATATTTATTTGAGAAATTTATTAAATTAGTATATTAAATTATTTAATTATATCTTATATTTTTATTATATTAAATTATTTAATTAAATATTTATTATTTTTATAATAAAAATATTATTATAATTAACTACTTCGTTATCTCTTCTACTTAAAATTGTATCAAATATAATTATAAAATATTATTTCACTTTATTTTATTCTTGCTTTTTTTTCTTATTCTCATTCCAATCAATTTCATCGTGGCAAAAATAAGGAATTTTCATGTACCATAATAATAGTATAACACTAACTTTAATAATTTATATTTATTGATTTATATAATATTATAAAGATTAAATAAAATCTAATAGTTTTCTATAAATAATAGTATACCTTAATCTATACCATTATTAGTAAAAAAAAATTATTAGAGGTAATGATTAGAAGATATGGATGGATTATGTCTTTCTAGGGTGTTTAGAGTAGTTTTTGTTTATTTTGTTTGTAGCAAAAGGAAAAAAAATAAAAACTCTATACACATGTAATTTTATTAGTTTTTACTTAATTATAATTTATCTATTTATACTTTTTATTGTTAACACTTTATTCATTTAAATTTTTTATCCAATTATTAATAAAAACATTATAATAGATTAGTTAAATAAAATTAAATAAAGATAAATTATAATTTTTATACTTATTTAAATTAATGTTAAAAATTCTCAATACAAAAATATACCTTTTTTTGTTTCTTTATTTTAATAACATACTTTGAATGAAAAAATTTTTATTATAATACATGATACATGACAACTAAAATTCTTGATATTTATAAATAACAATGTTTTTATTCTACTAAAAATAAATTTGTAAAGTATATGATAATAACATATAATTTATAGATCTAAATTAAAGAGATTAGACTATTATAATTTTTTTAATTCCAATCAAGAATTTGTAATATCAATTTACATATATATATAATATATATATATATATATATATATATATATATATATATATATATATATTAAAAAATATAAGGTTTGTTTATTTATTATTTTGAATTTGAATTTTTTTATTTTTAAAAATTAAAATTTATTTTAAAATATTTTTTTAAAATATATAACTTTAAATAGAAACAACTTTTACTTATTTTTTCAATTTATTGTCTTGTATTTGATATTAATTTTATAATTAAATGAAATAATTGCATAATTGTGACGCTGACAATTCTTTATTATTTATTTTACTTTTAATTGAAAATATTTTTTAAAAATATATAAATAAAAATATATTTAAATACATTCATAATTTATTCTTTTATAATTTTCTTCAAATTTATGAAATTCACCTATTATGAAAAAGTGCGTTAAATTTTGATAAAAAAATTAAATGAACAAAGTATTAATATTAGAAAACATATATAAATAAATTATAATATTTGAAAATACTATAAAATAAAAATCAGCGTAGGTATAACGTAATTATCCATCTGATTTGTTACGACTGTGTTGAACAAATTGAAACTCATTTTTTCAATTTGAAGTAGTTGAATTCTAAAAGAAGCGTTTCAGACAAGACGCAGAAAATTTCGGTTTCGACTTGCAGTTTCCAACTCAAGTCTTCTCCAGAGCTGAGTCCATAGTTTCAAGTCTTATCGTCAAAATGTCAGACGGTACATTGCAGGTTCTCGACGGAACGCACCTTAGAGCCATCGATCTTTCCCTGCCGGAACCTGACGCCAGCCTTACCGGTGCTCAGATTCTTGACGTAGCCGATTCCAGAGCGTCTTCTTCTTTGTTCGGTCTACCATTACCGGAAACTCTCAGAGTCTCCGCTTTCACGCGCGTCTGCACGGGAGATATCGATATTTTTCGGTCTACCGATTTCTGTGGGGAAAAAGCCTCTCAGATAGTCAAAGACTATGTCACCGCGGTCGCCGATGAGCTAAAAGGTTTATATCTTCTTCTGTGATGCATCGTTGGTAAAGTTGTGCGTGTGTTGAAGAAACTTTAAAACTAGTTTTTAGGATTTTATGTTTCAATTAGTGAACGATAATGTAATCACGACTTTCAATTCCTCCGATGGCCGATTGAACGCATGATATCCTAGTTCATGAATGTTGATGGTTGATTGATAATATAAATTTGATCGGTAAACGTGATATATCAGTAAATATGTGTTTAAGGATTTTCTTATATCCTTTAAAATGTTGATGGTTGGGTGATATAAGATGAATTTGATCTGTAACCGTGATAATCAGTGGTAGATATGCGTTTAACAATTTTGTTATATCCTTTAATAACTCACATCAAACCTTTTTGTTCGTGATTTTGGAGTCTCGGGTTGCTGTAAAATGATAAAATAAAATAAAACTACAAATAACTGATGGAAACATGCGGTGGAACTGGTAATTGTGAGTTCTAATAATTATATAAATTTATATAAAAATAAAAAGGAGAAAGAAAACGACTCAATTATCAATCTAACTAATATTGAGTAAATGCCGTAGCGCCCATAGACTTTCATGAGTCTGTAACATTTGATCTGATTTGAGAAAATAATTAGGTGGCCTGATGTTGATAAGTTGCCCGATAGACTTAGATTTTACACATCTTAGAAATATAGACTTCCCAAAAGCATTTATCATTTAACTTCTTGGAAGCTAATATGATAACTATAGGACTTGTGCATATATTTGTTTGTCAGCCCTTATATGCCTTCATGTTATGTTTTCTTGAAATCAATTATTTGATATTTTCACGGATAACAAGTAAATGCTTATATTCAAATTCAATGTGTAGATGATCCTCTTGTTGTATCAATCTTGGATGGGAGCACTGTCCGACTGTTTTTAGAGGATGAGGATGATTTTGCAATGTTGGCAGAAAATATATTTACTGAGTTAGATGTTGTAGATAAGGGGAAAATCAGCAAGAATGAAATCCGGAATGCTCTTGTCCAGATGGGAATTGAGATGGGAGTTCCTCCTTTCTCAGGTTTAATTTATTTTGACTGTACAAAATAATCTGCATGTTTTACTTTTCTGTCTGTTCACATTTTTTAGATGATAAGGAGTTTATTTTATCATCATTAATTTGAATTTGAATGAGGACTTCAAATGTTACCAGTTGATCTCATCTACGAGTATTCACATTCTTTTCTCTCAATATCTACATTTGTATTATTCCTTTTTGTTCAGGAAAGATTTTATAGATGAATGTAATTCACATATATTCTACTGATTTCTTTTGGAAAAACAAACCACATGGTAGAGGGTATAAAAATTTCTCTCTGTTAGGGGGTCATCTCTTTCATTGTAATAATGATATCTCTTCTTTTACTTTTTCTTTAAAAAAAAAATTGTTCCTTCCTGTCAACTCTGAATGTGATTGATATAGTCAAGAGATACTATGTTATAATCTCTAGGTAAATTTGTAGTATAATACTGCTTTATGCCTATGGAGTGTCAGTATAAAGATGAAACTACACTAACGGGCCAAGGGTCTTGGGGAATATTATTCTCTATAAGAATGAAAAATGTTGAAATTTCCCTGAATTGTCTCTAAGCATATATGATCTTGTATCGACCACTTAGAACTATTTTAGATACTCAAGATATTCCCCTTGTCTCATGAGACATGATGCCACTCAAATTCAGGTCTAGAATGCATGAGATATTGCATCAGAGTGCAACTACTTTATCAGGGTTTCATTGGAAGTAATTTGAGTGTTATTTCTCCCATTATGGTATAGTTGTATCTTGGGTCAAAAAATTATGCAAGATATGACCAAAGTTCATAACCCCTGAAAGAAGTATCTTCAGTTTCTCTGTTTATTCCTCCATATTATTGAATTCATTACTGCTATGCGCTGAGGGCATTTTTCTTATGTTTTCTGATTCAAGAAATTGAGGTGAACTGCAACCATGCTTAAAATTCAAAATTATCTAAATGATTTAATTGGGTGGGGACTCTGCTTTCACCACTAAATTAACGAAACCATCACACATCCTTTTTAGTTGCCTTATAATTGTAGTCCAAAGCTAAATGTCTATTTATGAAATAATATGCTATAGTGATGCTTCCTTTTGTGGTCAAGTTGGTTGTCCATGATATTTGTTTATATCTTATTTTCCATATTGCAATCCGTTTGGCTAGTGCATATATAATTTTAATAATGAAGAACTATGTGTTGGCAAAAAGTACCTGACATATGGATGCCGATGCTGTTCTTTTGCTTTGCAAATTACTGTCTCATATTAGGTGTGATTTGTCATATTTACAACTGCTTGTTAGATATGCATAACTTTAACTTCATACCAGAGGAAAACATGAATTCCTTACTACTATCTTTTCTTTGTTTTAGGGGGGAAAAAATAATAGTAAGACAACTGACCACAAAGCTATATTTTAAATTTTAGTATCAATTGCTTTATTTGTTTGCTTTATGCATGCGACTTCCAATGTTTGATAAAACTGACAGTTCATACAAAATGAATAGAATTCCCTCAGCTAAATGACATTTTGCAAAACCATGGAGCTGAAGGAGAAGAAGAACTGGGCCAGGCACAATTTGCACAGCTTCTCCAAGCTGTTCTGCAAGAGCTGGCAGATGCACTTTCCCTAAAGAATGTTGTCTTCATCCAGAACATTAAAATCATTAATGGATCTAAGCTGAGACAGGTATTTTCCATATATAGGAATAAGTTATTTCTTCCCCTGGTTAAACGCCATTCCTTTATTTGGTGCGAGACCTGTTCTATGGTATCTATTTTTATTTTTTATGTTTTTGGTAAAATTAAGTGCTGATCAACTTCCAAGTTTGTTGCCAACAAAAAATCCAAGTTTCATTTATTGGTTTTCATTGATGTGATATCTAGAATCATGCTTCTACCCAGTGAATCCTTTTGTATCATTAATTTATATTTGGCCAATGCTATGGTGCAGCTATTGGCAAATGAAAACGATTTAAGCAACATTGCGGAGAAGGTATTGCAGGAAAAGCACCATGCAGAGAACGGCCCAGGGATTGTAGAAATAATAAGGAGCTTCCTAGAGAGTAATGCTAAGGGGTTGGGTTTGCCACTGTCTGAAGCTGACGAAGCAGTCGTTCTTCTTTATGATGATGTTTTTGCCGATGTAGAGGAAGAAAAATATGGTATGGAGTTAGATAAAGACAAGCTGGTAAAACTCATGAAGGATATTCTTGAGAAATTTGCGGAGCAGCTTGAATCCAATCCTGTATATCAAGATTTCGCGTGCTAAATGATAAAGTTGAAGGACTGCATTTTAGATGCTTTGTTGGCGAGAATGTTGTGTACGTATCTTTTAATACTTTAAAGCATTGGATTCTTATGTTCTCTCCCCTTGGGAGGATCAGCACGTCTATGAATGAATTCTATATTTATACTTAATGAGACCCTTGAGTGTCCTATTTAATGGTTCATATTTCATAATAATACAACTGCAGAAACGGTATTGTGGGAATTGGAAGAAATGGAAAATACTTTGTTCGACAAAGAAAAATTGGATAATAATGCGATGCAGGAACACTTGGGTACCCATAAACAAGCCTAAAATAAGTGGCCTTAATATTTTAAAGAATAAATACAAGTTGTTAGGGGTGATCATTATATCCTACAAATTTTATAATAAGTATTAATAATTTTTTAATTTTACATTTGATGTAGTTATTGATCTCTTGTAAGATTAAAATATATGAGAAATGTAAAGGTGAATTATTAAATTTTACCTTGATAACCCCAAATCCAAGCTGGCTTCCTTCTTTCTTTTCTACAAAGCTGGTGTAGAATATTAATAATGAAATATTGACCTTTTTCGGAAAAGTTGCTAAAAAGGAAGTTCGGAATGGACAAGCGCTGTTAATATTCTGCACCTGCATCAAGAATTACGGAATGGGTTTTCAGATAATAGTTTTCAAATAGTAGTTTCGACTATTCGATACTATATAAAAGTCATAACGAGAGAAATTATATCCTCGCATACTTTTCTGCCATGAAAATGTTACAGAGGATAGGAGAAATAGAAAAATAGAAGAAAGAAGAAAGTTGAGAAAGAAGAAAGAACTAGAGGAGGAAGGGATGAAATTTGCATTTCCTGAATTCACGGGTAAAAATCCATTCTTACAACCTCTACTAAAATAGCAAATTCTGCCAAACTAGCAGCTTTTGGGATCAAAACACAAGTAGGCCAAACCCATAAACAATTCTAGCCCATAAACTTATAAAACTATAATTCAAATTCAAAATATAGTAACATAACAATCTCCCCCCCTCAAACAATCCTTGCCCTTAAGGACTGGACTGGAAACTAGGAAACTTCTTTAGTTCATAAAAATCTTCAGATAGCATCCCCAAGAAAGGAGTTGCTCCACTGCACTAGTTCTTCAATTACGACCATATTCTTCTTCTTCTTATTCCTCCTTTCTAGTATCCTCAAACGTTCCTTAGCCATACGCCATTTGGATCAATGAGTGGAAGATGTTGTTGCACTAGAGCCTTCTCAACATGTTTCTTAAATTGTGAAACATGAAATGTTGGATGAATCTTGGAATGTTCAGGAAGCTCAAGAACATAAACTACTCTTCCAACTTTGTGAATCACGTTGTAAGGGTTAAAATACTTAATTGATAGCTTGAGGCAACTTCTTAACACCACATATTGCTACCTATAGGGTTGCAACTTCAAATGCACCCAATCACCTACCAAAAACTCCCTATCACTCTTATGCTTGTCTATAATTTGCTTCATCCTTGCTTGAGCTCTTGACAAATGGAACTTAATCATTTTGATGGCATCCTCCCTTGCTATCAAACTCATATCCACTTAATTAACTTTAGAGTCACTTTGAATATAAGGTAGATGTAATGGAGTTGGTTGGCCATACAAAACCTTATAAGGTGTGGTGTGAAAAGCAGTGTGATAAATGGCAACATTTTGCTAGTGGCAACCATTAACGCCAATTTGCAGGCTTCTCATGGCACATGCACCTTAAGTAAGTCTCCAAGCACTATTCATAATTTTAATTTAACTATCAGATTAGATGTAATAGGCAATTGATAAGTTATATGTAGTATTCATTTGATTAAATAATTCTTGCCAAAATTTACTCACAAAAATTCTATCCCTATTTAACACTATAATAGTTTGTAGGCCATGTACCATGAAATGCACATGTTTACTCAACCTATATACATTCACTATAATAGCATCCTTTCCTAAAGATTTAAAAAGACCCTCAATAAACCTATAATGACGTCAGTCCAAATTTTATGAGAGATTAGTGAAGATTGTAAGAGCTCATGAGAAGCCAAGTGCTCATACTTAACTTGTTGGCAGACTTTACATTCCCATACATGCCTTGTAGCATCTCTTTTTAGTCCTACACAATAAAAATTTTTTACAAGTCTGATCATGATAGCCTTCATGCTAAAATGGTTTCCAATTAGATTATTATGAAAAAATTTAGTAACTTTTGCTTTAGTTCAATTGAGTTCCTAACTACTAATTTTCCTATCCTTCTCAATAAGTTCCCATTCTAGGTGCATTTTGAATTGCTTGGTATATTAGCTTATTGCACTCTTGAATTATGTTTTACTAAAAACCTATTTTTGATCTTTATAGGATTGAATTTTTATCAATTTCGTCCTAAACTAAAAGTTTATATCAATTGATCCCTCTAAAATTAAAAATCCTTAAATTTTAGTTTTTCCATACAATAATTCAATATCTCATCTCATGTATGAAAAGACTAAAATTTAAGGGTTTTTAATATTAAAGGAATCAAATTAATATAAACTTTTAGTCGGAGATTAAGGGTTTTAGTCTTTTTTTTTTTGTAAATATCTATCATCGCTCCGTGTTGCTTGAACTTAAGGTAACAATTTAGAAGTAATTGTTGAGATAACAATCATGGGTAGGGATGTCAAATAGGTGAAAGGACTTGGATATAGACCTCGCCTTTGATAAACAAATCTGTATTACTTTTAAAAAAAATAACTCAATCTTAGAAGGTCCAAGTCTATTAAAAATCTACACAAACCTAAACATATCTACAAACTTTAATTGGAAGTTTGTAGATTAGGCAAACTTTACCCAACCTATAATAGACAAATTCATATTACTTGTAAAAAAATGGACCTAATTTTAGGGAGTTTGATTTCATAACAAAATTTGTACAAATTTGGACATGTTTACGAACTTAAATATGTTTACCACCTTTAGTCATAAGGATAAAAGTTAATTTTGAGGTAAGAAACCTAAATGCAAAATCTGTCATTGTGTTTAATGAACCTCTTTTGTAACATACCTTATAGTCATAACCTTTCATACAAGTGACTATACTTGTTGAACTAGGATGATGATTTGGTGTTCTAATAAGAATTTTAAGCTATGATGGTCAGTTTTTATCTTAAAATGCCTCCCTATAAGATAAACATTCCATTCCTTGATAGATAACAAAACTACTAATAACTTATTCTCATAGATTGACAAAACTTGATTCTTAGAAACTATAGTCTTACTAAATTAAGCAAGGTTTATCACCTTAAGCATGAACAACTCCAACAATATAACTAGATGTATTGGTTTCCAGTATAAATTCCATGTTGAAATTAGGAAGAGCTAATATTGGTACTGTTGCCATAGTAACTTTTAATTGATCAAATATATGTTATGCTTCATTATTCCAACCAAAGGCTCTTTTTTTTAACAATATTGTGAGTGGTCTAGCTATTACCCCAGCCTTCTTGATAAATCTTCTATAATATACTGTGAGACAAAAAAAACCCATAAGTTCTTTGATAGATGTAGGTATAGCCCAATTTTGAACATTCTTAACCTTGTCTTGATCTATTGAAGCCTCTTCACTTGATATGACATACCTTAAATGTTCCATTTCCTTAGAGGCAAATGTACATTTATTCTTTTAACAAAAAGTTTATGCTAATTTAGAATATTAAAAACCTCCCTCAAATGCTTAAAGCATGAATTCTAATCCTTAAAATAGATTACAATATCATTAAAGAAAACCAAAACACTTTTCCTTAAGTATAATCTAAAAATGTTGTCCATTAATGATTAATAAATGGAAAGTGTATTGGTAAAACTAAAAGGCATAACAAGAACTTATAATGGCTTCATAAGTCTTGAAGGTTGTTTTATGCATGTTAGGTGCATGCATTTTGATTTGATAATATTCTAATCTCAAGTCTAACTTAGTAAAGTACTTAGAATCAATTCACTCATTTAATAGCTTTCAACTAGTGAAATTGGAAATTTATCCTTAATGGTTAATTGATTAAGCTACTTGTAAATCCATACATATATTTCAAATCTATCACAAGCCAACTTTAGTTATGATTGACATGGAACCCAATTATTCAATTTTCACTAGCCTATTTTATTTTTCTCATTAGCATATTAAAGCATGTATGGGATAATTAAAGAAAATAACTATACAATAAGGGGAAAATAACAAAATTTCATTTTCCAAAATGATTTAACAATAAAGAAAAAGTTAAGCCTGTTTATAATTCATCCTTGTTTAAGGATAAACTGACCTAATTAGCTTTGAATAAAATAAGTCAGTATTCTTATACCCTTGTCCCTATATTGTACCAAGCCTAAAATATTTATCTATAATAAAATATTCAATGTTGCTTATAATCATACTAAGTGAGCTTTTAAAGGTTTAGTTTTAAGGCAATGGCTATGGAGGTTCAATTTATGAATCTGTAAAACAAAAAAATAAAAAGGGATAAGTCTGAAGCTTAATAAGTAAACATTCAAACATAATTAATTTGAAAATCAACTAGAAGCTTACCAAGCAAATTTACTCTCCTTTATACCTAAATACTTTTACCCATGCAATTTACAATATAATTTTATTAATATCAACATATCAACCACATGCTTATATGTACTCACTTATACAATTACTCATGTATATTCATATCATATCCACAAAACACAAGATGCAAAGATAATATAAAAATAAAAAATAAATAAATCTTCTTGTGGCTTCCATTCATCATTATCTCTTATAAGTTCATCCTTATCTTTTCAAGTCATCTTTATCCCTTATAAGCTATTATCAAATCCAATATTCGAGTCATAAATGATATCAATCACCTTTATCTTAATTTCTTAATCAATAACATAATTTAAAATAAACTATTATGATAAAATTCAAATCATATCATATTACATAACGTCACATTACCGTGCTTCTTTGGATTACCACTCATAACACATGTATAATCATTTGAATAATCATTAAATCTAATTTAACAACTAGGGATTCATTACATAACACATCTATAATCATTTGAATAGTCATTAAATCTAATTTAACAACTAGGGATTCATTACATGCTATAACATTTTAAAGGAAATCAATTACTAAAGACATAAAGTCCATAAGTGATTATAAACTTGACTACAAGCTGCCTGAGAGTAATTTCTTAAGGTATAGTCAATTGTATACTTAACTAGGAACCTTTAAGGAGCAAGTTATAGGCTATGGACCTCTAGAAAGCAAAGGTCCATTTAGATAGTTAACTATAAACTTAATTATAACCTTCTAAAGGGTAATTTTTTTAGCCATAATCAATTATATAGTCAACTCAAGATTTAAATTTTAAATAATAATTAACTATATACTCAATTATGGTCCTTCAAAGAGCAACTCTAAAGCTATAGTTAATTATATAGTTGACTATTACATCAGCTTTGAAAATTTCAATGCGATTTTACTATTTATTTGAGAAAAAAATCCAACACATTTCTTCAATCAACCATCACCATATATTTTTTACAAATCTTCCTCATTAGTTTCAATAAAAATTTCTATTAAAACCTACATTTCTCATGAAATCGTAAAAACTATGAAAACTTAGCTTATATTCTCACATCTACAATCAATTTTTCTAAGGTTAAGCTAGAACATCTACTCACCTAATATGAAAAAAATGACAAAAGGATGACATTAAAGTTGCTTGGCCTTAATCATATAAAACCCTAAAAATTCAAGTTAGAGTTTAAAATCTTTTTTGAATTAAAACCTTTCAACTTAGTTAATTTCAAAAGAGGAATAAGGGAAATAGCTAATAAAGATTAATATTCCAAAAATCTTACCCTCGTTGGGTAGAAGTATTGATGGATATAAGTGCCTTTGGCTTAATTAGAGAAGAAAATGAAGAATACGAGATAATGGTGGAGTGAAGAAGTATGTTTTGTTGGGAAAATGGGAATAGGTTGAAGTTGGGAAACAAATTAGGAAATATGGCTAGGGGTATTTTTAAAAATATGTTCTAAATCTCCTCCATACTCATCCATTCACCTTTAAACACATTTAACCTCCAAGCATTTCATTTCCCCTACTTTTCCTCAACCAGTTCATACAAGATTCCCATTTAAGATCCATTCAATTAATTAATTCTCTTTATCTAGCATCTCATCCCACATTTCCTTATTATTTTATACATTACATGTAAAATTTTACTTTGATTATTTTTATCATAATTAATTAATTATTTCATTCATAAAATAAACTTTTAAAATTTTAAAGGAGATGTAACAAAGTGCCATATCCTTCTTTTTGACAAGTACAACATGTGAGGCAAAAAGACTAGTGCTATTTTTTATTATACTAGCTTTTCACATTTTTGACACCATATTTTCAAGTTCATCTTTTTGCATTGTAAGTTGCCTGAAGTGTTACTTTGATAACTTAACTTTCATATTCAAGGTTTATTCTGTGGTCATATGATAACCCTATTGGAATGACAAATACTAGTGGTTCAATTAACTCGTCATGGGAAGGAATAAAAATACTGTAGTCTTTCAAGGTAGTGGTCATAGTTGAAATGGTTTGCAACTTGGAACTAACATCATATGATAAACTCTTAAACTATTCTTTTAAATGAGCAACACTTGAATCCAATTTTGAATTCAATGGTTCAGTGTCCATCTAAACTAGAGCTGACTAGTTTCAAGTTCTAGTTGAAGTCCCCTTAGTGATGGATGCCATAAAAAGTACTTTGATTACCATTATTTTAGAAGATGGCAGAAATAAAGGAAATAAAAGGAAGAAGAAAGTTGAGAAAGAAAATAGAAATAGAAGAGAAAGGAATCAGATTCACATTTCCTGAATTCACGAATAGAAAGCCATTTTTACAATGCCTTCCCTTTATATACCAATTTAATCAAAATAACAAACTTCACTAAGCTGCCCACTACTAGGACCAAAACACAGCCAAACCCATTAAAAATTTTGCCTATAAGCTTATAAAATTATAATTCAAATTTAAAATTGGGTAACGTAATAAAAAGGTTTTGCGAAGACTATGAAAGAATATCATTGAAGTCATTGGTCTTGCAAACTTAGGTAATGATGTTCGCCGTTGTGATGGAAAGAAAGAAGCCAGTGGGAATCTACCAAAATAAAATCGGAGCTGTTGAAGGAGGTCAACAATTCATTTCATTATTTTTCATCAATGATTAGATAAAGGATTTAATCCTTATAATTTCATTGAATTTATAATTTTTTAAGGTTTAATTTGTATAATTAAATTATAAAATTTTAAATAATTTATAATTAACTTCTATATGATAATTAAATTTTATATATTGCTATTTTGTCTTTGCTTATTCATTAAAGTTCATTTATTCTCATTAAAATTGTTCCCATTAAAATTAACACACATTTAGGTTTCATTTATTTTATTAAAAAATATTTTTCATAAAAAATATTATTTTCATATCTATATTAATAAAGGGATGATATATTATTTATATTGATGATTAAAAAAATAATACTGAAAAGTTTAAAAATAGAGAGAAGTTATTTTTTTTTTTGAAATGGAAGAAGTTGCTTTTCATACATTCTTAATATTTAACATTAAATAAATAAAATATTTTTCTCTCATTTTAATATTTTATAATTATATTTTATAAAAAACACTTCCTAATGAAATAAATGGATTCGTAATTCCTATTAAAAATAAATGGATTTTCAACATTAGATTATATTAATGTATTAATATTTATATTTTTAATTTTAATTTATTTATTTTAAAATTTAAAAAATAATTTAATAATAAAATTCTCAATTTTTTAAAAGGTGAAACTTCTTACATTGATAATTATATCAAATGCAGCTTTTAATTTGAAGACAAGACATTTTTATCAAAGTATCCCAATTGGGAGGATTTATTTCCAGTTTATTTCAATTTTAAAACTATTTTTGTAAGTGCCCCAACAGCTATCACCTTGATAGAAAATACGTTTTACCCGGCACTCGGCAGCACCGTGACCCTGCAAATGCAAATGGCGCGATAAATAACCGCTCCATTGCAGATGTCACGATCGCCCTGTGGCCAGTATTAATTGCCCCAGTTAAATAATAATTTTCATTTTTTGAAATAAATAATAATTTTTAATTATAAATTATAGGTTTCTAGTTTTAGTATATTTGGATAGTAAATTTTAAAGAATTATTTTAAGAAGTAAAGAAAAAGGAAATTTTCCCTTTACATGTTTTTCATTATAAATACTATTTTTTAGTATATTTCTATAATAAATTTTAGAAAATTATTGTAAAAAAATGAAGAAGATTTTTTAGCCACATATCCATTTGGTTTAGGAGAAAATAGAATTTTTAGAAAATGTTTTCTTAAGAAAATATATTTCTGAAAAATAAATTGATTTTTTGTTGTTTGGTGCATAAATAAAAAATATTTTCTGGTGTTTGATATACAAAAAAAAATTAATTTCATTTAAATTAAATTAAAATTATTTACTTTAAAATTATTATAATTTTACTTACCTTTTAAAAAATAAAATTTTTAATAAAATTTTTATTGTTCTTAGTATCCAATAGTTCAATAATAATTAGTTTTTAATAATAAAATATATATTAAAGGCATTATAAAATTTTATACATAAATTCACATAATTAGTTTAATTAATTGTTACGAAATATTATATAATAGAATATCTATTATGAGAAAAAAAAGAGAATATTTTAGTAAATATTGCATAAAAATATGCACCTAAACTTTAATAAATAAAAATAAATTTTATAAAAATAAAAATAGAGCATTCATCATGAAATATTTAATAAATAAAAATAAATTTTATTTATAATTACGATTGCGTAACAAAGTGATAAAGTAAAAAGTTTGAACTCGGATATGGATGTATTGAATAATAAAAAAAATAAATTCAATGAAAAATTATTTTTCTTAATTTCTGGTTAATCAGAATTTATTTTCCTATTAATCAAAATTTTTTAATGTCAAAACAAGAGAAAGTTAGAAAATAAATTCTAAAAATTTATTTTTCCCCAGATCCTAAATATCAACCATATTTTAATTCAATCGAAATGTTGGGATAATCTGATTTTGATAATTTAGTTCAATTGATTAAATTAATCAAATCATAATTGACAGCTTTCCTAAAATTGCTATTCCATCTAATTTTTAACACGTTACATAGCATCATGTATTTGCTTTAATTAATTAATGTTTACTTAATTATAATTGGTTATTTGAAAGTGTCTATGTATCTATTTGTATTTTATATATTAAAACATGCAATCTCATTCCACACGGCATCTTTGTGAGTCATTTAATTTACATAAAAAATAAAATTTTATAGGAAATTTAAATTTTTCAAAAAATAATTTTCTTTATAAACTTCTAAAGGTTTGCTCAAAGTTGTTTTCATTAACAGTAATGAATTGATAATTTCTATAAATTAAACTCTTATCTTTTATTTAATTGAATTTTGAATTTATTAGGATTAAAATAGTTAATATAACATTCAAAATTGTAGTATAAAAAATAAAAATTTTAATAAATTTTAATTTTTCATAATTATATTTTTTTATTTTATATTCTTAAAATCTCTTTTTATCATAATTTTTTCAAATTTGTAATTTCTTATTTCATAATTTATGTAAAACAAGTTTATATAAAAAAATTAAGAGTTATATATATATATGTATGTATGTCATAAATTATTATAATATAATTGAAATGGAATATAATTTAAATGAATAAAAATATTAGTGAAATAATTAAATTGTTAAATTGTATAAAGTAAATAAGAAATGCATAATCTTTTATTTTTGCAATTGAATATTAAAATAATAATATAAAATAATATAATGGATATATACATAAAATATAATTCTATTTAAAATCAAAGTCCTATTATAATTATATTTATGGTTATATTTATAATTTATATTAATGATATAATATTTAATGTTTATTTTATGTATATAATCTTATATAATACTTATTTTATTTATTATATAATTAATAAAATAATTATTTTTATTACAATCCATTTATATTTTATAATTAATAAATTATATTTATTATAGTTTTTTATTCAATTAGCATAAAATATTAAAGTGATCATCAAGTAACATTGCAATGTTCTATTTAGATTTTTGGAGTTATTCAGGAATTATTTTATTAACATAAGATGGAAGTTCTCAAAAATACTTGAACTTTCAAAGAGCAAATTCCCAAGTAAAATTTTCAAGAAGTGTTCAAAATTAATTATTTGATAATTTTCAAAAATCAATTTCATATATTTCATTTAATTGAACTTTAAATTTTTTAGAAAGTATTGCTAAAATAATTGATTATCCTTCAAAATTGTAACATAAAATCAATAAATTTTAATTTTAATTATCTACAATTATCTTTTTTTAAACTAAATTTATAATCTCTCTTTCACCATAATTTTTCTATATGAATAATTTTTTATTTTTAATTTACTACAAAAATTAAAATAAATTATATAAAAAAATTAAAATGTATTATATATATATATATATATATATATATATATATATATATATATATATAACAAATAATCAATTCTACCATATTTACATAAAATAGATAAGATGCACACAATTTTTTATTTTTATTATTGAAAATAAAAATAAGAAATATAAAATATACTAGATATATAATAAATATAATTGTATTTAAAATTAAAATTTTATTATTATAGTAATATTTATAATTATATTTATAATATAATATTTAATTTTTATATAATTCTATAAAAGAGTTTAAATTCTATCTACTAATAGAAGTTTTACACTATCAATTAATTACGTGATAACAAGTCATTAAATTATTCAACTAAGAAAATAATTAATTATTTTTTATAATTAAATTAATTAATAAAATAAAATCAAAAAATTTGAATTGAAAAAAAGTTAGGATTCTGCTATCATGTCATCTCATACATTAGCCAATGATTTAGTTTTCTATATCTCAGTTTTGCATTCCTAGATTTTCGTCACTATTTCGTTAGGTTCTACTATCTAAGATATTGACTAAATGAACTTGGCTGAGAGTTAAAGGGTTCGGTTCGGTTCGGTTCGGTGAATCATGATTGATTGTGTGCTCCTAGAGTAGCAATTCCAAATTTACGGTATAAATTAGGATGTAAAACTTGTCTTCTCGCATTTATTGTAATCTAAAATCAACACCATCATGTTTATGTGATGCAAAATTTGTAATTTAAAATTCTTAATGATAGTATCCCTTTCTTTTTTTAATTTAAATGATCATAATCAATAATGAATCATTACTGTGATTAAATCAATATTTTTATCTCGATTAATACAATCATTACCTCTCAATGAATTCATTTGACTTGCCATGTTGTATCTTCAACAAAGTGTAAGAAGAAATTGAAAAATTAATTTTCTATTAAATTGAATTTTTTATTTTTATTTAATTAATTATTTTAATTGAAGAAAAATAATTAATCATTTCTTTAATTGAATAATTTAATAGCTTGTCATTACATAATTAGTTGACAGTGTAAAACTCCTATACACTGTCAGTGAATAGAATTTAAACTCTTCTATAAAATACTCAATCTATTTTGTTTATTATATAATTAATAAATTATATTTATCATTAAAAAATTTTATTCACTATACTTTTCAAATTGTGAAGATAAAAAGATTAAATAATTATTAAATAAATTAAATAAAGAGAGTTTTCTAGTTTTAAAGATATAGGAAGTTTTTGTTATCAATGAGTAATCAAATAGCTTACGATTTGTATGAAGTAAAACTTTCTTTATTTTAATAACTAAATGAACAACCAAATAACTCAATGATTTTTTACCTCTCAAGAAATTGCACTTAAGATGCTACTTCTGGAAACAAATAATCTTTAATACTTCGTGACATAGATAACAGACCAATCAAAGGCCAAAAAAAACCAGTGTACCATGAATAATTGCCAAAATTGCAATCCAAAAGAAATGTGAGTGAGGCCACTCTTATTAACCATTTAGATTTGACACGGAACTTAGAAATTCTACAGCAGTACTGCCTGCCACTATATGCAGCAAACGGTGCCTTCAAACGCTCTTTAAATTACAGAGGGAACATCCAAGCTGGCTTCATACCACAAATATAGCTCAACATTGATAATAAATTTTCCATGACAAGAGACATTTAAGAAATGGCAAAATATATAATTGAAACTCTCAGAAACTTGGCACCAGATGACAGCCAAAATAGGAAATAAGCGACTTAAAGATGACCACTACATCAATGCTTTGACTGCTCTATTCTTTGCCATCTGCTGCCCGAAGTGAGCCTAGTTGAACTGGGGCTTGGGTTTGCACCACTTTGGATGACCCATAAATTGATATATCAATACCTTGAGCCTTCTCTTTCTCAATCTGTTCCTTTATCCAGAAGTATGTAATTCTCAGTCCATCCTACAATATCAGATTTGTGACTAAGACAGAATCCAGCTGATGCTCAACAAAGTCAGGAAGAGAGAAAAATAATTACATAAAAGATTAGAACTACTATGCAGGAGATTCTCATTGAGTAGTTAACCAAAACCAGGTATTTGGTCGCTATAGGATAGGTTCCGACAATACCTTCGTTTCATTAATCTTTGCTTGTATAGGGTCAAATTCGAAGCACAAAGTTTTGGAATTTAGCAAAGCAAAAGAGATAATTCATCTTTAAGGACAACAGAGTTGAACTATCATCTTGCATTTGAATAATAAAAAGTTGAATATACGTTAATCAGATATTGGATTACTTGTTGAAAGAATTAACAACAGGAAGGGCAACATTTGTTCCAACTAATACCTTCAACTTCATAGATGGAGCCCATCCAAGTTTCTCTTTGATCAGCGTATTGTCTGAGTTGCGACCACGGACTCCCTCTGGTCCAGGAATGTGGTGTATAGGGATATTCTTATCCTCAAAGCTAAGAATAATCTCAGCCATCTCATTCATGCTGACCATCTCGTCACTTCCAATGTTTACTGGCTCACAGAAGTCTGACTTAGTTAATCTAAACAGAAAAGTGGATCAAAATGGTCAGTTACAATGGAAGAATGTAAAACTGATATAAAACATAAATACATACAGTCTACAAAAGGCTATTTTCCAATGAAATCAAACATGGCAGATTCCAAGCAGCGTAAGAAAATACATTTAGTAGACATAGAATCCATTGATAGTTGATTGCACTTCTAATGTTTTTCTTATAATGCCTTGCTTTTAAATAAATGAAATTTTACTAAAAAATTTACTCACAAAAATGACATGTTCAAAAAAATCATTTAACAGGGGTTTTAAACTTCAGAGGTTTAAAAAAAATGTAAAAACATTTAGAATATATAAATATGTGCGAATAGCTGTTTTCGTTTATAATAATTGAGAGCAAATTTATTGATATTAAATTCCAAATTACAAAAGTGAACTGAAGAACCCCGTAGAGATAACGTGTAGCTTGGCTGCTTGAAGCACACACACAGCAAGGATTTACCTAAGTACACCTTCGACACATTCATCAATGAAGGTGAAGGATCTAGTTTGCAATCCATCTCCCCACATTTCAAACCTATCAGAGGAAGTAATTGCCTTTCGGCAAAAAGCAGCAGGAGCCTTCTCCCTTCCACCTATATGACAGAACAACAAAGCAACAAACTTAGCACATCTAAATGATAACAAATTCCAACTTGTTTACTTATATATCCATTCCTACAATACAAACAAGTATAACTTGCGATGCAGTCAAAAGGATACCTTTCCATGTCCCAAAAGGACCATAAATGTTATGGAACCTCCCAATACGGCATTCAATTCCAAAATCTTTGTTATAATGTTTGCATAGTTCCTCTGTTGCAAGCTTCTCTAGTCCATATGCATCTTGTGGCTAAACCAAGTTATATAATTAAACATATCAAATTTGAGGTGCAACTGAATAACCAGCAAATTAAGATGGAAAAAAATTGTTGGGGGAGGGGGGGCTCAAGGGAGAATTTTCAAACAAACCTCAGCAGGCCAGGCATCGGACTCCTTCAAGCTGACATCAGTCTCCAACTGTTTAAATTCAGGGTAGATACAAGCACTAGAGGCATAAAAGAATCTGAAAACACGTTTATGGCATACAAACACAAAGTATGAATGTCAAAATTGATACCAAACTATAAATGTGTGTTCATTGATCACCCCAAAAATTTTAAACTCACAAGATACTATATCCAAGATAGCTAACCTCTTAACCCCATTAATCCTGGCAGCCTCAATCATGTTGAAGCTAATCATTGTGTTGTTGTACATAATGACAGAGTGGTTAGACTGAATAAAGCCCATCCCACCCATATCAGCAGCAAGGTTGAAAACATGATTAACTCCCTGGGTAACCTTCAAACAGTTATCCATGACCCTAAGATCAACAAGATGGAACTCATGGCAGAACATGTCCTCAGTCATGTGCTCATTTTTCTTCCAGTCAGAAGCAATGATGTAATGTCCCTCCGTCTTCAAGCGCCGTGCTATGTGTGAGGCAATGAAACCACCGGCCCCTGTGATGGAAATCCGAAGCTTTTCTGATGGCCAGTAGTGTTCTCTCTCAAGATTCTCAAAGGTATAGGCTCCATAGTCAGTTTTTCCAGTACTTCCCATTCTGCAACACTTGAGCCGGTCAGATAAGCACAAATTGCTAAAAACTGCCTTCAGATTTGAACATAAACTCTAGAAACAACGCAATCTCACAAGGGAGTTATTGAGAAGTACGGGGAAATTGACAACATGGAAAATATAATCCAAATTCATGAAGGGTCAATTTTTTAGAAATAACCCAATTGAGAAACACAGAGGTTCTCCAAGAAGAACACTAAGAACACTAACCAATATAAAATAGAACAACATGGATTAATACAGCGCAGAAAGAAAAAAAATCAATGGGAGTTAAAATGGAGTGCAAATAAAATTAAGGCAAATATATGCCAAAAATCAACTCATTTTAGTAGGCAAAGTTATATTTCAGAAAACAACAGAAACATGGATAACACTCTTCAACCAAATTCCAAAATAAACGAGTAGTGAAATCAGTCGCTTTAAAGAAAAATGAAAAATCGAAGAAAAAATAATAGCACCTCGACGACAATGAGAAATTCGAGCAAAACAGAACAAAATTGTATACACATGGAATGTAGACATAGGATCTGCAGTCCAAGCGTACTAAAATGTCATGCAAGGTTGAAGACAAACTCATGAAATTTAAACCCTAAATTAGAAAAATGATACCATGGCACGTACTCATGAATGACATCGAAGAAAATGGAACTGAGAACAGAGTACTAGTAAATTTGCAAGGCGAAAGAGAAAAGGGAATGGAGGCACATACCTTCGGAATGGTAAATTGAGATGAAGACAGTGAAGGTAAGAGAAGAGATAAAGCGAGAGGAGGCAGTGGAGGTAGATGACCTGACAAGCCTTACAGCTGCAGATATATATATAGACTAAGGACTGCAACGCAACAAAGCCACCCGTTTATCACTCGTTCCCAAAGTGGGTCGAAGAGAGGGTTGGAAAGAGAGGGGTAAAAAAGGAAAAGAAAACATTGCCACTTATTCATCGTACGGCGGATGATGCCCCACGAGTATCTTCTTTCATTGTTTTCCTTTTTATTTGGGAAATAACCTTTATTGTCTCCATGTTTATGCAATTATTACTCCAATGCAAAACGGGCCAGTACGGTACTTGGCCGACAACTTATCGGGTCTTTTTAGAATATCATTAAAAATAATTATTATATTTTAAAGTATATTACATTCGTTTTTTTAAATTATTATAATTATATTTACATTTTTTAATTTTAAATATGTACTAATATTCTATTTTAAAAAAATATTCATAAATTTTAGTGAAATTACTTATATTTCTTTTTTAATTTCAAAATTTATACAAACTTCTATTAAAATATAAAATAATGTTATATTTAAATATAAATTTAAAATTTCTTGATAAAAATATAGAGGGTTATATATTCAAATATGAGATATTTTAAATGATAAAATCATACTTTGATTAAGTTAATTCCCAAAAATATGATTGATGAAAAAAATTAAATTTTAATGCTATAATCATATATTTTTACCTATTTGAGTTTAACCGTAATATATTTTTAATGATAAAATATTTAAATTATCATATAATATTTTATTTGAATTTATAATTATTTTTTCTCATTATCTTATTAGAGAAAAGTTTAAAGTTGAATTTAAATGTAGCATTATTTTATTATTTTATGTTTCAAATGATGCGTATGTAGGTTTTAAAATTAGAAGAAAGATCCATATAATTTTATTAAAATTCAAGGATATCAATATGTTTTTCTCATCTATTTTATATATATTTAATTTTATTTTTCTTTATTTTAACCTATATTCACATTCCTTATTTTTGAAAAATAAAAGAAGTTAATGTATAATTTTTAAAATAAAAATGAGTAAGTATAATTAAATTAAATATTAAGAGAAATGAATATAATTTTTCTAATAAAGAAAATGGACATAATTTTTCTTATACTCTATTTTGATCCTATGTTAAAGAATTTAAACCAGCTAGGCTCATATTGTAACTTGCATCAGATTGAAAATAAAAAATCCCTACTAATATAAAAATTTTAAATGGGGTCAAATGGAAAATACTAGAATATGAAGTTAGTGTAATTTATCCCGTGAAAAAAGTACAAATTATGTGATCCATCTATTGCCCTCAAAATTTTTAATTTGCTGATTAGCATCATTTTGTCTCCTAACATTTTTAGAATTGCAGACATATAGCTCTACCGGAGTCTGTCTCGTAAATCAATTATGATTTTTGCTCTTGAATTTGTTAGAATTTACTAATAAAAAATTAATTTATTTAATTTTTACCAAAACAAAATATTATATTTGAAGGGATTAAATGTGAATAATTTGTGTTGGAAAAAAATCCTTCCTCTAATCAAATAAGTATTATATAATTAGAACACACAACATAGAAAAATTCTAAATCCCAAAAGAAAACTTTTAGGGGAAGGTAAATTTATTGTAACAGTAATAATACAGAAAAAGATGTGCTATTAATGTTGACAATTATAATTCCAAATTCTCTGTGAAGCTTTCTATAAACAAATTAACATTAATTAATAAAAATTAAAGTTTGAGTTAACTTCAACAGCTTATATATTAAGATGTTCGAAATTATAACAAAATCTTATTTATTGTGGTTTGTACGGATTTAGTAAAGGTATAAGAGACTAATGAAATTATAATTAATTTTTTATAAAATTAAAATCAAAAAATTCTTTTATGGTGGCATTTATATTTTAAATTAATATTTTTAAAATTTTTATTTTATAATATTAGATAGTGTTTATGATATTTATAGACAGTGTATATTATTTTTAATATATTTTAGAATTTTATACAAGGTACAAATTAAATTTTATATTTTTTACTAGTTTGTCATATTTGCATTCCCACATACATTAATTAATGTGTACACGTTCGTATATGTGTATCGGTGTATGTATGTTGATAAAAGATGTTATATTATTTTATTGTCAAAGTATAAATTTTTATTTTACCAAAAATATAAAATTTCAATTTATATATATTATCATATTTTTTTAGAAAGATATTGTTGTTGAAGGATATTTCAATCAAATTAAGTACTAAGTTTTATTGGTTTTTGCTATTGTATTTTAATTAAATTAATTATTTTTAATTATATATATTCCTGTACAACATGACAATAAATAATAAATAGAATAATTTTACATAAAATTTCACCTTATTCTGTACTAGACCAAACATAATATAATATACTATTTTATTCTATATAATATCTTACTATATTATTCAATAATCTTATAGTACATAAATATATTATATTATTTGGTGTATAAGATAAAATTTAAATGTAATCCTTCTAAAACTTTTAAATTTATATTGAATTTATTGCTTTGTAGCTGACTGTAGAAAAAGTATTCAAATCTTTTTCAAAATAATGTAGCTGGTTTCCTTTGCATAACTCTTTTAATTTAAAATATATATATTAGCATCTATTTTCATATATACATATATATATATATATATATATATATATATATATATATATATATATATATATATATATATGTCTTCTTTATTTAAAAGATACGCTCATACTTTCTCGAAAGATAAGTGAAGTCGGTATACATATTTTAAATTTATAATTATATTTATTAAATTTAAATTGAATTTATCGCTTCGTTTCTGGCTACACAAAAAAGAATATTTAAGTCTTTTATAACATAATGTAATTGGTTTCCTTTGCATAACTTTTTTATTTTAAAAATATATATACTAACATCTATTTATATATGTATATTTATTTTTTATTTGAAAAATACAGTCATACCCCTTGCTTTTGAAAGATAAGTGAAATCAGTATATATTTTAAAAAATAGAATATATATATATAAATGTAATTAAATTAAATATCAAGGCAAGTGGATATAATTTTTTTGATATTCTATTTTAAAAAAATTGTAAATAAGAAGATAATTAAATTACTAAACATACATATAAAAAATTAGGGATTAAACTCTAAATATAACAGAAAGTATAAAACCTTCAAAAGATGTCATGCACTACTTGATCCAAAAACTTTTATACCTATTTTCAGATCTTTAATATCAAATTTTAAACAAAATAGGTTCAAATTTTAACATGCGTCAAATTGGAAATAAAAAATCTAAATTAATATAAAAAGCTATACCGAGGATCTAAACTGGTAAATACTAGAAAATGAAATTAGTGAAATTCACCATTTCGTGTGAAAAATTTGCAAATTTTGTGATCCACATACGGCGCAAAAAAACTCTTAAATTTGTGCATTAACATCGCGTGATCTATTCTATTATTTCCCTCGTATTAAAAATATAAAATTCTACAGGAGTATTATATCCTATTTTTTCCCTAGGATTATAAATATAAAATTATTTAATTGATATAAAAGAATTAACATTTTCTAAGGACTAACTTTCTGTATTTTATTTTATTTAGTCCAATTCTAAAATTTTGGGGAAATATAATCAAATCAAAATTCCTCAAAAAATATAACATAAAAAATGAAAATATCAATAAATTTTAATTATTTTCTTTTAAATTATATTTTTAACCTCTTTTTTCATCACAAATTTTCTAAATTGGTAATTTTTCATTTTTTAATTTATTATAAAAAATAGACCTATATAAAAGTTAAGATATGTTACATAAATATATTAAATTATTTTAATATAATTAAAATAGAATATAATTTTTTAAAAATATTATTTAAATAATTAATTTTTTTTGAATCTGTATAAAATATATAAGAAATAAACAATTTTTATTGTCAGAATTGAATATTAAAACAATAAATAATATACATAATAAATATAAAATAATAGATAAAATAATATAATAGATATATATAATGAACATTATTATATTTAGGATTAAATTTATATTATTATAATTATATTTATGATTATATTTATAATTTATATTTAAGATATAATATTTAATTTTTATCTCATATAATTTTATATAATGCTTATTATATTTTATTAAATTATATAATTAATATATAAATTAATTATATTTGATATAGTAAATAATTATAATTAAATAAATATATTTATATTTTATAATTAATAAATTATATTTATTATAATTTTTTAATTATAAGAAATAAAAGTTAAAGCGGTCTTTAAATAAATTAAGTAAGAATAATTTTGTATTTTCATCTAAAACAAACATGGGAAATTTTTCTTATTAAGAGTGTAGGGGAGCACTTTATCATGATTTGTGGGAAGTAGATTATTTGGAAATTTTACTTTCTCCATCTTAGCAATTGCCAACTAAGTGACTCAAGAATACTCTACTTCCCTAAAAATTACATTTTTCATTATACTTCTATGAACTAAATAACCTTTTATATTTAAGGCAGTTAAATATAAATATATTTTTGTTAAAAAATATGAATTTAAATTTGATTTACTATTAGTATAGTTTAATTTTATATTATTATTTATTCATATCTTGTCATGTTAATAAAAATTGTTAAATTATTTCTATTATTAGCAAAAATTATTAATTTTTTAATAATGTGTAATCATACTATTTACCGATAGTGTAAAAAATTTTATACTAATAATGGATCAAATTTAAACTTAAAAAATATTCCCTCTTTAGACAAACAAGTATTATACATAAAAATACAAAAGCAAACAATACCTTAATAATATATTGGCACGGATCAAACTTTTTTAAAGTATAAGATATGTTTTAAAAGGTAAAGTGAAATACCATAATTTTTTATGAGAAAATCGAAAGTTCAAAATAAAATAAATAGTAACCAATTTAAAAAGTAATCTTTGAATTTATAATTACTTATACTTTTGAATTTCTTATCAAAGGAAGGGTTGTGATATTTCACTTTATCCTGTAAAATGCATCTTGCAATTTAGAGGATCCTAAATTACAATGGCATGTGATGTTATCTCAGAAGCTTTGCTTCCTATCATATTTAGGTTTTGAACCAAAAACCTTAAGTATATGCATTAAACAGATTATCATTCCTACTCCTAAAAAAAATAAAATATAAGAACAATTTAAGATGGAAAAAATCATAAATTTTAAGGAAAAAAGTATATGTAAGAATAGATTCATTATAATATTAAGATAACAAAATAATATATGTGAAAGATCTATATTATAAATCCATAACTTTTTAACATTTATTATTACATCTATCTCATACCCTATATCAAAATTTTCACATAATCCATATATTCACATGTATTAAATCATTTTCAAACTTCAAACTTTTGTTTAATACAAATACTTATAAACTATTTCTTGACAAGCACCTATAATCTTATTTTTACTCGAATAAAAATTTCTAATTTAATTGAAAAATAATTGATAATAAAATAAATTAATATTAATTGATAACAATTACAATTTAAGTTAAATTAAAAAATTTACAGATCAAAGACCAAAATTATAATTAAATTTATTTTATTGTTCTTTACATAGATTTAGTAGGGATTTAGGAGACTAATGAAATTAAAATTTGTATTTATAAACTAGTTTGAACATAGATTACTCTGTTCATCAAGATTTATGAGAAAGAGTATTGACAAAGTACATAGATCTCTATTATTTATAAATAATTAATATTTTTTATTTTTAAAATTGTAAGATTCTAGTAAAATGATATCATGACCAGCACAGGACTATTCTTGAATAATCTCATTAGCCTCATTTTTAATAATTTACTATTATAATATGGAAATTAATTGTATCACATTCTCATTCATTAATAAAATTAAAATATATTTCATTTCAAGCATTTCAATTCTAATTGAATTTTAATATAAAGAATAGCTAAATTAATTTATAAATCTCTCTCTCTCTTTCTCTCGTTAGTATAAGTTAGCCTAACTTCATGATTCATTATAAATATTTAACTGTAAATCCTTAGTAAAAGTGACTTAGTAGAACCAATTTTGCTAATTACAACATTCAAATTCACATGTACTACCAAGTCAACAAATGATAAGTGAAAAAATCTTTACAAAAAAGCATCTTGCTTGTTGTGGTGGTACATTTTGCGAAATATTTGAAAAGTTAAATCCACAAGAAAGTAAGTATAAAGATTTAGTGAGAAACATTTTATTTAAAATAAATATGACAATGTGAATACTAAATAAGCAAGGTAGAAGCAAATACCTAAGACTCTATTAGAGTTTTCATCAATTATAATCACAGGATGCATATATTTACTAACTTTATAATTGTCATTTAAGGCATTTATGTGACCAACAAACTTTTTAAGAGCAAAATATGCTTAATTAGAAAGAAAAAGAAAGTTTCCAACTTAAAAAGTTGTAATGCAATTAAATCATAAACAATTATTTGACTCTCTTTATCTTTATCCCTCATAATCCTAATGTTGTTTCTTTAATATTTATCTTATTTTCTCATGAACGGGCACATAGGTTTGGTGCACAAGTCATGACATAAGTATTTACACCTTACCTAATCATTCTCATCAATTTCCTAATTCATAATACAATAACATCATCTTAGTTAATTTCTTAATTTCTATGTTCATAACACAACCATACATATAAAAAACAAGGCCATAAGTGGTTTATCCTTTTAAACAAAACATAAAATCCAATTCTCAAAGTATTATGATATAATAGAATAAAATTAAATGATTTTCATTCCCTTTTTAAATATAAATATAGTTCATTTGTTTATTTTACTCACCATCATTTGCATTTGAAGTAATTTATTCTTAACTTACATGTGCAAGAAAGTAAAATAATGTTTTTTTCCATATAACATATGATATTGTATGGTAATAGGGCATTAATCAACTATATCATTGATTATGGGTATCCAAAAAAGAATTCTAGCACAAATAGTTAATTAGGTAGTCGACTATGAAAGTTCAAGCAAAAGTTTAACTTAGTTATAATCAACTATTGTTAAATAAATTATTTCTTATGAAAATAATAAATTAACATAAAAAGATATAAAATAGAAATCTTATGTAGATAATAATTAATTATTTAAATAAATTTGGAATGAGGAAATTATGTGATTTAATTAAGAAAAAATGGATAAACTAAAAAAGTTTAAAAATTAATAGTATTTAAAGGTAAGTATGTGAGTATCGATAAGATTTAGGATCTATTTTTGAAAATATCCCCATGTTTATTCCCTTTTAATCCCTTAAAACTCTAACCCTTTTTCTTACTCTCTATTTTCCTTAAAATCCTTAAATTTATTCTCACCTCACTTTCTTTCTTTCATATTTCAACTGTTCTTTTGATCAAGCTAAAAAGAAGCTAAATCTTATCAAATTCTTTATACAATCAAGATAAAGTCACTTAAACTGTCATTAATGCCTTTTTTATTTTCCCTTTGGAATTAGTAAAACCTAAACATTAAGCTCAAAAGGAAAATATAAACCTTAACCTTAAATTTAATGACTTTAAATGATTAAAAATTGCCAAATTTCAATCTTAGCTTCCAAGTATTTATTTCATACTAAACAAGTAGACATACTAACCAATATTAGAGATTTAATTAAAATAATTTGGATTGAGTTAAGGTTTTTAGTGAATATATATGAAATATGTTGATATGTGATGTGTTGGTTTGCTTTTAATGTTGTAATTGGCATAAATAAATTGTTATAAATGCATTTTGATAATTTACTAAGGATAATGGTATAATAAATTAATTTGTTTGGAGATTTTACCATATAAATATTAATTTTGCATTGAATTTCGTTAAAAACCTAAAGGTAGTCAACAATGTGCTCAAAGGCAAGCTCTTGGACAAGTATAGTTTACTACAAAGTTATAGTTTGCTCTCAAACCATTTGTAATACTAATTGACTATGCCCCAAAAGAATTATTCTTAAGGATTGTATAGTTAACTACGAGCTATTAGGATCACTGATGGTCACTCGATAGTTAACAATAACCCTACTTTTTGAAGAAAGGTCGTGGACTACAAGATTGTCATCTTACTTTCTAAAAGGCTATATACAGTCAACTATGTCTGTATAATTTGTTTTCAAGTAATGCATAATTAAGTATATAGTCAACTACACCCTTATATCCTTAGAAACTGATCCTTTTTTAAATGTGAAGGAATGAAGTGAGTCTTTTATGTTAAATACAAGTGTTGTACAGTGGAAATGATAATGAATGGTTGGTATGTGACCATGCAATAAGGCATAGATGTTTTGATTTGTAAAATGTCATATGAATCAAATTAAATTATGATGATTAGACTTGATATATGATAAATGATTTAGAAATTTAATATTAGGTTGCATTGATGACAATTATGTGTTGAATCGGATCTAGTAAATATTTGTAAAAGGATAAAGTAGGCCCTGGAAGGACAAAGTTAAGTTTGTGAAGAGATAAAGATAATCAGGAGTTACAAGGAAGTTTACCTGCTTTTGTGCAAGATTGATTGTTTACAAAATATTATTGAAATGTTTGCCTTAAACTACAAGTAATGTGGATTGATAATGTTTTGCATATTTTGGCTAGAATTAAATGGGCTTACAGGCCTTATTCTTAGAAATTTTAATTAATGTTAACTAATGTTATATCATTATCATTGATGGCTAAATTTAGTACTGTTTAAGTTAAATGTTGTAGTTAAAGGAGGATAAATACAGCTGGTAAAAATTTATATAATTTTTAATTTCTTTAAATTTATTTATCCTAGGATGTTTACAACTCCCCGCTAAATTTTGAACTTACTTTTTTGTATCTCTATTTTACATATTCTCAAGCTAAGCCACCATGACTACCTTAAAGTTAAATTTTTGAAAGCTCTCCAATATAACAATGGGCAATTATGCATGTTTTGATTGTGGATAGATAATTTAAATCTTGTCCTATATAGGGTGAAGGACTGGAAATAGGAAGATAAAAACTTATTCCATTTAGTACTAGTTAGACTAACTTATTCTCAACTTTAGATGGATTATAAGCAGACCTAATTCCTCTTGTTATCGAATCAATTTTTATAAAAAAAAATCTTATTAATTTCTCCTTGGTGCTTAATTATTCACCTAATAATTCATATATGCTTTAATATATAAATGAAAAATGTATATTAGGCTAATGGAAATAGGGTAAACAATTTCTACACTAATTACAACTAGGGTTAGTTCGTGCCATTAGAATATTGTCTTGAATACAATGCCTAGGCATAAAGCTCATGTGGTAGGGAGATGTCAATTTAGGAAGCATACTTTTATAAGCCTATTCATAATTACCTTAGTAATACATTTATAACTTATATTACATAATGAGATAAGTTTTCATTAAAAGCATATAAGGTGCATTCCCTCATACTCTCCTTTTATGTTTGCATGCCCTACTTTGAATTATGAAAGCAAAGATTCATGTAGATCAATCATGACATATGCTTAGTCTATTTCCCCTGGTTCTCACTTCTATCATGATATCCACTTTAACTATCTTATTGATTCTATTCCTGATAGGTGTTAAGCACTTATGATCAAAATATTCCATTGGAAGCTCTAACAACTTGACCTAAACAACAATTGCAGAATCAATTGAAGCCTTACTTAGGTTGAAGTTTGGGATCCATCCTTGAACCACTAGATAATGATCATAAATCATCCAAAGTCCTTTGGTTAAGACAAAGTCCCAAAAATTCAAAAGATAATAGTCATAGTAAAGGCCAACTATTTTAAAATTTTCAATTTCTTGTCATATTTGCACTGACTTCCTCTTAAGGGGAAAAAAATTAACTATTTTTCCCATCAATTTGATTATCAAACTTTGTTGCCATGATTTTTTTATTTAAATAAGTTCTTTTTCTTATAGTTTTAATAGAGGATAAACTCGCTTGTCGTTATAATCTTATCAATTATTATAACTCTCAAAATTTGCATCAAAACCATTCTCCTCCTCCTCTCTAATTATTCCATCTTCTTCATCCTACCCAACAAAGTTTTTTTATAATTACGAAAACGAAAACTCCAATAGGTGATTTTATTAGAATGTTTATGTGTAAGCTTAAGAACTAAATAAAAAATGAGAAATAAAATAATTAATTATTTAATAATAATGACTTATAAATAATTAGACGTAGAATATATATATCACGATTTTATGCATGGTTTGTATAAGTAAAAATATATCAACGATGCAAGCTTGAAATAATTTTTTTATTTTTTATTTTTTGTATTAGGAGAACTTGTGGTTTGTGACGAAGGAGCAGGTTTTCGTAATTAAACCCCGGAAGTTGCGGTGCACACTCCATAGGGATTTGTTTTCTTTGGAGAAAACAATACAAAGGGAAGCTTCGTTTGGCAATGTTATTATATTTGATTTGGAATCTCAATAAATAAATATTGGAATTAAACAGTTGAATTAGGTTCCTTCCTTATCTCTCAAAACACCTGACAGCGTGATTTCGTTCCAAATCCCAATGCTAATTAATACTATTAATATGAATATAATATTGAATCGAATGCCAGATTAGCGGATGCAGAGAATTCTCCTGGCCAAGTTATTTTAATTAATTGAAGACCATTTTTGACTTCAATGTGTGCTGGCAGATGCAGTAGACTTCTTTCGTTCTTTATTATTATTATTTTTTAATAATTTGAAACTAATTCTTCAAATTTAAAAAGCGTAAGCATTGCGTAAAGTTGAAGCTAGAAAATGAATACGCATCTTTTGCAATCAAACGTTAAGTAACGCTTACCCCCCGTTACAGTATTGCTTAGTAACGTTTAGAGCTTATTTAGTATAATGATAAAAATAATTTATTATTAATTGATTTTTATGTGTAAGTTAATTTTATATTTGATATGAATTTAAGTGATGATTGGGTTTTTTTAAATAAATTGTAAAAAAAATAATTTATTATTTAATTATAATTAAAATTAAAGATTAAATTTTGAATGTATGAAGAGATGCCAAATTTTTAAAAAATATCAAATTTCATTTAAATTAAAAATTAGAAATGATAATAAATTATCCAATAATCAATAAAATATGTAAATCCATACTCCTTTTAATTTTGACAATATCTTCTTGGTAAACCATGAGATCATATTTATTTGAGAGAAATTACAGTATATTATTGATTAAATAGTTTATTGATATATTATAGATTTATTTGCACATTAAACTTATTTTTTTTAAATTTAAATTTCATGCATTTTTAATAATATATCAATAATCAAATTTGGTGATATATTAATACATTATATAATTAGTAATATAGCACGTAATTTTTCCTATTTTTTAAAGTTAAAACGTAGCATTCGGCCTCTCGATGGAGACCATCACTGCATCACATGGAAATCGTGGCATGGCGGCCAATTCCGAAGAAATAAAACTGAAATCAGCATTTGGTGGGAAGCTACTTGGAAATTTCTTAAACTCACCTGTTTCCCTACCCGACTGCTATGCCAAAACCTTCACTTGGTACGCCATTTTTTCTTTTAAATTTTTGGCGTCCTTTAAATTAATGGCAAGCCGCCTACCAACTTTTCGTTTTGAAATCTTGTAAGTCAGTTCATCCTCCTGGTTAAATTAAATAAATAAATATAATATTTAATTTTTTTATTTATCAAAAGACTTTAACGTTCTTTAAATTTTATAATTAATATTATTAATTATTAATTTTATCTCTATTATAATTATAATTTCTTTGTTTAAATATAATACTAAAATAAATGATAAAAAATAAAAAATAAATATATATTTAATAATAAATTTTAATATTTTTCATCTATTTAATATATCAAATAAATGAATAGATAAATAATTATATTAATAAAAATAAAAATAAAAATAAAAAATTAATAATACTAATCATAAAATTTAATAAATATATTAATGATCACTTTTATAAATAAAAAAAATTAAATTTTATATCCACCCTAAACTAAAATATTAACAAGTTGCTTCTGCTTCTGGCATATTCCATTCTTGGACGTATCTGCAATTGCAAATGAAAAATGTACCAAAATTGAAGGATTTTTTTATGCTTTCTTTCCTCATTTTTTGTCACAAGCTGAAAACATCCAATTTTAATGTAATGACAGATGGCAGATGGTCCGTCAACGTCAAGCAGCCTAATGTATTTTTGAGTCACGCCTCCATATTTGAATTTTACAGTAAGCTTTTGAGCTTGGGCCCAATTATTTTCTCTCTTTCTTTTAGTGAAATGAGACCATTAATCTGACATAGGATAGGAGAGAGGGAGGGATCATTGGGCACAGACCATTTTATTAAATTAGGCTCAAATAATATGGCCTAACAATAAGAGCCTAATATGTGGCCCAAACACTTGATTGGGCTTAAATAAGCTGAACGATCCGTAAAGTTGTGTACGTTAATTTTACCCATATTTGATGATAAAAAATTCTAAAGAGATTATGTGAGTAGACTCTAGGTTTCCATATTAATTTTCGTATAATTAATTTTTATAATTTTGATTTCACCCAATCAATTTAAAATAGTTTTTAAGAGAATAATGACATATTTAATAATTTCATATTTAAAATTATAAAATAATTCATGAGTTATATAAGGTTGTAATTTTATTTCTAAATAATAATTTGTATATATAATTTTATTATTTAATCATATTATTTATATAAACAGAATTATTTGTACAAATGAATAAAATTATATATATATATAAACAATTATTCATAGGTAAAATTATAATTTTGTATAATTTAAAATTTTTAAGAACGATGTTATTAATTTCATCTAAAATAACTCTCAAATGATATGATAGAATGTTGAAGGAATTTATCAACATTGGATATTTAAAAATGAATTATTCATCAATTAAATAGTTGTGTAGGATTGCAACTTCGCTGGTTGCACAATATGATCGAACATACACATGTTGGCTGCAAATGGAGTCTAAACAACGCAGTGAATGAGAGGATTATTATCACAATTTGCTCACAAAAACAATGATATGACATCCTCGCCTCGCCAATCCCAATAAGCTGTTGTTGGCCATTTTGTTTTTTTAATAAACATTATAGATAAGCATAAAACTAAATTAAAATAATTGCCACACCGCACTACAATCAGCAATAAAAAAATATGTTCCCTCCAACTTGAAAAAGAAAAACAACACGCAATCGGCCAGAATCAATTAATCTTTGCTTGCTTAAGATTGAGAAGGATTCATTGGATGCATCTTTTACAAAATCCCAAGATTTAAGTGCCTTAAAGGGAAAACCGACGTGAGGGCCCATCATTCTGGTGTTTATCCATTTGGAGGACAATGCGCCGCCGCCGTCGCGTCTCAGCCACCAATCCTCTGCTTCCTATCAGAATTTGACTCCAGCCACAATTTCCATTTGTCACTTGTCGTGCTCGCTTACTTTTACCTTTTCTAATTTTCTTTTTTCTTTCTTTCCTTCCTCCGTTTACTTTTCTCCTTTTTCGGCCCTTATCCTAATAAAAGATGGATTAATAAAATATATTCTTTCTTTTCTAATAATATTTATTCCTCAACTTTCTTTATTTTTATACATTTATCTTAAATAGCACATAAAAAATAAAGATATTAATTTTTACTCCACACTAAAAAGTTGAAAAGAAAATTCACTTCCTGAAAGGTGATATTAAATCCAAAATTATTTACTTAGTATGACACGAAGCTGATGTTTTTGATACGTAATTGAGGCAATTTAAAGCAAAATTTGCACCAAAATTATAGCAAGAATATAGAACGATAAAGTCAAACAAATGCAATTGAAGAAAGTGAAAGATCATGTCAAAATCCGAATCCTGGATGTCGGAGGAAGGAGCAAGTACCTGATATGGATCAGAAGAACAAACCCAAATGGATAAGAAAGGGAAGAATATAACGAATGCAAAATCATTAAATGTCGAGGATATTAATAAAGTCATATGAGTATATTTATTTAGATTGTACTAAATTTGAATCCTATAAAAAATAAAATATATTAGAATGAGTAGACTATTTCAATTCAACGTACTAAAAAGGTAAAAATTGACTATTTTTAGTTGCGTCTCATCGTTTACCTATTAATTTATTTAATTTTCTTCCTTTTTGTTTTCAAAATATCAACATATTGTGACCAATGTACTCGTCGCCTCTTATTTTCTGTAGCTCCCCCCTGAGCTGACAACAACAACGCCAACTGCGAGAGAAGTTATGGATAGGGTGTTTTCAGTGGACGAAATCTCCGACCAGTTATGGCCGCCACCAATATCCACGGCAGCTGATCAATCATACAAGATGAATCGTAGCGCTTCCGAGTGGGCATTCCAGCTATTCTTGCAAGAAGCTTCCTTGGCATCAGAAACATCCCCTCCTTCTTCATCGTCAGCTGCTGGGACAAATGACGTCGTCGTCGTTGAGATCAAGGACCAAACCAAACTGGAGCAGACCACCAAAAGGACTAATTCGATGACCGTTCAGAAGAATGCTGCCATTTTGGGCAATGGGTCTGCTTCGAACATTCCCGTTGATTCCGAGGATTACCAGGCTTTCCTCAAGAGCAAGCTCAATCTGGCATGCGCTGCGGTGGCTTTGACTCGGGTAATTAATTCTTTTAGTTTCTCGATTTATGAATGTAGCTTGCCGAGAATTCGGGTTACAGAAATGCAAACAGATTATGCTATGTAATTGGTCTTGGTTGGTTTTTAATTTTCGTGCGCTTAATTCCTTCCTTAATTTTTTTTTTCTCTGGGTTAAGAAAAATCCAAAAGTTGAAGGGCAGCGGAAATTGTTCACCTTCCCTGTTCATTATCTTGTTTGGACATTTTAGGAATGCGAGAATAAGCTAGCTATATCTATGCCTCAGGCTCTCAGCCAACATGGTAAACTCTATGCCTTCGGGTTCAAATTTAAAATTTAGGCTCCAATTGTTTTGACGGAGAGTATTTTTCGTATAATCAAAATGGTAAAAAATAATTGATAATCAAAATTATTTTTCTCTCCTAGGATGACTCTAGGAATCAATTTTTTTCATAAAAGATATACAGTACTCCTTTATTTCCATATAATGAAATGAAAATTTTCTGCAAAAATTGTCTTTCGAAAAACAAAAAACCACTTATAAAACTGGGCTTTTCTTTTGGTATCTGACGTCTAAGAGTGCAGATAGATATTTTCAATCCGTTCGTTTTCCTCTTAAAATCGGTTATCTGTAAGTGGACATGCATACAACTATGGCACTTTTCAAGTTGGTGACCGTTTATGTATACCAAATTTTGGACCTAAGTCATTGGAATTTTATACAAGCCCCTAAACTTGGAAGTAAGGAAAACACAGAACCACTCCTAGACATGAAAATAACAGAAAAATTCAAGAAGTTTGTTGGCGCCCAAAAGGGATCCAAACTTTAAGGAAAAAAACTTCTAAAGAGGCTCAATATTTATCAATCTTCTAGGGGTACACGATCCCAAAAATCATTTGACTCAGAGGGGATCCATAGAATCATGTCTCCCCTCTCTAGCCATATTCTGACCAATTGTGTGATCTAAACAAGTAGTGTTCCACAGAGGTGAAAGTTAGCTAGCGGCCATCCACTTCTAGGAGCAAGGGTTGCTTTAACCATGGAAATTCTCGGAGCATGTGGCTTGATAGGATTAGAATAAAAGTCTCATCGTGGTTCACGAGAGACACAGGAATGTCACACTTGACTTGTCAGAATCTTTAACCGCTCAGCAATGGTATCACTAATACCTCACACAGAACCCTCCACTACCTTGTTCTATATTGTGCCTCTTGTTCCTCACATGATCAGTCAACATGATTCTCCATACTAAGTTGTTAATACCTGAGTCTGTACTTCCTTAGCAGCACCTCCTCATTATAAATACCCCTCTGTCACAAATCCCAAGATAGGCAGCAATGGTGTCTTACCATAGAGGAAACCCTGAAGCACTAGAGAATACAGGAAAGCATCCCTTCTTACTCCATCCGTCCGGAGTGCTTATTTTTCACACCTTCCTAAACCACACTTTGAGATTCCATTACTGTACTTACACCTCTCATCATTCTCAAATCCATTCTCCCCCAAAACAGAGACTAGATTACCCTTGTAGGAAATAGCTATATCTAGGACTAAAAACTACACTAAAAAAAAGCAGTACCTTTGATAGGCAATAGGTAACATTCCTAGGAGAATGGCTCTAAAAAGGCATTATAGTTTTATGTCAATTCTTAACAACTTAGTGTCAGATTCCGAATGTGGGACTGGGAATCTAGTTAACGGGGGGCCAAGGACTTGTAACTTATAATATTTTTGATGTTGAAGACGTTCTCTTTTCAATATTACTATGGTGTTGCTAGATGATTGGAACTTTTTGTGTATGGGCAATAGACCAAGAGATCTTTACCAGGATGCAAGTTTTTTTAAAAAAATGAAAAAAAAAAAATTGCCATTTGTTTGAAATTATGTCACTGTTTCCCCCTTCCCCTTATATTTGTTTTGAGAATTAGACCAGTATCTAATTTTGTCTCCTGCTCATGGCAATAGGGATCTTTGGTCAAGTCTGTGGATTCAGCCACTTTTCCTGAAACTAAATCACAGGCATCTATTCCGTGTCAAGTTGGGTCACAGGCTACTTCAACAGGTTTGAATTATAGACATATGTGTATGTGTTCATCAAAGTTTATGCTAATGCATGTGCAGTTAAGTATATGAAAAAATACAGTTATTCTATCTATTTTTTTTAAGAGTCACCAAAGAAAGTGGATGACATTCATGAGATCCACTTCTTACGAGCTAACATATCTCCACGGTCTAGTTTTAGTCGAAGTATCACAAATCTTCTCCACTCATCAGATTAATCTTTGCATTAGAAGCTTTAGAGGTTGAGTTTACTCATAATGTGGGTAATACTTCCTGAAGTCATTTTAGTCTTTTGTTATTGCCTGTGTAGTATCTAGCCCATCTGGTAATGATCCATCAACAATACAAGATAAAGATGCCAAAGGACAAGTTGGGGTTCCAAACTTACCTGCCATGCAAAAGAAAACTGCATTTATGATCAGGCCAACAACAAGTGGATCATCAAGAGAAGTGTCAGATGATGAAGAAGCTGAGGGAGAGACTGAATTGACTGAAAATATGGACCCTGCTGATGCAAAACGAGTAAGGAGGTAACCGTGGTATCTGTAGTGTTCTGTTTTTGGTACTGGAAATTGCTGACAAGTAATTGGGCTAGTTAGGAATTTGAACTTTGTTTAACTAAATTATGATATGTTTGGGAATTAGGGGAGGAAGGAAAATGAAGATAGAATGAGAGAAAATGGAAGGTAAGGCAAGGGAGAAGAATGGATGGTCAAGAGAAGACTTACCTTCCCCTTGATTGGGTGTATAGAAAATCCTCCAAAATCTCTCAGTTTGAAGGAATACAAAATAGTGAATAATAGAGGGTGTTGGAGAACTCCGGGGGATTAGTTATAAACCTCCAATCTCTTCCTTTCCTTAATCAAAGCTTCCTACCAAGGAACCTTCCTTTCCATTCTCCTCTGTCCAAACATAGTGGTAGAGCTCCTTGCTGAATAAATCATCACAAGGCAGAAATTGCTTCCTGTTATATTAGATCTTTAAAGTATTTCTTTCAAACTATCCAACATGTTGACAAAATAATTTCTGTGTTGGTGATAAAGCTACACAATGATTCTCTATTCCTTTTTTCCCCCTCCTTTTCTTTTAGTTATGTTGAAACATTAATTTGTTTGGTTAAACCTTAAAGGATTAATTCTGCCTTGTCGAGTTAATGCATGATAACATTTATTTTTCAGGATGCTTTCCAACAGAGAGTCAGCTAGACGCTCAAGAAAAAGAAAGCAGGCCCATTTAACTGAGCTTGAAACACAGGCACTCATTTTTCCCTTTTAAGATCTGTCATTTTCTGCCAGTGTTCACGTTGTTAGTTCTGTGAAGTGACGTATGCATGTTTCTAACTTGATGTTCTTTCTTAGGTTGCTCAATTAAGAGTTGAAAATTCATCGTTGTTAAAGCGCCTTTCTGACATAGGCCAGAAATACAATGAGGCTGCTGTTGATAACAGAGTATTAAAGGCTGATGTTGAAACATTAAGAGCAAAGGTGAAGAGGTTTTTGTCAGATGTCTTTCAGTTAATTACTTTTCTATAGGCTTTGGTTAAAACCCATGACGGAATGCGTACTGGCTCTTGATAAGGAGTTCCCTATCTGCTGGCAAGCTGTTGGTCATCAATTTCGTAGCTTAGAGAAACTAAATTAAAGAAACAAATATTAATTTTCAAGTAAAATCATTAACGTTTTGACCTGTCTGATATTTCTTTCATGCAACTCTGATATTTTTAGGTGAAGATGGCTGAAGAGACCGTCAAAAGAATTACTGGGTTGAACCCGATGTTTCATGCCATGTCTGAGAGATCATCAATGAGCATGGCGTCTTTTGATGGAAGCCCATCGGACACATCAACCGATGCAGCTGTCCTGGTGCAAGATGACCCGAACCATCACTTTTATCAGCCCAGTTCTAATAATCCTATGCCGAGGCAGGAACCTAGAGTCAACAAGAGGTTGGGGGACATCTCTTCCATTGATAGTGTGCAGCAGAACGCGGCAGCTGTGATAGCCGGGAACAAGATGGGGCAAACAGCTTCCTTGCGGCGGGTTGCCAGCTTGGAACATCTGCAAAAGCGGATTAATGGAGGCGCAGTGGAATCAAACGGTCCCCCGTCCAATGGAGAGCAGTAGTATTACCAGGAACATAAAAATCAAAGTTCACATAGGTGCTTAGTTACTGATAGATCGTGAAGTTGCTCTAAGACATTGTTGTTAGTGAGGGCCCATTCATCCAGACTACATTGTAAATTTGATTAATTTGTTGGTAATCTCGTTTCATATTATGTTTCGTTGTTCTGTCTCTTAACATTTTTTTCCGTAAAATCTGACATTCTAATCTTTTGATCACAACGCATCCAAATTGACTGTTCGAACTGAACTACAACCAGCTTTATTTAGAATCCCCTTAACTCTCATCTCTTTCCTCACTGTTTCAACATCTTTCCACCTTCCCGCAGTAGCATAAACATTGGACAGAGCTACATAGTCCTCGCTCTTAGAAGCCAAATCTTCAGAACTCTGTGCCTGTTGTATTTGGATGAGAAGCTTCCCCACCTTTTCGCCCATTATTACATCTCCATGAATCTTGCATGCGCTAAGCAAAATCCTCCATAGAACGTCATCGGGACTAGCTGATATCCCCATTATGAAATCGTAAGCTTCTTGTAATTGTCCCGCTCGGCCTAGGAGGTCTACAATGCAACCATAATGTCGCCTCTGAGGCATCACTCGAAACTTCCTCTTCATTTCATGGAATAAATGAAGACCTTCTTCAACAAGCCCGGCATGACAGCAAGCTGAAAGCAGACTCGTAAAAGTAGCTGCATTTGGCTTCAATCCATAAGCTCTCATTTCATCCAAAAACTCCAAGGCCTGTTTCCCTTTTCCATGAATGGCAAGGCCGGTTGTCATGGCCGTCCAAGTCAAAATGTTTTTCTGATGCATTCGCCTAAAGACAGCTGAAGCACTGTCAAGACATCCACATTTCGAGTACATATCCACAAGACCAGTGCCAATGAAAACATCGTCTTCGGGAGTAAACACTGTCTTCGCAACAAAGCCGTGTACACAAGCACCGGTATCTAACATACCCAATTGAGAAGCAGCTGATAGGACACAAACCATAGTAGTATCGGTTGGCTTAGCTCGACTCTCATCGATCAACATGTCTCGAAACAGAATCAACGCATCACGAGCATACTTCTTGTTCCCTTCCTTTTGGGAGCAATAACCCGTCATCATTGCATTCCACGTGACGCTGCTTCTTTGGATCATTTCATCAAACACTCGTCGTGCTGATGCAATATCTTTGTTGGTGGCATAAAAGTGAATGGTGGTTGTTGGAACCAACATGTTTGATAAAACCCCATGTTTCACTGTGCGGGCGTGTAGTTGTCTGCCTACCCACAAGGTTGAAACTGAAGGGGAGCGAGCACAAGCTCCAAGGACAAAGATGTAAGTGTAATGGTCGAAGACCATGTCTGGCCTTGAAAACCCATCTCGGAAGACAAGAAGAGAGTGATTGGGCTGAGAGCATCTTATCAGAGTATTGAAGAGAAACAAGTCCGGCGTGCGCAAGTGTTGGAACACCCAGTGAGCATGATTGGCGGCGCTTGTCGATGGCGAGCTGCAATAAAGCTCAATAAGCTTGGCGAGTAAGGTGGGCGATTTTAGGCCATTGGCGATTAGTTGAGCGTGAATTTGTTTGATGTGGTTGGTTGATTTGAGGAAAGAATGCAGGAACCAAACACATTTGAATCTTGAGAGAGAGGGGGGCATGTGGTGTGATTTTACATAATCATAATGTAAAATAACAAATCAACAAACATTAAATAGGTACATGTTGCTCGAAAAGAAAACTACAAAACCGAATGGATTTTGTTGAGGAGGAAATTATTTTAATTCTGCCTTGGCACATTATTCTCCTTTGTTACGGACTATTAACTAAGTTACTCATTTCTTTGTTTATTTGAAAAAAATAGCATGTAATTTAGGATAATTTCCATACATTATCATTGACCTGTGTATTGTCTTCTTAATTATGAAAATATTTATAAATCACGGATCTAAGTAAGCCTTTTCGTTTACTATATGTTTGTCAAGAGATTAGTTTAACACTTATTCACCCCCCCCAAAAAAAAATTAACAATTCAAAATATATTTGTTCCGAAAAATGGGAAAGAAAAACTTAAATAAGTAGGTATTTTTTAGAGTTGGAATTCCGTGCATGTTCGTAGATTTCAGAAATAAAGAGGTATTGAGTTGGAACTCCAATGGAGAAGTCAAACACAGCAAATGCACTTGGAAACGCTCGGCCTGACCACCTGGCCAAATTACTATTTCTGACATAAACAATGCATAATACAATATATTAATCAAAAACTTGGTTTGTTTTCTTACGATATGTGATTAGGTAAATTAAACAAGGGTAATTTCTAATTAATAAATATTTGTTATATAATTATTAAATTAGTCCTACTTTCTTCAAAATATATATTATTTGACTAAAATGTTTTTCTATTAATAGTAATAACTATAAAAATTATTAAATTACTCTCTCTGTTTCTTTTTATCTATCGCATTTTGAAGAATTTTTTTTTCTTTTTTATTTGTCACTTTAGAATTCTAATAAAATATTAAATATTTTTTTTAAATTTATTTTTCTTTTTCATTAATAAATATTTTATTATCTGTATTATTAACCCATTTGCATTTATTCATTTACATTTCTCTTTCTATTTTTAACTATCTTAAATTTTATGCATAAAGGGTAATCTTGTAAAGTTCACTAATAATAAATAAATTAAATTACTTTCTTAATATATGTGAAGTTAGTTAATGACGATAGATAAATAGGAACGAAGAGAGTATTTATCACTAACTTACTTTTAATAATTAAAAAAAATTATAATAATTGTGCAATATGTAAAATTTTTATCATATATGTTTTTAAATATAAAAAAATTGATATCAATTTGAGCCATAAAATCGATTTAATGACAAGCGAATTGAATATTATAATTAAGTTGTACAAGTTTTACAATTTTTCTAAATTTTTTAATGCTAACCCTATTTCTATTACATCTCTCTCAAATATAATAATTTTAATTTATTGTATAAGGAGAATAATTAGAGTAACTAGTGTACTCCTGTTTGAATAGAAACATGTACAAGCATGAGATAAATTAAAAATTGATGTCTTGGTAAATGTGAGAATGCGAATTTTGTGAAAAAATGAATAAGAAAAGTTCAATAAGGTCTTAAAGTATAAGATTTTGAATAATTATAAATAAGTATGAAAGAGATTTAAAGAAAATTTTAAAAATTACCCCTAATTATTATGGATTAAAAATTAGAGACAACTTCTTCTCCTTTCATTTTTCTTCAAATTTCCTAACTTCCTTACAACCTTATGATCTTCTCCTTTTTCCTCTCATCAATTATTCAAGGTAAAGAAATATTCATCTTTAATTTCTTCATTTAATTAAAATAAGAACATGAGAATATTTTTTGTTTCCTCTTAGTTGGTGAAGAGATTTGAATTTATTTAGTTTCTATTGGGGAATTCCAACCTCAACCTAAGAACTTTAAATTTTGGTGTAATTAGAATTGAAAATTTTTTTAATCTAACTTCCTAATAAATCTCTTTTATAAAGGATGAGTGGATACTCCATCCATTTTTTTAAAAATTTAAACAAAATGAATTAAAATGTAAAGTTTTGAGTTTTATGACTTTATAACCATAAGTGCTTGATCTTGATATATATATGGTGATTTACATCAAATACGATAATAGAAATGGCTCTAATGGTGTGATAATAACTTGCATTCATGAGTTCATGATATTTAATTGAGTATTAAATGCATCAAAAATTTGAATTTCCAATGAAAAATGGAAAAACTCGTTAAAACAACAACAATGTTCATATGTGAAGAGAATTTTAGCTTAAATTTCATTGGCTTGAGAAGTGATTGATTGTGAGAAAATATTATTGGAAGTTATGGAAAGTTCTATGAAATCCTTTATGAAGCACTTCCTAAATTATAAATCCTCTATTTTACATTTGTTTTAACAAATTATATATCATTGGAAAGGTAATTGAGTCTATTTTTTAATAAAACTAGTTTCATAACAAAATATTATGAATATTTTGAAATATCCCTAAAAAATTGAATAAAGATTAAAAATTCAAGATTTCAAAAAAATTAAAATTTTGGGCCTAACCTTTCAAAAGTAATAACGCTTTTAAATTTTAACCATTTTATTTAAAAGATCAAAGTTTTATGAATAATAAATTTATAAATTTTGAATATTCATAAAATATCATTCAAATGTCAAACCTAATATGATCATTTAGTGTACTATACTCAATCTACATTGTATTATCATGATTTATAATAGTTCAATATGGAACATCTAATTCTCAAGCATTAACACTAACTTTACACAAACATTAAATTAATTTAATTATGCCCATTCTCATCACAAATAAAATTCTATTTTCTTAAATTTAATTATCATCCTAATCCCACCCGCAATAATCTTAATTATTAATATGTATATATAATTATTAATAAAATAATTATGATAAATTTTAAAATATTGGGTGTCACAAAAATGTTTTAAAGGAACTAAAATCACTATTAAACTTTTTTATACGATGCAAAAGTTTGTTTATAATAGAGCTAAATAAAACTAGATGCTTATTTGTTTAAGCTCAAATTCAATGTAAATAAATTAACCTAAGCTCAAATTTGTTGAGTTTACAAATTCAAATTCAATCTTAATATTACATGAGCTTAAATGATATATAATATATTTAATGATTATTTTTAGTAATTTACAATAAAAAAATGACAAAAAAATTTGGATTTGTTTGTTTTTTGTTTTAAAAATAATTTTCTATTTTTTAAAAAAATAGAAAAACTTGTGTGATGACTTATTTTCAAAAAATATTTTTTAAATATATAACTTAAAAATAAAAAATAAAAATAATTTTTAATTATTTTTTGAACATATTTTTTTATTTTAGTTGTTAATTTTATAATTAAATAAAATATTTTCTTATTTACAATATCAACTACCCGCTAGTCTTCATTTCCCTTCAATTCAAAAATAATTTTTAAAAATAATTTTTTAGAATAATTTTCAAAAATATAAAAATAAAAATATATCCAAATGCACTCTTTATTTTCATGTTTTTTATTTTTTTTGTTTTTTCTTCAAAAAGAGGAAAACATGATGATACTAATTACGATATGTTTAATAATACTAAAGTATTTGGTATTGAATTTTGAGTGTTAAATTTGTAACATTTGAATAATTTCTTATCTTAAAAATAGAATTTAGTTAATAATTTGAAAATTTATTACAAATTTTATAAAATTTGAAAATTATCCTTGGTTGTGATTTCAAAAATTCTATATACTTAATGCTAAATGATGTGAAAGGATTATATATTCAATTATTATTCCAAAAGTAGAGATAATATTGGATATATTTATCTAATAAAATTTTATCAAAACAAAAGTAACTATTAAATTTATTCATCTGATAAATAGATCTAACAGATTTTTACTTAATTAATCTTAACAAATCAAGCAAATATAATATAATTTTAAATTTAAATCTATTTAACTAAGCATCAAACTAATTTTTTAAACATATTTTTATTTATTATACTATTTTCACATTTAATTTATTTTTTAGAAGGGGCCAAATTCATAATTTTTACATAATTTAAAATTTAACCTAGAAGTTAAATTGCATCCATTCTTAATATATATATTTTAGTTTTGTATTATCATTTATTCATGTTTTGTCTTGACATTAAAAATTGTTAAAGATAAAACCTTTTTGTCATAGATTGTAATCCTCTAAAATGTAAGATACATTCTAAAAAATAAACTAACATCAACTATCTTGACAAAAAATTAAAAGAATTAATAGTTATAATTTCAAAAATTACTTTTTTAATTGATTATGATTTATCAAATTCTAAATTATTGTTTTCTTCAGTAAAGATTTTGATATTTCATTTTACTTTTTAAATTGCAATATTATACTTCAAAGAAGCTAAATCCCTCGTATTATCAATAAAATTAGTTATTATTAATTTTCTTACAATGATTAGTAGTGTAAAAAGTTTTACATTAACACTACATCAAATTTAAACTCTTTAAGAATTTAAATTTGATTTACTTTTAATTAAATTAATTTTGTACTATCATTTATCCATGAATTACTACATAAATAAAAATTGATAAAAATTTTATTACTAAAATTTATTAAATTCTATTACTTATTAAATGTCGTATCATCTTCTTACTTACACTCATAGTATAAAAAATTTACATTAAAATGAATTAAATTTAAATTCAACAACTAATTACAAAATAAATACATGTGTTATTTTATTAATTAAGTGAACAAAAACCCGATACAAGGGATTAAATGCACAGTTAATAAAATTAAAGTAAATCAACTGTACATTTTTATAGTTTAAAATTTTATATGTATATTATTGATAATTAAAAGGCATATACAAAATTTATCTAAAAATATTTAAAATTAATTTAATGTTAATGTAAATTAATTTTATATTATTATTCACTCATATATTACTTTATTACAGACAAAAATTATTAAAATTTTTTATTGATAAAAATGTTAATTATTTTTACAACATGATATATTTCTGTTGCCTATAAAATTGGATTAGTAAACGGAGAAAAATTAGTTAAAATTTTATTTGCGTTTGATGTAAAGTTCTAAACCACCCTTGTACATGTGTATTCAATTTGTAATAATTAAGTAATTAATTGATAATTATATTTATTGTATTATAATTATTGATAATGAGTTAGAAAATAATAAATATATAAAATTGCAATCGAAAACTTTAAAATAAAATTTTTGAAACTTTAGCAAAATTTTTCCCTCAAATATAATGGAAAAAAAATTAAAAAAAAATCTAGACTTACTCAGGTTTCAGCTTCTGTCAGTTTAGGGCAGGGATATATATATTAAGGTAAGGGCTCGTTAATTTTCTATGTTTAAAACGGTTTTCTTCTTCTTCTTTTTTAAAGAAGAACCTATTTGAAAATATGTTTTTAAAAAAATTATTTCTAAAAATTATAATTCTAAATATATAATTTCAAAATGAAAAAATTAATTTTTAAATATTTTTAATTTATTTTTGTTTTAAATATTAATTTTATAATTTAATAAAATATTTTCTTATTTACAATAATTATAACCTTTTATTCTTTATTTTTATACAATCTGGAAACAATTTTTTTAAAAAATAAAATATAAAAATAAAAATATACCTAATCACACCCTGATCTTCTCATATTTTCAGCCTTCAAGAGGCAAAAATACTAATATACCATTTTTTTATAAACTTATTTTCGTTTTACCGTGATTTCGAAATTTATTACCAAAATACGCAGGACGCCATTCAAAATGGCGTCTGCAGGATGGCGAGGCGCTATACGATGTGGCGCCTTTGCACTCAAACCGCATGGGAGGCGCCATATTGAATGGCGTCCCATAGCTGAAGGCGCCATCCAACTTGGCGCCATTGTGAATTTTTGCACTTTGGAGGCGCCATTCAAGGTGGCGCCATTGGGTTTAATATTTTGGGAGGCGCCAAATGCAATGGCGCCTCCTGCTCTATATATACCCTAACCCTCCGCTCTTCGCCCTTCACTCTTCGCACCTTTCCCTTTGTCATTCGTTGTTCGCCGTTCGCCGTTCACAGCTCTTCCTATTTGTACCGTTTCTCATTTTCCCACCCATAAATTTTCATCCTTTCTTACTTCTGTCCATTACATCCAGCAACATTTTCTTCGTTGGATTTCATTAACAGCAGATCTGCTCTTCTTTCCTTGCTCTTCCTTCTTTTTACTGGTTAGTATCTTTATAATTTCTACATTTATATTATAATTTTTATTAGTTATTAGAAGAATATACTTTACAATGATAGAGAAATTTTTATTTTATGTTAATTATTATAATTTATTATGTGAAATTATGAACTAGGATTTAGAAAAAATTTGTAAAAATTTATATGAACTGTGATAGTTTGTGATTTTAAAAGAAGAACAAAAGGGATAAAGAAAAATATCCTAAAATAAAATTTATGATTTAGATAAAAATTATGTTTAAAAATTTTTTAAATATAAAATTTTTTAGGATATAAGATATGATAAAAATAAGATTATTTTTATTTTATGTTGATTATTACGAGAATATATTGTCCTATTGATTAATATTTTTATATTAATTTTGAAGTAATATAAGTTGAAATAAATAAATATCAATTGAGAAAATTTTGTAAAGACTTGATATCTTATGTATTATTTTTATTTATTTTATCTTTTTTATTGTATATTTTTCTTATTCTTTTTGGTTAACTCATGGTATTTAAACCATATACACTAATATTTTTTAGTAGTAAGATATATTAATTTTTTAATTATAAATGTATTCTATATAAATTATATATTTCATTTAATTAATTAATTTATTATACATTCTATTTTTTATTACCTTATACCTTACGTATTGTTTATTTCTTATTTACTCTATTGTATTCTTTTTATATCGACTCGTATTGTTTATTGTTTAAACATCAACATCATTAATTAATATAAATATAATAAGTTATATTTTATTTTTAGCTTATTTTAATATTTTAAATAAATTAAAGCTTTAATATACATTTTATTAAAAAAATAATTAATTTCATATTATATTTTTTAAAAAAATACTTAGTAATTAAATTAAATTTTATTTATATAAATTTTTTCATTTTTTTGTTGATAATAATTTTTAAATATTATGTTTTAAATTTAAAATACATCAACTAAGATTTCTCCAAGGGTCTACAGTTCATACATTTATTTTTCTTCATTTCATCTGCTTTGTTTAATGTTTTCTTCTTTCTTTTTTCAATCATTCTATTAAAAGTTCAAATACAATATATTGAATAATGTAAATATAATGTAATTTATTTTATTTTTAACATAAAATTATATTTAATAATCAAATATATTATTTAATAAAATTAATTGATTATATATTTCATTTTTTAACACTTATTACTTTACCTTTCACATAGCATTTCTCCATTTTTAATTTATTTTGTTATAATTTTTTTATATTTACTTATATTATTTATGGTTTAAATATTAGGATAATTACATAATATTGACATAATATAACATATTTTATTTTTCTATTAAAATAATTTAAAAAAATTAATGTTATGGAAAGCATTAATTGAATTAATTATTTATATATTCCAATTTTAATAAAAGTATTTAAGAATAAAAATTATTTTTTTTTAAAATTTATTAATATTTTCTTGATATAAAATTTTAAGCACTACATTTAAAATTAAATACACATTAATAAAATTTTATCTATGTTATTATTTTTGTTCCTTTTATATATTGTCTTGTAAAATATATTTAATTTAGTGTGATTTTTGCATAATTTTTTTAATGATACAATAATATCTAATAATTTTTACTTAGAGATGAAAGTTATTAAAATATCTAACAATTTTTACTTTCATGCAGAGGCTCTTTTCTGTTTCCTTTTCCTAATACTTACCGGTTAGTATTTTTATAAATTTTGTACTTATATTATAACTTTTATTAGTCATTATGAAAATATATTTTATAGTGGTAGAGAAATTTGTTTAGAATATTATGATATAAATAATATGAGTATTTTTATTTTATATTAATTATTATGATTTATGATGTGAAATTGTGATGTAAGATGTGAAATTATGATTTATGAAAAATTTATAGAAATTTATATGTACTGTGATAGGTTATGCTGTTAAAAAAAGAACAAACAAGATAAAGAAAAGTATCCTAAAATATGGTTTAGGACTTAGGTGAAAATTATATTTAGAGAATTTTTTCATGTGAAATTTTAATATATGATAAGAGAAGTAATAAAAATAAAATTTTAGAATATATGGATATAAACAGAAACTTTAAAAATTAGGATAATATTATTGAAAATATGAATATTTTTCTATTTAAATTGTAGATATTAAAAATGCAAGAATCATAAATGTAGTGAAAAAATTATACTATACGTAAGTTTATTCTGAAAGTATTAAAATATGTAAAGAGGTACTGTAATATAAGTATTAGATGAACTCAGCGTATGTAAAAAAGAATTCATGATTCTATTCATTAAAATATACAAACAGTAATGTATAAATATTTTTGTTGCTATTTAGTAATAAGTGTGAATGGAGAAAATTATCATGAAAATAATAAATGTAGTATATTGAAACAATTAATTAATTTAATAAGTATAATTTATGCCTAATAAACAAAAAAATGACAATTGAAAAAGATAAATTAAAATATAAATAAGATTATATAGACAAACATTATATTGATTTTAAAAAGAAATAACATTTATTTGGTCAAAAAAATTTATCATATTATATGATATGTTTGTTATATATGAAAAATTATTTTACAATGTTAAATGTATTGTATTAAAAAGAGTTAATCAATTTAATAATAATTCTAAAATAAGCAATCTGGATTTGAACATAATATAGTTATCAAACAGAAGTAAATTATATTATCATAATTGATAATTTAATCATAATGAAAAAAAACATACACAAGCAATCATATTTAAAAATTAAGCTTTTTTCAATTGTGTTCAAGTAAGTCAAAATTAAAATTATTGTTTGAAATATAAATTTATTTTTTTTGTAATAATTTATTTACATTACATTAGAAAATATGCAAAAAAAATAAGAATCAGAATTAAATTATTTATATCACACTTGCACATAAACATTAAAAATTTATGAAGTATGAAAAACTACGAATGAGTATAAAAATAACAATATTTATGTTGGAAAAAAATGTGGGCCTGTAAAGGTCGGAATGGATTTGGCCTGTGCGGGTAAATTATTGTATACTATTAAATATATACCTTACAAAAATAGTAATACATATCGTTCATTTTTACTTATAATATTAAATACTAATTAATTCATTTATAAATACAAAAATTAAATATGATAATATGTGTCAGTTGTGAGGGTGCAGTGAATATTTTGCAGTTAAAAGTAACAAGATGAAGAAAAGTTTAATTACTTTTGTATATTCAAATGGTACAATGATTGAGAGATCAATGGGGGTAATGTACGATGGACCTCCCCCAAAGCCAGTGAAATTGAGAGAATGCAGCACTATAGACGTTTTGTGAGAGAAAATTCATGCTCGACTGAAGCTTGGCTAAAATTAAGCTGTTGAGAGAATTATTTATAGGTTTCCACAGCATCAAACAGAGGCTCAATATATGGCATACGAATTAGACGACGATGAAGACTTGGCATGTGCCATAGCAAGTTACGAATAACATCCGACGATGACAACAATGGAATTGTACGTGGAGGTGATCAAATCCAAACTGCACGCTGCCAACCTTAATTCACAAGAGAGAGTCCCAATAATTAGACCACCCATATATCCAACGGATCATGTTAGCACTATTTATTCGATGGTGCGGGAAGGCCCTTCTTACACTGATGGAATTGAGTTCCACATTTCTGATAGTTATACTCCTGTATTGGACTCATCTGTTGCAGGTGTTTTCCCAAAAAATGTATCACATACTATGATGGGTTCAATAAGTGCCTTACCGGTCGTAGAGGAAGAATCCACTGATCCTATAATCATGGATGCCCACCTTGAGTCTAGTTTTGAAAACGATGAGGTGTCTTGCAGTAGCGGTGATAATCATGACACTGATGATGGAGAACGTGCAACTACACATGATGACAGTGTTGCAGCTCAGTGTGTGAGGAGTGACAATGCTCCACAGACATTATGTGGTGTCCCTCAAGCTGTTGTCTTCTCTTACATTGATTGGGATGCCGTAAGGAATGCTAATGAATTTTTGAAAATAATGAAATCAAACTATGACTACGGCACGGAGGACTTACTTATTGGATAAGAGTTTGATTGCAAGGAGGCATTGATTGTTGCAACCAAGCATTACCACATCAAAAGACACCATAGTTATTACGTGGAGGAATCGGATACTAGAAGATTGAGTGTGAAGTGTGATAATTATGGGGATGAATGCAAATTCTGCCTTAGAGTGACCAATTTGAAGAATTCTAACACTTGGACAATAACTAGATTTTCAGGGCCTCACACATGTGTTAATGCCAGTTTAACACAAGATCACAAGTCTCTTGACTCCGAGTATATCAGTTCCTTGATACTGGAGATGATTAAAGTGAAGCAAGATGTCCCAATCTCACTTATACAAGAGAGGGTGGAAGGCATGTATGGGTATAAGATTTCGTACAGAAAAGCATGGAAGGCAAAATAGAAGGCAATTATCAAGGTGTATGGAGATTGGGATAAATCATATGAAGTGCTCCTTAAATGGTTAGACATTTTAGGCTATTGTGACCAAGTTCTGTTCAAGTTGGAGTCAGAAGAATTCGTCACAGTTACAACCATGTTGATCCACAAAAACATGTTTTCAACTGTGTTTTCTGGGTTTTTAAGCCATGTATTGCCGTATTTCCTTACTGCAAGCAATCCATACAAGTTAATGGAACGTTTCTGTATGACAAGTATAGAAGTGTGCTATTAATTGTTGCGACCTAGGACGGTAACAAATGTCTCGTACTTTTTGCCTTTGTCATTGTTGAAAAGGAGAACTATGAAAATTGGAGTTGGTTTTTGGCATTATTACAGGTAAATGTTACGAACTAGCAAGGAATACACTTGATATCATATCGACACCGAGTTATAAAAGATGCTGTAGCTAACGAAGGTCTAGGATGGCAGCCTCCTTATGCTTTTCATCGGTACTGTATCAGACATATTGCCAGCAACGTTCGCAAGAAATGCAGGGATGACAATGTCAAGAAAGCTGTCCTTAAGATTGGTACGCCTTATACAACAACTTTTCTGTTGAACCTTTCATCTGTAAATTTTTCTATCTGGTAGTTCAACCCGACTAAACTATTTGTCTCCTTGTGTTCAGCCTATGAGCCAAATTGAGAAAAGGTCATGGAGAGATTGGACAATTTAAGCAAAGTCAATGAGAAGATCCACAAGAAGTTGACTGCTATTCCGATAGAGAAGTGGACACTTGCTTATGATGAAGGAAGAAGATATAGTCACATGATGACTAATATAGTAGAGTGCATTAATGACCTTTTCAAAGGATTAAGGAAGCTACCAATCACAGGTCTTGTTCAACAAACATATTATAGATGTGTCAAGTACTATGTGGAAAGGGCAAAAGAAGCACATGCTAAACTACAACAAGGTCACATATACGTAAGCAGATTCAGACAAGAGCTTGCGACTATCCAGTCACGTGCTTCTTCTTACCACGTTTGTGCGTATAATAGACAAGGAATTAGGTTTGAAGTGGTGAAGGGCCTTGATATGGCCAGGGGATCATGTGGAAAAGTCGTTCAAGTGCTATTAGACAAAGGCCAATGTGAGTATGGATAATTTCAAGCATATAGGTATCCTTGCGCTTATATTATTACTGCTTATACCTCAGTCAACATATCGTGGGAACCATATGTCAATCCTGTATATAGACTTGATACCCTACTTAATTGCCCCAAATCTGAGTGGTGGTCGATCGGGGAGTGGTCGCAATGGAATAACTTACCATCATTTCCTGTCCTGATTTCAAATTATGGAAGATTGCATGAAAAGGGATGACAGAAGTCGACATGGATTAGGAATGAGATGGATTGACCTCAAGAGAGTGGTGTCAGGTAAAAGTGCGATCTTTGTAGGATGGAAAGTCATAATCGTAGGCGCTACCCACTTCTCCATGAAGATGAAGGCCATTCTTCAAATTAATTTTGATTTTTACTTTTGCAAATATGTTACAAAGTATGTTAACCAATGTCACAAGTGTAATGCTCGGATGATGTGATTTGTTTGATTGTTGTAAAATTGTATACAATTATAGATATATATGTGATCCCATTATTGGTAATGTTAACAAATTACTTCAAACTTCAAAGTTTAATAAATTCTTGTGTGGATCTTTATAGATAAATTGCACACGTATGTTACATTAATGTGTGTTTAAATTCTAGCCTAATGCAATTCAGTTAATGGTAGATAGCATCCACATCTCGACGCATCGATCCGAGACCACGGGATCCTTCACTTCTGACGGCTCAGGACTCACACATATCCCAATCGATTTGGGCAGGCCATGTATGCAAATAGTTAGATCTTAAATTTGGTTATACTTTTCCAAAGTAATTCAGACACAATATTTTTTTTTCAGCCTGATCGTGTGCTTAGGATTCGACGGGCTCATCACTATCATCACCAGCACCCGCCGGAGTTGATTGTCCCTTTGTTACGAGAGGCAGGTTTTTACGGCCTGACAATGTGCGAGTTTGTTCCAATTGACCATCAGTTGATCAGTGCTTTTGTAGAGCGGTGGAGGCCGGAGACACACACTTTTCACATGCCGCAGGGGGAGACCACTATTACATTGTAGGATGTTGCTTTTCAGCTCAGCCTACCCATTGACGGTCGAGCAGTGACGGGCCCCACTATATGGGGCTGGGGAGCCCTGATAGAGGAGTATCTGGGATTGCAGTTACCGGTGGATGAGAATGTCATCAGAGGGGGCCGATTGAGGATGAGTTGGTTGGAAAGGCATTTCACTCATCTTCCAGATGATGTAGATGAGGTGACAGTGCAGAGATTCACCCGTACCTACATTTTACGTCTCATTAGTGGGACATTATTTCCCGACCACTCCAGCACATATGTCCATCTCATGCACTTACCTTTATTCGGAGACTTTCACGGGGCTGGGACGTATAGTTGGGTATCTGCTTGCTTGGCCTATCTGTACAGAGAGCTCTGTAAGGCCATTGTTCCAGATTATAGGGAAATAGAAGAGTCTCGCCTACTACTGCAGCTTTGGGCATGCGATAGATTTCCCACTATTGCCCCGCGATCACTATTTCAGACATATTAGAGGGGGATGCAGGGATTGGCCCCCTAACCCGCAGGTTAGAAAAATTTTCAATTACACTTGTAATTTAGTTAACTTCTAAGTTGTTTAACTTAGTTATTGTACTTGGTAGGTGGCACTATCAGAAGACATTCCAGGATAGTCCGGCACACAACCTATTCTATTATAGATACGTGCTGGACTGTCTTCGGCTCGATCAGGTATAAAGGGGATAATGTATATTTTTATTTCATTCCATTATCCATTTCAGTGTTGCATTTAAATGACAATATAAATGTGTAATTTCATATCACCTAGATCCCGTACACTGAAATGGTCACCGCATCACTTCCTTAGTACTGTTTTGACGGGAGTGACATTTGGATAGCAGTGGTGCCACTTATACACTTTCAGATTGTCGAGTGGCACTAGCCAGATAGAGTTTTGCGGCAGTTTGGACTTCGCCATCCTATTCCTGAGCCACCAAAGCAGGCGGCGGAGGTCCATTGCCTTCACTTATCCGGTTGGCATGATGAAGAGTGGCACATCTGACATCAGCCGTACATTGCACGATGGGATATCCGACGAGACTTGTGTGCTATCGCCGAGCCGACCACACGACTAGTCCTAGGCCCATGGTCCGAGTACATGGCATTGTACAGACGGGTAACTAGGCGATTTATTACACCTGTTGGAGGAGCACTAGACCTTGTGGTAATACTGCATGCTAGTTATTTGTGTTTAATTTTCTTCCTATGCATTAGTATTGTAACTAACTTTAATGTCAAAAATTTACACGGATTGATGAGGTGTCGACACTACACGACTTCACTACACCTGAGGGGTAGTCTAGGTTCACCTTCGATGCTCTTAGATCAGCGACGGACTCCATCCTTCATGCCATTCAAAAGGTTGACCATGTCATTATTGAGTCACATGTGGAGCCAGCTCCTCATGCCCATCATATCCTTGACCCTATGGATGGTGACCATGATCAGCCTCGTACTCGTCGACGTCGTCACACTGGTTCATGACCTACGTCGCAGGTTGATATTTCGTCCACTTCGACAGTGCACCAGACTCCATCATCGACTGCCCAGGACACCATGATGATGATACCAGATATAACTGCCTCATCTCATATGTACCCTACTACACCAGATGTTCCTTCATCCTCCACCATGTTCCTAGTTGCACTATATGCTCCGTCATCATCCCAGATGTACCAGTTCACTTCTGGTGTTCCATCCTCATTTCAGGCATTTCCACATATACCAGGAGTTTCATCTTCATTCTATGTCTTTCCTTCTGGTGAAGCTGGTCCATCACAGCCATATCGTCCGACATTTTATCTACGTACTCAAGATCAGGGATTAGCACTTGGTGGCATGATGACAGATGACTCAGTACTTGCAGATAGAGGTAGAGGCAGAGACAGAGCAGGAGCCAGAGACAGAGGTAGAGTGGGAGCTGGAGGCAAAGGAGGCACAAACACCAGAGATGTGACTCTCGAGCCTGCGCAGAAGGTTAGTAGATATGACCGCCACATTACCGATCTTGGATGTGGGACTGGACATCATTTACGTAGACATTAACTTTCTTTTTCATGTTTATTGTATATTTATGCACATTTATCTTATTACTTTATTGCTAAACATCAAAATGTAGGATGGTTTTGATTATTACAATATTTTTATCTTCTTGCGCAGGTATTTACATCAATTTTAGTTACCAAATCTTCTCACTAATACACAATTAATTGAATTCTCATATAACGCATCAAATATATGCAATTTTTTTTACTAACATCTTTCTAACTAGAATTTTATTCTCTCCGCTCGTATTTTATTTTCAGAACTTTATTTATTTTAAATTATTAATTAGCATAAATTAATTACAAATTTTTTACAACAATGTATGTTTTCTTTTTTCTAATGATAAGAATTATTTCATGTTCCGCATCTCGTTGCGAAATATTTTATCATTGTGACGAAATAAAAAGGAATTGATTCATGTTATAATTTCAATTTCATTACAAAATGAAAAGATTATTGTAACAAAATAACCACATTTCTTCTTACTTTCAACTATCTTCAACTTCATTATTTCGTATTTATTTTGTTACAAAATAAAAATAATATTATTGAAATAAATACAAAGTAACAAGAATATTATTGGAATAAATATAAAATAAAAAAATATATATTTATTTCGTTATATTTCTATTCATTTTCAATAATATTTTACTTTGTAAATAAAGAATATTATTGAATAATTCAATAATTTTGCTTATTTGTAATAAAGTATTAAATAATTACTTGTATTTTTATAATTCCGAATGGTGGAAGTGTATAATTCTAAAAAATGATAAATATTAAGTGTCATTGGATCAAAATTGGAGAGACATTAATATAAATTATGTAATTATTCTTTATTGATCCTATCTTTTATTTTAATAATATTCAATTATTTACTAATTATTCATTATTTTTATTAAATATATTATTATCATTAACTACTTTCTTATTTGATTCCTATAATAAATTAATGTATTAAATATCAAAGTGGAATAAAATATCTTTTTATGATAGCAAATATAATAATGAAATGAGTAATTTATTTTATTTATATTCCCATTCTAATTCCGATCTATTACATCATATCGTTCATCTCATTCACTTGTATCTAAAAAAGGTGCAATTCAATGTGGCAATTATTTATCATCAACTAATGTTTTGAGATTAGAAATATACTAATCCTAAATCATGTTTCATCGCAGTTACATTAATTATGTGAAAAAAATATAACTACATCTAACGATAGCGCAAATATCTAATTAGCTTCATTTGATTATACATTTGATTTTATCTTGTAAAGATGAGTTATAATCTAAGTAATAATATTTTTCAAGTAATTCTTTAAAATTTATTAAATACCTCATATGGGATTTTTTAATCAAGAAGGCAAAAGTGAATTTAGAATGACTTCTGCACGGTAACAGCATCTAAAAAGGTCAATCAGTTTCTGAATAAGAAAGAAGACAAAAATTGCAGCATGAGCCCAATGAATTTAAAATAATTAGTACAATAATTGATCGCTTGATATTTGTCCTGCAATAGTGTATGGTTATGTTAAAAGGCCAATTTTTAATTATTTAATATTTATGGTCATAGCAACGAAATTGACATTTAAGAACTTAAATGGAGATAAAATTATGGAATATGACAAGGATGGAGATCAATTTACTGCTATTTGCTAAACAAATTTTCTTTTTACAATTTTTGTGAAATATTTTACTAAAATACGTATGGAAGCGGATGGCTCCTTTGGCGGCCAGTAGGAAATGTATTATCGTCTAAGATATTGATACCATGAAATAAAGGCTACAAAAATGTTTGCTAAGAAGCAGTGAGTCAGATGCAACATTTTATGGCTTTTACTTTAGCGGAGAACATGTCAATGCTTGTGTCCGTAACAAAACACTTACAACAAAATTTCAGTCTATTTGAAAAATCACATAGTAGTGATGCCAAAAATGAAAAAGTTCTTCTATGGTATGCTCTTAAAAAAATTTGAGCTTTTGCATAAGTTTAACATGAAAGTCAGGTAAATTACACTTAACATTTTTACAATACGCTCTTGTTTCTTGAATCGTGACCAACTCAAATTATTTTGGTGGTGATTTGAGCATATAAAAGTGATTACTGATTTATATTGAAACATTTCTATTATTTGAAAAATTATGATCACATTATAATTTATGTAAGACAGTTTTTATGCCCTCTAGAAATAGTTATGAAAATTTGAGATCAGTTAGTTTTCATGCAATTTTTGGGAGTTCAACACAAACCATTGAATTTTCATCAAATTCTTTCTAGGTCATTCTAATTGCACTAAAATTCATATTTTAAATTACATACAAATCAAGAAAGTACATATTGTTTTACCAGCAATTTCGAACCATCTAAAATACCTGAAATTAATAAATAGAAATTAAGCAAACACATTTGGAAATGAAGTCCCACCAATTTTCATCAGAAAACTTTGATCTTCGTTTTATTTTCATAAGACATGTACATAATTTTCATCTGAACTCATAACAACAATAAATTATATATATGCAAAGAGAGTTTTTTTTAGCAAAATTGTGCTTCAAAGAATCACAACGGGTCTTCCTTTGTTTTATTCCAAATACCATAAAGCATTTAAGATTTATGAAATCTATTTTTCCTCATGACCGAAGGCGCCAAAGCATATGGCGCCTTCACTCCAAAGGCGCCATTCAAAATGGCGCCACTATGTAGTACCAGAGGCGTCATCCAATCTGGTGCCTCTCCCTTTTCAATCTACCGCCTCTCCCCTTCCGTGCGTATTGTAGTAAAATATTTCACAAAAATGATCGAAATAAAATTTGTATAGCAAACAGCGGTAAGTTAGAACTTTAGCCATTTTCAACAAATTTACATTTTCTACAATTATTTTATTTTTATTAACAAATCTAAATATTATTTTATTACTTTACATATAGCATATGCCCTAAATTATATTTAATTTTATTCAATTATCATAATCAAATTTAATTTATTTTTAAAAATTTATTTTGAGTCACAATCACATATTATTTATTTTTAAAATTTAAAATTTTAAATGATAGACTAAGGGCGCCATTCAATTTGGCGCCCTCAAAGCAGTCCGGAGGCACCATTTTGACTGGAGCCTCCTCCCCGAGGTCGCCTTTTGGTCTGGCGCCTCCGCCCTCCGTGCATATTTTGGTAATATATTTTAAAAGAACGGTAAAATCAAAATAAGTTTGTGAGAAAATCGTAAATTGATACTTTTGCCCCTTCAAGATATCCCGGCGCTTCTCCAATTCACAAATTCCCTCCAATCCTTCCCAAGTCGCAGGATGCATATCAACAATAGAAGTATCTTCACCAGATTGTTGCCTTTATTGCAACTTGCAAGCACGCACAAACTAAGACACAGATCTCAAAATATAGCATGGAGATCGCCTCCGCTACTCTTTTCCTCTCTTCTTCTGTAATTCCAAGACACTTGTCTTCTTGGCCAACAATTCTACCTGAAACTTGGTGAACAGGTCTAGGGTTAGTTATATCAGCAATTCCGCGGCTAGGGCAACAATTAAGCAATCCAGAAAGGGTTTCAATTGCAACGCCTTATTTGGATTAGGTGTGCCTGAGGTCACTATTATAGCTGGAGTGGCTGCTTTGGTTGCCCAAGAAGTTTCCTGAAGTAGGTAGGAGTATTGGCAAAACTATTAAGAGCTTCCAACAGGTTCGAGGGACAATTCCTTTGTTTCTTCTAACTGATTAATTACTTTAAATGATTATTTTTATGCTACTTTTGTATATGTCATGTTGGTAGAGATTGATGATCCGTTGAGATGAATCCATAAAATGAGGGAAGCTAACTTGTAGAAATGTTGAAACTCTTGGTTTCTCTTAACAAATAGGAGTCATTTAAGTGTTGTCGATGCATAGGATGATTGTAATGCCTGACACCCTAGCCTAAACTCGAGGATAAAAGTAACTGAAATAAATAAATGCTTACCGGTAAAGACTAAGGAAAGGAATATAGGAATTTGAGAAGGTTCTTGAAAAAGCCATACAGAAACAACATTTTAGAAAAATTCCTCATGTGGCTTTTCTCATTTTCTCCCGTAGATTTGTTAAGACTAGGCTCAATTTTTCCATGCTTAGGACCAAAATGTTTGTCTTGGTAGAATTCATTACTCTTTAATCTTGGTGCATTCATAGAGTACTAAAGTGTTTATAATGTTGGCATGGGCAAATGGCATTATTAGGTACATATTGAAAAGTATCATATATTAACTGTTAAAGATTTGCTAATTAATATAATTTTTTTGTTTTTCCTTATAAATTGTAAATCCTACAGGCAGCTAAGGAGTTTGAATTTGAGCTTAAAAGGGAACCAGAATCCACAAAAGAATCCCCTACTGAGAAACTTACAGCTGCAAGTGAAAATAAAGAGGAAGAGATTAAGGTATGAGATCTGTAAAACATACGCTATGTAGGTATACTGTAGAAAATTTTTCGCCATCCAACTGTGCATTAAAAAGCAACAATTCTTCTCTAATCTACATGATCCAGTGATAGTTTCAAATTTTACGTTTTGAGGTCAAATCTGCGTGGGCTGTTGTATAAAACCAAATGAGAGCTTCAAAATCATAGTTCATATATTACAAGGCAAATATATCATTTGGCGGCACCTGGATGAAGTGCGTTCGCGTTCCAATGGCATAGTAGTTGTTGATGGAGAGGCCAATGTTGTATTTAAAAATAAAATAATTAATTTTATTAGAAATATTATATGGATTAGTATTAATTAATTATTAAAATATTTATTTAAGTAATTAGTTTTATCTTTTAACGTTAAACATAGAATAAATTGGGTCTTAGTTTAATGTGTATGATTCGTGATAGGTTGGATCATGCATAAGTGCATATGGGTAAAAATCCCAACCTACAGCCCTTTAGTGGTCAGTAGTCTGACTTTAAATAGAGATATCAGTGTTATTATTTTGATAATACATAATAAGAATTCCCACTCCAAAAATTTTTCTCTCCCATTTCTCTCTATCTGGATAACCTAAGGAACGAAGTAGATTGTAATTCTACTCATCATCATTATTCAGTTCAGTCATGACCTTGTCAAATTATACTTTAGGTATGCTTATAGTTTTGTTATGATCAATTATATATTTTAGAATTTTAATTCATACTTCTAATAATTGGTATCAGAGTATGTTGACAGTATGAATTATATGATCATGAGCAATTTTAATTATCTTGGCAAATTTATGAAATTCTTAATTTTTCATTTTATTTTCGTACTTGGAATTGCCATAAATTGGGGATTTTTAATTCTAAAACAATGGATCTATTTTTCTTTTAATGAAATCTTGAATCCTGATATTATGTACATTAAGAATATTATTCTGTGGTTTGATTGTATTAAAATTCATGATTATTGTGGATTGAAGTTTGAATTTTTTTTCCAGAAAATATTATGACCATAGATCGCAAAATTTTGAAGCTTTTCCTTCTGAGTAATGCATGAATCATCTTCTCATATACATCGAAAATATTTATACTATTGTTTGATTTTGAAATTTATGCTTGTTACGGTGCATTGGACATAAGGCTATGAAATTTATAAGATTTTGTCTAGACAAATTTTAAACTCTTTTTTTTCTCTGATGTATACATGGATCGGTATCAAAAATAGGCCAGATAAAATTTTTTGGCATTAAATATGATTTAAAATAAATTTTTGAAGCTTTAAAATTGCATTAAAGGCTGAAAAATTGGCTATGAATGCAACAACACAAAGAAAAGGAGGAAAAAGACGCTATATTTAGCCTGCGCGTGGGATTCACGTGCCTGAGATGGCGCGTGCAACTGATGTGCCAATTAATGACAGCAACAGTAAGCTTTTATGAGATGCGCGCGTGGATTTTCATGTGTCACAAGGCGCGTGCACCACAGGCGCCAATGGGGATGCCGCCACCTTGCTGAGCGCGAGGATTTCACGTGCCATTGTTGACCTAAAGGTTAACTGCGCGTAAGTTCACGCGCCAGTCACCTGCTATGTACTCTTTGCCACATGCCCATGCGCAAGCCTAGGCACATGTAGGCCTAGGCGCATGTAGAAGTGTAAGACCTAATTTTTAACTTGTTGTATAAAATTTTATTTTCGGCCTTTATGTAATTTTTTCAAGATTTTTTAGGCCATTAAATATTTATTTTGAATTTTGAAAATTCATATTGTTTAAAAATATATTTTGTTTATGGAATTTTAGCCTGAAAAAATTCATGGACATTCTTCACATTTTTTTAGGCTTGGTGTGTAGACATTTTCTCTTATTGTAAGCATAACTATATTTGATAAATTTTGAGCCCTTAATTATGTAATTTTGTACATATAAAGATACCTAAAGTCATTTATTTCACATCAATGATAGATTAGGGATATAATAAGACTATTTTCTATAAAATACTGTCTTTTTAGGATATTTAGAAGTATATTGCATTGATAATGGTTACATCCTATCAGTGTGACATTGTTAATATAATTTTAGGGTTTAGATTCCTTAGAATAGGCATGCAGTAATTATAATATTTCAATATTTCTTGTATCCTATCGGTATAGCTATATTAATTACATTCTTGTGTAGACTCTTATACAAGTTAAGTCATATGGTACATATAATTTTAATACCACCTTGTTATATAGTTGTTTGACTGATTTATCTAATTGAGAATCTTGTATTATAATTATATTGTGCACGCATAATTAATAATTTTCCAATTCTATTGCATCAATTTCAGTCTTTCAATAACTATATGTGGTGAAGACTCTTAACGGATCAAACTATAGTGAATGAAAAGAGTCTTCGAATATGTACCTGACAATCTCTAAGGAGGATTTGACTCTTAGAGAACCGAAGCCAACTGATCTCTTACTTAAGTCTAGTGCTGCAGATAAGACCTATTATAAATAATGGTATAAGTTGAACCGAATTTGTTTAGAAGTGATTAACTTCACAATTAAAAAGGGAATTAGAGAAAGTATCCCAAATAAGAACATTGTTGTGGAGTACATAAAAGCTGTTGGTGAAAAATTCAAGAAGCCTAATAAAACTCAAAAAGTTTATTATCTCTCCATACTTGACAACACTCGTTATAATGGAGTTTCGGGTGTCAGAGAGCACATTATGAAGATGATTCATTACTATAATAAGTTGAGATAATACGACATTGATCTAGGAGAGAGTACTTAGAGTCCTTCAATCATTGCCAGCTGAATATAGTTACCTAAAAACTTCCTATAATTCACAAGAGGGAGAGTGAACAATAGGCCAGATGATTTCTATAGTAACTCAAGAGGAAGAAACTATGAAAAGTAATCTGCAACCACATTCCATCAACTACTTATCTCAGGACTCCAATAATAAGTCAGGTGGAAATGATAAAAGGGGAAAGAAACCAGAAACACAGATATCTGGAAAGCCTGAGTTCAAGAAAAGTGGTGATAAGGGCAAGGGACAACAAAAGAAATTTAAGGGTAAGTGCAATTATTGCAAGATCCCTAGACACAAAAAGTCTCAATGTTATAAGTTAAAGAACAAGTGTGAGTAAGAAAGGGCTCAAAAACAAGTGGATCCCAAGTGAGATAAGAGAAACTATATTCAAAGTAGCAAGAAGTAAGGATAAAATTAAATACATAGGATCATTTTTTTCTTCTTTATGTTTATCTTCTGGACACTTTTAATTTGAATTATGTCATTTTTGTACCTTTTTCAAGAAGAAATTTAATTTCTAGTTCTATTTTGAATAATTGTAGTTATTCCTTCTGATGAAAAAAATTTATTATGATTTTGCTATTTTTGGTATGCCACCTTACAAAATGATCCGTATCATTTGAATTTGAAAGATTATCCTGTTGAATCTTCTGATATTCTCATTAATGTTATAATTAGGCATAAACAACCTAGAATGAGTTAGAATTCTTCCATTTTATGGGATCAATTTTAGGCTATTTTTCTAAAGAGAGATTAGAAAGATTAGTAAAACAAATGTGTGTTGTTAGACTTAAATTTCTCATATTTTGAAACTTTTAAATATGGGATTGTAAAGTAGAGATAAGACCATATAATCCCTAGTTAAAGAAATTAGACTCTTGAGCACTCAGTGGGTTCTTCATTAGGTACTGAATTAGATCAAGAGGTTGTAGATTTTATTATCCCACTCATAGTACCAAGATTATCGAGTTTGATCGGATATTTTATTTTGAGGATGACTTAGATAGTGGGAGTTCAATGTTTAGGCTATCAATTTACATGACAAGGCCACCATTCTGCCTATACCTGTTCTGATTCCCTCACCACTAGAAGAGATAATGTTGACAGTCTAGTTCAAATAAATAAAGATCCTCATATTGAAGAACTAGATCTACTAGCCATTGAGTTTAGATGATCTCAAAGGGTTTAGAGACTTGTAATACCAAATGACTATATTGTATACTTGCAAGAATTTTAAAAAATTTAATAGGGTATTTTTGTTATCTTTGTGCTTTATATTGATGATATTTTGCTAGCTAGTAACTTGATCTTTTTCTAGATAAGTTAAAACACATGTTATCATGTCATTTTGATTTTTAGCAAAACATCTTTTATTTTGGAATTTAGATCTATCGTGATAGAACTCATAGTATTTTAGATTTATACCAAGCTGATTGAACGGATGCTTGAAAGATTTAAAATGGATATCTGTGTGTCTAGTCCAATGCCTACTTAGAAAGACGATACGTTGTCTCAATCATATTGCCCTCAAGCTGATATTGAAAGGGTTGAAATGGACAAGATTCCTTATGCTTCCACTATTGATAGTCTTATGTATGCACATGTCTGCATTTATCTAGATATAGCTTTTGCTATTAGTATGCTTGGAAAATACCTCAATAACCTTGGGATAGATTGTTGAAAAGTTGCCAAGAAGGTCATGAGGTATCCATAAGGTACCAAGGATCACATGTCGACTTATAGACGATCTAATTTACTTGAGGGTGTTAGTTATTCAGATTCTGATCATGCCTTATACATAGATGATCATAAGTCAACATCTGGATACATCTTTATGATGTTTGGAGGAGTTGTTTCATAGAAAAGTGTTAAACAGACACTCACAGTTACCTTAACTATGAAAGCAGAGTTTATTATATATTATAAGGCCACTTATCAGGCTATATGGTTGAGGAAGATGATAGCTAGCATGCAATTGGTTGATTCCATATCACGACCTCTACCAAATTTTATTACGATAATTCTCCTACTATGTGTTTCTCTCAAAACCATAAGAATTCTAATCGTATTGAATATTTTGATGTTAAACTTCTGTTCGTTAGAGAGAGAAGATTGTTGAATTTCGGACTTGCATTAAACACAGCCCTAGTAGAGACATGCTAGGGATCCGTTGACTTAAGACTTACCTATAAAAGTATTTAAAATTAAGTAATTCATATGGGTCTTGTTAAATCTTTTAATGAAGCTTTAGTTTAGTGGGAGTCTGAGATATGCTTATTTTATTTTGTTGATGTTTGTGACCAGTAATTGCTCATATTGAAACATTGGTGATATGTTTTATACATATATAAATCATTTGCTTTCCGATCGGATTTAATGATTTTGAGTTATTTCTTTTATAAGTTATGGTCAAAAGACTAACTTTATATATATCCAATTCCTTTGGAATTATGAGACATTAATTTTACATCACTTGTCTCCTTATCGGATTCAATTATTTTGTACGGCCTCATTCAGAGGTGTACATCGCCCGGCCCAATTAGCTCAGCCAGAAAAAATATGATATTTAGGCTCTTTTTTTTTACTTGATAAATCTAACAGGACTTTTTTTTCACAACTCGATTAATAATTGGGCTGGGCTGGGCTCGGGCTAAAATAAAAAAGCTCGATATGCTCGACCCTACTCGATTATATTAATTTATTTTTAATAGTATAATTATATATTTAAAAATATAATTATATATAATTATTTTTAATATAAAAAAATTAATTTAATATAATTAAATATTTTATATATTTAAATATTATATTATCTCTTTAAATATATATATTTTATTTTAAAATTTTATTATTTTAATTAAAAAATAAAAAAAATATTTTTTGGGTTTTCGAGCCGGGCCTTTAAGCTTTTCATTTAAAAATTCGAACCAAGTCGGGCCACCTTTTTTTAAAATATAAACAGCTCGGGTCAGGCCAGGTTTGTGCCTTGAATTTTATATAATTTAACCTACCGACTCGACCCGAAACCCGTCTAACCTGGCCTATGTACACCTTTAGTTTCATTCCACTTATGCAATCATTGCTTAGTTTGGATATTAAAATATTGGTAATATACTTTATACATATATATATATCATTTATTTTCCTATCGGATTCAATAATTTTGAGTTGTTTATTTTTTAAGCTGTAGTCGAAAGACTAAATTTTATTCCATTTTTTTCAAATTATGAGACATTATATTACTTGTCTCCCTATTGGATTCAGTAATTCTATGTACTCTCATTCTCTGAATTAAGTTTATAACTTAATGTATAACTAATTGCTTAATTATTGATGTTTTAATTATTCCATATAATTAATTAATGCTATTCAAGTGGGAGATTATTGTATTTAAGAATAAAATAATTAATTTTATTAGAAATATTATATGGATTATCATTAATTAATTATTAAAATATTTATTTAAGTAATTAATTTTATATTTTAACAGTAAGTATAGAATAGATTGGGTCTTAGTTTAATGTGTATGATTCGTGATAGGTTGGATTATGCATAAGCTCATATGGGTAAAAGTCCCAACCAACAGACCTTTAGTGGCGAGTAATTTCCTATCACAAGTCTGACCTTAAATAGATATATCAGAGTTATTATTTTGATGATGCATAATAAGGATTTTCACTCCAAAAATTTTTCTCTCCCTTTTCTCTCTATTTGGATGACCTAAGGGGTGAAGTAAGTTGCAATTCTACTTATCATCATCATCATCTAAATCAGTCATAACCTCATCAAATTATACTTCAGGTACGTTTATAATTTTATTATAATCAATTATATATTTTAAAATTTTAATTCATACTTCCAACAGCCAAACCATTCATGATCCATTTAGTTGAAGAAAGTCTTGCGGCATCCTCCAAATAATGGAACCTTTTCTTTAGATCTAACAATTAAAGTTGAAAATTATTTCCCTGAGTAATTTTTGGTTGGATCTTCAGTTATTATATTTTATTGAATAAACAACCAAATCAATACATGAAAGACTGGACTGACATTCAATGAGCATTAAAAAATTTCTTTACATTAATTTAGATTCATTTAGGTTGATAGAAAATATTTTTTATAACATATTAAAATAAGAAAAATATTTTATTTATTTAATATTAAATATGAAAAATTTAAGAAAATAATTTTTCTATATTTAAAAAAATTTACTTTCTTTTATCATTATGATTTTAAATATTTTTTAATTACAAATGCAAGTGACATATTACTTCTTTACTAATATATATGTAAATGATATTTTATATAGAAAAATACTTTTTAGTGAAATAAATAAAGTTTTAATATCAATTTCAAAAGTTTAATATTAATTTAAGATTAATTTCACAAAATTTTGCATGAAGAATTGTGTTTATTTAAAATCTTACTTTACGGGTCGTTTGGCTTATCAATGGCATATATTGGTGATTAGAAGTGTTACTTGGGCTGATCAACTAGATTAACTCGTAATTTATTTCTATCAAATTTAAATAAACGATTTAGTTTGTTTTGTTATTTTAGTGAAGTACTTTTATTTAGCTCTTATGTGTGTGTATCTATAAGTATTAGTATTAATATGATTATGATATTCTTTTTAATTAATTTGCAAGTGTTAATATAATTTTTGTTTGGTTTAAGTTAGAAACACGTCAAGATCCGATTCTACCATTGTTGGTGATGCACGGTGTAAGGTGATACACATTACAAGCGGGAGCGGGGTTGTGATTCACCTTTCAACTCTCCCGTCATTGACTTCTTTTGATACACGATGGAATTAAGTATTTTTTTCATAAATTAAAAAGGTGCCCGTAATTATTTTAAAAATTAGATTATTAATAATTTTTTTTAACAAGAACTCTTTTGAAGATTCAAATTTTTATTAAAATTCATCTTGAATTAATATATTTTTTACTGAAACAATTTTTTTTATATGGTGGAAGTATTGATAAATAAATTGTTGAATAAGTAAGTAGATTTTGTATTGGAACAAGTTTTACTAATAATTAATTTTTTAGAAAATTTTGATGTTAAATTTTTTTAATAAAATAAAAATAGTTATCAAATATAATTTAACCTCTGTTATTAAATAATTGATCATCGATAACATTGACACCAAAAATTGATTTAATATTCTGATGTGTGTGTCAGACAAAAGCCACATGTCGCATCTCTAAAGCTTGTGCATAGATTAGTCCGCCAATATTATGCTTGCCATTGCGCGACTCCTCTGCCAATATTGCAAGATGATTCTTGAGCCAACGCGGGCAAATGACTTCGAAAGACGTTGCTTCAAATAGTGGGAGTGTGTACTTTTATTTTCCAAGTTGTAAAAGAATAAAAATTATTATGAATTTATTAAAGAGTTTAAATTTAATTCATTAATATTATAAAATAATTTGTAAATAGAAAGAAGACAAGTTATTAAAAAATTAAAAAAATTTATATAATAATATATTAGTGAGTAATAATATAAATATAATTTATATTCATAATAAATTAATTTTAAATTCTTTATTAAATTTGATGTAAATAAATCTACTAAGATCAACTTAGAAGGTTGAATCTAGCATGATTATCATATCATATATTTTGGCATGAAAATATAGTAAAAATTGATCTATAAATAGTTTTATTTTTTGAAATTAGCATGAAATTCTAAAATTTTAAAATTAATTTATTGTTAACATAAAATATTTTACACTATCAATTATAAAAAAATATGTAAGTAAAAAATAATAGTCATTAAGAATTGAGTTTAAATTCAATTCATTATTAGTGTAAAATATTTGATACTATTAGTAAACAAAAATATATTATTAAAAATTAGTAAGTAAAATTTTTTAACAACAATAAAGAAATTTTAACACTTTTATTGACATGATAATACATAAATGAATAATAATATAAAGTTAATTTACATTGATAGTGGGTTAAATTTGAAACCTTAAAAAATTTCATTAGAAATAAATAAATCTTAATAATTTTTACAAATATGATAATATTTAGGTAAATGATAAAATAAAATTAATTTATATTAATAATAGATTAAATTTTAATGAAAAAATAAAATAAAGAGTATAGGATTATTTAATAATCTATGATTTATGATAGCTTACTATTATTGGTAATTACAACAATTTCGTTTGGTAGAAAAAAAAAGAAGATAATTAGAAGTTTCCAAGTTTTCATGAAAATAAGGTTGATTATTTTAGTGCAATAAACAAATTCTTATAACATTATGAATTAATCAATAAACAGAAGAGGGTTAATCACAATTTTAGACTACAAGTATATAAACTACGAGTTTAATTTTCACTTAATCAAACATAATTCAGTAAAAAATTGTAATTGCTAAAGCTTGAATTATAATAAAATATTGATTTGTGCTCAACTTAATGCTCCATGCTCAATTTGAGCTCAATTGTTTAAAAATTATTATTAATTTTAATATAAAATCAAATTTTTAATAAATATATAAATTTAAAGCCTTAATTATTTAAAACTAAATTAAAATTCTATCAATATATGCAAATTAATTAACAAAAGTTATAATCATATTAATATTAATACATGATAAAAAAAGGAGAATAACTTGTGTATTAATATTTTCTTAATATATATTCTAAAATATATATATATAAATGAATTGTTTATGAACTAAACAAGTCAAAGAAGAATAAATAGTGCTTAGTTTGAATTGCTCAATAAGCTAAATTTTTTGCTCAAAATTAATATAAACAACTCATTAACCCAGCCAAATCAAACTATTCTCAAGTGAAGTTCGTAAGCAGTCAAGTAACTTAGCTCAAGTACCACTTTTAATACAAATTGATCGCATTTGATTTATTTTATATGTAAAATTTTATTTTAATATATATATATATATTAGATTACATCTGATTTGTAATAATAACTTTAATCAAGATGAATATTGAAAATTTTAATTTGTATATAAGTTTAAACAAGACTTATATTTAATAATATCTAGAATTAATACAAGTAATTTTTTTTACCTTAAATAATTATATGATTTACATATTTTTTTGTATTAAAGTTAGTTTCACTAATTTTTCTCTTAATGATTGTGAGCTTGAACTCTTATTAGAAATTTATATGCTATTCAAAAATATTTAGTTTAAATTTAATAAAAATTATTAATATAAACCTAATTTGATCCAATTAAGAAGGGCCAAGAAAGAACAATTAAGCATATAGAAGAGCAATTATTACTATAATGAAATATAAGTATTAAATGGTTCAATTAAATATACATAAAATTTATGTTCATGGTTAAAAATTGCAAACACGATGTCAATTCAACTCTTTTATGTGTGGGCAAACTTATGGTAAATAGGAGGTGTTTTAAGACTTTTAACAAAGCCTAAATAAACATACAAAAGCGATAAGTAAATGTTGTATAAAAGGTAAAATAGGATTACATTAAATACGCAAATTAAAGTAACCTATTGCAATCGCTATTGAAAATGCAAAGATCATGATTTTAGTGCATTAAATGTGTAAATAGGTGCAATTTCGAAATCCAAATCTCCCACTCACATTCACCACTATGTTTAAATTACAAGATATTACAAAGGAAGACAAAAAAAAAATAAACAACAAAATATTTGATTATTAAAGAAGTACTAAAGGAACTTAGAGTGCGTAAGCAAGCTCAATAGCAAATTAGTAAAATGAGCCTCTATCCTTTTGGTTTGTATGTATTTATAGGTCCTAGATGCTGAAAGTTACATGTTGTAATTGTTTAGAACAATTTCTCTCATCTTATTTGGTTAGGCACATTCTAAGGCCTAAAAGGTTAAGCACATGTTGAAAACTACTTTAAATAAATATGGACCCATTCCCCTATAAATTATGTCTCACTATCTTCACAATGTTGAATGGATAACTACCTTGTATGATTCTGTAATCATAACTTTTCCAAGAAATTCATTAGTGATGCTATTTTTAGATAATGCTTCTTTGACTACCACCAAAAAGTTAACCTTTCATTCAAAGATTGAGACCTTTGCTTTTACAAACCTTCAACTTCATTTTCAAAGTTGTTTAGTCAAACAAGATTAGGAAATTTTTCTGTTAAATACACCATTAGTGGAAATTTTACAAATATGGGTTAATAAAAGCCTCCTAAGTTTTAATTCCCTAAAATATAAGTTGAAGGAAAGTGAAACTAACTCTTTTCAACTTTTTTAACTTAGCAATGTGTTGAAGAAGTTAATCTTCTCAATTTCAAAAGATATCAAAAAAATTTTAAAATAAGGACTCCTATGTATAAGATCCTTATGCTATTATGTTTAGTCTGCCAGTTTTAGCCATTTGTTTTGATATAACTTATGAGTTTTCCAGAAGTATCATGTTTAAATGACATTGTTTCAATGTGAAGACTTTTCACATCTTTTCGATAAGTATATGTTACAACTGATAAATTTTAAATTATTTTATTTGAAATTAAATATAACTTTTATAAAAACTAGGTTTATAAATAAATAAAAATAATTTAAGGTTAAGTATGATTAAAAATGAGTATATAAGTTAGAAGAGACTTAAGATGGTAATTTCTCAAGTTTCCTTTAGGCATTTCCTATCATATATTTCCCCTAAAACCAATCTTACCCTTATTTTTCTCCAAAATACACAAACTCTATCTTCCTCTCCTTTCCAAATTCAAGCAAGAATCATAAATCCTCCTTAACTTCTTTTCCTCCAAATTAAGTAAGGTAAGAAATCCCTCATTCCAACTTAGATAGTATTCTTCTCTTATTTCTCCTTTTTAATTTTGATAAATGAAGCTCTGGACTAAATGGGGATTTGGAATCTTAATCCTAAACTTATGCTTTCTAAGTGATTAAGAACTAGCCAACCTCTATTCCAATCATCTAGTATCTTTTCTATAAGTTATAACTGAACATCTTACTTAATCTTACTTATTTTTAAATGATTTAATTTGGATAAGTTAGGTTTTTACTTTATATTGATTAAATCAAGATGAATTGTTATATGTTGGTATTTAACATGAATTAAATAATAAATCTAGCAATTATAATATTGCTTTTATATTGTATGCTAGTTAAATTGCATGATAAAATTGATAGGATAAGATATGGAAAAAAATTTCCATGAGTGAATACTAATTTTTTTTTACAAAAATGCAAAAATGTATAAATGAATTAATTCATGGCTCAATTCATCGAACTTGAAATGCATAATATATAGCCTTGGATTAATTCACGAATCGATTTACCTTCCTCTAAAACCAATTATCAAGGGAGTTTAATCGACTTAACAAAGATTGAAGAGCTAATACCTTTGCAATAAATTGATTCATAAATTAATTCAGGCCTTTCAAAGTTATAATAAATGAATTAAATCAATTCTCAAATCAATTCAAGACTAACATAAAATGACTAGAAGTCCTGAATCAATTCTCTTAGTTGAATTTTATGTTTTGATTTTAGAACCAAGTATAATAGACTATTTATGGTATGTTTATGTATTAAATAAACTAAAGGTGTTGTAATAAGGATTTTAGCTCTTTTTAAATGTGTAGATAGTGACTGTGATATAAATTTTATTAGAAATTGATTGTAATTTTTATGAATTGAAAGGAGAAATGTGACAGGGCAGTTGATTTCTAATCATGACAAGTCACTAGATCCAAAAATTACTTATAAGGAATAAGGATGATGTAAGAGGATCAAGATAAGCCTGTAAGGGATAAGGATGGCTGAGAAATACAAGAAAATTTACTTGCTTTTCATTATACATTTTCTTGTAATAATATTGAATTATTATTCTTGAATTAAATGAGATACGAAGTTGTGCCCTTGTTATACTTACTAATGATTTAATTGTGAAGTTATGTAAAAGTTAAAGTATGTGTAATGAAGGATGAATCTATTCAATATGGTTTAATTATTTTTATGATTTCTTTGTTTTGAGATCTTTAACTTCAAACTTACCTCTTTATTTTTCAATATTGTAGATTTTTAGACTAAGGTTTCTCCACAACCACTACAATAAAGATAAATCATTTAGGTTTTCTTTAGGAAATTATAGGTAGCAATCGGTTATTTTGTTTGTAAATGGATGTATCTCTTAAGCCTTGGATTATAGGAATTGGGAATTTAGGTAGAAATTATTTTATCCTCTAAAATTAGTTAAATCAATATATTCTTAATTATATTAGAGGTTATAAATAGGTTTAACTTCCTTTATTTTATAAAAACACAACTTAATGAAAATTATTATTATCCGTAGTTATTAATGGTAATAATATTATTGGTTGTATATATTAATTTAAGTGTATAAATAATGAATATGAATAGGATGGGATGATGGAAATTAAGTGACTGGATTCCACATTAATCATGACCTAGGGATCATAGTTTTAAAAATTAGACTAAACTAGCTAGTAAACTAGTGAATTGGTTAATGAGTCAGTCTAATTAAAGTTATTGAATCAAAAATGCATATGAATTAGTCAAAACTAGTGAATTAAACCAATAAACTAGTTCATTACAAAATTTTATATATTTTTTGCAAGAAAATAAAATCTTATAATTTCACGATAATTAAAATATAATATCTTTACAATTTTATATCAATTGAACTTATATTATTTTTTAAAATATTTTTAGTACAAATTATTATATCACTTATATTTTATTACTAATTTGTTTATATCATTAATTTATATTGCATTAGTTTTTTAGTTTTATTATGACTTGTTATTATAAATATACAATATTAATGTATACATGTGTGTGTGTGTGTGTATATTATTTTAAATTTAAAATCGATTCAATCAATAAATCAATAGTTAAATTAATGAAGTAGTGAACTAGTAATTGATTTGTTTTAATGACTAGTTTAGTTTTAAAAACTATGTCAATGAGGGTCATGATAGTATATCTTTTTTTATTTTGCTTTAATACATATGGCATGTTAGAAAATGTGCTTGAGCATGAGATCCATCATGTTCCACTGAATTTGCCATTATGTCTTTATGTGAAAAGTCTCCTAGTTTGCAACTTTTTTATGTCACTTTAAGTATTAAGCCATCACCAATTATGATTTTCCATTAATGTCTTTTTATCCTACTTCTTTTAAATAACTCTCTTTTCTCTGCCTTTATTGTCATCACTTTATTTATCGTACTTCTATGTTTTCTCACTATCTTGCTCTATGCTTTTCACATCAATGCTCTTGCATCCCTTATATTCAACTTGTTTACATCTTTAACTTTTTTATGATGGCTTTTAAATCTTTTTCTCATACTTTTTCTTCATAAGTCTCAAGACAAATTAGGATTATTGATCCTACCTTTCCTAACTCATCCATCCTTAAGTTACAGGTACTTTTCCCATATTTTATTTTTAAAGTTCCTAATAACCAACCTCTCAATTTCTATCTTAGCTTCCTATATGTGAATGTTTCAAATAAGGAAAATGATTTTTTTCACTCACAAATCCATTTTTACTTCCAATGTCATCCTTATGTTTCCATAGGTCTCAAACGGCATCGAGATTTTTAGAAATTTTTTGCACCCTACAAAAGAATTTTTAACTTATCTGGATTGTGTCCAAGCTTTAAAGGAGATAATTTGAAAAATTTTAGGTATCTTTGGAATTATCTAACTTTCTTGATTTTTGCCCAAATGCATTCTACCATTATTAAGGTCTGCCAAAACCTTCTGGTCACCTTTGATTAATAATTTACACCTCTTTTATGGAATAATGAGTCTGTGCTTTTTTTATCTTTCGACCTTGGTTAGTTTACTCAGTAGTACTAACGAATAAGTCTCCCTCCTTTTCCAATGCCAAAAAATAACAACTTCAAAACTCCAATCCATCTCAATTCTAAATCCTTTTATTTTTCAACCTTTTTGTAAAAACACATGGGTCAATTAGACACACTTATCTCTAAAACTAAATACATAGCTTTTCTTCTTTATTGATTGTGTAAACCTTTTTGGCTTTTGCGTTTCTTCTTAAAAAATCATCTCTTTTAATCTTTCACTAGCTGTAATTTTAAGCAAAGGTCAATCAATGGCTTTGGGCCATTCTATCTTAGATTATCTTTATGAAAACATTAATCTAATTGTAGCTTACATGAAAACTCAACAAGCTTTGCAAAGTATGAGTAATATATGATTCAATCGAATACATATAAAATTTATGTTTATGGTCAAAAATTGCAAAGTGCAATGTCATTTTGACTCCTTTAAGTGTAGGCAATCTTTACACTAAATAGGAGGTGTTTGGAGACCTTTAACATGGATTAAACAAACACACAAAAGCAATAAGTAAATAGTGCATAAAAGGTAAATTAGGATTCATTGAATTTACAAATTAAAGCAATTTATTTCAATTGCTAATATAAATGCAGATACCACTACCTATAGTGCATCAAATGCACAAATAAACGCAATTTAGAAACCCAAATCTCTTATTCACATTCACTCATAATGTTTGGATTACAATATAATGCAAACGAAGGCAAAAAATAAACAACAAAGTGCTATGATGTTAGCAAAGTAATAAAGGGATGTAAAGTGCGTAAGTAAACTTGAGTAGTAAATATGGCAAAATAAGCCTCTAGCCTTTTGGAGTGTAACTATTTATAAGTGTTAGGTGTTGGAAGTTATATGTTGTAATTGTTGAGGGTAGTTAGTCTCATCTCATCTGATTATGCACATTCTAAGGCTTGAGAGGTTGAGTGCGTTCTAATAACCACTTTGAATAAATATGGCCCTATTTTCCTATAAATTGCACCTCATTATCTTCAAATGGAAAATTACCCTACATGACTTTATGATCGTAACCTCTTCAAAAAATTCATTAGTAATGTTATTTTTGGATAATACTCCTCCGACTATCACTGCAAAATCAACCTTTCAAGTTCAGGTTGAGGCCATCCTTTTTATAAATTTTTTATTTTATTTTTATAATTATTTAGTCAAATAAAATCGGGACATTTTTATATTAAATACATTATTAACGGAAACTATTTAAGTATGGGTTATTAATTTAACAATTACTATGGACTTAAGACGTCGCTAATATCTCCCTTTTTCTAATACTTTAATATTAAATTTAAAGTCTCAATTCAAATTGAAAGCAAACGAAATAATAATATTATCTTTTGAAATATATATTCGATCTAAAATTAAATGTAGATGAAATAATAATAAAAGGCATCACCTTATCGCCGGTAGATTATGTATGATCGTACCTTCACAACTTTGCTAATTTAATGACTTTATTCACAAAGAATCTATTTATAAACTTTTCCTTCAATTAGACACCAAAGTTACAATTGCAAGTAGAAACTCCAAATACTTGTGTTGCATTATTTACATAGCAAGAGGAGAGCGCGTGCGTGCACGTAAGAGAAACTCTGCCATGATTAACGTTGGCCGAGTTTGCATTTTCTCTTTCTCGTTTGCCTTTAAAAAGTCATATCGCACTGAGCGCTCTCTCCTCCACTCTGCAGTCTGACCCCAAAAGCTGAAAAGCCAAAACTCGGAAATACCAATTATCAGACCATTCTCGATTCTTTCTTTGTCTTTCTATCACCCTCCGCCCTCCACTTCAGCAGTCTTCCAAACACCTGCGTCAATAATGGCGGGAAATTCATCGGAGGGATTGAGTGATGATTTCTTCGAGCAGATCTTAGCTGTGCCTTCAGCATATACCAGCACTACAGACGCAGCAGGGTATGGGAACGGCAGGACAATGGATGATGTATGCTCCCTGCCAATGGGATTACAGCTGGGTTCTACCAGTGCCGCTGGTGGTGATGGCGGTGCGGGCGGTCATGGTGGCAGTGGCGGTGGCTTGAGAGGATCCTTGGGGATTGGAATTGGCATGCCGTTGGGATTAAATCTGGAGCAGAGCTTTCTCAGACATGAGGATGGTACTGGTAACAGAAGGTTCGGTGATGAGGTTGCCGAGGCCAATAATAATCATCACCCTCATCATAATAATACCAATAGCAATAGCAATGCTTCTTCTTCGTCTTCAACTTCTGGAATCACTGTAAGTTGTAAATTACACAAACCTCTTTTAGCTTTTCCGATAAATCATCTAATGCTTCGTTTCTGTTCCATGTCTGAGACTTTTAACTGGAATAACTAAGTAACAGAAAGACCAGAAACACCAGCTTCGCTTTGTCTGCTTTCATGGTATTCTGAATAATAATTTAGCTAGCTCAGAATGATTCTGATTGTGTGGCAGGAGAGGGATCCGGTGCATATAACGGGTCTGTTTTCAGCCTTTGGACAGTTGCATGCGCCGCCAGTGCGGCCGACGGTGCCATCTCCGCCACCCCAACTCCACCCCCAAGTAATTTATTAATCTTTCTATTTAACTGCAAATGACCATATTGTCCATTGCTTTTCATTTTACTAATTACTACGAGTTGCACTTACACTGCCAATAAGGCAGTTCCTCTTATTACCCAATAATTGCAAGGACGTATAAGAAGCTTGACGCAATGTGTGATAATTAAATATAGTGGGCTTAATAAAGTTGGATCACTTTGCATTGATGCCTCGGCATAGACCATGGTTTTTATGTGCTTCATTTATGGCCTTATGTTTATTATAAAGTAATAATTTCATAATTTAAGAGAATTCCTCCATATATTTTAAACAACCAGATTTAGCTTTTTCCTTCTTTTCTCACTGATCGGAAGCTTCACAATTTGCGCTTGTGGGATGCGTTTCCTGTTTTCGCCTCACTCCTTCAAAGGCCATATTCTCAGAACCAGAGCCTTTAATTTAATTTAAATTTCAGGTGGAGTTTTATTTTATATATATATATATATATATTGGTTGCCAAGTTCTGATAGAATGTTGTGCTCTGTCACGGGTTTTCCCACTGTGCTGGGTACCGTCAAATTTTTAATCTTATCAGATGTCAGATTTTGTATTTGCACTAATGTCCCACAACACATTTGAAAAAAAATTTCGGTATTTTATTGATAGATTATCAAATTTTGATATTTAATTTATTATCGTACATCATATAAAAATTTAATTTTAAAAAAAATATAAATATGATATATAATTAAATTTGATGATACAATGATATATAATTACATTAGTAATCTATTAAAATTTCTTCCTACGTCTTGTTATGTAAGGCGGCAAAATACGAGACAGGTAACATATTTTGTATGCATATGTATATGCATTTCAATAAAATTACATCATAGATGCAAGTATATATAACTTTTATAACCCAATAACTAAAGGTTACAGCCATTTTTATCCGATTTTTAAAGTAAAAATATTTTTCTATAAAAAATAAAATTACATTTCTCAATCTATGCATCCTATTGTATGTGTTGAAATTTCGTGAAGGAAGCAACTCGTGAAAAATTGAATTTCGGTGGACACGTGCAATCGGTAATTTTTTCTGGAAGGTCATGACTTTGAGAAATTTGACGTAGTACACTTCTAAAGGAGGCTAAAATGTAAAAATGAAAAAAATAAGATGTCGAATTCTTGATTACAATAGTATTATTGACCACATTCAAGTTGAAGTGTTTAGAGTAAAGTTGTGATGTTACTAGTTTATGCAGGCGGGGTTTCATAACCAGCCACCGCCTCCAGTGTCAGTCGGCCGAGTACCACAAGCACCGGCCGTCCGACCTAGAGTTCGAGCGAGAAGAGGCCAAGCCACTGATCCCCACAGTATTGCTGAGAGAGTAAGCTAGTTTCAATAATTATTACATCATCGCATTAACAGGCTTGTCTATGTTAATTCCCAATTAATTAATTTTAGTTTTGCTTACTGGATGCAGTTGCGTCGTGAAAGGATTGCAGAAAGAATGAAGGCATTACAGGAATTGGTTCCCAGTGCCAATAAGGTTGGTGATTCTCCAATCACCTGTCGATGTTTCTATTATTTAATGATTCTGTATGATCTGCTTTCTTTATCTGTTTTCGGTGCTTTCATTCTTCAAATTATTATCTCTCTCTATTGTGCTCATTCTTGTTTAAGATATGGGTTGGTACTAATATCTGCTTTTGTTTAATTTATGCTTATGCAAATGTAGACGGATAGGGCTGCGATGCTTGACGAAATTGTGGATTATGTGAAGTTCCTAAGGCTCCAAGTTAAGGTACACATGCAATAGACTCTCAATCACTTAGTTCTCTAGTTATCTGGAATAACTTAGGACGCAATTTGAAGTCCCTCGTATGCACATGGTAGGGGACTCGCAAAGTCCATCGTTATTTCGAGAAAATAGTGCCAAATATGTTTCCCAGACCCCGAGTCATTTCAGACAATGTAGGACCCAGTCATGTAGAATATTTGCTCCACGTGTCTGAATTCAAGAGCACCATTTGTTTTCATCTATTTTGTGGTTTTCTTCCTGGTGTTGTCTTGTTTTGATTTTTTGGGAATTTGATTTCATTGTCAGGTGCTGAGCATGAGTAGACTGGGTGGGGCTGGTGCAGTTGCGCAGCTTGTAGCTGATGTTCCCCTGTCTGCCGCGGAGGTGATGAATTTGGCCCAAGTTTTCATCCAAAAAATGCTATTTAATTGTTTCTTTCTGACTCAATGCTCTTTCCGTTGTTATCTTGTACGTGCTGCTTTATTATAAACAAGCACTAAACATGCGACTTTTGGTATGTAGCATGCACAAAGATGGATACTTTTGAAATGGAGCATGCATACGTATTGACATAGCCTTGTTACTCTATCTCAACCTTAACTGGTTAGAATTGAGCTTTTGGTATCCGAATGCGTGTTCCTATGTGCAGGGTGAGGGCATTGAGGCGGGTACCAATCCGCAAGCATGGGAGAAGTGTTCCAATGATGGCACGGAACAGCAAGTTGCAAAACTAATGGAAGAAGATGTTGGAGCTGCCATGCAATTTCTTCAGTCCAAGGCACTTTGCATCATGCCTATATCTCTTGCATCTGCAATTTTTCACACACCAGAACCGGATAATTCAACAATCATCAAACCTGAATCAAACAGCCATTAACAAAATTATGCATTGACGAGTTTCTTCGGCACATTTCTTGGTCCCGAACTTAGTCCCAATCTCACTCATGACAGAGTTACGCTGCTTGCTAACTCCTTAATTGGGTGGAAAAGGGTGAGTTAAGTGCAGCTGCTATTCATTATTTTCAAGTAATTTTGTCAAACGGGGGAGTTATTGTAATGTGCTAATAAGTAAAACTGAAGGGCCAACATGTTGTAGTCATGGTCAAGATCAAGTATTTTCAAGGTCCCATTGATGTTCATCTCCTAAATATCAGTGGTAGGGTTGGTGGTGGACCGCCGATATCTGTGGTCCTTTTTATTTTCTTTATCTTAGTGGAAAGTGGGGCCGTTCAAAAGGAAGGGATTGGTATGGGTATCATGGATCTGGAGAAAAATTTTAAATGCAAGTTGAAATAGAATAATATGGTTTGTTGTCTTGTAAAGCTGTCTGGAAGCTTCTGGATATTAGAAAAATCAATTCTATTTTCAAATAATTATAGAGGGTGATTTTTGTTTGCTTCTTAGAAAAGCGAATTCATCTTTCAAATTTGTTGAAAGATTACTGAATGAAGTGATAGCAGAGAAAGAGGAAAATGACATTTTTTTGGGGGGGCTTAATTTACTGACCTAAATAGAGGAAGACTTATCTTCTCAGAATTAATATATAAATTTGTGCTTAGCGGTAGAAGAGAATATATTTAAAAATACAATCTGCAATCATGACTAGAGGGAAGAAAATTTTAGGTGTAGGCGCATTGTTTTCCTTATAATATTTTGCTTTTGTCTTCATAATAATGATCGAGATTGAGGTTTTGTTGTTTACCAAAATTTTCTCACCATCAAGCTTTCAGGCGAAAATTATTTCCACCATAAAGGGGACAGTGTCTGTTTAATTACATTCCCCCTAACTTTTGTGATAGAAAGCAAATGAAAACTAGGTCAGGATATTGTGATTTTTGTTTAAAAAAATTATGACCTTTACTTTACTTGAGTTTTCAAATTTTTAAGAGTTAAATCCAAACATGTGTAATTCGACCTAGTTATAATCATACTCTTCTTTCAACCCGAATTGATCGCAATTCACGGTAATTTTACAAAGAATAAATTACTAAATTGATATTTGAAAATGTAGGAGACACTAAATTAATATTTAAAAATATTTTAATATTAAATTGGCTCTAATTTTTCACATTTTATATTAATTTAGTAATATTGTCACTTTTCAATTTTACCATTAAAATTGTTTATATGACATTTTTTTAATAAATTTTTAATTGGCATAGAAAGCTAATATCATTGTGAAATTATTATTAAAAGGGCTATAACTTGTTCAAAATTTCAAAAACATATTTCTTTGCTTTATTAAATTCATAAGTCGTAATTCCTTCATTCTTCATAGGGATCTTAACTTATATTGTTATTTCAAATAATGAATATATTAAAATGAAAAAAATAAAATTTCAAATGAAATTAATTAAGTGATAAAATATTAAAATGATATAAAATTTAAAAATTCATACTAAATAAAAGTTAAAACAATTTTTAGTTCAAATCAATATTTTCCTAATTTTTTAAGCAATAAATTGATAATTGTCTTTTTTTAATTATTAATATTAAAAATACTAAAAAGATGAAACTCAGGAATCCTAAAGAAAATTTGAGGAAAGAAGGAACCACATGAGATAATTTACAAATAAATACAATATTTAATCTCTCATTTATAAAAATGATAATTATCGCATTCCTGAAACTTGATAATTTCTTTACTTCTATTTTTATTATAATTATTCATCTCACCATTTACTCATAATATTAAAAAAAATAAAAAAATGAAGAAAGTGATTATTAAATATCATTTTAATAATATCAAATATATGCTTATTTTTTATTATACACTTTTTTTATCATTTATTTTAATATCATATGTGAAAGGAGAGAAAGACAAATAATTGTAACAAAAGCAAAAATAAAAATTTAATAATATTAATTATGAAATTTGAAAATATAATAATCATCATATATATAAATAAATAATTAAATGTTATGTTACTCTTTACGATTTCATGGTGAATAATAGAGTAATAGACTTCAAAATTTTAGGGTTAAAATTGGAAGATCACTTGAAAAAAAGAATGACATTATAAATATAAGGACTAAGTTTATATAATTCATAAATTGGATTTTACTTCATTAAAATATGAAAATTTTGATTTTATTATCTGAAATTATATAAAACTTAAATTTTACCCTTATCATTACTAAGTTAATGGATTCTGTTAGAAAAATTACGGCTATTATATTTCATTTATCAACAATTAAAATTACTGCTAGATTCTCTTATTTTTGAAAAAAATTTCACTTAGCGGTGATTTATAATTATTATTAAGTGTTATAACGGTTAATGTAGTAACATTGAGATAAAAATCTAAATTTTATATATTTTCAAGGGTAAAATTCAAATTTTTATGGTTCAAGAGGGATAAAATTCAAACACCCCATTACGGCGCCTTTGTTCCTTTGTTCTTGTTCCCTCGATATCATTGGACCAGCGGCTCTCAGTAAGTCATTTTAATATTATATTCTTGCAGAAAATCAGCCAAACAAACATCCATCAACGAATTAAAACAATTGCCAAACTTGAAAGTCCAAAACACAAGGATTTGAATTCCAAAATAACCCACATTTGATGATTTGTTGGACTCCTCAGGACGCCCTGATGACAAATGCAATTTGGGGAGTAAGATGCACATATTCGAATAATCCGCATGCATTTAAAACCAACAGATGGCCATGGTTGCTGCCTTCCAGGCAGAACCAAATAGCTTTAACTTGAGAACATGGAGATATTTATATTTCCGTTGATGCAACAATGTTAATTTGGCATAGCATGGCAATGTATTCTAATTGATGTGTCAGAGACAGAGAGAGCATGGAGCTAAAGAACAACTGAATTCAAATTAAACACTAACGACGGTTAAATCTTGAACGGCTCTACAGGAAAAGGGGAAAAAATCCAAAAAAAAAAAAAAAAGTATCTTGCTAGTATTAATTGGGGTATGCAAGCCCAGCACAAAAAATATACTTCACAAATCTTATCACCTTAAGAGTTACCTGTACAAAAAAAAGCCATTATAACTACAGAAAAAAAGTTCAAACATCATACAGTACGCCATCAGCAGGGTGTCGTACAACCTAATTGTGAAAATTCTTATACCTAAGAAAAATCAAAGACTAATGATTATTCACGGTCAGTAACAGTGCTTAATAGAAAATCTTCTATTTTACTGTTCCCTGCTGGCCTGGCAAACTTCTCATGCCCCTTTTTCCATAACATATGCAAAATCTGCTACTGGCTGCTATCTTTTGCCATCAAAGTATACTCATCTGCAATGAAACTGCACAGCCTACAAGCAGGAGAGTGCATGCCACAACTAATACACACTCAACACAGCATGTTCGACGAATCATAGCAAACGAAAATGTGACGTTGCTAGAACGCTAACCCAACAAATGCCTGTCATTGCTACTAGTAACCAATAAACACACGTAGCTCAAGAACCCAACATATGCATGCCATTTGCTACTAGTAACCAAAAACTCATGTAGCTCAGGAGCTGGACGTAACCCCACTACCATCTCTTAACCCTTGAAGGCATAAATGCAGAGTTCTTTGCACGCTATCTCCAATTAATCTCAACCTACCTTGATTTGCATCTGATGTGGAAGACCCATTAAGTTCCACTGCCCGTGCCACCCTCTGTTTACATTTCTCCCAGTCATCAACACGCAACCAACAAGCCCTTCCTCCATGACTTCCATCCATACCAAGAAAAGATACACTAGGAGTTTCTCCAAATGAATATCTCAATCTAACCGATACACAGTACGGCAACCATGCAGCACCACCAGCAGAATTGATGTGAGGGATGTGAGCAGGATCAAGCACGACAGTCAGCGCAAAATCAACTGAATTATGTGGGCGATCATAATGGATGTTGCTTTTGGAAGCAGATGACTTTTCAGAGTTCTCATCCGTATTCAACCCCACATGGTTTTCAAGACATAATTCAATTCGTGGTTTTTGAGTGGGAGCCACATCACCTCCTTGTGCCTGGGCTAGACCCTTTTTCCAAGCTATCAATTTCAAGAATTCTCTCAGAACTGATATGGGTAAGGTGAGAAGAGTTATGAATGATGCAACACGAGAAGCATCGTAAGGCTCTGATGCAACTCGGCGGCTGAAGTAATCACAAATTTCACCTATTTCAGATTGAGTTAATTCCTCTGGTGCAGTGTTTGGATTTTGCTGCTGCTGCTGCTGTTGATGGAAACGTTTCACACTAAGCACCTGTAGAAGAAGTTGAACTCGGTGTACGCTTACAGCAAATACATAGCCCCTGCAAAAAGACATACAATAAAGGCATCAAATTTGAGCCGGAGTAGGCAAAATTAGTAGATAATATCAATTATAACATTATAAAGACAAGTTAAATGACAAATGTACACGATGGGAACTACTCTACAAACACACATTTATCATGAAACAATAAAAAGAGACATACTGATTGGGCCCATAACCAGGGATAAAGGATATTAAAGTTGGTTAAATCTAGCAACATAACAAGAGTATTTCCAGCAGACAAAAATAAGAAGGTTGCTCCAAGGAAGAATCGATAAGTGAGAAATTCAAGAAGACTGATGTAACATGACTCACCCAACAAAAAAACGCAATGCTGGCTGCTCTGGGTCCAAGTTCAAAAGAGCACCTTCATTTTCCTTCAAAATAGAACCTAATATCTCTTTCAAAAGTTCTGGTAACTGAGCAAAAAGCCATAGAACTCCAAGGTACTTAAGAATACCTCTCAGAACCTTTTTGAGAGCAACAAGAGGAACCCAGCCACCTCCATATCCTCCATCATCACCAAGGCCAATAATGGCTGTATTCAGCTCACCCCTGACATGAGCAGGGACAGCTGCTCCAGGTGACCTACGTAATGAGACTGCCGATGCCATCATGGCTAAATTTGAAGATCCTGATAAAGCATTTCCCACACGGTTTATACCAGCAACTTGATTTCCTGTCCTAGATATTGCAGCAGTAGATAGGTTCATTCTATTTCCATTTGCAGCTGACAACTGAGACCCTGAACTAGGGTTTGCATTGTTTAAATTTGCCACCCCACCAGCCTGTTGCCCAGTGAAATTAGGATCTAGACCATTCAACTCTTGTGCGACATGCTCCATGATAAAAGGCCGAAATTGTGGGCAAGGCAATGAGCCTCCAGAAGGACGGCCCTCTTTGGGTGGTGTGGCAGGCTGCAACCACACCTGATCTCCTGCAAAGCAACGCATGTCAACTGCAAACTGTTTCCTGTATATGATACGTATCCAATAGGGACCACGTAGCACAACAGAAACATCAATGGGCAATAGTGAACTAGGAACAATGCCAGGGCCACCACGCCCAGCAGCAGCTAACATTGCAAGGCTTGGATTAGGAAGAGGCACACCAGCAGAAGACCCAACAGTATTTCCCACAGGACCAGAGGTTGCCTGACCAATGTTTGTGCTTGAACTGCCCAGCAAAAGTCCCTGTGGTGGTATGTAGCCTGCCTGTTTAGGGATTGATGACAGAGCTGCTGCAACCCCAGGAACCCCAGGAACAGGACCAGCCCGTGCTGGCTTTGTTGCAGCTGCCAGAGAATGTAAGGGTCCTGCAGTCAGCCGAATGCAATCCAAAACTGATGAAACCTCACCTCCATTTATGAAGTCTTCCAAAAACTGGAGAGGACAAAAGCACCACTTAATGTTAATACATATGCCCAGGATTTTAGTTTTTCATTTTTGGGACCAGAACACAACGTCATATATCCAAACAAAATGACAGCTTCACAATAGGTCAACTAGCTTCTTAGCATGCTCAAATATCAAAGAAAATTTGCAGCAAATTTTAGTCAGAGCACAATGGCAGAAATAATCATCTTAAACCATCAGGTACCATCTTAAACTTTCCTGACTGAATTTTTTAATTGTATTGTAGCACAAGAACCACAAGCCAAATATAATTTGTTGCATTTTATAAAACAAAAGAAAGTTACTCCACAGGATTTCACCCAAAAGGTTGCCATATACAAGACTAAAAATTACCCCACTACTTCAGATAAGAATGAACTGGTACTCTTGCAAAATAATGTTTCAAATTACATAAACTAAAACTAAAAATCAAAGGGAATGGGGAATAGAGCATGATATATATGAAAGATTAAAAAATATATATCTCCGTTGAAGTCAAAGGTGCAATTTCTAAACCAAGAAAGGACATCCCCGCAATTTCAACTAAGGTCTGGGGTGCGAGCAGTGTCATTTACACACACACACCCCCCCCCCCCCGGGGCCACCCCAACAAAAAAGGAAGAAAGAAAAAAAATGATTCTGGCCAAAGATCATGACTACATTAGTTGACATAGCATCTTGTGTCATGTTCACATAACCATCAACATCCCAAAGCATGAGACATGAATATGCAGTTTTACCTACACTAGCATGAACTAAGAAAAGAAGACAAGTAAACGGCCATTACATAAGAAAGAATTAACTAACCTTAGTATGAGGCCATAGTTGGTCAGGAGATACATGCATTGTACAACCCTCCTTACATGATTCCCACTCAACAACAAAACGAGCTAGGACACCTGAACCAAAGCTAAACCACAAACTCATCAGTCCAACTGCCTCAATTCTAAATGCCCTCCTCATCTGTTCGGATAACTTATCTGCAGTATCACCAACTTTGGCACCAGATGCTTTAATATCAGAACTCGCAATGCCCTCATCTGGCTTCTCATCTGCTCTTACACCAAGCAATTTCCGCATGCCAAGGGCAAAGGTTCTTGCATTGGAGAGCCTTCTGATATCAGCCACTAATTTCTTTATACTGTCAAGTTCAACAGATTGATAACTCAAAACAACACCATCCGGATCATAACGAATATGAGAATCTATGTCAGACGTATTAGCAATACGAACACCTGAACCCCATGGTGTATTACTACTCCCCTTTTGAAGTTCCCATAAGTCCCTGAAGTGCTGATCATTTATTTTTACATCCCAGTGCATGCAACCAGGTCTGCCAAGTCGCAAGCATATGTGTCGCCATGAATCACCAACAGCAAATGGAAGTCGGAACCATATATTAGAGGAAGCATTTCTTAAACCTACTTCTTCAACATACGGGATGTCCAATGCATCCATTTGGCTGGTTAGTCTTGCATGCTTAATGCAAAGTGAGCAATGCCTGACCACATGGAGAAGAGCTGAAATATAGATGCTAGATGGTGTAGTCCCATTATTTGCTTCTGCAATCAGACTTCTATAACTGTATCCATCAGCTTTTGGTATCATTTCAGAGGATACAAGCCCTTGTGTCAAAGGCAGCTGAGGCCATGGGGAATTTGAAATTTTAACTCTCTTGCATTCTGAGCCTGTTTTTAAACCATGTAGTGATGGTATCAAATTCAACATATCAGAAGCTGTTCTTTTTTTAGATTTTTTGTCATGTTTGGAGATCATATCGTGACTAGTGCTGGATTCCCTTGCCTGGCCTGAAAAGAAGCAGGTAGCTACTCAAATATGGCTAAAAGATAAAAACTAAGAAGGAAAAAAGCAATATACACCATACACAAGAACTAACACTGCAACACACAAGATGGAGATTAAAACAGAAAGAAAGTATCTTACATACGGGAGTTGTAGAACATGCACTCGATCCAGAAACCTTGAAAGATCCAAGTGGAAGCCCACTTGATGAACTCCGAGGTCCATTAGATTTGGAATTAGGTATAGAGATTGGCGAGCCTGATGGTAGGGGAGAAGATAGCAATCGAGACCTACTTCCACATAACACATCACTAGAATTATCACTCAGCACTCTTATTTGATCTTCATCCATGGCAGCACAAGAACCTACTTCAGCTGAAGATGGAGATCTCACTGAAGCCAAATCTTGGTCAGATTTTGAAGCAGATAACTTTTTCCCAGTTGCACTCCGACTAGAAGCAAGTGAACCAACAGAACTGGATTGAATGATGCCCTTCACACTGCCAGAAGAGTACAAGGAGCCATTATAAAGGTTGGCAATGCCAGGAGCTTTTGCTACATTATTGATCTGTGACATCTGCATACCTCCTTCCCACTTTGGAGATGGGATTCCGCCTTTTGTACTATGAATATTCATTGGAACAGAACCATAATGAGCAGAGGATATATGATAAGGAGGAGGTAGATTTTGAATAGATGGCGAAGGTGTGGAAGACCCTTTCTCAAGTCCAAAAACTTCATCAACAATCGATGAAAAACCTGATGGATGACATCCTGTAATCTGCACAGAACTGTCAAGCCAATTGTCTGAATGGAATTCATGATCAGAAGTTTGATTTCTACCAGCAGCATTGGGCAGATAAGGACGTAATTTTCTCCAGTCCACTAGGCTTAAATTCATTTCATCTTCAAGCAAGTGCATCTGTCCTATATCAATTTTCTTGATTCGAACCACATTATTTTGTTCACCATATGAATGATCTTTTCCAGGTGGATCCAGATGAGTTTCTAACAACTTAAACAAGGGTTTCAAATCCTTGTCAAGTTCTACCAGCAGAAAGTAAGAGCTCCCACAGTCTGGAAATCCCATCAGCAGCATTCTTGAACCGTTCAAAATGCTCTTTGGTATTTTAACTGTACTGAATCCATGTTCGTATACCTGCAACAATAATAAAATGCTACCATAAGTCATAGGCATTAATCACTAAGACCATTGTTATCGAATCGTGAATCATATCGTAAATCGATTGATTAAAATTTTGAATCGTGAATCGAAGCGAACCGTGAATCGATAAGATTCACAAAATATATAAAAATAGTATATATTATCTTATATATAATAAAATATAAGCATTGATAATGAAAAACAGAATTTTCAACGGCTGGGTTATGGCACTATGGTGGAGTTGAAACTGAAAAAATAAGGTATTTTAAAGATGGGTGAGGGCTAATGGACTGTGCACGTGACTCTGTTATGGGTTTTTTTTCTAAAAAAATTGAAAAAAAATGCAAACTGGGCTTAATTTTATGAATTGGGTCGCACAGAACCCGGGTTGGGTTCTGTCTGCGACCCGATTGGTTGGAAATTTCCAGCTTTTTTGCTTCGTAAGTATCTCTTACTGGAAAACAGAGACACGCACGATTTGACTCTTTGATTCGATTCGCAAACGCGATTCGTGCGGTTCACCCAAGATTCATGACCGAATTGCAACAATTCAGAGGTTTCAATGATTCATTTAAAGATTCGCGTTGTTTTTTTCCAGAATCGAATCGAACTGTGCAATTCGAATCGCGAATCAGACGATTCCGACTACACTGATTAAGACTAATAAAAGGAGAAAAGAAAATATATGTAAATATACCTCAAGGCCCAAAACCCTTCCAATAGAAGCAAATAAATGCAATATACTTTTAATTCTCAAGCTTAAGAAAACCTCAGCTGCGGTCAATGTTCCCTGATTTAAAGCTTCTTCACATTCTGACAGTGCTGAAGGATCAACAATGTTGTGTGATGAACGAAGAAGGAAGTGACCATTCCTGATTAACAAAACAGAAAGAAAATTAGTCAAACTCCAAAGTAAAGAAACTGTCTCCTAGTCCTCAAGGACCTATAGTCACACTTATCCATTATTGGATATGTAAAGCAAATTCTTTTTTCTTGAACCAGATAGCTTCAACTAATTAAACTGATGGTATCATAAATTAGAGACAGGACAGGGAGAAAACAACACATATGAGTAGAGAAGGGTACCTGATATTAATTCCAAGGGTGAAAAATGAAGAACCATATGCACGCATGCATAGTACCTCCAGACCCTCAGATTCCTTTATGCAGCCCTTATCATCCCCCTGCAGCCAGAAGCAAATCAAAATCTTAGGGTCCCAAGGGAGATTGATGAGAAATAGCACAACAGAAAGCAAGACACAAAATAGAATGAAACCTCAGCCACAAAGCATGGTGTTGATGCCAGTACAACAATTGTGAACTCACTGAAGTGTCAAACTACAAAAATTATATAGGGGTGTGCCTTTAGCTCCTACCATTAAAAGATAGCAGTTTTACTTTAATTTCTTCATCAAGAAGATGAACTGTGCAGAAAGCTTTCCAATGTTTTATCGAACAAATGGAAAGAAATTAATAATAGCAGTAAAAAAGCATAAGTTATGCAAAGTTATTCGTGCTCCTTAAGGCTTGGACCAAGTTTTGGAAACTTGCCACAACTATTACCAAATTTCTTATATCAAGAGTCAATTACTTTTGGAAACCTTCCACAACTATTACCAATTTTCTTCTCAGTAATGGCCAAATCATGGTTGTATAGGAATCTAAATCCTTAGCCAAGTCCCAATATTTAGTTCACAGTTCAGTAACACATCTACCTCGAATCCATGAATTTGCAAACCAATTAGAAATCTAATATGCAGAGTTTTCAACAGCAGCACTGCCATGGCAGTTTGATCTGTCAATCCACCATGATAAGCCCATGGTCTAGTGTTTCAATATGCACACCATTAATGATGGCCTATGGTCCCTGTGGCATCTGCCACACTAAAGCTAGGGTGAAGGTGACGAATTTTTCATGGTTTTCCTATTCAGCCCTTATTACAATTTAGGCTTATTATGAATTGATTTATGAAATAAAATCATCAGAAAACGAGTTTAAAATTCTCTATCCACTCTCCTATGTGTCACAACAATAATGTTGGAACTCAAATTATTAAAAGAACAGAGAATTCCCGGTTAAGCATTCAAGATCATGGGAGTTATTTTTTTATCAGGCCCTTTTCATTTTGAAGCAACCAAGCCTTTTGTTTATTGGTCGCAGCAAATATTCTTCCATGTGATTTTAGAATCAAATAGAAAGAACTATTACATTATTTTCAAAGCGGTTATAATTGAGGGTTTGGCACATTCCTGGCTTGCTGCCAGCAACCACCATTAACCATTGATAATGCTGCTATACCAAGAGGACAGATTATGTGAATTTGATTAAAATCATAAATTCTCAACCATTATTTGCATGGAATGGCAACATTTACAGGCCAATAGTAACTGAACAGGAAATGAGATGAATATAGCTTGACTAGTATGCAGGGAACTAACAAAAAGATTCTGTAGCCCAAATTGACACCTACAGCAATGAAGGTATTTTAACTGCATATGAGATTTCACATAAACTTCTTACTGAAGGATGATTATTGTCCTTACTCAACCAACCACATCCCTTATATATATAATACTTGGATGCTTGAATTTCCAAATCCAAAAGCTTTTAATATGAAGGATTAAAACTCTAATGCTTCAAAACTAGAACAATATTCAATTGACCGACCGTAGAGTGTCCTAAAAATCAAAATATACACATGACCACAATTTTTTCCATAAAATTTGGAACCCTAAGGGTAACACCTAATAGGAAACAGAAGTACAGCTCTGTAAAGGTCAAATAAAAGAGATGGACAATGCAACATAACATGTGGACACTCCAAACTCCCATAAAAAAAAGCTCACCTATAAAGAACCAAACACCCAAAGAAACTGGAGAGAATGATAAGAATTCAACAAGAAGAAAGCCATAATAAGTGCAAACAAACCTGTTTACATTCAGCATCAGGTTCATCAACATGAGACTGAAGTAAAACATCATCTGCTGCACGACAGACCTGAACATTTTTTTCCAGCTCTCTTTTAATTTCAAGAAGACGAGTATAGCGGTTGCAACATATTGCTCTTAACAGCAATTTCTCAACATCAATACAACTCTGATCCAAGGTAAACTCTGCCTCCTTGCCAGTTAATGGATCTATTACAAATGTGCTATGTAGACACTTAACATGGAGATCGGGTCCAGGTTCAACTTTTATAAATGGGCTTGCTCCTGACTCAGACGTACTAGAATTTTTATCAAAATCTAACCAATATATAATTTTTAACCCAGGAGTCCGTGGACCAGATGAATCAGATTCAATATCAGAGGTCTGCGCAGAAGCAGAACTCCCACCCTGACCTGCACCACCCTCAGAAATGAGCTCAAACCGAATTGCATCTTTCCATCTACCTTGGCGAAGAGCTTGTACTTGCCTTATGACTGTGTCCATTACAAGGGAAACACAAAGCTCGTGAAGAACTGAGTACAATATAGAGAATGGATTTTCTGTTGCAGCCATTCTTCGCTCTAAATCATCACCTAGCACATGACGCCGTGATTCTTCCAACTTTACAAGTTTATTTTTTTCACCAACAAGCAGCTCCAAATGCAATATCCTCCACAAGGATAAGTGTCCCCTGTAACCAAGAGTAACTAGAACCTCAAACTCCCCATCCACCCGAAGCAAGGCAGTACCATCAGAAACTTTTATCTCAGAAATTTCTTTAGGAACTGAAACTTCAAGTAATTTAGACCGTACAAGTGTGTCCAACTTCTTCAAGGCAGGCTTTTGCTGTTCTTCATTTAAGGAATTCCGGGTAGCAACATCTTCAATACATTTTGGCAAACGCTGGTAAGTTCCTGTCAAAAGAACTTCAATTGCCGATGGTACATCATAAACGGGAGCACGAGCTTGCTGAAGGCCCTCATGCATAAAAAACAATGAATCTGCGGCTTGTGTAAAACATGTGTCATGACTTGATACAGTAGAAGCCAGTTGCTGACAGTGCTTTATGAATGGAACCTGTAAAAATATAAAGTTCTAAATATTTCACCAAAGAACATGAAAAAGATGGCTTCTTGGTGCCCGTTCCTTAATTAAATTAATCAGAAAGGCCAAGGGATTCTAATGTATGAAATATAGGAAGAAAGGCATTAATTGAATAAGAAAGAGAAACTTCCTCGATTCCCACTCATCAATTTTAAGTATATAACATCTGCTTTCAGCTTAAAAGGGGTATCTGAAGTAAATATTCACGGTTTAAACCCAATTAAACAATATGAATTGAAGGCACAACTCTGTCCTAGTCCATAGGAGAAGCAAATTGAGATTATGCAAGCCCAAGAAAAGGCGGGAGTTCGTAAGGCAATAAACAAATCACGGCAAATCAGTCACCTGGCAGCACAAACTAGGAGAGGAGCTAAGCGATACAACTGAAAGAAATGAATTGAATCAAATGGTTAAAACCAAGAATGGTGGGATGAGGAGAACGTGGCAGACCTGTTGACACCACTTGGCGATGACATGGAGGCGGAGCATGCGCTGTTGGGTCTTGTTAAGGACCTTAAGGAGGCTAATCCTCTTTTCCGTATCAGAAAGTTCAGTGGACCTGCATTTCTGGACGAGTTCTGTGAGGGAGTCATATGAATCGTGAGCAGCCCGACTCACCAGGGAGGAGAAGTTGACCGTTTGTTGCCCTAACTCGGCAGCCATTAACCGTGGTGGAAGGTTCTTGGCAATCTATTAGTGTGCAAATAAGATGGAAACTAGGGTTTTAGGAACAGCGACATAGGAATTCACATGCACCAAAGCAAATAGCAGGCAAGAGGAGGGAAGAAGCGAAGATGCAATTCAGGCTCGAATCGATCTCTCTCCCGGCAATATGGTCCTGGACTCAGATTTTGTATTCGGGAATCTATAACAGAGGAAGGGAAATAAGCTGCATGTCCCCTGCTGCCACGCGTCTCTCTCTCTCTCTCTCTCTCTCTCCCTCCCCCCGCCCCCATTAATTTAGTTAGTAGGAACAAAATTAAGCATTAGATTAAAATCTATTATAAATATTTATATTTATTTAGTTAAAATATTTTTAATTTATTTATTTAATTAAAATATTTTTCATTTATCTATTAATTGTTATAATTAAAATTTATTGAATAAATAATTATTAACAAGAAATAAGTATTATTTGAAGATAATTATTATTTTTAACTGTGATAATTACCGTCTAGTATTTAAAGGATCTATAAACAAGAAAAATTGGTTTTATATTATTATATTTTTTATTTAATTTTATACTATTTTATTTTTTATTTATTTATTTATCATCCTAATTTTATTTTCATAACAAATTTGATTACATAAAAGAATAAATTTTGATAAATTAAGAAAATAAGAATAAGGAAGAATCTTCCTTCAGACACTATTGATTCCATTTACGTGTTTGTTTTATTTTTATTTAGGAAAAAATATAAATTACCCTTAACAATTATAGGATGGTTGGATTTTACCGTCACAAACTATGAAAACAAGCAAATATCTCCTAAAACTATGCAAAATTTAAATTTTATTCCTACTATCAGTAATTTAATAGAAAATATTATGAAAAATTACAAATTAATCCCCATCAATTATGAGATATCTACATTTTTCTTTTACTAATTTTAAAATTTATAAATTAATCTCTTAATTATATAAAACTCATTATTAATACCTATTATCTACTTAATTAATCTTTTTTATTAAATTACATAAATTTAAAAAAAATTAAGCTTGAATCATAATATCATTATATATTAGATTATCACATTATTATTTTACACATAATTCTTATGTTATATAATTAATAAAAATTAAATTAAATATATAAAATTTTAATTAAAAACTTGAAAATGAGTTACAAAATCATGTGTAAAAACAATGATATGAGAGATTAATACATAAAAATATTGTAATTCATATTATTAGTATTATTCAATATTAGTCATAACTATTTAATTTTTTTATTGAATTAATTGCTCATTCTATAGAATATGGATAGAAAATATTAAGAAAATATTAAGTAAACACAAATGTTATATTACATAAAAAATACTAAAAAATTAATATTTTTATTTCATGTAACCATATCCAATTTAATTTTAATACCACAATAATTAGAGTGGTGATAAACAATAATTTTTATTTTGTTATCTGAGATTTTTTTTACAATTCACTTTATTTAAAATTTAATAATTATATGGTATATACGTTATTTTTATTTTATTATTTTAAAATTTATAATTCATTGTAATACTCATATTTAGACTGATACATCTATATTCGAAAAAAGTTTATATTAGTTAATAAATTTATGTTATTGATATTTTTCCAAAAAAATATAAAAATTCTTTCAAAAAATTAAAACAAATGTTCATTGAAATTAATTTTCCATCACAAAAAGAAGCTTAATTAGCATAAATTTTTGTGAAATATTAAACAGAATTTTAAATTATCATACTTTATACAAAATTACACATTTATTTGAAGAAAAATTAGATACTTCTCAAATCTTTACATCATATTGATTTGAAGTCAAAATTTATCTAATCATTATTTACCACCAAAATATGTGCTCCCCTCCTCATTAAGTTTATTGTTCTAAGCTTCCCACATCCCCTCTAAAGTTCTATTAAAAAGAAAAGAAAATTGCAAATAAAGTAGATTTATTAACTAATATAATCTCTTTTTAAAAATAAATATATTGATCTAAATATGAATATTACAGTGAATTATAAATTTTGAATAAAAATTAAAGATAACTCATATTATATAATTATTAAATTTTAAATAAAATAATTTTTTAAAAAAATCTAAAGGGACAAAGTAGAAATTATTATTTATCACCATTATGATTGTTGTGGTATTAAAAATAAATTGAATATGATTATATGAAATAAAAATATCAAATTTTTAGTATTTTTCATGTAATATAATAGTTGTATTTACTTTACTTCTTCATTTAATATTTTTAGCTCATATTCAATGGAATGAGCAACTAATTTAATAAATAAATCTAATAGTGATAACTAATGTTAAGTAATACTAACAAATATGAATTATAATATTATTATGTATTAATTTATTATATCATTTTTTTGCATATAATTTTATAACTCATTTTTAAGTTTTTAATTAAAATTTTATATATTTAATTTAATTTTAATTAATTATATAATATAAAAATTATGCATAAAAATTAATGTGATAATCTAATATATAGTAATATTATGATTCAAGCTTGAAAACTTTTTTAAAATTCATGCAATTTAATAAAAAAAAGGCTAATTAAGCAGATAATGAGTGTTAGTCATAAGTTTTATATAATTAAGGGATTAATTTATAAATTTAAAAGTTAGTAGGCACAAAATGTAACTATTTCATAATTGATGGTGTCAATTTATAATTTTTCTAATATTTTCTATTAAATTATTAATAATGAGGGTAGAATTCAAGTTTTGCATAATTTAAGAGGTAATTTACTATAGTTCATTTTCCCCTTTATTTTATAAGCATTTAACCATGGATTAAGACCTTGTTACAAGCATGGCATAGTATATTTAGCAAATATTTGATGCATCTATCGAGTAGAATAATTTAGGCTAATCAAATTTTTTTATTCTATTCATATAGAATAAAATTATAAGTAAATATAATATTTAATTCCTCTTTATAAAGGTAGATATTATTATATTCTTCCAATTTCATAATTAACACTACTAATTCTTTATTTTCATCTTGTTGTAATTATTTATCACTCTCATCACTAGTACTCTCTCCGTTCCTTTTTATCTGTCGCATTTTGAAGAATTTTTTTATTCTTTTTTATCTATCACTTTAAAATTTCAATAAAGCATTAAATGTTCTTTTTTATTAATAAATATTTTATTATTCTATACTATTAACTCACTTGCATTTATTTCTTTATATTTCTTTCTCTATTTTCAACTATCTTGAATTTTGTGCATAAAGGGTAATCTTATAAAGTTCACTAATAATAAATAAATTAAATTACTTTTTTAATATGTGTGATGTTAGTTAATGACAACAGATAAATAAGAACGGAAGGAGTAACATTAAAATAAATAATGAAAAGAAAGAATACAATTAAAAAGCAATCACATATTTAATATTATTAAAGTGAAATTTAACAATTCACTTTAATATTTTTTTATTTTAACATTATAAATAAAGAGAAAGATGAGTAATTATAATAAAATTAAATATAAAGTATTAATAGTGCTTGTTATGAAATTTAAAGATATAATAGTCACCATATTAATAAATGAGATACCAAATATTATATTTATTTTGAAATTATTATCCTCTTATGAACATGATATGAATTAACAAAATAAAAATAACTTTTTTTTCTTTTGCCCTTAATTTTAAACTAAGTTACTGGTAACTAATGGTTGGCCATCATCCTCTACCATCCATAATTATTAATCATTATTTGTCATCATGCAATATCATTAATCGTCATCCACCATCTACCATCACCCATCATTATTCATTATCATCCACTGACATTAATCACCCACCTCATCCACTGACATTAATCACCCACCTTGTGTGCCCCAATCCATTATTTATCACCATCTATTGCCATACTCCATTATTGACTGTTGTCACCTAACATTATTTTCAAGAATATAAAATTCCAAAAATTAGCACCATCTAAAGATAATTTTGTCCAAATAAATATTTTTAGATTAAATTATTGTTATGCTTCTTATTATTTTATTCAATTCCAAATTAGCTCCTATATTGTAAAAGTTTTGAATGGAATTTGTGTAATTATATTTCATTTCTAATTATATACTTTCTATCATTTTTAACATGGACAGCAATATTTTCATGTAGTTTAACAACATTTAGCATAAATTTTCACATTTTTTCTATTTGTATTTAAGAGGTAAATAATTTAAAGAAAGTAAGAAAATTTAGTGAATTTTTTTTTTGGAAAATGATGAATCATTAATCTCTTATTTTGTAGACCACTGGTATATCATTGCTTATATAAACCAATTGTTGACAAAATTTAACCTAAAAAAACCTAATTAAAAATAAAAAATAGATATGAGGATTCAATCGGAAACTTTAAACCTATGGGAATCTAGTTAAAAATCAAGTGAAACCATAGATAGTGGCAAAATAATTTAACCTTATAACACTATCTATGTCATATACATCTACTAACAAACAACCAATAATATGATTTTATAGTATCATCTTCTTATATAATTGTATATTAAGCATTAAATAGTATTATAGTTTATATTTTTATTATCCTATCACATACTATCATCTTAATTAATTCCATTTTTTCTTATTCTACCAAGTCATCCAAAGTGCCCTAAGTATTTGAAAATATTAATATATATTCTTTAATTATTAAATGAGAATAGGGGAGGACTTTCAATTTTTTAATTGATTTTTTTGTTTTTGTATTTATAATTATGCTTTTTGCACCTATGAACTTTACTTGTTGTACAAAAAAAAAAAAGATTTATCCTGTCAAATTGAATCAAATTTGTAAATTCTCTTTTAAGCCGTTTGCATTCAATTTAGTTCAAATAGTACCACTTGTATATTATATAGATAATTAAGAAGTGTTATTCTTCCTTTTATTATATTATCTTGATAATTAATATGGCTTTTATCATATAAAAAATTAAATAAACTTCAAAACTAAATATTAAAGCTAGATTAGCTAGTAAATCAAAAAAATGTTACATTCATTTTTTCCGATAAGACTTGTGCTTAATACACACCTGACAAAATTTTAGATACGCTATCTTAACTCTTTAAGTTGACTTGTTTAATTTTTAACACTAATATAAATAATAAACAAATATACATATTTAAATTAAATATAAATGTCATTATTCAGAGAATAAATAACATGTTATGTTTTTACAGAGAAAACATTCTTTGATACATTAAATAGTGCAAGGAGTTTTAACTTCAATTTTAATATTATACAAAATAATTGAAATGTGAATAAAGTCAGTAGGTCAATATGATAAATGAGAGATAATGATAATTAAATGATGTGATTTGGCTAGTCCATCGACACTTTTGATCGCTGAATTCGATTTTTTTATTTTTTTATTTTAAAAATAAAAATTTTCATTTTTATAAACTATTTTCAAATTTTTTTAAATTATAACTTTAAATATATAACTTAAAATAGAAAAATAAAAATAATTTTTTTAATATTTTCTAAACTAATTCTTTTATTTTAGATATCAATTTGTAATTAAATGATATATTTTCTTATTTAACTATTCAAACACTCTTTATTCTTTATTTTCTTTAAATTTTAAAATAATTTTTTAGAATAATTTTTGAAAATCAAAAAATAGCAACGCATTAGACCCTTAACTTTTTTCCCCCAAATCATAGTTTTATCAAATAAGTTAAAAATAGTCTTATTTCGTTTCAAGATCTAATTATTATTTCCAATACACTCTAAGTTGTAACAATAAATTTAGCTCATTAATAGTTTATTTTAGTACCAACAATATAATGAAAATTCTATAATATGAAACATCACATTAACAAAAATTGACATGTACGTGTAAGAGTTATTTAAATTTTGTTTTTGTAAGCAAACCTTTTTATAATGTAATGTTGATACTAAATCTCTTAAATTTATGCAAAAGAAATGATAATTGATGGCAATAGCAAAAATAGTAAAAATAAGCGAAGAAATTAAAGAAAGGAATCTAAATCGATAAAGAATGTCTTTACTCCAATTAACACTATTATCAATCCTTAAGTAATGATTTAGTAGGTTCTGACTCAATAGACTTAACCATTATTGATCTCAATTTAATAACGTCCATCAATCAATTTGAAAACTTTTAAATAAGCCCAAAATGATAGGTTTTTTATGAGAAAAACTATTAAGGTTTCAACAAAAAAAATTGTCGAAGTTCTTGTCAATACAAAATGATAATAGGTACTATTAACCCAAAAACATCGTGATAGTCAATTTCATATAAATATAAAAAGTAAAAAATAACCTTCTCATGAGCACATATCTATTTTCTCTAAGCGAACCCTTTGGAAAAGAAAGAAAAAGCAAGCAAAAACATCATCACAGGTAAAGTATAGTTGTTTTGTAACATTTCTTTATTCTAGTATCATTTCCCTTTAAGAGAGAGAAAATTCCTTATGCAACAAAATAACATGCAATATCAAAAGAATATAAGTTATCTCTTTTTACCATCCTATTTGAGAATATAGTAATAAGAAAAAGTGTTAATTTTAAACGAATTTAGCAAACAAAATGTATGATGTGAAAAGATAGGCATATATACTGATGACTTATGAATTAACTAAAGCTATGGCATAAAAACCTATGGATTTATGGGGTGGAACAAGTAGCATTTCTACATCATTACTCCTACTGCTACCAGGGGAGGAAATAAGTCTACTTAAGTTTTGATTAATAAATTCTAAAAAGCATCATTTGAAAAGAGAGACCTTTTCAATGTAAAGCATATATAATGTCTAAGAAACCCATATAAAAGAATCAAATCATTAAAACAATATTATCGGATATTACTCAATATTAGTTTTTAATTCATAACCAATATAAATTTTAAATGTAATTTTATAGAAGCCAGAAATTCATTGATTCAATGAACAATATTTAGAACTATATAAGTATGCCTCTGTACATCTTTATCAATCTTCACAAAAGAAAAAGCATATAAATATACCAAACAAAACAAAAAAAAAAACCCACTCTTACATTTTGAAAGCTCTTACTTTTGCGAAGTTATTTAGTTCTACTCTTGCATAGTTGACCACGCTTTTTAGAAGTTTCACCTTTTTTCCATTAATGGTAATAAGAAGTTCAACAGCAACAACAGAAGAAGAAGCAATGGAATCAAAGTACAAACAAGTGATAAAAATAAAAATACAAACCTAAATTCGTTAAGCAAAATTCACATTAATTCAACCATCAAATTAATATAAATTTTGAGCTCCAATTTATAGTTGAAATCGAATATGAGATTATAATCGAACTTTAATCTTACCTTAAGGAAAATCGGTACTGTATTAAGGTCATGGACTGAAATCAAGCATCAATTCAAGGTTGAAACTAAGGTTTTGATCTAGCAAAAAGTTGAAATAGTGTGAATTTGTTTAGGAACCATTTAGTTATGAAGAAAATTTTTCTCGAGAATTTTCCATCAGAAGTTTTTAATACCTTCCTCTTGCGATGTCTAACTATTTCTTTTAATTTTGAGAGTTTTGATTTGATCTTCAACATTAAGATAGCTCTAAGTTTAGGTGAGCTTTAACGTTTACATGACTTTGATTCAAAGTAATAAAGCACTGTGAATTTTTATTTCAAAGAGAAAGGGGAAAGTAGGTTTAAATTTTCACAAAATAGGGAAAAATGATTTGATTTTGATTTTCAAAGAATAAAACTATTTCGCATTTGGACATAATTTAGGGCGAGGTAGTTCTTTTTATTATAATAAATTGAAAAACATAGCAACCACTAAATGCAGCGTACATTGCTAGCACTTTGTATAGCTGCCAACAAAAATAAATATTTACAGTAGTTCAAGCAACTGCCACTAATAAATTGCCATTAAGACACTTTTTTTTTAGTTCTAATTTAGTCCAAATTTTATATTAAAGGAAAAAAATAGAATATTTCATTTAAAAAGATTAAATGCAATGATTTTAAATATTTAAGAGATCTTAATTGTAATTTAGCCTTTTTAAAAATATAAGTTAACATTTCTTTTTATGTACACTAACTTCTATGTCTCTTTATTTTAATCATAAACATACATCCATTGCTTTAGAAAAATAAAAAAGGTAAGTATATATTTTTATAAAATAAAAAAATTATAAATATAACGAGATTAAATCATTGTTACAAAATTATAAATATATATTAGTCAAAGCTAACACCAATATCTATTTTAATGTGATAGTATTTTTTAAAATTATATGAAAATTTTAAACAATAGATTATAAGTATAATTAACATCTATCTAAATGCAATGATATTTTTAAAATTTTTGAGAAACTTTACCGTGTTGGTTTTATATATAACTAATGTTTAAAGATTTTGCAACAAGTCTAGTAATAAAATATCAAATTTTAATATGCTAGTTTTTCACTTAACTAACATTTAAATATATTGCATTTATGAAGTTACAGAAAAACGTATATACTTAAGACATCTATTTTGTTTATAATCATCATTTAAGAGTATTGCAAGTATCTCATTGGAAAATATAAAAAATTTACACGTTAATTTAGGATTAACTGACATTTTATAGTTTAGTAACCATTTGCTTAATTGAAAAATAATGATACTTATGATATCAGTTTTTAGTTAATAATTGATGTTTATTATGTTTCATTTTGCTTGTAGGCTTTGCATTCATTATTTATATGACACATTTTTTAAATATATTTGTTAGGAATCTTGTTGAAGCAAGTCATTCATTCTTTAATTTCAATTTTTGGAAATGCATGCGTTACTTCAAAAAGTTTCACCATAAATTTATAAAATTCCATCCAAACTTTAAGTACATTGTTAAGACTAATGAGTGTTTGTAGAATTGCTAGAAATTTTCCTTTCACTCTCTAATATTTTAGTTGTGTATTTAAAATGTTATGATTCTTGCGAAGCATTTTCACTTATTCATAGTAATATCATGTAATAACTAGAACTACTGCTACATAATTTGTGACTTTTCAAATGTGCAATAAAAATTAATGAATAATAAGGCTTTTTTCAACAAGGATGAGGAGTTTGAAGTTTTAGGCAAAATCTCATGTTATGAATTTTGTTAAAATATCTCATCTATTTTATGTGTCTTCGGCACTATTTGACTCACAATTTTGAATTCAAAGTCTTTGACAATCCTTCACTTTCATCACTTAGTTTGTATAGAAGAATTAAATACCTTCAATTCTTTCATATATACTCTTGTAAATAAAATGGAAAAAAAAAGCAACAAATAGGAATTTACATCGAAAGTGATAATTGTGATACAAGTGGTTTATGTAGTTTAGATACTTAGTGGTTTTGCTATAGATGTGTATGATTTAGTGTATTTTTTGTGAAATATATATATAATGACTTGAAAAGAAATAAAATCTCAATATAATTTATAGAATTATTTATTTCTTTGCTTATTTATCTATACTTTCATAATAAATTGTTTAAATATAATTAAAATTTACTTTTAATTTAGATTTAAAAAGTATAGCAAATAGAAGATATTGAAATACAAATAATTTTTTGTATAAAATTGTTTTAAAAAAATTACTTTCAATTTATATTTGTAATTTAATTATGGATATATAGCGAAATTGATATAAAAGAACTTTTCAAAAATAAAACATCAACTTTTGCCAAAATAACTTTTACTATTAGTTGTATCTACATATATTCTAAATATCTTTGTTAAGGAAATATCAAAGTTTAAAACATCGATTTTGGGTTTAATTGATGTCGAAATATATGTCATTTTTTATGTTACAAAAAAATTATGAAAATTAACACATCAATTTGGTACATAAACATTATCTAAAGGTATTTCAATTGTCTTTGCTAAGAAATGTGAAAAGTTTTCATGTCAATTGTTTACTTAATCAATATCTTAAGGTATAACAATCATTAATTTCATACGAAATAAATCAACCTTAATATGTTAGTGGTTGGTTAATAACTAACATTTAATGTTTTGTGTAATGCATATGAATTTTTCTTTCATTGCCAATTTGAAACATCTTAATGATGTCTTAACCTCCATTATTTAATTCTTAAGTTTAGTTTAAATATAAAAAATGCTTCCTTTATATTTCATTTTACACCTTTAAGTATATTACTAAATCTTACTTACCTTTTCTAGTTTATTCTACTTTCATAGATTAACAAGTTTTCTAATAAGAATCATTTTAAATATAAGACTTATTCACGTGTGAAAGTGGAGATATTATAAGAGACGATCCTTCTATAAGATACTTTACCATTTCTAAAGGTTTTTGATGAAATAGAAGGGGTTATTTTAATACTCTACCTAAACTTTAATATTGATAATAAAGACTAATGTATTGTCTAGACTTACTGGTATGCAAAAAAAAATATTTTTTGAATGAAACATTATTTAACATGAAAGAACTAAAAGTGAATATGGGCCAAATGTACATAAATTGAGACAAAGGAATATGATTTCACATAAAAGAAACTGAATAAAAAAATTATTCAATTTAAAAAATGGCATTTATATTTTTACAAAATTTATACTTAAATTGTAAAAATGATGTTTCCAAAAGTATAAGAGAAAGCTCCCCAAATAAAAGATGTTAGTTTTTTCAATTACCTAACATTAAAATACTATAACATTGATGTTTATTAAATAACCTACTTAAAAGTTATTTGGCATAATGATGTCATCTTATTATTATTGATGGTGTTTTATAATAAAACCAAGGTATAATAGCCAACATGGTTTACTTCACTTTACATGTCAATGTTTTTTAATAGTCAATTAGGAAACTAAAACACAGTTACTTTGTACTATTAATATGAATAAAAAATACAAATAGATAGGAATGAGAATGAAAATAAAATACTTAATGGTGGTGATACTTATGGAATTAGAATTCCTCTAACATGAAGTTCTTTAAAGCCTTAGATAAACTTTAAAAAAATCATGAAACACAAAATTTTCTTCTACTCTTTTGTGCAAAGAAGATATACTCACTAAAGGCTTTAATATTTTCATTATATTTATGTGATGTTATTTGTTTAGGCCATATTTATATTTTTAAAATCTTCAACTCATGATGATTAAAAATAAGGTTAAAATGCATTACTAAAATATGTCTGATGCTCTGTTAGCTTATAAGTATATATCATAAGCTCAAGCATGAAATAAATTATATACAAAAATTCACATATAAATGTATGAATTTATTTTAATTTTCAATATGCACTTGAAAAATGTTCAGCTTTGGATTATTATTATTGTAGTTTTGATGTATATATATATATGATTATGATTAGGTTTTAGGTACATAGCTATTATAATCTTCTAAAATTTAAGATATTTTCTAAATCATTTTTAAGTAAAATAATAAAATTTACATAAAGAGATATGGAATAAAATCTAGTGTAAAAGATGATTAATTGTTTAAAAGAATTTAGAATGAAGGATTAGTAGGATTAAGTTAAAGAAATATGGATAAAATAAAATATTTAAAAGTTATAAGTATTTGCAAGTAAGTATGTGAATAAGAAGAAGATTTAGGAAAAATTTTCAAAAGTATTGTAACACTCTTAGGATATTTAAGTTAGCAATAAAAGAAAAGAAAAGAAAATGTTTTTGTATGTAAAGGTATTTGTTGAGTAATATGATTATTTTTAGGGTAAAAGGTTATTAGTAACTAATGGGGTTTTGTGGTAAGATATAAAGTAAATTACTGAAGGATAAAGGAAAATAAAATTATAAAAAGGTTAGGATGTAATTAAAATTGAGAAAGTGTGTGTGGAAGAAACTTAGGGTGGCGATTTCTAATTTTAACCTTTAGTTGCCTTTAAATTCCTAGATTCCTTTTGGTTTTGTCAAAAACCTAACTCACCAAATTTCTTTTTTATTCTTCCTAATTACCTTAACTTCTTACTTTTTTTTCATTCTTAAATTCTCCTTTCTTAAATTTTGGTAAGGTTAATCAAGTAATTCAAGCAAAACCAAGGTAGATTCTTTTAAATATGAAGCTTTGATTAGTTATTCTTTTAAAGTTTACTATGGATGAGAAAAGTAGAATTTTTAAGTAAAAAGAATCGCAACTCTTTTATTTATGCTAATTAAGGCAAGGCTACTTTTGTTTTCCTTCTTCAATCATCTTCTTTTATCACTAGGTTATGCTGATAGCTTTAAAATGTTGATTGCATTAGAAATTTGATGTGTAAATGCTATAAAATTTTGATACGATATAGGCTATTATTGAAAATAGTTCAAAAATGAGTTTGGGTGTTTACTTTGTGATGTTATTAATTGTGTTTATGTTTATATTAAGGAGTTTGAACCATATAAATAGTAAATTCATATGAATTCTATAAGTCTAGAGTTAATACTTAAGTATATAAGTGAGTATGGCATCCAAAAGTGCTATTTGAACACCTATACTCAAGTATCCTACAAAAGGAGCTTTTTAATAGCCATAAACAAGTATATACTTAAGTATGACATCCAAAAATGCTTTCCAATTAGCCATAAGTGAATATATAATCAAGTATGGCACCCAAAGTTGCTTTCTAATTGCCCATACTTGAGTGTTATCCTATTTTGCCCAATTTTATTTATTTTATAGAATTTTGAGGTAGTGTATACATATATGGCTCTAATAATTGTATGATGAGTATATCAAAGTTATTATGTATAGTTATGATGTTGAAATTCCCAAAAAGATTATGTTTATGATTTGAAAGTAAGTTTTTTTTAATAAATTGAATATGAAATTGTACTTATGGCTTAAATGACAAAAGGAAAAATGAAATGATATATGATATAAATAGTATCAATCTAAGAAATTATTTGTGAAAGGATAATATAAGTCCTAGAAAGATAAAGATAGAGCTTGTAAGGAAATAAGGTTGATTTGAAAGGCATAAAAAGATTTAAATATTTTCTTAGTTTATTTTTCTTATTGTTATGTATCTTTGATAAGTTCATTATTGTTGTTTAAATAGTTGGCTATAAGAATTGTTATATGTGGAAATGATTTAAACAAAAGAAATACTATAAATTTCATTTTCTTAATTACACATTCGTACCTATTCAGTTGAAATTATGCTTACTATTTATTGTATATAATCAGATCCTTTAAGAAGGAAGGATCTAAATAAGTAAAGTATTGTGATCCCTTATTTTATTTATATTATGAAGTAAATTGTTTACTTATTAAGTTATAGACTTACCATTTGTATTTTTTTTACAAATATTTCAAAAGAGGTCTTTCCATCATCGTGGTAAGAAATGATAACTTCGAGCATGTTTGTATAAGGAAACCATGAAAAATTACTTTATGTGTATGTAGAAATGGTTACCTAAGCCTTATTGCTAGTATTTAGTTTTGAGTAATGAAATACCTTATGTATAGTTAAGTTAATTAAATCGATTTAACTACTTTACTTGAGTAACTTTGAACACACACACACACACATATATATATCTTACCTGAAAATATTTAATTTGTTGAGTAAAATGACATAACTTAGATGGATTATAAACAAGTCGAACTTATCTTATATGTTATATTATATTGTTTAATGAAATTTCATCCCTTATCTTTTATGCAATATTAATATCCTTCTATATTTATATCTTTTTATGTATGTGTGTGTGCATGTATACTTAAGAATATGGATAAGGAAAATAGGTTAGGTTGATGAATGTCAAAAAACAAGTTTTGCATTGATTACAACTGAGATTAGGCCGTGAAAATAACTAAGAATATGTACATACATAATTACTTGCTTGTTAGTTTATATTTTGTTAATTATTTCTATTTGGTTAATACATGTTTCATGTAGGAGATAATCATGATGAAGAGACAATGATCTGAATATCCTTTAACAAAATAATATTTATAGTAATTAGAAGGTAATTTAGCTTTCAACAATAAACATTTTCTTTATAATTACTATAACTATTAAATTATCATGTACCTATCTTTTCCTTGAAATTTGAAATGTGTCTAGCCATATACGAACATTCAACAATACAATCTTCTTTATGTGAGGTATTATTTAATCCAATATCCTAATTGTATAGAAACAGTATAATAGGGAATGTGACTTTCATTTTAGTTGAGCTATTTTGTATTAAATTCAATGATATAAGATTGTGTAATGTAATGCGAAATATTGATTTTTATTCCATTTGGGATGTTTTATATGTATTTTAAAATTAAAGTATTATACAGTTAGTTTGCATTTCATTTTGACGGTTTTGTATTTATTTAAAATTAGGAGTAATACTCTGAAATGTTGTATAAAATTGAAGGGTTGCACAAAAGGAAATAGAAAATTATGATGTGGAAATACCTCATTGATTATTTAAAAAACCTGATATGATATATAAGATATTTTATGTTGGATTTTTAAAACCACCAATGTTTAATATTAATTTTTGATGATGATTCTTTCAATCAAATCAATGTTTTTGTTTTAATAACTGATGTCTTACTTCATTGCATTATATTTCCATGAAAAAATAATGATGGTTTCATTAATAGAAGAAATAATATTATTTTAATTTTTCATATCAGTTATATAATTAATGTCATAATAAGAATATAATGATAGTTGATTAAATATCATTGAGAACTAATATATAATCTATTAAACACCCTATATCTATTTGTATTTTTGTAGTATTGAATCTCAAATGAAATAAATGAATGTCACTTCTCCTAAATATATAATATATTTTGTTAAGCTTTTTATGTGGTTTAGATTATCAATGAAGCTATTACTATATTGGTCTAGTTTGTTGTGATATGATGTAAATTTTAACACCATATATCTATTTCAATAGAAAGAAAGTACATAAAGGATCTTGCAATCAACACAATTTAAATTTTATATTTTCTGGGTTGATCTTTCACCATGATAAGTTTAGTATTCATTTTTGTCTCTGTGAATCAAAGTTCTTATTGAAATCACCATGTCTAAATCAACCACTAGGGTAAATAAATTGTTATTAATGTCTTCTATATTTTTATGTTTATCTATTTTCCTTTATTATTAGTTTTTCCTAGATTGTAAGTTTTTGTTTTTTAGTATGTAAGATTTAGGTATGACATCAATCTATGTATATGTTTTACGAGTGATAAAAAAATAAAGTGTACATATTATTTTTGTTATCCCATTGAGACATAAATTTGACTTAATAAGGATATTTAGGATATAAACCAATTCACCTCTTTTTCTCCTTTTGCTTTTTCTTCTCTCTCTCTTCCTATATTTATGGATAGAAATTATATTTAAGGTGCCTATTCAATTATGAATTTATTATATATATATATATATATATATATATATATATATATATATATATATATATATTGTAAATGACAGTTAGATTAATTTTATATTAATGGCTTTAGTCATCTTCAATAGAAAATAGTTCTAAATGCCAATGTAGGTTGATTTAATTGATTGTGAAAATTTAGATAAAATTAATACAACTTTTTAATTATAAGTTTAAATTTCCCTCAATGCCAATCATCTCTTTGATGTGTAACTCTTCTTAAAGAAATTCTTTGATATTTACTAATTTTTGAATAATTTTTTTATAGTTCTAATATTGAAAGATCAGAGAAATCTCACTTTTTATCAAAAAAGATAGTTCCAAACATGCATGTAACAATTCGAGGAGTAATTAAGGTAGTGATATAGCAATATGCTATGAATTAAGTCCATGGGAACCGAGAGAGCGCAATGCAATTGAAGAAGAAAACAATAGGAGCCATTACTTTCTCATCAATGCATTTGTTTGAGAGGTGGACAATCCACTCGTGACCAATGCATCTTAATTATGATTTCTTTCGTACTAAAAACAATATAGTTGTTTATACAAAAAAAAAAACTTCAAGTAGCTAGAGAACTTAAATTTACAATTATTATTTTTTTGATGTGATTTGACATTATAACCAAGGCATTAAATGGCACGAGCAACCTTCAATGGGCTTAGAATGGGAAATGGGAGAGCCCAGTGTCCGAAGTAGGAGAAGTGTGGGACCTTGCACATTGACCGGGAGTGGAATAGGCCTGCTATTTGTTTGTTTTCAGCAGGTCTCTTTCATTATTGTTTTTCGCGTATAGCCTGTTGTTTCACTCATAAACATAGTTTAGTGAGTTGAAGCAATTTTTCATTCAATAATAGTAATTAAGATTTAAATTAGAAAGGAAACCCATAAAACAAGATTAGCTGGTGAGTAGGATTGAGAATATATGTATTACTTGCATTTTAATATTTCTAAATTTTAAAAATTATTTAACTATAATGTTAAAATAGATTATTTATCAAATGTAAATTAAAATAATATTAAAAATTTTATGTTATATTAGGATCATCAATATTTCCCAAATCTACTTGTTAGATGGATATAATACTGACTCAACCGATAGGCACCAGCAATTATGAAGGTCAATTGTCGGAGGATGGATAAACTAACTAAATCACACAAGTTTAACTGCCTCTATGTGCTCATTGCATCTTAAAACTCAAAAATCAAAACAAATTAAGGATTCAGGCAGAAATAGAATAGGGCTCTGTTTGATAATATATTAATTATATTAATGATTAGTTAATAATTAATTATATTAATTATTTATAAAAAGATGTTTGATAAAATTAATAATTTATTATTAGTTATTTATACGTAAAACCACACAATATTGACTCAACGCACGGGCACTGGCAATTATAAAAGGAAAATGTCGAAGGATGGATAAATTAACTAAATCACATAAATTTAACTGCCTCTACGTGTTCATTGCATCTCAAAAATAAAAAATAAAAACAAATTAAGGATTCAGGTAGAAATAGAATAAGGCTACGCTTGATAATATATTAATTATATTAATGATTAGTTGATAGTTAATTATATTAATTATTTATAAAAAGATATTTGATAAAATTAATAATTTATTATTAGTTTTTGTATATAAAATAATGAATAAGAACATATGTATATTTTATGATTTATTTAATTTTTTTTATTTTAATGATATTTTATATTATAATATTTGTTTATTATTAAGAATATAATGATATGTGTAGTAATTATTAAATTTTATTTTATAATTATTTTAATATTAAATTTAAAATTTATATGCTTATCATCAAGATATTGATAAATTACACATTTTAAAATGAAAACATATCTTTCATAAATAATATCATTTCATTATTTTATAATATATATTATTTTTTAATTCAAAATATATTATTTCATAAAAGATTAATAATTTTATTAGCATATTTTCTATTAATTACTATGAAGTGAAATATATATTCTCTTTTTTTAATATAATTTGATAAAAAAGATATTATTATATTCATATATTTTTTATTAGGCTTAATTTTACTTTTGGTCCCCTAATATACGTTTTGTTTGGATTTGGTTCCTTAAAATACCCTCTAAAATTAAAATTTAAACACTTTTAGTCCAAATGTTAACTTTCCGTTAAAGTTAATAAAATTTGGCTTCAGAAAAGAGAGAAATAAAAAGAGAAAGAAAAAGAAGGAAAAGGAAAAAATAAAAAATTAAGTATATAATTTATTTATTTGTTAAAATAAGAAAAAGTAAAAGTAAAAGCAAGAAAATACTCAAAATATGTTATTATTTGTTGTAATAAATGATATATCAAAATATTTAAAAAATAATAAATAATTTATTTATTTTTCAAAGTAATCAATAAAATTTATAATTATATTAAAATCATATTTAATTGAGAATTTAAAATTTATCACAATATATTTAGACCTCTATTTCATCTCACTCAATAAAATAATTGATCATTGATAAATTAGAGTGTATAATTTATTTTATATTTAAATAATAAGTTATTTTTTATAATTTATTCATCTAATTATGAGTTTTATTTTACAAATTTTTTTTACATCAAATATCTCAAGAAAATTAATTATTATTAAAAGTTATCCCAAATAAAAAAAATTAGTTTATAAATTCTAATATATAATTAATTACATATTTTCATTACTATACTAAATAAGTATATTTTTTTAATTTTAATTTATTATTTAATAAATATACTTAAATTATTTCAACCATAATTTCTTTGTTTCTCATTTTCTTTATCATTATTTTCTTTCTTTTCTAGTGCGTCCAAACCTTCTTAATTTAAGTGTATTTAATTTATAATAAATTATATTTTAAAAAATTTACTTATTTAGTATAGAAATAAAAATAAGTGATTAATAATTTACTAGTATAAAACCATTAATTTATTACAAATTATATACTAAATAATAAGTGATTTCATATTCAAATTAAGAGAGTTTGGACACATCAGAAAAGAAAGAAAAAATAATAAAGAAAAATATGAAAAAAATGAAGGTATGGTTGAAATAATTTCAATGCATTTAATAAATAATAAATAAAAAATTAAAAAGTATACTTATTTGATATAGTAATGAAAATATGCAATTAATTATTTATTAAAGTGTATAAACTAATTTTACATTTGAGATGACTTTTAATAATAATTAATTTTCTCAATGTATATTTAGTGTAAAGATTTTTAATAAAAAAATTTCTAATTAGATGAATAAATTATAAAAAATAACTTATCATTTAAATATAAAATAAACTATATACTCAAATTCATTAACGGTCAATTGGTCTATCTAGTGCAATAAAATAAAGCTCTAAATATGTTATGATAAATTTTAAATTTTTAATTAAATATGAGTTTAAGATAATTACTAATTTTATTAATTACTTTGAAAAATAAATAATTTACTTATTATTTTTTAAAGGCTTTGACATATCATTTACTATAATAATAATTAAATATTTTAAGTATTTTCTTTTTTTTATTTTTTTATTTTTAATAATTATATAAATTATATATTCAATATTTTACTTTTCTTTCTTCTTTTTTTCTCCTTTTTTTTCTCTTTTTCAAAGCTAATTTCCATTAACTTTAATAAAAAGTTAACTTTTGGATCAAAAGTGTTCAAATTTTAATTTTAGGGGATTAGAATACATTTTTATATTTTAGGGATTAAATTTAAACAATAATATATTAGAGGAACAAAAATAAAATTAAGCCTTTTATTATTATATAAAATTTTTAATATAATTTATTATACTTACTTAATTTTATTTAAAAATAAATAAATAAAATTTATTATTTTCTTATTTATAAAAAAATTTATAATTATGGATAAAAATATTTTTTATGATAAATGCAAAATAAATATTTCAAAAAATTATTATTTTTAATTTTTTAAATAACTAGTCAAAAAAATAATAAATTGATTAAAATAATTATTTAGTAAATATTTAAATTAATTAATTAACTTGATTAATAGTTAAAAATATTCAAATTAATTCAAAAATTATTTATTAAACACCCTTTAATATTATTATCACATGCGAGAAACATATAATTTGTTAATATAATAATGTTAAACCAAAATCTTACTTTGAAAGTCGATCTCTATATCCATGTACTTTTCAATGGAAATAAAATTCTGTATATATTATTATATATATGTAGCGTGTGGCTCTAAGCTGTGGGGGAGCTGGGTGACACGCCAACAATACATGGATGGAGCGGTGGGGACAACGCTGGGTCCCGCTTGCAACCGGCGTACGGCCCAACTATCTCATCTCTATCTCCACTCCCTTCGTTGGTTGAGTTCCAGCTGTCCAGTTTTCACTCTGCTATCACCGTAAATTTTTATATACTCCAATCATACTATTTATTTTTAATTATATTTTATGAAAAAAAATAGTTGTAAATTTTTTAAATTTATAAAAATTATATTTTAATAAATATAAATCCCAAAAAATTAACAATTTAGTAATAAATTTAATAATTATTGTTTATTTATTACAGACGATTAAAATAAATGTTTTAATTGATGCCTTTGAAATTTTTTCCAAGCAGTGGCACCAGCCAGGTTTGTATTATATTATTATTATTATTATTTCTTCCATTTTTATTTTTTTTATCATTTTAAAATTTTAATAAAACAGGGAAATATTTTATTTTAATTTTATTTTTTATTAATAAATATTATATTATTTTATATTCTTAACTTATGTACATTTATCTCATCATATTTTTCTTTATTTTTAACTGTTTTAAATTTTACACATAAATGATAATAGAATAGAGTAATACGTAGTTGCACTTACGTTACATGCGTGTTAACGCGCACAATAAATAACCGGGCGGGCAATAAAGCATCAAATCAAAGGTCGCAAATTGCAACGTACGATGTTTTCTTTTCAACGTACTCCATAAGAGCAGAACCCATCAAGAATCAAGAAAATAACAATAACAAAAACAATGACGCCAAAGTAAAACAGGACATAATAAGCAAGACAATGGTAGCATTATCAAGGTGAATGGAAGAGCAATTCTTTTCAAATGAATTTACGCTGTGAAAGAGAGAGTGAATCCGGTAGTGGCAACAATGAAAATTTTCCATCAAGGACAGTTGCTTTGGGATTGCGTTGGATATCCACCACCCAAAGTGGACAAAGGATAAGCATGCCCCCATTGAAAAAACATCTCGTGCCAAGCCAAATAATTCAACTAGTAACACTAAACCTTCTCTCTCTCTCTCTCTCTCTCTCTCTCTCTCTCTCTCTCTTTTATTTTTCCTTTTGTATGCTTCATTCATGGATCGAAAAATGAATGCCACCAAGATTCCTTACTCATAGTCATCGATCAATTCGCACGAAACATTTGCCAGCTAACTATAACAAGTCCACCTGTCACTCAATTCTTCCGTATTTATTTATTATTATATTTTATTTTAGATTTGATTAGTGGCAAACAACATTCATTTTACAATTATCCAAACGTAATAAATAGTTGGGTGTTGAGAAACTAACTCATTTTTTTTTAATAAATTTTCACATTTATCTGCATCTACGTTAAAGTAATGCAAAGGAAAAATAATTGGTGCATGCACGGAGGCTGTCTTAGCAAGCAATGAAAGGCCAACACAGCCAACTGGGCATGTCCACAATCATTCCTATCATGACATCATCCGTGACATCAGTTTCCCGACAAGGCGCGGATGATCCAACAAAGCGATATCCCTACACGTGGCAGCATCTGGACCGTCTAAAATCCCCACGACCGAACGCACTCAATCGGTCCATCCATATATCATCAAAACCTTCGTCGCAGCCCAGACCGCTTCCTGCATTCTCATTTCTCAACACCTTTTCACCTTCCCCATACGCACACATCGGATCAATCTGAGCCTTCGCTATCTCGGCCAGCAACGCAAAAGCTGAGTCCCTAAAAGCTCGAACCCTGATAAAAGCTGCACGATTTGGGTTTCAGATAAATCAGCGGCTATATTAGGTTAGGTGGAGCGGATAGCTAGCTGCCTGTGTATTCATTCGTGGAAGAATGACGAGCTCTGTGGATGCAGAGCGAGACAGATACAATATGATAAACTTTGAAGAAACTGAGCTGCGGCTTGGTTTGCCCGGTGGAAATGAAATTCATGAGTCTCTTTTGAAGAATACCGGCAGCAAGAGAGGCTTCTCTCAGACATCTGTTGATTTGAAGCTTAATCTTTCTTCGTCTAACAACCACGACTCGCCCTCAGCTGTGATTAGAGATAAGGCTTCTACCTCTACTACACCTGCTCCTCCTCGCGCTAACGTCGATCCTGCAAAGCCACCCGCCAAGTGAGTTCTTTCTCTTTTCATGTTTTGATACAAAATTGCCTTTTCTGCAACAAAACTAGGAACTTGTTCTGTGCCTTTGAGATTTAGCTATCTGGTGTGTTTTACTCGTTTCTTGAGTCTTAATCCCTATATGCGGTACAACAATGGACAAATTATTTGAATGGGACAAGTTAATATATAGTGCAGTTTATCAGAGCTTGCTCGATCTTTAACCCCTGTACTTGCTAAGTGATGAATTTTTTGGATTTTATCTCAGATGGTAAAGAAAGGTGAGATTATATATAATGTTTGAGGAATTAGTGTGTATGTTAGATAAATTGATTGATTTTTAATCTATAGCTATCCAAAGCCAAAAAAAAAAGAAGAAGAAGAAAAAGGAGGGAATTGATCCGAGCAATTAGATATGGAGGAAGAAAATGGGGTATTAGGTTTCGTCATGGAGTTAGGAAAGTATTATTGGTGGTCTAACTCCAACTTTGCAGCAAAGAAAAAGCCATGGCCATGGGTGAAGATTAAGAGAGAGAATAAGGGGATGCAATGGAAGCCAAGCAATTTTAGCTGAATTTCTTTTGCGGATGGCATGGTTGGCTGTCGGGTTGGACACAGGAAAAGAACAAGACGCTGGGAATCTTACTTTTCTCAACCACCCAACAAAAACAAGTTACTTGCAATTTCGTTACAAGGATAATAATAAAAGGGGAAAAGATATGTGTCACCTAATACATTTTTCTACCTTTAAATAATCAACAAAATGAAGTCCGTGTAGATCCGCTCGCTCTATTAATCGTAAGTTTAACAATATAACCTACTTTACTAAATATTTTAGTACCATTCAAACCATATGACTTATTTTATATTTGCTGCCTCGAAATTGATGGTCAAATTGATTCGCTAGTCCTGAATTCCATGCACACTTGAATTTTTTAGTTCCGTAGAAAAGAAATGAGAAATTGGAATATGAATGCAGGGCACAAGTGGTGGGTTGGCCACCAGTGAGATCGTTCAGGAAGAACATGGTGTCCCATCAAAAGAACAACAACAATAGTGAAGAAAGAGAGAAAGGTGCGGGTGGGAGCAGCAATGCTTTCGTGAAGGTTAGCATGGATGGTGCACCTTATCTGCGCAAGGTGGATCTAAAGCTCTACAAGAGCTACCAAGAACTCTCCAATGCCCTTGCCAAAATGTTCAGCTCTTTCACTATTGGTAATTAATTCTATCCTACATATTTATATAGCTTATTATTAATAATTTAATATAATGATAAAGCTAATTAATGTATGGCGGGATAAAAAGGTGATTGTGGGCCACATGGGATGAAAGAGTTTATGAATGAGAGCAAATTGGTAGATGTATTGAACGGGTCTGACTATGTACCCACATACGAAGACAAGGATGGAGACTGGATGCTCGTGGGTGACGTGCCGTGGGAGTAAGTTCTTCGCCTAACTATGATTAATTATTGCTTTCCTCCATCCATCACTTCACTAATTTTGATTAATATCTCAGGATGTTCGTTGAATCATGCAAGCGCTTGCGCATAATGAAAGGATCCGAAGCAATCGGTCTAGGTCTGTATACCCCCCCCCCCCAAAAAAAAAGAAAAAAAGAAAAAAAAGGGTAAATAATATTTTATCCAAATCTAAACTCGAATTTAACGCTGATATTAATGAATTTGCAGCACCGAGGGCGGTGGAAAAGCGTAAGAACAGAATCTGAAGTATAATTTTCCTATTTGACAACAACGTGTTCGCGGGCGTCCCGGGGAACCATTTTAAAGCGGCGGACTTGTTTGGATAGTGCGTCTGTCTGTACCATGTTTGTCCCCTTTTTTTATTATTTTTGTATTTTCCATGTATATGTATATGTATTATATATATGAGGAAAATAGTTGGAAATTTGTTAGGGACAAGGAATGATATAGAATATGTTCATATGACCTCCTCCTTTTTTTCCCTACGAGAAAAAAATATGGTGACTGTGTCTGCTGTTAACGAGCTTGGCTAATAATAATGTCAATTGCTGCAAGTTGTGAGGAGTGGTCCCCGTTGCCCCTCCAATGCTTTGATTGTGTTGTAAGATTCTTTCTTGCCTTGCATCATTAGTGCTGGCGGACGAAAATTATATGGTTGGTTGAGAGAGAATTGAGATTGTATGGGTCAAGATCCGAGAGCAAACAAAGTGATAAGGAGTTGGGGGCCCAGCCGATGTGCCTCCTCCCTTTCTATCCAAATTAGCTAGCTTTAATTAGTGGTTCCACTAATTTATTTGACATGTTTCCTGTTTCTTTGCCCTGTCTCTTTCTATTCTGCCTACTTTGAGTGATGGCACTGGCATTTCCTTTTTATCATTGCATTTATTTCGAAATAAATACTGTCGGCTCATTTTAAATAAATAATATTGTGTACAGTTAATATTATAAATATATAATGCGTAAAATAATTCTCCCCCGCTAATAATTTGTGGCCTCAATTACCAACCATAGCTTTCCGGGACGGGTCCAAGAGGCCAGTCCAAACCCTGGCGTGTATATGCAGATGATAAGAACGAGGGATGAAGCCTCGCAAGACTTTGGGTAACTCTTAACTCCTCAAACTTTTAGTAGTTTTATCCTTTTTCCTTGCGTTTCTATTAAAATTCTTATATATTTTTATGTATTTAATATTTAATATCTCAAAAATTTTAAACTTTCACACAAATCTTTAATTAGTTATATTTCATCCCTTCATTATATTTTGTGTAACTTTATCCCTGCAGAGGATATTGTTGACGGGGGAAAATACGAAGAATGAAACAATAAGAAAAGATATCTCTTTAAAATTGTGTGATTTGGCTTCCAAATTTTTTGAGACTGCATAGAAAAAGAACTTTTTTCTTTTTCGCGCACTAGCCAAAGCATCCATACATGCGAAGAAAGGCATGTTTTTGTTCGATTCCGTGAACAAAAGAAGATATAGCATTAGTTGATGATCAAGAATGCTGGAAGAAACAAAGAGTACTTATTGTCAGATAGAATAGAACAATAATCTTAAAACATTTTTAATTAGAGCTTGTTTGGTTGGTAAAAATAGTTTGGAAAGTGTAATTTTTTGTAAAGTTAAAATTTTTTAAGTTGTTTGGTTGCCCGTTAACTATTGAAATGAAAAAAATAAATTTTTTTACAAATTATGAAAAGTTATTTAACCACTTTTCTTTAGTAAAAAGAATTTTGTATGTTATTTATAAATAGAAATATAAAATTATTCATACTTAATTTAATTAAGAACCACTTAAGTTTTTTATTCTTATTATGAGTTTGAAAATTATAATAAGTATAATATAATTTACTAATTATAAAATATAATTATAATTATAATAAATTATTATCATAAATATAATTATAATAAAAACTCATTTTTAAACAGAATTATATTTATTATATTTTTTGTATTTATTATTTATTATTTTAATATTCAGTTGTAAAATTAAAATTGTGTATTTCTTTCCTATTTTATATAAATTTGATTGAATTAATTATTTAACTAAATTTTATTTAAATTATATTTAGATGATTTAATATATATATATATATGTAATATAAAGACATCTTATCTTTTATATGAGTTTGTTTTACTTTTTTTGTAGTAAATTAATTAAAAAATAAGAAATAAAAAATTTAAAAATTATGATTAAAAAAGAGAGATTAGAAATATAATTTCAAAAAAAAAGATAACTATATACAATTAAATTTTATTGATATTTTTTATTTTTAATATTATAATTTTTAAATATATATTAGTTATTTTGATAGTACTTTCAATGAAGTTCATAGTTGAACCAACTAAAATATAATATGTTATTTTTTAAAAATTATCAAATTTTTGGTGTTAACTACATAATTTTAAAATTTTTTTGAAAAATTTTTAAAAAATACTTTTTAAAAGTTCGCTTTCTCGCCACTTCTTATATAAACCAAGCGAGATTTCCTATTTGGAAGTTAATACTTGAAGCACGCCAATGATACACTTGGACAAACTATAGATAAATACGTGGTATTTGCATGTGGGGGACTGGCGCTTGTGTTCTTTATATAGATATACTGTGAAGTCCAAAATAATAAAATAATATTAGATGTTATTAAAGTTTTTTCTAAAGAGAGAGAGAGAATAATTAAATATTATAAAAAGAGCATAGAAATGAAAATAATTTTATAATGAGGACTAATTAATAATTTGGGTAGATAATTCTAAAAAAAAGAATAATATTAATTAGGATTAAGATGTATAAAGAGGGTTATTTTTTTGGGATTTTGCACAATTGGAAATAGAAGAAAAGGGGCACACGATTTTTTATTGGTTAGCCCAAATTTGTAATGAATGTTACTTTTACATGCAATCTTGATAGGACTTGAAAATTTTAATAATTAGAGCAAATAGTTTTGCCTCTACTTGCTATCTTGATTAAGTAAATTTTCTTCTTGCTTCCTTTGTGGAGTATTTTAGTTATACAAACAAATATTTCTTTGAAGTTATAAATGACATATTATAAATTAGTTTTAGTGGGATGTTTACTATTTAAAATGAAAAATTGAAAATACTTTTATGATGGAAAAATTTTGTGTAAATATCAAAGCTTTCATACTTTAAATTTAGGCCCCCGAAAGCTATAGTAACTAACAATGAACTTTATTAGTAAAGAATTTACAAATTCCTATCGAAGGTAAAAATATTAGAAAGAAATATGTGTGATATATTATTAACCTTATACTGATACAATACCTTGGTTAAATAGCTTAAGTATAAAATATAAGTTCTACTTAGTTGAACACCCAAAAATTAATAGGCAAGCAAAACTCATTAATCAAGTTATTTTATATGGTTTAAGAAGATGAATTGAAAGTGCAAAAGGTAATTGGATTAAGGAGTTACTAAATATGTCATGATTATATTGGATAACCCCACAAACTATAATAAAGGAATCTCCCTTCACACTAACCTATGAGGTAGAAGTTATAATACTTATGGAAATTAAGGAAGCATTTGAAAAGTAAATAACATACAAAGTAGAAGGCATTGAAAGACAAAAGCAAGAAAAGTTGGATTTACTTGATGAGGTTTGAACAAATTCTCAAATAAAAATGACAAAATATAAAAATAGACTTGCTAAGTTTCATAACAAGAGAGTGTGGAATAAGGTTCTTAAAGCATAAGATTTGGTTCTAAGGAAAATAAAAGGGACTTAATAGGATAACCAATTTGTGAAGCTAAATGCAACATATGAAGGTTCATATAGAGTTACAGACACCATATAAAATAGAACCTATCAATTAGAGACCTTAGATGAAGAATTACTACCCAAGACTTGGAATAATTCCCATTTGAAATTATAATTTTACGATTGTTTAAGAAAAAATAAAATAAAAAGTATTTTAAAGCAATAATAAGTGTCCCCTTAAACAATAAAAGCCCAAACTCGATCCTCAGCTAGTAATATGCCTTTTTGAATAATTAAAGTACAGACTTTGATCTTTAGCCATTATTCTATCCCTATGGGCAATAAAAGCCTAAACTCAATTGCTAACCACTAATTAGTCTTTTGAATAATCAAGCTTAGGACATAATCCCTTAGCCATAAAACCCTAACTCGACCACTGAGTTAATCATTTGGATAATAAAGATGGGGATACAATTCTTCAACCACTAAGCAGTTTCCTCGGATGATTAAATAACATTCAGCTAAAATGCTAATTTAGTAATGAAAGTTTATTAGAAGCTAATAAAATTCAACCAAGGAAATACAAAATTTGATCAAAAGTAAGGCAGTTAATATACTGAATTACCATAAACAAAAATGTCCATAAAGATCAAAATACTTAGCTTAAAAATATACAAGAAACAAATTTAATTATCCTTATTTTTATTATCTCGATCCTATGTATCTTCATCGAGAATGAGCTTTAACTTTAATAATAATTTAGAAAAGTCAATAGGTATATCAAGGTTAAAATAAGATACTTAGGCCTTGGCTTTAACAAATCCTTTCAAATACATGTTATAAGTAGTTGCTTCAAAATCATTACATTTTCCTAAAGCTTTTAAGAGCAAACTAGGATTCTTAAAGTTTTTTGGTCTTGAGTAGTTAATTAGATCTTTAAGGACAGTATCTTGATATCTTTTTTTTTTCAATCTTTTACTTCTTTAATTTTAATCTTTTTAGACAAAGACTCTACTTATCTTTTTTTGCTCATGAAAGGTCTAAGCCTCTTTCTTCACTTTATATATTTGCACCTTAACATCCTTTTAATTCTTTTGATAAACCTGCAATTCACTAAAAACCTAATCCATCCACCCTTGTAAGTTAACTACTGACTTAGGATTAATTCCTTTAAATTTGATTATCACTTCTTTTTGGGTCGAAAGAATAGGTATCAAGGATAGCAAATTCAAAAAATTGTAAGCTATGTCATTGACTACTATCTAACTGATTTTTTCTCCACCTATTCGATTAGTGATAGCAATATTTTGGTCATGATCTTTCTAAAACAACATCTGATCAATCACATAGAGGGCTAAATCCCCATTTTTTAGTTAGAAAGTATCTAACTTCTTGGAAGTTAACTTAACATCAAGAACAAGGTCATCCGAATATTCACTAACTATAAATTTGCTAAGACAACAAATTAAATGCAAGGAACTTCTCATATTTGATCACAATTACTAATAGGATTCCTTAATGATTCTATTTGAGCGAATATTTTTTTCCTCTTTCAAGATTAGTTGAAGGAAAAGTTATCTGAAGGGATATTCATCACTTTAGTGTTTAAGACATTCGGATCGTTAAATCTAAGTATAGGAGAATCAAGTATGGGATCTAACATTATCACATGTTTTATGATTTTTCTCTTGACATTTTTCTTTATCTAAAGAAAAGGCTTTAGAGGAACTTTTAGTAGCTTTCAAGGTTAATGTTTTCTTTTTTAAATGTTTTTCTTTGATATGCTAGAAATGAAACATATATAATTTTTTAAGTAAACTTCTTCTTTCTAAACTAGATATCTATTCAAAACATAGATAAAAGTTAATAATAATAACAATGCAAGAATTAATTAGTAAATGATCAGGTCTTGGTTAATAGCAAAAAATGAGTCTAAATAATGAATTTTAGGAGGCTTTATTTGTTCTTTCTAGCGAAAAGGATGGACAGGGACATTATAACTAGTAAACAAAAAAAAAGATAGACCTTTTACACCACACTTATCTTGAAAAAAAAGGATCTTTTTAGTACTTAAAGATGGATTCTAACTTTGAAATAATAGTTCTTCTGAACTTTTGGAAAAAATACATCCATTCCTTAGATTTTACATTAGAAAATGAAAAAAAGAACCAGAAGGTTGCTAAAGTTAGATTGTATTTGAGCTTCAATGATATAATCTTAAAGTAAATCATAAAAACCTAAACATTTGGGAGTCAGTTGTGTTAAGCAAACATTCAAACCTTGATTTACTTCTTATTGGACTTATGTAAAATGAGAGGCCAATCCTAACCTTGTCACATAATCATTGTAGAATATAAAAAAAAATGGATTATATCTACACACTTACTTGTCATCTTAACAAGCAATAAAATGAATCAACTTACATTTAAACTTATCCAAATAGCATATGTCATGGAATAAATCAAGCAACTCATGTTTCATCCATTAGCCTGAAGCCATATAGTTTCAAACCTCAAAGTTAATCTAATTAAATGCTAGATAATTCCTATGTATCTAACTTGGCTTATCCATCCTACTAGATTCCTTTAATTGATCAACCATAATGGTAGTAATAAGGCTTAGATGATAACACTTACAAAACTTTTTAAAATCAAATTTTGATGAAGATGAAGATCAAGTCTCACCGTTATCTAGATTGCTTAAATTAAGAAAATTGTTGATCACTAAAAAATAAAAAAGGGAGAAATTAGCACACTTTCAAAATAAAAAGATTAAGGTTATGTAAAAAAAAGGGCAAATAGCTGGTTAATCAATTCAAGGAAAGATAAAAACAACATCAATATCAAAGAAGCCCAAAAACTAAATGTGAAGCTTCAAGCGCTTCAATAATGGAGGATAAGAAATAAAAACTTTAAAAGTTGTGAAAATACAAAGAACAAAGGTAAAGATGTAAACTTTTGAGCACATTGATTTAAATTTTAACAAAGAAATATAAATTAAACAATAAGAGAAACATAAAACTAACAAGAAAAAAAATAAAATAAGAGAGAAATTCATTAAAAGGTCTTCTAAGAGAGTAAATAAAACTATAACCATCCTACGTGAGTTGTTGGAAAAAGAAGAAAAGTTAATGATTACTAGTGATCTACCAAAAGAATGCCTCAATACACTACTAGAGAGAAGTTTAAAAGAATATAGAAAAAAGTTATGGATTTGAACAAAGTCACAAATTATGAAAGATAAAAGACAAAAACTTTTTAGAAAGAAGAAGAAGCACAATCCACATGCATAGAAGATATGGATAATTACAAAGGAAAATAAAAAAACAACCCAAATCTACTTGAAAACTATGATATTTATTAACGAATAGAAATAAATACCTCATATAAGATAGAAGGAGGCAAATGACATTGATATTTTGAACGAATATAATATGATTGAATGAACATATTACACCTCAATATAGACTTAACAAAGAGCTTGATGTCATGCCTCATGTTGGCCTTGTTAGTCTAGCTCAAAACAATTAGATTCGCTTGGACAAAATGGGCCAACCCCTTGTTTAAACACATGGCATTTAGAAGCTTCCAATCCACAAGAGAAAATTACATCTACCAGCGTTGAAGGTCACACTTTTAAAATTGAATAACTACCAAGACACGTAGCTTTTGATTATTGGTTAGGAATCACTTAGAAAAATGGTTCTTTTGATGTTTATATACCATTAGGAGCCACAATCGCAATAATATATAGGTTCTAGCCTATAAATAGACTTAAATACCTTGTAATGCACTCATACTATTTTGTCTGAGAATACCATTTTGACACTTCGTTGTCAGTGCATATTACAACAATAAACAACCTCTTGTATTATATTGTGGACCTTTTTGTGGACAAGGTTACAAAGGACAGCATATTAAGGTACGTGGTATTTCGCATTTGGGTTGGGCCAGCCCATATTATTTTGTGGAAGGGTCCATTTGTTGGACGGACTCAGTTCTCAAAGAGAAGCCAACGAATAAAGAAAAGCAAAAAGGATGTGCCTGATTGAACGAGGTGTTTTGGGGTTTGTAAATGAATGAATCTGTATTTGGCGAATTACATTATGAGTCATTATCTAAGAGACAGTTTTGCGTTGGCATTCCAAGCATTATCATGAAATTAATGAAATTGAAGTTTTTGTTTTTCTTATACGATAATAAGTTAAATGTTTGAGATGTAGCTCTAGTTATTAATTACCACAAATAATTAGAATAAACAGAACCAAATACCGAGCATGAAATGACAAAAATTCATATTCAAGCGTAGATTATGAATTTCTGAAACTTGAAAAAAATCTGTAAAGCAGTCACTGACTCCGGATGGGCTCTGATTTATCCCGCAACGTTTTTTTTTTCCCTCATCGGAGCTCAAAAAGATAGGATTTTTTTTTTGGTTGGGAAATAGAAGAACAGGAAACGTGGAGGAGTGGCATGAGGGCTTAGCTCAACACTTGTCCCATTGGCAGACAGCCGCACTTCACTTGTTGCCAAAGTCCCACTTCCATAATATAAACTCCAAAGCCTTAGCAATACGCAACGCGCACGCACCATAAGCCTTTCTCAGTACTACCAATACCAATACCATACCCACTTAAGTTTCTTCGCCTCTTGTTCATGCTATTTTCCTCCAACATTTAACCCTTCCCTTCTCCAAATTCCAACAACCCCTCCTCACGTAATTTTCCTTCAAACCTCGTCTTATGATTTCACCCCTCAGATCTACACATCTTTCACGTCCGATACTTCCCAAACTAAATTCGCCTCATTCTCTTCATTGTTGTTCGATTTAAATGCATCTTGCTTCTGGTCTGGCGTTGTATGAGTGAGTGGCCGACAGTTTTCAACAGATGGCGAGCCAGGTGGTCAAAGTGAAGACGGAGACGTTAGAAGCATGCATGACATGCCCTCTTTGTCACAAGCTCTTGAAAGAAGCTACCACCATATCTCTCTGCCTTCATACATGTTAGCGTCCTCTACCCTGCTCGTCTTATTTTGAATTTGCATTTAAATTTTGTCTTTGATTCTGTTTTGATCTGGGTTTGTTTGTTTGTTCATGTGTTTCCACACTATATATATATATATATATATATATATATAACAATACCAATTGATTCTTCCTTGCGGCTATGTTATCTGGGCTGTTGTTCATTTGCCTATTTGATTTCTCATCTGATTGAAAGTTTCTCTTTTTCAGTGCATCCGGTGGTGTTAGGTGTTTTTGTATTAAATGTGTACTATTTTGGACGTCGTAGCTGTTTATTACTGCATTCTTCGTTCCCCCTTTTTTTTTATATCTCTTCAATTTTATCGCTGGCTAGTATATGTAATAAATTAGCAGGCTTTTCAGGATTTAGGCTTTCAACGTGCTTCTCGATTGGTTGCAGTTACTGATTCTTACTCGTGCGAATGACTAAGATTGATAATGTGGATGTTCTGGGTTGGTATGAATATTTATTGATGATCCTGATCTTAATCTCATAAGGCATAAGGATTAATTGTCTATTATTGATTCATACTGGCAAGAAAGTCAAACAATAGTTTGTTACAGTGATTGAAAACTGCCTGAGATTGACAAACTCTGTTGCACTTCATTGCTTGCTCGGATTGTCCTAGGTTTGACCGTTAAGGAAAAAAAATCTACTCAATTGTCTTGGTTCAACCTTCCTTCATTTTCTCTTCCCTTTTCCTTTGGCTGAAGTCTATATGTAAGCCATGTGATTTTATCGTTGTCATCAGTGTCTCTCTGCGACTATAGATAAATTACTATAAAGTTATGCTGAAACAGCTGTGCAAGCAAAACATCTCACTCGGACAAATCTTAAATACAAAGCACAGGAAACTTAATGCTCTCTTACTTTGCTTGTCTCTATTAAATAGGTGTCTCCATTGATTCAATCAGCATTCTGAGTTTCAAGCTAGATGCGGTTGAACATCCATAATACTTCATTCTTCAATTTTAGTCCTACTGAAGTACTGTAATGAAATCCATGTACTACTGCCTTGTGTATTTTGACAAGGGTTTGAATCATGGTTATGTCTAATCATAAAGTTTAGGAGGTTGTTTCTGATCTCTCAAAATACAAAAAGAGTATTGAGCATGTTCTCAGCTAGAAAATTTTCACATTCAAGGATCTGTTGTAAAATACATTGAACATCGAATTCTGCACCAGTTTGCAGGAAATGCATATATGAGAAACTCTCAGATGAGGAGGTGGATTCTTGTCCAGTTTGCAATATTGATCTAGGCTGTCTTCCAGTGGAAAAACTCAGGTTGGTTCTTTGCAATTGCCAGTATTGGGTTGTGTAGCAACATTCTCAGTCTCTATATTTTCTTGTACACTAGAACTTTCATTTGCACATGTAGCGACATAAGTGACCAGCCTCTTTTCTTCCTTATTTTATGCAATTCCAGAACTTATCAATCTTCTGCAATGCAATTGATTGTGATGTCATAGAACTCAACATTAATATATACTCTGCTGCATCTGTCTCAAATGTTGTAACAGCTACCTGTTTAACTGTCAATATATCACATAATATGCAAGTTTTTCTTTACATGCTATGACATTATCTGTGTACTAAGCTTTGTTTGTTAAGTATAACGATGAAGATCTTTGGGTAAAAGAGCATTTCCCTATTTGATTTTATGCAGGCCAGACCACAATTTGCAAGATATTAGAGCAAAAATATTCCCTTTCAAAAGAAGAAAGATCCATGCCTCCGAAGTTGTGCAGTCAGTATCCCTGCCAGCAAAAAGGAAAGAAAGGTCACTTTCATCATTGGTGGTTAATGCTCCCAAAGTTTCAATGCAGACAGGCTTCACAGGGAAGAGGACAAAAACTGGTACTAGAAAGGCTGCTGCTGTACGTGCGTGCAATTTTACTGTTGAAGAAACCATAAAGAAGGAAGATACATATAGTGAAGATAATCCGGTAAGCTCAAACTCACCCAATTCATCAAATATAATTTCTCAAAGTAAAATTAAAGTGTAGGTTATAGGACACTAGGCCTTTATAATTAAGGTAATCAAGTTGTTTTGTATTTTTTTATCCAATAGTGACCCTTTCTTATTATAGTTGTTGTTATTGTTGCCCGTTTACTACTATTGCTATTGTTGCTGCTGCTTCTACTGTTACTATTGTCATTTATTATATTATTATATTATATATGTTGTAGAGTTCTTCCATGGCTGAGCCATCTAAGAAGCACAGGCCCAATGAAGATATGGAGAATAATGTGGAAGTTACAGAAGGCAAAGCTGATCTCTGGACACCATTGAACTGTCTTGTTGAAGCTGCCAACAGAACAAAGTCATTTAAGTCATCACAGGGTATATCTGTTGCCAAATTAGAGCCACCAACCACCTCTCATGGTGGATTGGATATACTTGAAAGCACAGCCAGATCAGAGCCACTTGCAGCTATCCAGAGTGATTTACATTTGCCTAAGACCAAAAACAGGGAAAATGGTAATAAAATAAAATTTGAATATGACAAGAATGGAAACATCTTGCCTGCTGGACCAGTGAAACGAAGACGGCTGCGTCCTGCTGGTCAGAAAAGAGCAGCCCCATCTGAGATGTCTGCCTCAGCCCAAGTCACGCTAGATGTGAATGGGAGAAGTTGCAACAGGAAAAATAGTCCAATTTGGTTTTCATTAGTCGCTTCAGAAGATCAGTAAGTTGCTTATTTATATGAACAATTAAGCATCATAATAACCATTAAATGTTGACATTCCATGGACCTTAATAATTGTGTTTGGTTTATTATTTAGGAAAGGTGATGTTCCCTTACCACAGATCTCAGCCTGTTACTTGAGAATCAAGTAAGTCTTCTTATTCCCATGGATTTTATGCTCTTCTGATTTTCTTCTTTCCCCCTTGAATAGTTATTTATGTTATAGGCTAGTTCATAGACAGTTTATTTTTTCTCATCTCATTGTTAAATTTGAAGAGATCAGTACAAGATTTTGTATTTGTTCTCCCAAGTTCATCATACTTTTATTAAAGGAACTTCAAAACTGCAGGCCATCAATATTAGATGAAGTGCCTAGGCTTGGATTTTCACCGTTTCAAACTAAACTGCAATTAACTTGATAGGTTTGATGGTGTTAGAATGCTTTTCTCATTTCTGGGCCATCTATATTTGTTACTGCTTCAAAGCATTGTATGAACAATTTTATTTGAATAAAACTCAAACCTTAGCCATTACATGATGGACTAGATTGCATTTTTTGAAGACATTGGAAATGACAAAGGGATTTGAAGTTTTATCTATTCCTTCAATTCTCTCTGTCTTGTCTTTGACAAATTTGTGCTTTCAATATCTTCTACTGCTATGGCCAAATATATAGACTTAGGTAGCACATCAAGTGAGAGCATTGTTCTTATAAGAGTGTCTCTATATGAGTGAGGGGATTGAATTGTAACTTTTAAATCTTGTATCATTGGGTAGAATTAGAACATAATTTGAGTGATTATATGACTTTCAGTAATGTTTTAATCCTGGTTATTGATATAAGATCTGATGGCAACCATTTACTTATCTTACTCTTGTATAAAAGGGATGCTTTTACTTGATACGCCCCTCAAGTATATTATATGGTACGTTTGGTAGTTAGGAGAGGAATGGAATACAACAGAAGAGAATGAAAGAGAAGAAAAGTGAGGAAAATGAATGGTTAAGAGATTAATTCCCTTCCCTTTGTTTAGATATTTGGAAAATCCTCCAAAAATATCTAAATTTGAGGAACATGGAATGTTAAGTAGTGGGGAGGGGTGTTGAAGGGCTTTGGACGATTATTTATAAACTGTTATTGTCTTCCCCTCTTAAGCAAAACTTACAAACAAGGGATTGATTGTATTACGACTTTTTCTTCTCTTTAATCTTCCTATATTCTCCTCCATCCAGACATTGCAATACAGTTGTTTGTGCTCTTCCATCTTTTGTCGTCCTTTCTAACCTAGTCTTCTTTGAGTATATATAATTCTTTTTCAGGACAAAGTAATCAATTATTTAGGAAACTAACTTGATCATAAGTGTCTAATTCTTATTCCTTCTTACATCACAGGGATGGTACTGTGCCCGTATCATTTATTCAAAAGTACCTTGTAAAGAAACTTAATCTTGCCAGTGAAGCAGAGGTGAGTTCATTAATATTACTACTGAGAATACAGAGATCTAAGAAAAGAATGCTCGGCTTACTATTCTTTCCTTTCTTGCTTTTCATTTTTCTTTCATGCCTTTTTTCTAATGGCTATCGTTATTGGAGGAGTTTATATATGGGAAATTTCCTCTCTGTGGTGTGTCTGTAACATTGTCGTCACGGGAGGCCATAGTGCAGTGCAGACGTTTTGATATTGTCTATATAGTGTAGGAAAAAGCATTTGAAATATTTAACAAATGAAGTTAGACATACAGAAGGATCTCCCAGAGCATTAGTTTGGTTAGTGTTGTGTGCAGGTGGAAATAATGTGCCGGGGCGAGCCAGTACTGCCATCATTGCAGCTGCATAACTTAGTTGATTTGTGGTTCAGAACAGCATCTACCTCAAAAAAGATACCAGCATCCGTGGGGTCCTCGGCTAAGGACTTTGTAATGGTTTTGTCCTATTGTCGAAAAGCTCTAGTTCCTTAAGATTATTATAAAGACCTACGTATTTGCCAGCCCGTTAAATTTTGCTTAGAATTTCTGCCGGCGTGTCCGAGTATATCGATTTGTTATCTTTATTCTCATAAGAATACGTGTACTTGCAGCAATTTTGCTGCAATCTCCTTCTATTAATGATGACTTCTTGCACTATTTTGTTTTCATGATGCAATTACTCCTCTTAGAACTGTTTAAATTAAATGCTAGAGAAAGAAATTATTCTTGCTTTGCAAGGTTGTGTGTTAATTTCGTTTCCTTACTGCGCCATCGCACATAAAATATAAGTAGTGACCCCGTGGGATATCCTATTTAAAAAAAACTCACCATCCCTTTTGCTGGATTTGCATTCTTAATAAACATCTCGTTTGTCCAACTTTACGTGGGAGTGCACGATGGAAAACGACTTCTATTGTACAAGCAATTTTTCCTAATTACCATGTAATTACAGACATAAATAAACAAAGGAGCTCAAAATTGTGCCGGATTAATATTCAAAATTTGGAACATCGTTAGAAATTACGAAATATCGATAGTGCATTGCGCACATTATGTAAGAGATAAACAAAACGGATGACTTAAATGTTTCTAGGCTATGATTTTATCCTGCGATGTAGCGTGAAATTTCCTCCCAGCCTCAACAGCCTCCCTGTAAAGATCAAATACATAGTTTCAACTCACTGTCATATCAAAAGCTTTAATTCTTCTCGTTTGAACTCAAGCCATTTTTGAAAACAAAATAGTAAGACCTGAAAGCGTTTACAAGCTCTTTATTTTCAGGATCAAGCCTTACTCCTTCATAAAATGCATTTGCTGCTTCATCAAACTTCTGCAACATTCAAATCATACATATCAATATATATATATATTGCTTGCTGCAGCTCTCAAGAGCAAAAGGGCCATCTCAACAAACCTGCAATAAACGTAAGGCTGCCCCTTCCCTATAACAAGCTTTTGGCCAATCTGGTCTTAATGCTCTGCAGGCCTTCGCATCCGCTAAAGCCTGTTCGGCTTGACCCAATCTCATCCAACAAAGGCTTCTATTAGACATCAATGTAGCATCGCTTGGGTCCAAGTCAATTGCCTATTCATGCAATGCAAAAGGACCACTCAACCATTCACATGGCCATGTTGCAAAATTTGAAGATACATATACTACCTTCAGAACTCCCAAAATTATGCAAGATTTGGAGACTTTTACCTGTGTATAAGCATCCAGAGCTACATGATAGTCTTTCCTTTTAAAGGCTTCATCCCCTCTTGATTTTGCTTCTGCAGCTTTATGCTTGGCCTCGGGTGTCACCTAGATATTGCAAACAGATGCAACAGACAAAAAGAAGAACTTCATCCACATAGCCTTGAACTTCAAGATCTATCATGTAAAAGGAAACATACCTCATGGATATTTTGTTGCTGCAATGGAGTATCCTTGGGCTGACTAGTTTCTTCAAAATTCCTTCTTTCCTCCTGCAAATTTTGCCATAAATAGTTAGTAAAGATCAATGTTCTTCATTTGTCAGGCAAAATACCAAATAGCATCAGCATGCTTTATTTCCAAATTACTTGTCAGTTTTGGAACCTTGAGACCAAGTAGAATATGATAGACAACACTGAAGTAAAAAGAGCTAGTAATATCAATATAGTAAGTCAAATTTTAAAGTTTTAGTAGTGATAGAAGCATACATGAGCCCATTTTTTCCAGCTGCAGTTACACATTGGAGTCAATAATATTTATTAGTTTGAGCAAAGGGCATCTTCTACATCTACTGGCAAAAAACTTTGGTTTGATAGAGTAAAATCACAGAGGATCCCCTCCTCTCTGCAAGAAAATGAAAACAGAACACTTTGACCTCTTGATCATCTTCAGGGTTTATTAGCATAAACCTTTTTCACGATAATAACATTTCATGAATCATTAAGATATTATAATTATTAACAACAGTGGTTCTAATACCACATTATAAAAAAGGAAGCATGGCCACTTGTCTTAGTTCCATTTAAATTGCTATTAATTTAGAAGACCCTTCAACATAATGAAGATTTTCAACTAGTACCTGTAGTTTCTTAGTTTCCAATTGCATATAATCTAGTATCCCATCGACAGTCCAAGTAGGAATAGTATCAATTTTGGATGTCAAGGGGAACAGGGTCTCAACAGCTCCACGATTACCCCTTTCAGCTGCAACCTCTATTGGCTTCATACCATCCTGTGATGGAAACGGATCTCACGTCTCATTTCAAAGAAACGGCATAAAACTAACTTCAAAGTAATTGTTTCAACAACAATAGCTATCGCAATATAAACAATGTGTCATAAGCAAGGATACATGCACAGACAAGAACAATATGAAAAATCCCAGAATTTTAGAAAACTTCATAATTAAATGGGATAAGCCGGGGGGGGGGGGGATTACAGTCAGGCATTTATCATCTGCCTCACCTCATCAGGTATATTAGGATCAGCACCAGCTTTCAATAAACAATTTATAAGTTCGGGGCTTCCACTATCAGCAGCAATGTGCAAAGGAGTGGCTCCACCAGCACTGATGTTTACTCTAGCACCTGCCTGCATGTAATAAAATGCAAAAGCTAGGACACAGGTCAGGCACAGCAAGCAAAGCATTCCAAAGCTGGTTATCTATGTCTCTATATTCATCATGGAAGACTTCTACTATCTTGACACTTACCATGAGAGTTACGTTCATTATGTTCCTAAAGCAATATTCACTTAAATAATTATTCAGAACTTCTAGGATCATTAACATTCTGCATAGTAGAATAACAGGACATGATTTGGTGATAGAGTAACTTAAGATAACCCCAGTATTATGAGTATTCCAATGAAATATAACATCCAGAATTAGACATCCATTGCCAAACTTGTTTTCAGATCAGAAATGCTTAATTGAGTTCAAATCAAGCATTTACATGCCATTTATTTAGCAGATGTTCAGGACAGATGCACAACCTGAACTAACAACTCTAAGCATGCTAGTGAACCAGCTGCTACAGATGACAAAAGTGGAGTAATGCCATCTTCAGTTTCAGCATTAGGCTGCAAAACAACATCGAGATAAAGGTGGATATGTTATACAAGTCACCCTATTAAAAAAGTGCTACCAATTTTCTTACAAATTGAAAAACACAAGCATAAGCATTCATTACAAAAGTTTAAAAACCTGTACCATGTCTTTAATTGGTTACATCTCATTATCAACTTAGGATAGGGGGAAAAAAGTGCTTGGATAAGGCATACAGGTAAGTAATTGAGACACGATTTGCAGAAGTCTACAGAATCTAGCATCGGCACTTTCAGATATATAGATTAATAGAAAGTGAAATATGCGAACAGAAAAATATGCAAACTTACATTTGCATGATGTTCTAATATAACACTAACAGCAGCTTGCTGACCGTGACCAGCAGCCCAGACTAAAGGTGTGCCCGCGTCACTTTCTAAATCAACATCAATACCTCTGGAAAGCAAATATTCGAGCAGCTCAATATCTCCTAAAATACAGTACAGGTCAAATGAAAATTAGAAGATGAAAGGGCAGGATCACTGAAACGTCTAAACTATCACATGATGAAGAGCAAGTAGTGATTCAACTTCCGTTAATACAAACGCACACAAAAATCTTACGGAAACCAGAGGGCAAACCAAATCAAAAGAACCACCTATTCCTGCTGCATGATGCAAAGCGGTAGCCCCTAAATCACTAGGTATAGCTGGATTGGCACCATGTTCAATAAGATATTTAGCTGTATCAGTATGTCCCTGCCGAGCAGCGTGAACCAGAGCAGTCTCCCCTGAAAATCAATAGTAAATTCAACTTGGTAAACATAAAAACAACAGATAAAGAAGGAACCTTAAAAAATCGATAGTATATATAAATATCACAAGTAAATAAACAGCAAAACCATACCATCGTCATCTTTTGAATCCACGTCAAGCTTCAATTCCTCTAACAAATATTTACAAACCCCAGTCTTCCCTTCTCGAGCCGCAAAATGCAATGCTCCGCGTTTATTTGCATCATTAATTGCAGCCACAGTTTTACTTAAATCTTTCCCTTCGTCAAGCTGCCTCGCCAAGTCTGTCCAAATAAAGGATTTGAAAGGCAAAACACTGGGAAAAACTGAAGCGAACACTAGCATCCAGAAAATTACTTACTTTTTAGGAGATCAAGATTTCCAGTACAAGCGGCATTCAGAAATTGTTGAACTTTTTGCCTCACTGGATTGATACAGAGAAGATGAAATTACCACCAAAACCGAACCTTTGAACAGACAGAAAGCAAAATCAAGTATATACAGAGAAGGAACAGCTTCATAGTTACAGAGAACCTGCGAGAGCGTCCGAAGCATCGGGCGCCATAACAAGGCAAAGCTATTGAAGTATCTTAAGTTGGTTTCAAGGTTTAGAGTTTCGGGGCAGACGAGTTGTTAAATACGGCGTCGAAGTTCCACAAAGCCGCGGACGCAGAAAAGATGTTTCTGGGTTTTTTTTTTTCTTCTTTTTTTTTTTCGGGTGCACGATGTTTCTGGGGTTTATGTATGAGCGTCAAACCAAGTCGGCCATACTTCCGGGCTAAAGTGTACCTCTGCGCCTCCCTTTCACACAAATTTTATGTGTTTGTCGAGAAATTTTTGTACGAGTTACTCATGATACGTGAATTTAACCATGATTATATAAATAAAAAATATTTATTAACTTTATATATTAAAGATATAGTATTTTAATTTTAATATGTTAAAATTAATGAATATTTTTATTTATTGATATTAATTACGATTAAATTTACATAATATAATTGGATTTATATCTAGTGATTAATTTTTCAAATAATAAAATACGATGTTAAATATTTTAAAAAATTATCTGCATGCCTGAACGTGCCACCTGTACTATAAAATGTTAGTTGAATTTCACTTATTTTGAGTAAAGTAAGTTCATTTTACTTTAAAAGTTTTGTTTTCAATATTCGAAATATTCTCTTCTCACAATTAAAAAAAAAATATTACTATTTATTTTCGTCAAAACTCCTAAAATAACAACTGCATATTGCTACATTTCTAACAATTATATGTGTTACTTAAGTGTGTAAAAAAATGATAAAATATTGATAAATATTCCATTTTGTTATTACCATTCACATAATCTACTTCGAACTTTATTCGGTCTTATTATCAATAATTTTTTTGGACGATAATTACCGATGAATTTTAAAAATTCGTAGCACCAGAGGAATTTAGTGCTCTGGATTTGATAAAGTAGAAAATGTAATTTTGAATTTAAAGACTTTTACCTGTCCTTTTAATTCAATTAGCACTTCATCATTTCAGTAGAATTTTTTATTTAAATAATGAATGATCTTTCTAAAAAGTTAAGTGATAATTAATTTAAAAATTTTATTGAGCAATACTGAAACTTTGCTTAATTTTTATTTGATAAAAACTTGCATGAAATTTAAGAGATAATTAATTGATTATATTAATAATTAGTTAATTTAATCAATCAATAATTATTTGAACAAATTGACTAAATATGTTTGAGAAAATTAGTTATTTATTATTACTTATTTATAGATAAAATAATATATAAGGACATTAGTATATTTAATAGTTTATTTGAGTATTTATTTTATTTTAATAATATTTAAAATTTTATACATTATTTATTAAATTAAAGTTTATTTTAAAAAGATATATTATTGTAATTTATTATTTGTTTAATTATTCTTCAAAAAATAGTTATTAAAACTTAGTATACATGTAAATTTTTTTGTTAAAAACAAATAATTATAATTTATAATAATTATTTCATTTTTCAAAAAAAATTATATTTAGGTGTCCATCTCTATTTTTGTGTTAATATCAATTTTTTAACATACTATTTATATATATTATAATGGTTATATTATTTTCATATTATAAATATATCTTTTTTAATATCATATTTTTTAAGAAGAACATGACTCAATTAAAAAATAAATTTTTATAAAATTTTGTATATTAAATAATTTCTTTTTATTTAAATAATATTTTAAAAATTAAATCGAGTAGTGAATAAAAAAATATTATTTATGTATATATTACATAGGTGCATAGGTTAAATTTATTAATTTTTATTTTTAATGCAAATAAATAAAAATTCATTAAATAATCATATAATACAATCTTCAATGTATTATAATATTTTTTTATTAGTGTATATTAATTTTTTTAAAAAATACACTATATCCATTTATGATTTTACCTTTTTTTACTTAACTCATATGTGATTTTAAATATTGTAATTCGCCCATTAAAACTTTTAATCATCAACACTTTATCTGCTTATATTATTTTTCATCCAAATTTTAATAAAAAAATTCACATGTATTAATATAATCTTTACTTCCTAAATTTTGATCCAATTTAATGCCCATTCAAAATTCAAAATTAAATTTTCCTAAATTTTTTTAATATTATTAGGAATTTATCTTTTACAAATTAGTTTATAATTGTCAAATAGAGTTTTTTTTAAATGTAAATTAGTTCTAAATAGTAGTTAAATTGAATTAAAATTTAAGAAAGTAAAAATCGTATGCAATTTATGCAAATCTTTTGTTAAATTTTGAATAAAAAGTAGTATAGGTAGGCAAATTGTTAATAATTAAAAGTATAGATGGATGAATTGTAATACTAAAAATTACAAATGAATTGAATGAAAAAGGGTAAAACTATGTATTGGTAAACTGTAATTTTTCCTTAATTTTATTATGCAAATTTAATTAATGGAAAGGTAAATGATTATTTATTATTTACAAATAATCATTACATTATAGTATATATTAATTTTGTATACATAAAATTAAAAATATTTAGTAGTTTAATAGTTGAATTCTTTCTTGTATATTCTAAGACTTAGGGTACAAATTCACTCTTTAAAATCTTAAGCAAAACAATATATATATAACTTTACGATTAGTTAAAATGTTCTAAATCAATTAAAAGTTAGTGAATTAATTATTTGCTAAACATTTATACATTTTTTAACCTTCATTTATTTTAATGAAAAACATCTTTATATTCATTCAATATTAAATATGAAGAGTATAATAGAAAATAATTTCTTTTATCTCAAAGAAAAATTATTTTTCCATAATATTAAATATCATAAACTTTTAACTAAAGTATATTAGCTAATATCATATCACTCATTTATTTTCTATAAATAAACAAATGAGACTTTTCAAAAAAATATCTTTTTTGAAATAATAAATTTATCCCAATCATATTCAAAATAGTATGCATTAAAAATAGAATATAAAATTGAATACTAAATATAAATCAAAAGCCGTCATCATTAGTTATAGGATGATATGATAAATTTGTAAAATTTAATTCAATAAATATAATAAAATATAAAATTTAATTTTAAACTTTATTTTTAATGTATATAATATTTTTTATTCAAAGATTACTTTCAAGTAATGCATGATAAATTTCTATTTTCAGTTAAAGAAAGCATATAATAATTTGAATGTGTGGATACGTTTCGGCATAGCAAATCGCAAACATGATTGTGGTCTTATCTGGTAAACAGCTTTTTAAATTACTTTTAGCTGGTTTAACTAAATTCAATTGGTTGACTTATAAAATAAACTATTTTACCTATTTGGTGAGTTATTGTTTTAAACAGCTTTTGTCTCAAACAGCTGATATTGAAAATGCTGCTAGTAGCAATGTTTTTAAATAGATGCTTAGTTATTGTTGCGGATGATGACATAATTGTCCCAACCATGTTACTGTTACATTTTTATTTTTATTTTTCTTGGTAAATGCTGCTGCCTTTTCTTCCAAAAGGACACCACTATTGCGTTTTTCTTAATAAATGCTGCTGCATTTTCTTCAAAAGGACACCAAAGGATACATATTTTTGGTAAATACCCCAATTAAAATGTCATATTAATCTATTATGTTACCTCAATTAATATTGTTGCCCCCTTCCGCAACCTTCAAATATAAATAGTTAAATTATAATTATAATTATTAATTTTTATTAGTAAATTTATTTGTTATAAAAATTATATTAATTTAATTTAAAAATATTTAATTTATAATAAATTATAATAATATATTATTTATAAAAAGTTTAATTTAGCAAATAATGTATAAAATTTAAAATATTAGAATAAAAAATATTTAAATAATTCATAAAATATATTCATCCCCTTATTTATCATTTTATATACAAACAGTTAATTGTAAATAACTAATTTTACTAAATACTCTTATTCAAACAGTTAATGCAATCAACTGGTCAAATTAGCTAACATAATCAATTATTAACTAACAGTTAATTGAATCAATTAATCGTTACAACTATCAGTTAATTACCAAAAAAAGCCTGTATCCCGTTAAAGCCCAAAAACAACTTGCTATCAACTTTTTTAGTTTATGACACCAACAATATCATTCATCACTATATATTATGTACAGTAATAATATTTTGTGGAAAAATTATTATTATTTTTTTATGACTATAAAAGCTATTTGGGAGATACAACCTTCAATTAATTATAAGCATATAATATTAAAACTATTTTTTACGCAAAACAAGTTGAAGAATTGCGTTGAGAACCACCTGAGCTCTATTGTCTCCCAATCTAAAGCTGGCGACATATGGTTGGGCAATTGAGATTCTCCGTCATGAGTTCTAGTTCTACAGTCTCGCCCTCTTAAGCTGGTAGCGTATGGTTGGTGGGCAATTGAGATTCTCCATTGTGAGGCATTGACAAAAACAACATTTGAAGCTGCCATGATTGATTCTTCAACTATAATTCATGGTTTCCAGTTTCCTTACATTCTAATGATCAAGTAAACTAATCTTCGTCAAGTCAAAATCTTTGCATCATCCATGAGTTCTGATGATAGAATCAGAAATGCCAGTGCACTCCATCCTCCCTCTGTAATTGCAAGCAGACTAAACCTCGTATTACCGCAAGATTCTTTTGCAATCCTTAATTCCAACACAAATCACGCCGTGAATGAGACCTAAGCCAATACCCTTAGCATAGGGTGAACCTTATCTATATGTCAGATTAGATGGTGATAGTCTTGATAATCCCTTGAGTTCAACCTTCCACGGGATCATACAACGGAGAAAACGGAGTGTAATTGGTTAGAGCCTCAAAACCAGATCTCCTAACCAAAGTCGATTGGAGCCAGTGGACTTCCATGGATCAATGGAATAAACCCCTGCAGGTACTCCTTTATGCCTTTTCTTCCTTTTTCTTCAACCTCAACTGCTCCAGATATGAGAAATAATCTAATTCAGCCTTTTTCCTCTGATATTTACATTCTGTGCCTTTTTTTTCTTTTTGGTTCCTCTTTTCTGTGCCTGTGCATGTCTAGAATCTCCATCTGTACAAATTACAAACCATCTACACTTAAGAAGATTGTATTACAGAACAGGCAACGGCCTGAGCCCAGTGCCTTAACTTGGTCTTTACATGTTCTGGATCATCCCCTGCACAAACATAGAAACCTTAACACTGAAATAAAAACGATAAAAAGGAAAAGCAAACAAGGATTTGTTTGTATTGTATTGTTATTTGAATTATTAAAAAGAAGCATCATCTTAATTTTTGAACCTCGATGCCAGTAAATGTGCTAAAAAGGTGATTCCTAGAAAATGGGCTATTTTATCACCTGCCCTACAAATCTTCCATGAATCGGGATCACTCCCAAATGATGAAGAACGGCCCCCGAGGGATGAGCCGCGACTATGAGGGGTGGAGACAGGACTGGGCGACAGTTGCCGGTTGATAGCAAAATACAGGTCAAGAGCCGGCAAAGTGTTGCAAAGTGTCTGGCCATCTTCCTCATTGAATCCAAACCCTAATTCTATAGACCCTTTGAGCTCATTAAGGTCTCCATCCGTGAGGTCCTCAGAATCATGAATTCCATTCCTTCTCCTCTCTTGCCGGAGAATTTGCCGGCGCCTTTTCTCCCAAGCAATGTCTCGCGGGGTCTCGCACATTGATAATTGCTTGGACAAACGCTTCCTGCTCGCCCAAGCCAGTGGCGCCAATGGCATATGCTGCAATTCCTCTTCTGAGTCGCCCAATGATGCCGACGATGAAGATGACACACTATAAGGCCATTGCTTGTCGCACATTATGTAGAGAAAAAATAAAGCTTTGAACTGGATTACTTTCTTTGAATCTCCAAGGGCGAGGAAAGAAGGAAAACTGAAATGGCGGCGGAGCCGGTAGCTCCCTCGCCGATAAGGGTTGTTCGTGGGGGTTGGGGGAGGAGGTGCGATCCAATGGTGAAAAGTAACTTCAAAATAGACAAATTTAGTTTTATTAATGGAACGACACCAGCCCACCCGACTCAAACCATAGGAGAATAAGGAGGATTTAATGGAAGGAGAGAAAGGAAGGTGTTGATATTCTACCATACACGTGTAACTGTCCGCTGAAACATCCCTAACGTTAATTTTAGGAAGGAAAGTGCTGAGCAATATTTAGGAAGCTGCGTGGCTGGAGGTGCAATGCAACTACATTCCAGCAAAATCTTGTTCATAAGCATGACATTTGAAACCATCTTCCGAAATTAAGGGATGTTTTTAATTCATATTCCATTTAATTTATAAGATTATCAACTAATATAGTTTAATTTAGTGGCATGCTGGATATCAGGACATGAAGGCCAAACACTACTATAATAAGATATAATCAAGTTTACGAGCAATGTTCCACATGGAGGACTCATTGTTAAGATAAACTCATAATTTGAAACTTTCTGAATTGTGTGTTTTTTAATTTTCAAGAGGTCCAGAAATGACTAGTATTAATTTATTAGTTATGATATTTAAGAATCTTTCTAAAAGGTGACTCTTTATATGGATAATTAAATAAATGTGTATTTTGAATTATTTTTTATACTTGTGAATATTTCCTTATATTTATTTGATTCTTTTTATAAATATTCCTCTCTTCATTTTTTTTAATTATAGAAATGATTAAATTACTAATTGTATACATGTAAAGATTTTCAAATAATAAGTTGAACGGAAGTTTACTGGAATGTTTTTCATTGGTTTCACAAGTATCCCCGCCTATGCAAATGCAATACAAAAGTAGATCTTTATGTATCATATTTAATGACCTTCCAAATCCAAAAGCTTATCTATGTATACGGTGGCTTCTCTCAGTAGCTTTACACTCAACACTGAACCCAAAAAAAAAAAAAACAAGTCAAGCAGTCCACAAATTACCGGAGAAGGAATGTTAAATAAAGCTGAGCCGTTTCATTTACTGTAAAAATGCAGTCTTTATTTAGAAGCCAGTCAATTTCATTTCAATAACGATTCTCACTCGCTATCATCGGTTCCCAACCGCCTCCCATCTTCATTTTTAAGCTTTTAACGTTCAGACGAAACCCCTCCCATGGCAGAAAAATAGTTTTGATACAAAAAACAAGAATAAAAAAACTCCATCTTCGCTTCTTGCCTGGTTGGGTCCTTCCAATCCAGGTTGCTAGCTCTATCCATGGTTGATTAAGATGGATTGGACTAGCAGCCCGTAAAGAAGCCCTTTTGATCCCTCAGGCGTGCAGGATAATCTTTTTCCGTGTGCCAAAGCGTGCGCTTTTAGATCAAACCATGAAGAATGGCAATCCTCGTACCTTGTTTGCTCTTGTTTGTGTTTTTGTCTTCTTAAATACGTTTCATGTATCCTCTGGCTCGGACCCAGATCCACTGCTTTTGAGTTGTGGCTTGGAAACTGGTGGCAAAGACCCGGATGGAAGACAGTGGGGACCTGATACAAAGTACCTCGGCGGAGGCGATTCCGTCACATCCAGGGCCTCATTTCAAGACCCTTCTCTTACGTCCGAGGTTCCATACATGACAGCTAGAATTTTCACATCCGAAGCAACATACAAATTTTCCGTTCAGCCAAACAAACGTTACTGGCTTAGGCTCCATTTTTACCCTTCTGTTTATGGCAGTTTCAATACTGCAAATTCATATTTCTCTGTCACTGCAAACGGGGTTACACTTTTGAGCAATTTCAGCGCCTCGATCACTTGTCACGCCCTCTCACAATCTTACCTTGACAAGGAATACTCCCTTGCGCCCTTGAATACAGATACTCTGACTCTTATCTTTAAGCCTTCAGACGTGTACAATGGGGCATTTTCTTTTGTCAATGGAATGGAGTTGATCTCAATGCCTGACCTGTTTGATTCAGCCACAGTGGTTGGGTTTCTTGACCAGACGGTTGATGCAAGGAACTTAAATTTGCAGACAATGTTTAGATTAAATGTTGGTGGCCAATACATATCTCCAAATCAAGATTCTGATCTTACTCGTACGTGGTACGATGATACCCCATATTTGAGTGGGGCAGCGGTTGGTGTCACCAACAAAGCAGCCCAGGATGTCAAAATAGATTACCAAAGCATGCCAAAATACATTGCTCCTTCTAACGTATATTCCACATCAAGATCAATGGGCGGTGATGGGGTTGTGAATATGGGCTATAACCTCACTTGGATGTTCCAAGTTGATCCCAATTTCATGTACCTAATAAGGCTGCATTTCTGCGATTATTATTATTCCAAAGTAAATCAGATAGTTTTCGACATCTTTGTCAACAATCAGACAGCCCAGACACAAGCAGACGTGATTGGGTGGTCAGGAGGGAAAGGCGTGCCAACGTACAAGGATTATACTATATTTGTGGACGATGGCCAAGATGATGAGCAACTTTTGCTTGCTTTGCACCCAGCACCAGCTAGCAAGCCAGAATTCTATGATGCAATACTCAATGGGGTAGAGATATTCAAGATGAATGACACAATTTTGGCCGGCCCAAATCCTCAACCTTCGGATATGCTTATGAGATATGAGGAAGGGCTAGTTAAGAAATTTTATCCCCACAAAACAACAAATAAGAAGGCTGTTATTGGTGGAGCTGCAGGAGGTGCTGCAGGGTTTGCCTTGGTGGCTGCAATATGCCTCGTCATGTACAGGAAGAAGAAGAGGGCTCCTGGGGACAACGCAACAAGCTGGCTACCAATCTATGGCGGCTCCCAAAGCACTGCCACCAAATCATCTCTCTCTGAGAAGAGCAATGGTAGTAGCAGCATATCAGCCATGGCTCAAGGTCTTTGCCGTCATTTCTCATTACAAGAGATTAAAGACGCAACCAAGAATTTCGATGAGTCTAATGTCATTGGGGTTGGAGGATTTGGGAAGGTTTACAAGGGTGTGATTGATAATGGGGTTAAAGTTGCCATTAAAAGGTCAAACCCACAGTCAGAACAGGGAGTCAATGAATTCCAAACTGAAATTGAAATGCTCTCAAAGTTAAGGCACAAGCATTTGGTCTCTTTGATAGGGTTCTGCGAGGAAAATGAGGAGATGTGCCTGGTTTATGACTACATGGCACGCGGCACGCTAAGAGAACATCTATACAAGGGTAACAAAACTATGGCTAGTCTGTCATGGAAGCAAAGGTTAGAGATTTGCATCGGATCTGCAAGAGGGCTTCACTATCTTCACACAGGGGCTAAGTACACCATCATTCATAGAGATGTGAAAACAACCAACATTCTCTTGGACGAAAACTGGACGGCCAAGGTTTCGGATTTTGGCTTGTCAAAAACCGGTCCCGAAATGAATCAAGGCCATGTCAGTACAGTTGTGAAAGGTAGCTTTGGGTATTTGGATCCTGAATATTTCAGAAGACAGCAGTTGACCGAGAAGTCCGATGTTTACTCATTTGGGGTGGTCTTGTTTGAGATTCTGTGTGCAAGGCCAGTTCTAAGTCCAAGCCTTCCAAAAGAACAAGTTAGTCTAGCAGATTGGGCTCTTCTTTGCAAAAGAAAAGGAACTTTGGAGGATATTATTGATCCACATCTCAAAGGAAAGATAAATGCAGAGAGCTTGAAGAAGTTTGCAGATACTGCTGAGAAGTGCTTGTCTGATCACGGACTTGATCGGCCATCTATGAATGATTTGTTGTGGAATCTGGAATTTGCTCTAAGCCTGCAAGAGAACAAGGAGGGTTCGAAACACTCTTCGCGTGATGAGGGAAAGCTTGAAGAAATGAGCTTGAAAAACAATGATATTTTGGCACATGAGAACACCCTAGGCCTAGGAAGTGAGCATGAGTTGAACCAGGAAGGCAATGACAATTCAACTGCCATCTTCTCACAAATTGTCAATACAGAAGGACGATGAAGAGAATGGCCAAAAAAATCATAACCAGCTTTTGATTGTCCTCCTTTGTCGTATGTTGTATAGCAAGCTCTTGTGTGAGAATCAAATTGAGTTCAGCATCTCACTGTTTATAACAAAATATGGGTTATAACAACTTTGCTGTAGGAAGAGAACTTGGCATCTTTCCTTTATCTGATTTTACAAGAACACCTGTCCTTGGGCTTGTTTCTTTTCATTTTCTACGTAAAAATTGATTTCCTTGCCATTCAATCTGAAAATTATGACGAAATATGTTCATCCGCAGTATTTCATATATGATTGTGTTATTTAACTATAATGATATCTGAAATGAAAATCCATAAAAAAAAATCACAAATGTCAATGTTGAATTCTATGGTTTTGTAACCAACTCATTACTTTGCAATTCAAGATTACAAACAATGGAAAAAAATTCGCTGAAAATCAGTCCGAGACTTTCTTTGTTTTAGTAGAAATAGTTTGTTTACTTATATTAATAGTTACAAGACAACAAAAATTCTTCCATTTATTTGAACAATATACTATATTTTAAAGAAAAAGTTATTTTCTCAACACCATACATACATTAACATTTAGCCACAAAATAAGTTGACGACATGACATCTTTCATCAACCTCTTAACTTGAAATAAAAACCAGTTAAAATCTTAGACACCAAACTTTATAAATGAATATTGGCTTAGGCAGCCCATACCAGCCATACTCCATAAGAAAAAAAAATATAAAATATCTCCTTCGGTTATTGAATGATTTCATTTTTACTTTTATTAATTTAAAAAATTTTCAAATCAAACTTTTAAGCTATAAAAAATTTGTAATTAATATCCATCATCCATTTAGTTAATTATATAGTTTTCATTAACTTCTCAAACAGGAATTATTATATTTTTATATGTTATTTTATTATAACATTTTTTGCATATAATTTCATAATTCATTTTCAGGTATTTAATTTAATTTTATTAAATATATAACATAAAAATTGCACACAAAAAGTGATGTAATAAATGAATATATAATAATATTATGATTCTTGCCTTAAAAGTTAATTAAAAATTACACAATTTAATAAAATGAGTAAATAAGTGAATAATGGGATTAATTATAATTTTTTTATAATTTATAATTTTTTTAAAACTTTTTCTTTTTCTTCCTGCTAACCTTTGCTCTAATGATCACCCATCCCTTATTCGTGCTGTATTTTATAACGTAGATAAGGCAATATCCAAAGGCTCACATTCAAACACAAAGAAAGGTTCTAAATTTGCACGAGCTCTTTTTCCACCAATCACCCCTTAGTAGGGGTGCAAATGAGTTGAGCTATTCGTGAGCAGCTCGAGAACGATTCGTAAAAAGTTCGGTTCAAGTTCGAATTTTAACGAAACGAACGGAACCTAAACGAGCCGAACTCGTTTATTATTCGAGTCGAGCTCGAGTTTTTTATTACTCAGTTTGAGCTGCTCGCGAGCCTAAACAAGTTTAATATAAAATATTTTTTTATTTTTTATTTTTTATATAATATAAATATATTAAACTGTTACAGGCTCATTTAGATTTATTTATATTTTATATTATATATAATATAAATATATTAAACCATTTTAGGTTCATTTAAGATCGTTTAGGTTCGTTTAAGCTCGATTATCACTTAAACTTGATTCAAATTTGAATATTTAAGTTCAATTAGAAATTTGAAATAAGAAATGTAAAGCTCGTTTAACTTCGTATAAGTTCGATCAAGTTCAAACTCGAATCGAACTTGAGCTCGAACATGCAAACGTTCGACTCGACTCTACTCTACTCGTCTTCATCCCTACCCCTCAGCATCCCTTCTCTCTCTCTCTCTCATATATATATATATATATATATATATCACTCAAAAAATTTCTGAATGTGTCGTCATCTAAATTGTGGCGGACACTATAAAAGTTCTTTCTATTGGTGAAGTGGTACTCTTTCTTTCGATTCAGCAATGGCAATTGCTGCACCCAAGAAGCCCTCTGCGCCAAAGAAGTCCAATACCTCGCCCTCGCATCCTCCTTTCGCCGAGGTAGGTTTCTATTTCTCTGTGAATTAAAATTGTAATAATTTGTGTTTCGGATTGGTGTCTGATTTATCGTCCTTTTGATGTTGCAGATGATCATGGATGCAATTGTGAACCTGAAGGAGAGAACTGGTTCGAGCCAGTACGCGATTACCAAGTTCATTGAGGAGAAGCAAAAGCAATTGCCTTCTAATTTCAGAAAGCTTTTACTTTTCCATTTGAAGAAATCGGTGGGCGCTGGAAAGCTTGTGAAGGTGAAAAACTCCTTCAAGCTTCCGCCAACTCGATCTGCGCTGGTTAAGCCGTCTGCTGCTGCTGAGAAAGCTAAATCTGCAAAGGTTGTATCCAAGCCGAAACCAAAGACTGCTGCAAAACCGAAGGCAGCTGGTAAGCCTAAAGCCGTGGCAAAATCCAAAGCTGCCGCAAAGCCTATAGTGGCGGTGAAGCCTAAAGCGAAGCCGGCAGCTAAGGGGGCCAGGGCATCGAAAATAGGCGTCGCTGGGGGAGAAGGCAGCGGTGAAGAAGCGAAGAAAGAGGTGGCTAGGAAGGCATAGATTAGAATTTATAGCATAGTGGTTTGTAAATTCGGGGTTGATAGATTATGAAAAAGCAACAAAGCAGGATCCAAACGCCATGATCAAATATTCCCTTTTGAAACATGATTCCTTTTTCATGGCCAAAAAAAAAAAAATGATTCTTTTTCGTCGTTACTTTTGTACTAAACAATCTTTCGTGAATACATTATTTTTAACAAGTTAAAATTTGGTGATATATGCAAAATTTTCAGAAACCCAGTTCGATTCTGGATCCAAACGCCATGATCTAAAGATTTCTGCAAATTGGAATCTCGCTGTTGCCCAGCGAATCCCGGTAGATGATTCTAGTTTGTACTGTCAGGAAACGGAGATTTTCATCAGTGAGAAGAAAATCTCCCCTCTCGCGTCCCCCACCCTCCCCTTTCTTTCTTATTTGATGTGTTTTTTTTTTAAAGTTTCGTTTAATGTTAATACATAAAAATTAAAAAAAATAATAATATTAATATGAAATGAAATAGGAATTTTATTTTATTTTTATATTGAGTATAATAAAATAACATTGGAATGGAATAAAAAATATAGTTGAAGATAATGATATTTTTATTATAAAATTAATAAATATTTTATTAGTAATAAAAATTATCATAATAAAAATTTTATCATCAAAAATATAATTAATAAAAAAATTCTAAAATAAAAACTCAAAAAAATTCTAATTTACTAAATTTTTAGATATTTTTGTGAAGAATACAAAAATGTTATATTTAAATTTTCATTATTAAAAATATAATTATTAAAATATTTTAATATAAAAATATTTAACAGTTAATATTTTTAATTATATATTAACAAAAGATAATGTAAAAATATATAAAAAATATAATGGATTTATATATCTATATAAATGTTAATACATAAATGAATGAATGATTCATTTCATCACTTTTATTATAAAATGAAAATTTTATTATTTAATAAAATAAATATTTTTATTTTATAATGTGTATCAAACAATTTTTTAATTATTTCTTTTTTCATTCTCATTCCATTTGTTTAAATAAACTATTTGAAGAGTTATCTCAAAAGTTTTGAGATCAATATCTTTACTTCATAATATTATGAGTAGGTATCATATTTTGGTGACATTAAAAATGCATAATTTAAACGGAGTGATATGTGATTTATTATATTGATAAAAAATTCATTATATAATATCAGATAAATTACTCTCACTTCCATCAAAATTTCGGGCTTATTTAGTTTAAGGAAAATGATTTTTTAGAATTTACTTTTAAACTTTCCTATATTTAGGCATTTAGAAAAGTTAGTCAATAGGAAAAACATTTTTAGTTAACATAAATTTGCTTTATACTTTTCAAAAAATAACTTCATTTTTTAAAAATAGGAATTCATTTTCCAGACAGTACATCTCGTGCCTAGCCGAAGCTCTCCCTCTTTATGGTCTCACCTTGTTACCCTACGATTTTGCAATCTCTACTCAATCTTGAGCTCGCATTTTAGATCTCAAATCAAGTATCTCTCATATCTTGTCTCTTGTTATTCACATTTCTGATCAAACTTCTATTTTATTTCTTTATTTTTTTGTGTTAAGCTCTCTATGTTAGGGTTTAGTTTGAGACCCAAATTGATTTTCTATTTTGAGACTTCTACTTTTTCATTATCCTTTCTATTTGCATTGAAATTGTTTCAATTTCATATTGAAATTTTACTATTATAATTTCATTTATATAGATTTGTTTAACCATCTACTAGTTTAAGGGTATTTTTGAGGAAGTCGTACTGTGACAAATACATCAAACTATATCTGAAGTGTTTATATTTATAGGTATTTTGTTTGAGGTGCATTTCTTTTTTAGTTCTGATTTTCATAGAAAACTCAAATTGTAAGGTGTTTTCATTATTTTGTAATGGAACTAGGCTACCTTAAACGTGCCCAACTATATTAAGTTCTAACAAGCAAAACGGAAAAGGATTGAGCAAATAACCTTTCCAAATTAAAGCCATTGTTTTAGAAAAAATATGAATTACACACTTAACAGGTAATTGATTATCAGGTTTGAAGTCCTTGGGGGAGATTGTCAAAGTTGAAGAAGGCATTATCAAACATAGATAATCTGTTTGAAGAGATGTGTAAAGATAGATAAAATGGAAAAAATTAACCTATAAGGCTAACATAAGATGCAGAAAGCTTTTCCTGACAATTAGTTCGACACACCCCCAAAGTGCATTCCCTTCGTCATCACTATTACAAAAGTGCATTTGACACCCTGTTACATTTTCTGCTTTTAATGATGATAATTTATCCCTATGGAATTGTTCTTGTACTGTTATAAGGCAAGGACTCAATCTTGCTAATCTTGAGAAGTCTTTGATGAGGGATAAATTTTGCAAGAACTTATCCTAAACTTCTTCCCAATATGAATCCATTCACTATAGAAGGGAAGCATAATAAGGAATGCTAGAATTTCTATTTTTGGATCTCTCATAATTCATAAATAAGATAAGTGTGATGTAGTTAGCCCAATTAGTAATATAAAGTATTGGAAGCTTTTATTAGTACTTAGGAAAATCTGTTATAAATGTGCCCTGCCATATTAATTTCTAACAAGCAAAATAGAAAATCTATTATAAATGTGTAATTCTGTTTTGTTTTAGTTTGGCTTGAGTGGATAACATGATAGTTATGTTAGGTTTCGGATCAACATACGCAGTGAAAAATAAAAAAATTTGATCCGAAACTCACCAAGGATCCATGCAGAAAGGCATAAATTAATGGTAGGATTTTACTTTTTGTGTACTTGTGTTCTTTCTGAACAAAACTTTCAGAGATTGAGATAAATCACAAATCCAACGTCGACTGGAAAGTACAGCGTCTCTATGGTATCCACACGGGGTGAACAAAGACTTCTCACCTTTCATAAATCTATTAGGATACATCTCTCTCTCAACAATTAGGATTGATGCATTTTCTAAGTGAATTTAGGGTTTAATGGTAGCTAATGTATCGTACAATGTACTGCCTTTAAGTTCCTTTTTATAGAACTAAGGCAAATTACATTCCTAGTCCTACTAGGATAATACTTCTAAAAATTCTAATCATATTTGACAACTATCACCTTATCCTTATCATGGAGAGAGTGAAGAGAGATAGGACTTATCCATTATCGAATATTAGATAATAGCATTATCTCATAATATAATTATCTAATATTAAAAAGGCATATAGTTATCTTATATTAGAAAATAATATTATCTTATAATATAATTATTTAATATCTAATAACATAATTATCTGATATTATTTTAATATCAAATAATATCATATAATATATCATATATATTATGTGAAAATATATTATTTTAATCATATATATATGCACAAAAATAAGTCCAATTAATTGAATTTTAGTCTAACTAAAGTTCAATTAATTATTATCTCATTCCTACTCCTTTCGTGTGACCTTGTAGGTTTTTACTACGTTGGTAATAGCCCATTTGTGGACCATAGATAGTGAGAGGCATCTAGTAATATATCACTGCCACCCAAATAGTAAAAATATCTGTGACTCAATATTCATTTAATGTGTAAATAACACTTTGCAATATAGTCCCTTTTATAACGATATCCAAATTAAACTAAAAGCATGGAATGTGTCATCCTCATTGACATTCAATTTATGTTTCTTAATACTGAGTATACTAACTTAAGCAAATGATCAATATCTCATATTAATCCATTTGAGCATAGCCATACATTTCTTAATTTCACTTAATTAAGGGGCATATGGATATCACTCCTACTATGTAATAGGAATAAAATTTCCATCTACATCACTTATATCCCTCTGCATAATTCATGACACACCAATTAACGTCCTACAACACATTCCGGTTAAAGGTGATATAAAATGACATCAAAGTGTATGACTTCTCATGTAGGAAACTATAGTGACTTCAAGTTAAAAGACTACGTGCATTGTGGTTACATAAGAATAACTAATGACATATGACAATCTATGTAGTTTTCTCATTACAGGTCAATCCAATACATTTGTTCTTTAACAATGTACTCATGTATTGACTTGATATCACATATCCATGATTCATAATTATCAATTACTATACATGCTAGTCTCGATGTATTATTACTATCTCTTTCATAATAATACTTGACTAGGAACATTTTAGAAATAGTAAAATTATTCCAAGGACAATTATTATATTAAGTTATAAATCGCGCAGAATAGTAATAATAAAAAAATGAAAATAAAATATAATAATTGCATTGCCAGGAAATAAAATATAATACATTGTGCATTATTACAATCATCTTCATGATTAGTTCTTAGGATACACACTAACAAGTTAGATATTGAATTCATTTTATATTGAAGTTGTGATTTTTTGGAATGCTGAAAGAGATAATAGCATTGTGGAGTGCTTCATTCTATCATTTGTTGTATTAATTAATAGTAATGAATGACAATGTGCTTGTTAGAAATTAGCATTTTTTCATTTTTTCATTTTTCTTTTTTGTTTCTAATTTTCATAGAAAACTCAAATCCCAAGTAATGAAGTATTTTCACTATTTTGTAATGGAACCAGGGAAATATACCCTGCCATATTCATTCTATCAAACTTGCTATCTAGTTGTTCATTTTTGCATTTTATGAACTTTCTATCATAAATTTCATTTAAATGATTTCAAATAATTAGATGCATCTCATTTTGGATACTGCAATGCCATGTGTGCACCATTCCCTATTATAATATTAAATCCTAGCAACATCATTCAAGCATTCTATTTACATGGAGAATTTTCATCTTTTTTTAATATTTGCTACTACTTTAATTTTGTTAACTTGAAACCCTGATAATGAGCATAATTATTTTGGCATGCTCTCTAGCTTTAGCTCTTAATACGAAATATATCTCATTAGAATTATTCCTTATTAAAAATAGATGAGTATATCTTGACCTAATCTCCAAGTAGCTTGATATGATAAGTTTTTCTGTTTTAAGGACCTTAGCTTTTGATTCTAATAGTAAGCTTTCATTTGTCTTATGTCTAAGGCATTTAGGATTTTTGAATTTGTTTATTACTTGTAACTTCCATTTTTAATCTAGCATCTGCTTGTCATTACTTGCTTAGTTTTCAAGTGATTTACTACTCGAATTAGAGTTTAAATGAAATTTTAATTTTTTTATACAAAAATTGAGTTTAAAATTTTTATTTAAAAAACTTAGTTTTGATTCAAATAAAACGTAAATTAGAATGAAGTAACAAAAATTATACATGATAAATCGATCTCTTAAATGGCACACTTTTGATCAAATTGACATGCCATGTCAAACTACCACTTTAATATTTAATTCCATCTTAAACATTAATTAGATTTTCCTCTGCTAAACTGATCTAGAACTTTTAACTTTTCTTTCTATGGTACTAGCTTGAACCTCTCATTCAATTCGTATCCTTTTGCAGTCCACTTGGTTAAATATATTAATAATTTATCTTAATTGTGTTTTGTAGCCTAGTCATATTAGAAATCTAACCTTTTTATCAACAAGGAAATAAACTAAGGTTCTATAGACCTCACTCCACACTGTGTTCTTGTATGCCCCATAGTACGTGTTATATTCTTGTATAGCCTATAGTTTAACTAACGTATTATTATGATTGAGTGTCCTTTTCATGTCATTACCGAACATGGTCATTCTTATACAGTTTGGATTTAATCGATATATATATATATATAAATAAATTAAAGCTTATTTCTAGATAGTAGGCTTTCATTTGTCTTATCACATCAAGCTTATTATCCCAAAGTAAAGTTAAAATAAATGGTAACAAATAGTTAATTGAGTACCTTTCGCATTCTTATGTCTAAAGCATTGCATGTGCTTTTGTCCAAAGATATTTTATCTAAATTTATAATGCAGAAATTGCCTTCCATCTTAATTTTTTTATAGATGGATGATGAATGTGATGAATACACCCAAGCTGCAATCATTACTATAATAGGTGTTGTGATAATAACAACAAGCATAGTGATTGTGGAAACTATTAAGGTTATCGATTACATACCTAGAGAACCTCAAATTAATAGAGATTTTGAAAGGGAAAGCTATATAAATAGTATCCTATGTAGGACTAAAGAGGATTGCATTAGTGAAATTTGAATGAGTACCACTGCTTTCTCTACCTTATATGAGATTCTTATTATAAAAAATTTGTTAAGTTCAATTTTGAACATGTCTATTAAGGAGCAGTTACTTATATTTTTACATGTCATAGGACATAATGTGAGACTAAGAGTGATTTGAGGCAAGTTTTATAGATCTACTAAAACTGTGCATAGGTATTTTAAAATTATCTTGAAGGCAATTTTAAAGTTATATAAAGATTTTATAAAGCCACCTCAGAATTTAACCTTTCAAGAAATAATGGATAATAGAAGGTTCTATCCTTACTTTCAAGTAAGTAACTAAGCTCGCTTCTTATAATTTTTTTATTTATTTTTTATTTCAATAAGACTTAAATTATTCAAATTTACTGATAATTATAGGATTGTATTAGGCTTATAAATGGTACACATATACATGCTTTAGTATCAAGTGAACTCCAGGGGAAGTTTCATGATTGTAAAGAAAAAATAACATAAAATGTACTTGTGGTTATTAGATTTGACTTAAAGTTCAATTATATTTTAGCTAGTTGGGAAGAAAATGCACACGATTCTCGAATACTAAGCAGTGCACTTTTAAGGCCTAATAGTCTTAAAATTCCTCAAGGTATTACACTATAAATTTTTCTAGTTCAATATTTTCTTAGAATAAATGATAATTTTTTTATAATCATTATCATATAGGCAAATACTATGTTGCTAATGTTGGTTATGGGATCCAACAAGGAATTCTCTCCTCATATCATGGAGTACGATACTACTTGAATGAATTTAGAGGCCACATCCTTGAAAATAAAAAAAAATTATTTAATCTTTACCACTCTTCTTTATGGATAACAATTGAGAGATGATTTGGTGTTTTAAATAAGTGTTTTCATGTGCTTGATGCTAAACCATTTTGGTCTTTTCAAACACAAGTTGATGTTATTTTAGCATGTTGTATTATCCATAATTTTATTATGGAAGTTAATCCAAATGATTTGATTACGGAAGGCATTCTTCATGAAAATTTATTTAATATCCCTAAAAGTGACAACTTGATGCCTTAATTAACACAAAAAGAAGAAAGAGATCAAAGCCATGAATGGTCATGAAAATAAGATGAAATTGCACATAAAATGTGGAATAATTTTAGACGTAGGAGAATTTGAACTTTTATGTAATGTTTTGATTTTTGCTAGATATTTGTAATATTCGCTTTTATTAGATATTTCAAAGTACTATTGTTGGATATATTTACTTTAGAACTTATAATACAAAATAAGCAATATTTTTCTTTTTGAATGTATTTTGATTTCATTTCCTATCATATGCATATTTTTGTTAATTTATTAGTAGAAAAATAAAATGAAAGAAGGAAAAGGGAAAGGACTTTATGTGGAATCCAAGTATAAAATGTTTAATGCTTCAAAATCTTGCTGAGGAGGCTAAATAAGGAAATAGGCCATCAAAAACTTTCAAAGCTTTCTCATATGAAAGAGTAGCTGAGACAATTAATATGAAGTTTAATGTTGAATGCACAACTGAACATGTTGATAATCGCTTGAAAACTGTGAAGAAATCATGGAACATCATCACTACATTAAATGGAAAAAGCAAATTTAATTAGGATGCTACTTTGAAGATGATAAAAGTTAGAGAAAATAAATATGATGAAGAAATTTTAGTATGGTTTTTTAGTTCTCTTTTCAAAACTTTTGCTTTTTAGAACATTTTTTCTGCATATTATCAATCATTTTCAGAATATTATCATTTTTTGCAATTTTAACTAATGATTAATTTATAAGAGTTAAATGGAATAATTCAATTGACTCAATTACTTAAAATCATGGTTAAATAATGATTATTATTAACATTACAGTGATGATTATGCAGTTAAGAATGCTTTAATAATATTATGATTGTATACATGATCCGTCATGAAGAATTGGATGACTTTTATCTATCTGGCAAGCTAATAATTTAACCAATATAGATATTTATGTTTTAGTTTATTTGTTAAGAAATGGTGACAATATGAATAGATTGAAATAACTGATCTACCATGTAAAATGATATATTGTTGAATTCTCAATTTTTAGTATTGTATTTTGTATGCTGGAGTCATTTACCTTCATATTTGTATTTCCATTTGTATTGGATATTGTATCTGTCCCATTCTGTGATGATGAATCCATAATTTCTATGCTATCTCTTGTAACATTATTGTACTGTTTAATACGATAACTTTATTTATGCTATTGTTAAATCCAAAAAGAAAACTAATTAGCTTTATTGTTATTAATGACTACATTTTATACAGGCACATCCTACACATAAGAAATACTTGAACAAAAAAATTGAGATGTATGATGTGATGTCAATAGTGGTTGGAAGGGATGTAACAATTGGAAGTTTGACTAAGTCTTTAACTGATATTAATGTTGTAGAAAATGAAGTTAATTATAATAATATAGAAGATGAAAGTTTTAAGGGAGGGATAGCAGGAAAGGCTACATCCTCATGCCCAACATCAAAGCCTCAACGAAAGAGATCTCGATCCTTACCTTCCCTTGATAATTATGTTGAAACAATTGACAAAGGCTATTAACAATCTTGGCCAGAGTCAATTGAATGTGGATAAACTTTATGGAAGAGTGATAAAGATAGAAACTAAAGGTTTTATACGATCTTTATTGAGCAATGCCTTTGATTACTTGATGGAAAATGTCAATCAAGCCAAGGCATTTATAGCAGAAGATGATGACTTGAAAAAAGTTTAGCCTGTGAACATTTTTCAACAAAGAGAAAACAACTAGATGAGTTTACAAAAGTGTATTAAGTTAGGAGAATAATGTTATATTGTTATCTTGGTACTTTATAAGTAGAGATGTATTAACTATTAGTTAATTACTTGATGTAACCTGAAAAATTATGACATATTTTGGAATCACATGCAAAAAGCAAATGATGTAGTGCTATGCCTTTTTTGCATTCTAATGTGAGGATAGCAAGTTTAATGCAATTTGAAAAGATTTTTGCAAGGTTTCATGTGCTTGTTTAGCCATCCATTTCTTACATTATTGGAAATTGCAATTTATTTCATTTTTATTTGTATAATTTTAATAGAAATAGAAATTGATGCAATGATATGTTGAAACACATTGACTTTAGTGTAGCAGTTGTGTTCACTTTGCTTATAATTTGTTGTGTTTTAATTAATTATTACCATCAATTTTTTTTGTTAAAATATTATATTGTAATTGTGATATTATTTTTGATAAAATAAGGAATTTTTATTTTTTTGAAATTTATAAAAAGTTGTAACTTTTTTTAAAAAAATATTTTTAAAGTTATTTTTCAAGATGTGACTATTTTAATGATGAAAATATAAATATTTACCTTCATGTTTGATGTAAGTAAATATAAAAATATATATATTTTTTATGAGTATATGTTTATTACTTTGATTTTATTTTCATAAGATTGTATATATTTAAAAAAATTATTAAGAGAAATTAACTTTTTTTTACACTAAGAAATATTTTTTATACACCAAATAATAAAAATTTATTTATTTTTTAAAAATATATTTTCTTAAGAAAATATTTTCTAAAAATTTTATTTTCCCTTAAACAGAACCTTAGAGTCAATACATTCTCCCTTCCGTTTTTGGAAAATGATGTCATACCTCCCTGACTAATTGAAAAATATAGCATCAAAGATAAGAAAGATTGTATGAAAATTGCCTCTCATTTTGCTTTACACCATGAGCGTGTAGATTTTTTTTTTTTAAAAAGAAACGGAAAACTTTAGCTCGAGTCACCCGATGTCAACCAACTAAATTACTCTCACATCCCCCTTGATTTTGCTGTAAACATCTCCTGCAAGATGTGAAATTTTTACACTCCCCTCTTTTAAACAAAACATCTCGTTGATCAACTAATTAAAAGTGTTGGTTAACCCTTTTTAATTATTTTTCTTCAATTTTCAATAACTCTTTTACCCTTTCAAGAATGATATAAATACAATACTTTATATTTTCTTTATATATATTATTGTAAATGAAAATATTATATTATACTCTTGCTTTAAGCTTAATTAAATTGTTTTAAAGCATAAAATTTATTTTTTTGTCACCATCACTAAAATATATATAAAAAAATGAATAAAAATACTTTTGCTTTGAGCTTAGTTAAATTGTTTTAATTACTTAAAATATTTAAAATTGAAAGAAAGAAAAGGAAATAAATTACAGATTGAAAACATAGTATTACATTAATTCTAATTTCAATAGAACTTAATTTTTTGTTTACATAGACTACCTAAAAATAGCATTGCATTAGCAACAATTTCAATTACAATGCAATTTCTATGTAAATCCCCTAAAATCCTATCACTTTAGTAGTATAACAATAAAAAAAATGACAAACAAAATACATGAGACAAGTGTTGAAAAATACACAGAAATACTTTATGTATCGAAAGTAGAATTTGGTATTAAGTTCTGAATATAAATCAATGACTATCATTAAATATATAATAGTAAGGCAAATTTCGTAAAGATCAATTCAATCAATTAAAAATTTTGATTTCATTTTTGGTACTTATAACATTTTTTAAAAATAAAATATTTTTGTCATAGTTATTTAAAAATTTTCAATTAAAAATAAGAGAATAAATGGGTAAAAGCAAATATTATTTACTTTGTTCTTTCATTATTTTAACTGATTAAATTATTTTATCAACTATATTTAAAACTTTGACTAAGAAAAAATGTTTAAAATTATAACTCTTTTAATAAAGAATTTAAATTTAATTTATTGTTAGTATAAATCTTTACACTATCATTTAATTATGTATTATTATATTAATAAAAATTATGCTATTAAAATTTTTTAATTATTATTACTTTTTTAATGATATATCTTATTTTACTAATAATGTTAAATATTTTATATTGACAATGGATTAAATTCAAAGCCTTTAATAAATATTGTAAGAATACATTAAAAATAAAATTATATTTAAAATTTTTTTGATTATTTTTATATACCCAATTTAATTACAATTAATAATTATTTCATGATATTAGATATTGAGATTAGTATCTTTTTTAAGTAAAATTAGTATCTCTTTAAAAAATAAGTAAAAAAATAATGAACATAACTTTTTTATTAATTTTATATATTTTTTTACAGCAATCAATAATGATTATCATTAATGGTTAGAAATGATAATTTTCATTTTAATCATATAAAAGTTAGTTTCATAAATACAATTCATTACTTCAAACATTGAAATGATAAATCATTGTTTAAACAAAAATGAAAAGGATGTAAGTCATAAATACTATTTATTTATTTTTATTATTTCTTAAATTTACTTTATGGTAATCAATAATTATTATTTGACTAAGATAATAATTAACATAAAAAAAGGCAGGTATTGTTCTTATAACATTAGAGATTGAGGATGAATTCTTCATTATATAAATTCAATTTCATTATAGAAGATATTTAATATGTCTCAATTAAATCTCAATTTTAATATTTAAATATGTAAAAGTCATATCTAACTATTACAGATAATTTATGTGAATTAGCTATATTTATAAACCAATTTTATATGGACTATGAAGACGTACTTTTGAATTTTTTTTTGAAATTAAATATTTAAAGCATTATTGTTTTTGGCAATTAAAAGTAACATTTTTTCTTGTAAATTAAAATAAATATTATTTCAGCTACTAACCAATTATCTTCCGTACTCTATGATTAAATGTAGTTTATGAGTATTATACTTAAGGTTTTTTTTACTAAATTCGAGTTTTGTTTTAATAATTAAAATTTTTAATTATATATTTTTAATTGAAGTGGGTATTTAATGAATTTGAATTAAATTTCAATTTTAACAATTGAGGATTTAAAATTTATTCTTATTATTTGATGAAATTATAAACGATCTTGAGTTGGATTTCAAACAACAAAACAGAAAAGATGGAGGATGGGCGCCACAATCACAGATTGATAAGTCAAAGGGAATGATCGCTACAAGAGGGGGCCTCTTGATAATATCAACTCTTGATAAGATCAAAGATAATAGACTCATTTAAGAATCTAAGAGTCACAAGCTCTCAATCTCAAATTATATTCAAAAACTCCATCAAAATCTGTTTACAAGAGCTTATATATGTCTAACCCTCATGAGCCATTATGTGTAAACCCTAATGGGCTTCTTGTGTTAACAAGTCCAATTCTAATTAAACCAAGTAAAGTAACAAGTCTTGATGAGAAAATAAATTTAAAAATAAGTCTCGGCCCATATGGCCTATTTATTACAAAAGTACTAAACTAGCTAAATTAACTAAATGTCAATGGATTCATTAGAGCCCATATCTTCCAAATATACGTAATTCACCACATTGGACTCTTCTAACTCTAAATTGGGCTTAATTTCAAATAGGGCAGCAACCATCTTTTCTAGGTCTCCCTTTATCCTCTTTGTCTTTGCCTTTATCATTGATCCTTGAAGCCCTTCTAATGCCTTTAGGCCTTTTCTTCAATGGGCCTTCTTTGATTCTCATCATTATTGCAAGTAATTTATGTGAAATAAGTATGCTTTTAATTTTAATTTAAATTTACATAGATTATATTTATAAACACAGACAAATCTATAATTCTACATAAATTTTTTCACCTTACGATTTTCTTTTGTGCTCTATTTTTTCCTTAATTTTTGTTTCTTCTAATACCTTTTTTCAAATGCCTAGACTCTATCACTATTGTTCCCCACTTTTTTCTGATTCATTTTTTCCTTTTATTTTTTCACATTTTTGTAGAAACTTAGTCTTCTTCTTCACTTCAACTATCCAAAACCTTCTGCAAAGTCTATTGCCTTCTACCTTATCTTTCCCTTCTTTTTAGTTTACCATCTTTAAACATCCTTCTCACTTCAAAGCCATTGCAACAATAATCAAAGAGCAACCATGAAAAATTAGAAAAAATAGGTTCGTAAATGAGTTCCTGGTTTATATTGAAAAGTGAAGAACAAAACATTAAAAAAGGGCTTTTATGTGCAAAGTAGAATTAAGAGCACAATGGTCATAGATTTTTTCAACTTTTATGTCGTCTTCTCCCATTAAGTTAATTGTTAAAACATCATCTTCTCTTATCAAGTTAATTGTTAAAGAGGTTTGATGGCATTTTTCAAAATTAAAGGGATGGAATTTTATTTACCCCAAACCTTAAGAAAGGGAAATGTAATTTATCTTAAAAACAATAATATTAAATTTAAAGTGCAGAGTTCATTTTAATGTATCTCTATAATATATTTTAGTAATGGTGCATGACAGAAGAAAATAAAGCTTATGCTTTACAAAAATTCAGCACCACACTTCACAATACATAATAATACTCACAAAGCCAATAAAGTGAATTGTTGGTATATAATAATATTAAGGGTAAAATAGTAATATCAATTTAAAAAATATAATAAAAACTAATCAATTGTTGTTGCTATTTGCTTAACTAATGAATCGTTTGTTCTAAGGGATGGGAACGCAAGAAATTGACAGGAACAATTACAACATTTCCTAAAATTAAAAGAATGGAAGTGTATTTATCCCAAACTTTGAAGAAAGGGAAGGTAATTCACCCTATTTGTGTTTATAACAATAATTTTTATTTTTAATATAATTCTAAACTCGATCACTTTTAAAATAAGTTATTAGGGTGGCATGTTTAATATGTTCTTTTATGCAATTAAATGATGATTTTAATAATGTGACACATGAAATTATAATAATTGGGTAAGAATTAGTTTGATTCATAAACTAATGTACTATTCATTTACTTTATGTATAAATATTAAAATTATGGTTAGTCCAAGTAGTTGAGAGCACAATCCTTTCAAATAAAGTAATTTTACCCTTAAAAAATCCAATTTACTTAAAAAATAAACATTAAAATCACTTTTTTGACAATGTTTAATATATTACTGTATGCCTTAGGAGATAATTTTAGCAATTGAACCCTAGAATTTGTAATTATTTTATAAGAATTTAGTAAATTAGTATACCATATTTACAAATTAAATGATGATATATATAATATCTATAGTACTATTTAAAGCTTTTTTATTTTATATGTTTCAAAATATTTATCATGAATGAGAATAGTTAAATCATATTTAAATATATTGAGATGAAATATGAATATTTTAAATTTTAACTATGTAATAATAGTACGAATTTATGCAACGGAAACGTTATCTAAATATTGTTGGGACATTTAAAGATTGAGAGTAAGAAATTTTGAAATATATGTATTAGTTTTGGAAAATAAATTTCATACATACATTTATAAATTTATGAGGATACTTTTCCAAAATTTAGGGTTTAAGGAATTTATGCATACATGAGTGAATATATGCTTATTTATAATTAAATAAATTATTTTTTATATCTATAAAGAAATGAAATATTTAAGTTGAAATTTTAAATTTTAATTGGAAAGAATGAGTCTTATAAAATATAAAGTTTTAAAATAAAAATAAAAAGTTGATATTGAATTGAATAGAAATGAAAGAGTGAGATTAAAAAACGAGATTTAAGCTTATGATGCATGAGGAATATCAGATTGGAGCTCATGGCTCCTTTTACATTTTTTCCCTTTTTTCGCCCTTACTTTATCAGCTTTCCCCCTATCTATTTCTTTTAGATAGTCTTTTTGTCTCTTCTTTCTCCCCTCTCTCTCCAAGACTTCAATTCACAACATCCAACATTGTTTCACTACCAGCGAGTTGCCAACAACCCCTTTAAACTGTGGTGAGTGTTTTTATACAAAAAGCCTTTATTTTTATGATGATTTAGATTGATGCAAAGAAACCCAGTTATACATGTTCAAAAATATATGATGATACATATGAAAATGAATATATAAAAATTTTATGCTATCAAATGACACTAGTAGAATTATTCTAGAATATCATACTATAATATTTTAGTAATGGCTATATATACATATATATTTTATAAAACCCATATTATGTGTAATTTTAAATACATGATGGTGGGTCTTGAAAATAAGATTTTTGCATTATGAATTACTAGTATGATATGATAGGAGTATATCTAAAGCATTGTGTTTTAATATCTAAGTTAATTCAAGATTATTTCAAAGAGACTCCATTTTCTTATTATGTTTTGGTTACTTGCCATGAAATTAGTAAAATAAAAATTTTATATTCAAGAGTATTAGATTAGTATATTTAGAGTATAATTATATTATCAAAACCTAATATATTAATTTATGGAGTTCAATTTGGAAAGTTCTCGATAAATATGATTTTCTTGTTCTTTAAAGAAAGGTTAAAATACAAAAAATAAGTGTATAATTTTATACATGATGTAATTTGAGCTTTTTTAAACCTTAAAATCCTAATATTATGGTCATTTTGTACTTCGATTAAAAGAAAAAGACCTATCATTATTAGAATTTCTAATATTTTGATAATAAACTTGGAAATAAAGAAAATGAGAATCTAAGATAATTAAATGGCATAAAAGGAGCTTTTTTAGAACTTTAAATTGTAATATTTTTAATTATATAAGTTTGATTTAAAATCATTATATAATAACATATTTTGATTTCAAGAGTTAACCTTAGAAAGGTAAAGAAGTTAATAATTTATATTGTTAGTATATCATCATATGGAATTTGAATTAAGATGACTGAAAAAGAAAACAAGGAGTGCTTACTTATTTATAAATAAATTACATTTATAAATTATGAAATAAGAAGAAATGAAAGATGAAAATAGGATACATTGAGATCTCTGAGTAGATTGATGCTACCAAGTGAATATATATTTTTCTTAATTAAATAATTTTAATATTATTTGGTTCATATGACATGTATATAATCTTTCTTATAAATGGTACTAATTATATATACATCTAACTATGAATCCTCAAAGGAATAATTATGTATTATAAATTAGTATTGATTTATCTTTATAGTCATGCATGAATGATATAGAATTATGTCTATAATAAGGCAGTGGTTATCTATTTGAGTGATCATGGATTTACCATGTTTAGAAGGCATGGTGAGATCATTATCGATTGTTAGTTGATTGTAATAGAATTACAATGGTAAATGATATAGTTTTATTATGATTGAGTTTATATTATTATATGTATGTTGGAAAGTGTAGGGTGATATATATTGGAATGTGAATGGATGTTATGACCATACAAGAGGGCATAATCGTATTATTATATATATTATGTTATATGCTTTAATTCACCCCATGATGATAAATAGCTACTTTATGTTAAAATTATATTGAAGTTGTGATTTGTAGAGCTAAGCTCTAGTGTACATATTATAATATGAATTATGTTATGAGTAGTATTAGAAACTGAGAAATGTGATTGGGGTTATGATGTGAATACCATATAAAAGTTTCCTAATAATAAAGTGGGAAAGGTATCAAGTTAACTCTAAAAGGATAAAAATGGAAAGCTTGTGGAGGGTATAAGTTTAATCTAGGAGATAAAAAGGTGGATACATGTGTATTTATTATATATTGTAATGCCTTGTGATATAATTTTGAATTTTGATTGATTTGAATACTTTTGCTTGATGTAATTGTAAAGGCTTGATTATGATTGTACTTTATTGGTTATTTGGAAATTTGATGATCATTTGAAACGGGTTATGCATATAATATGGTATGGATATTATGTAAAGTGAATGTTTGAAATGATTGTAAATTGTGATGTGAAACAGAAAGTCTAAGTATGTGCAAGTAAATAAGGTCAACTAGAAAATCAGTATCATGAGTTACAAAGATATAGGAATTTAGTTCGCAATTATATTTTATTTTAAGATTTATTTGACATTGATCATTTTATATAATGGATTCTAAATATGGTTATGATAAATATATGTTCGTTGAGTTTTTGTAACTCATTTCATTTTATTTTCAATGTTTTCAAGTTAATATAAATATATTTGAGCTTTGCTACATTTATGGAGAATAAAAAATAATCTGGTTGAAAGATTCTAATAGTTGGATTAGGATCAAGATCAAGATAAAGATTGAGATTACGTTGATTTAGTACTTGATGTGTTAACATGTTTTGAGGTTGTGTAGTATTATGTGTATGTTTAAGTTACTGTTGCATTTAAAAAATTTACAAGTTTCATGATTTAAGATATGTGACCATAAAAAAATGTTCAAAAATAAGAAAAATTTTATTTTATTTTTTGTAAAATTGGGAATGTATTTTGGATCCTTATTGAAATAAAGATTTTGGGTGGGCGAAATATGTATAAATAATATTGAAATTAAGGGAAATTAGATAGTAGGATCCATGCTAATCACAATTAGGTTTGGATTATGATAATATGTTACTATATTTATTTAGGTGATAATTTTAATAATATTTAATTAATTTTAGCTAATATAATTTAATGCAAGAAATTATAATTACTAATTGATAATCAATTTAATATATTATAATTACTTATTTTAACAATTTTTAATACGTTACTATATTTACTCTAGTAATAATATTAGTGATTTAATACAAGAAAGATAATTAATTTATAAATTCAATAGCTCTAATTAAAGTTTTAATTTTTTGGTTTCACTTGAATGTTGTAAAAAAAAAATTCTTATGTGTTTTTTAAGTAATTGGATTTAAGACAAATCCAGATTTAATAAAATATCTTGAAATCTTTATGGAAAAACAAATTAGCCTAGCATGATTTTTACATTGGAAAAATGAATTGAGGAATTTAAAAGCCATTTATAGGATTACATTTATTGTATTATATAACATATGCATTTATGTAAGACAATTAATCATACAATAATTATAATTAAAAAATATGCCCAAGGTTGCATTTGATAATGCAAAAGATTTTAACACTAAAATTTAACATTGAAATTTCTGGTGTTGAATATATAAACCTTGAATTCAATTCATCTATTTAAAGTTATATCCACTTGATACTAATAAATTTCACATTCTACAATTACCTTTAATATTAGAAAAAAATTTAATTATTGTATTAACCAAATACATGACCATGAAATTTTAAATACAAATTTTATACCTACTTAAAGAATTAAGTTCAATTTGAATGAAATTATTTTTGCAGAAAATATTTTTACATAAATAAATGAATCATAATTTTATTTTAAATTAATTTCATTAACTCATTGATTTTGTGTGTATAAATTATCATTAATATAAAAAATTCACATTAAATTGTGCATATTGTTATTTATAAAAATAAATAATATTGTAATATATAAAAATTAAATAATTTTTTATAAATATATAAGTGAATAATTGATTTAAATAATATATATGTATAGTAATAATTTAAAAATCATTAATCTTTCATCAATCCCACAAATGAAAGAAACACGTGGTGCAAGGTATATATAAAAGAGCCAGGTGAGATGAGATTAGAAATGTCTATGGTAATAGGAAAAGATGATATCTACTATATCTTTTTGTGATCAAAAGTTTAGGAACCTAGGGCAAGTGGCAAAAGACAATTTATCCACCGTGTAAAAATATCAGCATTTGTGTTATATGAACAATCACCCAAATAATTTGTAAAATTACATATTCTTCCCAAGTGAATAATTCCACAAGTTGTCTACTATGTCCAGTCAAATCAAAACTTGGCCAGGTCAGCAACAAGCATTAGTAGTCCTGAAGTCCATTTTTCCTGCTCAGAGAAGGAAACAAAGTCCCAGCAGGAAAATAGCAAATATAGGCTAATAGAGAAAGATACAGCACAAGGGTATGGTTCTGAAGTCGAATCACATAGAGAAAGATACAGCACGGGGGTATGGTTCTGAAGTTGAATCACATATTTTTGGATCTGAGGTCATAATGCACTCCAAAACAAAGCAGCAAGTGTGGTGCTAAGTTAAGAAAGGGATTATGCTGTGGTAGATTGTCGGATTCTATGTGGCTTTTGCTTGGCTTCCTCGTTGTGCCCATAGCCGCTGAAATGCAATCTCCCGTTGGAAGCTCAATGTCAACGACTAATTTTATTTTGTCAATGTCATCACTAATGAATAGGGAGGGAGGGTGTTGGTCACACATACTCTATGTTTACTGTGTTGTGCTCAAGATATTGCATCTTTTTAGAAGTATAAGAATGACCAGCATCGTAGTACATAAATGAATAATATCCATTCATCCGATTTGTAAGGTTTCATATGCAATTATCATTGTTTATTATCTCCTTTCATAAATGTCCCTTACCAAATTGTAAATTTTTTTCAAAATAATGGCTCTGATTACATAAAGTTAAATGGACGGGTAATGTTGCGACACGTCATCTTAGGTGCCAAAACCCTTGAGGTGTCATGGAATTAGCCTAGGAATTAAGTATTTGGCAGTGCTAAATTGATTTCATAACAATCTTATTGCTAAATTCGCTCATTGATATAATGTTGGTTTTTATTTTTATATAAGGTTTTCAAACAAGCTTAATAAAACTTTCAATTTGACCTATTTTAGTACACATCCTAAATGTTAATCCAATATTCCAAATAAAGGATATGATGTATTTTCTAATTAACAAGAACAAGTGATATAACATTTAGATGATAGCTAGGAAGTATCAAAATTTAAAACAAAAGTAGGATAATCTAGTTTAGTTAGTATAGGGATTTAGGTTCCAAAGTTGTAAGAAATCAGAATAAAGTTAATAAGACTACTTTTCTTAATGATAGCTCATCAAGGACATATCACATCAAATCTCTAAAGAAATGTGAGCAGGGTATAGTCCTTATTTTGGTATGTAAACAATAGTTACATGTTGATCAGAATAAAGTTGATGAGACTACTCTTCTCAATGATAGCTCATCAGGGACAGATCACATCAAATCTCTAAAGAAATGTGAGTAGGGTATAGTCCCTATTTTGGTATGTAAACAGCAGTCACATGATAATCAAATTCCAAAAAATAATTTAACTATGGATTTTCTAAAGAATCAACTTAGGGTGAATATCTCATTTGAAGTAAATGCTTTTAAATAATATAGTATTACTAAGAATCAAGTTAGTGGTGCTTGTCTAATTTCTAAGAATAATGTCATCTAAATTTTCTAACTAATAGGGTTATTCCAACCTCAGTATAAAATTAAGACAATAATTCAGTAAAAGCAGGAGCATATGGAGATAGAGGCACAGCTAGAGTCAAAAGAACTCCTTCACTTCATAAATTCAATTGATGCATATCTCCAACTCTCTCCACCCACCAACAGAGATAGAGTTTGACGATATTCCAATCCTAACTGCAATAAATCTGGTAACTTATATACCAAAACTACAAATAATGATGGACATTTTGGCTCTAACTTATCCAAGAATCAAACCTACTATAATGCCATCACTTATAATTAGACAAAGGAATAATTTTCCTTTAGTTGTAGAGAGAATTAACCTTTTACACTTTCTAATAACAATTATGGTTCTCAATAATTGGAAAAGAGTATATGTACTGATGGTGGCCAAATCAATTCTTACATTCAGTTTAGATATAATATCTTAAATCATACGAGCATCAAGCCTCATTTGTCATAAGACCAAATTTCAACCATTGGAGACTTAAACATTGAACAACATTAAATGCTAGTAAAACATTGATTAAGGGAGGGACCATAAGCCATACCAAAGAGAGCAATGATCAATTACTTCTTTTTATATGATTTTAAGATGAAAATATTATCGTAGAATTGTAGAGGAGTGGAAAATCCAAATTTTAGAAGAGCTTTTCATGATCTCCTTTCTTAATATAGCTTGGACATGGCAATATTAATGAACATGGAGATAAAGCAAGAAGCATCTGTGTTAATTTTTCATTTAGTCATTATGTTATTTCATAGATAATTGACCCAGTTGGTGGCATTTGGGTGTTGTGAAGAGAGGATAACATGGAATGTTAAGCCCTAAACCCTACATAATAGAAAATTCATATTGTCATCTAAGTAAAAAATTCTTTAACATGGCTCTTTATTGCAGTATATAATAGTTTTAGATTGCAAGAAAGAAAATTCTTTAAGACAATTTTATGCATATTGTTAGCCTACACTCTTTACCTTGGTGCATTATAGGTGATTTTATTGATATCATTTTTAGTCATGAAAAATTTATGGAAAGACCTCTTGATAAATATAGAGCCATATTGTTAAAGAATTGCATGGATAGTTGTAATATGATAGATTTAAGATACTCGGGACCTCCATTTATGTGGATAAACTCTAGGCAAGCTTTAGATAATATTCAACCTTGTTGAGATTAAGTTTATGCTAATACATGATGGATTTTTAATTTTTTTTATTACATGGTTACTCATCTCCCTTCAACACACTCGAATCATTGTCCCATTCTTGTCAATTTTAATGGACAAAATCAGCCTTTTCAAACTAGACCTTTTAGATTGGAAATGATGTGGTTTACTTATCCCATTTTCCCAAGTTTATTTAAAAACAAGTTAGGATAATACAATTGATTCGAAGTGCCTATTTCAAAACTTACTAATTTAGTTAAGTTTAGAATAATGATGTTTTTAGTAATATTTTTTCTTAAGAAATAAAGGAATTTTGGCTAAGCTTAAAAGGTGGAGAAAAAATTAGCTTTATCTTTAAATCCTTTTCTTACTTAATTAAGGAAATCTCTAAGAAAAGAATATCAATACTTACTAGTTGTGAAGAAGATTTTTAGAGTATGAAATCTAGAATAGATTAGTCTATTGGAGGGGATAGAAATACTCAAGTTTTTCATGCCATTTCTTTAATTAGAAGAAAATCTAATAAAATTATGTCTAAAAAATGAATAAAATTAGTGGGTTTTTGAATCTTTTGTATTTATACAAATAGTAAAAAAATTGTGGATCTTTACATATCATCTCGTAATGTCTAACCTCCTTCAATTGCTATTGCTTTGGAATGGCCTATCTTTTTACTTGGTTTTGCTAAATATCATTTAACAACCATTCCAAATAAGTTAGAAATTAAATTTGCTTTATTCTTTTAAAAGCTTAAGAAATCACTATGTGAGGATAGTTTGCACCTAGGTTTCTTTCAAAAATATTAGTAAATTATAAAAAGTTCCATTATCAAAATCATTCAAGATATTTTTGTTCAAGGTTAGGTTCTTGCTTATTTGAATGGAACTCTTATTGTTTTAATTCCTAAAGTAAAAATTCTTGAATATGTTAAGCAACTTAATCATATAAGTCTATATACCATTATGTATAATGTTTTGTCTAAGATTTTGGTAAGGAGACTAAGGCTTTTTTTGAATGAGTTATATTGTTATTGTTATTCAAGAGTTATATTTTGAAAAAAAAATAGGTAAAAAAGGTATTACGATAATTAAATTGGATCTTGAAAAAGTTTATGATAAGATTGAATGAAGTTTTATTGATAAAATACTAGAGTTTTATGAATTTCCCCTTAAATTTAAATAAATCATATGAGTTATATTTCCTCTTCAAGCATATTAATCTTGTTTAACGAACTTAAACTTGATGTTTTTTTGCCAACTAGGGAAGTTCATCAAGGAGATCCTATTTATCCTTATATTTTCATCTTGTGTATGGAATTCTTACATTCTTTTATTGAAACGGAAGTGTTTGCTTAAAATTAGTCTCCTATCAATACTTTAAAACTTAGGCCAGCCTTCTTGCTTTTCTTTGCTGATAATGTTATTTTAACTAATTAAGTTCCTTCAAAAGATGCGACTTTATTTAAATATATTTTGGATCAATTCTCTTCAATGAAAGGCTTTATGATTAATCATGCTAAATCTAAAGTTTTCATTTTTCCTAATTTTTATGATCATGTTATAAGAATCAAATTACAAACTTTTTAAATCTTGAAATTACTAATGATTTAAGGTGTTATCTAGGAATTTGGTTTCAATTTAAATTAAAAGAAAACTCATTGAATCATATCCTTGATAGAATTTAGGAAAAGTTAAATGGATAGAAAGAAAAATTTTTAAATTTGGTTATAAATCACTTTCTTCAATATTCTTTATTGTCCCAATTAGTTTATAAAGAAATTAATAGTATTATTAGGATTTTTTATAAGGCTCAAATGATTAGAGAAAGAAAATAAATTTAGTTAGTTAAAATAAGGTTGCAAGGCCTACTTATAAAAAAAGGTTAGGCATTGAAAAAACTTCCTATAAAAATCTTGCTATTATAACCAAGCTTAATTTGAGATTTATAAAAGAAGGAGATAAGCCCTTGGGTGAAAACTCTTTATTATAGATATGTTTACAATCAAAATTCACCTAAAACTATTACTTCATCAATTTAGATTGCTATAAGGAAAACTCATGCCTTCCTAATAAAAGGTATTAAATGGATAACATATAATGGAAGTAATACAAATTTCTAGAGAGATAATAAAACAAGTTTTGGTCTGCTCCGAAACTTGTTTCAAGGGCCTTTACAACAATATCAAAAGGATTAGAAAGTAAGTGATTTACTAATTGGTCAAGGTAATTGGAACACTAATATGTTATTTTATTTCTTTGATCAAAAGGCAATTTCTATTATTGAAGCCATATATGTTAACCCATTGACTGACAATTATGATGAACTTATGTGAGTTTTAACATTAAATGGTAACTTTGCTATTAGTTCTGCTTATATTGTTATTAGAAAAGTTTTAGGTAAAAATTTAGAACTTCCTAGTTTTAATTAGAAATGGATATAGGAATTACATTTGCTTACTAGAAATCAAGCTTTCATTTAGCTTTTATTATATAATAGGGTCCAAATGAAAGAAATGTTAAGATATCAAGGTTTTAATATTGATACTTCTTGCTACTTTTGTAATGAAACTGAGCAAACCTAAATTCATCTATTTAAAGATTGTTATTTCATATAAAAAATCTAGAATGCTTTGCATATACTTACTAATTTGAACTACACTTTTCACATCGATCTGCATCCTTGGATACCTATAAATTATAATTCTAAAGATCTTTGTCAGCAACTTTATTTTCCTTGGAAAATTATGTTTAGAATAACCTTATAATGCATATAGTTGTTTAGAAATAGTCTAATTTATGAAGAACTTAATTGAAGATAATGTGCCTTCATTGGTATATAAGATTAAAGGAAAAGCTACAAAATCTTTTATATACTTTGCTGACAAAAGTAATAGCATAACAAAAGATAAATTTCTAAAATGGATTAAATGGAATCCACCTTCAGTTGATTAATGGTGTTTAAATATTGATGGAGCAGCATCCTTTAATTCAAGTTTGGTAGAGGCAGGTGGTTTAACAAAAGATTCTATAGGAAGATGGATCACGAGTTTCTGAAAAAGAGTTAGTATTGCTAATGCTTTTATAGTTGAACTTTAAGCTATTTTGGAAAGTCTTAGATTAATTGTTCTAATGTAAATTCTTAGGCTTCTTATCCAACTAAATAGGTAAATAGTGGTTTATGTACTTAATTCAAATTTAAATGATAACTAACTAGCAAACCCTATTTTATGTGAACGTAGGAAACTTTTAGAGATAATTCCTTATAAGAAGATTATCCATGTTTATAGAAAAGTAAACTTTTGTGTTAATGCTTTCACAATAAAAGGATTGGCTGAGTAATCTTCCTTATTAGTACACTGTAGTCCTTTTAAGGATATTTCTTTATTATCTATGATGTTATTGCTACTATGTATGCTTGTAATTTTTTATGTAATTTAGACTCTCCTTATGTCACAACCCTAACCCGATCGTGACCGGTGTGGAACCTCTTTACCAGTTTCCACCAGCTTATTCTTGATTAACTGCCTTAATTTAAGATAACAAAAGCCTTGTGTTTATAAAGAACCTAGCAATTTAAAGAGAAAACTTTCAATAAGATTTTTATAAAAGATAAGGAAGTTAGATATGCTTATAGCTCTCCCAAAGTGAGGATAAGCAAACCTAATTAACTCAATATGAAATTTGTACACCGTTACCCGTATACTTTATGACAAACAAGAGGCCTAAAATATTCTATGTACAAGAAACTGTGCTATTAAAATACCATTAATAAGTCCCTATGAATTCTAGCTCTGAAAAGGTGGTGGAGGAGGCTCAACCTTGGAGTCTGTGAAATAAAATATGGAAGAGTAAGTCCAAGGCTCAGTGAGTGAATAATCTATAAGAACAATAATAAAATTACAATAACTTACCCATCGAACTATCCTCCCTTAACTAATCATATTATAATTAAACATATTAGAAACCAAGAACCAAGTTCAATAAAATTAATATATGATCATTTCGTTATTCAATACCTCATATGCAAATATTCGAGGATAATTATAATCAAGTCACCTCTTATTTAAAATAATAAGTAAAAAATAGAATACAATCATCCTTCTTTTATCTCCCGGGTCAGCTTTATACCCTTCGCAAGCTTTCCATCGTTATTCCTCTAGGGTTTGTGTTATACCCTCCACAAGGAGCATGTCAGCTTTCCATCCTTATTCCTCTAAGGTCCATCTTATACTTTTCACAAGCATGTCATCGGGAATTTTCTATCTGGTATTCATAATATCACCTCTATCATATTTCTCATCTTTGTTACCATTCATGGCATGTTTCACAATGTAATTTTAGACATTAAAACTCAAACTCTATCCAATATAATTATAATTCAATTCAATATACATCATAATATCTATCAGCATTATCATATCCTCTTGTATGGCTATAAGCATTTACACATATCATAGCTCTCATGCTATATTTTATCATAAACCACTATATCTTTAGTGCTTAGAGACTAAATATTCATGTTAGGGTATTATAAGGTATGGAAACATAAAACAAATTGAATATAAGTTATTATATGATGACCATAATTTTGCCCTATAAGAAATATCTTAGGAATAACTTAAAAACTATAAATGTACTATGCATTAAACTTTTTTCACAAGAAAGTAGGTTCAATCACCTTTCCATAGACTCCTTATTTATTAAAATCAATTAAATTTTGAAAGAGTTCTGTCTTTTTGAAGTTAGACACAAAAGTTCTTTTTTTTTTAATTTAGAGTTCATCACCTTTACTCACTATTTTAATGATATCTCAATATATATATATATATATATATATATATATGATTTTAATTTAAAACTAATTCTATTTGAAAGTAAACTCAATTACCTTTAAAATGATAGGTGGTTTGTTTAAAATGGACATAAGATGAAGGAGTTATGCCTCTTTAAATTCAATATAAAATTCTATAGTCGATGAATTGATTGGTAAATCGATTCATCAACCTAGTTTTTGCCTCTGGACCCTTAGAATCAAATGGTGAATTAATTCATCAACCCTTGGAAGCCTAAAATCAATTAGTTACTCGATTTTAGAGCCTAGTTTAGCCTGTGGATCCCTAGAATCGATTAGTAAATCGATTCACACATGAAAAACTTAATTTTCTGTGAAATTTTCATTATACAATTGATCCAAAACACCTCATAAACACATATAATGTACATTAAACTTAAGTATAATCATCAATACACTTATCTAACATCTCATATCACCTCTTTCCATCATTTATTACTTCCATAACATCAAAATATATCTGAATCAAGCAAGTCATAAATTAACTCATATCTCACATATATCTTCATATAACCTTAAAATTCATGGATTTAGCTAGATTATCCATTCACCTTGTATGCAAGAGGATGCTAAAAGCTTAGTTTGATGATTTTTCAGCCCTAATCACATCAAAATTCATAGGTTCTATAGTTAGGGCTCAAAATGTTCCATAAAATCAAATAAACTTCATCAATTGAGAAGAAATGGGAAGGAATCTTAATGAAAGCATTATTTTTACCTTGATTAGAGGAAGAAAGCAACAAAATTTAAAATCTTCTTGCTTAATTAAGAGAATAGTGAGAGAAATCCTTGTAAAGAGAGATGAAAGAGTGAGAGGAATGAAGAGAGTGAAGAGATTATAAGGCTTAGGGTTGAAATAGGAAAAATAAGGTTCCAAGGGCATTTTCGAAATGATACTCCTAAACCTCTTCCATACTCATATATTCACTTATTTTAGTATATAATTTTACACATCAAAATTCTAATAAACTTTCTTAATAAAATTCACCCAAATTACATTCTCACATTCTTATTTTTATCAATTCTATTTTATTTCATAATTTACACATAATATTCTTAATTCACTTGAAATTAGTGGTTGCTTAAACTATTCTTCCTTATATCTTAATTCCTAATTTATTTTTAATTAAGGAGGGTATAACAACTTAGTTAGTATAATTATGCCTTTTATATTAAAAAAAATCCTAATCATGAATTCAATTTGATTTTCTCGAAATATGAAAAAATAAAGACATGATAAATTGATAATATGAGGAATTAGGAAAGAATTGTCTAACTCTTAACTTTTTATATATATTAGAAGCTTTGCATTTCACTGAAGCAACCACACACACACACATATACATATAGGGTGAGACTCATGACCTTTCTCTAAATGACATTTTTAGGTTAACTTATCCAATTATAAAAAATACATGAACAAAAGTTAATAAGATAAAATATTCGCCCAAGCCTATGTGTTTAAATAGGGTTTAATCATAATATGATCTTTAACTTGGTCTAACCAAATGCTTTATATTATTTTTTGCATTTGCTAATTCAAGTCCATAACTTATTATTAATCACGTTAATTCTTGAAATAATTCTAATATTTTATTGATCCACAGGTTCAATTAAAAAATCCTTTAGAATGAAAATAAAATTAGAACACACTTGAGTTTAGTTTAAAAGGAAATGATGACTTAAAAATATTTTTTCATATAAATAATATATCATACTTTCATTATTCAATTTGTTAAAATATTGATACTTATAATTATACTTTAGGTATAAAAATATTATCCTTAAATGTAATAATTTATTTTTATCTTTCTAGTATACAAACTAAAACAGATTAGGTTTATATTGGTATTTTTCATCAAATTTTAGATAGAAGTATAGTTTAATTCATTAATCATGCTAAAAAATTGTAAATTATATGACCTTCTTATGACATGAAAACATCTTAATTTAGTCATTAGCATCACAAAACCCATTGATTTTCTTTCTCATTGTAGCTATCATAAAGTTCTATTAAAGTTTTAGATGTCAATTATGATTTTTAGTCTTTAATTTGATAAAAGATATTGATGTGCTCCCATATTAATCTAATTTATATATTATAAATATCAAAATCATATATTAGATTTAAAAGGAATCAAATGTAAGTTATCTATACATTTGTATATTAGGATTATAATTAAACCTAAGTTTAAATGAACTTTTCATCTTTAAATTCTGTTGAAAGTTAGAATTTTGTTCCTTTATTTTTTATTTAAACAATGTTATCATATGCCTTTTCTTAAAGTTGCAATTAGCTCCTCATATAGAAATGCTATTTAAAAAAAAATACATAACTTACTAAGTAAACTCTTATTTAAGGTTTATAATGGCGAATTGCAACTAATGTAATTAAGAATGTTTTGTTACTCTTCCTATTAAAACTAATCACATAAGTAGAGTTTCTGCATATAGAAGTCATGTCAATTAAATAAATATGCATTTAACAAATCTCATTTTTCATGAAATAAGTTAAATAGATGGACCCAATCGCAACTTCGAGAAAATTTGAAGTAATATTATTCAAATTAAAAATAGAAAGCAAGTTGAAAGGCTTTATTTCAAATAGCATATAATATTATTCCAAAAATTTGCCTTCCTTTATATCATGTGTTTGATTCTAGAATTTTGTATATGTATCGAGTAATTTAACCACTTCTACTATAATAAAAAGAAAAAAAAATTAGAAAAGCAAAATTATAACTTTCAATGCAATGAGAGATTAAAAGTGAACTTAAACTATTAACCTATTTCAAATTACAAAACTTTAAAAGTCCCTTAATTTTTAATTAGCTAATCATTTATTTACTAATCATTTTCAATTTCAAGTTTTGATATGCTTCCATTACATTATTTGCCTTTCATGGGCAAATGACAATGTCAATTGCATATTTTTAATTTATTCCTTCATAGTAAGCTTGCTCAATTAATTATCTTCTATTTGCCATTCTTACTACTAAATTGGTTGCTTATCATTTTAAAGTCTTAGTGTTTGTTTGGGAAAATAATAAATTATTTTAAATCATAAATTAATAATTATGTCATTTGAAATGAATAAAAATATCTTTTAAGAAATATAATTTTATATTTCTTTTATTAAAAATTTATGACTTTGGCATATGAAATTTTGTGTTTGTTCATAATTCAATAACATTATCTCTTCGATGGAAAACTTTATATTTTTTTTTAAATTTAAAACTTATATCTATTGAATGAAACTTTTTAACCTTTGTAAATACTTTAAAGCTTCATGCCTCTAAAAAATTAAAAAATGAAAAAAATATTTTGAGACATATTTCTTCTCATTTATTTATTTATATTTTATCTTTTAAATATTTGTAACTATTACAAAATTGTTTTTATAGAGAAATACAAGGAAAAACTTCAATTTTACTTTTTACAATTTTTTAAATTTCTATTGTATCTTAGGAGATTAATTTGCATATTATTTTTCCAAAGTAAACTTGAATAAAATGGGGGCAAATATTTATTTAGAGAAAGTGTTGTACTTTATGCCTAAAAAATTCCAACTTTTATCCTATAAATTTCTACCAACAATCTTAAGGAAATATTTGTGCAATGATGCAACGAAAATCCTATGGAAATTTCCTTAACAATCATAAGGAAATATTTTTATAACAATGGAGTTAGAGTTTATCAAAGCAATAAATCAAGATTTGATAAAATTTTATCAATTAGATGGGGATAATTTTTTCTGTGGCAAGATAAAATGATGTTTCTTTTGAACTACTTTGAAGATTTTTCTATATTTTAAATCTTATTCTGAAATTGATAGATGATCCATAACTAAATACATGAAAGGTAACCAATATATTGAAAAAAGTTCAAAGAATTAAGAAAAACATAATACCTATGTAGTTTTTTTAAGTTATTTCTATTTTACCAAATAATCTGAGAATGGGCAAGTGTATAATTCTCTAAATTTTTATTAATTTAATTATTTATTTCATTCTGAATCATATGTGACATATATGTTAGTTATGATATCTTCATATATTTAATTTAATAATATAATTAGATGAATTTTATATAGAATTATATAATATGCCATATGATTTATGAAATCTATTTGAGATTATTAGAAAAAATAAGTAACTAGATGTAGTAAAATAATATAAATATAACTTATTAATATTTTTTATGGACTATACATAATTTATTAATAAAATAATTACTATTAATTAGGCCTTATGTGTGACAATTTTATATAAGTAAATGGGTACTTGGTCTAATATTAATGAACGGGTTTTAATTATATGGTGGATAAGATCCAGAACTTGGATTGAGTAATATGTAAACGAGTTCTTACTTCAAATCTCCTAAGTCTTAGGTTTTTTGTCCCATGGTTAAAACTTATTGCATGGAGACTAAGGGATCACTAAAGGAAGGATTCCCTTGTACATTAATGACAAAGCTTGTATTTTAGATGATAAGTATTTAAAAATTATTATATTAATAATATTAATTATATTTATTTTGTTTCCTCCTGATCACACTACAATTAAAAGCAAAGATCAAAGATAAATTTCATAAATATTTATTGCAATTAGTATTATAGCCTAGTTTGGCTTTTGGTTGTAGTTGATTATTAGAGGAATTTTGAATCAATATAAACTTTCATATGAAATTTATGCCAATGATAATTTTAATTATTACTGTAATACATGCCTTTATAATTGTTCGACAATTTCCATTATATGATAATTTTTCTGCCACGAATGAGTATTTATATGGTTCTTTAAATATGGTTGTTGGCAGAAAATATATGGAACCATGAATTTTGATGAAAATTACATAAGTCACACACACAAACACAAAAAAAAAAATCCAACATGAACAATACCATACCTGTAAGCCTCCATTGATGAACCATAAAATTATAACTATAATGTAATAAAGAAATTAAGAAGGAATAAGAGGTAGAAAGAACTAGGTGTTTTACAGGTTTATGGTATGCGAGAAACATCATAAAATATCCACCTTGGCCATTCAGAATGTCCATCACTACCATAACAAAAAAGCTTCATACTTTAAATTTAAAGGATGAATTTTTTAGCTAATATTAGGCTTGAAATCATGCTTGTTAGGTAGTAAGAAGTTGGATAAGAAGTTTATGGAGTGATTTGTGTTGAAAAATATATTGGATTTACATGAAACAAGCTTGGAAATTACCAGGTCAAACGAGTTAAAACTAAGTTAAAGTGTAAACCCACGAAGCAGCTTTTCTAGGTGGAAGAAGATCCACAACACTCGTAGGTAATGCCCAACTACATAGTCATTGCACAGTGCCACGCACCATCCTATCAATGATGATTGGTAGTAGTGAACACACCGGCATACTCCACTCTCTGAGCACTTCCTAGTGAATATTTTTCTAGAATTTTTTAGAATAAAATTAACTTAAATTATTTTTTACCTATATTATTTAAATATTTAAACAAGCTTGTTTCGAGCCAAATTTTTACTATATTTTTTTGTCATAGTATCCATTATCTGGAATTTTTATAAAATTTTTAGACATTATTTACATATGTTAATAATTTTCAAAATATTATCTTATCAAAAAGATATTATGAATTAATTACACTATGTCATGAAAAATTTATATAATTGCGTACCCACCTTTAAGGGGCCAATTGCATAAATTTTTTATTTTATTTTAATAAAAAAATATTTAAAAAGTGAAATGCTATATTAATGACATAAATACCCTTTGATATTATATTATTGATGCAATTTGTTGGTTATAGTGTAAATATAGAATTGGGTATTATGTGCTTAAAATACTTAAATACCTTTCGATGTTGGTATTTTAAAGGCATGACATCTAATTCATATATTTTGTTATAAAGTTTAAAATGCCCATTAGTATTTGATTTTATAACATAATACTATATGTGGTTGTATATTTAAATATTGTGACGAAAATATTAGTATGATTATGTTATATATGCATTAATGTTTGATATGTTATTCCTCAATTATTATACAACAAAACTCTAAAAAGATGCAGAATATGACAATAAGAGAGGATTAGGCTAATGTTTATTTCAAATCCAATCTAATGGACGTGTCATCAGATACATAGTGGCTAAATATTGGTTCCATTATCCACGTCACTAATTCTTCTTAGTTATTAAAAAATTCTAGAAAACCAGATAATGGTGAATTAATTGTTAGAGGGTAAAATGGTGGGAAAGTGAGAGTAAAGCTCATTGGAGATATGTATTTGTAGTTATCTATTAGACGTGAGCTGGTATTGAAGGATGTGGTCTTTGTGCCTTCTATAAGAAGGAACCTAATATTAGTTGTAATACTAGATTTCCAAAGGTGTTCTTTTAATTTTGGATGCAATAAGGTGAATTTGTTCCAAAGCTAGACTATGGTAGGAACTGGTGAACTAGTAGATGGATTATATAGGATAAATCTGGATCTAAGTTCTTTCAACACTGTTAACATAGTCACAGGTAAGAAAAAAATATAATTAAAGAAAACTCCTTGATATTGTAGCACAGACATCTTGGTCACATTTCTAGAAACTAAATTCTAAGATTGATTAGAAAGGATGTAAAGTGGATTTCTTAGATCTTGACACCTATGTGAATTGTATTAAAAGGAAATTCATTCTAGAAATCAAAAAGAGAAAGATAGTTTAAAGATAAAAAGCACTGGAACTCATTCATACTGATATCTATAGTCTTATCGCTCCTGCAGCTGTGGGAGGTTAGAAATACTTTACTACTTTTATTATGACTATTCATATTTTTGTTAGATAAAGTTACTTGCAGAAAAGTTAGAGTCTTTCAATGTATTCAAGACATTCAAGGTAGTAGTTGAGCTTAAGTACAACAAGAAAATTAAATGTGTGAATTCTAATTAAAAAGGAGAGTACTATGACAGATATGATGAGACTAGTAGGAACTTTGGTGCATTTGCTAGGTATCTACAAGAGTGTGGCATTAAGATTATACTATGCCTGACACACTAGCACAGAATGAGATAGCCAAAAGAAGAAATAGGATACTTCTTGACATGGTTAGGTGTGTGCTTTCCTATTCTACACTTTCAAATTTCTTATAGAGAGAAGCATTGAAAACTGCAAGCTACATACTGAATTAGGTACTAAGTAATTATATACCTTTAACTCCATATGAATTGTTGAACAAAAAGAAACTAATATTGAATTATCTTCGTATTTAGGATTGTAAAATAGAGGTAAAGCTATACATTCCTGGTACTAGGAAACTTAACTTTAAAATTATATCTAGATTCTTTGTTAGTTATTATATTGGTTCCAGAGGCAGTAAATTTTATTATCTGACTCATACTACACGGATTATCAAATCTGACAGAGCCATTTATTTTGAAAATAAGTTAGATAGAAGGAGTTCAACACTATGAATTACAAATTTTAAAGAAAAATGTAGTTATTCCCTTAATCTCTTAATTTATCGGTTCTTCATCTTTTGGTCTTTCACAACATGATTTCATATAGCCTTTGGAGGAAAATGTGGATTTTGATATTGAGGTTTACCCATGGAAATCACTTAACTAATGTAGACTGGCAATATCAAATGATTATTTTATATATTTACAAGAGCACAAGTATAATCTAAGTAAAGATATTGATCTTATTTCATTCTCTTAGGCAATGTCTAGTTCATATTCTCATCCATGGATTATTAGAATAAATGATGAATTAGCTTTAATGAATATAAATTAAGTATAAGATCTTATTAAATTATCTACAAATTGCAAGTTAGTTGGATATAAATAGATCTTTAAGACTAAGCGTGATGCTTATAGATAGATTAAAAGATATAAATCTAGACTTGTGGCTAAAGGCTATACTTTAAATGAGAGTGTGGATTACAAAGAAACTTTTTCATAGTATTGATGAAGGACATTTTCAAAATTATTATGGCTTTTATTGCTTATTTTAACTTAGAGTTACACCAAATGGATGTGAAAATAATGTTATTAAATAATAATCTATCTGAAATTATGTGCATGCAACAATCAGATGGATTTTAAGAGAAGGGTAAAGAACATTAGGTGTGCAAGTTACAAAAAATCTATATATGGTTTGAAGTAAGCTTCTCAGCAATGGTATCTCAAGTTTCATGAAATAATTACTTCTTTCAAATTTAAAAAGAATAGTATATTAGTGTTTTTATATAACGAGAAATACTAGCAAATTTATGATTTTGGTTTTATATGTTAATGGCATTTCCTTAGCAAGCAATGGCTTCAATTTGCTAACTGAGATAAAGCAATTGCTATCATATTATTTTAATATAAAAGACTTAGGAAATACTTTTTTTGCTTTAGGCATTAAGATACTTTATGATAGGTCTCAGGGTACTCTTGGCTTATCTCAGAAGTCTTATATTGAGAAAATTTTAAAAAGATTCAATATGTTTACTTGTTCTCAAATTACTTCACCTATTCAGAAAAATGAAGTATTCACAAAAGGCCTAATATTCTCAAATTGATGAAGAGAAAGAAAAGATGGAAAATGGCATATATACGTCAATTGTGGATAGCTTGATATATGCTTAGGTATGTACATGACTTGATATTATATTTGCTAAAGATGTACTTAAAAGATACTTGGGTAATTCAAGTCAGAGATACTAAATTATTGTAAAGAGAGTTCTAAGGTACCTTTAAGGTATGAAGTATTAGTATGTGTGTGCCCTAGAAGTCAATCATAAGATGATTGTAATAATATATAATGTATTACGTTTTATTTTAAGTAATACAATTATTATATTTTATTTTATTTTAATATTTCTGCGATTTATAACTTAAATATAATAATTATCCCTGAAATAGTTTTGCTATTCCTAAGATGTCTAGAGTAAAATATTATTGCAAAAGTAATGGTAATAATATATTAGGATTATCATGTATGGTGATTGATAATTATGAATTATGGATATATGATATTAGGTCAATATTTGAGTACATTATTAGTGAACAAATATACTGGATTAACCCGTTGTGAGAATATTACATGAATTGTTATATGTCATTAGCTATTCTTATGTGATCACAATGCATATAGTTCTTTAACCTAAAGTTACTACGATTCCTTATATGAGGGGTCATACACTTTAATACCGTCTTGTGCCACCTTTAATCGGGATGACATATAGGACGTTAATTGGGTGTGTCATGAATCATGAAAAGGGATGTGAGTGATATAAATGTAGATGTAGATGAGATTTTGTTATTCATGTATAAAGGAGAGACACTATTGAACCCCTTGATTGAGTGAGACAGAAATATATGGCCATGCTCAACTGAATTAATATGTGATATTGATTATTTATTTAAGTTAATCTATTTAGTATCAAGAAATATAAATTGAACATTAACGAGAATGGCACACACTATACCTCCAATCAATTTAGATATAATTACAAAAGGGACTGTGATGGAAAGCATTGATCACACATTAGGTGAATATTAAATCATAGACATTTTTACTACTTAGATGGTAGTAATATATTATTATATACCGCTCACTATCTATGATATAATGATAGGTCATTAATAATATAATAGGAACCTATAGGATCATACAAAAAAGTGAGAATGAGACAATAATTAACAAGTTTTTAGTTTAATTAAAAACTAAGAAATGTGCATTTATATTATAATTATACTTGTTATTATATATATATAATATGCATATATATATATATATATATTATTAATTAGTTTTTAGTTAGACTAAAAACTTATTAAATGTGCTTATTATTATATAAATATTATCAAAGTAATAATATATATTTTATTATTCATGTAATATATATTTTATATTATATTATGTGATATTATCTAATATTAAAGTAATATCAGATAATTATATAATTTGATATTAGATAATTATATTATGAGATAATGTTATTATTTAATAATATTTAGTTATTAATATTAAAGTAATATTAGATAATTAATAGATAAATTCTATCTCTCCTCACTCTCACCATGTTAAAAATAAGGTATTAATGGTTGAGTAGAATTAAGAGTAGATGCGATTTTCCTAGTAGAATTAGGAAATATGCATGCCTTTAGCTTTATGAAAGGGGTATGAAAGTATCATTATTTTGTGTGAAAAAAAAGTGAATTCGCCATCAGCAAAATTGCACAAAAACACCCTATAAAACCACACTAATAGATTCATGGAGGTTGAGAAGTCATCAATCACTCCATATAAATATTTTAGAGGTACCATCACCTGATTATGCTCATAATTTGGATCTGCACTCTAAAAGATAATCTTTAATTCTTAATTTATGTCCTAGTACATTGATCCGTGGGAAGGTTTCACATGATATAATTTTAAAAATTTTCTTTTCCATTGCATTACATGATGATATGAAACCCAATACAAAGGACTTCATGCTAAGTTATAAAAGATTAGGAGATTTGGACATTATAGATTACTTAGACTCAGATTATGTCAGTTGTTCAAATGATTCAAAGTCTACATCTGAGTATATTTTCATGATGGCTGGGGGTGTTGTGTCATGAAAAAAATGTTAAGCAGTCAATTATTATAATCTCCACCATGGAAGTAAAGTATGACGCCTATTATGAAACTTCTCGTTAAGTTGTATGGTTAAGAAATTATCTTTCAAAGTTTCATCTTATGGAAAGTATTACCAGACCCTTGAACATTTTCTGTGATAACTCTGCTACTATAAGTTTCTTTTTTAGTGATAAAAGTTTAACTCATTTAAAGCATTTTGATGTAAAATATCACTATGTGAGAAAGAAGGTGTGTAAGTATGTTACTTTTATTAAGCACACTTCCATGGACTGAATGCTTGTGGATCTGTTAACTAAAGGTTTAGTAGTAGGAACTTTTATTAAACATATAAATTATATGAGTCTATGTAAAGTCCTTTGATATTTTGCACTAATGGGAGTTAGTGTATATGATATTATTTATAATTTATGAATAAAATTTCATGTTATGTTGTCATATTTATGCATATTTTGATTATGGTATGTTTATAGAAACATTTAAACCCTATCTCATTATTATACTCATATTTGTTAGGCATTTTCGATGGATGCCAGGACCTATTGTGCATAAATTTACACATAATCATATAAAGTTGTGTAAATCTTATTCTACATGTATAGTTAATAAGGTGTAATTGTCTGGTATGTTATAATATTAATATCCCTTTGGATATAGTATTTATGTTATTAAATACATATGATCTTATTAGATTAATGGGCGTAAAAGTACAATTTTGTATTAACATTAATCCTTTAAGTGGTCATCATTAATAAATCATATATGTTTAAGTTGGATATTACTAATATTTTTATGGACAATATATAATTTATTAATAAAATGATTATTATTAATTAGACCTTGTGTGTGACAATTTTATATGGGCAAATGGATACTTGACCCAACACTGGTGAACAACTTTGGATCCTGTGATAAATAGGATTTAGAATCTGGATTGTGTAATATATAAAAAAATCCTTACTTCATATCTCTTAAGGTCTAGGTTTTTTTGTTCTATCGGTAAAACCTACTACATAGAGACTAAGAGATATTGAAGAAAGGATTCCTTAATATATCAGTAAGAAAGCTTATACTTTAGATGATAGGTATTTATAAATTACTATATTAATAATATTAATTATATTTATTTTATTTCCTCCTGATCATTCTGTAATTAAAAGCCAAGATCAATGACAAATTTTATAAATATTTCTTGCAATTCTTTCTAAATAAAAATAAAGCTTGTAAATTAGAAATATGTGCATGGTTACATTTTCATAAAGAAATATAAAAAAAATTAGTTTTACTTTCTACAATTTTTCAAATTTTTATTATATTTTGAAAGGCTAATTTGTATACTATTTCCATAAAATAAATTTGATTCAGTTGGAGGTGAATATTTCCTTAAGAAAAATATTATACTTCATACCTTAAAAACTTGAACTCCTATCCTATAAATTTTCCCCATCATAAAATACATGGTTTCTTCTCTTCTCGGACATCGCAAGAAGAATGATACTTGTCCACCGCTCACAAGTCACAATATTAAATCTAGTTATTTTGTTAAACTAATTTCTTGTTTGATATAAAAATATGATTTTATTTCATTTCTAAATATTTTTTCAATGGTATTTCATTTTAAGTAAAATAATTTTTATTTCATTTATAATTTTTACTTTAATTATATTTAAAATATTATAAAATCTATCAAATTTAATAAAAATTTTACTAGAATTTGTTTTATTTAACTTAAAACATATATTATATAACAAATTTATCCTCTTTTTAATACTGCATTTGCCTTGAAATCATCAAATTCTACTTTTTAATTGAATTCTATATATTTTAAAATACATTTCAAAGAAAATAATTTATTTATAAATAAATTGAAATCATTATTTTTAATAAAATTTTTAAACAATAAAATTCATTTATAGATAAATTAAAATTATTTCTAAAATCAATTCTAGAAAAATATTTCACTTCAAGAAAAGTTACGGGTCAAACTAACCCCAAAGAAAACATCACACTGGAAACTAATTTTCAGCACTTCGGTGACACTTAAGTATTTTCTCTTAACCCAATATGTGGCCATATTATATCATAACTAATTATATATAACATAACATGATGCGCGCCAATATAACTTACAAAACATATACAATTCAAGTTAACACTTAAAAAGTCAGTCCGAATGAAAAGAAAATATGGCCATCTCTTCTGCGAAAATCCACATGGTGACAGAAAAAATGAGGGCCGTTTTCCGCTCCACTCCAGGTTACCAAAAAGCTAGGAAGCTCATGACTGGACTGATATGTCCGCGTTTGCCTGCTCAGTTATTTTAGGAGGAGCCGTTTTTGCTTCCTTGTCAAGTTCTGATCGCTCTTTGGTTTTGGAAGTCTCATTTCTGTTACTTCCAGTCACCTGACCCCTGTATTTTGAAGGGATGAAGATATTACATCCAGCTTTTTGGCTTCCAAGGCTGTGACGTGCTTGATTAGAAACTTCTAGATTGCATCCAGCTTTTTGGCTTCCAGGGCTGCGTCGTGCTCGATTAGAAACTTCTGGAAATGGATTCACAGCATCACCACAGCTCTTTCTCCGGTTAAGTTTTGGTGACTTGGGCTGAGTGAGCGGTAGCTGCCATCAAATTAAACACAATGACAAACTTTCCTAACAATAGCAGTTGAAAATTTACGATCTTACTTCCTCCGTTTAAAAGAAATGAAATTGACATTATACATGAAAATTTGACAAGGCAATATCATTATGTTACTGGAGTATGCATATACAAATTAGACACAGCAATAAACCTAAAATTACCTAGAAACCCCCCCCCCCCATCTGCATCTTTTTGTTTAAACACAGGTCGGAACAGACTGAAGGACACATTGCTCAAGTTAGGAAGAAATTGGAGGTATAAGCCTGTCATAGTATCCGGTTTACATTTCTGACATAGAAGCACGCATCATTGTTCCCATTGAATCCTTTTCAGTCTTTTCATAGTCCTCCTAAAATTGGTAAAGACACAAAGAGGAGAATACCTTCTTGCGTTCAGTCTTAGGTGGGGGCCCTTCATAGTAGAAACTTGGTATTGGGTTTGCTTTGATTACCAAACTTCTTCTCAACTGCTTGATGGCAGCCTTTTCCTCTTCCTAACAGGGTAATATATAATAAACAAAAAAAATGTTGATTGAACAATTCAATGTGGAAAAAGTAAGATGGGGGCAGAAATAGAGAACAAGACACCCATCCACATGGGATATCGCTATACTTGGGCTGCCCTGATCAGATGGTGAGAGGGAATTCCACAAAGATTAAAGGAAAAAACCTAAAATAGAAGATAATGCAGACTCCATAGCTTGTAGTAGTTACAAAACGATTATTGTACCTTCTGCCTTGCTTCATATGCGATTTTTTCTTCTTCAAGAGCTCGATGTTTCTCCTCTAATTTCTGATAATACTGGGTACGAAAAAAAGAACCAAAGCCGTCTAGTAGATTCAATAAAAAAAGTGGACTTGTAAAGCAGTCTAACTAACAACATGCATCAAAATTATTAACAGTCAAGTAAACAAAAATACCTCCTTCCGTTTCTCTGCTCGTTCAGAGCTTCTAAAAGTAGGTGCTGTACCGACCGTTACTCCTGATTTGGCACTGCGCACAGACACAGCACTTCTATGTATGGTTAAGGAAAATTCGACAGAACAATTCCCATTTATGTTATCTCAAGTGAAATGTAACTATATTTGGAGGGTTCCATCTGTTATGATTAATATTACAATTCAAATCTCATATCTTTGTGAGTACAGATGCTTCCTAGCTTCTTCTAAAATATCTAAAACTTGTCCTATTCAGATCCAAAATCATCAAATTGTTAAGGGTAAGGATACGAGGAAGCAAGAGACCAGTTATCTTCATCATCTTGGTGCTTCTTAACTTGTGGTTGCAAGAACTTGCTTGAAGAAAAAGGCGAGGTTGACTGACAATAAATGAAAAGAAATTGATCAGTAATCTATTTGAAAAGACAGGATAGCAACTAAAACAAAATATAACTACAGCTGTAAGCCAAATATTTATTGGTAAGTCTGTTACTACAAAATTTATAGCAAACAAGCACTACTTTCCGACAATATTTTTTTTTCTTTCCCATTTTGTGGTTAAAGAAATAGAGCACGAGTTATTCCATTTAAATGGCAACAGGATTACCAATAAAAATCCTCAGTCAGAGAAATATTACTCAGATTCAGATATCCACTTAAAAAAAGAAGAGAGAATGCTCGTTGTGATACCCCCTAAATTAACCTACTAGAACCACTTCTATGCCCAACAAATTACATGCTAGCTCCATTATGCATCAATGGTGGACAAATTACATGCTAGGTCCTTTATGCATCAATGGTGGGGTTCTTGGAGCACTTACAGAACAAAAGAACAGGGCTCATTGAGCACTAATGAAACAAAATGATAGGATTCATGACACGTTCATTAATTTAGAGGGAGCATATATTAGCCACAGCATTTTTGCCAGACTAGAAATTGTACTTCCTACGTAAATTTCTATTAGTTTACGTAATAACACCATATAAAGAAAGTGAATCATTTTAGCCACCTGTGAATTTGAGTCAGGGGAGTGCATGTTGTTAGCATTTGGAGACGAGATCGTGCCAGTGGCCACAGCTTCAGAACCAACGGTCTGCGTCAAGGAGCCATCCTTCTCAGTAGCTAAATCAGGCGCGTGTGGAACAGTGTGACTTGTATGATCCTTTTCCGCAGCAGCAGATCTTGTGATGGGAGAGGTTAACATTTTATCATCATGCAACTTCGGTCCTTCAGGTTTCTCATTCTTTTCCTGGTGCAAGTCAGCATCATGCTTTGTGATGTTGGAAATCAAAATATCCTCCTTCACTTGAGACTCCTCAACAAAAGAATTAGCTTCGGTGCTTTCCTTTACCTCACGATCCTTTGCCTCAACCTTAAATGCTGGAATTTTTGGAGAAGCGCTCACTTTATCATCAGAACTACCATTTGAAGGCACATGAAGACTAATTGGCCTCTTTTCAATAATCTGTATGCCCGTGACTTCCCTCCCCATGACACTGCTGGGTACAAGTAACAGGGTAAGCAAGTGGGAAATGCAAGAACACGGCAAAAAGTCGAGAAAATACAAAAAAGAATAAAAATACAAATAAATCCAAAATGCAAGCAATTGAAGTAGAGAATATATGTTCATATTGACAAGCTGCCGATGATAAATGAGATGGAGCTATGAATTGGAGAAGAATTCCACATAAACTAAAGTCTAAATATATAAAGATACAAAGGATTGTAAAAATTTTAAAGAAAACTTTTTACAGGTTGATCTGGGGCATTCTACAAGGGAAACATAGAATTCAACCAATTTTGAAAATATTAAGATATCAAAGATAATCAAATCAAAAGGAAAACTGTTATAGAATCTCGTGTATGCTACTCCTGAAGAATCTCTGTTCATGTATACACTTTTAATATGATTTTGTAACCGTAGCATCATAGCAAGAAACAGGAGTTGATTCTCTTTTCATCGTGTTGATTATATATGAGGTAAAACAGGAAAAAAGAGTTAGAGGGACATTTCAAGTATCATTCAATGCATAATTATTCAAACCTTGGATACAAATTTTGAATAAGAAGCTCTAAAGAACTAAAAGCAATCCCAACATGATCTGGAGGTGAAAGGGGGAAAATTGTGGAGAACAATTATAGAAGAATTGAGAACTGGAAGAGAGAGCGAAGTGAAACTCAAAGAACAAAACCCTTCATTTAGTTTATTAAAGTAGAAGCGACCTTCGAACTCTGGGAGGAGCTTCAGTTAGTAGAAACTATAAACGCACAAAACTGCAAATGACAAGCTCAACTCTGTTTTGTATGGAGCATACAAATCAAGAAAGCAACAGAACAAAATAAATGTATGAAAACCCAGAGGTCAGAACATACAATTTGATAAATACATGGAATATCAAAAAGACCTTTGGGAAATAGAATCCTGAAATTTGACTCAGTGTTGGCGAAAAACCAAATAAAAAACTCTTATGCGGCTGTTAAGCTCATAAACTGAACAGACACGAAAGCAGAGAAGGAAAAAACGCAGCCGAAACCACTTTCCCGGGAGCTAAAAGAAAAACAAAAAATTACAAGTTAGAAAAGATCGAAAAACAAAATTAGCCATCAGCTCTGAGTCAAGCCAGCCTTGTCAAAGAACCCAACCCAGAAAGCATAGAATTGGAGAAAGGAAATGAGACAAAGATCCTTCTAAGCAGCACATTCCAGAGCAAAGGAAAGAGTAGTAACTTGAAGGATCCAAATCCACATTGAGAAAAACAAAGACATTATGAGCAAAAGCCTCACCAGAATCACTAAAAATGTTAAAATTCGCTCCAATCTGAGATCTTGCGGTCTTCTCCCTCCTCTCCCTCTTGGGTTTTCACTTTCTGTAAGGGCGAAGGAACTACAAAACAAATGCAGAATATTTTGGATGATAATCCTTTTCTTTAGGGAAGTTCACAGAAATGGTCTTCTCCTTTTCTTCCGGCGTTCCTTATATAGAGCGGTTTTTATGGTTTATAACGGACATTGTTTTCCCATTTAACTTTTGGATTTTTAAATCTACTTTCATTTATTTACACTGATAATGCATAAAATCTCATTATGTGCTCCACGTTTAACAAATTCCAGAATAAGTTTTTTAATTAATTAGCTTTTTTCTTCTTTCAATTATTTCCTCGCATTTCCACTTTTATAATTTTTTAAGTCATTATCTTTTTGTAAATAAAACTTTATCTTTTTTTTATTTTTAAAAGCTTGTTTTTAACAAGTTATAAGTTATTATTTTCAAAATCATTGCTTATTAAAAAAAAAAAAAGGAGCAACAGCCAACTTGATCTTTTGGTAGTTGAAATTTTATTAAAAATCCAATAAAATATTAATCATTTCTCAAAATGGCCAACGTGCCTTTTTTTTTTTTTTTATATAAATGGCCTTTACATATTTTTACAAACTAAAGGGATAAAGTTAGAAAAAAAAATCATTTTTCAAAATGGCCAACTTGTCAGTTTTTTTACTTTATTTTTAATTTTTCAAATTTTTATTAAATTATGAAAAGTAAAAGTTTTTATAAATTTTTTACTTATTAAAAAGTTCAATGTGCAATTGCTATATTTATTCTTTTAATAATAAATTAAAAATTAATTTATAATTTTATGGAAAAATTAAAAGGGAAGAATAAAGTTAGCCATTGCTTATTTTCTTTATAGGCAATATTTTTGAAAAATTAATTTACAATTTAATAAAAATTTTCAAAAATTTAAAATGACAAAGTTTAGTTTGAAAAAGATAATGATTAAAAAATAATAAAAATTGATGTTTAAGAAAAATATAACATGATTTATTAAAAATAAGCATTCAGAAATTAAAGAGGATAAAATTTTATGAAAAAATTGGCAACGATTTACAAAATAATAAAAGTAAATGTACAAGAAAATAGATAAAAGCAAATTTAATAATGAATTAATTAAAAATCTTGTTCTGCAGTTAGTGAAATGTGGAAATGGCAAAATTTTTTGGCAGAAAAAATTTAAAAATTCTTTAACATTTTCACTGCAGTTAAAAACTTTAAGCTAGCAATAATAGTTTTTTTATGTTAACTTACGGTTAGACTTATAACGTGGATCGTAGGTTTAGATGGACAAAATTACTTAAAATTTAATTTAATCTTTTATAAGTTTAAATGAATTAGTCCGTATTCATCGAAGTTTGCACAAATCAGTTGAATTCGATTCATCCGCTTTACACCCTCACTTATATGGAGGAAATTTTTGGTCCAGTGACAATTCATTAGTTGATTCGATTGCATATTAATTAATAATTAATTATATTATATAATTTAAGTAACTAATATCATTAATTTTTTGAATAAAATATTTAATAAAATTAATTATTTATATATAAAACATATATAAAAATATTTATATATTTTATAATTTTTTTGAATATGTATTATTTTACTTATCAATCTAATTCTAAGAAATATATCATTATAATTTATTGTTTAATAATATTTTTAAAAATAAGTTATTATAATTATTAAATTTTTATTTAAAATATATAATTATAATATCTCATCTTGAATTCGAGGTTTTTCTTTTTTTAACGACAAAGGTAGAAATAATTATATAATTCAGTTCATCTTTATTTTTTTTTAGATTTTTATGAATCAATTATTTGAAAATGTTAAATTACTCAACTCTTTCAAATTAATTAATTGAATATCAATCAAATAAATAAATAAGTTATATACTAAACACATAAAATATTTAATTAACTTAATCAGTCAATTAAAATAATTTAATTCAACTAAAACTTGACAAGTTAGTCATTTGTAATTTTAGAAATGTACACGTATCTTTTATTCAAGTCTCAACCAAGTTGCTGGTGAAAAACTTTGAATATTGTGAATAAAATATGCATATTTTTATGTATTTTAATTATAAAATTCCATTACAGCATATATTTTATTTGATTCAATAAACAAGGAATAGTAATTTTTTTATGATTTTTAATATTTTAAAAATAAAAAATTAAAATTATCGTACATATAAATTTTATAAATAAATAAAAAACTTAATAATTAATTTTTAATTACTGTGTAACAATAAGGATATGTATCATAAGGGGAAGATACAAGAATTTCACAGGTTGTCCTTTTGTCGTAAAGAGAAGACGGTGAAATATGAAGAGAGTGAAGGGAAAATCATGAAAGGGCAAAACATAGAAGGACAGGCAAGCAGATAGATGAAGATAGGGCAGATGAGTTTTGTGGATATGGATATCGCACTACCGTGGACAGCTACATGAGCCAAAAATTCATCACTTTGTTGATTTAAATTTGAATGCATTTTGTCGGTGTCCAACATATTTAGTATTATTATACAGTATTTCTTACTCGTATAATTTATACGAACAACAATGCGTTGCTGAAATCAATGATTGTTAACGTGAGTGGCAAGAAATTCGATATCTTCTACGTAATGTCTCAAATTCAATTTTTGTAAATTGAACAGATAATATCGGAAGAGGTTGTTCCTATATTAGGTCCGATTTAGTCCAAATCTAAATTAATCGACAGTCAAATAAAGCCTACTAAATACCAAGTAATGTATAACAAAAAAAAAAAAAAAAAGAGTAATGCTATTTAAACGGGAGTGTGCGGAAATCAACACAATTATTAGTTTTGTTAAGTAGAGGATCACATATCGCAAATCTACCAATAATATATACTCATGATTTTCGAAGTTCAATTTTAACATTATTTTTAGGTAGACTGAGCATTTTTTAGTTTAAAGAAGGGGGAGGTAATTGAAATCCATGTAAAGAAATATTTTAAATAAGAATTTGTATTATATGTTTAAAATAAATTTTACATGTGAATATATATTTTAATAACCATTTATGATTGATAAGTAATAATCAGTAGTAATAGACGAGAGCAAGAATAGTAATAAGCAGTAATCGATAATAATAAAGATAATGATAAGTAGGGATTAATAATAGTAAATGATAGTAAGTAATAGTTAATTGAAATCCATGTAAATGAACATTTTAAATAAGAATTTATATTATATGTCTAAAATAAATTTTACATATGAATACATATTTTAATAACCAATTATGATTGATGGGTAGTAATAAATGGTGATGGATGAAAGTAAAGATGATAGGCAATGATTAATAATAGTAAATGATGATAATGAGTGATCAATAATAATAAATGGTGATAAGCGATAACTAATTAATATCTATGCAGATAAACATTTTAAATAAGAATTTATATTACATGTCTAAAATAAGTTTTACATGTGAATATATATTATAATAACACTTATGATTGATGGGTAGTAATTAATGGCGATAGGTAAGAGTAAAAATTGTTATATGTAATAATTAATAATAATAAATGATAATAGTGAGTGATTAGTAACGGTAAATGGTGATAAATGATGATGAGCAATTGTGATCAGTGACAAGTGATAATTAATGGCGATGAATAAATGTCAATTAAAGTAAATAATAGCAGGTCTTAAAGTAATGGTGATAAAATTTGAATGAAATAATGGATAAAATAACCCTTTTATTTCATTAAAATATTTATATATTATAAAAATATAGGATGCGCATCTTTTTGTAAAAATATTTTAAAATTTTTTAATTTTATTATGAATATTTATATCTAAAATTATTATAAAAATATTATTTTATTAAGTTTATTTTACTTTTATAATATTTTTTAAAAATAATTTAGTTAAGAAAGCTTAACAAAATAAGGTCTAATTGACATATAAAGAAGCAATATGTTGACATAATAAACTTATTCAAATATTTATTAAAATTTATATAAGTACTTGAAAACAAATAAATAATAAATAAATTTAACTAAATGGGACAAAAAGGAAAAGATAATTCATAAGAATCAACATATAATATGAATAACTGGAATTTTTTTATTTAAGTGACATATTATATTATACAAAAATTTTGTCTTTCTCTACATCTTGAGTGATCCCAAGACCTTATGTGTATACATCTAATATCTTTACCACTCCCAATATTAAAATATACATATAATATGAATTAAAATATATAAATTCATTTTAACATGTTTTAAAATTTGATGTGGATAATCAATATATATATATCTCGGTTTGCATCTAATTATTCTATAAATTTTGGTAAGAAATTAATCTCTCTTTGTAACAAGAGTAGTAAATAGCCAATCTTTTCTAATAATAATATCAAGACTTTTAAAGATAGAACTTAATATTCTTTCGGCCTAAAATATTTTGGAATTCATTGTATTACCATTAAATCGATCAATTGTTAGTATATAATCAATATATTTAAACACCTACGAATTTTCTTAATTTTTTATAATAAAGAAGATAGCTTGAGATTTTCAACAGTTTAAACTTATCATCATTTGCATTAGCCTAATCAGGTAGTTACACAATTAATTATTTGTTTGATTCTCTTTTCAATGTTGCAATATATGTGTTCGTTAATAGAAAGTAAAAATATTGAAATATGTTTGTTTGTTGCTGAAGTCTGGAGGAGATGATAACAAAATATATATTTATAAATTTGTCATTAAGCGTGCTTTTCAACTAGGGTTAGTTATTATAACACATCCATTGCAACACATTATAAGATGCTTAGAAGAAAATTTTTATCAGTTACTTGAAGGAGCAAAGTTTGAATAACAAGTAAACTGCCATTCGACAGCTTTAGTCAGTACATTAAGAAATCATATCATATTGTTGATATCATATCAAAGTTAGTTGATAAAATAGAAAGGTTGACAATCGTGTATTTAACTTGGAAATCAAGTTATGTACGAGAACCTTCTACAAATGTATTAAGTAAGTGAGTGAGATAAATTATTGCTTGGAATATTAAATTTTATTTTTTTAATGATATTTTATTAAGTGATTAAAATTACTTTAACACTTCATAAGATGAATACTTAATATTTATTTAATAATTATATGAATAATAATTCATTTAACATATATATAAAATTAAAGATTAGAACCTATAACGTAAGAGGAATATAATTTTTTAAAATAGTATCAGTGTCAGTGTCACTACTTTACTAAGTAAAGGACACTGATAGATATTTAATATTTAGTTTAAAACTACAAGATTCAAATTTTATATATGGGATGAAAAATGGACACATCATTCAATCTTTTTCTAGCCTCGTAAAAAGAAAAAGGACAAGGAGAAGGCATACAATACCTATTAATTTTCAGGATATTTGAATTTTCCCTCTTTGTACTTTAAATTTTGAAAATGATTTATTGAGTTTTTACAAAGTTTAAAATTAATATTTATCATTAACTTAATTAATAATATTATTAAATTATATAATTTTTTCATAATTTATCTTGAAGTATTTAATTAAAAATCTGTTTGCATAATTTATTATTATTAATTATATAACATAAAAATTATTTATGAAAAAATGATGTGATAAATTAATATGTTTCAACTCCTTTTTCGTGCACGGGTGGTTGGTTCATTTTAATCACGTGAATTATGCCCTATGTATCAGAAAATGGAAATTATGCACCTTTCTTTGCATCCAATTTATTTGCGGGAATACCAAATTCACATTTAGAAGCAGTGCTCAATTATTGATAAATATTTACAAATACTATTACAATAAAATGTGCTCATATTAGTTTTTAACACTATGGGCCATTAACCAGTTGTGGTTAAATGGGCTGCGAAATGAGAGTGGGCTTGTGAAATGCGGAAAATGCGGTGGGTTGGCGGTAGAGAGCAGATGGGGGGAAAGCAGAAGAAAATAAAAAGAGAAAGAAAGGAGGAAGGAAGCATGGGAATAAGAAAGAAATAGTAAATAAGGAAGGAATAAGAATGGCGACGGGTGCTGTGGCCGTGGGTGGAAGTGCACCTGAAAACCAGAAGAAGAACAGGATCCAGGTTTCCAACACAAAGAAACCTCTTTTCTTTTACGTCAACCTCGCTAAGGTTTGTTTTCCAATTCATCGAATTCATTCAATTCCCTTCTTTTTCGAATCCAACCCAATCTTTCCATTGCTGCAATGCAGAGGTACATACAGCAGCACAATGAGGTCGAGCTTTCTGCTCTGGGCATGGGTAATTTATTCATTCATGGTTTCTTTCTCAAATCCATTTATTTCACTCTCAACATTTCTTCTTCTTCTGCTGCTGCAGCTATCGCTACAGTTGTCACCATCTCAGAGATTTTGAAGAACAACGGATTTGCCACCGAGAAGAGTAACTAACGTTTCAATTCCTAATTTCTAATTCAGTTACGTCATAGTTTTAAGCTAATGTGGTAAATGATGGAACAGAAGTTCTGACATCTACGGTTGGCATGAAGGATGAGAACAAAGGTCGTCTAGTTCAGAAGGCCAAGGTATTATGTTATATATTTCCAAATGCAATCTCTTTTACTAGCACTTGGCTCATGGTGATGATTCCGTTTCTTTTTCCTCTGTGATTAGATTGAAATAGTGCTGGGGAAATCTGAAAAATTTAACAATTCGATGACTGCTCCCACAAAGCCAGCTGCTGCTGTTGAAGAAGAAAAGATCGACACCACATAATCTCTCATTCTTCACCTTCACCTGTTGTAGTTGATATTCTTATTCTTTTGCACTCTGCAATTTACGGATAAGTGTAGGCGTAGATACACAAGTGTTTATTCCATGTGAAAATGAATGATAAGGATTTTTTTTTTTTCCCAGTTCTTATACCAGAATTATTTCTGCTTGCAAAATGCCAACGTCCAATTCAACTATACACAGCTAATATTAACAACGGATTAAGCTTTTAATCAGAGTAGAGTATGGGGTGCAAATTTTAATATATTCATTCGGTTAAGCAACTTCCTGTATTATTTGAATTTAAGAAAATTGATTTGGGTCAAATTAATTCCAAAAAGGGGACACGATGAGCTTGGCAAAATAATGCGTTACTTAATATAACAAATCTTACCATAAATGCGTTCGTCCTTGTCCGTAATTCTACGTCTAGAATCCTAATAAAAAGCAGACCAATTGTAAGCAGCGCCGCTCTGTCTTTGGGGAGCTATTTTTCTTCTAAGCCTGATTCCTCACTCTCTCTCTACCGTTTTTTGCTGCTATGTCCACTCAAGACTTGTTGTCCATTTCTGGGTAAATTCTGAATCTCACAACAACCCTTTCATCTGTTCCGCTTGTTTTTGGATCTGAAATCCGTAACTGAAATGGATTTCTAAACCTCGTTTGATTCTTTATATATGTATATATATATATATATAATTCAAAAGAGACAATTGTTACTGATAAGCTAACCAACTCTCAAAAGAGACAAAATTGCTATAATTTTAAAATCGTAATTTGTAAAAATAAATAAAATTTTAATTAAGCCTTTTCCCTTACGGCATGCTTTCTTTCTTTTGAAATAGTCATTCCGGATTATTTGTGTTTCAACTTTTGATTGTTTTCTTCGCATGTGTTGCAGGGAATGGTACTTTGATGTTAATCTGCTCTGCCAGACTATGCCAATGTATGTTCGTTGCTAATCAGTTTTCAGATATTTACTTTACCCTTCTATTCTACAATTCTAAATCTATCCCTTCTCGTCCCCCGTTAGTAAAATAATAATGCCCAAATAAACCCCTTCTTATTACTAATACTTAGGGGTAATATGGTCATTGGAAAAATTCTGCGGGTTGAAATGAAAACAAATGCCTGCCACCTCGGAGACATCCACTGCTCCCTGCTAACTCCAATCGGATATATCTATTTCAAACCTTTCGCCTCCCCCTTTCCTTAACCCCAAACCCTAAGTTTTCTTTTTCCCACAATTTACATTCTGAGTTTCTCTCTCTCTCTCGTTGAAGTTCTGCCTTCTTCTCTGTTTGTTATATCTTTCTACTAACCCAGGTAACTAGGATGAGTAATGAGAAATGTTATATTCTGAAGTTTCTTCCTTAGTTTATTGCCGGGGAATTATAGAAATTTGTTTTCAGTCGCTTGAATGGTTTACTTGCTTTCACTTTCCACTGTGGTGGTTAATCCCCAAAAACCGTTGCCAGATCTCTTAGGCTTACAGCGAAATTTCTCTTCTTTATCCAACATGACAGTAGTATGAAATCGAGTTTAATGCCTTTAGGACAATAATTTCATATATGAAGATCTTTGAAAAGGGTCCGTCTGTGTATTTGGTGGCTGGCTAGTTCAGCTATTTGGTTTGCGCCATGCATCTCACTCGCATCCTTTTTCCTCCTTCTGATGTGTGTGGGCTTTTTATCTTTTGAATCAGTGAAACCTATATGGCAGAAGTTGATCCGAGCATAGGTGAGCGTGATGCTGAAGCTGAAGAGATAATTGAGAACCCGGAGCCAGTTGCTGAAGAACCCAAGGAAGAAGAGCATGTTATTGTTGAGGAGCCGGTTGCCGAAGTTAAGGTGGGGCATGTGGAGGAGCCAATAACTGGAGGTGGTGGTGAGAAGAAGTGGCCAGGGTGGCCTGGTGAGAGTGTGTTCCGGATGTTGGTTCCTGCACAGAAGGTTGGTGGTATAATTGGACGTAAAGGAGAGTTTATTAAGAAAATTGTGGAGGAGACACGGGCCAGGATTAAAATTCTAGATGGTCCTCCAGGCACTGCAGAAAGGGCTGTAAGTGTCTTCAACTATTCGTTTTCTCTTATAATTATTCGTGGGTACATCTATCATTTGGGCTTCTATAATTTACTGCACTGTTTAGACTTAAGATGGCTGCTGATGCTTGTGTATTTTATCAATTTGGAGTGTTCTTTTGCCTGACCTCTTATCTGGCATGGTATTGCATGCACTCGCGGGCAGGCTTATGACATTTAATAGTGTACCAAGTGTAGAACTTAACTGGAGAAATATATAGGTGATATAACAGTCTGGACTAACCAACAAGAATCGGAGACATTGGATGATGCTCTTTGATTTCTTACTGGACTACCTAGTGAATTTTATGATTACTTGCAATTATAGATACAAGACATATATTTAAAATCTTACCATGTCTCTTTTTCCAAGACAATGGCTGCTATGATACATACTTGTATATGCTTTGAGGTTTTTCGGTTCAATCTTCGATCCAAAATGGCTCATTAATTCTTTAAATTTTAAATTAGAAAAATATAGTAAAATAGATGGAAATTCCATTCGATATTGGAATATGGTTCTTTTGAAGGATTACAATCTTCTATTTAACATTTTAGTATACTTACAGTGCTACCTCTATTTTTCTGACAAAAATTTTAAGAACGAGAAGAGATTGTGAGGGTCTTTTCTTCAGAAATTTTCATGACTGGGTACATTGTCCTCTGTTACTAGTTGGAAATTTACTTTAAGTACACAGAAGAAATAACATACAGCTTGTTCATGGCTTAGAGCATGAGACTCCGGAAATACTACAAGACAGAGAAAACATCCAAAAAGAAGAATGATGGCCAGAAAAAGAGAAAAAAATTAAAAAAATCATGAATTAAATTCTGACAAAATGAATCCGTGCAGGTTCTGTGTGCCAATCTTAAGGCAACGACTCAATCATCAATTAGATTCCAATCGAAGAACCAAAGATCCAGATGCAGGGATCAGGATTGAGCATTACAAAGTGCTGAAAAGTTTATAAACATGTAGACATTATGTATCAAAGTACCATGAAGCTCTGCATTCCTTCTGGTAAATTCAGAACCTGGATGATTGATGTCTTGCCACAGATTGCAAACAATGCAAAGAAACTTATAATCAGATGACATGCCGTACTGATATCACCAAATATTAAAACTTAAGTTTCTTTGATTGTCATACATGCTTCTATGAGAAACGGGATTCAAAAGCTGCTAAAATCTATTAATCAATGTACTTTTGAACATAAGCTGATCGTGATAATAACTTTTACATTTTTGTGCTAGTTCTTGAATGGCCTCTATTGCCATACTTTGCTATTATTTGTTAAAATATATATTGGGAACCAAGACGTAATCAGTAAGAAAAATTTTCACCACCACCATCAATGTGTTGTGTGTCACAAACTATTATCTTGCTGGACATGCTTACTTCCATTATGGGCATTCCTTTCTCCATGGTACAAAATAAGTGGAAATGAAAGTTCAGACTCGGGAATGCTTAGCCTTTTTAGTCAAGAGAATATAAGTAGTAAGGCACATTTAAATCTCCTGTTATATGGGCATCTAGATTTATTGCATAAAGTGGTAGATGGATGGAAAAGAAGTGACAGGTGTATCACATTGGATTTTTCATGTTTACCAAAAGATTAACTCAAGTGTCAAGAACTTTAAAAAGGGGTCTCATGGACAGATGTTATACATTAGGATTCTTCTTGTGCCATGCATCTTCTTTGGAAGATTCTTATTAAAATCTTCATTGACCTCAATCTCTCTGGATGCCAAAGTTTCATCTTAATAAAAAAAAATTTTAATGATTAGTGTGCTGCAAGTGCAGTTACTGAATTATATAGTTTAAAATTTTATATCCTGTTATTTTGGGACGTTGATTAATGTAGAGTGATTTGGTTGAATAGTGGTCCAAGAGGTCTGACATTTTGTGAGCTTTGGAATTAGGCGCTAAGATTTATGAACTTATGAGTACTACATTGAAACAGTTCTGGAAGTAAAAGATTTTATCTGTTTTTGTTTACCAGTCAGAATATGACTTTGTATCATAGGTTCATAGGTATGGGATATGACTAAAGTTGGAAAGCCTCGATTGTCCTCTTGTTGAATTAAGTTATTACATATATTTGTTTTTCAGAATTGCTTGCTTGAATTCCACCTTCCTGAGGTTTTATGTAGTATGTGCATTCTGGAACTTTTGTTGTATGATGTAATTGACAAGTAGTGCTACCATTCATTAAAGCTGAACTTTCTGCTTGTCCTATTTTCTTCATTTGTGTTATATAAGCACGGATGGATGCTGTATAGAATATTTAGACTGGGGCAGGCTAATTTTGGTCTTTGTTCATCTTGAGTAGGTAATGGTGTCTGCTAAAGAGGAGCCTGATTCTTCTATTCCCCCCGCTATGGATGGCCTGTTGAGGGTTCACAAACGGATCATTGATGGTTTAGAGAATGATTCTTCCCATGCTTCTGGGCTGGGTGCAAAGGTTTCGACAAGGTTGCTAGTGGCAGCATCACAAGCGGGAAGTCTAATTGGGAAACAGGGAGGAACCGTTAAGTCTATTCAAGAAGCATCAAACTGTATTGTTAGAGTCCTAGGAGCAGGTTTGTCTTACTAATTTTTATATTTATAATGTCCTCTCACATGAATTACTTGTTAGTTGTTACTACTTCAGTTGTGTGTGGGGGAAAAACCTTCAATTTCATACCTCTATGGCATTGTATTTTAGATCATTAGAATTAAATTAGTTTTGAACTCTGGCATACTGTGTACTTTGTTCTCATCCATAGTTTTATTTGTTTCCAACGAAATCTTCTATGAACCAAGTATTGATCGGGACAGCTGTCACATTTCATAATCCTGTTTACCTTTTTTTCTTTTGTGTGTGTGTGTGTGTGTGTGTGTGCAAATTTTAAGTTCCTTTGGTTGTATGCGTTTTCTCATAGGTTGGGCCATTTGCATGATTTTGCTAAGCATTTTGTTCATTTTACTCTTTTGCAGAAGACCTGCCTATTTTTGCGCTTCCAGATGATAGGGTTGTTGAAGTAGTAGGGGACCCAGTTGGCGTGCACAAGGCTGTAGAGCTGATTGCATCCCACCTAAGGAAGTTTTTAGTTGATCGTGGTGTGATTCCAATATTTGAAATGAATGTAAGTGTGTGATTATATGCCACGCCATTGTTGATATAAGAATCCATCTCTTTTAAAATATATGTGAGAAATGCAAACTCATTTACTCTTTCTTCAGATGCAAATGGCAAATCCTCATCATGCTGAGCATATGCCACCCCACCAATCATGGGGTCCGCCTCAAGGTCTTCCTCCAAATGCTGGTGGAGGTCCTGGTTTTGGACCTACTCAATACATGCCCCCACCTCCTCGCCAAGCAGAGAGTTACTATCCACCTGCAGAATTTCCTCCTCCAGTTGACAAACAACCTCATCATGGTATATCTGCCTATGGAAGAGAGGCACCAGTAGGTGTTCATGCATCTTCAAATTCCCAGTCTGCGCCTTCCATGGTCACACAGGTGCCTTCTATCTTCCAACTTGTTTTATGGTGACCCATTAAAGTAAGCATAGTGCTGTTGTACGCATTTTGGCAGTGCATTACTTTATGCTAGAGTCTTAGAATCTGTGTATCAGTCGTGTGGGAGGATTTGATGAGGGGACTTGTTGATTCGACATTTTCTTGGTTTGTGCACTAAATGCACTACTAGTGCCTACTCAGAAGTTTATATTTTAAGGCAGTAAAAGAGGAGATTAGCATGCACTCATGTGTTGATGCTTATTATATGTATCCAATAGCCTAGGTTGTTGGTGTGCTATGATAAATAGGTCTGAAATTTATAAAGATCAGCCATGGCTGGCATACTGTTAGATTGGTTTTCAGATGCAGTCACGACTGGCTTACTTTGTACTGATTTATGGTTTTGGAGAATTTGGCTATTTTAAAACCTTAAAATTGCTCCTCTCTCTGTTTTGTCAGATTACGCAGCAAATGCAAATTCCTCTGTCCTATGCTGATGCTGTTATTGGGGCAGCTGGGGCAAACATAAGCTACATCAGACGAGCCAGTGGGGCCACTGTTACTATTCAAGAAACAAGAGGTGTTCCAGGGGAGATGACGGTTGAAATCAGTGGATCTGCTTCTCAAGTCCAAACAGCTCAGCAACTGATACAGGTAATCCTGATCCAGCCCTTTTAATCGATACAAGTTTATTTTATTTATTTAGTTTTTTAAATACCCGGTGGTCTTCATTCATATCTGTAGTTGTAGGCAGCATGAGTTCCGCTTAATATGAAATTATTCAGCGGAAGCACTTGCTGGTGTTCTACTGCAAGGGAAAAACTAGCACTTAATATGAAATTATTCAGTGGAAGCATTTGCTAGTGTTCTGCTGCAAGGGAAGACCAACAGCATCTTAATCCCTGACCAAATATTTCATCAGTTTTTCATCCCCCTCCCCTCCCCCTTTTTTTTTTTTTTTCAATTCCTGGAAACTGTCAATCAGGTTCATTCTAGCTTGAGTGCTGATGGTGGAGGATGATGCCACTGTTTCATATTGATTTGCAATTTAGATAATTAGTTTTCATGGAAGTGTAATTCTAATTATCTGGTGCAGAATTTCATGGCCGATGCTGCAGCGCCAACACAGCCACCCCCGGGTGGGTCTGCTGCAGATCAAGGTTACAATCCTTATCCAGCCCATGCTTCTGTCTATGCATCTCCGCCATCCAACCAAGGTCACGTGGGACATGCAGGAGGCTATGGCTCGGTTTATGGCACAAATTATGGTTACTGAGCACAGAAGCGCAACTAAATTTGTCCATTATTTGAATGTGTAATGCCTTGAATTGCAAACTTGAATGTATTCTTCTGATCATTATTAGGGTATTTTGCTTAAGGCTTTGGTTGTTGACGATTTTTTTTTTTTTCTCTCGCGACTAGTGCGTTCTGTGATTGTTCCAGATATATTTATGACGAGTCCCTCGTGTTTGTATTGGCCATCATTTTTCTCGCATTATTTACCTAACGAGTTCGTTGAACTAACTGAATTTCCTGTGCACTACATTAATTCATAATTCACCGTTGTTGTTGTCCCGTGGGGTGTCTAAACAAGAAAATATCATATCAGAAATCCTTTTCATCCTCGTAAATTATTCTAGCTAGAAGCTGGCAAAATGGTTTTGTGCCTGGTTGTCCAATGCGCTGATAACATTGTTGTTATAAGCTACATACTCTTTTTTCTTAGTTACGCTAGTGGGTTTTAGGGGGCGACTCTTCTATTCAGCAAAACTAAATTCTTAAAAGTAATCTACTATGATGCACGAACATTAAAACTCGATCCAAGACGCCAAAAATTGTGTTTTATTTGAGGTAATTTATTTAAGTGATGTAAAATTATATATATTTTTTAATGTATATATATTTCTTAAATATTTTATATTTACACTATTCAGCGTGCCACACCAACGCGTAAATGACGGATTGCTGGTATATTATTACACAGGAGGAGCTGCAACAACAAAATAATTCACACTACTGTCAAGAAAAGAAGAGAATACATCATTCGTCTAAGCTACGTATATGACCTAAATAAACAAATCACAAAAGAACAACTCTTTTCGACCGAGAAGGCATTATCAATCTCAATGATCGTACAAGGTAATTATCTAGATAGGGGCAGCACATGTCGTTCTAAAGTGGCCTGTTTGATTGCAACGACTACAATGCACCACCCGCTTTACGCGACCACGATCTTCGGCTCGAACTCTCTTCTTTCTTGGTCGTCCAGGCGGCCTAAGTGACTTTGGGGGGTTTATAACAACTTCAACAGCTTTTCCCACATTCGGGTCTCCCTCAGACAATTCTTTCCAGAGAGATTTATCTGGAATTGGATGTATGGTTTGTGAGTATGTCTTCCGGTATGTCGCGACTGTGAAACAACTCTCTGTGAATCTATGCACATTCTGCCTGCAAGAAAGAAGTGCTGCTACCGCATGTGCACAGGGCAAACCATAGAGCTGCCAGCCACGGCAAAGACAGCAACGGTTCCTAATGTCAACAATATTAGTTCCCTCGTGCGATATAACTTCAAATTCAGCTTCATTGGCACGAAGCACCTGATAAGTACGTGCACGTTCTAGAGCCTCTGCAACACGTCTCTCAGCTGAAGGCACAAGTATAGATGTCCACTGCATACTGGTCTCTCGGCGCTCATTGAACCACGTCATTAGCTGCCTTCTAATGCATTCCATCATTTGAATTATAGGCAGCCCTGAGGCCTCTAATATCCAAGTATTCAAGGATTCAACTATGTTAGCTGTCAAGTGCCCAAACCGCTGACCCTCAAAATAGGCTGTAGCCCACAAGCGAGGTGGAATTCTTCGAATCCAATATGCAGCATCCTGTGATATCTCTTCAATTTCTAATATTTTTGCTTCAAATTCAATTACAGTCAGAGCATGAGCTGCTTCCCACAGAAGATTTACAAGCATTGTGTTGTTAAATTCCTTACGGAAGCTGTCACTTAAGTGACGCATACAGAATCCATGGAAGGCAGTGGGAAAATTTGCTTCCACTCCATCTACAATTCCCTTCTGCCTGTCGGACAAGATTGTAAGCCTTGGCATGTTTTCAGTGTTAACCTCAAGTAGGTTATGAAGTTCAGACAGAAACCACATCCAGTTATCATCATTCTCCTCATCAACAACACCAAATGCCAGAGGAAATAGAGCCCCATCCCCATCAAATCCAGTAGCAAGAAGTAAAGTACCAAGATACTTGCTCTTCAAATATGTTCTGTCAAGACCCAGGAGTGGCCGACAAGCATTTAAAAAACCATATATTGATGCTTGAAAGGATATGAAGAGACGTTGGAAACAGTTATCAGTTGGGTTTCCATAAACAGATGCAATACTGCCCGGATTTGTTCGTTTCACCTGTTCACAGTATTGTGGAAGCAAGCGGTATCCTTCTTCAAAGGATCCACGCATAGCAGCCATGATGCGTTCCTTGCCTCTCCAAGCTTGTTTATATGACAAAGTGATACCATGAACCCGGTGAATCTCTTCCAATATCTCCTTTGGCTTGCAATTCGGGTTCTCCCTCAACCTTTGCTCCACAGAGTTTGCAACCCACTGAACTGAGGCTTGCTGATGGCCAAGATGTGAAATTCCTCCACAGTTATGACGTTCATGTATTGTTCTGATAGTAAAGGTTGGAACTCCAGGGAGCTTTGCTGCATGGATGCGCCAGGGACATCCTTCACTTGCACATTTAGCAGTGAAGCGGGTCTTGTCAGATTTTATAGTCTGCATCTCAAAGTGGAGGGCAATAGCAGTATCCCTCAACGCTCTCCGGCAGCTCTTGACATCAGGGAATTCTTGCCCCACTGAAAGCTCATAGTTAGGACTTACTGCAAGTGTACGGGCCTGAATTACATGTGGAGAGGAAGAAACTACAAGCTGGGACTGTTCAATACCCATATCTTCAGCAGAATCAATCCCCATTTCAGGGTTCTGGACCACACCCAGGGCCAAGTTCTCATCGAGTTCTTGATTTTCTGAAACAGTTAGATCATTGTTCTCCGATAGGGCCATTTCATGATTCTGTGAAGGAAGGGGCAACTCATGGTCTTCGTGGTCAGGTTTTTGATCCATGGCTAACTCATGCTCATGCCCATAATTATGAACATCATCATCTTCTTGGTCATGATTCTGCCCCAAACCCAATTCATGGTCATGGGCATGTCCCAAACCTAGTTCATGATCATGGTTTTGCCCAATCCCCAAATGATGCTCATGAGTTTGTCCCAATTCCAAATTGTGGTTCTGATTGTGGCCCAAATTATGATTATGACCCAGCACCAGCTGCTGGTCATGACCAAGTGCCAAATTGTGACTTTGACCAAGTATCAAATCATGATTAGCCATTGATGTAATCTGTTGATCTAAACAACAGTAAAAACAACAACAATGGCTGCTCAGCTCAGAGACTTGCTGCAAGGTCCAAAAGATAACAAGAGAGGATCACAACAACAGCTGTACAACTCAGAAACCTTCTGCCAGGTCCAAAGATAACAAGGGCAAGTCAGATAAACAATGTAGCCACTTCAAACCACTCATGAATACTAAGAAGTCATAGATAACATTACAGTGAAAACAAAACTAAGAAACTTAAAATAAACGCTTGAGAAAAGCATGTCAAAACTCAGACTACATGTCTGTGATTTCCAATTTTGTTTCGTTATTTCAAGGACAAGAGTTTCGACAATGCAATGAATTATCTGTATACAGTTCAAGCTTATATTTTACTGGATCACATCGGGTCTGTACTAATGGTGTAGAAAAGTAATAATTATAGAGGGGGAGATAAAGATACAAGACGCACAAATCAGAGGGGGAGAGAAAGTGATATGAATACGTACCCAAAAAAAAAAAATAGCCTGCCCGCCATTAACAGGTTCTACCAGAACCATATATAGTAAGCACCAATTGCATAGTGCAATATCAGTTGCCAATGGTAAAATAGAATAGTGTGCCCAAACATCCCATTTGCACTTCTATTAATTTATATTATGTAACGAACTGAGAATTATGGGAAGCAAACTCAAGTTGCAGAGAGTGAATAATAGTCAACTCTGCAATCTTAGAAGACATATGGAATAAGCTTTACTTGAAACTCTAGCTAACTCAAGGGAGACTATACTATTTTCCCTGAAGTTTGGAAGAAAATTTAATCAATTGTAATCAAACACAGCAAAGAACAACACTTCAACCAGGTGCATCATTAAAATAAAAATCAAATCCTACCGTAAAATTTAACTAAGCCAAGGAAATTCATGACAAGGAGATAGGAAAAAAAAAATTCCCTAAAAAAGTGACACACACCCAAATTACCTTAAATATCTAAACTCCTCTAGATTGTAAACAAAATCGTATCTCCAAGGCCAATCGATATCCAGCAATAGTATCGTGCGATCGTCCCAGGACCTGAAAACACAAACGGGAATTGGGTATCACGCAAAATTTGTTATAACTGCATTTCAGAGCATCACGGCACGAATCGATGGAAGAATGAGGGTTTTGCGTTAGAATACTAAGCAGACAGAAAGAGCATGAAAGAGATAGGGAAGACAGAGTAATTTGAAAAGAGGTTGAAGCAAAATGGCGGGGAAGTGGAGAAAATCGGAATAAGGGGAAGAGGGGTAGGAGAGGAGGGGAAGACTGAAACTTGGAAGGGCAGAAGAGAGAGCGTATGAGGGTTGAGAAAGGAATTACAGGCTTGTGGTTCGGCAGAAAAAGAGGGTATTTAGGTCAAAGGAAACTCATCTATCCATTTTTGGGGTTTTTAGAATTACTGTTTTGCCCCACTTTCTATTTAGTCTTTAAAGAGAAGCTTAAATCGTCCCCTACTCCCATGTAGCGTTGTTTCAAGATGATAATAATAATAATAATAATAATAATCCAAAGTGGAAATTTGTAAGGAAAGATTGTTATTACTAAAGCAAAGCAAATATTTTTTTTTTACAAATACCAAAAAAAAAATGGAGCAAAAGGTAATAAATAAATAAAGGAAAAATTACATTTTAAATGTATAATTTTAAATATTGCAGTTTATACATTTATACTTTTAAATCTTTAACACTTTATATCTATCCAAACTAATTTTTATCCAAAATTTAGCAGAAAATTTACTTACATTATTTATAATTTTATTTTTTAAAATTTTGATTCAATTTGATTTTTATTTAAAATTAAATTATCTCAAAAAATTTTAATTCTATTAAAAATTTATTTATTATAATTTATTTTACAATTGCCAAATAGGAGGAGTTGAATAGGAATTTTGGAACAAATTAATTTAGAGTGTACATCAAATTAAGTTAAAATATAAAAAATAAAAAATAAAAAATAAAAATAATGTATATAATTTTTTTATTAAATTTTGAATAAGAATAATGTATATTAAAAAAGTACTAATAATTTAAGAGTAGATATAGATAAACTATAACATTAAAAAATACAAATGAAATTAAATAAAAAAAATCAAAATTACGGTCGGCAATTTTTCCATAAATATATATAGATACCTTTTTTTGTTCCCTTGCCAAGTCCAATGGGCTTCTCTTTGGCCCACAATCGGATTGACGGCGTCAGTGCGTGCAGGGCTAACAGTTGGAGTCTCCAAACCTCTGACGAAAGATGACTGTCTGTCTCGGTCGGGGAATCGTCAGCACCATTAAACTCGAGTCTGCCAATCTCTCAGCATTTTTTTCCTCGCTTTATATTTATGCATTTTCTTCATAATTAATCCTCGCTGAGAGCAATTTTCGTAATCATTATCGTTATTTTCCATTAAAGGAGGTGCTTTTCGCTCAAGAATTGAAAAGCATAAAGCAAGTTCAAGCCTTTCTGTAACTCAAAGAGACATACGTACAGCGTTGAACTGAGGTTGAGTATGCTCGAAAGTAGTCGCGCTGTGCTTTATGGGCATACAAGCATTTCAGCTTTTGCCTTCACACCCTCTCAACACTCCCTTGGGAGAACTTCAACTATCACATTCGACTTCTTCATGCAGCAATCTTCTCCTCTATCTTCTTTGAAGCTCAAGCACCGCCAACAGCTAAAGCTCGCTTGTCAAGCTCAAACATCACAGTATGTGATTTCCCTGAGGTTGGCATTACCTCATTTTCATCTTATATTAAATTAAATAAATGTTACCCTGCTTGTACTATTTTTACCACTCCTTAACAGCATCATTACTCGTTATCTGTTCTATTTGTGCAAGCCCCTGTTTGACATGTCTTCGTGATTCTAAAGGACAGAAATGTTATTCTAAAAATAAGTTTTTGCCTGTTTTTCCCCCAGTATTAAGACATACAATGTGAGTTTCCAGTGCAAATATTCCTTGTAGAAATGTTGAGAAACTAGAAAATAAATATTTAATTTCGGTGTTGTGGTAGCAGTAATGATGAAGTACCTGTTCACGGACTCTCTGAAATGATTGTTGCGGTTTTTGGTGGAGGTCAACTGAGTCGTATGCTATGCCAAGCTGCTTCTAAAATGGCAATTAAAGTCATGGTTTTAGACCCGCAAGATAACTGCCCGGCGAGTTCACTGGCTTATCATCATATGGTTGGAAACTATGATGACAGTGCTACAGTCGAGGAATTTGCGAAGAAGTTTGAGTTCTTAACTTCTAGATACTCTATGAGCTTGTCTACTTTTGTGTATCTTCTTTCCATTTAACTTGAAATAATGTATATGTGCTGGTTTGGTTTGGGTATTTAGATGTGGAGTATTGACTGTTGAAATTGAACATCTTGATGTTGCTACAATGGAAAAGCTTGAGCAGCAAGGAATTGATTGCCAACCCAAAGCCTCTACTATTCGAATCATCCAGGTATAATATGGCTTTATTCCAAGCCTGTGTTAGTTTCCACCTTGTACAGTACATTCTGCCATAGATGATGAACCACTTCAGCTTTCTGATTTGTGCATAATAAGTTGCCATTTTTAATCAAAATAATGCACTAGTTAGGATGTATCATATTTTCTTCTGTCACTGTTATTCCATTTACTGCAATAAGTATTCACCTTTGAATATATTAAATGCTTATGGTTTGGAATACATTATTTTTTAAGTTTTTAAATGATGGCTGAAGCAATTTAAACTTGGGGTTTATTATAATGTAGAATTTGAGACTTCTTTTCCTCATTTATGCACAGTATATGTAGTAATGATATGATTGTGATTGTTTATGCAACTCTTAAAGAAGAGGCAAGGAAATTGGAAGGAGGACATGGAGTATGGTGAGAAAATGAAAATAGCACTGTAACGATACAGAAAAATCAGCAACTCAAGTTGTTTCTTTTGTGAATTTTTAAAAGAAACATATATGCTGCAGCACCTAGTTGTTCTAGTCTTGTAGAATGAATAAAAATCATAAGCATTCAGGTTTGTCTAATGAAGACACCCAAATTTCTTTCTTTCTGTTACTCTGTATATGCAAATTCCATTTAATGTTGGAATATGTATGCAACACATAGGAGTGAACCTATATGCTTAAGGTTGGATTAAGTAGATTATTTCATTATTTCACATCCTAGGTGTTGGCTTTCTGATTTGGATTTTTATAAACTAAGACAGGCTATGTTTCTTGAGTACTTTACTTAGTTTGACACTTATTTAATGCATTGCAGGATAAGTATTTACAAAAGGTTCACTTTTCCCAGCATGACATTCCTCTTCCTGAGTATATGAGGGTTGGTAGTGTTTATAAACACTATAATATGAAGTTGTTTATGACAGTAATACAATATTATGATTGTTGCTGTATTGCTTATAAATATGTGAATGATTTACTGAGCGGATAGATGATCTTGAAGGTGCCCAGAGACGTGGAGAAATTTTTGGCTATCCTCTTATGGTTAAAAGTAGGAGATTGGCTTATGGTGGGGAGAGGCAATGCTGTTGCTAGAAGTGAAGAGGAACTTTCTTTTGCTGTAGATGGTAGTAATTATTTTTTTAGGAAAAGTATTTCCGTTTTTCCCCTTATGATATTTCTAGGAGCACAATAGCATCATTTAAGACTTGGTTTTTGTTGTATATCATTTTTTCTTCCACTTTTTCTCTGTTTTTGGAATAACTTCATTTTTCCTTTTTTGACAATAAGGAATAAGGGGAAAACTCAAATTTGCATGAATACTTCCTCTACCACATTAGCAGGTAATAAAAGGGAAGATATTTCTTTAATGTGTCTTTTTACTGGTCCTTTAACTTCTTTAGAACTTGCAGCTTTAGGAGGATTTGATCGTGGTTTGTATGTTGAGAAGTGGGCACCTTTTGTCAAGGTGAGTTCTAAAATACACTGGAATATTGGGTAGAAACAGTTGTGGGGTTGGGGAAATACTAGGTGCTGAGCCTATCAATCTTAAATTTCATGATATTGTGGGTTAGTTATTGATGTCTTCATAATGATCACTTCATTTTCTTGACTGTGGTTTAGTCACATCTTAAAATTTTATTATTTATCCACTTGTTGCTGCAGAATTTACTTCTGAACAATTTTATCATTTCTTCAAATGCGAACTATCTTGCAGTAGAGGTTTCTTCCCCCCCCCCCCCCCCAACTTCCTACTGTGCTTGTATAACAAGTCAGATGTTCTTGTAAATGTTTTATGCCAAGAAATTCTGATTACACTTGCCACTGTTTTTATGCAATTTATGCAGTAAAGAGTTTTAACTATGTTTTTTGCTTCCTTTTCTTTTCTTAAAAAACCTAAAATCAGCAGCTGTGTGTGTATGGAATTTCTTACATTTTTTCTCTTGGAAAATTGTAGGAGCTAGCGGTCATTGTCGCAAGAGGACAAGATAATTCTATTTCTTGCTATCCTGTTGTAGAAACTATTCACAGGGAATATTTGAAAGCTAGATCTAGTGCATGGATCCAATGCAATGGATAATTCCTGCCATGGATACTTTAATATTTCCTTCAGTTTAAAGTGCAACAATGTACCTTTCGACATTGTTATACATGGGGTTAAAAATTTGTAATGTTATAGGGACGACATATGTCACATCGTTAAGGCAACTCTTAATGTAATACGGAAGATCAGAGAGCAAGCCACTCAAGTTGCTTGTGAAGCTGTCATGTCTCTTGATGGTGGTGGTGTGTTTGCAGTTGAATTGTTCTTGACAAGCGATGGGCAGGTTGTGAATTTAGCTATTTTAACTGTGGACTTTGCTTTACTTTTTAACCTCATTTGACTGCCACATCAGCTTATTTTACTTAACCAATTTTCTACTGTCAAGATTTCTTTGTCATTGCTTTACTGGATGTGTTTTAATTTTTCTTCAAAGATTTTATTAAATGAAGTAGCTCCTGGACCCCACAATAGTGGGCATCACACAATTGAGTCTTGTTATACCTCACAATTTGAGCAACATTTGCAGGCTGTTGTTGGCCTTCCCCTTGGTGATCCATCCATGAAGACTCCTGCTGCTATGTATAACATACTAGGAGAAGATGAGGTATTTTATTTTATTTTTTTTTCAATTTCTCCCTATTTTCCTTTCCTTTCATTAACTATGGAACATTTACAAGAGATCAGGTTTTATTTTTCCCAGCTGGAGTCATGTTGTTAGATTTACTTTAGATAAACTGACTGAACAAGTTCGCTCATTTTTACTCTGTTAGGTTTGGAACACTTCATTGCCATTTGTTCTCCCCTTGACCTCTTTTAGTTCATTTATTTCTTGTCTTGTTCCGAAAGATCAATTTTTTTTTTCAATTATCATTGTCTATCAGAACTTAAGATCATGAACTATGCCTAATTCTTTTAGGGAGAGTTTGGTTTCCATTTAGCCAATCAATTGATCGGAAGAGCATTGAGTGTCCCTGGGGCTACAGTTCATTGGTATGACAAACCAGGCGAACATCTGTTTAAGCTATGTTCAAACATTGAACCCTTTTCTTCTTATATATTACCATTTGATATGCGATCGTACTACACAAATTACATCATTGTCCTGACAATTTCACAGAAATGAGAAAGCAACGGAAAATGGGTCACATCACCATTTTGGGGCCTTCACTGTGCAACATTGAAAAACATCTTGCAATACTGGTCAGGGACAATAGTTTAGACCACATGTCTACAGGTAAGTGATTGTTTTTTACTTAAATTTTTGAACTCCTTTTTCACCTTTTAACTAGATAATCTTCCATGACACTTGCTTGCTGTCTCTTAGACTTAGAAAGACTTGTTAGCTAGATGTTCAATACTCTGAAATTGTGTTTTGAATGTTATATGACTGTGATGAGATAGATTATTATTTCTACCCATTTATTCTTCTGATGAAATGTGTGGTTGTTTTTGAGAGAAAAAGATAGTGGAACATGCACAAAAAAACTTACATTGCTCATGCTTGTATTGCTTCTTTCTTTCTTCTTCTGCCATTTTTTTTTCCTGACATTCTTGAAATATTCACAAACTATCTGGAATGAGAATTGTTATTCTTGCAGTTATCTATGCTTTGTTGTGTTTTGCTATATGTAGTTTCTCCACGGGTTGGGATCATAATGGGATCTGATTCAGATCTGCCTGTTATGAAAAATGCTGCTGAAGTCTTGGGGATGTATGGTGTGCCTCATGAGGTCAGAATATTATAGTTCTTTTTTTCCCCCCTTTTCTTGTGTTCCTTGTTGCCCTATATGAATTTCTAGTTTTCCTGATCTGTCCACATCAAATTACAATAATAACAAAGTCTTATCCTACTAAGTGGAGTGGGGTCGGCTACATGGATCACACGACACCATTGGGCTTTATCAGAAATTAGATTTTTAGTGATATTATTCACCAAAAGATTTCTTTTTATAACTTCCTCCAATGTCTTTTTTGGCCTCTTTCTATACTTTTTCATAGGGTTAAAGACCATGTGATCAACTCCTTACTGGTGCCTCTAATGACTTTCTTTGTATATGACCAAACCACCTTAACTGATTTTTTGTCATCTTCTTCTCAATAGGTGCCATGCCAATATGCCCTTGTATGCATTTATTTCGTATCTTGTCCTTTCTTATATGACCATACATCTATCTTGACATTCTCATTTCTGCTACCCCTATTTTTTACTCTTGTTGTCCTTTTAGAACCTAATATTTAGTATCATAAAGCATAGCTGGTCGTATAGCGGTCCGATAAAACTTTCCTTTAAGCTTAATAGGTACTTTACGGTCACAAATAACTCCAAATGCCTTTCTCCATTTCAACCATTCAGCTTGTATCCTGTGTGTGACATCTCCTTCAATTTTCCCATTGCTTTGCAAAATAGATCCTAAGTACTTAAATTTAGATATTTGCAGTATGATATGCTCTCCAATTCTTATCTCCAAATCATTTCTATCTTGTTTCTTGTTAAATTTGCAATGCATATATTCCGTCTTATTCCTACTCAACCGAAAACTTTTTGATTTCAAAACCTGTCTCCAAAGCTCCAATTTATAATTAACCTCTTCTCGTGATTCCTCAATCAAGACTATATCATCTGCAAATAGCGTATATTTAGGATTTAGACTATATCATCTGTCCACATCAAATTGCAGGTTAAAATAGTTTCAGCGCATCGAACTCCTGAATTGATGTTTTCTTATGCCTCAATTGGTCATAAGCGAGGTATACAGGCTATTATTGCTGGTGCTGGGGGTGCAGCTTACTTGCCAGGTGAATTAGTTAAACTGTACTCTTTAAAGCCACCTAGGAATGAAGTACCTCACTAGTATTGATCTTGCTTCTCTTTTTCACGTATGGTAGCTGCTCTTGCTCGCTTGCCCCTCATTGGTGTTCCTGTGTGAGATTCTGCCTTGGATGGGCTTGATCACTCTTATCAATTGTGTAGGTAAATCTTTAAATTCTGTTAGTTTCATGAAGATTTGATACTCTTGAAATTTTTTTAAGTTTTACAATATGTTAAAAATTTATCAATTTATTAATACCAGCAAAGTGAAGGTAAGGAGATATGGAAACTCTTTATGTTCAATGCAGCTTAATCAGCGTTTCGCTGACGAGATATAGTATTTAGCAGAAGACCATTTGCTACTTTTCTGAAGCTGTTCCTCCAGCTTTGAAAACCATCCGTTAATGTTCAGAAGCTGCTAATTTTTTAGGTTCTCCTGTTCATTTCATGTGAGATGGAATCTGTCTCTATTTTCTTCACCTCAACTAGACGTTTTGTCAGACTAAAACATCTTTAGAAGGGATCAGAGAGTACTTTTGACTTCATTGATTGGTGTAGGAACTAGTTTCTTTAGGCTGTTTAAAAGCTGATAGTGGTACATGTATCTTCTCTAATATCATTGATCTCGGAAAACATATTTAATGCTTGTTCAGTTATTTGTGTATTCTATATTTCCATAACATGAGTCTCTTGAGGTAACAGGTACTTCTGTATCCTTTTTACCGCTCCACTATACCAGGAGGAAGAGGATGTAGGAAGATGAGATAAAAACATGATTAGCTTGAGTGTTTTCTTCCATCCAGTCAAAATTTGATGAATTTCCCCCCTTGCTAGCTCTTGCATTTCTTTCTACATCAGAAATTCTCCCATGGATAATTTCTTGATTAACTTAGCTTAAAAGCTTCTTACTGGCATGTATGCTTTTTGGCTGTGCAGATGCCAAGAGGTGTGCCTGTTGCAACAGTCGCAATAAATAATGCAACTAATGCAGGACTGCTGGCACTCAGAATGGTGGGTGTTTCTGATGATAACCTGTTATCAAGGTTGTGCTCTTCACTTCTCTCCGGATTCCAGATGTCTGTGATGAAACAGGAGGAGAAAAAATAATAATAAAAAAAAGGAACTATTATCTTGCTTGACACTGAGCTGATAAAATATGAATATGTCATGCAGGATGGCCCAATATTAAGAGGACACGAAAGATGTCTTGAGGAAAGGAGAGATGTTGGAAAAAGATGTTTGGCAATCCTACTTGAAACATACATAGTCGAAGCTCACTAACTATTTTTTCTTTTTCCCACTCATTTGTTTTAAAACTAGGAGAATACCCATGATTTCAGCCCTAAATTTTATTCTCATTATGTATTTAGTCCTTAAAATATTGAACCTCTCATTATGAGTCCTCCAAAAAAACACCCACCTAAAACTTCTCATCCTCATATTTATGGGCTTTAACGGAGCAGCCTATGTGTCACTAATTTTGCTGAGGTGGGCTGTTAGAATTAACAGAAAAAATAAAACCTTGAATCCATCTTGAAGAAGACATCTGCGACCATGTCTCTTTACATTGTCCATGAAAACAGAGACAACATATCTTTGCTTCTAGCTCAGCAAAGCTTCACTTTTCATGGATTTTTTTTTATTTAATCTAAGGGCGAAGGCTTTAGTCTTTGGTATGTAAATACAAGACTATGCTCGATTAGTGCAAGCGGATTGGTCAAAGCTCACTCAGGTCAGTAAAGAAATTCCAGGGACAAGGTAACATTTACAGCAAATTGGTTCAATGGACTGCTTAAATGACAAATACATCTCAAAAATCGAACTTGAAGCGATTAGAATTTGCCTAGTAGTTGAAGAAAAACAACATAGATATGTGTCAGAAAAGACAGCAGAGTCCCCGAGTCTTTGTTCCTCCTCTTGAGTCAAATGGATATTGGTAACACCTAGCATCCCATCTCTTTCCAGCTGAGCCGACTAGCTCAGAAACACTTTGCCCCCATCAATGCCATAGAAGCCTTTCGCCATTACAGAGACCGAGTGGATTTTCCTTTGGTCTCCAAGAATAGAGTGAGCCAAGTTCGCCCCCGAGTATCCAATAGCCCAAGATGTATAGCCCTTCAAACTTATCACTTCGTAAGCGCTGTCCACAACTACTTTGTGTATGTTCTCTAGCGTTTCTTTCTCGTATGCTATTTGCTGACCGTTGAGAAAGCTTGGCACTGGCACACCCCCTACGCTGATGCTTGAACACAACGCCTCCGAGCAGTCCCGTGCTCTCCCACTATGTAAGCCTGCAATTACCAGGTTTGCTCCAATTCATATTATTTAGTTTGTGTGAATGGAATACAAAAATGACATCTAATTGAGATTGGGTAATACAAAATGAAGAAGATAAGATTTTTTTTCTCATTTTAATTAGAGCCACGTCACCTTTGCAAGTTTAAAAAAAATAATACACCTTCAACACTTTTATGTTAGGTTGGCAGTGTAGTAACAGTTATGGACGGAGGGACGAAAAACACTAACGGAATTAAATTTGAGGGACTCATAATAAGAGATAAAATTTGGAGGACGAAATACATAATGAGTAAAAGTTTTAAGGATGAAATGATGAGTTAACTCTAAAACTAGGGAGTTATAGTAGACCTGAGTGCAGCAGGCAGATTGAGGTTTTTTTGGGTATACATCCAAAATTGCTTTGAATCTTCTGATAGTATATGCTTCGATAGGCAGGCATGTGTTGTATTGCTTTGAGATAGCAAGCGAGTCGAGTTGGTGGAAGGAAAAATAGTTGCGGACGTCGGCTCTCTTGTTTTGACAAAAACAAATATATTTTATGTGAGAATAATCCCACTTTATATATATATATAAAATGAAATGAGTTTTTTTATGTAATAGATGAGAAGAGTGAATTTTAATCATCAAATCTTATATTAATAATTAGGATTAAAATACAATTTAAGGTCACATAATTATGTAAAAAAATCATATGATCACTTGGAAAAAATTACATGATTTTATATCTTAATTTTAATTCTTCACTCTTAAATTTGATAATCATGACTTATTTATTTTATTTGTAAAAATATTATTTTTTCGCTCAATAGTAGAGAAACAAAGACTTAACTAAAATCAGAAGTATTAACATCCTGACAGGTCATGTAAGGAGGAAATAAAAATAAGAAAATTAAATTATCTTAGGAGAGATAAGATATCCATTGGAGGATTACATAAGATGGCTAAAGGAGTCTGGTCACTCTTGCCTTTCATAACCAAGCGGTTAGCAATTTGATTAGCTTGTCTGAAAATATACCAAATTTTCTTACGAGGAATTTGATCCATCAGCATCTTGCATTGTTTCAAAAGACTGTTAAGCAATAGATTACCATTTAAATTAATAGCAATTTGAGCATCCTTCTGAATGTGGAAATGGATTAAATGCATTTCAACAGCCAACTTGAGGCTTTAAAAGTGGCTCCAAATCTTCAGCCAACACTGTTGGAAATTCCTATCCTTCTATAAGATCCTTTCGACCGTTGGCCATCGTTGTCCCTCAATTCTCCCCTAGCTCCCGCTAACCTCGAGCTTCCATTAACAACACCATAAGTATTTAGATTTAGCCATCCTTGTTTTGGATATTATCATTTCACTACATGCAGAACAGTTCTTTTCACTTCACCAAAAGCACGGTGATTATCATAGGTTTTCGTTTCAGCAGCTCTAGCTGGTTCGTTTAGGCAGAGTTTGCAGAAGCAATCCCTGTTGATAATCCTTAACATCATTATGGATGAAATTGTTCCTACAAATCCAAATACACCAGATGAGGGTGGCAAAAACAACCTTCCTTGGGAGATTGAACAATTCCAATCTCTTGGAGGATTGGCATTTTAATCTGATCCACTCCATGTAGTCTACGGATAGATCAATAGGGAAGTCAGCTAGCATCTGCATTTGTTGCGAAAAGTTTTTAATCTGCTCGCAATCTCTGAAAATGTGGGCCTGGGTTTCTTCTTGCTGCATGCAAAGGCAGCGGACATCCAGTATCTGCGGACCTCTTCTAGTTTTTACAGTGTTTTTAGTAATAAACCAGATCAAAATTTGATTTTTAGGAAGAACAGGAAGTTGCCTAATCCATTTGAAGTTAATGTCACTATGTAACAGGAATCTTATCATGCAACATGTGGCAGTCATATTAAACTGACCAGTGTTAAAATGACCTCAAATTAATTCATTTCTGGCTGTGTTTTGCGGATTAAACAAGCCAGCTAATTCCTCTATTTCCCGATTGCCAGGATTCTCAACCGAATCTGCAACTTTTCAAGTATTCTGATTTCTAGTTAAGGGATCAATAAATGATTTCTCAAAGGCCCCAAACCAATCCAATTATCTTCCCAAAAATTGATATCCCAAGCCATCTCATTCCACCCTTATGCCTTTCCAAATACTTGAACCCCGCGACTTTAGGTTAGGTTCTACTATACACGTACTCGGAGTAGACACATTGGACCCAGAGAGCATTCCTCCCTTTTAAAAACCTTCAAAGGTCAACTTTCCTGAGAGTCAATTCTTATTTATATTTATAACTATGAAAAATTATCAAACTAAATCTGAGTTAATTAAATATATATCCACGCAGATATGAAAGAGCACAGGTCGTCGCAATAAACATAGACATAAACGGATCCCACAGCTCAATTTGATTCAAATGTTGTCACATATATCACAAATAAAGTGTCCTATATTTTGTTAGGAATCGTCCGCCAAAAAAGTGATTACATCTTTTTATTTTAAAATACAAACAATATAAATTTTAAATAATAAGATGTTTAATGAACTTATATTATGAATTTTCATTAAAAATCTAAATCTTCACAATAAGCTTGTCTTGTCTAGAAAGATTTATTGGGAAAAATATCCCATCTCCGAGTACATTATGCAATTATATTAATTAGTGTTTCACAATAAATTACACCAATAATAAAAAAATCATGGATAAAAAAATTTATTATATCATTATAAATTATAGATAACACATATAAAGATTCTTAATTATAACCTTACAACTTCCTAGTTACTACCCTTTTGTCACTCCCAAACATTTATGAGGGTTCTTACGTTACCCTAAAATACTTGCATTATATCACTCTCATATATCTACCTTTCAATTAATATGAATACTTATAATAAAAAATGCTTATTTAATAAGAAATCTTAATTCAACTCTAATACAAAAACCTAAGTTAAATCAGAAGATAACTCATAGTAGGAAACAATTATACATTGATAATAATTTGAATTTTAGTCAAACTTAACAATTTCTACTTTAACACAAATTCTATCATATTTATCAATTTTCATGCTTTACCTATTGTCAAACAAGACTAATCATGGGACACTAACCATGGAAGTGCTTTATCATTACAATTTCTTTAAATTATCAATTGCACTTTACTCAAGCATTACAGGTTTCACTATTATCTATCAAAAATATCCTCATCTGCAAGCATCTTACATCATTTGTAGGAATACCAAATCTTGCGAATACTTTTACAAACTCTTCAAATTTACATCCCTATTATCAATTGTGGTGTAGTCTATGGTACTTGGGGGTTTTGGAACCCCAGGTGATGTGGATGCATGGCATTCGTTGGATGCCCATTATGTTATCTCAACCATTAGGATTAAAATTCAATTCTATTAGTTTTGAGAACTTGTAAAGAAGGACCTTTTGTTTTATAATTGGCAAAATGACCTTAGAAGTGAGAAAAAATGGTCATAGATTCATGTTGAGTGGACATTGACATGGCAAGAGCTTAGGGCTGCCATAGATTACAAATTGCAGCATATTGATGAGTAGATATTGTAGTTCCTTATTGGAGCAATCACTGATAGTGTACAACAAATGATTGATGTATTATTCTTAGTGGATCTATTGCAAATTGTTATTATCGAAGCTTAATTAGGAGTTAAGAGGCAGAGTAAATGTGTTAGAGTTTTGTTTGCATAGTGTGTTACGGGTTCTATCAGTATTAGTAGATGGGACTGAATCTATTGTTGGCCCCAACATTGACAAACTAAAGCTCATGGTTTGATCTCCTTCCTTATCTATCGAATTGGCAATTCGCCTTGCGATTTTTTATTTTATTATTGTTTGTTTTTTATTATTTATGTTATGACTTCACTTAGAAAATAGCTTAAATTCAAGTTGAAATTCAATCTTGCCTAAACTAAAAACTTCTAGTTTAATTTAAAGATAATCAAGCACACTCAATTTTGCCCTTTTAGTTATATGTTTCTCTTTATGGTTGAGTATCCTTGCTTGCTGTTTACATTAGAAGGGTAGTAAAAATTGGAATTTTTTTTATTTTAAGAAAGTGTCCATATTTCCTTTTTTGCAAATATATATCTTCTTCTCATTTTTTTTATTATCAAGTAGTGTTTCAACTATTATTGCTTATAGAGCATGTTGCTACTTTAGTTGGTACCATAAGGTAAATCTTGCTTTTAATTATCAAATATACAAATTGCAATATTTATATATATACATATAGCCTAGACTTAATGTATACTGTAATTTTGATTTATGGCCATGATTACAGGCTTTATATATATACTCTAATTTTAGTATATATGAGTTTTGCTTTCATATTTTTTTTCATTCTTGTTCCATTTCTATCTAGTAATATATCTTGATGCTTAAATTGTATATCTCATATGAGGGCATATACCCCCCATTAAAGAATACTTAACTTATATTGAGAAATCATGTGCTAACCTTCTAGAGAAGTTCAAGGTAACGCAAATAGATGAAGCATTGGTTGACAATGGAGATATAAATCTTAAGGTATAAACTATTTTCCTTTCCCACTTGAACTGTAACATAAGTATAATCTTTGTAGAGTGTGTGTTTACTCATCTTTTCAAATTTTAATGGTAAGATCATCGTATATGAATGCTGGGCATTTTTCATTATTTTTTGTCATTGTACAAGTATTTTGAAACATGCCAAAGGAATTTATGACTCTTTCTTTAATATTTGCTTCACCTTTATTGTTCATTCAATTCAATTGACTAATTTATTTAATTATATGAATTTCTAATGTATTTTGCTAAAGAGAGATATCACAATATCATTAGATATTGGGTTATCTTGTCATTTTGTTCACGTAAGTTTTAAGTCATTTCATGTTAAGCCAATTTACAATAATAGTGATTCTAGTTTTGAAAAGATCACCTACAAATCTTGCTATTAATAAAAATTATTAATTTCTTTAAATATTGAGATTTAATTGTAAGGTTTTGTATAATTTAAAGTTTTAATTCCAACTTTTGAAAGTTGATGAGGGTAAAATCCTATTATTCTAAAATTAAAAGGGGTTGTTTGTATTTTTCATGTCCTTTTGCTTTAATTATCTCTAAATCTAGCCCAAATTGAAACATTAATCTTTTTGAACTGTAGCTCTTTTCATAAGTAAAACAAGTAGTGGTTTGAAATTACCATAGGCATGAAACCAATGCTTTTGTAAAATTCTTGAAATTATAGCTACAAAATAATGTTGTTTGAATATGGACATGTGGTTTACTGATGTTATGGATTTTAGTGAAATAAATTAGATAAGGCACATGTCTTTGAACTTCATTGTTGTTATAGGAAGTACTTAAAATAAGAACAAAATGAAAGCCTATTTGAAAAAGTGAAAAAAATATTATTTTTTCTTAATTTTGATTTGGATTAATTTCTTTCCTATGAAGAAGTGACAAAAGTTGTTACCTTGTATGTTTTTACGAGATACATGAGGCTAGAGAGGATGAGAATTAATTTAGTTAAGGAGTTGTGGTTATTTGCTCTATGCAATTAGAAAAGCCATTCTTCACCAAATAGAATTCCTTTATCCACTTCTATTTTTAAGGTAATTCTTATGAATCTTGCTTCTGTAATATCATGAATTAGTTGATGGTAAACCATAAACTTGTAAGTGAAAAAACTTTGGACAACCATGCTAGTCCTAGATACTTGATTAACCTCTATATGTGATGAGAAAAATATATATTATATTATTTTCTTTTCTTTTATTTCTTTTTATGTATTATATATGCTTAATTTCACATAATTAGTCTTATTTTATAATTCAAATATGATTTTGCAATGTTTTGAATTTATTCGATTAATGCTGAATTTTAACACTATTTTTATTTTTCAGCTACATTTTGGATTCTGAATGTTAGATTTAGGTGACCTATATACCGCTGGAAAGCTTCAAGATAGATCTATAATTTTGGTGTCTTAGTCAAAGATCAATTCGGACTTCTTGAAGGCCTTATTTAGCTAAAAAGCTAAAACCTTATTTTTATCCCAATTAAACTAGTTTCGATTTTTAAGCCATATCTAAAGTTATAGAGGTCCAATTAATGTAAAACTAGTGCCTAAATCTTCATGAGACCTAGCTTTATAAATGGATTATCCAAATTACATTATTTTAATGGTCTTATACTAGTTAGAAGTCAAACCTGTTGGAATTCACTATTATAACTCTTAGAGTTAATTATTTTGTAAAAATAGGTTCTGGACTTCTAAAAATTAAAAAGGCCTTATCTTTGTAATCCTAAGAGGTATAGAATTTAGGTCCAATAAGGTTTAAGGTTAATTAGGTTAAAAAAAGTAGAAAACTCATTAGACACTATATTTTTTTTATGGCATTTACTAGATAATTTTTCTTTTTTTCTTCCAACTTTTGTGTTCTATATTTATGGAAGGCTAATTTCGAAGTTGATTCAAGGATTTTGAGTCTCTCTTTACTAGATTATGATTTGTAATATTAACTTACTCTAATTATTATTTTTTCCTTAATTACTTGTGCTATTATCTTGAAATTGCATGTGTTAGATATTGATTTGGTATAATTAGTATTCATCCTTATAATTTTTGAACTTTTGCTATTTTAATGTTAAATTGTAGTTAGTTAATCATGGTTTCACGCATAGGAGCATAAGCTTTAAGGATTAGTTTGGAAGTTTCTAATTTAATTTCTTAAATTAACTAAATTCTATATTTAAGTCAATTTTGATTTAACTTAGGGATTATAGTAGTTATTTAGTTCGGCTAATCTTAATTAATCAAATTCTAGATAGTTATTTAAGGCAGAGTTCATGAATTATTATAGAGATTTTAGGTAATTCAAGGCTAAAAAATTAATTAGAAAAGTCAAATCTTAATTGATCCATGATAATTCAAACTAGAGCTCTTCAATCCTTAAATTAGTTATTTTATTACATTGATTTCTCCTTTAATATTTACTTTGCATTTTATTTTGTTTAATATGTTTATTTCAATTTCAATTCACAAAATCCTCTAATTTTGATTTTGTGTTAGTCTACATACTATATGCTATTGTATACTACATTCTACATTCTATCTATATTTGTTTTTAGTTTTATTTACATTAGTTTTTTTAGTATTTTTAGTGCATAAATAATTAAATAATTATATAAACATTGTTAAAAAATTAATTAGAAAAGATAATTCAAGGGATCATTAAGGATACAACTTAGTTTGCTGCACTTTATTACATTATTTTAAGAAAACTAATAATAAACTAATTTTAGGGCACTACGATGTGCAAATCAATATAGCTTTAAAGTGTATACATAGTACTCTTGGCTATTGGTTAAAAAGTTTATGATATGATTATACAAAATGTAAATACATAATGTTAGTAAATAAAAGTACAAATTCTATTAGACCTGATTTATTTATCCTTATACTATCCAAACTAAATTAAGATTTCTTTTACTAGCAACATCACCAATTGATATTTTAAATCATACTAATATTATCTAATTACCATTTCCATGTATTGTATGTACAAGTGAATGACCTTATCAGTTTAGTCAAGAAGCTTTCATATTTCCATCTAACAAAATGATAAACCTTAATTGGATCTTAAACCAAAGCATTGAGCAGAGGTGACTTATAGTCTTAAGTAAAAAGAGGAATCCATTCAACGTCTTTCTCTTTGGGACCCTGTTTAGCCTGTAATTAAAAGAAACTTAATCACCTTATTGAGAGAACCAATCTCTGGTGAGCACTCATTAGGGTAGTAAGGCAGGCAACATAGGTTCTTAAAGAAAGGCCTAAATGAAGCCAGTGTTCAATTCAATAAAGAGCTAATAGGTAGGGTTAATGTAGATAGATTTCTTTCTATTATGTATTAAGATTTCTTTTCTCTTCAAGCTGTATTTGAAAGTTTAAATTATTCTTGACTTGATATCCCTTTTTACTTTAATAAAAAAAATTATGTATGCATGATAGTTAATCTATATGGCATATTGCTCTATTAAAAACCTAATACTTATACTAAATATTCAATGTTCAATTTTATTTTCTTTTAAGAAAATTTCTCCATCCTTTTTTATAAGAAGAAATTATCTGGCCCTTATGATCAGGATTTAGAAGTAAAGGTCAACAACTTACCAAAAAGATAAAAGAAACAAAGGCCACCATTCCAAAGTATGCTATAATATGCTTACATTTAGGAATTAACGTGTATAACCCATATTGGTTGACAATTGTTATCAATTACACATTCAAGACTATTTAAAATTGACAAGAATTAATGCTTACAATCTATATTAACCCATGAGTGCTACCAATTACACATTTAGGATGGGTTAGTATTAACTTTGCAATTATGTGAATATCTACTAACTTTTCATGTAATAGGATTATTGTGAACCAAATTGATTATGTAGAGAGTTTTACCAAATTCACTTTCACCATTAATAAGATAAACATAATGAAATAAAGTTGAATGCTACAATGATTAATATCTACCCTAACTAGTACTTCATTACCATGATAGTCCTTTTAAAATTGATGGTTTGAGGGGAAAGCAAGTAAGGAAATGAATGGCTACTAACAAACTTGTAGGAATTTTGCTTGTAGAAAATAAAATAACTTCCGTCCATCCTATTTATTAAGTGTTAATGTTGAAAACTTGTAAACTAATATATTAATAGAGAATAAATAAAAAGCAGGCAATGTGTAAACATTCATGTTTGACAAATGTTATTAAAGTTTAATGCAATTTTGTACTACTTTTCTCAAATTTAACTAGTTACTCTATCACATGACAACTCATTCATATGAAAATAAAAATTACACACTTCCAAGAAATTTATTTAGAATAGGTCTTATCTTTAAACTTAGTTGTTCCACTTAGATTTCTAAGAGAGAACAAACATGAAAGTATCATGTACATTCATTAAACTAATGGTAAAACATACAAATGAAAGCTTTAAACTATCACATCTTTCAAACAAACATATCAAATTAGCCATTATCCTTGAACTTGTCAAATATTTATGACCATCTATCAAAAAGACATTAGACAACAAGTTGTTGGACTCATTGAAAAGTATACAAAGTAGACTATAAGCCTATCATTATTATGGCAACTCTATCTCCTATAATCTTTTTTTTTTATGACTTTGCTTTTAACTTTGTCCACAGTTTTTAGAATATCACACCATCCTTGCTGATAATTTCATGAAAAATATGAAATACAATATGTTAGCATCTCAGTATAACGTCATAACATTTTAAATCATTTTATGAAGAGTTTAATATACCTTAACCTCCTTAACAGGATTAACTTAGCTTTATGTTAGTTTTGCACAACTTTTCTTTCAGAGACATTCATATTCCTCATTCTTTTCCCCTTTTAATGTTTATGTTTAAAGATTGCATAAGCTCCTTATCATTTCTTCTTTAATACTTTTTATACATACAACTTTCTTTTTTCTTCCTCTGTATCAGTGATGTCCTTTTAAAGTTGCAACAAAAAGGGATACATCATTACTGATCAAAGCTAAAATCCAAACATTAGCTACTAAAGGCAGGAATTTAAACTAAATTATAAGAATATTTAAAAAGAAAGATACCATAAAACTCTTTCATGCTTACTTTTCTTTCATGGGTAAACATGGTGGTTCTCTAATCCACATAAACCTACAACATGAGGTAAAATTGTGACATAGCCTAAATATCTCATTATGATTTAATAATGAGTTAAGAACATGTGTTACCTTGTATATTAGGATCCCAGCAAAATGGCAGTCTGTCCATTGCACTCGAAAGAGAAATGGATGTGCTACTAGATTATATGACATTCTTATTTGAAGGCACACACTATCATACTCCTTGATAAATAAGAAGGAACAAAAGTATCTAATTTATGTAGTGCATATCAAATTCTAATTCAGTTATAATTTAATATATTATTCAACATATTGTTTCCTCTATTTATATAATAAGAATTATAGATTTCATCATCTTCTACTTTTAGGGCAAGTTCACAGAATCGTAATAGATCATTTTTCCAACCATTTGCAATTTGAGTAATAACTAAACCTAAATATGGGAAATAAAAATAGGACTTATGGCAAATTTTGTAGAGAATCACTAAATCTTTCACTTGCCATCGCGGCCTACATAATGACAATAACAAATAACCTCACGACCACTTGTTTTATAACCAAAACCATTGTTTTAAAGGTTACGCTCAACAAGAATTTCTCAGCTCTTAATTTACTTTTTGAATCTCCTAATCTCATAAGAAGGATAATTATATTGTGGATAATGAGCTAACCTGGAAAATATTGAAGTTGAACATTTCTTTTTATCTCTTGGACGTGGGTTTTTTCTATAATTTTTCCTAAATAATATTGCCAATTTTAAACTTATTTTTGGATTGCAACTTATACATGTGGCAATTTCACAAATTGTCACATGTCCTAGGTTTAAAAACCTATACTTACCTAAAAACACCATAGCCTTCACCATCAATTGCAACTCATTCATTTTTGTTTGAGCCAAACATCTACTTTTAATTCTCCATTGCATCACCATTCATTATTCTTACCAAAACTCTCATGGACTTAACCACTTAACTCAATAAATCATTATATATCCCAGTCAACGTGATTCATACTTAATCAATAAGCTATCTTCATAGTATACATCGCTATTTATCTTTACTTCTCATGCAAAAACACCATTCATCATGGATATCAACCAAGTTTTGCTATCTTGAATTAAAACTCCTTTATAGGACCCAATCTGTTCTAATACTAGTTATTGGGAAAAATAACTCATATCCACACATATAAATATTATACAATTAAATTAATTAGAATATCACAATAAACTATACCAACAATCTAACGTGAGAAAATTCTAAATTTTAAGAAAAATTATGAATAAGAAAAAAATTTAATATATCATCAAAGAATATAAGATAATGTGTGTGAAGGTAACTAACCTCCAGACAAGGGTGTTGAATTAGCAATCCTTAAGTAATATAATATAAAAAATTTAAATTATTAAGTTATAAATAATATAATATAATATAATAATCAAAAGGTTAAATTTAACATTTAGATTTGTGTAAACTTGTTTAAGTTTATATAAGTTCATTTACCTTAGTTTATAATTTGAATTTGAGTACGAGTTCAAATATTTTAGATTCAATTAGAAATTTAGATTGAATAATGTGGAACTTATTTAAATTTAAATAAACTCACTTAAACTTGTACTTGAGTTAAACTCAAGCTCGAGCTTAAAATTTTCAAGTATAATAAGTTCAAGTTTAAGCTTGACTTTGTTTATTATCAAGCTTAAACTCAATTATATAAATATTTAATTTAACTCAACTTATTTGCATTCCTACCTATGCTCTCATCGAATATGCAAATCTATATATATACACTTTATAATTTGCGAAAGAAAAGTAAAAAGTGGATTTAAAAAAATAAAAATAATATTACTCCAAATCTTAATATGCTCATCCTTGTGTAATTCAAGACCAATATATAATAGTAAATATAATTTATATGTAGTTATAATTTTTTAATATTATAAAAGTTAAATTTACCAAAAAAAAGAAGAAGAAAAAACACTCTTACAAATGTTTTCTACTAAAAGATAAGGTGAAAGTAAAGAAATTTTTATTTACATTTAGGGTATCTTTACATTTTTTAAATATAAATTAATTTCTAAAGTGACAAAGATTAGTTATCAAGTTAAATTCTTCCCAATAAAAATATTTTCAAAAATTAAATGCAAACCCTTTTATGAAACTCAATCAATTACCAATAACTCAATTGTTGACAAGGATAAGGATATTTAGCCACTATGAAGTAAGATAATACGGATATGGTGTGGGACTGTGGAGTTATTATCGACAAGGATAACGATGTTTCCTTATTTAAAGTAAGATAATACGAACATAGTGCGAGACTAATCCTGAGAGCGTACGGTTAAGACTAAAATCTTACTCTGATTCTCAAAAATATTTTGTTTATATTAATTTTATTTTTAAAATAAAATTTATACTAATTTTTTTTAAAATTTTAAATTTAAATAAAAATTTAATCTTTCACATAAATTAAATTAAAACAAATTTTAATCTTTATAAATATTAAAATCTTATTTAAATTTACAATTTTAAATGGATTCAAATTTTATTTTAAAAATAAAATTGATATAAATTAAGTATTTTAAAAATTAAAATAAAATTTTAATTTAATTTGAGCGATACGTGAGCCTTGGACTCAGCTGCAGGATGAAGCTGCAGTTTGGCATCGTACGGGCAAAATAACAAGTCTGCGATCTGTTTGGTCTCAATAAACAATGGTTTCTCATGTGCCCCAACCCAACGTACCCACTTCACATTTTTGGCATACATGAATAACTTCTTTAAAAATAATATAATTAATTCTTTGCTGGTATAAATATTACTTATATGCATATTGAAGAAATATTTTAAATTTATTTGTTAATTATTATAATTAAAATTTATTTAATATCAAATTACGATCAATTAGTAATACTTATTAATGTATTAATTAATAATATTTATTAATCAGTGTCCTTGATCAATATATATAGATATTGTACAAATAATTTTAGTTATTTAAAAATAAGAGAAATTCTTCCTTTTATTTTATTTTTTTAATTTTTTGATATTCTACTTTTATTTTTATAATATGTTATTAGTATGAAACTATTTTAATTTGAACTTTTAGGTTCAATAAAGAAAATTATTCTTCTATTTATATATCCCTTGTTTTCAACCAATTCTTAATATTTATTTAATAACTCAATGTTCCTTGCTAGTTTGATACATAATCAAACCTGCATTTGTGAGAATTCTTAATTTTTAGATATCCCTGAGTTGAGTTGAATTACTATTTGCTTGTTTTATTTCATCGTTTTATGGATTTCATAAATATCGATCACTATGAACTATGAAATCAATTTTTATTTGCTTCATATATAAATGATTGTAGTATAGCAATTGTTGTTTGAGCATGAAAGAATATATATATATATATATATATATATGAAATGGATGTTAACAGTGAAAAATGAGGTTCTAAGAGCCCAAGGTGAAAATGAACTCATAAATCGCCAACCTAAGCCAAGGAGCTACATCTGTGGAAATCGTGGGGTGGAGAACACTATGAAATCAAGTGACGCCATTCAATGCTGAGATTGCGATTACAAAAGGGTGCACTTGTCCCATTATTCAATATGAGGCATGCTGAACAAATTATGGCAAGAATCATCTATATTTTGAATGCTCAAATTCATCCATGAATTTCGAAAATATAATTAAATAAAGGAATAAAGGATGAAAAATTGTGAAAAGGTAATGATCTTCTTTTATTACATTCTTTATGGGAAATTGAAAAGGAAATATCTTAAAATTAAAAGATCTTTTTACTTTTTGAGTAAGTTTAAAAAATATTTGATGAAACAGGATTTCATCTATTATTATTTGAGTTTTTCTTTCTCCGATCATTATGTAATTTTTTTTTTCATTTAAGTTTTATTATGATTAAATATAATAACAAGTTTCTGATGAAAAATATGAAAATCATTCAATTAATCTTATTACATTTCTTGAAGTGAATGCATTAACAATTAAATTTTTTTTGAATAAAATATGAAATTTGTGCAATTGATTTCATTACATTCTCTGAAGTGATTGGTTTTATACCTTATGATAGTTAAACAAAATTTCAAGTTTTTAATAAAGAAGGATGAAATTTGTCCAACTAGTTTTATCCCATTTCAAAAAAAAGTGAATTCCTTGATGATTAAAGGATTTAGATATGGATGAAGTTACAGTTATAATCATAGATAGGTGGAAAAAAGTAAATTAATTTATATAATCATAATAGTTATAAGAATAATGCAAATAAATACAAAATTAATTTTTATCACTAGAAGTTAAAGAATAGAATTCAAAAATCCTATATAATAAAAACTCAAAAGGTTTTGAAAGTATATATTATCAATGTGATGTGGCAAAAAAACATTATGCTATTAACATGACACAAGAGGTGAATTTTGTTGATGAAAATATTACTCTTAATCATAATTTCTATAATATAGTACATTTTAATGTGATAAATCTCTTTATACATCCAAGAGAAAGTCTTGATAATTTGATTGATTATGATAGTGGCTAATTTCATTTTCTATTAAAATAATATTGAATATTTACCTCTTATAGATAGTGCAATAATGTGCACCATTCTTAAAAATATTTTTTTTTAATTGATGATTAGTAAAAATTAAGTTAATATAATATTTGATAGTATAAAATTGATGAAAAACTCCTAAAAAGCTAATATAATTTCATCAAGAGATACACAATGCTTATACTTGCATTATTATCAATTATGTCTTGAAGATATTGATTAAGTTTTAGAGATATACAATGAAATAAATATTATATTAAGATAATAAGATATTGAAATTCTTTATATCATAATGGTTATCTCAAGTGAGAAAAATATGTTAAAAATGTTAGTATCATTTTCTTTTGATATATAATATACATATACAAAGTTTATTGAAAGAAATATGGACTAAAAGTTCACTGATCAAAATTTTTTTACTATAGGTACCATTGACCATCCTATTATTTTTAAAATTTTTTTCTATTAGATTTCTCTTAATTTTTTTTTCACTTATTTGTCTTTTATAAGACATAAACATTCTTCTTAGTTTTTAAATTTTTATTATATCTATTAATAATAACTATATATAATATATAATAAAAATAAGTTATAATAACAACATTATGTTATTTTATATCATATTTTTATTTATATATAAAATCAAGACAATATATATAGGTCTATATTTATCATTTTAATGTATTTTTTTTGTTTTACTAACTTTTTTGTTTGATTTTACTTGATTTTTTGTTCTAATATTTTAATAATTTTTATAAACATTTGAGAGCTATATTTCAAATTAAATATTTATTAATTAAGATTTTATTAAGTTTTTCTAGCTTGCACACTATTTTATTTGATAAGTAGATAGGGCCAAAAGCCTGAGAAAAGAAAATATTATAAAGAAACTAGTTAAGGAGTAAAGACTCTAGTAACATCACTAAAAAGCAGATTATTAAGTTTTAGCAAAGATTGTTCTGGAATCTGCAATCCTATATCATGCCTTAAACTAAAAGAAGCAAGTCAATCTACACATTTATTTCCTTTATGATAAATATGTTAAACAATAATGCCTCATTCTTGCTAAAGAAGGTTTCAACACCACAAAAGAAGGGCTATGTGTTTTGTCAATAGGAGATGCTCACTAGTGAAAAAATCTACTAACTCTAACTCTAAAATCACCCTTTTACACCCTAATTGCTAAGCCAAAGTTAACACTTCAAAATTAAGTTGTTAGAAATGAACAAATTCCCATGTTCTAAATAAAATCATTTAACTAATGACCATCTTTATTTCTAATAATGCCACTACACCCTGCCAAACTCGAGTTTGATTTAGATGCACTATCAATATTGACTTTAATATAGCTTATTGGAAGAGGATGCTAATTAACCTCCACCTTCTTATATATATAACCTACCAATAGCTTCCTTTTAAACACATGCATTATATTATGTAAACATTGTGAAATAAAAGAAACCACATGCAATGATCTTCGACTTTCTTCTTAAAACACCTTATCATTTCTCCACCTCTATAGTCACTACATCATTACTCTCTAAATCACTCCCAATTCCACTTAACATTGAAACCTAGTTGATTGAACAAATTCATTTTAAACTAATTATCTTGTTTAAGAGAAAAAAAGACCATTTTTTCAATAATTCCTTAGATGCAGCTAAACATTCTTCTTTTCTTGGCAATTCTTTAGGATATGAAATATATCCTCAACTTTTTTGCCATAACTCCTACAAGTAGCAAAACTTAAACCTTAATTCTATCTCATCTAGTTGGTTAAAAGATTATGATCACAATATCCTCAAATGAATATTTTAAAGCATTATGGTGCCTTAAAAAGGCCAAATCTTCCTCCACACTTGATTTAGACTTAACTTCAAGGAATTACAAAAGCTAGTGTATATAGACTTAATGTTAAAAACTCCATTTGCATTAGCTTTCCAAAATAAAGTATCCTTACTTTACTCCTCTTTAAAAGACTATCACGACCCACTTGGATGTGATCAACATAGTTCATGTTATTGTTAACAACCAGCCCTATTAATCCTAATTTAATATCACCACACGATGGCAAATAAGTTATCCATAATTAATACTTTATTTAATTTAAAACTGCTATATTTATAATTATCAAGGTACTATTTACATCAAAGTTTAGATAAATTATATTTGATATTTATAAGTTTTCCCAAAAAGAGCTAATTAAACATCTATTATGTTTCCTCAATTATGGCTACAAATGTTATGACACTGTTCTTAGACCATTAGTAGTGGTTATAAAGCTTCATTCTATTCACCTAAAAACATTTTTAAAAGAAAAACTATAAAATTTGAGGACCTAGTAAATACGTAATTTGCTTGACGAACTATATTTATACACATATATGCAATTATATGTTTACATTCATAATGTAAAACAAAGCACATCTATTACTAATAAAAATCAAGTATATCATATAATATGCAAATTGATAAGCATAAATCTACCTTGTATCTCCCCACTTTAGTCACAATCCTAACCTTATTCCTCTAAACATCGATCATAATCCTAACCTTACTCCTCCCAAAATCTATCACACATAATCAATTGCCAAAATTGGCATGTCTTTATTTAATGATTCAATTCATCATTACCAATTCAAAATTCATTCATATTGAAAGTCATAATCATTTAGCTATTTATAAAACTATGATTTTATATATTACACATTGTTCTTACATATACAAATAAAGTAATCAATCATTACATAATCATGATTAAATGCAAGTGTGTCTTATGCTTTCACCCTTGTTTGGTATTTATACATTACACTTTAGCATAATTCCTTATAAATATTTGAGTGCAAGACTTAAGTACTATAAGTTTTATGACATAAGGTACTTTGGTACTTAAGCACAATACTTGAATATAAGGCCATGTCTAATAGGTCAAATTTGAGTACTATACTCGAGCATTGATAAGTAAAGAGTAAAGGGTAATTTGATACTCGAGTATTACATCATAGAATTTCCTCACCAAACAGTGCTCAAGTACAAAGTATTATACTCGAGTACTTAGAATTTCTAGATTTCAATTTGACAATTGCAAAAATTAGCATTTCAATTTATTCACATATATGCATTAACACAAATTCAACATAAACTCTATCTTTCATTCCAATAGCTAATTTTTCAACTCAAGCAACTTAATTAGAGTACATAGTCATAATCCTATCTAATTTCATCAAATTTTTATAAATAACTTAACATTTAACTAAATCCCAAATCCATAAACTATACTAAGACAACAAATTATTTAATGTCCTCTTGATGTTTGAATAGAGATTGGTAAAAGGGACAACTTTAAAAAATTGGAACCTATTTCACATTAATATACTAATTATTCAAGAATCCCTAACTTTTAACAAAATCACCCCAAATTCTTAATTATAAGAGTATTACCTTTGCTTTTAGAGACATTAATGATAAATTCTAGTGAGGATGATTTTAATTCTGGCTAAAATTCTTTAGGATTAAGTTATACCATTACAGAGAGTGAGATGGAAAAAGAAACAATTTTCTTATCTAAAGGAAAATAAGGGATATATGGGTCTCTTAGTGGTTTATATGGCCAAGGGCATTTAGATAGTTTCTAGGGAGTTTTAAAGGTATTTTGGAAAACACTTACGCTAAATTTCCTTCACGAAATCTATTTCAATTCTAATTTCACATAATACTATACTTAATTATATTACATTTATTTTTATATTCAGATCCTATATTTTATAAATGATTACCTATCTTAAGTTTATCCACAACTTTTTTCACTTCAATATTTTAACTAGATAATTGTTTTAAGAATTAACAATAATATTTTATAATTTAAAAGGCATAACAAAGGCAGCAACAATTATTTGTAGAATAGCTTCCTTTGGAAGCCATCTTTCTTTTCTCATAAAATCTTATTGCCTATCTTTTGATATAAGATCCATTATCGAATTTTAACTTATATGATTTGATAACTTGCCCATTATTCTATTAGCAAAAAGTTCATCCTTACCCAAAAATCCTACCAAAAAGAGGTTAATAAACTATTTATAATTTGATAGGCTGGATGATTCAATAACATAGGCTAGATTTTGGCTAAATTTAACCAAATATATGAGTTTTTATCTATAACATTCACATCTGATGCATTATTTAACTTCTTTTTATCTACACTATTGCATGTTATTCTTTTTTTTTATAATCACTTTTATTACTCAGATATTAATATCACCTAATAGTATAATATACCACAATATATTATTTTTATCCTCTTTTCCATTTTATTTTATATAAATAAATAATATTCATATGATATAACATAATAATTAGTTTATATAATAATATAATAAAAATAAATTAATAATAATACCTTTATGTTATAGTATATATCCTATATCTCGTATTATATTATAAATATTTTTTAAATATAAAACCATGATAATTTTGGTGTATATGTTTATGATTTTATAATATTTTATTTATTTTTTATTGAATTTCTTTCTTTATCTAATTTTATGCTAATTTTGCTATAGATTGTTAAATTTATCTCTTGAGCCCAAAGATAGGTCTTATTTTTTTTTTACCAAAACTAAGATAGGACTTATGTTTTATTTTTATATTTTTATTCTTTTTATCAATAGATTAAAGTAAAAGTTTTTAACTATGTAAATTTTTAGTCTTTAAACATGTACTTATTAGATATTTTTTATTTTAATAATATTATTTTACAACATCATTTTAATATAATAAAATTTTAATATGATATTTATAATAAATTATTTTAATTATATTTTATTATATATTTTATTTTTTATACGTTATATGAGATATGACTAGTACAAAATGGCTATTACTTAACATTTTAGATACTCTTTCCTTGACATTTTATTTATTTTCCTTGGAAAGCTAATTAAGAGTTTGCAAGCAGCTTTGCTACAACATTGCTAACCAAATATAATCATCCAACCACCCAACCTTGTTAACTTGGTATTGAGTTTATAAGAATTTGCAAAGTGCTAATTTTCCCCTTTGGATGATATTTTGACAGTATAATCTAATTATCTTTTTTTATCTAATGTTGAGTGCAGTTTCATTTATAATGCTTTGTTTCTGACTCCTTCTAATCTGTATTCTCACTACAATCTAGATTTATATTGTCTTCCTTATTCCCTTTCATATTTCAAATTTCTTTTGTGCTATAGCTTTGTGCTTTTACAATTTTTAATTTTGATTCTTGATTTTGTTATGTGCCTAAGACCTTTATAAGGCTTAAACTAATGTCAATTGCTTTGAACCCTAAAAAAAATATTTAAATGATTTAAATCAGTTTATGTTTTAGCTGGGGTTAAAAGCAAGTTACATAATTTCAAAATTAAAATGATTAGTTTAGTTAAAGAAAATAATTTAAATTATTATTAACCAATTTGGGGACACCCTAATTTTATTCATAAGTCATTCAATTATTTTGATTCATAATTATATGTTGACTATCAATATTTCATAGTTAATGTAAATTAATAACCATTTAAAAATTTTTGTTTTCCTTTAGTAAGAGAAAACTTTTTTTTAAAAAAAATTAATCTTTCGTGAAAATTGGACATAAATGTATTCTTTTTTTATTTTTTATTTTTTATATGACCTTTTCATGAACCAATAACATTTTGACTAATATATGCTGATTTGATAAATTAATTCTCACTTTACTATGTTTCAAAACTTATTTGAAATGTCTTATTTCTTGTCATATTAGGATAAAATGGTATTGTTTCGCACATGGTAGGCCTACTATTATAGACAATTGGAGCAGTTTAAATTCATCCAACCAACTACTATGTTAGGATTAGTTTAACACAAGTCAATCTCATTGTAGTAGGTGACTAGATTAGTCTGAACTAGTTTAATCATCTACAATGACAAGATTAGTGTGCCCTTCCCACTATAAATATCCCCATCACTGATAGCCTTTCATAATTTTAGAACCCTAACCTTTTTCTTCCATATGCTTGAGAAAATAAGAGTACTATACTATTGCAATGGGAGTAAAACATTGAGTAATGTAAGTTGCAAATAATTTAAAAAATATTGTCACACTAAAATATGTTTATGTGTTCATGTAAAGAGGTAATATCCATCCAACTATTTTTTTCTCTTCTTACAAAGGATAATAGAGATCTAGATTTGGCAGAGGATTTGAAAAGTGGTGTTGGCTTAACTAAGAATAAAGGTTTATGTATGTCCTTATAATGGACACTTTAATGTTATGGCCTAACTATGCTTGACAAAATACTGACAGTTTATGTATTTTAGGTATCCCCATGGTCATAGTTATTAACCTAAGTGCGACATATAAAATTCATGTGTAACTAATGCTCACCTTAGTAGAAATAACAAAGGACCTATTCCAAGAATTGTTATGCTTTTGGATGGAGATTCCCTAAGCAAAGGATATCCATGTTGTAAAGAGTGAAATGGATGAGTAACACAATATTTAGTTATAATAAGATTTATATTCAATGAATTTGAAAATGAAGGCCATAGAAAGGCTTTTTTGCATTAATTATAGTATTTTAGTTGCATTGCTTTAATTACTAATTATTAATTTTAACATGTGTAAAGAGATATGTTCCATATGTTATACCTTGTGTAATGGAAAATGTTCCATCAATTATGTTATTTGTAGTGATAATGTTGCATTAATGGGACTTTTGTATAAATTGTGAAATCTTAGATACATTATTTTGTATGAATGGTTACTTTCAACACATGTAACAAGATATGTCCTATCAGTTATATATGTTTAGTAAATTATCTTAATTATAATAAAAAAGTGCATATGATATTGTTTTAATTTTGTTATTCCCTTAGAGCAAATTTTTTGTGTTATATATGACCCATTTCAAGAATCAACCATGAGATTACGTATGAAGTGCATAAACATACAATGTAAGCAAATATTAATATATGGAACCAAATTATAAATGCATAAATTCATATATTTATAAATGATAATGTCCATATTAATTCATAGAATTGTAATATCATGAATTCTATATTAGTGAATGCACAAATTATGGTTTACAGGTTCTTGTTTTAGGAGTTTTAGGTTTAGGTGTTAAGGTTTCAGGGTTTTAAGTTTGATTAATATATAGCACCAAATTATAAATGCATAAACATACAATGTAAGCAAATATTAATATATGGAACCAAATTATTAATGCATAAATTCATATATTTATAAATGATAATGTCCATATCAAATCATAGAATTGTAATATCATGAACTCTATATTAGTGAATGCACAAATTATGGTTTGTGGGTTCTTGTCTTAGGAGTTTTAGGTTTAGGTGTTAGGGTTTTGGGGTTTTAAGTTTGAGTGTTTTTAGTATAAAGATTATGGTTTAAGGACTTTGGTTTTTGAGTTTAGGGGGTTATGGTTTATTAGTTGTGGTTTAAGGGGTTAATGTTATAAATGTTACAAATCACAGTTTAAGGTTTATAGGTTTATGGTTTTGAGATTAAATTTTAGGAGTTTTATATTTAGGTTTAGGTTTTATGTATTTAGTGTTTGGGAGTTCTAAGTTTTAGGGGTTATGGATTATAGGTTAAGGTTTGGAGTTGTGGATTTGATGGTTTAGGGATTTGAGGTTGGAAGTTAAAGTTTGAGATTATAGATTTGGATTAGAGTTTGGGGTGTAACAATGAATACTAATAATATAATTTTTATTCTTAAAATTAATAGATGACTATGACTTACAAAAAATATTTAACCTAAATAACATACATAAGTGTTGTCTAAATAAAATTAATAACTTAATTCATAATAACAATTTATATTAAAAATCGAACATACAATATATAGTTTACTTGCTTTGCAAAATAAATATTTAAAATGAATCTTAAACTTTAATTCATAATAAGAATTAGTGTTAATAAAATAAATATTTAAAATAAAATGAATAACCTTTGAGAGGAAAGCTCTCAGTTAGGAAGAAATTGTACTATAAAATATATATTTAAAATAAAATAAATAGTTTAATTCATAAAAAATTAATATTAATAAATTAAATGAGAGAATAGGAGAGAGCTTACCTGATTTTAGAAAGAGAAGCTCTAAATTAGAGAAAAAAAATAAGAATACTGAAATAAGGGGAGAAGGTGCCAGATGTAGCTTTTGTAACCATCTAATCTCACTCTAAGTAATATGAGTATTGATACGCTAATGCAACCATTACAAGTAAAATAGTTAGGGCAGGACTTCGGCACCCCAATTCCAATTAGGGAATATAAACCCAAGACACATGGTTATACAAGAAGTGTCACTTTTTTATTCAACGTATACACACAATACAAAGAATTCTTTTCTCCAATCAAATCAAACCTAACATTAAGGCTTTGTTTGGATGTAAGTGAAAATAGAAGGGGGAGTAAATGGGGGAAAAAGAAATTAGAGGTGAAGTGAATTTACCTTGAGGTGTTTGGGATGAGTGAAAATGAGAGGTGAAATAAATAGAAGTGAAATAATTTTTTTTTATTTGGAATGAATAAAAATACGAGAAGGAGGAAATGTGATTGAATAAAATTATCAAAATATCCTTTTGCTATATTATGATGATATAATTATAATATTAATTAATAAAATTAAATAAAAAATAATATACGAATAAAATAATTTATGTTAAAATTTACACTTATTGTTTACATATTTATATTTAAAATTTAAAATTTAATATAATAAATAAATTTTTAAAATTTTGTACTATAAATTTAAAATATATTTTGAAAAAATAAAAATTTTTTAATTCCACATCTTAATTGTAAATGATATTTTTACTTTATAATTTATTCATATATGCATATTTTTCTAAATTATTTACAAAATATTAAATGTATTAAGAGATATTTATGGAAACAGCGAAGTTCGATTATTCATGTGCTATTGCACGAATCTGAACGTATAGCAAGTTCTACTATTTTAAAAATAATTAATTATTAATATCTACATTGTGTTATTATTTACTAAAATATTTTATAAGCTCAGATTGAAAGTTCTTAAATTTTGATCTTAATAATCAGCTAGTTATATTAATAATTAATTATGTTAATTAATTTGATTAATTAGTAATATTAATTATTTATATAAAAATATTTAATAAAATTAACTCTTTATTATTAAATATTTGTATGTAAAATGATATATATATAGGAATATGTGTATATTTTCTAATTTTAATAGTATTTTAGATTGTATTATATTATTTATTATACTATTTTTTAAACAATAAATAATTATAATTTTTTAATTAATAAATATTTGTAATAGTTTGATATATACAATTACAGTTAAAAATTTATTTTATAACTATTTTTAATAAATAATTTAAAATTTAAATATTTATTATTAAAAATATTAATGAATTATATCAAGGAGGGTTAAGTTAGATGTAGCTGGAGCCAGCCAGAACAATCTGTTTTGGTGATCTCCACTAGTCTTTTCGTCCTTGCTACCCCTTCCCTCTGTCTCTTCATCCTTCGGCGTCAATTCCAATAGAAACTCACCAGAACCACTTCTAGCAGCACATTCCCACCATCACAAGCGGCTATTTCATCGAAAAGCACCGATCTCTACCCCTGCCAACATCCACCAGCAACGACAGAGCAGAAAACAAATACATGATGAAGGAAGGGAGCATACTTGATGGGAGGTTTGATAGGTGCAACTAGCGGCGGAGGAAGGTGAAGAAATCCAGACAAATCGGACTACGGTGAGAGAGCGCTGTGGCAACATTCAAGGTCATCAGTTGGAAATGTATACCATGAAATTTGCTTTTGCCCGATTTCACCCTAAAATGGGGGGTGGACATTTACGCCTGGGACCCATATCTTTTCATGCTTCACATTGTGCCCCCTCGTGTTTTTGCTCCTTAGCCAAACGGGTGAAATTCATAATTTCACCCCGACACTTCCTCTCCCTCCTGATTTTGCCCGTTCCAAATAATCCATAAATGTTTTCCGACACTTCCTCTCCCTCCTAATTTCGCCCGTTCCAAACAGCCCGTAAATGTTTTAACCATTGCAGCCGTGGTATGGATTAGTTTGTACTTTTTTTTCATTTAAATAATGATTAAAAAATTAATAATTTTTTTATTGAAAATTAGAGTAATTGCTTTTTATTTAAAGAAAAATAATTAAAAATTAATAAATTTCAATTTCAAAATTAAAAATATTGCATCAATCTAACCTAAGATTTAAATAAAATTTTATTATCTATTTATGTCTTCAAATAAAATAAAATTAAATTAATAATATAAATATTATATTTTTTTATGGTTTTTAACATAAATAAACACATAATTGATTTCTGTAAGACAATAAAAGTGGCTTTGTCGACAAAAATCAATATAAAAGAACCTTTGCAAGCTTATTTATTTTTTTAAGACTTATTTGTTATAGTAATAAAATAATAAATTAGTGAATAATTTATTATTGATGAATTTAAATATATAATTTAATTTTATATTTGATATATTTTTTTAATAATAATTTATTTTTAAAATAGAATGGATATTGAAAAATTTTAGTGTGAGAAAAAATTATGTTTCAATACAAGATACAAATACAAATATGATATATGTATTGAATAAAATTTTGATTCATGAATGATAACTTAAGTATATCAAATATAAAATTAAATCATATATTTAAATACATCAATAATAAATTATTCACTAATTTATTATTTTATTACTATAACAAATAAGTCTTAAAAAAATAAATAAGCTTGCAAAGGTTCTTTTATATTGATTTTTGTCGACAAAGCCACTTTTATTGTCTTACAGAAATCAATTATGTATTTATTTATGTGAAAATTGATAAAAAATATAATATTTATATTATTAAATTAAATTAATTTTATTTTAAGACATAAATAAATAATAAAATTTTATTTAAATCTTAGGTTAGATTGACGCAATGTTTTTAATTTTGAAATTGAAAAACATTAATTTTTAATTATTTTTATTTAAATAAAAAATAATTACTTTGATTTTCAATAAAAAATTATTAACTTTTTAATCATTGTTTAAACGAAAAAAAAAGTATAAACTAATCCAAGTCACGACTGTAATGGTTAAAACATCTAATGTCAAGTTTGATTTAATTGGAGAAAAGAATTCTCAGCACCGTGTGTATTACATTGAACAAAAAGTAAAACCCGTTGTATAAACACGGGATTTATATTCCCTAGTTGGAACTAAGGTGCCAAAGTCCTGCCCAACTAGTTAAGCCATCGATCTTATTGCTACCAATAGTGAGATACCAATGTGAGCAAACCCTTGCTGTAGTTGTTCACATGGCAAAAAAATGGGCTATTGGGGAATAAATTTTCAAACAAGTGCAAAGTGATAATTAACATATTAAATGGGGCATAATGGTTAAAATGCCATGAATTAAACAGAGATGGATGACATTAAAATTATGCTTTTATGGACAAAATTGCCATCATTTAATTTTAATGCTCCTTCGCTTGTTTTCTAAACGTGATTATTTTTATAAAAAATATTTTTTTATATAAATAAAGAAGTATTATATATTTTTATACCTTGTAATTAAAAAAAATTTAGAGTATGATAATAAAAAATTTTTCTCTTTAAAAATTAAAAAAATTATTTTTTACTAAATCTATTATATTTAATATTAAATATATAAATTATTTTTATAATAAAATTATATTTTTATAAATAATATTTTGTCAAAATAAATAAAACTAAACATTAATTTTTTAATTATAAAATATAAAGATTTATAGCATTTTTATTTATATAAAAAAATAAAATCTTCAAATAGAAAATATCTACAAAAACCCAAATGGAGCCTTGTCGAAAATTTCACTTGCATTATTTGTTGAGGGAACGTTGTGAAGTCATGCCTGACAACGCGGTTTGTATGGCAGGAGATTTTAAAGTATTTCAAAATTTTTAAATTTTGGATGGTGTGATATAATTTCATTTATTAAATAAAATTATAAAAAATATAAATATTTTTATTTAATGGATGAAATTATACCTCACCATCTACAGTTTAAAATTTCAGGAAGTACCGTAGTCATCCCCGGAAAACAAAGTTTAATAAAAAATGGAAAAGTAAGAAACAATAAGGTTAATCACAGAGGATTAGTATGTAAAAATGAAAGCATCACGAGGTAGCTGCGCGTGACACCCTGAGTGGAAAAAAAGGTCGAATCTCTCATACGAGTCCGGCGTCAGCATCTGGGTGAGACCAGCGCAATTACTGTTACACTTAGACCTTTATTTTTTACATTTTACTACCACTATTTTAATTATTTTATTAATTTATTCTCTTCATCCATCACGTGACCCTCTCTTTAAGTGGAGAAAAAAACAAGGGCACGCAGTTGTAGAGAAAAAGGACGAAGACCCCGAAACCAAAACAAAACAACACTGTACTGTTTCCGTCTAAATAAATATCTTTCGCTGTTTTGTGTGCGGTAGCGAGTAGTATCGATGTTGTAACGGCAGAGAAGAGAAAAGTGGGAGGCTCCTGCTGCTGCTGTTCGTTTGGAGCGAGAAACTTTTCACCTTAGAGTCGTTTGGAGTGAGAAACTTTTCACCGAGAGAGAGAGAGAGCGAGAGACTGTACGCCGAGCTCTCCCTTCCCTTTATATAATATACTGTGTGAAAAATGCAGCAGCACCTGATGCAGATGCAGCCCATGATGGCAGCCTATTACCCCAACAACGTCACCACTGATCACATTCAACAGGTATTCCCCCCCCCCCTCTTGTTCGTTTTCAATCTGTTTTGGTTTCTCTTCATTTACGCCTTTTTGTGTTGAAATCCACCAGCACACTCTGCTCAGGGGCCTTTTGTCTTAGCATTAGTTAAGTTGTGAGTCTTGTTGTATGCCACTTTTAGTACCGCTTTAATGTCTCCCGTCGTACCTATTCTCTTTACTTCTGCTTCTTCCTTGTCAGTTTCTGCTACAAGTTATTACGTATATTTTGGGGTAAGTAGGTGCCGGGCATTAGTGTTTGCAAAAATATTCTGAACTGGTTTCTTTTGTCGAGCCCCTGATGACTGAGGTGTGGGTTCTTTGCTTCTGGGATACGTGCTGCCTGCAGGGTGTCTTAGAGATCAGGAAATGCTATTCTCTTTCTTCTCTATCAAAATCATACTTATCAAATTGATTTAGTGTACAGCTACTTATGCCTTCTATTCGCATCACACTTTGGATAAGTAGTTTGATCGCTTTTGTTCTTACATTTTAGATTAGGGTGTCTTCAGCAATGGTTTGCTGGTATTGATTTAGTTTCTGGTATCTTGGATTTTACGAAGGGTTTAAGATGAAAGCAGTAGGGCCGGGGGGGGGGGGATTACATAATAGGAAGTTTGTGGCACTATGCAAATTTGCAGAACTACCGGTGTAATTATGTTATAATCCTCATAATTAACATTATCCCTGAAGAGAACACGATTCATCAATAGCATTTTGAAGGGCTCTCTCTCTCTCTCTCTCTCCCCGTCCCTTTATGGTTTATTTCCTCGCGTTTTACTGTGTAATTATAGATCCTTTTCTTTTTATTTTGCAAGTAGTACCTGGATGAGAACAAGTCTTTGATTCTGAAGATTGTTGAAAGCCAGAATTCAGGAAAGCTAAGCGAGTGTGCAGAGTAAGAACCATTTTCTTTCATGCCAATTGAATAGAGTTGCAATTTGTCTTATAGATGGTTAACCAAAGTCTTGATTGCTGGGATGTTTTCTGCAATATTTTAAGAGAGAATTACTGCGATTAATTTTTCTGAAAATGCTTAATTTTTTGTATGGCGAGGATGGTTCTAAAGATAATAACATGGTGAGCTTATCTTGTTTCTATAACTGAGTTCCCGTTCCCCCGTGGATAATGAACGCAGGGTAGTTTATGATCAACAACTATGAGATAAACGGGAAAATCTAAACACTCTGCAATTAGTGTGTACATTAAATAATCTTGTTGCACCATATTTACAATAGCAGACTGGCTTCTCGATGTACCGTCTGCACTGTGTTATTGCATCTATACCTGCCGAGTTCAATAGATGTCATCCCTCCTATCTTTAGTTCTGCAGTTGACGATGTTCATCTTATTGAGTATAGATATCTTATAGGACGTGGCATATTTTAAGCAAACTCCTGCTCTCTCTCCTAGATGCAGTGGGCCGTAAGAACCAATTCTTATTTTTACTTTAAAGAGGTATGATCCTTTGGCCATTGTTTCAGGAACCAAGCGAGACTACAGAGAAACCTCATGTACCTAGCTGCGATTGCTGATTCTCAACCTCAACCGCCTATCATGCCTGGTCAGGTGGGTGCCTGGATTTCACGATGATGATTAACTTGATTGATTCCGTATAATTGGTTTTCCACTATATATGATTATGTTTTCTCTCAATTATTGCTATGATCCTAAATATTCATGTATAAAAGAATTCCTCATTTGATTGACTATGCGATGTCACAATTTGATTTACAGTAGCTTCACTTGGTCAATTCTACCACGCATGTATTGAGTGATACTTATAATTAACATTTTCATTTCTCATCATCAGTGGAGCATATTGATACTCACAGGAAAACCGAAAGGAAAAAAGAAACTTTACCAGCTTCCCTATTCAAGTCCTAAATAAATGGGTTTCTTTCTCTTTTGTACAATATATCACAGTACCCTCCCAGTGGGGTGATGCAGCAAGGAGCACATTACATGCAAGCTCAACAAGCTCAGCAGATGACGCAACAACAGCTTATGGCTGCACGTTCATCCCTTTTGTATGCTCAGCAGCCATTCACGGCACTCCAACAGCAAACATTGCACGGTCAACTTGGTATGAGTTCTAGTGGAAGTCCAGGACTTCACATGTTGCAAAATGAGGCCGTCAATGTGGGAGGCAGTGCAACGATGGGCTCCGCAGGGTTTCCTGACTTTGGCCGCAGCTCCACAGCAGAGGGTTTGCAAGCTGCTGGCAGGGGAATGATTGGTAGTGGCAAGCAAGATATTGGGAGCTCAGATAATCAAGGCCGAGGTGGAAGCTCTGGTGGCCATACAGGTGAAGGAAGTGAAACCGGCCCCTATCTGAAAGCTTCTGATGATGGCAACTAGTTATCCAGTAAGATGCAGGGCCATATTAGTGCAGGGTCTTCAATTAGAAAGCAATGAAAATTAATTAATATCTTTTGGGAGGAAAGACTTGCATGCAAAGGACAGGTTTGTATATCTTATGCCAAAAGCAAATGATCAAACACATTCCATGCCAGAGTTTCTGAAGTAGTAAGAGATAATGCAATCTTCTAGCTTTGAGACAAATCAAATTTCTTTGAATGGCTTGGAATTACATATTTTCGACCTGCTTTTGATATCTATCTTTAGGTTGATTCTAAAATGAAATGGGTTATGCTTTGATGTCTGTTATGGTTTATAGATACGGTATTTTATAACTTCTTTATTAAAATTTAAAAGTCAGCAATTTTTTATATTGAGTCCTGAATTTTTTTGTATAAAAATTTAAATTTTTCATAATTTTTATTATAATTTTAAGCAATGGAGTTGCAAGTTTTATATATTTATTTTTTTATATAAAGTACTGAAATTTTTTTTATAAAAATTTAAATTTTTCAAAAATTTTATTATAAATTTAAATAATAGAGTTGCAATTTTTACATATTTATTATTGATAAAATTATATATATTTATTACATAAAATTACAAAATTTTATATAGAAGTTATATCTTTTAATAATGGAAATTGTTTTTTTTTTTTGGTAAAATTTAATAATGGAAATCCTTACTTGTCCGAGCAGAACGGAATGACTAAAGGATTCGAGAGCTTTGGTGCATTGGTTATCCATGTGAATAGCATTATATATTTCAATCTTATGATTACTGTGCATTCGTTACTCATTTTCGGCACATGACATCAAGACACATAGTAATGCTCTTTAAGTTAAAATTTTATAAGAACTCTTAATTTTCTTTTGGAAGCTACACTGTCAAAAATGCAAGTAGGATTGCTATCCTTCACGTATGAATGTGAAGATTAGTAACTTTCACACTTCTTATCTGAACGAAAAAATATATAATTAATTTAATAATAAATATTTAAATAATTTAAATAAAAATATTAATTTAAAATATTTAAATAAATGTTATAGAAAGTTTAAATTCTTAAAGGGTTGAGTGTTTATTTATTGGATTATTTTAATTTTAAAATAATAAATTAAAATTAAATATATAAATTTTAATGTATTAAATATAATTTAATGAAGAAAATAGTCAACTTTTTAGAAGGTCGAACTTTTTATAGCAACACTCATTTTACTATCATTAAATTGATGATCTATTTTTTTTATCTAAAAGAAAAAAATGGAGGTTATTAACATAACAATCCTTTGTATCATATGAAATTATAAATGTAAAATCAACTAAAAATTTGTGGGTCAGGCGAGTAGGCCCCGAGCACGAAGCGGGGTAGGTTGGTCTCTTTACATTGGAGTTTATATTTTTGCAAGTTAAGGTGGACAAGTTTGCACTTGTAGGCTTGTAAGCTTAAGATTTTTTTTAACATTAAAATTTTTGATAATCCTTTAAGTATTGATGATTTTTTTTAATTTAATCTAATGCCTAGTAAGTTAATATAATTTTTTTAGTCTTACTTGACTAGTCCATTACACAAAATAAAAAAAATTAATTACCTAATTATAATTTATAAAAAAATTAAATTTTTTCTAATTTAACCAAATCCAATATTCCTTAAAGATGTATTCCTTCTTCTACATTTAAGATTTGACTTCTGATCCTTGCTTGTACAAGTTTAGTGATATAATCACTCTTAATTTTATTATTGTAATAATAATAATAATAATAATAATATGGTTTGCTCTCAAATATTTGTGGACTTCTTGTGAGTATGACTAATTTTTATGGGTTTACGCTAGTAATCCTGTATATCACTCGCCCTATTTTACATGATCAAATGATAGGTACAAATGTTAGCTACTAATTATTTGTTGTATTGTTTGGCAATTGACATAGTGCTAGTTTATATTTATATATTGACTTAATTTTCATTTAAACCTACATAATTCACATATAGTGATTGCTTTTAAAATTAATGTCAATATTAAATAATATTATTACACTTATAAGTTTAAATTGAGATTATAAATACTTAACAATGTAAAATATTATATTTAAAAAGGATATTAATACCAAATATACTATATATCTATATCTCGTAGATCAAAGTAATTAATATTTGACAGAGATATTAACTTAAAATGTATATAATAAGAATTATATAACTTTAATATGATTATATGTAAATCTACACGTAATAATCCTAGCACGTGCCCTAAATACTCAATGAAAATTAATATTCTTAATACAGTAGTAATATTAAATGTCTCTAATAACATGTCATAACCAAAATGCATACAAAATATATGACTACACCATTAATATTTCATTTAAACGTATCTCGAAGTAATAATGAGCTGAAATGATTTATATCATCAAAACTCCTATTAACCTAGAACATTGAAAGGCTTAGATAAATTCATATTATACATAATTATGATTTATTCTAACTTCTAAACCTTAGATTAGTGAATTTGTGAGCATATAACTTGTGGAAAAAAATGCTCAATGTAAGTAGAATGCATGCGTATTTTTTCTCTCATAAACTAGTACTTTGTATTGAAGTCTTTTATATGGGTAGGATCTTTATTGCTTAAAGAGAATATCATAACAGGAATAGTGTTGCAATAAAATGAAAATCCCTTAATGAAATAGCTTTATAAGTACATCCATATCACGTAACATGCCTTACCTTTATAATGAAGTTTATTGCAAATAATTATTCAACATTTCTTCACGACAAAACTCCTTTTACTATCATAATTGTGTCTAAACATAGATTTATAATAATCTAGAAAACTAACAAAATGAGTTTGATTAATCTGTAATTATGAGACCTTTTGATCTCTTATATGTCAGTATGTAACATTTTATACTAACCAAATACCTTATTATTCCTTTAGTAGCAATTCAATATCTTTGATTTAAGAATATATTAGACTATTTATAATTGATATATATAGGATATTTTTTTTATCTTTTTTCTCTTTCTTTATCATTTCCAAGACATTAGCCCTTTGAGAAAATCTTATCTTTCTAAGTTAATGAACAAATATTAGAGCACTTTAACATGCTAAGCCTTTTCCACATGATTATTAAGGCAAGCCAAATACCTTTAGGGCTTATAAAGATGAATCTTAATGCTTAAGATAAAAAGGTATTCCTAAATGTCAAACTTACAAGATTTTACTACAGTAACTTTTAAGTATATTATTTAGTAAATTCGCTTTTGGACTTTTAAAATTAGTAAGACCCTTTTGTTTATAACCTTAGGAGGTATATTAACTTGGCCTATTAGGTATAGCAACATAGGAAATCAAATTATAGGGTTTTTATTTCCAAAGATTAGGATACACAATTCTAGATAACTTTTTTTTATTCTCCAAGTTTCTTTTTTTCATCTATGGAAGACTAATTTTTGGATTGATTCAAGAAATTTGAGGCTCATCCCAATTTGGATTATGAGATTCTTAGTTGTAATGTTAACTTTTATTTGTTAATTTTTCTCTTTCTCTGATTCTTTTATATGATTTTCTAAAATTGCATGAATTAGATATTAATTTGATATAATATGTGTTCATTCATGTGATTTATGATATCTATTTAGTTTTGTATTGAATTTTGATTGGTTAATCATTCTTCTTATGAGAATAAAGGATTGAATGATTAAATTAAAGGTTTCTAATTTAATCATTCAATTAAGCTAAATTCTATATTCAAATTGATTTAGATATAACTTTATATATTATAACAATTGCTTAATTTTGTTAATCTAAATTAATCAAATCTTAAATGGTTATCTAACATAAAATTCATGAATTATTACAAGGGTTTCAAATGATTCTAGACTAAAAAATAATTGCAATATGATTAACTTATCAAAGAGTTCTCAATTTTCTTGGGCCAATTGCATTTTTCTATTATTTTTATGTGTTAATTTTGAATTTTATTTCTAATATTGCATTCTATTTAATTTTGAATCAAACCCTCATAATTTAGTTTTATTTACATTCTTGCATCTTGTTTGCATATTATTTGCTTAATTGCTTAAGTGTGTATGCAAGATTAATTTTCACTTTTGTTTCCATTTACTTTTTCTTTTTTTTCTAATGCTATAATTATAGTTAGTAATTAAATACGAAAATATATATTTTAGACTGAAAAATCAATTGCATATGATTAATTTATTAAAGAGTTCTCAATTTTCTTAAATCAATTGCAATTTTCTATTATTTTTGTGTGTTAATTTTGAATTCTATTTCTAATATTGCATTCTGTTTAATTTCAAATCAAACCCTCCCAATTTAGTTCTATTTATATTCTTGCATCTTGTTTGCATATTGTTTGCTTAATTGCTTAAGTGTGTATACAAGATTAATTTTCACTTTTGTTTCTATATACTTTTTCTTTTTTTTTTTTCTAATTCTATAATCATAATCAATAATTGAATATGGAAGGATATATTAAGTGATTCACTAGGGTTCAACTTGATTTGTTTTCTTACATTACAAATTTTCATTAAACCAATAATTTTCAATTTTAATTGGTTTTGACAATTGTCAATAATCAACAATATAACTTGACCACACCATATCTCATTGGATATAGTAGCTCAATTCCTCATTTCATAGTCATAATTCATATATTTTATTCTTGCTTATCATATCTTAGAGTTTGGAAAGCATATAACCCATGTTGAACCCTTAAATGTCATGATTTTTTAAGAAAAATTAATTATAGTTGATTATATATTCAATTATGGGAATCTTGGAAATAACTCTAGATATTTATCTTGACTATATAGTCAAGTAGCTGGATTTAGAGACAAATCCAGGACTCAATAGTTAACTATATAATGAAAATGAAAAAAGAAATAATAGTGTTGAGTGGGCTAAAAATTTTAAAATACAAATATTTTTTTGTAATTTTAATTTTTTTAAATATATATATATGGACTTCACAAATTACAGAGATTTTATATATATATATATATATATTCTAAACAACTTATGTTTTAAAATTTTTAATTTTTAGTATAAAAATAATAAAATACATATTTATACATTTAAAAAAAAACCGTATCTAACCATAACCTTTCGTTAGGATATGGAATTAGTATGTCATTAAGATTTCATTATATTATATACCACTAGATAATAAAGTATATTAGTTATATATGTGTGCGGTCATGGGGAAAAAGCCAATGCCATATTATATCATACAATTTACGTGACTCTATGAAACGTTAAAACATTTTATGAAAGAAAATTACCTATTGAAATATATCGACGTCAGATGAATATACTACAACTGCAGTTGTATTTAAGGATAAGAATTATAATTTGCATAATAAATAAATTAATTTATAATTTATTAATTTAATCAATAAATTATAAATTAAATTTTAAAGATATTTTACGTATTAATTTATTATAAAAAATAAACTCTGATTTAAAGGATATTTTACAATTAGTTGTTTGACCGACTTTTGATTAATTTATGGACATTTAACTAATTGATCAATTTAAACAATTATTTCAATTATTTTAGGCATTTCATTTAATTATTTTAATTAGCTAATTGGTCTCCAATTAGCCATTTTGAAAATGTTGGATTTCCCAACTTAACATTTTCAATTAGTTGATTTATAAATAATAAATAAAAATATATAATTACCATATTTACAAGAAAAAGTTTAACCATTTAAGCATTGATCATTTTTAATTAAAGGTGTATAAATTTAATATACATTAGAATATATAGTTCTTCATAAATAAGCAATTATTTAATTTTTAATTATTTAAATTTATATAATAAAATTAATATACACTGATAAAATAAATATTACTATATTATATAATTATTTAATAAATTTAAATAATTTTCACTTTAAAAAATTAATAAAATTAATGTATACATATATATATATAATATATCTACAACCATTTTTTTAATTCATCGTTTGGTCCAATTTTCAAAATATTACTTACATAGTAAGGAATTATTTAACATAGAAAACATTATAAATAGCATAGCTATTTTTAATCAAGTTATATTTTTATTAAAAAATATGATGATAAGGAAGATATTAATAATATAAAAAATAGTATAATTATTATGATATATAAATGGTATATTAAAAATTTGATATAAAATAATATACAAATACCTAAATATATTTATTACTTCAAAAGTTTAACAAGTATTATAAAATATAGCAATTTATTTTTTGAAGAATAATTTGGTAAATAATAAACTACAATAATATATTTTTAGAAGAAATTTTAACTTAATAAGTAATATATAAAATTTCAAATATGATTAAAGTAAAATAATGTACTCAAATAAATTATAAAATATATTTATATCCTTATATATTATTTTACTTACAAATAATTAATAATAAATAACTAATTTTACTAAATATTTTTATTCAATTAGCTAATATTATTAACTTGTCAATTTGTTTAATATAATTAACTATTAGCTAATCACTAATATAATTAATTAATTACTAAACAAAACCTATGACCTTATTTAGTAACTAGTTGATAGTTGTAACGATTAACTGATTTGATTAACTGTTAGCTGATAGTTAATTATTTTACCTGATTTAACTAATTGATTACATTATTTATTTGAATAAGAATATTTGATAAAATTGATTATTTATAATTAGTTATTTATATGTAAAATAACATATAAGGATATGAGCATATTTTATAAATTATTTGAATATTTTAAATTATATTAGTAGATTAAATTTTCTTATAAATAATATATCATTTTAATTTATTATATATTAAATATTTTTAATATTAAATTAATATAATTTTTATAATTATTAATTTTTAAAAGTAATAATTATAAATATTTAATTATAAATATTTACTTTTTATAAATATATATAAATAAAATATAATTAAATATATAATTATAATAAATAAAATTTAAAATTATTATATTAAAATTATTTAATTATAACTATTTATTTCTTATAAATGAAATTAAATAACTTTAATTTAATAAATAAGTGCAGTAAGGACTACAACCACTTTTCTTTTTAATTGAGAGACTACGACTACTTTTCTTTTTTGCTAAGAGATTATGACTGCTTTTCAAAGTAAAAGGTGAAATATTCAGTTTGGGGAGAAGGGCAAACTGGGCAACAAAATTTACAAAAGGTAATAGCTGAATGGAAATGTTGCATATTGCAACATTTCCAAAAATAACATTTTAATGGGCAACAACTGGTCCAAATAGCTACTCACCAAACGATTGTTTCAATTGAAAATCAATCAAATAGCTAAAACTTAGTCAAACAAGCTAACAGTTTTTTAAAATGTTATTTGCCAAACACAGCCTATAACTTACAAGTTCATAGCCTTTAATTTTTTTTCAAATTTTTCCTTAGTTTTTTTACTGATTTACAACTCACACACTTAATAAATAACTATATTCTTATTTTAAATAATAGATAAATAAAATTAATTAAATAAGTAAGTAAATAAATATATAATATCATAAATAATTAAATAAAAATAAATAAATATATATACATGTGATGTCATTGTTATACCTTCTTTAAATTATAATAAATTAAAAATTATTTTTTGAGAAAGAATACTTCAAGTAATCAGTAAATTTGATTAAGTTTAAAATTTCATATGTGAAATATGAAATAAGATAAAATCGATAAAATTAAGACTATATAAATATGAATTTGATGAAAAATTAATGAGGAAAATATATTAGAATTATGAAGTATAAAGTTTTGAATTGATATAAGTAAGTGTATAAGTATAAAAAAGGTTTAGAAGCATTTTTTCAAAAATATCCCTAGAGTTCTAACCTATATTTTAGCCCCCAAGCCCTAACCCATCTCTTATTTCCTCATTTCTCAACTTCTTTCAAATCTCTCTATACAATCTCTACTCTATTCTATCAATTAAGTAAGGAAAACCTTCATTTTTCTCAATTTCTTCATCTAATCGAGAACATTGCTTTCATAAAGAATCATCCTTATTTCTTTATGATTGATGAAGAGATTTAAGGCTTAGATTTGTTAGAAATTCTAAACCCTAATTTTAAAATACATGAATTTTGATGTGATTAGGGTTGAGAGATCCTCAAACTAACTTTCTAGCATCCTATTCCATATAAGGTGAGTGGATAATGTAGCTAAATTTATGAATTTTGTGGTTATATAATGATATTAATGAAATATGAGTTATTTTGTAATTTTGCTTGAATCTAGTTTATTTTGATATGATGGAAGTAATGAATGTTAGAGAGAGGTAATATGTTAGATAAATATATTGATGGTTATATTAAAGTTTAGTGTTTAATATATGTATTTCAAGTCGGATATATAGTAAAATTTTCGTAAAAAAACTGATATTTTCATGTGTAAATTAATTAGTGAATCAATTTTAGGGGTCTAGAGATGAAACTTAGTTTCAGAATCAAGTGATCAATCAATTCTAAAAGTTCAAAGGTGAAACTGGAATGGGTGAATCAATTCATAAATCTAGAATTTTTATGCCAAATTTGAAGAGGCATAACTTCTTTATCTTGCATCATTTTAAACAAATTACCTATCATTTTAAATGTAATTAAGTCCACTTTCAAAAAGAATTAGTTTTAAATCAAAATCTTATGTATATTAGTTTTAAATCAAAATCTTATGTATATTTTGAGATATCATTAAAAAAGTAAATAGAGGTAAAAAACTTAAGATTTAAAAAAATGAGTTTTTTATATCTATCTTCTAAAAGGCATAACACTTTTAAATCTTGATTGATGTAGGTGAGTAAGTAGTTATGGAAAGTTAATTGAATCTACTTTCATATAAAATAAATTTTACAAATAGTTTTTTCATGATTTTTGAATCATCCATAAGACATCATTCAAATATTACAATGATAGTAACCTTATAGTTAACCATACATAATTGATTTTGTGTTTTCATGATTTATAAGGGTCCAACATGAGGTGTTTGATCCTTAAACATAAAAAATAAGTATTTTATGATATTTATATAATAAATACATAACGGGATAATCATAAAATGAGTAATATTAATATTTATAAATTATCCTTGTGAATTATGAAGTAGGACAACGGAAAAATTATGAAAGTGGAATACTTAAGAATGCTTGGAGCAAATGGACATTGCCAAATGAGTGTATGTCTATTTTAAGAAATTTTTTACTTAATTTTCCTACACTCTATTTGTTCTATATACTACGATAATATGTTATAAAACTAAGAGAGTAAATGTGTGTAAATGTATACCCTCATTATGAATGAGTATGAAAAATTTATGATCTTGTTTGCTTTTCATTATGATTAAGATAGTGCTGTGTAATGGTGCTTCTAAAGCATCATTTGTTTCTTGTTAATTATTATTGATTGGCCTTTTGTAAATGATGCAATGAAGGCATTGTATGGGTTATTGTTTAGTTATGATGAATGTATGATTTAATTGAGATTATGATTGTAATTGTGATTATACTTGACTTGTGACCACAAATGAGAAATGTAGAGCTACCGTTTTGACAATTGGGTGTGTTTGTAACCAAATGTGAATATGTTTGAAGTTATGCTATTATGAATGAGGATGATTGTGATAGTGAATTAATCACCTTGTATTGTGGCTAAATTGAGATCGAGATACTATAAGATGTAAAATTTATAAGATATATATATATATATATATATATATATATATATATATATATATATATATATATATGATAATATGATTTAATTTGTGCTGCTAGTATACAAATGGTACCAATGTGATAAAAATAGCTTGGAGCTAGATATGAGAAATGTGATCAAGTGACTTTATTAAGGTAAAATTAAAATATTATAAACCGAATGTATAATTTCGTGAAATGATATAAATAGGATTTTTTTAGCATAAAATTCTAATAATTTAATTATCTTATACTGGATTTAGAAACGAAGAGAATCCTATTTTATTATCATATTCTAATTATCTGACATAAAACTGATAAGATAAAGATTTGATGCTCTATAATGATATACTAGTATCCTTAGCGTAAACTAATATCTTAAAAATCTAATGTTTTTGATGCTTAAAGTTTTAAGCAAATACTCAAAATATGTTATTTGATTTCTTTAAAATTGAGATTTTGGCCTTCTTTGATCATAAAACTTTAATATTTTGATTATTTTATACTTAACTCAAAAAGTCCTTATTTATGAAAATATTTAATTTCTTTACAATAATTTTGAAAATATAAGAGAGTGATATTATAAGATAGTAGATTGTTATGAATAAAGTTTGTTGAGAGCCTTGCATTTTAATATTTTATTCATATAGGCTTGATTCCAAACAAATCATTATGTAAAGATAAATTTTGACTTTAAAAGCTAACATTGGAGAAACGTAAGAAGTTGATGACCTATGTTATGACTTGAACTTGAAATTAGAATATTTGAAATAAGATAAGTAATGCTCTTATATTTATAATTTATCATTATAAGTGGTAAAATAGGAAGAGAGTGAAAGACGATTATTGATGTCTTGGAATGTTTAAAAGTGAGTAGATGTCATTAAGTGAGGATGTGTGTGTGTGTGTGTGTGTGTGTGTGTGTGTGTGTGTGTGTGTGTATGGTTATACTAATTGAGTGTTATGTGTTATAATTTATCAGTTCCTTACTAGCTAAATAAATCATAGATATGTTCATGCATGGAATTAAGTCTATTCATAGTTAGATAGTTTAAATCCCCATGGTTATGATTGCCTACTTGGTTGATGTGTCATCCAAATAATGGCATTTATGTTTTATGAAACAACAGGTTATGAATGTGTATATGAATTAAGTGGTTATAAATTAACCATGCTTAGAGAGCATGGTGATATTGCTGTTGATTGTGGATTGATTGAGATCGAGCTTATATTATTGCTTATATATTGGAAAATGTAATATGAGTTATATTAGAATGTAGATGATTATTGTAACCATATGAAAGGGCATAGAGGTGTTGCTATATATATATATTGTCATATGCTTTGATATTGTACTGTGATGATGGAACGGTTACTTTATGTTGATACTACATTAAGATTATAATATGTAGAGCTTAAGCTCTAGTGTATATTCTATGTTGTGAATCATGCCATGAGTGGTATTGAAAATTGTAAAATGTGATAGGGGCCATGATGTAAAAATTGGATGGGAAATTTCTAGTAAAAAAGTGGATAGGGTATAAGGTTAGCCTAGAAGGAATAAGGATGAAAAGGCGAATAGGGTATAAGGTTGAACTGGGAGTTAAAAGATAAATGTATGTTCTTAGTATATATTGTTCTTCATTATGTTGTAAAAATGGAAATTTAGTTATCCTTGAATGTTTCTATTAATATAATAATATGATGACCTGGTTATGATTAAGCCTTAATGGTTATTTGAGAATAAGACAATTGGCTATGATTGAGTTCTTCAAATGAATTGGTATTTGAAACTATGAAACAACAAATGACTATGTATGAAATAGTATGTTTAGGAGCCTTACTCCACTTGCATTATTGAATTGACCTTTCTCTAATATTATAATTGAATTGAGTGAACGTGGAATTGTGAAGAACCTTTTTTTAGCTTCTATTGTTTGTGCATACATGATTGTGGATACAAGCACAAGTATGAAAGTTTGACTATTAGATTATTAAATAAGGTAAAGTGTCAAGTATGAGTATTGGAAACTAACTGGTAGTTATATTATGTTGCTGTTGGAACTAATGGAAATCATTTACAGATGATGTTTTCTTTTATAGATATACATTCACTAAGATTGTAAATCCTATTCTTTTCTTTAATATTTTCAGAATTTAATTTGAGAATATTGAATTGTGAGGCTTATATGAGAGTCCAAGGTAATCTAAGAAAACTTGATAGTTAAGATTGAGTTAGGATTATTTAGAATCAAATTCAAGGATTAGAGATAAAGACAAGTTTGATTATATGTTTAATATATTATATTGTTTATCTGTATATGCATTTTTAGCTTGTTGTTAAGTCATATATAAAATAAGTTGTTTGATTTTGAGTTATCACAAAATAGAAAGATTTTTGTTGGATAAAATTAATATCAATAGTATTGAGGCTGGTGGAAACCGGATAACAGGATCTACGTTGATCACAATTGGACTGGGGTCTTGACAGTCATAAATTTTAATTAATTATATTTTAAGTAATTATATATTTATTATAAATAATAATTAAATAAAAATTATGTAAGTAAATAAATATGTAAAATTATAAATATAATTAATTAAATTATGGGTAATTATATTTTTATTTTAAATATTTTGATTACGTTAATATAATTTATTTTTCAAATATATGAATAAATTTAATTTAATATATATTTATATTGACATATCTTTTTATGTAATTTTATATTTTTTAACTAATTTAACAACCAACTTTATAAAATAATTCTTTTACAATCAATTATTAGTTATTAGTTTACTTATCAATTATTTGTGTAAAACAAAACTAAAGTTTACATGAAGATTACCTCAAGCAAGAAATATTGAAAAGAAACTTAGGGAGGTTTTGGTCCAAATTTTCTAGGAAAACTTTAAAAATAAATTTAAAAATAATTGAAAATTTTGAAATTTTCTTGGCAAGCTCTTTGAATAATACATTCTAATATTGGTTTTACTACTTCCATTTGTATTTTAGTAAATAAGATTTATGCATCAAAATTCAAGAAAAAATAATACTAAAATTTTCAATATTACGTTAGAACTAAAAATATCTCTCCTAATGGCCTTCATTTTAACATCTCTAATATAAAAAATTTTTATTTTATATTATTTTATTTTTGTTTCTTTTTTAAATAAAAGGGGTCTAAGCCAAAAGAAAGAAAACTACATCGATCTAGGGGTAAAAATCCCAACAACAACACAAAAATGAATACTATTTAAGCCTATATGAGGACTATCTAGAATTTGCATTCCAATACCATGTTGCAGATTATAAAATGTCAACTAATCTGCACATTTGTTTCCTCAAACAAGAATGAATAATATTAACCCTCCACCTTTGTTTAAGTAACGAATGACACCTCAGCAAAAGAGCTTGATGCCTAATATGGGAGAGATTATCTTTGGTCACTAAGTCAACAATAATCTTTGAACCTGTTTCCGATATAACTTTTTTGTGATCCAGATCCCAAGCTAAACATAGACCATAAAACACACTTGATAGCCCTGTAGCTAAGGAGGAACATATACCCAAATCGTAAAAGAAACCACCCGTCCATTCCCTTTCATAATTACGAACAATCCCACCACATCCTGCTAACTGAGGGTTAGATTTACAAGCTCCATCTATATTTATTTTAAGCCAACGTTCTAGAGGACTCATCCAACTCACTTGAATAAGTTGGGGAGATGAGGGCACTTCCTTTCCCTCTAGAAATGCACAAGCTGTTCCTTTAGCTAAATGTGCAATATAATCTTTTGTATCCTCAATTTGCTTAAAATTAGCATCAAATACGATTGAATTTCTCTATCTCCAAATACACCATAAAGCAATACTTCATACAATATCGTAGTTCACTTCCAGATTATCACCCATATTTCTGAGAGATTAACATTAAAGCATTCGAAACCCACCAAGCCCCCCTCCAAAAAAAAGCTCTCTTTTCTTTTCTATCCAACAGAACCATCCAGAATTTCCTCGTACCATCACAATCCCTTATAGCATGCATTAGAGTTTCTTCAGCCCTGTTACGACATATGCAGATAACCGAACCTAAACCCCTTAGATACTGCAACCTATTTGTGATGAGGCCATTGCGGCAGCATTGCCACAATTTAACACATTGGGCACTTGGAAGATTCCATATCCACTTCCATACACCAATTCCCGAGTAATCAGCACTGTGTCACAACGAGTCATATACTGATTTGACCGTAGAGGACCCATTTTTTCTCAGGTTCCACAACATTTCATCCTCACCCATAGAGAGAGAGTAAAAGGAGGGATAGCTAGAATTCTATTGACCGTCCTCCAAAGGCAGTAAGTTCTATAAAACTGTCACCTGTCAGCCATCTATTCATTAAGTCAGGCGCCATGCTATGTTTAATGGCTTTAAGTATGGCACCCACCACTTGGTCTACCAAGGGTTGATCATTTACCCACCGATCATATCAAATAAGGTATCCCTCCTATCATTAATTCGTTTGGAGACTTCTTTTAACACCACAGGCCAGAGCTTAGAAAGGTCTTTCTCATTACAACATTTTTAAAATACGTCAATGCTAAATTTAGCAACAGATAAAATATGGTTGCTTAAAGTTTAAATTAGTAACGGTTTTAATAGTGCTGCATTTTTTATGGGTTTAAGCAATGATTACATAGTAATTATTAAAATATTGTTGCCTAAAATTTAAATTGGGAACAATTTTTACGTTGCATTTTTTTAAGAGTTTAAGCAACGATTATTTGGTAACGGCTAAAATATATCATTGCTTAAACTTTAAATTGGCAACAATTTTTATAGTGTTATCTTTTTTTATGAGTTTAGATAATGATTATTTGGCAATAACTGAAAAATCATTGCTTAAAGTTTAAGTTGATGACGATTTTAACAATATTGTTACATTTTTTTAATGAGTTTTAGCAATTCTTATTTGGTAATGTACAAAAAAAAAATCATTGTCCAATATTTAAATTATGTTTGATATTATCAATTAATAATTAATTATACATAATTTATTTTTGTTCAAATGATATACAATATAATCATTTTTAAAGATTAAAAATTAAAAGGACAATAAAATACACATAATTAATTATATCTATATCATTAACTTTTCTATTACTGCTAAAAAAATTCTAATTAATCGCAATTATATGTTCATTATTTAATTAATCTTATTCGCTAATCTAATTTTTCATCCTTTTTTTTACTAACAAATTCTTTCTTTTATATGGTGTGGTTGCAAGACTCTAAATCTTAATCTTTGTTTGATGCAAAAAGTTTAGTGCTCGCGTAAGCCTGCCTCCATTTTCCCCCATGATTAAAGAATCCCTAATTTCCCTTGTTTTTTTTCTCCTTATAAATAAAACCTAAGCTTGCCTAATTTTGAAACTTGACAAATTGGCTCAAACAACTTTATCAACTTCCAAACCTTAAGAATCGATGTTGAAGTGCCATCGATTCACAAACCTTGAAAAGTAGTTGCTACGTTGATTCATAAATCCTAGAGAATCAGTGGTGTGTCATCAACTTACAAATGCTAGGAATCATTGTTGACTCATAAATCCATTATGTTGTTTCTACCAAGTAAGGGTGAAGTGGATTTCAATTACTTAAGGTACGCTCATTCTTTAAAATAGCTACACAACTTGTACTAAAGCCCTTGTTGTGGAAATTTTAGGAAAAGAATCCTCTCTCATGAAATTCAAGTTTTAGGAATGAGAATCTAGTTGTGTCATATGGAATTTGGGTGTTCATGATAGATTGTGATAGTATTCAAATTTCTAGTTGATTTTGTTTATTTTTATGCCTAGGGGATGTTTGGTTTCCAAGTTAGTAAAAAATTGTTGGCTTGAGATTTACTTTTGTTGCATGCACTTTGGGTTTACTTTGAGTTTATGTTAATTTCTTGTTGCTTTGTTGAAATATTAGAAATTATAATATTGATTGTAAACTCTGTATCTTGGTATGGATATTTGATGCCATGGTTACCTTAATGGTTGAAGTCATTTTTGTATTGTTCAAAATATTGTAGTACTATTAATTAGAGCTTTTTTTCTAAATCTTTTCATAGTAACTCGTGGAGCATTCTCTAATCTTTTGATTATTGAAAATTCATGGGGTTTGGCTTTTATACAAGTTAACAGCCATTATTAAACATATTTATTTAGGTAGTATAAGTTCAGAGTCTAACCCATGCTTACATTCTCTTCTTCGCTCATAAAACATTTGTTTAAGTTGTCACTCTTTTCTGCTTTTATCCGGGGATGCCTTCTAACGAATAGAAATATGATACATGAAATTATACAGCATATATTCCTGTTTCTAGTCGTAAGGACATTTACTCCAAGTTAGTGTTATGTAAATTTGTGGAAAGATTTATTTTCCTACTTTGGCTAGTGTTCTCTAAGTTAGTATTCTTTTGTCGTTGGTTTGCCATTCGCTAGTCTTGATAGAAAACACAAATGTATCAAAGCAGAGTTTATGGTGCGGCTCGTATAGCTGCTACATAAATACAACATGACTTTGTGGGTTGACCATGGCCATTAAAATAAATAAAATAATTTTCCACCTTCTATTACATATGATCAAGGACCCATATATCTAATTTTATTTTTTAATTCTACTTTTATTGTTTTCTTTCAGATAATATGTTGTCAGATTTTTAGTTCTCTTAACAACATGGATGCAATTTAAGCCTAGTACAATTTGAGTTCGTTATGTTCATTTTTTTTGGTGGGGTTCTATTAAGCAAGGTGTCGAGAAAGGAGTTAGTGGAGAAATACCCAATTGTCACTATTCTTCAAGATTATAGGTTTTTTTTTTTTTTGGCCATAGATTATAGTTTGACTAAATCGACTGGGTTCTTTGATAGGCTCATTGGAAGAGTATGAGGTATCATACAACAGGGCTATTGTCGCCGAGCACATCCCCAGTTCATCATCTCTGGCCTATTGTGTGCTTTGATTTAGCTTCTTGCTTTTGATATGAAATTGATCATTTTTTTTGCTAGTTAGTTCTAAGACGAAAAAGAAGTAATTTCCAATTATAAGCTTCCGAATTCTCCCTAGTACCCATGATGGCAAGTTTATCTCTTTCATGGGAGTTACAGTAATGGAGAAACTGATTCCAAGGATTTCATCATGCAAACATGGGGAGTTGAAGGCTTGTTGTGAATTTTTCATTGAATTAGAGAAGCCTTTTTTGGATTATTTAAGGTAGTCATACTTGAGTGTTAATAGCAGGGCCATTACTCCTTTCTGAAAAAGTTTAAGTGGCGTCACTTAGGTCTAGATGGCTCTTGTCATGTTCTTAGGAACAAGATGATCAGTTAATCAATAATAAAAAGATTATATTTTATACAATATGAACTAAAGTTAAAGTATACTAGTAGGGACAAAACAATAGTATATTCATCACTGAGATATGACTTAAACAAAAGATCAGTGTACTCTGTTCTTATGATTGCATCATATATAGAATTAGCAAAATAAAATATATATTTATGGGATATAGGATTTTTAAAACTCTAGATATTTTTGTTTATTATAATCTTTAGTTACCATTAGTTTTATTGAGTCCATTTTGTATTTCACAAGTATTTTTTATTTTTATATTATTTAGAAATAGAATTTTGATTTTGATATCATATTTGTAGTTAAGCATTTTTATCTATTTTTCTACTTTTTCCATATATTTATTTAGTTATAATTATTTTCTTTTTCCAAATAATATACATTCCCTTATGAAGTTGACTTTCTTCTAAGATATGGCATTAGGTTCAAGATGATAACTTTTTTAATTTATTATTTTTAACTAACATTCTTGTTGTTGCTTAATTACTATATTTACTGAAGTGTGATGGATAAAAAAGTTAAAATTAACAAAGAAGGTCCAATTCCTCCCAAGAAAGAGTTAGATGTTCATAAAAAGATGAATTTTAAATTTCAAGCAAAGTCTAGTTCTGAGTTAGTTAAGAGTTTTTACTAATAAAGTCAAAAGTCAAATCAAGAATCTCAGGAGGAACATTTAAAGTTACACACCTCAATGAAAAAAGGAAAAAATAATGGAAGAGCAACTTGTTTGCAACAAGAATGCATTGATCAAGAAGGACTTTGTACAGAACTCTCCTAAATCCAAAGAAATGCAATGGAAAATGAAAATGGTCAATTGAGTCAACCACCTCTTGAAAAACTTTCAAATTTGTCTACATAAAAAGACTTCTATTCAACTTCTTTCAAAAATGTAAAATCATGAATTAATGCATCAATAAAAATGTAAAGAGAAAAAGTTAGGAAAATATCACAAGAAAAGTTAAAGACTAAACGTATGTGCCCACCATTATCAATTCAAGAGTTTCTTCAACTCATTGAGGAAAATGATCAAGGCTTAAATAAGTATATTTAGCCTCATCAAAGACAAGAAAAGTCCAAAAAAAAGCTTATGCTGAATTCAGTTAATCTTCCTCTCATTGTAAGGCCAATTCTAGTCCACTAAGAAAAAAGGTAAAATGAAACACTCTTCATTTTAATATTGCTAACCAACCATGTCCAAACAAGATTTCTAGTCAAGAAATACAACAAGAAGTTAGTGAACAGGCTCAACAAATTCGAAGAGATCAACATAGTGCGCCACAACCAAATTCTTCTACAGATCACACAAACTTGGAAGGTAATATAAACAATATAGCTCATTTTATTGTACTAAATCTTTTTCATAGTTTCATTATTTTCTTATCAAGGTTTGACCATACATATTATTTTAATGTAGGTTCTAAAATTAGAAGAACTAGAGGCTCTACAAAATGTGAAAAGATTCATGCATGAGAACTTTAAGATTGTGAACCAGTCATATTCAATTTTAAAGGACAACCTAGAGGACCAAATGATTGAACATTGAATGAGTTTAGCTTTTTCTTGGGCACACTAGGAAGAAATTCTCAGTACTACCCATTAGTTCACACTAATTGGAAAACAATTCTTTAGAATAATCTTGAGGACATGTGGAAATATGTTTATGTATAAATAGTAAAAATATTTTATTTATGTTTATAATATTCATTTAAATTTTTTCCTTTATTTTTTTAACTAATGTTATTCTCTATAATTACAGAAAAAAATTTATCATTCTAGATAATGCTAAAATCAAAAAATAGGTTTATGGAACAATAAGAGATTCTTGGAGATGCCATAAATGTAGAATGAAGAAGAAGCATTTTAAAAAGTATAACACTGATAAAAAGAGGTGGAAAAATTATCCCATGGATGTTCCAGATGGTCATTTCAAATTATTGCTAAAGTATTGGAAAAATACAAAAGTTTAGTTAACATCCTAAATCTAAATACCTTAAACTTTATATTCATTTATAAGTCTTCATGAAAATTTTTATTTGATGTAAACAATTAGTGAAAAGAATATTGAAAATATAGCACAATAAAAATACAACCATAGGGTTGGAACAAAGAGTTTTGCAAGAATTCGAGAAAATTTAGTAAGAATTCCTCAACATTCTTATTTCTAAATCCAACTTTCATATTTTTAAGAAATATATTACATTTACATTTAATCATTTTTTAGCGTGCTACTAAGAAAAACAATGAAGAGCTTTTTCAAGATGAAGTGTTTGTTGTAACTCATACAAGTACCCAAGGAAAAAGCATGAATTCATAAACTAACAACAAAATTGTAAACTCCTTAATGAATCTAGGATATTATTTTTGTTATAACTTTTTTCTACTTAATAGAATGATGTGTTTTTCTGGTTTTAACATGTTAATAGGATGAGCTCGAAAGTATTATGAACTCCCTAAGTAAAGTTTCTCTAAATGCTTTTCAACATGTATTTAGGAAAGAGAAGGCTACCCAATTTCATTGCTATGGGAGGGATGTGACACCTACTCCTTTGATGAAAGTAGAAGATATAGAAACTATCAATAAAGAACATAAGAAAAAGATACAAAGTGTGCAACAAAAATTGGATGGAGTATAAGATATTCTTCAAGATATTTTAAGGCAAAATCCTCACATTAAGGTGAATGAAAACATGCTAGCACCTATTATGGAGGGATATACAAATGATTCTGTGGATGAACCAAATGATCAAACTTTACAATCTTTTAAACTAACAAATCAATATGATATTTACAAGGTATTTTTTTAAATAAATTGAAATATTTATTTTATTACTAGTTATTAGTAGTGTATAAGACTTGATTGTTTATAATGGTAATAAATTAAAGCCTATAACATGTATTTTTATGATATTATTATAATGGTAGATACTTTGGTAATTAGATTTATATTGATAAAGTATAGAAGTAGTTTTTACTATTAGAAGGAGTAGTTTCCATGCTTGGTTTTTTTGTAACATTATACTTTTTATATTCTGATTTATGTTGGATTTCTTACTTCACCTTATAGATGGAAAGTTTTTATTGATTGTTTTCTTTGTAATATTATATTTATTTACTTGGTCTCCATTTTACTTACATTGAGTGGTAATAGATGTAATTTTTGATAATCTGAGTATTTATAACTTTTGTAAATTTTTCATTACTAATCTATTATTAATAATAACCTCACTCTTGCTTTTGGCATATGATGATGAAATTTTATTTTAGGTCTTCATTTGTTAACTTGTCTTTTGATTTTTAATATATAAGAATGAAATCAATGTATAATATAAATATTGTAGATTTATTTTATTTAGTATTTCATTTTTCAAATGTTTATTAATTATAATATATATTACTTATTGCAGGAGATTTCTTTAAATGGAGATGATGCATTTGATGCTATAAACACGAATGATGATTTGGATTAACTTGATGAAGAAAATTGATTATTTAGTTATTTTAATAGTAGTTTGGAGCCTTTTGACTTATTTATGAATATTGACACTTGTTTTCTTCTTTCTTATTGAGAATATTGGTACTTCTTAATACTACATACTAAATGCATCTTTGGACTTATTTTGTCATTTTTTTCTTATTATATTTATGATATTTATAATTTAAAGATGTTTCAAATATGTAATCTTAATTCAATTCAACAAAATAAATTTCATAAAGAATATTGCTAAACTCTTTTTTTTAAATGTTACATATAAATTGATATTAAATTAAAATAGTTAATAATTATTTAATATTAAACTAATGTGTCTAAAAATTCATTATTATCATTGCGAGGTGAACTATGGTAGCAAAAAAAAGTGTTGTCATTAAAAAATTAATGATTTTTATAATTGATACCTTATATAAAGGTTCCTTGTTATATTTTTAAACAATGATTTTTTACCATTAGGTATTATATCTTAGGTAATAATTTTTTATTGTTACATATTATATTTTATGCAATGATTTTTTTGTTGTTGCTGATATATTTTAGGCAACAGTTTTTGCTTGTTACTTATTACATTTTAGGCAATAATTTTTGCCCTTTGCTTATTATACCATGACCAACGATTTTCCAATTGTCACTTATATATTTTAGGCAATAATTTATGCATGTTGCTTATTATATTTTAGGCAACAATTTTTTTATTGCTTATATATTTTAGGAAATAATTTTTCATGTTGCCAATATTTTATAAAAATCATTGCTTATTATACTTTAGCCACAATTTTTCACTGTTATTAGTAATTTTATGAAAACCATTGCTTAATATATTTTAGGCAATGGTTTTAAGAACCGTTTCTTATAGCATAGAAAAAACCATTGCTAAAAACAATAAGTTATGCTAGCAGATGCAACATCACAAAAACTATTGTCAAATCTTATGGCAACAATTTTTAAGGTTTTGACAAAGGTTTTTTAAGGTTGCCATATATAAAAAATGTTGTAATGTCTATAGATAAGAGTTTAAATTTTGAATATTCACACCTATAGACCAGTCCTATCCTTTTAAGGTATTAGGAAGACAAAAAAAATCCCATAATATTGTATTCATTCTTTTTTCATTGGAATCATGGCCCTAAGGTTGAATTGGATTGCATTATATAAATGAGCATAGAACTTAAAATAGATTGTGCTAAGATAATTCTTCCAACCATAAAAAGACACTTTTTTTTTTATCCAGATAATTTATTTTGGACTTTTTTAATAAGATAAGAATAAGTGTGATGTTTCAATCTTTTGTGGATAAGAGGAACTCCAAAATTCTGCTTAAGGTCATAAGTAACAATGAACTCACACTTCAATATGATGTTATCCCTTATCTTTGTTTTCACATTCCTAAAGAAGAAAATATTAGAATTAGCCTAATTTATTTTTTGCCCTGACATTTTAGCGAATCTATTAAGATAATCCCTAATTGTATTAATCTGATGGATTGAAGTCTCTCTAAAGAGAAAAAGATCATATACAAACATTAAATAGGAGATGCCTAGGCTATATCTACCAACTTTTAATGATTTCCAAAGTTTATCGTCCATAACCTTAAAAATTATATGAGATAGCTTATGTATGCAAAGTATAAATAAATAAAAAGAAAGGAGATCACCTTGCCTTAGACCCCAAGAAGGAATAAATTCTCTTGTTTGGCTACCATTTCAAAGAACATTAAGAGAAGTAGATTTGATGCATCTCATTATAAGATTCTTCTTTAAGCTAATTTGATGCAGGACTTCCTCTATAAAACTTTGATTCAATTAATCATATACCTTTTCTAAATTCACTTTTATTGCAAAGAAGCCTATTCTACCTCTTATCTTCTTTACAAAGTGGAACATTTTTTAAATAATGATAATGTTATCTTAGATATATCTCCTAGGAACAAAACTGGCTTGGAAAAGTAAAATTAATTAAGGAAGATACTACTTTAACCAATTAATAATGACTTTGGTAATACACTTATAAATAGGATTGCATAGAGAAATAGGCCTAAATTGATTGATAAATTCATATCCATCTAATTTAGGAATAAGATATATAAGAGTCTTGTTTACTTCATGAAAATCCTTCCCTTTGCAAACTTGTTAAATGAATTCAAAAATTCCTTGCCTAACTATGTTCCAACTTTTTTGGTAAAAAAGAAATAGGAAACCATTTTCCCTAGGAGCTTTCAACCTACTAATAGCAAACATCACCTTTTTGACTTCTTTGAAATAAAAATTTTAAGATAAAGTCACATTTTAGGAATCTAATAATACTGGATATAGCATAGTTTTATTGCTAGACAATCTATCCACTAAATTATCATGAAATAGATTTTTGTAGAAGTCAAAAGCTAAACTCTCTAAGTTCTCTTTATTCTGCACTTAATTCCCATCATTATTCCTGAGCATCTTGATTTTATTTTTTATTTCTTTGAATGATTGTCTTCGTGTGATAATATCTTGTATTTTTATCCTTTTAGGAATCCATGCAAATCTAGATTTTTTATGCCTTAAAATCTTTTCTTGATGAAAGAAAATATCCAAATCTTTTTGTATTTGGTACTCTAAATCTTTCAGATGAAAAGAAAGACTACATTTTGTTGCCTTTTGAATGCTTACTAACCTTGATAGGAATTTTATTTTTCATTTTCAAATATGACCCAAAATATTTTAATTCCATTCTTTTAGCATTGGGATTAAAATCTACTGATCTTCCACAATGTTATTACTTGCTTTCCATTTAAAAACTAAAAAAGTTAGAATTTTTCATATGTTAACTATACAATTTCAAAATGAAAATGGTTGATTCTCTCTGTCTCCTTGAGAGCTATAAAGATTCACAATAGTTGGATCGTGATCAAAACTAACTCGAGGAAGTATTTTCACAAAAGCATCACTAAAATTTATATGTCATTCCACATTACACAACACTCTATGAAGTTTTTCAAATAGTAAAGAGTATTTAGGATGTTAAAGCCCTTTCCACATGTATTGACTTCCTTTCATTTTCATATCCAAAAGATTGCACGTATTGATCCTATCATTAAAAAGTTAAGCCCTATGCTAATTAAACAAAGCACCTCTTTTTTTTTTTAAAGGATCACAAATATTATTAAAATCCTCTAAGACTAAACATGCCTAAACTATATTTTTACTAATTATCTCAAGTTTATTCCATGGAAGAGCTTTTGTGTCTGGATTAGGATTGACATCGACAAATGTGCAAAACTAACTATCTTGGTCGTAAGTAACTTTAAATGAACAAATTGAAAGTTCTCATCTATCACCTCTAACGACACTTGATTACTCCTTTATGCCACCGAAATAACCCTTTAAGAAACTATCACCCTTACCTAAATGCCACCTATCAAAACCAACCTTGCTAAAAATTTGTTTTACTCGCTAACTTGCTACATGTATTTCCATTAAGACACAAACTTCTGATAATCATACTGCAATCAAGTACTTAATTTATTAGCAAACTCTTTTTTACTTGCATTTCCATAATTCCAAACTAAAATTTTTCTAATCATAAAAATAAATAAATGAGAAAAAAGGCCATGAACAACATAATACCTAGGCAATATCCATTGCTTCCTCCTTATCATCCAATTCTTCACTTTGAACTATATTCTCCATTTTTCCAGTAGTCTCCAAATTCTCAACACGTTTGCCTCTGTCAAGTGGATGTTCATCCAAACCTACAATTGAATTGTTTAGACTATTAGCTTTTTTTGGAACAAACCATTTGAATTTTCTCTTAACTACTCTCCACTTCCATGGCTAATGGAGTTTCTAAAATGGGGGATAGTTATGTTGTATTCCATATAGAACCCTTATTCTTCTTTTCATTGATGCCATGCAAAGGTCTATTACTTTTTATGTGATGATTAACACAAATCAATGTATTCTATATATTATATTTATTAATAGATTAGTTATAAAGTTAGTTAGTTAGTTTAGTTTTCTTTCTTTCTGCTCCAGCTTCTTGTATGTACATGAACACTATAACTTAAGAGAACAGAGCAAATAATGAAATACTTTTCTAATTTTAAAATTATGATATAGTATTAGAGCCTTTTCATCCTTCCTTGACTTTTCTTTAGTTTTCTCAACAAGCAAACATAATTTTCTTTGCTGTTGCTTTTTCTCTCTTTCAGCAATCAGGAGCTGAAATTATTCCTTCCTTTTTTTTCTCAGTATTCTCTGCTGCTTTTTCTTCTCTCTTTAACAATCAGGAGTTGAAATTATTTTTTCTCATTTTTCTTTCAACATCTTTCCTACTTCTTCTTCCTCACTTCTTCCAATAATCAATAGTCAGAATCCTTAAGTTTTTCAGCTTATAAGTAATGGTGAATTTTTAGAAACAAGAAAATCTTCCTTCAAGTCCATTTTTTTTTACATCCTAGTGAGAATCTAGCATTAGTTTTAGTATCTCTAGCACTAGATGATACAAATTATTACTCATGGTCCAGAGCTATGAAGATGACTCTTCTCTTAAAGAATAAGTTCTTATTTGTGAATAGAACCATATATATTCCAAACAGAGATGATGCTATCTTTCTAGCATGGGAGAGATGTAATACAATGGTGTTAACCTAGCTGATTCAATCTTTATCTCCCATAATTGCTTAATTTGTTATATCTTTTAATGTTGTTACTGACATATGGAAAGACTTCAAAGATAGATTTTCCCATGGTGATGTAATAAAATTTTCAAATGTTCAATAAGAGATATTTTCCCTCAAACAAGGTTTTCTCAATGTTACTATATACTTTACTCTTCTAAAAACTTTATGGGATGAGCTACTTAATCTCATACTAATTCCAACTTGCAACTGTATTACAAAATGTAGTTGTAGAGCTCTTACAACAGTCAAGATCTACCAAGAAAATGATTATCTAATTAAATTTTTAACAGGGCTAAATGATACTTTTGCTCACATTAAATCCTAAAATTTTATAATGGATCCACTATCATCCATTAACAAAGCCTTTGCTTTTTAATTCAGCAAGAAAGACAATCTAGTTTAGCCACTTCTTTGCCACCTAAACTTACTATTTTTTTTCATCAATGCTAGATCTTCTTTAAATTTTTCTAACAAGAGGCCTACTTGCATACATTGTGGAGTTAAAAGACATACCATTGATAAGTGTTATAGAAAATGTGGTTTCCCACCTAGTTACAGATCTAGAGGGAAGCAAAGAATAAGTTCTTCTAATCATGTTGAAATACAAAATTCTAAACATGTCAATAGCTCTCTTTCACAGTCAAGATCAATTCACCCAATTGGCTTGTAGCATAATGAAACCTTAGGTGTGAATAATTCTTCATAGTCTCAACAGTAATTTACCTTCACTCAAGAACAATACATGAAGATTTTGGCCCTAATTCAGCCTTCTGGTATACAAGCAACTTAGGCCAACATTCTTACTGGCCAGTATGATGTACAATAGGAACAAGGTATGCATTTTTGCTATCTATCTAGTTATAAAATGCCAAAGAACACTACTATATGGATTTTATACTTTGGTGCTACTAACCACATTACTTGCTTTCTTGATATATTTGAGTCGTACATGCATATACAAAATTCTGTGGTTAAGCTACCAAATGGTAATCAGATTCATGTCTCTCACATTAGTATTATTAAGTTGAGCCTAACTTTAGTTTTATCAGATGTTTTATATGTGCCTAAATTTTCCTTTAACCTTCTTTCTATCAATAAACTAACTAAACAAACATCTTCCTTTTTGTTTCATTCAAATCTCTGTTTTATCCAGGACACTAAGGATTTGAAGATGATTAGGTTAGTGAATAATACAATGGACTATATCAATTTTTAATACCTTCCTTCAAGTTTCCAAACCATAATACATTTTCTAATACATGTTCTAGTTCTGTTGTAACTACAAATACTCTTAGTAACCTTTGGCATTATAGATTAGGACATGCTTCTATTTCTAGAATAAAGTTGTTACAAAATATAGACTCTAATATCCAATTTCAATGAAAGATCTCTATGATATTTGTCAAATTTTAAAATAAAGAAAGTTATCATTTCCTATCAGCACTTTTAATACACAATTATTTTGATCTTATATATATGGACATTTGGGGACCTTTTGCTATAGCATCCATTAATGGTCACCATTATTTTTTAATAATTGTTAATGATTTTAGTAGATATACATGGGTTTTTCTGATGAAATCCAAATCAAAAACAAGAACTATTCTTCAAAACTTCCATTAATACATTGACACCCAAATTTCTATCAAAATTAAATTAATAAGAACTAACAAACTAGAACTAATTGAACTAATTGACTTTGTAACTAATCTACTAATAAGTATAATATATAGAATACATTAATTGGTAGCTAAAGGATATACACAATAATCAAGAGTTGATTACTTAGAGACCTTTTCTCCACTGGCAAAAATGACTACCATAAGAACTCTTTTATCAATTATAACTACTCAAAAATGGTTCCTTTATTAGCTAGATATTAATAATGCATTCCTTCATGGTGATCTTTATGAAGAAGTATACATGCAAATTCCACCTGGATTCACCACTACAGTACCTAATTCTAGTTATAAGCTCTTCAAAAACTTATATAGTTTGAAGCAAGCAAGTTAACAGTGGACTGCCATTCTTACATAATCTCTCATTTAATGTGGTTTCACCTAATCACTTACTGATCCCTTTCTATTCATTAAACATACCACTGATGCCTTTACTGCCTTATTAGTATATGTTGATGATGTTATATTGGTAAGTAATTCATTATCTCAAATTTTAGTAATCAAAAGCTTTCTTCATGATAAATTCAAGATTAAGGACCTTAGTACCTTAAAGTATTTTCTTGGTCTTGAAGTAGCTAGATCCTTTAAATGTATTTTTCTTTACCAATGCAAATACGCCTTAGATATTTTAATAGACACTAGATTCCTTGAATGTAAACTAACTTCTTCTCCAATGGTTTTTTCTCCAAGCTCAATAAAAATGATAGTTCTCTACTCATTGATGTTACTTCTTATAGAAAATTAATTAGCAGATTACTTTATCTAACCAATACAAGGCCCGATCTTAGCATTACAATCCAACAGTTATCTCATTACCTTGACTGCCCTACCACCAATCACTTAATTATTGCTCATTGTGTTCTTTGATACATAAAAGGAAGTTCAAGTCAAGGTCTTTTCTTCCCTACCAATAATGACATCAAATTAAAAGCTTTTAGTGACGCAAATTAGGGTGCTTGTCTAGAACCTAGAAGATTTATCAATGGGTTTTATGTTTTGCTTGGTTCTTCCCTTGTATCTTGGAAGTCTAAAAAATAACAAACTGTATCTAGATCTTCTTTTAGAGCAAAATATCGAGCTTTAGCTTTTGTTACTTGTGAACTCCACTAGTTGACTTATCTCTTTCATGATCTTAGTGTTATTGCTTCTTAACCAGCTTCTTTATTTTGTGACAACAAGTCAACAATTTAAATTACTAAAAATTTAGTTTATCATAAGAGAACTAAACATATTGAGCTTGATTGTCACTTGGTCATATAAAAACTACAATCTGGGCTTATTTATCTTCTTTCAGTTCTATCAACTCATCAACTTGCTAATTTCTTGACTAAACCTCTCCTTATAACTCATTTCTCCTCTTCATTATCCAAGTTGGGCATCATTAATATTTATGCTCTAACTTAAGGGGGATAACACAAATCAATGTATTCTATATATTATGCTTATCAGTAGATTAGTTACAAAGTTAGTTAGTTAGTTAGTTTAACTAGTTCAGTTAGTTTAGTTTTCTTTCTTGCTACTCCAACTTCTTGTATATATATGAACACTGTAACTTGAAAGAATAGAGCAAATAATGAAATACTTTTCTGATTTCAAAATTCTAATAATGATTACGGGTGATTGGTGTCGAGTGCTGCACCACTTCAACTTGATTAGTTGTTAACTCCCTCACGGGCCTACATATGACTCCATTCAAGATTGAACCTTCACGAACTAATGCTATTTAATTTCCTTTCAATCTTTTGCCAACATCATTGACATCTTGGTCTTCTTCCTCGATAATATCTTTAGCCACCGCTTCACCCTGATATCTCGCCATCTTTTCTTCTTAAAAAATTGTATTGTTTAAAAATTCCAAACCCTTCCCCTTATTGAACTCACCAGCTTCACACTCTTGTTCTCCTTTCTTTTCTGACCTCTATTATTTTGTTGCACCTTCATCCATTTCCTAAATTTATGGCCTTGTTTCTTCATAATTTCCTTCAACATTTGATCTAGATCTTTATCAATTTGTGCATCACTAATCTCTATTTCTACAACTTCCCATAATCTGGGCAATGCTCTATAGGATATCCATACTTCCCACAATTAAAGCAAATTGTATGTAAGTTTTCATATTGGATGTCATATGTCTTTCCTTGAAATGAAAATTTAGCCAATAATTCTTTATAAAGATCAATCTCCACACAAATTCTTGCACACTTTCCCCCTGGCCTGATGCAACATATTTGTATCCATTTTCAAAGTCTTATCCATCCTATTTCTCAAGAATGTTAGAAACTTTTTTATCAAAACATTGAATAAATAATTCTGGAATACAAATTCACACAACCACCTTGTTGATAATATCTTCACTAGGGTCAAATTTTGGATCCCAAGTTCTTACACTACAAGAATCTTCATCTATATTTCGTGCTATTACTACATCAAATTTGAAATTTAAAGTTTTGTGATAAAATAAAAGTGAACAATAGAATGGCAGTGCATGAGTGTCCTTTTATAGGATAACTCGAGAGTTTGAATCTTTCTTTAACCTAAATTTTGAAAATTTATTATTTTGGACTTCATTAAAAAATTTTAATTATGTTTCTGACCCACTTCATTTTCTTTATATTCATTTATGTTGAAACCTTAGCGCCTTTTTCCTCTATTTCAACTAGTTTTTTTTCTTTGAAAGCTATTCCAGTAATGCTAGCCAAAGCCATTCCACTGCCATCAGAAAACCCTCACACTTTTTTCCCTTTCATTTTGGCTAGCCACCAAATGTCGCACCAAACAAATCCACTTTGACCTAATCCAAGTCCTCCCCTTCCTACCCATCTAGTTAGTTTTCTTTTTTACTCTTTGAACTTTCACTTAATTTATTTTGACACCCAAATTAAAACAAAATTAATAGGAAAAGAAAATCCAAGATCATTAACAAATGCTTGCATTTGTTATGGCATGACTTCAAGGGCTAGAATTATGGCTATGGAGCTTCAAAACAAACACCATCACCACTCAATACCAAAAGCAAATCAATTTCACTCCCTTATCTTAGCTCTCTATAACATTAAGTCTGCCGCATCTCGGCCTTTCATTGCATCCTAACTTTTTCTTGTTGGAAATAGTAAATTTAAATAGATGAAAAAGTGTTATTCATGTACTAGAAAAGTGTAATTCATAGTTAATATATTTAGATGTATGTGATTTATGTATTATAGAATACATGAATATGATAAGATTAAAGTTACTTAGTAAGTTGTATTAGTATTAATGAATTAAAATTTAAGGGTTATTTAAAGTAGTATATATAGGTTAGGTATTTATAAATATTGTAAAAGTGGAGTTTGATATATATATTTTAATAATAAATATACTCTTTTTTTAGTATCTTTTTGAGTAGTTATTGATACTAATATAATATTAAAAAAATTCATGATATTCTCTTCCTCCTAATAAAGTGGTATCCAAGATTAGTTAATCAATATCAACTTCTAAGTTACTTTTATTATAAAAAAGGAAAAACTTATTTAAGATGGCTATTTGCATATTATGATACCTCCAAGCTTCAAGAAAAAAGAACTTGTTGAATGGATGTGGGTTGTGAGCCAAACTCCACAAGAAAAAGAAGATAAGAGAAGTCTTCAAAGGATAGTGAGGTTGAGAAGAAAACCTCTAAAATATTCATAATAGCAAAAAAAAAAAAAAATGAAGAATGCAGAATGAAGAGCCTCTTATTGTGACTATTTAATTTAAAACACCACTCATGAAGTTATTAGAAAATTTAAATTTACCACTATCAAAGTATGCATGTGACAAGTTTGGTACAAATGATGAACTAAGTTTTTTAGCAAAATTTATAATTAAAGATAAATTTGGAAGGCATGAATAACATGAAGTCAAGGCATACATAAAGAAAAAAAGCTAGAAATGAAGTTGCTCTGGGTGTGATAAGGCATTTGAAATATTTTTATAATATTGTTATTAAAGATATGAATGAAAAGGAATTAGATGAAGTAAAAAATGATTTGGAAGATTTGAAAGATGCTAATGAGGAATTAAGGAAAAAATTTGATGAAGCCATTGATAAGTTAAAAGGATTGAATACCAAAATGGAAGAAATCAAGTTTGAAAAATCTAGAAGTAATGAAAATGTGTTGTTAATTCCAAGAAGACAAGTTTTTACAGTGCAAGATTTTCTTTCTAATTGTGGTCCAAGTCATCACTAATAATTAAAAAAAAGAAAATATTTAAATTTAAGGGGAGATGTTAGAAATAGTAAATTTAAATAGATGAAAAAGTGTGATTCATGTACTAGAGAAATGTGATTTATAGTTAATATATCTAGATGTGTGTGATTTGTATATTATAGAAGACGTGAATATGATAAGATTAAAGTTGCTTAGTAAGTTATACTAGGTATTAATGAGTTATATTTTAAAGGTTGTTTAAAGTAGTATATATAGGTTAGGTGTTTATGAATATTGTAAGAGTGGAGTTTGATATATATATTTATAATAAATATACTCTTCTTGAGTAGTTGTTGATGTCAATGTAATATTGAGAAAATTCATGATATCCTCTTCCTCCTAACAAAGATGTTGGAAATAGTAAACTTAAATAGATGTAAAAGTGTGATACATGTATTACAAAAGTGTGATTCATAATTAATATATCTAAATGTGTGTGATTCATATATTATAGAATACATAAATAAGATAAGATTAAAGATGCTTAGTAAGTTATGTTCAATATTAATGAGTTGAAGTATAAAGGTTATTTAAAGTAATATATATAGGCTAGGTGTTTATGAATATTGTAACAGAGTAGAGTTTGATATATATATATTTTTATAATAAATATACTCTCTTTTCTTAGTATCTTCTTAAGTAATTGTTGATACTAACGTAATATTGAGGAAATGCATGATATCTTCTTCCTCCTAACAAAGTGGTTTGTTTTTCTTAGGAGGAAGAGGATATTTTTTATTCACTTTCTATTTCTAATTGTTTCATACAAAAATTAGCTTCCACTAAATCACAAGCAGAAGGGATTTATATAGGCTCACAAGATAATTAAATTCATATCTCTTTATTTATTGTCTTATACAGGAATCACACTTATCTAGATATATTAACTATGAATCACACTTTTCTAGTACATAAATCATATAAACTTATTCAAAGAACTTAGAAATACTAAACATATGAATCTAGAAATTTTAAGAGTCTTAAATTATTAATTTCAACATTCCCCCTAATTTGAGACTCTTTCTTCACTCCGAGCCATGACCATAGCCTCTGAAAATCTTCAAACTTAAGTGGCTTTGTAAAAATATTCGCAATTTGATCTTGAGTCTTCATATACTTAAGCCTCATTTCTTTACTAATAATATGCTCCCTGATGAAATGAAATATTATATCTACATGCTTGCTTCGATTATGAAATATTGGATTCTTAGTAAGTGCAATAGCATATTTGTTGTCAATGCAGATCTCTGTTGTTTCCTCTTATAGCATAAGAAGTTCTTTCGATAATTGTCTTAGCCAAAGAGCATAACAAACACAACAAGTTGTTGCTATATATTTAGATTCACATGATGGGAGTGTGATAATAAGTTACTTTTTTGAATTCCAAAAGATTGTATAATCTCCCATAAAAAAGATAAACCCACTCATACTCTTTCTATCATCAATATCTCTAGCAAAGTCACTATCATAAAATCCTATAAGCTTGAAATCATTGGAAGAAATGTAATGTAAACCAAAGTTAAATGTACCTTTTAAATAACGAAGAATTCTCTTAGAAACTTTCATGTGAGTGGAGGTAGGAACTTCCATAAAACGACTCACTAGTCCAACTGCATCAAGAATATCAAGTCTCGTAAAGTTCAAGTGTCTCAAGCTTCCCATAAGACTCTTGAAAAGAGTAGGATTTTCCTTTTCTCTTTCTTCAAAATTTGATAACTTCATTCTAACTTCCACGAGTATATTTACAAAGTTACAATCAAGTATTTTGTATTTCTTTAATATTTTCTCACATATCCCTTTTCAGTGATGAAAATGCCTTCCTTTTGCTTTACTTCCCAGACTAAATAGTGTGACATGAGCCCCATATCATTCATCTCAAATTCAACTAACATAGTCTTCTTAAATTCTTCAAATAAGATTGGATTATTGCTAGTGCAAATGATATCATCCATATAAAGACATAATTAAAATATATCCATTATCATGAGATTTAACATATAAAGCATACTCATGAAGGCAATGAACAAATCCATTATCTTGAAAGTATTTGTCAATCCAACTATTCTATGTTCTTAAAGCTTGTTTCAATCCATACTAAGATTTTTTTAATCTTAAAACTTTACCTTCATATTCTTTAACCTCATAACCTAAAAATTGCTCAATATAAACCTCCTCTTTAATATAACTATGTAAGAAGGCCATTTTCACATCAAGTTAAGAAATTTTCCATTTCATTTGAGCCATTAATGTAATGAGAAGATGAATAGTCTCCATTCAGGAAACGGTACAAAAACTTCTTCATAATTAACTATTTATTTTTGCTTGTAGCCTTTAGTAACAAGCCTTGCTTTATATCTCTTTATTTCTCCATAAGCATTCTTCTTCATCTTGTACACCTATTTGACTCTAATAACTTTATGACCTTTAGAAAGTGTTGTTAATTCCCAAGTTTCATTTTTCTTCATTGCTTTGATTTCTTCATCCATGACTTTTCTCCATTGGTAATCATTTATAGCTTCTTCAAAATTCAAAGGCTCACTATCTGCAAAAAGGCAAAATAAATCAATAGGTTCAATCAAATCATATAAATCAATAAGACTTTTTATTTTTCTTGGCCTTTTACTTGAGCTTTTTATAGATGATGGTGATGTCTTGTTAGTTGGAGCTGGTGAAGAAGGTGGGGTTGTTGGTTGCATTAGTGCCTTGGACTTATCTTCTTCAAAATATGGAAGAAAATCATAGATTCTTTCTTTTTAGATTTCCCAATTCCATTTTCCTTCTTCATTAAATTCAATATCTTAACTTATTATTACCTTGGCATTGTTTGGGTTATACAATTTATAGCTTTTGGAATATGAATCATAACCAATAAACATATGTTTGACATTTCAATCATCAAGGTTGGATCTTTCTTGGTGTGATACTTGAGCATATGCAATGCTCCTAAAAACTTGTAAATGACTGACATTGGGTTGTACTCTATTCCAAGCTTCTTAAGGAGTTTGATCTTTAATATTTAATGTTGGTGAGCAATTGAACAAATTAACAGTATAAGAAACAGCTTCAGCCTAAAACTCTTTTAGCATACTTTTGGCTTTCAACATGCATTTAGTCATGTTCAAAATGGTTCTATTTTTTCATTTAGTTACTTTATTTTGTTGTAGCGATCTTAAAATAGTCAAATGATGGCAAATTCTATTATTTTCATAATATTTATTGAATTCTTTGGAAGTAAATTCACCTCTTTGATCAGATTGTAAAGCTTTGATTTCATAGCCACTCTCTTTTTTTACAAGAGCCTTGAAATTTTTGAACACAATAAGAGCTTTCGATTTTTGCTTTAGAAAATAACTTTCGATTTTTGCTTTAGAAAATAAACCAACTCTTTTTACTAAAATAATCAATAAAGAGTATAAAATGTTTACTTTTACCAAATGAAGGTGGATTGATTAGCCTATACATGTCAACATGTACAAGTTGAAATGGCTCAATGGCTCTAAATGAGGCTTCTTTTGGAAAGCTCTTTCTAGCATGCTTTCCAATAAGACATGCTTTGCATAATTGATTGGGATGCTTTTACAAGAGCTTTGAAATTTTTGAATACAATAAGAGCTTTCGATTTTTGCTTTAGAAAATAACTTTCAATTTTTGCTTTAGAAAATAAACCTAACTCTTTTTACTAAAATAATCAATAAAGAGTATAAAATGTTTACTTTTACCAAATGAAGGTGGATTGATTAGCCTATACATGTCAACATGTACAAGTTGAAATGGCTCGGTGGCTCTAAATGAGGCTTCTTTTGAAAAGCTCTTTCTAGCATGCTTTCCAATAAGACATGCTTTGCATAATTGATTGGGATGGTTGATCAAAGGCATTCCTTTCACCATTTTCTTTTCTCTCATGGCCTTAAGTACTCCAAAATTCAGATGACTAAATCTCATATGCCAATGCGATGTATCATCTTGCACACTAGACTTCAAGCACTTTGCTTTAATTATCTTAAGTTTCAAAATGAACATTCTATTTCTTAACATAAACACCTTAGCAAACAAATTAGCATTTTGATCTCTAAATCACAAACACTTATCTTTCATGAGAATTTCATAACCTTTTTCAAGAAGTTGGCCCAAACTTAAAATGCTATTTTTTAATTTAGGCATATAGTACACATCAGTAATTAACTTATGACTACCATTATTAGAAGAGATAAGAATTGTACATTTACTTTCAATTTGAACTTTTAAAAAATCTCCAAAGGACACATTGCCTTTCACCTTTTGATTTGGCGTAATAGATTTTTCTTTGTAATCATACATGTGATTGCTTGCTCCATGATCTAGGTACCACAAACTACTAGCACCATTTTCTTCTTTTAATGTTAGCAACAAAGTTGACTCCTCAATTTCTTGCTTTTCATCTACAAGATTAGCTTTTTCTTCAACATCACTAGTTGGACTATGACATTCCAAGAATAATGATAAGATTATAGAATACAGAATATAAAATCTGGTTGCATTGGTGTTTCGGACTTATCTTCTACGATCTTCAATCTACTTATCTCGTTAACCCACCTTTTCCAAACTAAGTTCCAAAAATGGACAATAATCCTCACTCCAATGACGGTGCAAGTCCTAGGTACAAATTTATATTGATGGTTCAAAAAATTAGACGTTGATAGAGTTGGTTAGTGAAACCTTTGTCCTTACTAATTCAGTATTTCCATTCTTTTTCTAATTGCACGTTGTAGATTCCTAGTTCTGATATATGATGTTTTTGGGCGATCATTAGTAAAGGAGAAAATTGGATTGAATATGATATCTCTTACATAGTTTCAACATTGCTCCATTGAAACACCTCTGCTATAAGTATATGATTGTTAATAATAGATAATATTGTGGTAGCGGGAGAAGTAGCTAAATGCTTGTTAATGATTATTAACACATTTTCACCAGTGTCATTTGAATTTTCAAATGATTTTCCATAAAGGGAGATGGATAGTATAAGGGTCCAATTTAGATACAAGGTAATGCTTTCGCTACTCTTTGCAAATTTGTGTGGCTATTGTTTGATTTGGGATTAGTGCACATGGAAATATCTATTGAAGTACTCCTAGTTGGCTAGTAGGAAGAATTATAGTATTCATATAATCATATCAGCACAACCCAACTATGATTTCTTTGCTTTCTGCAGGACTTTTTCATGCAAATGGAAATTCCACTTGATTGATCCTTGTCTATGAATGCTTCTTATAAGTCAGTCCTTAGTTACAAGTTGGTGTTTATTAATTTTGTTGTTTGATTGTTTAATATCCAAGAAACCATGCTTAAAGGATGAAATCTTGATATTCAAGAATGCTTTTTATATGAGATACCCTGAAGAATGCTTTTTCAAAATTTCAAAGTAAATAGCGATACTAGTTTATGTTATGAATGCCTTTTTTGATACCCTGAAGAATTTTCTTTCAAAGGATATAGCAATACTAGATTGTGAACCCAAACTATGGTGTTATTTTTCTAACTTTTAATACACTAGATCCACACCTTGATATATCCTGAATTTTAATACTAATTTATACCGTGAACCATGTTATTAATGTGTGGAGGTGATAGCTATTTCTAATTGGTTCTTCTTTAAAATCTACATTGATTTATTGTTCATATTTGAATCTGGCCTATTTTTTGGGAGGTCATGTATTGCTATACAAAATGTGGAAGACTGTATTTTAATTCTAATTGTACTGATAGAAAGTTAGATATTTGTCTAGTCCCAATTTATATGTCAGCTTCAGTATATCACTATTATTCTTGTATACTTTGCTACCAGATCTATCATGTGCATCATGTTATGGGCTGAATTGAAATTGAAATTGTACTCATGGTTATTAGTATAGGCAAAAGGCAAAGTCTTGTGTTCTGCCTCGACTATCAAAACCTTGAGAACATGGTTTCCTTTCATCTGTCAAACATTTGGATTCGTGAGTCAAGACTTTATCCATTTGCCAGCTACTTTTTACATAGCAATTTGAATGCCAACAAATCCATAGGCTTTCACACAAATAAATCATCATCCAGCCATGGAACCTTGCACATGGAGATGTCAGCTTTTGGTAGCATATTGAAGACATTTAGTGTATGTGGCGGCTTGCAAACAACCATTAACTTGATGCAATAACACCTAACCTAACACATAGTTATTCCAAAAGCTTATTTAAGCTTCATATTCTTAGGCTGAGCTTTGTCTTGCTCTGCTTTCAGATTCAACGCAAAGATAAGAAAGACCTTTACAACATTTTCTTATATAGTAGATAATAGTAGATATGACATAAGATGAGTAAAATAAGGGCAAGAAAAGTATGTGGTTACAATATCATTTCTATAACTAGTTCAACACTTTATTATCATTAGCTTCTCTTTCTTCATAGAAACACATATATTACTCATTTTTCTTTCTTTTTTTTTTAAATGAAAAAATTTATCAGACAAAGATCGGTTACGTCATAATCTTATTTTCAATTTATCAGCCAATGCATTATAATTTGTTTTCAGTTTTTCAATTTGAGTACAATTTAATTTCTTATTTATTGTTTTGTGTTATTGCTCTTAGCTATATTGAGGTGACTGATCTTTGAAATCATTGAGGAATTTTTCATTTAATCCTTTCAACTTAAGTGAGGTAAGTTATGCTTTAAGTATGTTTTCTTTATAAGGAATCTATCATTTGTATCTTATTTTTCCTCTTTTCAACTTAAGTTGAATTTTAATTGATTTTTTTTTGTTTTTTCTTTCACTAGTATTATAGATTTACTTAATTTTAGATACCATCTTAGCTATTGAAGTCATCATTCTTTAAAATCATTGTTGGAGATTTCATCTAATCAGTGCACTTGAGGTGAGGTAATGTGTATTTAGAGTATTCTTTTCGCTATAAATTTTAGATTTTATGATATTTGGTCTATATAATTCTTAGACTAGTGAAAATCGTTAAAAAGAGGAATCATGCAACGTTACACTCTCATGAAAATCCCACTGGAACTCCGGGGGAAATCATAAAAAATCCCGGGGGAAATCATAAAAAATCCCGGAAATATTTTCCACGCTCCAATTTCACACGGATTTCTTCTCCGCGTTAAAATCCGTGTGAGAATAAAAAGGAACCGTAAAAAATCCGTAGGGAACGCCATCCCAAACCAATTTCATTCTTGTAGTGTCACAGTAAAATAGTGGTCACAGATTAACCAGGGTCCTCCTGTAAGAACTAATTCATAATTTAATAAAATAATAAATTTGATTAGATAATAATCATCTAACAAATCGATGATGTCATGAAATCCATCTTTCGTCAATAATTGATAAAGTTTATTCTTCAACACCCAGAACCCTATTTTTCTTTTCCAGTAATTTTATAGTCAGTGAATTTTGCCAGGGTTTGTTCATCATGTCCTTTTGATCTTGTGAGATAACAATAGTAGGGCATTGATATCCATCATTCTCTCCTTCAATCCTAAAGCTAATAAAATCTTCATCCTCCGTCATTTCGTCTTCCGCAACCTCAATATCTTCAGCCGCTTGACTTCCAACTCTAGATTTCCCCCTGAGCGTCTCTTTTTATGACACAGGTTGATTCACGTCCCCCCCCCCCCCCCCCCAACTTCTTCTAAAATTTTATCATCATAAGAAGCGGCTTAATTTCCTCCCACCTCTCGTGGAAGATTCGTTGTCTTAATTTTTTTGGCACTACACTTCAACAAATATTTTTCCTCCACGAAGATTCCGGAGCAAGGTTTGAAGGTTTTCTCATGAAAACCATGGCAGCTTGCAATTACAGTTATTTTTTTATTTATTTCTTTGTAATTATTATTTTATCTTTTTATCACCACTGAAATTTTAATCAGGAATCATGCCACGTTACACTCTGCTACATTGCGTGGACAAAAGGAAATAACTAAAAGGATTATTTGCAACTTTATATAACATGTTGGCTAATGGCTTTGATTGAAAGAACATGACAGCATCCAACACAGGTATATTACCTTTATTAGCGTTAACTTGTTCAATTGCAAGAGAAAGCTAAAACACAAGCAAAATTCCACTGAGGACACAAAATAAGCAAATTTTCATTGGGATAAAAAATTGCGGTTTCATTTTAGTTAAAACTTTATGGGAGTTAAATATCCGGTTTTGAATTGATTTCAAACTAGGCATTGTATATTTTATCCCAATTAAATTGAGAAGTGGAACTTAAGAAAGATTAAGGATACATTTGTTTTGATAGGGATTATATTTGGAAGAAATAATTTTATTTATTTGTATTTATATTTATTATATAATAGTAAGATAATAAAAAATATCCAGTTTGTTTAATATTAAATGTAAGAAGTATGATAGAAAATAGTATCATCTATTTTAAAAAGAAAATTATTTTTTATCATATAATATATAATTGACATGAAAATTTTTCACATGTATAAATAAGTGTAATTTTATTATAAAAAATGTCTTCTCACTACGAGAAAACTCGACAAATAGTGGCGGTTTACAGACAGCGGTTTGCCCAACTGACTATAAAAATCTATCATTCACTTGGTTAAGTTGGACGTCGCAAAGTGTTTGACGTTTTGTAGTTTACTAAATTGAATACCCACCACTATATGCCTTTTTATTATTAAGGAAACCAAACCTTTTGCTTATCTCTCTTAATAAAAGAAAAAAAAAACTTTTATCTCTCTTAATAAAAAACAAACCTTGTAGTCCACTGTCATGCCCTAGGAGGCCTAGTAAAGAATCTTCTTGAGCTCCCCAAGCTATCCAGAGATTGGAACCTCCATCGAAGTATCTCTCACGAACTTCATCAAGCTTAGCTAGAAAGGCTCCCATTTGAAGGTTCGGTCTTAACTCAACTCAAGTCTGGTAAGTTTGTAATCCTCTATGTTTTTTCCCCTGATATATTGCATCAAGTCTAGCAATCTTCTCTGAAGATGCAACTATGACCCATGGCAAGTTGGATTATGTTTTTTTTTTCCTTCAATAAACATGCATTTATATTCAACGTATTCCTTTTATGTCCTTTACGCCTTCTTTGTTTGTGCCCTAAGTGTTCTTTCATGATGTTGAATCTCTCTGCAAGCGATTGAATCTTTGTTTGTGCGATTGAACCTGTTGAATGGACGCCCTCTTCAATTCACCTCTGGCGTTTAGTTTTGAAGATTCATTCATGTGATTGAAGCTCTGTTTACCTCTCCTCCATGCCATCACCTCGTCCAATTGGAGAGAATCAAGGTGCGATTAATTGAATTGATCATTGGAGCTGGTTAATGATGTTTCAAATACAACTCAATCTGAAATTTTTTATCCCATTTTGCTGAGACCCATTACTTATATTAGATTAATTGTTCCTATAATTTGATTTATTTGAATTAGTCAACTTATTTAATTTTCTGCTTTTTTTTCTTACAATTAATTACATCTGGCTATGTAGTTATTACTTCTTGCCTTTTTTTTTAAAAAAATCACTATAAAAGATGGAAATGTATTAGCCTATAGATAGATGAATTAAAAAGAGTGAAAGATAGTTATGGCATCAAGGGCTGTAGACTGGACTATAGAAAGGGTTTCTCATTCAAGCGCACAATTCAAACTCAATTTCAACCTCCAATTTGGCCTTCTTACTTCCAAATTTGAAGATAACCAGGTGAGCTTAGTTATTCACTTTTAGTTGTTGTTAATAATTTTATGCTTAGTTGTTTTAAGTTAGTTTCAGATAATGCTCTACTGTGGGCTTTGTATAAGATTTATGACAGTATGGTTTTGATTTACTATGTATAGTATAAACAAGTATTGGGTTGGTGTCTTGGTGATCATGGACATGTTTAGTTGCAAACAAATTTAATGGTAGTACAACATTATAACTATTTTTGCATTGTAATTGTTTTGGTGTGCGTGTGGTTGTTGTTTGGATTTGGAATATTAATAAGTGGTAGAAGGTTTTCTATATTCTTCTAAATTATGTACTTGAGACAGAGCAGGGAACTCATGGACAAGTGTATGGCCAATTGGTCTCTGTGGTCATTATTTTTGCAAGAACTTTGAGCATTTGTTTATTAAATTAATTCTTGTTTAGATTTTAGGCATAAACTCAATTGTACAAGAGCAAGGCTAAGTGATATTATATATATAATTTTTATTATTCCAAGCCAAAGGGCATTCGGGATCTGAAGAAACAAGAATAATTACATAAGTAAAAATATATAGAAAACTTCAAGTGTTAAATTGTTAAATATTTTTTTTGCTGTATATCCTTTTTAGTTAATTTAAATAATTAGTTTGTCAGCGTTTCATTACAATTGTACTAGTAATGCTTAATTATAATTGGTTACTAGATTAAAAAAATTTAAAATATTAATTACTTTTTTTTACACAGAGTATATTTTGTTTTGAGTTATAACTTTAGTTGAAACAAGAAGAGATCCTGCCAGGTAATTATTTGTCAAGTTCATGGTTAGTACTTAAAGAAGCCATTCATGATAAAAACTTGTCCTTTTTTATTTCCTATTTATGATTCATGTGTTTATAATACTTAGATTTTGTTATAAATGAATTATGCAGATTTATAGTTTTGTTTTGGGAGTACTTTTCCTGTGGCAGTGGGTGCTCATTGTGTAGCTTAACTGTCATTTATGTGGCTTAAATACACTTGGTGTGTCTACTTCCCTATGCTAGTTTTATCATATGTGACTTTCTATGGTTTGTTATCTTTAATTTGTTACTCGTTTTTTATATTATTATTATGTAAACTTGAATTTTGATTGTTATGTTTAAAGTTCATGTTTGAGAAAAATGTGCTTGTATGATGAGAGTTCAATGCTAAAAATTAATTTGTGTATACCATACACATCATCATGAATTGATAAGTTGGTTTCCCTTTTACTAAGATACTATCTGAAGCCCTATTTTATTGACACTAGCACCTTAATCGGATATTGTTTTCTTGTGTGGATACTTGTTATTGCAAATATGTTTAGGGTCATGGAGAGAAGGCATCAACAACACCAACTACTGCTCCATTTGCTGCAGCATCCTAGCCAGCATAACTAGTATCATGGTATATCTTTATTTCATATTTGTTTTGTTTTTGACTATATTATGTTATGATTTGAATGAACATGCTTGTTTTACATAGCACCAAAGAAACAGAAAAAGTTAATCACATATTTAAGAACTTGATTATTGATAATGGTGTAGGCATCTCTAGTTACGTTGCTTAAGTATTTTTGATGATTTTTTTTGTATGATCTACTCTATTAGTTTTCATTCGAAGTACAAGAGGTTATAATATTACCTACATACTTTTTATTTCCCTTTTTTAATATGAAGTTCATTCCTTGATATCAGAATGCTTTCTTATTGAGTTTCTAATCTCCTTTAAACGTCCCATAAGTAATGCCTTGAATTACTCAATCCACTTGAGCAAGAGATTATAATATGGTGGACTACTACCATTTTTTGAAAAAAATTGTAAACAATAGGGGCGGTTATAAATTGCAACAAAATTTGAACATATAAGCGCCACAAAATATAAGTTACAAACCGCCACCAATTGTCACCCAGAAAATTCTAGCGGCTAAGTAAAATCGTCATTATTCGAAACTTGGCAGTCTGTTTTCTAGCGGTGAAATATAACCGCCGCAATATTCACACTAAAAGCGCTGCTAAGTTCAGCGAGTTTTTGTAGTGTCTAATGATGAAATGGAGTCTAATTAAATTGATACAAGGGCCAAATGAATGTTCATTTTACATATCATTATATGTTAATGAAGAGATTGAATTTTACGTTCACAAATGATGAAAATAGGTAAGTTAATCCTAAAACAATACAAAACTTAAATTTTATATATTGTTTCTCAATTAATTTAAAACATTAGGGAAAATTATAAATTATTTCTACTAACTCTGTAGTGGTTGTATTTTACTTCTACTAATTTTGAAAACTAATAAATCAAAATTTTTAATTATATAAAACTTACAATTAACACTCATTATTTACCTAATTAATTATTTTATTAAAATACATGATTTTTTAGAATAGCTTTTAAGAATAAATCATAATATTATTATATGTTAGATTATCACATTAATTTTGTGCATAATTTTTATATTATATAACTAAGAGAAATTAAACTAAATATATGGAATTTTAATTAGATACTTGTAAATAAGTTATAAAATTGTGTTAAAAAATGACATAATAAATTAATATGTAATAATATTATAATTCCTATTTAATATTGCTATCAACATTGATCATCACTCTAATTTTTTTTTTGAATTAATCACTCATTTCATGGAATATGGATTAAAAATATTAAGTGAAGAAGTGAAGTAAATACAAATGTTACACTACATGGAAAAAGGCCAAAAGCTCATCATATTTAATTTAATTTTAACACTACAATGATCATTGTGTTGATAAACAATAATTTCCATTTGGCCCCCAATTTTTTTTTTTTTGCAATTTATTGTATTTAAATTTTGATAATTATAGAATTTATGAGTTATCATTTTTTTTATTCCTTTAAAATTTATAAGTTGTTGTGATATTTATATTTAGTCTAATACATCTATTTTTAGAAAGAGATTATACTAATTAGTAAGCTTACTTTATTTGTTAGATAAATTTTCTTATAGATTTGTTACAATTTAAAACTTTTTATATATAATAATCTATTACTTTACATAAAATTTTAATATACTTATATTGTTAAGAATAATTAATATATAAAATAATTTTATTTTTTTACTTCTGATGCATTGAAATTGACCCATGTTTGGATTTTAAGTTCATCTCCTAATTTAGGATTAAAAAATTTACTTTAATTTATGATTTTCTTTAATTTTAATTGTAATTAACATTAATCCTTCATTTAATTAATTATTTTATATAATTATGTAATTTTTTAATAACTAATAAATATGAATTATAATATTATCATGTATTAATTTATTATGTCATTTTTTGCACATAATTTTACAATTGATTTTCAATTATTTAATTAAAATTCTACATATTTAATTTAATTTCTATTAATTATATAAAAAATTATGCATAACAAAATGATATGATAATTCAACATATAATAATATTATGATTCATACTTAATTTTTTAAAAAATTATTTAATTTAATAAAATAATTAATTAAATAGATAATCCATGTTAATTGTAGGTTTTATATAATTAAATAATTTGATTTGAAAGAAAAATGCAACCATCCCATAATTTGTAAGAGTAATTTACAATTTTCTCTATTGTTTTTCATTAGTTTAGTAAGAGGGTAGAATCTAAACTTTGTATTATTTCAATGGATAAGTTGCCTGTTTCCATAGTTCATGTGAATAAAATTAATCACCCCATAATTGATGGGGTAATTTGTATTTTTTCAAAATAAAATAATACTATGAATATTAGCTTAAAATATAAAAGAGAGAAATGAAATAAAAATAATGTAAGACAAACGCACTAATTTTGAATATAATTAATAGTGGATAGAGAACGCATGACTAACAATACATTAACTACGTGGCACAAGGGAGGGAAAAAAAAGTACGACATACTAGGAAATATATATATATATATATATATATATATTCCCCAAAAACGATGAAAAAGAAAGTTGATAGTTTTTATTAGTGAGATGTCTGACTAATATTCGTTATTAATCAGCAACAGATAAAAAAGAAGGCATGATATGTAGACTCCTTCCGATTTGGTTCGCGAGGCTGTTTCTGTTTCCCCCTCATCTTTATCTGAAAGAAGAAAAAACGATACTGTTGAAGAAGAGGAAAACAGAATGAATTAAGAGGAGATGAAAAGCAAGACCTCCGACGGACAATTTAGCCCTTGCATGCCCTTCTTTAATCTGGAATTGAGTGCCCAGCCCCAACTGCACCATCAATAGCCACACGAATGAAATCAGTTCTCCACCTCTGCTCAGCTGCTGCACCGCCGCATATTTAGTGCAATTACTTGCACCAAATGACAACAATTCAACCCACACTTTGGCTATTACTATCCATCTGTCCTTCTCGTTCAATCTCTTTAGCACTTTTGCTAACATACATCCATCAAATAACAAAGATTTGCTCCTATCTCTCTTCATCTCTATCGGTTTTTTTCTTGTACTCACATCCATGAGTTTTTTACAGGCTTCTTCCGCTTTCTTCGCTTCCTTTCCATCTCTCTTTCTCCAACAACACACCAGCGCCTTGTGCACATCAATCTCCTCCTTTTCTAATCTCTCTCTGAAGAACTTGTTGGCCTCTTCACACGTATCTTGGAATCTTAATTGTCCGATTCCTGCAACTGGAGCCATCACGTTGGTTTCCATTACTGCAAGGTACAGCATGTAATCCGACATATGCTTACTCAAAACACCCAGCACATGACTATGATAATTATCAGGATCACTGCTGTCATGGCTCATGCTTTTGCCTCCATTAGGATCACGATCTTCATGGTTTGTGCTGCCTTTATTGCCTTTCCAACACCAACACGAGGCAAGTTTTTTCCAAATTGAATTACTATCACTACTTTCTTTATTAAGATCACCGTCATCATGGTAACAGAGACTAGTAGCGATGTGCCACAAAAGGAGGCTCTCGTCGAAAGCAACGTTGTCCGGGTGGACATAGACCATTAGTTTCTTCAAGTAATCATCTTCCAATGAAAAATTCCCGAAATTCTTGATCACCCATTCACCTCTAGCCTTGCATATAGCCGTTGTCTCTCCCTCATTTTCCTTGGCATGATAGGATTTCCTTTCCAACTCACGGAAAATAAATTCCCAAAGCTCCAAAAGTAATGGATTGTTTTTCTTGTAACACCATTTCTCAACCAGCTCTTTAGCCCCGATTATTTCAATCGTAGCCCAGAGAAAATCAATCGATTTATTATAAGTAGCACGGGTTACATGTATCGGGACTTTGTTCATACCTTTAAGTTCGGGACTCTTGTCTCTGCTTTTGTGGAGGCAGTATTCTATCAGGTTGTGCCCTGAGACTTTCCCAGACCATCTCCGAGTTAGCCAATGTGTGGCCAACGCCTTAAATTTAGAATCATCATTCCTGTTTGACCACTTTGGTTTCTCCAGATGGAGGAAAGCTCGGACAAGATGATCCATGACTTGCTGGGGCTGGGAGCTTTCCAGATTTTCATCAGGTGGCTGAGATTTATCAGAACACCGTACAACTGTCCCGTCAGAAAATACAAGCATCGAGAGAGCCACCGAATCCAGAGCTAAAGCGCCATACAACAACGTGTAGGAGACTCGAACATCGAACCCACTATAGCTATGCTTCTGGTCGAGAGTGAAGAGTACAATGGCTGCCACAATGCAACTGAAGGAAACAAAACGAAACGAGTATCCTATCCAGGAGCGCAACACTGGGACTTTGGTGAAGAAAACTTCATAAATAAAGATAAGCTCCACTTCAATAACCCTGAAGGCATCTTCCGCTTTCAAGCTGCGGAAGAAATCTCGACTTGTGTTGCGGTCACCTGAACTGTAGATCATGTCGACGATGAACCCTTTGAATTTGTTGAAGTAGTAGTAAGCGTAGCGGACCACGCTAGTACATCATCTTCCAGATTTTTTTTTTTCTCTTGTTCTGTCGTTTCGCCTGATATATTCTGAACAGGTTCTGGCACCATCAGTATGGAGCAGGGAATTCCGGCCTCCTTCTTCGAAGAGAATTCCTCCATGAGCTTAGCGTTATTGGGGGAGGCATCCGGTTCTCGAATCATGGAACGGCGGAAAGTGTCCATGCTAGCGGAGTATAATGAGCGAGTCCTTTAGGTATATTTAATTATACCGGAAAGGAAAATGAGGACGGTGGGAATCCAGAGATTGTTAGAAGGCATAGTGAGAAGAAAGACATAGACAGTTGCGGCATGTTGAAAGAGGAGGCCGAGAAGGTGCCTGAGCCAGAGCTCATTATCTTCGAGAGCAAAAGCGGTGATGGTGTCCGGGCCACCGAGGTGCAAGAGAAGGAATGGAGCCCAGAATGCGAGTATGTAGTCGTGGATGTTAGTGGTGTTGATGTCGTCTCGGCGGTCGGAGATGAGTCCGATGCAGAAATTGGCAGCACAATCGGCGAGAAGGTAAGCGGACCAGAGGGACCAAGTAACTAGGCTTCTGTGATTGCTTTTTCTGAAAGGAGCAAACAAAATGAGACATATTTGAAGGAAGAGGCTAGTGAGGATAACTCCGCGGATGTTCCACTCGTCCCATAGTCTCCCTCACCAGGTTGGGAACTGGATTAACCATTTTTACGGCTGATCCAGGTAGATATGCTGCTCGAAAATTACTTACATGTATATATAGTGCCATGGGTTGCCTTTATTCCATCCAATACGGAATTCCCCTTTTTCTCTTTCTTCCTCGGCACGAAGGGAGAGACTTCCGCCGATGGTGCATCGCATTAGACTTTATTCATTTTCTATGATATCATGTTAGATGAATAAAATTTGATAATTTAAATTAGTAATTTACTGATATAATAATTAATACATCGTAACCACTATCCTGAGCAAAATATTTATGTTAACTTTTGCTTTGTTAATTTATTCACTCGTTAATTTCTAATTCAAGAAATAAGCGAGGGTTATTTCTTCATAATACTTTGTGATTAGTTATTTACTTATAATAATACTAAAAGAGTTAAAGCATGTCTTCCTCACCTGCCCTTTAATTTGCTTCAAATGACCCTTATAAGGAAATGAATTAATTAAACATTAAAATCAGCAAGTATCTTGACACACAAGCAGGACGTTTTGCACATGCAGCTGACATATACTTGGTTAAACTAAAAAAGTTTGTAATTTTCCCCCTTTCGTCTTTTCCTTGAGAGAAATAGGCTTTTCTAATCTCCAATATTTATGTGTGTAAAAGACAGATGAGACAGCGACCCGCATATATTCCACTCCCATAAAATAAGAACGTAATTGCAACTGGTAGTGCTACCTACCAGTCTCACTTTTTTCTTTTCCTTTTGTGTAAATTACACACACTCAAAGTCATAATAATTATATTCATATTCTATTTTCTTCCTATTATTAAAAATATATATTGATTTTTCTTTTTATATACATTAATATCCTCTTTTTTCCATTTCAATCTTACACTCACTCCCACTATTTTTAAAATAGTAACTATATTTTTAAAAGGATACTAGTACATACTCCGACACTTTGTTCCGTATAGATTCAGGTAAATTATTTAGTGTTAATTTCCTGGCTGCTCTTGATTTTAAAGCAATATAACAAGATGTAGCATAACTAGATAAGCCCTCACAAATTGTATTGAAATCTGTTCGAAATAATTTTATCAGGCAATATAGTATCACCCTTTTTACAAAATATAAATATAATTAAATAAAATCCTAAAGGAGTGAAAATAATCTGTTCATTTTTGCGAAGCAGTGTGATTTATTTTTATAAACTTATATATTCGTTAACCAGTGTGAAATTTCGTCTTGGTTACGGAGTCGATTCTTCATTATTTTGCCAAAAGGAAGACATTAAAACGCTGTGATTGGTTTGATTTATCCGATTCAATGCTGCCAGAAATACGACAAGCAAAGACGCTTACTTCACGCCCATTTTCATCAAGCAAAACTTGGCTTACTTCACTAAGTCAGCAATATTTATTTTTTTCTCTAAAATTTTACTTTCAACGTAAAACATAAAGCGTTCTTACAAGCGAAGAAAAGAAAATCCAGAGAAACAATAGCGATTGCTTCTATTTCACTATTTTGCTCCCTCACTCTATAGTTCCTCTATTTCAAAGGAGAACCAGCAACAACTTTATAGTGCTCTATTTGTCATTGCATGCATGATTAATCATACATTCAAAATTCACACTTGAACATAGCCTTGATATTTTGAAAAAATATGCATTGTAGTACGATCAACATGGCATTGATGTATATATAAATAAGGTTTGTGGGTGTTAATTTTCAGCAACCTCTTATGTTGGCACGTTCTTAAAATAGATCGTGATAGTTTCAACAAGTACGAAGTCAATGCTTTATTCAAATTTCAGAAATTGAAGTAATTAAAATTGCAACATCGAATATTGATTTTTTTTTCTTGTGAATTAGCATATTGCTCGTATGTTACAACTAGTTGAAAAAGTTTGGTAGATTGAATAATTATAACAAGAGAAAAATAAAAAAAATGAAATAAAATCATTTAGACAACTAACAAAATTATTTTAAGTAATCTATAACTATGAGATCTTCCTTGTAGGTTAGTATATAACCTTTTGTATTGCTCTAATATTTCATTATTTCTTTAGTAGTAGTCTGATATCTCTTATCGAAGCACACATTTGACTATCTATGATTGACGCATATAGGATATTCTTTATCTTTTACTTTTCTTTATCACTTTCAAGACATTGGACCTTTGAGTAAAATCTTATCCTTTTCACTTGATGGACAAATATGAGAGAACTTTAACATGCTAAGTGGCTCAGGAGCCAAATTAGAGAAGAAAAAGAGAGAAAACTCTCAATTGGATAAAGAAATTCTTATTCAACTGATGATGATAAAATTCAACTCTAAGGGAGTATTTATATCTATTTACATGGGCAAAATTATCCTAAAATATGAGAGAACTTTAACATGCTAAGTGGCTCAGGAGCCAAATTAGAGAAGAAAAAGAGAGAAAACTCTCAATTGGATAAAGAAATTCTTATTCAACTGATGATGATAAAATTCAACTCTAAAGGGGTATTTATATCTATTTACATAGGCAAATTTATCCTAAAATATCTCACTATTAATGAGAAAATATCTCTTTATTAAAAATCTGAGATTTCTTTTGAAATATCTTCCTTTTTCCTTGAACTAGAGAGTTCTAAAATACTCTTCTAGTTTAGTTTTAGATCAGACTAGATCTCGCAATGGGCTCTCCATTAGGCCTTTTGTTCTATCCCATTGGATTTTCTGTTCCATTCTCCTCGGGTTGGACAAGACTCACCCTCGAGTCTAATTATCATCTTCATAGTATGAGGAAAAATCAATAATATTGAAAGTAGCAGAAACACCATAGGAGCCCGATAGTTCTATCTTGTAGGTATTTTTACATAACTCAAAATGGTCTATCGGCCTTTGGAGATAATTTGGCATTAGGTTAATTCGAGAACCTCTCCTTTCACAAGTATATCCATACCAAGTTTCCTTCTTTGAAAGTATGTTGCCATCAGTGTTTGTCTCGCTGGGCCTTATATTTTGAATTTTGTTTTTGAATCCTTACACGAACTTGTTCATGAAACTTCTTTATCCCTTGCTCTACTCTTATGTTATACTGATGACTGATAAAAGATGGTGCTAAATCAAGTGGGCTAATTAAGAAAATGAGTACCATACATCTCTTTGAATGGCCATCTTCCAATGAAAAGTAGATTATGTTTTCTATTGAGGGGATTTGCTACAACATTCACACTTCCAGCCTTGGATATTAAAGATACTGGTGACTTGGCTTCATTTTTGGACTGATTGAATTTTTTGGGTAATAATGGAGTCAACTTGATCTTTATTCTATCTTTTTCAAAAGAATAGATATTTGAATAATCATCATATATAGTACAATGATCATATTGCCAAGGTTTTCCTAAGAGGAGGTGACAAGCTTTCATAGGAATGATGTCACACCATACCTCATTTTGATACTTTTTGCTTATGGAAAAGCCAACAAGGTAGCATTCCATAACCTTGACATCACTGTCTTTGTTAAGCCATTCTAACTTGCAAGAGTGCGGATGCTTTTGGGTAGGCAATTTGAGTTTTTCCACCATATACTTCGATACAACATTTTCATAACTTTCGCTATCTATGATGACATCACAAACTTTGCCTTGGGTTGTGCATCGAGTGTGGAAAATATTGTGCCTCAGCCAGGGTTCTTCCTTCTTAGCTGTAGTGTGTAAACTTCGCCTAATCACCAATGATTCTGCATGATCAGCAAGGGTGAGCTCTTCATCAAACACTGGTGAATCAAAGGATTCATCTTGTGTCTACTAAAGCTCTTCTTCTTCTAATACTTCTTAAATTTCTCCCTCCATGATAGTGATGATTTTTTAGTTTGAGCAGTCTGATGCAATGTGGTCAAATCCTTGACATTTAAAGCATTTAGGTAGTTTGGGTTGAGTGGGTGGTTTAGAGTAGGCTTCTTTGTTGGGCTGAGGTGGGGTTTTGTTTGAGGTACTAGGTTGTAGGGCTTAAGTTTCGTTGATGTTAGTAGGGTCTCTTGAGGAGAAAGGTTAGAATATAAACTTTTTGGGTGGCTGTTTCTCTATCCGAATGATGAGCCAGATAACATCATCTAAAGTCCAATATTGTTGAAGTTAAACTATTTAGGTAATCTCAGAGTTCAAACCTCCATGGTAGCAAATAATAGTTTGCTCTTCCTTCTCTTGGATATCACATTTCATCATCAATTTTTTAAATTCTCTGGTGTATTCCTCCATAGATAGGGATTTCTAGTAGAGGTTCTAAAATTGAATAAAGTTATTTTGATAATAATGATTAGCTAGAAACTTATGTGTAAGTTCTCATCACATCTTTTCCTATGTCCTGATCTTGCTTCATTTTTTGCATTCTCATTTCCTTTTCAAATTTTTCCACCAAATAGAGGCGTGTTTCTTCAACTTGACAGCAACAATTCTAGCCTTCTACTTATCTGGTATATCTTTCAATTCAAATATTCTTTTAACTATTTAAAGCCAATCTACGAACTCATCTGGTTGAAACTTTCCCTCAAAATCTAGAATTCCTATTTTAATGTTATTCCCTTGGGTTAGCTGACTTCAGGGTCAATAGCTTCTTGATGATAAAGAGGAATTGTTGTCAGAGTCATTTTCGAAATCTCTTTATGATTCAACAAGGCTTATTGGGCATTGATAACTTCTTGCAGTTATTGAATCTACCTCCGCATTTCTTTCATCTTAACCTCTTGGGCATTTATTTCGTTTTGTCCTCTAGGTGACATTTTTGTAATTTATGATAGGTTATGGGGTTAAAATAAAATTTTAGAAAGTTTTAGAGCTATTTGTAATACTTAGGTAAAGTTTAAGGTCAAAATGGAATTTTGACAAGGTTAGGAACTATTTTGAAAATATAGGTAAATAACAGTTTAAGAGGAAATTTTAGAAAAGTGTGGGGCTAAAATAAAATTTATGAAAAATTTAGGCACTTTGTGTGATTTTAAGGAAAAAGTGCAACCAAAGTGGAAATAGGAGGAAGTTTAGGGGTAATTATGAAATTTTAAAAAAATCATGGCTCACTTGACACGTGGCACAACTTTAATGGTTGACATGGCATTAACTGCGCACTTGGGACTGACTCAATAGTTAATGTCAAAAGGCTGACTAGATAAGAAGACATGGCACTTTCTGACATGTGGCACTCATAGAGTGGATAACGTGGCACTAACGTGGTCGTCTTTTATCTCAGGCAGGCACGTATAGCGCATTGGGATGCTTGGATGTCTTATTGCCATAAAATTTTGTATTTTGGTGTCTAGAGCTTGCCAGCATGTTTATGGTGTTTCTCAAGAAATTGACAAAAAATGGGAGTTTCAACACTAATAGTAAGACTACAAACTCGGGAAGAATTCCAATCACCTCTAACTCAAACACTTGCGCAGAGAACTTGAAAAATCAACTCTGATGCCAAAATGGCTTAGGAGCCAAATCGGAGAAGAATAAGAGAGAAAACTCTCAATTGGATAAAGGAATTCTTATTCAACTAATGATGATAAACTTTAACTCTAACGAGGTATTTATATTTATTTACATTGGCAAATTTATCCTAAAATATATCTCTATTAATGAGAAAATATCTCCTATTAATGAGAAAATATCTCTTTATTAAAAATTTAAGATTTCTTTAGAAATATCTTCCTTTTTCTTTAAACTAGAGAATTCTAGAATACTCTTCTAGTTTAGTTTTGGATTAGACTATATCTCAGACTAGGCTCTCCATTAGGCCTTTTATTCTATCCCATTGGATTTTCTGTTCCTCTAAGCCTTTTCCTCATGATTATTGAGATAAGTCAAGTACCATCAACACCTATGAGGCATTCCTAAGTCTTTTCATTTCAATTTCTTTATCTCAATTAATATATCCACATTATTACTAGTAAAGATAATACCATTAACATGTAGAACTAGAAACATAAGACTTCTTATATTCATTACATTACTTTTAATTGTTGTCTTTGAAGTCAAGAAAGGTTACAATTTCATCAAGAATTAAGATATAACTATCTAGATAAACTGCTTTATTTTATGTGCAAGGTGTTCTCTGTTCATCTCTCAATAACAATCTAGTTGTTTTACATATACTATTTCCAATAGTTCATTGTTTAGGGAGGCTACTTTAACCTCCGATAAGTGTAGCTTCCAACAAAATGAGCTATCTATGTGACAACAATTCCAATTGAATCTTTAGTTGATATTAGTGACATTACTATAAAATTACAATTTTATATTAGTTAATAGATATTATTCATAGGTTAAACTGACATCTTTATAAATGTTATAACAATTTTAAAATTATTAAGATAAATAAGATTACAATTTTAGGAAAAATCGACATCTATAATGAAGTAGTAGTTAGAATTCTAAAATTTAAATAGAAACTGTAGATAATGGTTAACTTTAGAAATTATTACCAAAAAAGCATTTAAAAGGTCACACAAGAAGAAGGAAATATTTACACATTGATTTTGTTATTAATTGGTATGTATAGGCATTTATAAAGTCTCCTTAGTTAAATCAATCTGCCCTTATTTATTATGAAGCAAGCCTAAGATGACAATTTTTATTTAATAACCAATATTTATAGTTTAGTTTATTGACTATATATTTCACATTCAATCTCCATTTTAGATATGTTGGTGATAGCTTAACCTCTATTATCTAACTCTAATATGTGTTTGTGAAAAAGGAAAACAACTCCCTTTCTATCTTATCTAGCACCTTTTAGAAACATTATAGATCTGATTATTACAACTTTATCTATTATCATCTCTAAATGTGCCAAATGCAGATGAGAGGGAAAAGGAGGTATTTTCTTCTTCCTTAAATACAAGCTAATGTTGGTAATGAAGATAAATGTATTACACAAATTCATAATTTACTAATATTGAAATTGATGGATAGTTATGAAAACTAGCATTGAGTTTGGCAATGACAATGGAAAACCAAAGTCCTTTTTTTTCCATTTATGTAATAATATTATAAATTTGCATTTGCAAACGTAATGATATACAAAGTGAATAAAATTAAAGAATAAATTTTCTTATATCAATGTCTTCTTTCTCATATTTTTATATATTCATCTCCAATATGTTAATATTTATATCATTATAAGGAAAATGTGCAAAAACAATATATAACTTGTCATGAATTTATGATATTTAATAAAATTGATTATTAATTTTCAAACTAACCTATTTTTTCTTTAAATCTTACAAAAATTAATGTTCTTTTAAAATAAAGTTAAACTTTCATCTTATTTATGCAACTTTTAAACTTTCTTATACTTAATCTATCTTTTGACTAATCATTATCTCTTCAATAGGGTATTTAATTCATTAAAAAGATAAGAAAAAAGGATGTTAATTTTTCACAAATAGCCGACATTATTGTCTAGCTTATCATATTAATTTCATATAATTGTCATCTAAAAGATATTGAAAATATTTATACATTGGTTATTTTTAATACCAACACCTATTGTTATTCTCTTATCTATAAATTTTTACTTTTACTCCATTTGTTATCCAAGTTCTCTGCTAACATAGTTTTTCTTTCATTCAATTTTTTATTTATCTTTTCTTTCACTCCATGTTTTATTCATAATTTCACTCCATTTGCTTATGTTAGGATAAAAGCCACTACTTCTATGTTGTTATCCTCTCTTATCCACAAACAAAGATAAAAATTATGACCTAATTCTTTTTCATATTCTAAAAGGGCTCATTGATATTAGCGATAAGTTAGTTGCTATGAATTTAAAGAACTAGAGGGTTTGTTAATATTGACCATCAGCTAGTTGCTATAAATATAAAGATTTAGAGGATTTAGTGATATTGGTCATAAGGTGGATTTATGAAGACAATAACCATCACTTTCTCTTAAGTAATTGCAACAAGTCTTACAACACCAGATGAAACTAATACTATGATTCAAATAGAATTCATATTTGGATTTGATATCATCACAATCTCATCTATCAAAAAACAAAACCTACTCAATCATTACTTTTATTCAAAACTATTGTTAAAAAATATTAGGATGAAAAGGTTGTAAAAAAAATATTTAGAAGTTGTTAAAAAATGGAAGTCTAAACAATATTGATTATTTATTAAAAATGATGTTATTTTTGAAAATTAGATTCCAATACCACAATAGTTTTTAATATAATTGACATTTAAATATAACATAACGGTAACTAATATGTAATAAATATTTACTAATATAAATGATGGCATTTACGATGTATGTTATATTAAAAGATGAAAATGTGGACCGTAAATACTAAACTTTATGAAGAGCAACATGTTTTAGGAATCCAACAAAAATTACGACATTTCAAGTTATGTCAACAAGTAAGCTTTATGATGTACAACATATGCAAAGAGTTCCTTTATTAAAAATTGAAGTCTAATGATTAGTCATGACCCTTCATCAATAGTTTATATATCAGGACAGTTTATAAATAGTTTGCATATCATGATATTTCATTAACAGTTTATATGTCATGACAATTTATTATTGATTTACTTTTGACCTATAAATAAGGCTTTTCTTACTTATTTAAAACAACTATCAATATAACTCTTCTTGAGATGCTTGAACATATATTGCTATGTTATTTGCTATGAGCATTTAACTATTCATGTGTTCAATACAAGAATCGACATGCTAATTATTTAATATGCTATGTCAAACTTTAATACACTTCAAGCAAGTAACACTATTCTCACACTAAAAAATGGAAAAACTTAAATGGTTAAAGCAAATGATTAATCAAGCATTAATTCATTTGCCATAGGCATTTGACTATTCCTATGTTCAGTGTGAGAATTGACACACTAATTGTTCTATGTATTGTGTTAGACTTTGATACATATAGAGCAAGTAACACCATTCCCACATCAAAAAATAGGAACACTTAGACATTCAAAGCAAATTATCATTCAAGTACTTTAAGGTTAATAAATATAAAATTGTGATATCAAACTTTGATGGATTGCAAAGCGATGATAAATTGTTGTGGAAAGAAATAGCATCTCCAATCTTGCATTGGTAAGTTTAAACACAATGCAAGATTCTTGATCATATTTTTTTATTATAATTTATTATCAATTTATAACCATTTACATTATTTAACTCAAAAGTCCCAAATAAGGGAATTACTAGAAAAGATATTCTATTTTTTTTCATTAATTAAAGTTTATTGTTCATTGGAAATTACAGTTTCTTAGATTTTTCAATTTGTTACTATTTGTATCTATATAAATTTATAAGAAAAATATGATTATTCAATGTAAAAAAATGATTCCAATGCTACTAACTTATAAAATTATAAAAAATTTGCTTAAAATATTTTTTAAAAAAAATAGTTTGGTTTACTATTTTGATTTTTTATTAAATTGACATTTAAATCTATATGGTTGAATGACATTGTTTGTAGTTTACATGTTGGTTGTTTTTTAGGAACTAACATTTAATATTATAATAGTTCAAATTACAAGACACAAGATGAAAATAAAAAAAATAAAGTCATGATACCATTTGTAAATTTTGTTCCAAAGCCAAAAGTAATTCTATATTTAATAAGGTATGCTCTCCTTCTAACCTTAAAATAATTCTTTTTAGTTTTGTACATTTGCTTACTAATTATTTTGTAGGATTGAAACTTCATTAAGCTAGGACAAAGTATTTGATACTCAACACTAACTAGAAAAGTATAAAATATAAATGTAAGGGTTTATTTTATATTTTGCATTTATTCTTATAATTTAGATTCTAATTTCATAATTGATCATATTTTATTACTTTTCACTGTGGTACAACTTTTACGAATTTGATTTCCTGTATGAAATTTTAATAAATATTCCTTATATTTATAGATATTATATTCAAGAATACTTTTCTAGCGAATGCTAATCTCATATATTGAGTAATGAGTACCAACAATGAAACACCTATCTTTAACTGAGATAACTCTTCACCACCACTTTCAAACTTTTTTAGTTTAAACACATTTTGATTGTAATGGAGATGTTGGCTTAGTAAAAAGTATGATATATAGGGAATAGGGATATCTAGGAAACATTAAGAGGTAATTTTTTTTAGTATGATAATTTTTTGTTTACAATTATTGCAACATTGAAATTTTTATGCTTACTTTTGTTTCTTGGCAATTTAAAAATATTCAGAATATATGTCATTCAATAGTACAAATCATTAGGTATTCACTAATCTTATGTATTAAAATTGTATTATAATGTTAGAGTATTGTGTTTTTAGTAGTTCTAGATATATTTCAAGTTAAAGTAATGTAATAAAAATTAATTGAGACATCATAAAAACTAGAGAAAGTGTAGGAAAGTTTTTTTTTCTTTTTTTAAGGGATAGTAAAAAAATATTAGTTTTGTAAGTCATTAATATAATATATAACAGATTTCATGTTAGTTAAAAAATAAGTTAATGTTGAATTTTAATTTTCAATTACGATTACCTTAAAAAACTTAATGTAGTTAAATGTGATAGGTTATCAAGTTGTGTCTTAATAGAAACCATGATGGTTTACTTGTTATGAAAACTAACATAGTATTCATTTCCAATGATGGTTGTTTAACCAACGACTTAAAATATTTTCAATGATGCTCAATAAAATGATAGTTTAATATTAACATTAAATTCGTTAAATAGTTGACATCAAATAACTTTTCTGTAATAATGTGAAAAAGTATTTTTTAGATCTATACCTTATTTTCAAATGTAGATTTTGACTAATAATCTAATTTTGAATCCTTAGTTTTGTTTGAGCATCTTTTTTAATCTCAAAACTTCTTTTATTTTTGGTTGCCTTGTTATTCATGAGTAATCCAATTTGATCCCATATTCAATCTTATACAATAAGATCAACTCATACTCTATTGCTATGATTCATTTTGAAGTATCAAGTAAACTCTTTGGGACATCCTCAAAGGAGTTTCATTCATCAATTCTTTTGCATTTACATCTTCTATTACTATTTGCATTGGATTAAACAATAGAGCGGTAGAAGATGATTTTTCAAGTTATGGTGTTAGTGAAGTCACTACACTTGCTTTCTGACTCCCACCTTTTTAGCATCTTATTACTCTCATTATCCTAAACATCATCTAAATGAATAGTTAGTCAAAGACATAGATATGGTTTTAGGGTTAAGTTTCAATGGATTTAGCAAAACTTAAATAAAAAATGCTAATAGAGTCCATTAAATGATGTGCTAAAAAAAACACATATTTATCATAAATCAAAATGAATTTTATTTATTAAAATGATTGAACATTCATTAAGATAAAACATAATGACTAATATTAATTTTTTTTATGAAAGATACAATTTTGCTTCCAATATAAAATAAATTATAAATGCAAAATAACTATATTTAACTCTAATGTACTTTAATGATTCTCTATCACATAATTTTCTTAGGTTTATTAGTATGTTTCTTTTTTTTCTTTACTTATCTCTTATACTTAAAACAACTCGCTCTCTTGCACCCATAATTCTTATAGAATCTATAATTTCCATTGAACTATGATTTCTTAAGCTTAAGGCAATTATCCTTCATTTGTTCTTTTTTTTAAGTCATATATATATGGGTCTCCCATGGTTGTTTATGAAATACTCTCTTATTCTTTGTTTTGAAGTTTAATTATGAGAAGCCAAGTTAATTGTTTGAACATTTCCCTTTCTTGTATCTTCCTTTACTTGATTAAAAATGAACATAAATTCATTGATAGTATCCATTTACACTTTTAAGTATTATACAAGGGCTTCAAAATATCAAATTATAGAAGTAATGACTCTAGTGCATGCCAAATTAGAAAATTATCTTACTGATAAACATTTATGCTTTTCAATTTTTTATAATAACTAGAATAGTTTAAATAATATTTTTAATATACTATTAATAATTTAAAATTTAATTAAATTAAAAAATTACACTATTTAACAAAACTAAAGTTTAGAGTTTGTCATGAATTAAAATAAGCTAAGTATACATTAAGTAATTCAAATAAATAATGTACTAAAATTTTGAATAAAAATAAATAATTTATGTATTTTTATGTCAAATACCAAAATAAATTAATAAGTTAAAATATTAAAAAAATAATTATTTTTATTATTTAATTTGATTAATGATATATTTTTTCATGTTGAATAATTTATTTATTTATTATACATGCTTAGCATATCTAACCTTTTTTTATAGTTAGATGTTGTTTTTTTTTACCATCAATTGCTATTATTAGCTAAATAATAAAGGTGATCTACCCAACCTGATGAGACCGACCTAAAAAATAAGAGTATTTGAATTCTTTTTCTTAAGCGATAGGCCCGATGGGACTTTTTTTATGACCCGATTAATAATAGGGTCAAGCTCAGGCTCAGGCCAAAATAAAAAAGCTTGATAGGCCCGACCTAACCCGATTATAATAATTTATTCTAATAATATAATTATATATTACAAAATATAATTATATCTAATTATTTTTAATATAAAAATATTAATTTAATATAATTAAATATTTTATATATTTAACTATCATATTATATCTTTAAATATATATTTTTTATTTTAAAATTTTATTTTTTATTAAAAAAATTATATTTTTTAGGCTTTTAGGCTTGGCTTCTGGGCTTTTCATTTTAAAATTCAAGCTAGATCAGGCTAAATTTTTTAAAACATAAACGGGTCAGACTGGGGTCGAGCTTTTAATTTTATATAATTTGACTCAGATGGTCAGGCTCGACCCATATACACCTTTACTAAACATAGAGATAAAGGAATTAGGATGATGACGTCAATAAAGAGAGATGATGATGAGTGAAGTGGAGGTATTAAAGGAGATGGAAGTAACAAAGTGAGACAGGAAGGCAAAAAGAAGGAAAAAATGAGTAAAGAGAAAAACATGAAAAGTTAAAGAAGAGTTAGGAATGATTACAAAATGTAGGAAAAAGGAAAAAAAAGGAAATATGGAAAAAAGGAAAAAAAGAAGAAAAAAAAGATACAAAAATATGTGGACTATAAAAATTTTAAATGTAAAAGAAATATATTTTATAAAAAATCAAGTTAAAAACCATTGACTTAACTGATATATGATGCTCTTTGAAAGTATTGTATTTCGTTGCATCTTAAGTTTAATTCCAAAACTTTGTTCATATATATTTAGTGGTTTAACTACTCCTATTATCACTAAAAATATAAAAATAAAATTAAGCTTAAAAAATATGCATATTTTAATAAATAAACATAATAATTAAACTTAAATTTAAAATTCAATATTGTAAATACATTAACTGATAACTGGTAACTTATAATTAATAGTTAATAAATTAGCTAATTATATAAAAAGTATTTCAGAAAATTTATAGTTGAACTAGCGAAAATTTTAAAATAACATAAAAAGATATATTAATAGAAATAAATATATAATTAAAATAATTTATATTTATTTAAAAATTATATTATATTAATATAATTAATATATTTAAAAATAAAAATATAATATCTAATATTTAATTAATTATATTTTATGAATTTATATATTTATTTACTTATATAATTTTTATTTAATTAATTATAATAAAATTATAATTAATTAAAATATAATTACCTATAACCATAATTACTTAATTTATAATAGAATTATAATTACTTAATTATATTTTATGATATTATATATTTATTTATTTATATATATATATATTTATATATTCATAGTCTAAAATTATGATATAATTATGTTAAAATTAAATTAATTATATTTTATAAAAAATAATATTTAAGTTTATATTAGGAAGGATATGAGTGTAAATTAATAAAAAAATAAATTTGAAGAAAATTTGAAGAAATTGTAGTTTATAAGTTATAAGTTGCTCAAAATAACTTATTAAATCAAAACTTATTTTTTTCAATAAGTTAGTGCGTGAGACACCTTTAAAGATTATCATGTAATTAATTGAACAGGTTAATAAATTACAAACTAATTTATTTATTACATGAAATAAAACTTTAATAAGTTATCTTGAATAACTTGTATTTTATAAGCTAATAATTTTTTAAATATTTTTTAAATTTATCCTTTTTTATTAATTTACAACCTATGTCCTTAATAATCAATATATTATTCTTTTAAATTATAAATAAATAAAAACTAAATAAGTAAGTAAGTAAATAAATAAACATATGAAGTCATAAATTATAATTAAATTAAATTTTAGATAATTATATTCGTACCCTAAACTCTAGATAAATAAAAATAAATAAGTAAATAAATAAATGTATGATATCATATATTATAATTAATTCATTTTTTGTTAATTATACCCTTATTTTAAATTAAAATTGTATAAAAGTAAGGATATAAATAAATATGTAATGTTATAAAATATAATTAAGTATTCATATTTTTGTTATAAGTAATAATTATATAAAATTATGTAAGAAAATAAATTTGTAAAGTCATAAAATATAATTAATTAAATTTTAGATAATTATATTTTTATTTTAAACTTCTTAAATTTGTTAATATAATTTAATCTTTAAATAAGTATAAATTAATTTAATTTATATATATTTATATCAACATATATTTTTTATAATTTTATATTTTTAACTAGTTTAATAACTAATTTTGTAAAATATTTCTCATATAATTTTTTAACTTGTCAACTGTTAAATAATTTATCAACCATTTATATGAAATAGAGTCTAACTTAAAACACTTAGCTATTTTAATTTATTAAAATAATTCCTATTATTTAAAATTATTAAATTGTTTTAGTATTTAATGTAAAAAATAAATAAATAAATTTTTATTTAAAGGTTTAAATATATCATTTATTCAAATTACTTAATAAGTATTTAGCTTACTTTTTGATAAAATTTAAACTTCAATTTTATTAAATGATAAAATATTTTTAGTTTATTAAATTTTAAATTATTAATAGTGTATTTAAAATATTATATGAATTATTTTAATTACTTAATTTATATTAAGTATATCTCAATTTTAATGATATTTTGTTTAAAACTTAATTTTAGTTATATTACTTTATCATTTTTTTTCTTTTTTTCTTTTTCTCTTCTTTCGGGTTCAATTAGGGACTTAATCCAAAATTTAAAAAAAAAACATACAAACCTATTTAGAAAACTTATGAAAGTATAAAAACATAGGATATATATGCTAATCTTATGTGACAGATCTAAATTGACACATTTTAAGCTTAATCTACAAATTGGTTGTTACATTATTTAAAATTAATAGCAAATTAATGATGTGGATCCAATTAGAAATTAAACAAATAATAATCTAATATGTATTAAAAATGGAATTCAAAATTTGGTTCTAAATAGAAATAAAAAATAGTCATAAATATATAATTGTTGAATAAATTTATAAACCTTAATTCAATGTTTGTGAAAGATTTGAAACTGAATTTCAACCCTCATTTTTAATATTTATAATGTTTTCTTTAAATATAAGTATAAGAATCTAATTCAAAAGTTTTAAATGATTGAGACTCACTTTAAAAAAATTATAAGAACCTAATACAATTTTACCTTTATGATAATATTGATCCATGACATTTTAATTTTAGTGTGTGATTGTGATATATACATATATATAATTATATATTTTAGTAAATAAAAGAAATTTATTTTATATTATATTAATTTTTATTTATCTCTTTTGTCATTATTATTTCATCTTGGTATTACCATTGAAATTACTACTAAATTTTGTTCAAGAATTATGCCACTTTACATTCTGCAACATTGCGTGGACAATAGAAAAAAATAGAATGGATTATTTGCAACTATATATAATATAACATGTTGGCTAATGGCTTTGATTAAATGGACATGACACCATGCATAATTTGTAGGTACATTATCTTTTATATTAGCTCAATCTTATTTGATTGCAAAAGAAAACTATAACCAAGCTAATGAACGTAGGGACACCCATAATGGGTGATCCACATTTATCATTATGATAAATATTTATTTATTTGAATAAATATTTAATTTATTTGAATTTGAATTCAAATAATAAAAATGAAGCAATCAATTTTCTTTTTGGATAACTGATCACAAAAGTGGGAATATGGGATAGAGAAAATAACTACCCACTTCCCATAAAAAAAGAGAGATAAAAAGTAAATTAAGAGAGAGAACACATTATTCAATATACAGAGTTAGAGAAATTTCTTCATCTTCTTCTCTTTAGAAAAGTGTGTATGTAATTTTAGTAAAATTATTATGGACAAAAATAAGAGTTCCTAATACGTGGTGATTGTTGGCTTCCGTGTGGTGGAATACAACATTAAGATCCAAATACAAAACAAGTATGTATAATTTTTGCTTTTATTTTGATGTATTAATTTTCCCCAACATTAGTATCAGAGTCTAGTTGCATTGATATCTGTAATTCCATACATGTATTTAATGAAATTGAATGCAAGACATGTGTTGTATGAGATGTATTATATGAGAAGTACTTATTGTTTACTATATATATAATTGGTATTTTTTTTTGCCAAAACCATATTTCCTGCTTTTGCTCTTATAGCATAATATAGCATGAGATGCAACCATTAGATGTTAAAACTTTGTTTGATTCAATTATTTCTAGAAGAATAATGTTATATATGATTTTAGCATTAAAGGGAATACATAAAACATTCATAAGACACCCCTAGAAAATAATTTTTTTGGCATAAAATTAATCTAAATTTGTAGAGCGTGAAATTCTAAGAAAAAAACTTTTAAATCATCCAAAATGGAGCTCTAAATCAAAATTTATAGCTAAAATAGTGTTTCGAGTTATACAAATCCAACTGGGTCCGTGAACAGTCAACCCATCTAAAGGTTAGAGGCAACTAAAACGACAAGTCATTTTGCACTGGGCAAAAATGACACGTCATTTTCAGATGTAAGAGTTGCTAACCAAAACCCAAAATGACATATTATTTTGTGCTAGGTAGAAACGACATGTCATTTCACACTAAACCAGAAATTGAAAAAAAAAGTCTCTCCTTACTCTCGAAGGTGGCATGTAGAGCCAACCCCAGTGCCCTATTGCCACATGTCACACCTTGTTTGAAAGGAAAAAAATTTCTTCCCCTTCTAATCGACTCCGGTGACCAGAAAAACCCCACAGGGCAGTGCGTAAGCCTCATGCCGTCCTTGAGAATAGGAAAATGTTATTTTTTCAATTTTTTTGGATTTTTTTCATACAGAAGCGTTGCAGAGGCATGTGTGGGCATTTGCAATGTCCCTTGGAGGCAAAATTTGATTCTAAAATGTTCTAAACTCAAGATCTACACATTGGTGTATTATTTGTATATTTTTTAAAGCTTCTGTGACACTGTTTTGATTTAAAAAATGGCAATAATACCATATTTTATATCTATTTTTTTGTAAACAGACATGGAATAGTGGTTTAAAGAGGAGTATAAGATCCATATGGGCTTCTAAAAAGTGTAGAAGAAGAACCCAAAAAGTCAGACTTGATAAACACTCTAAAAAGCCTAAAAGAAATGATGCACTCATTATATAAAAAAAATGCATGCACGTACTACCTGATGAAAGCTTTCCTACTTGAAGTCAAAGATCCAAAAAGGGATCTCACCATCAAGGAAAGGTGTTTCCCAATCACTTTTGGATTCGTATCCTGATGGATGTAATTCCAAATTATAACTTTTGGAAACCAATCAAAAAGACTCTATGGCAATGCAAAGACTATAAATTAAGAATCGTCAAATACCTTGACCTTGAAAAATGCATAGAAGAGTTGAGACTATAAGAAGTCTACTATTTCAAAAATAATTGCACAAAAATAATCATGATGTCACAATTCTCAAACATAAAGAGTGTAAAACATTTTAGGCATAGCACTCTAGAGAAAGGATTGCACTTGAAAGGTTTACACAAAACTATAAATATTCACAACTTTGGAACAATTCATTCCAAAAATCTACCAAAATTATTCAACACTTTTGAAGAGATGAAGATATTGAATTCAGAATAGGAAGCTAGAATAGAAACATTAGTTATGAATTTCATTTTTTTATGTATTTATTTCTTTTATTTTGTTAAGACTACTTTATGAACATTGATATCTTTTTATTGAATCTAGTTATTACTTGGTGAATGTTTACTATTTCATACACTCTTTATAGAATCATACATTTGAATGGGAGCTCTTAGTTTTTTTTAGAGCAATACAACATATGATATTTGCATAAGAATGATTTCGATAGGAAATAATGATAGTACTTAGGCAAACATGTGATAGGGGTATGACAAACGTAAACTCCTAAGCATGAACTAAGTAGTGTCATTATTGTTTTATACGAGAATTATGCAAATAAATGACATTGTATACTAATGAAAAATGTTCATATATTCAACAAAATAGCCAACAAGAACATAATTGTTGAATTAAACAAAGGTGACCAATTGAATAGGGACAACTGGGACATTTGGCATCGGAAAATATCATATATCTTAGAGGAGGAGCAAGATACTCTAGAAATCTTGAACAATGTCATGTTAGAATTTGAAAGTGGGAACACAGCTCAGAATCAAAGAGATGCTGAGGCGTATACTGTTTGGAAGGAAAAAAATAATATAGCTCACATTATACTTTTAAGTGCGATGGCGAATGACCTCATATGTGAATATGATAATTACTCAATTGCCCAGGGAATACAGATTACCCTCAAAGAGAAATTTGGTGGTACTTTATCTACTAAACTAAGAAGACTCATAATCAAATTTAACACATATAAACTTTAGCCTAATATGCTAATGAAACAACATTTGTGTGAAATGTCAAACATGATTTGTAAGCTGAAAGCTACAAGACATGCATTTTTTTATGAGTAGCAAGTGCAAGCAATGATTAGGTCACTTCTTGTAAGTTGGGAACATATGACGGTCAACCTGACTCACAATGAAAGTATTGTTACCTTCGATGATGTGGTAAGACATTTAGAACTTGGATGAACATCTAGGGGCTTATAGATCCTTTGGACAAGCATATATGGCGAAGGGAGCAGGACCTTTTAATTTTAAGCCTAAATCTAAGAAAAGTAAAAAATTCTAGAAGAGAAAATTAGGCCTAATTTTCAAGATAAGAAAACCTTCAAAAAGAAGAAAGGAAAGCATGGCGCAAGGAACTTTGATTTCAAAAAGCTCAAATGTTATACCTACTAAAAAGTGGGCCATTTTGCTCGAGATTGCACTTATCAAAATGAATAAAATAAGGTATTACTAGGCATTAATTCCAAATATTTTTTATATATTTCCAGTACTATTTTTCTAATAGAATCTCATCCTTTATGGATTTTGATTTCAAGTGCCATAAACTATGTGAGTAAGGATCAAGGATTCTACATAGAACACCGTTGTTTGTCAAGGATCGAGGATTCTACATAAAATACCATCATTTGTTAAGTTAAAGCAAATGGCTTTACATTGGAAACAATGTGAGGATTGAGGTCAAAGATATTGGTGTTAGTGTATATGCCCTAAAATCAATTGTATTGGTGATTGTAATTTTGAATCATGTTATTTTAATGGCAATTTCAATTATTATATTTATATATATTATCTGCGTAATATATTCAATTATAATAATAACCTTAGAATAATTGTATTCTTAAATGTCCCTAGTCATATATCATTGTGGATTAGGTTGCTTTGATATGTTAAGACTAGCATGTGTGAAGACTTATATTGGATATTAAGTTTATACATGAGTACAAGTTAGAGAACTTGTATACTGGACCGACCCATATTAAGAACACAACATGGATCGTTATATGAGTATCATAAGTGGTTCTTAGTGATCATTATTAATATGGTCCTTTGACCTGAGATCACCAAAGTTCCCTACATATGAGTTTCATATTTTGATACTATTCTATATCACTAATGGTTAAGTGAATGCAATGGTAGATATTGGATATGTCACATATCATGCGGAGGGGTTTGTGTGATCAAGATGGGATTTGTCCCTCCTATATAACAGAAGTAACATCTATGGGCCCCTTGATTAAGTAAAGCTGAGAAAATGCATGGCCATGCTCAGATGAATTGACATGAGATGTCAATTACATTTGTTTTAGTCAGCTTACTTAGGAATCAAGAAATCTCAAGATTGGGCTATACGAGAATGACACGGTCCATGTTTCGTGCTCAATCTAGATGTATAGGACAAAAGGACATAAGTGATGATCACATGTAAAGGTTTAGTCAAATCACCGACTTTCTCATTACTTGGGTAACAATGATGTGTTGCTAGACACCAATCATTATTTATGATCATTAATATGATTAATGGTCATTGCCAACGTAATGAGAGCCTGTAGGGTCGCACACTTAGAGCCTAGTGAATTTGGAATTAATGGACCAAATTGTTTGGGCTTAATATTTAGGAATTCATGTTATAATTATAAGGCCCAATAGTAAGCCTATAATTATACATGGAATAAAGCCCAAATAGGTTAGGTTTTTCTATGCACCTATTTAAATAGGCTTATTGGGTAATAATAGGATTACTATTACTATTCACACACCCAAAAGCAAAAGCATAGAAAACCCTAGCACCTCTCCTTGACCAAAATCCTGAAGAGGCGTAGCTAGCACTACGAGGTGTAAGGAGATCAATTCCAACCGGTGTGTGTAGCGGACATTCATCGGTGATTCACGGGTTCGTGTGAATACCACAGAGGTGCAGCCACATAAACGTTGTACTGGTGATTTGATTTACTGGTTTCGATTCCGGTTCGTGATTTGGAAGCAGATCGGACTTGGTGTAGCGGTCAGAAGAATTTTACTAAAAGGTATAAACCCTAATCCCTAATCTATGGCGTTCTAAATTCGCATGGATCCGTGGTGAAAATCATGTAAAAATTTTATTCCGCTGTGCATATATGATGCGCGATTTCCAGCAATTGGTACATGCAAATTGGATTTGTGTGGAAGAAGAACCTTAATCTTGCATGATGTACTTTATGCATCTAACATTCGATGGAATTTAGTTTTTGTTTGTCCCTTACTTAGTTTCGATTTTTTAATTAATTTTCATGATAATATTGTTGACATTTTTAAAGATGATGTATTTTATGGTTCTAGCTTCATTTCTAATGGATTTGTCATTTTGGATGTTATTAACAATGCTGCTTTTGATTGCTTTACTGCTTCAACTTCTAATTTAAATGTTGATATGGACATTTGACACACTAGGCTAGGATATATAAATTAAAATGGAATGATTAAACTAGCTAAAGAAGGATTGCTATGCCCAATTTTGAAATTGGAAATATCCTTATATAAACATTGTCTAGCTGGTAAAGTAATTAGAAAATCATTTAGAAAAAGGACTAGGGCAAAAACTCCATTGCAATTAATTCATTTTGATATATGTGATCCTTTGAGTGTGAAGGCAAGACACAGAGCCTGGTATTTCATCACTTTCATTGATGATTACTCACAATACGGTCATATCTATTTGATTTCACATAAGTCAGAAGCATTAAAATGTTTCAAATGTTATTTAAATGAAATCAAAAATCAAATAGACAAGAAAGTTAAAATGTTTAGGACTAATCATAGACATGAGTATTTATCTGAACAATTTAAAAAACTCTGTAAAGAGAAAGGGATAATAAAATAATTAACGATCCCTAGCACTCCACAAAAAAATGGAGTAGCTGAAAAAAGAAATAGGACTCTTCTAAACATGGTTAGGTCAATGATAGCACAGGTAAATCTACCATTTTCATATTGGGGAGATGCCATATTAATAGCTACTTTTATACTTAACCGTGTGCCCTTAAAGTTTGTTACATCCACACCCTGTGAACTATGGACAAAGCATAAACCTGATTTAAGTATTCTCATACCATAGGGATTTGTTGTGTATGTCCATGATATTTCCCATAGATATGGAAAATTATGTCCAAGAGGGAAGAAATGTATCTTTATAAGATATTCAAAATTATCTAAGGGATATGTTTTCATTGGTAAAAATGAGGATGAAATAGTAACGGAACTTAAATCGAGAGATGCCACATTTTTAGAAAGAGAATTTCCTAACAGAGGAGAAATTGATTGCACTATATCTTTTTTATAAGTTATAAGATCAAATAGATAACAATATTGAATCTTATCCATCTTATCTGAATGGAAACTCTTAAAGAATACCTATCAATCTAAGTGGGAGTTTTGATAAAATGAGTGAGAATCATGTATTTAGAGATGATATAGTATAGGAAACCCTACTATCGAAAAGTAAAAGAGGAAATGTACCCAAAAAGCGCTTTTTAATTAAAGGATCAACTCTTATGATTACTCTTCAAGATTAAGAAGAGCTAACAACAATTCAAAATGCTTTAAGTTACCCTGCTAAGGAATATTGGAAGAAAGCAATAGAGGAAGAAATATACTCAATAAAAACTAACAAAGTTTAGAAGCTAGTTGACCTACCATTTAGTTGAAAGGCAATTAGGAATAAATGGGTTGTTAAAATTAAAAGAAAGGCAAATGGATCAAATGAAATGTATAAAGCTCGATTAGTTGCAAAAGGATATATACAACAGGAAATAATAGATTATAAGAATACATTCTTACCTGTTGTACGTTTCAATTTAATAAGATTACTCCTAACCATAGTAGTAAATCTAGATTTAGAATTACATCAAATGGATATAAAAATTGCTTTTCTCAATGGACATGGAACAACTAGTAGGTTTCGTATAAAAATAAGAAGAAAGAAAAGTTTGTAAACTCCAAAGGTCCATTTATGGACTCAAACAGTCATCCAAGCAATGGTACTTGAGGTTTCACCGAGCTATAACCTCATATGACTTTCAAATGATTGAAGAAGACCATTATGTTCATATCAAGTAGCATGAAAGTAATCTTATGATATTACCCTTTTATGTGGATGATATACTATTGGCTGGGAATAATATGAATTCGATTATGGCTATTACGGAATGGCTATCCTCGAATTTTGAGATGAAAGATATGGCTGAAGCAAATTACATTCTTGAAGTTAAAATCTTTAGAGATTGCTCCAAGAAATTTGTTTCTCTTTCTTAAGAAAGTTATATATGGAGAATCCTTGAGAAATTTAATATGAAAGATTGCAAACCTATGGACACCCCTATAAATAAAAGTGAACCATTGAGTCAAGAAATGTTCCCTCAAAATAAATTTAAAAAGAAATCAATTAAAAGAGTTCCTTATTCTAATGTTGTTGGTAGTCTAATGTATATAATAATGCGTACTAGATTGGATATTTGTCATGCAATTGAACTCGTAAGTAGATACTAGTCAAACCCTAAATAGAAATATTAGAAAGCTATTAAGAGGATATTAAGATATTTGAAAGGCACTATTGACTACGCGCTATGCTATCAAAAAGACAATTTATGCTTAGTTAGATATTCTTATACGGATTAAGCAGGAGACTTAAATGAGAAAAAATTCACATCAGGTTACTCTTTCTTGCTAAATAATAGTGCCATATCATGGTGTAGCAAGAAGCATATATGTATTGTATTGTCAATAATGGAAGCAAAGTTTGTGGCATGTTCTGCAACAATACAAGAGGCAATATAGCTAAAAATATTTATAGAACATCTGAGGATTTATGGTAAGAATTTAAATCCCATCCTGATATACTGTGACAATCAGATAATCATCGCCTATACAAAGGATCCAAAGTACCATAGCAAAACTAAACATATAGATACAAAGTATTGTGAGAGATGCTATAGTACAAAAAAATGTCACCATTCAACACATTACTACATAAAAAATAATAACAGATCCTTTTACTAAATTGATACCTAGATATATATATGGGTGTGTGTGTGTGTGTGTGTATACACACATATATATATGTATATATATGTGTGTGTATATATGTATATATATATATATATATATATATATATATATATATATATATATATATATATATATATATATATTGAATATATAAAATCTCTTGGTATATGTAGAATGTAATCAAACATTTTTGAAATTGAAATGAATAGAGTATGTTTTTATTCAATTACAAGTGTTATAATATGTGTATGAGTATACGAATGTCCAATATGTTGTAAAAGTTAATAAGGTTAGTTCTCTCACATGAACAACCACCTTTGACGCTTATGAAGAGTGGGCAAAGATGAGACATGTGTTCACTAACATAACTATAAGAAATATTATATTTTGGTAAAGAAGTAACATAAAATAAAATATGTCACCTCAATAAGATAAAGTTAAGATGAGATCCGAAATATAAATATGGATCGAATTGTGGATTCTCCCACTTTCCACAATACCTTTAGTTAGACAATGAATTCTTCACATAATAACGTCAAAAAGGAGTTGAATAATGTGAAAGAATTCAAGTTAAGTATTATATGTACCTGAACTAAAGTTTGTATAGTGTTACTAATAAAATCGATATACGCCCTTATGCTAACCATACCACATGAGCAAAAGGAACTACAAACAGGAAGCAAGTGAAAGATCCTTGGTTCATTGCTATATGAGTCCTAGAAAAAAAAATTTCTCTACAAAGATATCCTTTAACTTTGACGATATCATAGACAAATGATACAATATTCACTATCTTAGCATGCATCTTATAATTATGACATATACAATCCAAAGGATAAAATGTTAGGAAAGCAGTTATTTCAAATCAAAGTAATATGCGAACGAAAGGAAGAATTCCTAACATATATACGATTATGCTAAGTCTAAAACATATCCATTATGAAGTTAATTTTGGTCACATCATAAGCGTGGGTACTATGTCTATGTGGATAGCAATCTGAGGTTGTAATAAAACTCGTGAAAGATCATATTTGTAAATGAAATATGTATATGGAAAAATCTAGGGCATCTAAGACATAATATAAATAGTTAGAAGTAAGGGTTGTTTTGTGCTGATTCTGTTTAAGAATTTCTAATACAAGAATACCTAAAATGATGTCATGCCCACGCAGTCACGATAATGCACAGAGTATGAAAATCAAATAGGGAGATTAAGATTATATGGTGTGGCTCATCCATTATGTGTGAATGGGAGATGATGAATATGGGGACACCCATAATGAATGATCTATGTTTATCATTATGATAAATATTTATTTACTTGGATAAATATTTAATTTATTTGAATTTGAGTTCAAATAATAAAAATGAAGCAATCAGTTTTCCTTTTGGATAATTGATCACAAAAGTGGGAATATAGGATAGAAAAAATAACTATCCACTTCCTATAAAAAAAAGAGAATAAAGTAAATTAAGAGAGAGAACATATTATTCAATATACAAAACTAGAGAAACTTCTTCATCTTCTTCTCTTTAGAAAAGTGTGCATGTAGTTTTGGTGAAATTATTGTGGACAAAGACAAAAGTTCCTTATATATGATGATTCTTAGCTTCCATGTGATGGAATACAATATCAAGATCTAAAGATGAAACATGTATAATTTCTACTTTTATTTTGATGTATTAATTTTTCCCAACACAAGCAAAATTGCATTAAAAAAATAACATAGACAAATTTTCATTGGGACAAAAAATTGCATTTTCTTTTTAGTTGAAAGTTTATGTGAGTTAAATGTGGCGTTTCAATTGATTTTAGAAGCATAGTTCAAATGAGGTGTTGTATATTTTATCTCAATTAAATTGAAAAGTGGAATTTAATAGAGATTAAGGATCCATTGGTTTTGAGAGTAATATCTTTGGAAGAAATAATTTTATTCATTTGTTATTATTATTATTATTATTATTATTATTATTATTATTATTATTATTATTATTATTATAAAATTATTATGCTATTTAAGGCATGATACAAGTTACTATCTTCGAGGAATTATCCGAACCTTTCATGTGAAGCTTGAATAGGAAAATCTTCTAAAATTCAACAAACTCATCTGTCTTGAAATTACATTATTAGAACAAGAAATAGGCAGTAGGAAAATGAAACCTAGCAAAAAGGAGAAAAGTGTTTTTAGATAAAGTTATTGGAGATGTGTGTGTTGTTATGAAAAAAAAAAGAGAGAAATAGTAAACTATTTATAAGCTGAAAAATATAGCAGTTAAAAATATAGCTATTAGGAAATAAATGTTCAAAATAAATCTATTAATCATTTCAAATTCTACTAGAGCTAAAATCTAGTTTCATAAATAAGTATCATATTTCGTAAAATAAAAATTATTTTAATTTTACTTTTGCAAAAATGAGCTTAAGCCTGACCTTACATGATATTTACGCGTAAGGGGAAAAGGGATAAATCCACCATTTTGCATTATTTTTTATCCATCTCATGCATGCGAGCGTACCACTTTCTTTCCTTATCACTTTACATAAAAATAGGTCTTACATATAAAGTTTTTCTTAAGGCTTAACTTGCCTAATATAGGACTTACTCTTTTGAAATACAATTCAATATGCAACAATCTCCCATATATTTCAAAAGACTTATAAGAGAAAATTATAAAATAGGTAAAAAATATTTACTGGGTTCTCAAATAAATGTAAATCATCAATTTTGTATTTTAAAGACTATGAACCAAACCTAGAAAAATATAAACATAACTTACAGAGTTGTTAATGAAAAATTTAGTGTTTATAAATTAATAATCTCTTATTATAAAATAGTAATGTCACCAATCAATTCACATTTGTAAAACATTTTCTTATGCAATGTGGTTTTATACTAATTGGCCATATGCGTGTCTGATAGTTCATGAGTGCTCTAGAAATCTTGCTAATATCTCATAGGAGCGACCCCACTCCACATTCATATCGATAAATCCATCAAGTGTAAACAATAATTAAATACACCACCTATAAGGGATATGGAATTCATTAGGAGTCAAGCTCATCCTAACACATAATTTATAATTTTAAAGGACTAATCACATACACTATAAGAAAGACACATAAAATTAATTTTAATGCCTTCAAAACTAACATTAACTTGTTATTACCTATATGAACCTACTTCATGGGATTGCTAATCAAATAGGTTAAGTTACTATCAATGTTAATTTCTTAAAATGGCTTTAATCCTATTCTCCTCGATGTACAAATTATTTATTTTCCACCTAAGGGTTTTGTAAAAGGATTGACCAAATTCCTTTTTAACTTCACATAATTTATGAAAATTATTCCATCTTTAAGCAATTGCTTCACAATATTATGTCTTAATTTAATATGTCAAATTTTGTTATTGAAAACTTTATTCTTTGTAATAACTATTGCTAATTAGCAATCACAATGTATTAATACCAAAGGTTTCGAATTTGTACTCGGTGGTATATCAGATAAGAAATTTCTTATTCACTTAACTTCACTTCTAGTCACCTCAAAAGTCATAAATTTTGACTCCATAGTAGATCTAATTATAATTGTTTGCTTAGATGATTTCCAAATCATTGCACCACCACCACCAAAGATGAACACATAACCACTAGTGGATCTTGTCTCATCTGAATTAGAGATCTAATTAATATCATTGTATCCTTCTAGTACAACAAAAAATCCATTCATGAAAAATATCATAATTCATTGTACCTCTTAGGTATTTCATTATTTTAGTCAAATTCAAAAGATACTTTAATAGTAACTTTTTTGAGTGAAGATATAGAAATTAAATTTGCTTTAATATTATGCACATGCAAAATATCACTTAATGTTAAAATCTTTACCAGATGTGAGTTTTAGAAATATTTTACCGTTTCTAAAAACTTGCAATTCTTGAATTTTCAAAGTAAACTAGATCTTTTCCATCTCCTACTGGTGAGTAAGAGGTGAAGATTTCTCTATTAGCACAAATGTGCCTTACAGCACCTGAGTTTATAATCCAATCTTTCACATTAGTTATAATATTTGCTTAAGAAATGACTGCCATAATTATGTCATCTTTATTATCTCTAATCAAATTTGATATAAGTTTTGGAGAATTATCACGTCTCACATCTTTCCTACATTAAGGTGCATAATGTCTTAGTTTGCCATAAACATAATAGTTTCCTTTGTTTTTCTTAAAATTAGGATTATAGATATACCTACTTAGTCTACATATGGCATATGCTATGTCAAGCCTAAAAAAATTCATTAAATATATCAAACTCCTAATAATATAAGCATACTCACACTGATTTATTAAGTTCCTAAATTTTTCTTTAGTTAAGTATTAGCATCATAAGGAGTATTAATAGACTTTTCCTTTACATACCTAATTTGTTAAGAAGTTTTTGTACATAATGTTATTTAGTCAACATGATGCCACTATCCTTATTTATGATTTTAATACATAAAATAACATTAGCTTCACCTATGTTCTTTCATATCAAAATTTAAGGCTAAAAAAGTTTTAGTTTTATGTATATATTAAAATTAGTGCCAAAAATAAGAATATCATCTATATATAAGCTAATGATCACACATCCATTATTTTCATATTTTGTATATACACATTTATCCATTTTAACATAAGAAAATTTATTATGTAAAAATGTTTGATCAAATTTTTCAGGCCACTATTTAAGGCTTGTTTTAGACCATACAAAAACATTCTCAATTTGCAAACTTTTTGTTCTTATCCTAAGACCTCAAAGCCCTCAGGTTGTACTATATAAATATCTTCCTCTAAATCTGAATTCAAAAGGTAGTTTTTACATTTATTTGATATATAACTAATTCAAAAATAGAAGTTAAAGCAAACAAAATACAAATTGAAGAAATCCTTATTACTGGTGCAAAAGTATCAATATTTTATGTAAAACCTTTTGCAATCAATTGAGCTTTATATTTTTCAACTAAACCATTAAGAAAATATTTCTTTTTAAAAACTTATTTGCATCCTATTAGCTTTACTCCAAGAGCTAAACCCACTAGTTCCCAAGTTTGATTTTGTTAAATTGATTTAAGTTTTATTTTGATTACTTTCTCAAAAGTTTTGCTTAAAAGTATGTTTAAGGATTATTATCAATAATAAATGTATAAAAATCATTTCCAAAAGAGGTTTCTTTTCTAAAGGAGGTTTTTTTTCTTTGTCTTTTACTTATTCTCAAAACTTCATTAGTTAATTTTGAATCAATCAGAGATGTATTTAAAGTCTTTATTGTATGAGAAATTTTATCACATAGTAGATAAAAGTGTTTAAAGAACTTTGCATTCTTTGTCTTTATTATTATATTGCAATCAAGCACATTACTTTTATATATAGAACTATTACTAGCATATCTTACAAACATACAATCAAATTATTATCAATAATAAATGTGTAAAAATTATTTCTAAAAGAAGTTTCTTTTCTTCGTCTTTTACTTATTCTCAAGACTTCTTGAATCAATTGGAGATGTATTTAAAATCTTTATTGCATGAGAAATTTTATCACATAGTAGATAAAAGTGTTTAAAGAACTTAGCATTATTTGTCTTTATTATTATATTGCAATCAAGCACATTACTTTTATATACAGAACTATTACTAGTATATCCTACAAACATACAATCATAAGTTTTTTATCTTATTTTTATTTTCTTAGGTTCAAGTAATAAAACTTTAGTTGGACACCCCCACGCTTTCAAATATTATAAATTAAGTGCATAATCTTTCCACAATGCATAAGGTGTTTTCCCTATTTTCTTATGGGATATCTTATTTGTAAGTAACATGTAAAATGAATTTACACCAATAATATTGGCTAACATGTTTATTGATAACACATATAGAACTAAGATAACGCTCATTCAAACACACTAAGTGAACAAAATAATAATTAAGTAAATATGTTGACACAGGTTTACATAAGCTTGTTCATCATGTATAAATATTTTCACCTTCAAAATTAGAAAAATAAGCTTCTTTAAATCCAAAAAGGCTAATTAGCTAATATTTATGATTCCATAATGTCATGACCCAAACCCAATCATGATTGGCAGGTATCCTAATACCCAATTTTCACCAGCCTCACCACTAATTCCACTAGTTCTATCTAATGGAAATTTACCTATTTCTATAAGAACTCAAATCATACTATGAATTCTTGCAAAAAAATGGACAGAGTTTCCCCTATATTTCGGACTTTCCCAAAGGCCACTCATCCTAAATCACAAAACTTATATATTTTTGGATACAACAGCATCAGTAACCTCACTATAAATAATTATACATAAATAAATAATTTAACACATTAAATGTTGAATCAACCTATATCTTATTTTCATATCTCGATCCTAATCCAATTCTAATTGTAATCTTAGTCTAACTCTATTTCTAATCCAACTATCAAAATCTTTCATCAAGGTCGTCTTTGATTCTCTATAAATGCAACAAGGCTCAAGCACTTTTATCTTAACTTGAAAATATTAAAAAATAAATAGAATGAGTTATAAGAACTCAATGAGTATATATTGTCCTCTATCAAACCTTAGTTCAAATGTATTAAATGATCACTTGGTAATTAAATATCTAATTAGAGAAATAAATATAATTTAAATCTTCTGGATTCCTGAGACGTGCAAAACTAAGTTCCAAATTGGATGTTCATTGCATATAACTTACATTTTATAATTCTCATCACAAGTCACAATGTCTTAACTATTTTTTGGTATGCAATATCATTATCATATCACACTTACCCATTTCAGGTAGTTATCGTATTCACATATAGCCAGTAAAGCTCAGTCACATCAAACAAAGATATTTAATCACAAATAAATTTTCATAGCATCATAAATGCACATCAATCATAATGAAAATGCATCCATCATTTGTCTCTCAATTCACCCTTATACCCTACCCGCCTTTCCATCCTTATTCCTCTCAAGCCAACCTTATACCCTACCCACCTTTTTACCAAGAATTTTTCATCCAATTTTTACATCATCACCCTTATCGCATTTTTTGTTTCAAATGCCACTCATGGCATAATTTATATCATAATACGCATAATAGAGTTTAGCTCTATAAATCACAAGATTCAATGCAATATCTACACAAGCCAATCATTTTATTCTCATGGGGCAAATTAGAATTCACAACACAATATACATATCAATATTACCATGCTTTCTCGCATGGCTACAAGAATTAATTAGTATTAAACCAATATCATATACTTTCATAATTATAAAAGAGTAACAATATAAATCCAATCACAATATAAATCTCGCTTGTCATTACATGTGAAATTGCTATCTATTAGTGGTCACTAACATCATCACTATGCCATACAAGCTTGTCGTTCTTTACAATAGGTAATTACTAACTCGTCATAAGCATCATTTTTGAATTCCTCATACATCACCACATGATTGATTTCATTATATATTTTATAATCCTCTTTTACGATATTTAAGATCCATCAATGAACAAATAAATGGTATTTAACACTCACAAGAAGAATCACAATTTATGACATTAAACTAGAATGAGATATATACTCACCTGACAATACTAGTCCTCCCTTGGAACCTCTGAAGCATCCATTTTCATCCATTCCTATTTTCCTCCTATCATCACTATTTATAAAGATAAATTATAATTATATTAACACTAATTATTTTCTTTTCACATACTACAAATCCTTATTCAGTTCACAGTATAATATCATTCCTTCATTCCTGCTTCTTATATTCATGATTCTTGGATTAACTTTTAACTTAAATATAATGTTACTTAGAAATTTTTAGATCTAAATCATATAAATTTATTTAGTAAAAACGCTTGTCTTTTATTACTCCATCTTCCTAGACTATCATTTTCTCCATTAGGATCTCAAGCTCTAGAAGAGTCCTATTCACATCAATAGACAAAACTATATACTTATTTCCTTGTATTTTTAATTCTCCTCGAAAGAATTAAAAAAATCACACTTATTGGAAATGTTCACATCAAGTTCAAACATCGAAAATATTAGATTTTTGCGATATAAACATACTTCAAATATACTCATCTAAATCTCTTAAGCATAAAATCCTTATTTTATTATTGTCATATCAAATATTCAAGTAATATTATAAAACAAGGTTTTTTTTTAATCCTTTTGGGATCTTCCAAGACATAAAATGTAACACTTCACCATTACTTTAGGTAAAGTATTCTAATAATTTATATCATAAAATTCTTATTTTGCTAGGCTATCATCATATAAATATAAACCAATTCACAATATGGGTCTCCTGATTGATATATATATATATATATACAACTAACAATATTGTAATGTGATATTCTAAGGTAATTCTATTCATGTCATTTAATCATTTGTAACATAAAATTGATATATTGTCCAAATCCTCGTACATTTTGAGTAAGTGAAAATGGGTTCTTTTTTATCTTAGCTTAAACAATTGACAATAGTAAATTCAATGGTATAAACAAATCTCAATCATACCATTTTAACATTATGTAATATAAAATTTTCATTTTTTTCATGAATATTATCATTTTTTAAAAATTATATAAAAATAGATTTCTTGAATTGACTATCAAATCACCATAAATATTAAAATATTATAATATAAATTTATTCACCATCATCAGAAGTACCTAGCCTAAGCTAACCGGGAGTGGAAGCTCGCCGGAATGTCGGTAATGAAGGAGAGAAAAAACACACCTTTTTGCTGTTCTGGCATCAGATTAGATGGGATTTTGTCCAGCTCGGGTTGCCGGAGCTGAGAGGAGCAACACCAAAACATGGACAGCCTCAAACAGTGGCTAGAGCTAGTTTCATGTCGTGCCTTCGCACTCCGTCGTTGGTCCTCCCTTGCCGCCGTGTTTGGCTGCAAAATATAGCTCTCATCGCGCTTCGAAACTGGTAGTTGGAAGAAGAGCAGCACGCAAGCTTGGGTCAGCATGCATGGCGGTTAGATGGCATGAAGCGGTGGCAGCACAGCGAGGGAAAGAAGGCTACGACGGAAAGAAGAGAGAACCGGGAGAAGTAGAGAGCGAAGGGGGAAACAGTCCGAAAATGGGGAGGGAGAGAAAGAAAAAAAATAATATAAGCCTAGGGTTTTGATTACATATATCACACACACAAAAACCTCTTTTCCAAAATAAATCCAAATCACTTATTGTACATAATGATTGCTCTCCCACCTCATTCAGCCATTCATATCTAAATTCACCTTTTTTGTATGTATTTTTCTTATTTAATTGATCTTATGGTTTCTCACAATATTACAATAATATTTTTATTACATAAAATCATACTAGTATTAGGAGGTTAAAACTTAAAATACCAATATTTCACCTTGAATACAAGAAACTTAACTATCCTCTTTACTACGATAATACTTTATGTTATTTAATAATAAAACTTTAATTATCACCTCCAAATATCACACATAAATATACCATTCAAAATCTCAATAAAAGCTTTTCAGGCAATCCATAAACATTAAATAAAACAAACTTAAATTTATTTCAAACTTCAAAAGTATAACGTAAATTCTCATAAAGGAATAATGTAAATTCTTATAAAGGATTTAAGTTAAACATAAGATCAAGAACTACTAAAATGTTACTTTTATTTTTTTTCCACATTTGTATAATGTATTATTAATAAAACCAAACACGCTAAGTCACACAGGAAGTTGTGAAGCAAGTTACTAAATAGTGATATTCACATATATAGTGAAAATATTTCTTGATGAGACTAAATTCTTAAATAATGTAATCCCTAAAAAAATTATAATATAAATAATTAGATCATCATTTACTTTAAATTGTGATTCACAATTCAATAGTACAACAAATGTATAACACTAATATACTAACTAGTAATAATGATAAAATCTTAATGTTACAGTAAAAATTGAACAAAGTACTCAGTTTCCTAAGCGTAGAAGTCTCACAATAGGAGTGCTTATGACCATTGACAACTTTCAATTTATCTTCGTGGCCTCATTTATAAATAGCTAAGAAAATTGAGTTAGGATTGTCCTACAACGGATCATAACATTCTCCATATCAAATAATAAACATAAATAAAAAGAATGGTTAGAGAAATTACATCATATAAATCGTAAATACAATGAACCAAAAATTATTTTTGAAAACTTATCCATAAAGTAATTATCCTTAAGACTGCACTTGAGAAATAATTCCTTGAAATTGTTAAAGAAAAATGGTTGTGTAGTTTGAGGCATGATATAGGTTATTGTCTCAAGGAATTATTTGAGCTTTTTCATGCAAAGCTTAAATCAACAATTCTCCCAAGATTCAATAGACTCGTTTATCTTGAAATTGCACGATTAGAATAAAAAGCATGTAGCGAGAAAATGAAACCCAACAAAAAGGAGAAGAGTATTTTTAGAGAAAGCTATTGGAGATGTATGTGTTATTCTGAAAAAATGAAAAAAATAGTATACTATTTATAAGCTGAAAAATATAGTCATTGAAAATATAGTCGTTAGGAAATAAATGTTCAAAATAAATCCGTTGATTATTTCGAATTTTACTGAAGTTAAAATTTGATTTCACATATAAGCATAAGATTTTATAAAATAAGAATTATTTTAATTCTGATTTTGCAAAAACAAGCTTAGGTTTAGCCTCACTTAATATTCACGTGCAAGGGACAAATCCATCATTTTACACTAATTTTGGTCCACTTTATATACGTGAACTTACCACTTTCTTTTCTTATCACTTTATATAAAAGAAAGGTCTCATATATAAATCTTCTCTTGAAGGTTAACTTGTCTAATATTAGACTTAGTCTTTTGAAATACAACGCAATGTGCAACAATTATATAATAGTAAAATGATAAAAAAAAATTTTATTTATTTAATATTAAATATAGAAACTATAATAGAAAATAATATCTTTTATTTTTAAAAAATTATATTTTACTATTGTAATACCATATTAGTTTTTTATCACATAGTATATAATTGATATGAAAAATCTTTACTTATATATAAATAAATGTAATTTTCTTATAAAAAAAATCTCTTTTGACGCTGAAACGATGCCTAATTAAATTGAAATAAACATTATCAGCACCAAATGAATATTCATTTTATATACCCACAGATTTCAACTATTCTTTTCGATCCTTGTCTTGGTTTTTTGGCGAAGAGAAAAATAAGCGACCTTTAACATCGTGACTACAACCCTTTTTTGTCTATGATAATAGTAAATTTAGTAACCGTTAAAAAATTGTTATCTAAAGTTAAAAGTAGGCAACAATTTTATAAATTAGAGAACCTTTGCCTTTGAGTGATACCCGATTAACAATACATTAATAATGTAAAATAAAATGTGTTAATTTGGAATATAATTAATAGCGGATAGATAACACATGATTAACAATACATTAATGAGAGATCATTATTTTGAGATACTATTTTAACCTTAAATTCGTAGGTAGTACAAGAGAAGAAGAGCTAGGAGATAAATGTAAAAATGATGAAAACGAAAATAATAGCTTTTATTTGTGAGATCTACGTGTGTGTGTGTGTGTGTATATATATATATATATTGACGCTAATACGCAACTAATGGAGCTTATGGTTTGTAAAGAAGGCGTGATATCCAGATCCTTCCGGTTACGTTGTAGAGGCTGTGTCCCCCTCCTCATCTGAAACAAGAAGAAAAGATTATTGAAGAAGAGGAAAACAGAATGAATTAAGAGGAGATGAAAAGCAAGCTTACCTCCGACGATCAATTTAGCCCTTGCATGACCTTCTTTAATCTGGAATTGAGTGCCCAGCCCCAGCTGCACCATCAATAGCCACACGAATGAAATCAGTTCTCCACCTCTGCTGAGCTGCTGCACCGCCGCATATTTATTGCAATTACTTGCACCAAACGACAACAATTCAACCCACACTTTGGCTATTACTTCCCATCTTTTACCCTTTTCCAATCCCTTTATCTCTTTTGCCAACATACATCCATCAAATAACAAAGATTTGCTCCTATCTCCCTTCACCTCTATCGGTTTCTTTTCTGTACGCACACCCAAGAGTTTTTTATAGGATTCTTCCTCTTTCTTCGCTTCCTTTCTCCAACAACACACCAACACCAACAGATTGTTCGCCTCAATCTCCCCCTCTTCTAATCTCTTTCTGAAGAACTTCTTGGCCTCTTCACACGTATCTTGAAATCTTAATTGTCCGATTCCCGCAACTGGAGCCATCACGCTGGGTTCCATTACTGAAAGGTAGAGCATGTAATCCGACATATGCTTACTCAAGACACGCCGATCAAGTACTTTATTAGGATCACCGACGTCATTTTGGCTTTTGCTGCCTTTATTAGGATCACTGACGTCATGGCTCGTGCCTGTGCCTCCATTAGGATCACCATCTTCATGGCTTGTGCTGCCTTTATTAGGATCACTGACGTCATGGCTCGTGCCCGTGCCTCTACTAGGATTACCATTTTCATGGCTTGTACTGCCTTTATTAGGATCACTGCCGTCATGGCTCATGCTTGTGCCCCCATTAGGATCACCATCTTCATGGTTTGTGCTGCCTTTATTGCCTTTCCAACACCAACACGTGGCAAGTTTTTTCCAAATTGAATAACTATCACTACTTTCTTTATTAAGATCACCGTCATCGTAGTAACAGAGACTAGTAGCGATGTGCCACAAAAGGAGGCTCTCGTCGAAAGCAACGTTGTCCGGGTTGACATAATCCGTTAGATTCTTCAAGCCATCATCTTTCGATGATGAATTCTTGAAATTCTTGATCACCCATTCACCTCTAGCCGTGCATATGGCCGTTGTCTCTCCCTCATTTCCCTTGGCATGATTGGATTTCTCTTTCAGTTCTTGGAAAATAAACTCCCAAAGCTCCCAGAGTAATGGATAGTTTTTCTTGTAACACCATTTCTCAACCAGCTCTTTAGCCCCGATTTTTTCAATCATAGCCCAGAGAAAGTCAATCAATTTATTATAAATAGCAAAGGTTACATATATCGGGACTTCGCACTCACCTTTAACTTTGGGACTCTTGTCCCTGCTTTTGTGGAGACAGTATTCTATCAAATTGTGCCCTGAGACTTTCCCAGACCATCTCCGAAATAGCCAATGTGTGGCCAACGCCTTAGGTTTAGGATCACCATTTGACCACTTTGGTTCCTTGAGAAGGAGGAAAGTATTGACAAGATAATCCATTAACTGATGGGACCTTTCCGATTCATCAGGTAGCTGAGATTTAAGATTAGAATACAGTACAACGGTCCGATCAGAAAATACCAGCATCAAGAGAGCCAAGGAATCCAGAGCTAAGGCGCCATACAACAACGTGTAGGAGACTCGAACATCGAACCCACTAAAGCCATGCTTCTGGTCGAGAGTGAAGAGTACAATAGCTGCCGCAATGCAACTGAAGGACACAAAACGAAACGAGCACCCTATCCAGGAGCGCAACACCGGGACTTTGGTGAAGAAAACTTCATAAATAAAATTAAGCTCCACCTCAGTAATTCTGAAAGCATCTTCCGTATTTAAGCTGAGGAAGAAATCTCGACTGGTGTTGCGGTCGCCGGAACTGTAGATCAAATCGACGATGAGCCCTTTGAATTTGTTGAAGTATTCGTAAGCATACTGGACCACTTGCACAGGGGTAAGTTTTATTTTATCATCCGGAGGTTTTGTTTCTTCCCCTTTCTGATCAGGTTCTGGCACTACCACTATGGAGCAGGGAATTCCGGCCTCCTTCTTGGAAGAGAATTCCTCCATGAGCTTAGCGTAATTGGGGCCGGCATCCGGTTCTCGAATCATGGAACGGCGGAAAGTGTCCATGCTAGCGGAGTATAATGAGCGAGTCCTTTCGGTATATTTAATTAAACCGGAAAGGAAAACGAGGACGGTGGGAATCCAGAGATTGTTAGAAGGCATAGTGAGAAGAAAGACATAGACAGTTGCGGCGAGTTGAAAGAGGAGGCCGAGAAGGTGCCTGAGCCAGAGCTCATTATCTTCGAGAGCGAAAGCAGTGATGGTGTCCGGGCCACCGAGGTGCAAGAGAAGGAACGGAGCCCAGAATGCGAGTATGTAGTCGTGGACGTTAATGGTGTTGATGTCGTCTCGGCGGTCGGAGATTAGTCCGATGCAGAAATTGGCAGCACAATCGGCGAGAAGGTAAGCGGACCAGAGGGACCAAGTAACTAGGCTTCTGTGATTGCTTTTTCTGAAAGGAGCAAACAAAATGAGAAATATTTGAAGGAAGAGGCTGGTGAGGATAACTAGGCGGATGTTCCACTCGTCCCATAGTTTTCTCACCAGGCTGGGAATTGGATTAACCATTTTTACGGCTGATCCAGGTAAATATGCTGCTCGAAAATTACTCACATGTATATATATTGCCATGGGTTGCCTTTATTCCATCCAATACAGAATTTCCCTTTTTCTCTTTCTTGCTCGGCACGCAGGGAGAGACTTCCGCCTACAAGTTGTACTGTATTAGTGTACCACCTTAGATTTTTTTCATTTTATATAATATTGCATAAAATAAACATAATTTAATAATTTAAATGAGTGATATATCAGTATAATTAATACATCATAACCATGCACAAAATATTTATGTTAAATTTTGCTTTGTTAATTTATTCACTCGCTAATTTCTAATTCAAGAAACAAGCTTGGGTTATTTCTTGATAATACTTTGGGATTAGTTATAATAATACTGAAAGAGTTACAGCATGTCTTTAATTTGCTTCAAATGACCCTTACAAGGAAATGAATTAATTAAATATTAAAATCAGCAACTATCTTGACTTGACACACAAGCAGGACGTTTTGCACATGCACCGACATATACTTGGTTAAACTAAACAAGTTTGTAATTTTTTCTCCCTTTCGGCTTTTCCTAAAGAGAAGTAGGCTTCTCTGATAAAATAAAAACGTAACTGCAACTAGTAGTGCTACCTACCAGTCTCACTTTTTTCTTTTCCTTTTGTGTAAATTACACACACTCAAAGTTATGATTATTATATTTATATTCTTATTTTCTTCCCGTTGTTAAAAATATGTACTAATTTCTCTTTCGATATACATTAATATCCTTTTTTTTCTATTCCAATCTTACACTCACTGCCACTATTTTTAAAGAAGTAACTATATTTTTAAAAGGATAATAGTAAACACTCCGACACTTTTGTTCGGAATAGATCCCGGTAAATTATTTAGTGTTAATTTCCTGGCTGCTTTTGATTTTAAAACAAGATATAGCATAATTAGATCAGCCCTCACAAATTGTATTGAAATCTGTTCGAAACAATTTTATGGGGCGATATAGTATCACCCTTTATAAAAAAATATAAATATAATTGAATAAAATCCAAAAGGAGTGAAAATAATCTGTCTATTCTTCTTTTCCCACCAAAGACAATGTTAATATAAGTTTTTATAGTTAATTTTACGAATGTGTGATTAATTTTTATAAACTTATATATTCGTTAACCATTGTGAAATTTCAACTTGGTTATGGAGTCGATTCTTCATTATGTTTCCAAAAGGAAGATATTAAAAGGTTGTAATTGGTTTGGTTTATCCGATTCAATACTGCTAGAAATACGACAAGCAAACACGCTTATTTCACGCCCATTTTCATTAGGCAAAACTTGGCTTACTTCACTAAGTCAGCAATATTTATTTATTTCTGTAAAATTTTACTTTCAACAGAAAATCTAAAGCGTTCTTACAAGCGAAGAAAAGAAAATTCACAGAAACAATGGAAATTGCTTCTCTTTCACTATTTCGCACCCTCACTCTATTGTCCCTTATTTTCAAAGGAGAACTAGCAACAACTTTGTAGTGCTCTATGTCTCATTGCATGCATGCTTAACCATACATTCACAATTCACACTTGGACAAGGCCTTGATATTTTGAAAAAATATGCATTATAGTACAATCAACACAGCATTGATACATATAAGATAAGGTTTACAGTTGTGGAGTTTTAGCAATCTCATATATCGATTACATGCTCAAAAATAGATGGTGATAGTTAGACAAGTATCAAGTCAATGCTTTATTTAAATTGCAGGAATTGTAATAGTTAAAATTGCAACATTAAGATTTTGATTTTTCTTGTGAATTAACATATTGCTCATATGTTACAACTAGTTGAAAAAGTTTGGTAGATTGAATAATTATAACAAGAGAAAAATCAAAAAAATGAAATGAAATCATCTCAACAATTAACAAAATGATATTAAGTAACCTTTAACAGTGAGATATTTCAATCTCTTTTTTATTAGTATATAATCTTTGTATCACACTAGTATCTCATTATTCCTCTAGTAGTAGTTTGATATCTTTGACTTAAGCACACATCTAGGTATCTATGATTAACGCATAGAGGACATTCTTCATCTTTTCTTTTTCTTTATCACTTTCAAGACATTGGGCCTTTGAGTAAATCTTATCTTTTTGAGTTAATGGGCAAATATGAGAGCACTTTGACATGCTAAGCCTTTTCCTCATGATTATTAAGATAAGCCAATCACCACCGACACCTATGATAATGAATCTTAATGCATAAAACAAGAGAGGTATTCCTAAGTCTTTTCATTTCAATTTTTGTTGTCTCAGTCAATATATCCACATTATTACTAGCAAGGATAATACCATCAACATGTGGAATCCAGATCACAAGATTTCTTTTATTCATTATTATAAACTAGTCTCAATTGTTTTCTTTGAATGTAAGAGAAGTTACAATTTCATCAAGAATTGAGATATAACTATCTAGATAGACCCTTTTATTTTATGTGTAATGTGTTCTCTATTCTTCTTTCGAAAGCAATTTGACTTTTTTATGTATACTATTTCTAATAGTTCATTATTCAAGGAGGCTACTTTAACCTCTGATAGAGGTAGCTCCCAACAAAATGAGCTATCTATGTTACAACAATTCTAAATGAGTCTTTAGTCAATATTGGTGACATTACTACAAAATTGTAATTTTACATCAATTGATAGATGTTAGTCATTAGTTAAATTGACCTTTATATAAATATTGTGATATTTTTAAAATTATTGGGATAAATAAGAAGAAAGTTTTAGGGACAATCAACATTAATAGTGAAGTGGTAATATTTCTAAAATTTAAATAGAAATTTTTGACGATTGTTAACTTGAGAAAGTATCATTTAAAAAACATGTTATGCAAGAAGAAGAAAATATTTAAACATTGATTTTATTATTAATTGACATGTGTAGGCATTTATAAAGTCTCCTTGGGTAAAGCAACCTACCTTTATTTATTATGAAGCAAGCCTAAGACATCAATTTTTATTTAATAACTGATGTTTGTAATTTAGTTAATTATCTACGCATTTCATGTTCAGTTTTTATTTCAAATATCTCAATGATACCTTAATCTCCATTATCTAACTCTAACATATGTTTGAGGAAGAAGAAAATAACCTCTTTTCCATCTCATCTAGCACCTTTTGTAGACAGCATAAAATCTAATTATTGTAATTTTTTCTATTATCATATATGTTAGATGCAGATGAGAGAGAAAAGGAGTAGTTTTCCTCTTTCTTAAATATAGGTTGATGTTGGTAATGAAGGTAAATGTATTGTTTAAATCCATAATTTACTAATATTGAAGTTTAATGGATAGCTATGAAAACTAGCATTGAATTTGGCAATGATAATGAAAAACCAAAATCCTTTTTTTCCTTATGTAATAATATTGTAAATCTGCATTTGTAAATGTAATGATATATATAAAATGAATAAAATTAGAGAATAATTTTTTATATCAATGTCTTCTTTCTCATATTTTTATATATTTATGTTCAATATGTTGATGTTTATTTTGTTGTAAGAAAAATATGTAAAAATAATATATAACTTATCACAAGTTTATAACATTTGATAAAATTGATTATTAATTTTGAAACTATTTTTCTTTCTTCTTTAGATCTTATGAAAATTAATGTTCTTTTAAAATAAAGTAAAACTCCTATCCTATTTATGTAACTTTTAACCTTTCTCATATTTGATCCATTTCTTCAGCAGTTTGTAAAATGGTCATTTTGTTTTTCAATAGTAATTTTGTAAAAATCAAGGGGGTATTTAATTCATAAAAATATAAAAAAAAAGATGTTGATTTTTTACAAATAATCAACATTGCTTATCAAGTCGATTTCATATAACTGTCATTTAAAAGGCATTGAAAATATTTATATGATAGTTATTTTTAAATAACTAGCATCTATTATTATTCTCCTGTCCATGAATTTTTACTTTCACTTCATTTGTTATCTAAGTTCTTTACTAATATATTTTCTCTTTCACTCAATTTTTTATTTATCTTTTCTTTCACTATATGTTTTATTTATAATTTCACTCCATTTGTTTATGTTGAGATAAAAGCTACTACTCTATGTTGTCATCCTCTCTCATCCATAAACAAAAATAAAAATTATAACTTGATTTTTTCTATATTTTTAAAAAGGCTCATTGATATTAGCCATAAGTTAGCTACCACAAATCTAAAGATCTAGAGAGTTTGTTAATATTGACCATAAGCTAATTGCCATGGATATGAAGATCTAGAGAATTTAGTAATATTGGCCATAAGGTGGATTCATAAAGATAATCACTATCACTTTCTCCGAGGTAATTGCAATATGTGTTACAATACAAGATGGAACTAATGCTGTAAATAACCTTTTAAAATAATCTAGATGGAATTCATATTTGGATTTGATATCATTACAACCTCATTTATCAATAAACAAAACCTACTTAGTTATCACTTTATTCAAAACCATTGTTAGAAAAATGTCAGAACACAAGTTGTAAAAAAAATATTTTGAAGTTGTTAAAAAATGAAATTCTAAACAACATTGATTATTACTTAAAAATGATATTTTTTTTTAAAATTAGATTTCAATGCCATGATAGTTTTTAATATAACTAACTTACGTATAACATAATGCCCAACTAATATGTAATAAGTATTTACTAATATAAATGATAGTATTTATGAGGTATGTTATATTAAGAGATGAAAACATAGATCATAAATACTAAGTTTTATGAAGAGTAACGTGTATTAGGAATCCAATAAAAATTATAGCATTTCAAGATATGTGAATAAGTAAGCTTTATGATATACAACATATGTAAAAAGTTCCTTTATTAAAAATTGAAGTTTAATGATTAGTCAGGACCTTTTGTCAACAGTTTATACATCATGATAGTTTACAAATAATTTACACATCTTGATGATTCATTAATAATTTACATGTCATGATAGTTCATTGTTAATTCACTCTTAGCCTACAAATAGGGCTCTTCTTACTTATTTAAAACAACTATTAAGATAGTTTTCCTTAAAGTCATTGAATATATATATATATATATATATATTATTAATTCATTTGCTACAACTATTTGACTATTCTTGTGTTCAATGCGAGAATCGACATACTGATGTTCAATATGTTATGTAAGACTTTAATGCATATAAAACAAGCAACACCATTCTCACACTAAAAAATGCTTAAAGCAAATGATTAATCAAGCACTAATTCATTTGTTATAAGTCTTTAACTATTCTTATGTTCAATGTGAAAATCAACACATTGATTTTCTATGTGCTATGTTAGACTTTAATACATATAAAACTATTAGTGTGTGTCTTATAAGCCAATCATAGAGATGATTGCAATATTACACAATGTATTACACTTCAGTTTGGCAATATAATTATTATATTTTATTTTATTTTATTTTACACAAATTATAATTTAAATATAATAATTATCCTTGCAATAACTTTGCTATTCCTAAAATATCTCTAGTTAAGTATTATTACGAAAAAAATAGTAATAATATATCAAGAGTAGCATGTATAGTAACTGATGATTATGAATCAGAGATATGTGATATCAAATCAATATATGAATACATTTTTAGTGAACAATGTACTGGACTGACCTACTGTGAGAATACTGCATGGATAGACGTGTCATTAGTTATTCTTATATGATCATAAATGCACATAATCCTTTGACTTGAAGTCACTACGATTCCCTACATGAGGAGTTACTCACTTTGATGTCATCCTACATCACCTTTAATCAGGATGACGAGTAGGACATTGATCGAGTGTGTCACAAATCATGCAGAAGGAAGTAAGTGATGTAGATGGGATTTTGTTACTCTTGTAAAAAAAAGAAATATCCTTGGACCTCTTGATTGAGTGAGACTTAGAAATGCATGACCATACTCAATTGGATCAATATATGATATTGATCATTTATTTTAAGTCTACTCAGTATCAAAAAATATAAATTGGACATTAATAAGAATGACATACTCCATGCTTCCAGTTCGATTTGGATATTGTTACAAAAAGGATTATGATGCAAAATATTAATCATATATTATGTAGATGTTGAATAATAGACATTCTTACTACTTAAGTGATAGTAATGTATTGTTAGATATTGCTCACTATCTATAACCCAAAATGAGTCATTATCAACGTAGTAAAAACTTACAAGGTCACACAAAAGAAGTAAGAATGAGATAATAATTAATTAAATTTTAGTTGTACTAAAATTCAATAAATTAAACTTATTTTCATGCATATATATATTATTAAGATAATATATATTTATTCACGTAATATATATTATATATTATGCGATATTATTTGATATTAAAGTAATATCAGATAATTATATTATTAGATATTAGATAATTATATTATGAAATAATATTATTATTATCTAATATAAGATAATTATATATTAATTTAATATTAGATAATTATATTATGAGATAATATTATTATTATCTAATATTAGATAATTAATAGATAAGTCTTATCTCTCCTCACTCTCTCTAGGATAAGGATAAGGTAATAGTTATTTAGTGTGATTAGGATTTTTCAAATATTATCCTAATGGGATTAGGATTATGATATGTCTTAGTTTTATAAAAGGATTTGAAGGTAACACATTACAAAATACACACATTCGCTTCAATCAAACCCTAAATCACTCTAGAAAATGTCCAAAACCAATCCTAGTGAGAGAAATGAATCCTAGCAGTTTCGTGGAGGAGAGAAGTCATTGTTCACTCCGTGTGAATACCGTAGAGACGTTGTACCGGCCAGCCAGCATTTGATTCATCTTAGTCTCTCAAGGATTTGTTCAGAAAGAATACGAGCACAAATAAGAAAAAACTCTAATACTGGTTTATAATTTTTTCATGAATCCTAAGAAAGTTTTAAATTAAAATTTTAAAATTTCACTACGTATGTTGATCCGAATCCTAATAAAAGCAAGTAACACCATTCTTGCATTAAAAAATAAGATCATTCAAATTCTCAAAGTAAATGATCATTCAAGCAAATTAAGGTTAATAGATACAAAATTATATTCTCAAATTTTGATAAGTTGTAAAGTAATGATAAATTATTGTGAGAAGGAATAACATCTCTAATCCTGTATTAATAGGCTTGAACACAATGCAAGATTCTTGATGATATTTTTTTATTATAATTTATCATCAATTTACAACTATTTATATCATCCAACTCAGAAGCTCTAAAAAAAGGAATTACTAGAAGAGGTATCTAACTTTTTCTTTTCATTAATTAAAGTTTGTTGTTTATTATGAGTTATAGTTTCTTAGATTCTTCAATTTGTTATTATTTGTATTTATATGAATGTATAAAAAAATTATTATTCAATATAAAAAAAATCCAATGCTATTGACTTATAAAATTATAAAGATTTTGCTTAAAACATATTTTAAAAAAAATATTTTAGTTTACTATTTTAATTTTTTATTAAAATTGATGTTTAAGCCTATATAGTTAAATGATGTTATTTGTAGTTTACATGTTGATTGTTTTATAGGAACTAACATTTAATATTATAACAATTTAAATCACAAGATGCAAAATGAAAATAAAAAAAATAAAGTCATAGCACCATTTGCAAATTTCATTGCAAAGCTAAAAGTGATTCTATCTTTAATGAGATATATTCTCCTTCTAACCTGAAAATAATTCTCATTAGTTTTATCCTTATACTCACTAATTATTTTGTAAATTGAAGCTTCATTAGGCTATGACCAAACATGTGATGTTTAAAACTAATTAGAAAAGTATAAAATATAAATATAAAGATTTATTTTACATTTTGTGCTTATTCTTGTAATAAACTTGATTTCTTATATGAAATTTTAATGAATATTACTTATATTTGCAGATATTGTATTCAAGAGTACTTTCCTAGCAAATGCTAATCTCATATATTGAGTAACGGGTACCAACGGCAAAATACTGATCTTTAACTAAAGTAACTCTTCACCACTTTCAAACTTTTTAGTTTAAACACATTTTGATTATAATGGAGATGTTGGTCTAGTAGGGAGTATGAAATACAAGGAATAGTGATACCATAAAAAATTAGAAGGTAATTTTTATTTTACCATGATAAATTTTTTATTTACAATAATTGCAACACTCAAATTTTTCTATACTTATTTTTATTCCTTCACAGTTTGAAAATACTTTAAATATATACCATTTAGTAATATGAATCATTAGGTATTCACTAATCTCATATATCAAAATTGTATTATAATGTCAAAGTATTGTGTTTATAACAATTCTAGATGTATTTCAAGTTAAAAGTAATGTAATAAAAATTGATTTAAAATGTCATAAAAAATAGAAAATGTGTGGAGATTTTTTTTTGTGGGATAGTAATACAATGTTAGTTTTGTAAATCAATGATATGGTGTATAACAAATTTCATGTTGATTAATAAAATAAGTTAATGTTGAATTTTAATTTTCAATGATAGTTACCTAAAAAACCTAACATAGTTAAATGTGACAGATTATCAAGTTATGTGTCTTAATAAAAACCATGACGGTTTACAAGTTATGCAAAAAGTCTTTTTCAAATCTATGCCTTCCTTTTAAATTAGCTTTTTACTGCTAACCTAATTTTAATTCCTTAGTTTTGTTTGAACATCCTATTTAGTCTTAAAACTTCATCTGTTTCTAGTTAATTTATTGCTTATAAGCAATTCGATTTGATCTCATATTTAATCTCATATAGTAAGACTAACTCATACTCTATTGCTATGATTTATTTGAGGTATTAAGTAAACTCTTTGAGATATCCTCAAAGGAATTTCATTCATCAATTCTTTTGCATCTAGATCTTCTGCTACTAGTTATATTAGATAAGACTATGGGGTGACAAAAGATTATTTGTCAAGTTATGGTGTTAGTGGAGTTGCTACACTTTCTAAGTTCGACTTTTTTGGCATCTTACTACTCCCATTATCTAAAACATCGTCTAAATGGATAGTTAGTTTTTAAGGTTAAGTTTTAATGGATTTAGTAAAACTTAAGTAAAAAAATGCTAATATAATCCATTAAATGATATACCAAAAAACAAACAAATATTTATCATAAATCAAAATGAATTTTATTCATCAAAATGATTGAATCTTCATTAAGATAAAATATAATAACTAATATCAATTTTTTTAATGAAAGATACAATTTTTCTTCCAATACAAGATAAATTATAAATGCAAAATAACTATATCTAACTCTAATGTGCTTTAATGATTCTCTATCACATAATTTTCTCAGATTATTAACATCTTTCTTCTTTTTCTTTACTTATCTCTTGTACTTGAAATAATTTTCTCTCTTATGCCCATAGTTCTTATAGAATTTATAATTTCTTTCAAACTATGGTTTCTTAGGCTTAAGGCAATTATCCTTCATTTATCCTTTTTTTAGGTTATATATATATATATATATAGATATGGATTTCCCAAGATTGTTTATGAAATGTTCTCTTATTCTTTGTTTTGAAGTTTAATTATGAGAAATAACGTTAATTGTTTAAACCTTTCCCTTTCTTATGTCTTCTTTTGCTTGATTGATAATGGATATTAATTCACTAATAGTATCCATTCATACTTTTAAGTAATATACAAGGTCTTTATAATGTCAAATTATGAAAGTAATGACTCTAGTTTATGCTAGATTAGAAAATTGTCTTATAGATCAATATTCATACTTTTCAATTTTTTATAATAACTAAAATAATTTAAATAATTTTTTTCATTACATTATTAATAATTTAGAATTTGATTAAATTAAAAAAATTACACCATTTAATAAAATTAAAGTTTAGAATTTGTCATGAATTAAAGTAAACTAAATATACATTAAGTAATTTGAATAAGTAATGTACTAAAATTTTAAATAAGAATAAATGATTTATGTATTTTTATGTTAAATACTAAAATAAATTGATAAGTTAAAATATTAGAAAAATATTTTTTTTATTATTTAATTTGATAAATGATATTTTTGTTCATGTTGAATAATTTATTCATGATACATGCTTAGCACTTCTAACACTTTTTTATATTTATGTGTTGTTTCTTACCCTCAATTACTATTATCAGCAAAATATAGAGGTAAGGAAATTAGGATGATGATGTTGATAGGGAAAGATGATGATGTGTGAAGTAAAGGTTTCAATGAAAATGGTAGTAATAAAGAGAGAGAAAAAAGCAAAGGAAAGGTAAAGATGAGTAAAGAAAGAGACATGAAAAGTTAAAAAAAGAAGTTAAGAATGACTGCAAAATACAGGAAGAAGGATGAAAAAAAAGAAAGAAGAAAAAATACAAAAATGTATAGGTTATAAAAATTTTAAATTTAAAAGAAATACATTTTATAAAAAATTAATTTTAAGTTAAAAATTTTTAATTCAAGTGATATTTAATATTCTTTAAAGGCTTTATATTTCTTCAGATCTTAAGTTGATCCCAAAATTTTGCCTATATATATTTAATAGTTTAGCCACTAATATTATTATTAAAAATATAAAAATAGAATTAAGTTTAAAAATAAATATATTTTATATAAATAAAGATAATAATTAAACTTAAATTTTAGATTCAATATTTTAAATACATTACCATCAAGGCTTTATTTTACAGAAATAGTTGATAAGTTAACTGATAACTAATAAGTTATTTAATAATTATAAAATTAATTGATAGCTAATAATTTATAATTGATAATTAATAAATTAACTAATTATTTAAAAAATATTTTACAAAATTGCCTATTGAATTAGCTATAATTTTAAAATAATATAAAAGGATATATTAATAAAAATAAATATATAATTAAAATAATTTATATTTATTTAAATATTAAATTATATTAATATAATTAATATATTAAAAATAAAAATATAATATCTAATGTTCAATTAATTATATTTTATAAATTTATATATTTATTTACTTGCATAATTTTTATTTTCTTATTTATAATAGAATTATAATTAATTAAAATATAATTACTTGTAATCATAATTACTTAATTTATAACAAAATTATAATTATATAATTATATTTTATGATATTATATATTTATTTACATATATATTTTTATATATTTATAGTTTAAAATTATGATATAATTATGCTAAAATTAAATTAATTATATTTTATAAAAGAATGATATTTATATTAATGTTGTAAAGAACATGAGTTATACATTAATAAAAAAATAAGAATAGATTTAGAAAAAAATTTAACTAGATAGTAGCTTATAAGTTATAAATTATTCAAGATAATTTATCAAATTAAAACTTATATTTTTAATAAGATAATATGCTAAATACTTTTAAAGGCTAATTTATAATTTATTAATCAAGTCAATAAATTATAAAATAATTTGTTTATTGCATAAAATAAAACTCTAGCAGATTACCTTGAATAACTAAATTTTATAAGCTCATAATTTTTTACATGTTTTTTAAATTTATCTTTTTTTATTAATTTAAAACTCATCTCTTTAATAATCAATATATTCTTGTTTTAAATTATAAATAAGTAAACAAGTAAATAAATAAATAAATATATGATATAATTAAATTAAATTTTAGATAATTATATTCGTGCCCTAAACCCCAGATAAATAGAAATAAATAAGTAAATAAATGAATGTATGATACCATATACTATAATTAATTCATTTTTTGTTAATTATATCCTTATTTTAAATTAAAAATGCATAATAATAAGGATATAAATAAATATATAATGTCATAAAATATAATTAAATATTTATATTTTTGTTATAAGTAATAATCATATCAAAATTATGTAAGTAAATAAATTTATAAAGTCATAAAATATAATTAATTAAATTTTAAGTAATTATATTTTTATTTTAAATTTTTAAATATGATAATATAATTTAATTTTTAAATAAATATAAATTAATTTAATTTATATAGATTTATAATAATATATTTTTTTGTCATTTTATATTTTTAATTAGTCTAATAACTAATTTTATAAAATATTTATCATACAATTATTTAACTTATTAATTATCAATTAATTTATTAGTTACTTGTGTAAAAAAAAACTTAACTTAAAAAATTAAGTTATTTTAACTTATTACAAAAAAAATCCTATTATTTAAACTTATTAAATTGTTTTAGTATGTAGCATAAAAAATAAATAATTAATTTATTCTTATTTAAAGGTTTAAATATATTATTTATTTTAATTACTTAATAGGTATTTAGCTTAATTTTTGATAAAATTTAAACTTTAATTTTATTAAATAATATAATAATTTTAGTACATTAAATTTTAAATTAGTAATAGTGTATTTAAAATATTATATAAATTATTTTAATTACTTAATATATATTGAGTATATCTCAGTTTTAATGACACTTTATTTAAAACTTAATTTTAGGTAAATTACCTTATCATTTTTCCTTTTTTTTTTCTTTTTCTCTTCTTTCTCTAGTTCAATTAGGGACTCAATTCAAAATTTTAAAAAAGTATAGGGACCTATTTAAAAAACTTATGAAAGTATAAGGATATAAGGTGTATATGTTGATATTAGGTGGCAAATCCAAATTGGCACATATTGACATAATCTACAAATCAATTACGTTATTTAAAATTAATAGTAAATTAGCGATATGAATCCAATTAGAAATTAAATAAATAATAATACTCTATATGTTGAAAGTTGAATTCAAATTTTGGTTTTGAATGAAAATTAAAGGTAGTTATTTAATATATAATAATTGAGTGAATTTGTAAAACTTAATTTAATGTACGTAAAAAATTCAAAATTCAAAACTCAATTTCAAATTTTATTTTTTGTACTTATAATTTTTTTCTTTAATTAAAAGTATAAGTATCTAATTCAAAACTTTTAAATAATTGAAACTCACTTTTAAAAAAATTATAAGGACCTAAAATATATTTTACCTTTCTGGTATAATATTGATCCATGACATTGTAATTTTAGTGTGTGATTGTGATATATATATATATAGTTCAGTGAATAAAAGAAATTCCTTTTATATTATTTTATTTTTTATTTATCTCTTTTGTCATTATTATTTTATCTTGGTATCACCACTGAAATTACTGCCAAATTTTGATCAGGAATCATGCCCCGTTGCATTCTGCTACATTTTTGCAACTATATATAACATGTTGGCTAATGGCTTTGAATCTTGATTAAAAGGGCATGACAGCATGCAGCATACGTAGGTACATTGTCTTTTATATCAGCTCTAACTTATTTAATTGCAAAAGAAAGCTAGAACCAAGCAAAATTGCATTGAGAAGACAAAATAAACAAATTTTCATTGGGACGAAAAATTGCGGTTCCTTTTTAGTTAAAACTTTATCTAAGTTAAATTGGGGTTTCAATTGCTTTTGGAATAGTTCAAACGAGGTGTTTTATAATTTATCCCAATTAAATTGAAAAGTGGAATTTAAGAAAGATTAAGGATCCATTGGTTTTGATGGTAATAACTTTGGAAGAAATAATTTTATTTATTTGTATTTATAGTGATCATATAATAGTATAATAATAAAAATATTTTATTTATTTAATATTAAATATAGGAAGTATGATAGAAAATAATATCATCTATTTTTAAAAAAATATTTTTTACTGTTATAATAGCATATTTTTTTATCAAATAGTATGTAATTGATATGAAAATTTTTTACTTATATATAAATAAATGTAATTTTCTTATAAAAAAAAATGTCTTTTCACGCTGAAAACGATGCCTAAATTGATATAAACATTAACAGCACCAAATGAACGTTCATTCTATGTACGCATAGATTTCAAGTATTCTTTTCGATCCTTGTTTTGGTCTTTTAGAGAAGAGAAAAATAAGCAACCCTTAACATCGTGACCACAACCTTTTTTTGTCTATGATAATAGTAAATTTAGTAACCGTTAGAAAATTGTTATCTAAAGTTAAAAGTGGGCAACGATTTCATAAATTAGAGAACCTTTGCCTTTGAGTGAAACCCAATTAACAATACATTAATAATGTAAAATAAAATATGTTAATTTGGAATATAATTAATAGCGGAAAGATAACACATGATTAACAACACATTAATGAGAGATCATTATTTTGAGATACTATTTTAACCTTAAATTAAATTTGTAGGTATCACAAGAGAAGAAGAGCTAGGAAATAAATGTAAAAATGATGAAAACGAAAATAATAGCTTTTATTGGTGAGATGCACGTATATATATATATATATATATATATATATATATATATATATATATATATATATATATATATTGACGCTAATCAGCAACTAATGGAGCTTGTGGTGTTGCAAAGAAAGCATGATATCTAGACTCCTTCCGGTTACGTTGTGGAGGCTGTGCGCCCCTCCTCATCTGAAACAAGAAGAAAAAAAAGATAGCGTTGAAGAAGAGGAAAACACAATGAATTAAAAGGAGATGAAAAGAAAGCTTAACTCCGACGATCAATTTAGCCCTTGCATGCCCTTCTTTAACCTGGAATTGAGTGCCCAGCCCCAACTGCACCATCAACAGCCACACGAATGAAATCAGTTCTCCACCTTTGCTCAGCTGCTGCACCAACGCTTCTGCTTTGCAATTACTTGCACCAAACGACAATAATTCAACCCACACGCTGGCTATTACTTTCCATCTGTCCTCCTCCTTCAATTCCTTTAGCACATTTGCCAACATACATCCATTAAATAACAAAGAATTGCTCTCTCCCTTTGCGCTTATCAGTTTCTTTTCTGTACTTGCACCCTCTATTTTTGCACCTCCAGGATTTTTTGAAAGGCTTCTCGCTCTTTCTTCGCTTCCTTTCCATCTTTCTTTCCCCAACAACACCCCGACGCCTTCTTCACCTCATCCTCCCCCTCTACTAACTCCTTTCTGAAGAACCTGATGGCATCTTTACACGTATCTTGGAATCTGTATTTCCGATTCCCGCTACCGGAGACATCACGTTGGGTTCCATTACTGAAAGGTACAGCATGTAATCCGACACAAGCTTACTCAAAACACGCAGTACGTGTACATGACTATCACTATCTTCATGGCTTTTGCTGCCTTTCTTAGCATCACCGCCATCATGGCCCGTGCCTGTGCCTCTATTAGAATCATCATCTCCATGGTTTGTGCTGCCTTTGTTAGTATCACTGCCGTCATGGCTCATGCCTGTGCCTCTATTAAGATCACAATCTTCATGGCTTGTGCTGCTTTTATCGCCTTTCCAACACCAACATGAGTCAAGTTTTTTCCGAATTGAATTACTATCACCACTTTCTTTATTAGGATCACCGTCATCATAGTAACAGAGACTAGTAGCGATGTGCCAGAAAAGGAGGCTCTAGTCGAAAGCAACGTAGTCCAGGTGGAAATAAACCATTAGTTTCTTCTCCAGGTCATTATCATTCAATGATGAATGCTTGATCGCCCATTCACCTCTGGCCGTGCATACAGCCTTCTCATTCTTTCCTTCATTCTCCTTGGCATGCTGGGATTTCCTCTTTAGCTCATTGAAGATAAAATCCCAAAGCTGCCTAAGGAATGGATGACATTTCTTGTGAAGATAATTCTCAAGCGGCTCCTCAGCCCCGATTTTATCCATCAATTTAGCGCACGTATAATGATTCAATATATAAATACCAGGTGTTAGACTTACCCAGACTTGGGAGCAACACTTACCTTTGGCTTTCGAACTCCTGTCTCTGCTTTTGTGGAGGCAGTATTCTATCAAATTGTGCCCTGGGACTTCCCCGGACCATCTCCGACTCCGACATAGCCGACATGTGGCCAGCGCCTCAAATTCGGCCCCTGGATAGTCCATAAGGCGCCTCCACGTTGGTCTCTTGAGTCGGAGGATACGTTGGAGGATAGTTCTGATGACTTCACAGGATGGATAAGGTTCATCAGAAGGTGTCTCAGATTCGTCAGAAGGCCGTACAACTGTCCAGTCAGAGAATAGGAACATCAAGGGGGCTATGGAATCCAGAGCCAAGGCTCCATATAACAACGTGTAGGAGACGTCAAGATCGATCTGGATAAAGCCATGCTTCTCGTCGAGAGTGAAGAGTACAATGGCTGCCACAACGCAAGGATACAAAACGAAAACAGTATCCTTTCTTGGTGCGCAACACCGGGATTTTGGTGAAGAAAATGAATTAACAATTTTTTAAGGCTGATATTCCACTTGTCCGCGGATGTTCCACTTGTCCCATAGTTGCCTCACTGGGTTGGGAATTGTATTAACCATTTTTTAAGGCTGATATGCTTCTTGGAAATTACTTTGCATGTATATATAATGCCATAGGTAGGTTGCCTTTATTACATCCAGTACACAATTTCCTTTGTCTTTCTTCCTCGGCACAAAATAATAAAATTACAGATGCTCCACCTTTTCCATGCCTTCTCCAACAAAATTGACCTTTTATAAGAAAATGAATTAACAATCAACTTACCACAATAACGTTTTGCACATGCACTGGCATATACTCAGTTAAACTCAACAAGTTTGTAATTTTTCCAAAAGAGTAAAGAGGGATTCATTTGAGAAAACAGGCTTCTCCATTATTTGTAAGGGACTGGTGAGACAGTGACCCGCATAAAGAGTAGAACGTAATAGCAACTATTAGTGCTTTTCCTTCTGGTGTAAATTACGCACGCTGAAATTTCATTGTATACGGTCGAAATTCGCAATGTCGTTCGACTCTTTTACAGGTGTAAGTTGCGAGCAGTTATTCAGTGGTGTTCCCAATCTTCATATAAAGTTAATTATATGAAAGCACAAAGAAGGAAAGCTTACATAAAATGCTTTATAAGAGTTAACTAAGATTCTGTTTATTTTGGTAGGAAAACATAATTTTTATATATATTAATAAAGGAGTAATATTCTAGTTATATTGATGGTTTAAAAAAATAATATTGGAAGAAAGTAAATTCCTTTTCAAAATAAAAGAGTTATTTTCTTCTAAATTCTTCATATTTAATATTAAATAAATAAAATATTTTCTTTATCTTAATATTTTGTAACTATATTTTAAGGAATGGAGCCTAAATGTAATTGTTACTTTTCATTGCAGAGGCCAGGATCCAATGGTACAAAGGCATAAACAGGCGTAGTTTGGAAACTTCAATCGCTGCTCACACTTACAAACAAGTGCTTAATTACAAGAAATTGCAGGAAATTAATGTAGAGGACAGCAGAGTACTATGAAAGGGATTGCCAGAGTGCATGAATGTGCTTGAGTAATGAGCTTACAGCTTAGGTTTGAGAATATTTATAAGTCATGATCCCAGAAGTTACTAGCTGCATTTGTTAAGAGCAGTTATCTCTGCTTTGGCCGTTCTACACATCTGCATTTGTGCAGAAAGTAAGGAACCTGATGAGCTGAGGCAAATGCACGTTTTCTTCTGTTTGGTTTGGTTGGATGACAAGACACGAGATTTTATCATCTCATCAAATGTAGATTGGTTTCTGGGTTTACGTACTATGTTTCATGCATATTGTAAACTAAATAAAAAGTGTTATCTCATGTGGGTGAATACACAGAAGCACATAGTATTTTGAAGTTGATGAGGTGAAATACGATGAAATTATTTTGAGGCACATCATTCATAAAAATGATGAATTTATAAATAAAAATTGTGTTAGTTTCACCTTAATTCTGTTCAGGTGAGTGTATCATCCATTATCTGCTTGCTTTTCCTTTTATCCTATTGAAATTAAAATTGACTTGTGAGTTGTCAAAGCAAATATGATGACTCTTTGCTTAATCATAATTGAAACAAATCCTTAACAAGGTAAAGCAAGAGTCCCAACCCCCCCTCCCTCTTTCTTTTTTTCTTTATATAAAATTTATATTTTCAAGGCAAAGCAAATTTAAAATTTATATTTTCAATTTTACTTCATTTATTTTGATATTCAAAAAAATAATTTAATAATAAAAACACTCAACATTTTAAGAAATAAAACTCCCATACTACTATTCTAAATAAAGGTGAGGGTAAGAAGAATGCATTGTCCTCAATATGTGAAAAAGTAGGACGTAGTTAATTATAGACTCCATCAATTTAAGTACAATTACGCGCGTCAGTATAAAACCAAGAGAAACTCTCAATAAATAAAACTTCATTTTAACAAAAAAAATAACATTAGAGAAGAAACTCGGACAAAATCAAAAATTTCCAAACTAAATCAGCCCGGAGAAAAACTCTACATGTTAGCAGGAAAAAGGCAGAAAAAAAAAATATTCAATCAACTACAGCATCGGGATTTCCATGAAACATAAGCTTCTACTTCTTGCAATGTCCCAATCTTCAAGACCTCTCCGAAATGATTCGATGGCAAGATGTTCGGAAGCATATGTCATGAAAGATGCTAATATTATGCCTCCAACAACCATTAAACCTAACCTGTCAATAAGAGAGGAAAAATTAACAAAAAAACCCACACACACACACACACACACACACACAAAAATGACACATAAGACAAATATTTCAGATCCATGCCAACTTCTTTATTAACTACTCTACTTATAATTGCTGCACGACATAAACCATGTCACCTCCACTCCAAAGTTGTACGCATACTAACCAAGAAAGGTGGACATAAACCATGAGACACAAAATATGATGTTTTCTCCCCTGAAGATATATTCTAGAAGTCAAATGACTTATAGTATTAAATTTTGAGTTTTTGCAGATAGTTACAGAGTAATAGTCAACATTAGCCCTGGAAGGAAGTTACTGACTCTGGGGGCATAAAAAACCTAGACAAATCAAGATGTCAACCATGGAAATTGTAATAAAAGCTCTTGCCAGAAAACAAATGCAGATTACCTCAAAAACAAAGCAGTGACTCCGAAAAGACAAGGCAAGGATGGAGCCACAATGGCCAAGAAGGCCATCCCTAAGCCATAGTACCATGTAGCTACATTGCAGGATGATGTCTGTCGCTGGTGACCTAGCATCAGCATATAAAATGATTATGATGATGAGCTAATATGAGAAGAATATGGATGGGATGATAATAATAAAGTAAAAGATGAAACCAGCATATAAGCTTACTTTTAAGAGGACAAATGTTTTTCTGATAATGATGATAGTGATGTAAAAAGCATATGGATCTGATGATCACAATAAAAGAAAGATATAAACAAATAAAATTTAATTATAAGACCATACGTTTCTCTGAATCATAATCAGAAGATCCAGGATCAGACAAGGAAGATGCTGCTTTGGATGCCACCATCCTTCCCCAATTATAGACCAATCGGAGATAACCTCCAAATAATGTAATGAAGATTGTGAAAGTCCATTCGTACATCAAGAGCAAACCAGTCCATGGCATCACTTGCCTAGGTATTATCAACAGAGCTAATCCAAGAGACACCACTGCAGCCATAAAGCAGATAATGACAGAGATGCTGCCCAAATAAACAGGCATCTTATTGTGAACACCATTTGAGAGCTGTGCAATATCATAAAATGAATTTTAGTATATTGAGGAACACATAAATACAAAAAGCGCACATCCTGCAAGAAAACTGATAAGTTTGACCTGTTGGGTGGAATTGATGGTTGAAGTAGAAATACTAGTATATGGAAGAGATCCAGTTGATCTAATCCTATAACAAAGGTGTCTGACATGATCACAAAATGAACCAAAGTGCCCTCGACTCTGCAGAAAACTCAATAGGCTGAGATCTAATTCTATCAGCTTAATGCATGGAGAATTATATCAATCCATAAAAGCTGACCTGAACAAACAAGCGATAGCAGCAGAAGATTAAAGTACAAAACGGTAGCAGAAAAAGAAACTTCACAAGAAGATCGTCATTGGGATTTTTCCCCCCTGCTGTTCCAGGAAGGGATTCCTCAAGCTGTTCCCTCACATTCTGCAAAACCAACAAGGTACAAGAACAAATAAATCAACATCCCTTCAACCAAGCCTACACAAGTACTTAAGCAATGTGGCCTCTCCAAAAAATTGGGGAAAAACAAATTTTTGTGATATAAAAATGCCAAAAGAAGTTAATAGGTTGCACAGATACCTGCCAGACATCAACAGGTTTCAAAAGCCATGATGTCCACCAGTCCCAAGGTTTAAGTGGTCCGAGTGTATAGTGAATCACACAGAGTTCGCTCTCATTTACCATCCACTAGATAAATCACCATGAATGGTTAGATGATTAAACTGAAAGAAGCAATAGAAAGAAACACTTGAATCCAATACACATGCAATAAAAATAAATAACCTTCTACATGGTATTCAAAAACTAATCTTAATTGGAGGTAACCCCACATTAGATGATTGCAATTGCACTAGAAGCTATTTTACACTAACCAATCAGATAAAGGAACTGAACTCATACGCACCCGCTCAACTCAAAGCTCAATCAGCACATCAAGCATAATGAATGATGGGGAAGAACAAAATGGTATTTGGGAGATATATCCCCCATGCCTCACATTCTTCAATCATTTAAATGGAAATAATGATCATCTGGTTACCTAAACTTACCTTGTTAGCAAGCATGTAAAGACCAACATCTGCATTATAAAGTGTGGAAAGTCGCTCCATTTCCGGAGAAGGTCTAGATTTCAACACTTCTGGGGTCAAGTTCGGCTCAAAAACATGTGCACTGGGAAACCCATAGTAGTATGAATTGAGAAATCCCTGATCTCCTGTCAAAAGGGAAGGCAGATGGACACATTTATTCCAGAGCAATCAGATTTCTGTCCAAATCAGTTGCAGGGTGATTACGTAAAGATAATCTGAATAACAAAAAATTAACATTTAAACAAGTGCAAAAGAATATTTACCTCCAGTATAAGACGGCAGAGTTTTTACTTTGCTCATCATGTCATTAAAGACGGTTTCAGATGGTTCCACAACCATGACTCCCGAATTCAACCTCTCAGAATGTTTTAAATTAGCACAAAATTTTCTACATTTGAAAAGATCTTCAACGTTTTTAACCACAACAGTATCCGCATCAAGGTAAACAACTGCACATTAATGTTCAACAGTAAATGGTTGAATACTCCCATTTCAAAGGCCAAAACCCAATGACAGATTTAAATACCGCCCATTATCCCTATAACCAGATGCATGAAAAATTATAATAGCCAACTTTTTTACCTTTCTTGTAGTTAGTCATGTTAAATATTTTTAGCTTTGTGTAGACACCCCAAAATCTCTTTGGACGCACTTGATTAGGATTTGCCAGCAAGCTAATCTTCTCAACTATCCACCCATCAGCCTACACAAAATAGACACAAACCCATTAAGTAAAAGGGTTTAAAAATCAGATCAAAATTTGGTCCACTCTACAAAAAATAATTGCAAGACCAAAAATTGGGTTTGTCATCTTTTGTCAGATTTATGGGGGACGGAACGTCAAAGTAAATATTATTATTATTATAGCTTTCTAGGACAAAAGTTTCAAATTCAATCCTCTTTACAGGTAGATTTCATTTCTCGATTGAAAACAATAACACCAACGCTAAACACAAGCCATAAGATTTGATGGTCATCGACTCACCCATTTACGTATATTCACTGATCCAGCAAGCAGAGTGAAGGAGAAACCTACCCGGAGAAGTTGTTTTGCATAATCAGAGACACCATCTGAGACCAGCACCACCATATCCTTCTTGGATCCAGTGTCTCGTATCGACTTCCCCAGAACTCGAACGCCCAATAAGAATTCATCTCCATACAAAAGGGTGACATAAGCCTCATCCGTCTTCTGTGTTTGAGATCCCAAGGAAGCTTCAAAATGAACAGAAACGAAGAAAATTATCAAACAAAACCATGAAATTGGTATCATCATGATTCGATTCGACTCGATGGGGAAAATTTTCTCGAGAAAAGTTCAGGAATTTTCTCGAGAAAAATGCGTGCTCCCGTGACGCTAGAATTATATTCTAGGAAGTGAAAAGGTTTGAATTTTCTCAGCTTTCTATGGCGTCTCTGACTTTCTGTCGCTAAGGGTCTTCCTGCAATTTCTGATCCTCTGCAGCACGCTCCAACTCGATTTTGATTTCGACAAAAGAAGTAAAGCCACGTATGCCCTCGTATGCGTGGCGGCGCCAAAATCTTAACGTCTATATATCATATTATTTTTTATTTAATTCGATGATTTGATATATTTTAAAGTAGCAAAGTGAAAGTGCAGTAGAGAATCAAGCACATGATGCCTGCTATACGTATGCTTTAATTACTGAAAATCTATGCAAGGTTGTGAAAAATATTAGTTTACTTAACATAAATCACAAGCATAACTCATAGTTATAAAAACATTTGAATTTACGCTGTTTGGTATGGAACTTAGGATTCTGTCTCATTTTGGATAGTTAGGAATTTGTATTTCCAAGTATCTATGTATCTTTTTTTGTTACAATAGAGCAGAGTAACAAGTGAGTACCAATGTATCAGATGCAGTACTTTTCACATAAGGTCGTGATTGATTCTTCATCTTCCTTGTCTTGCCAATTACAAGAATGACAAAAAAAATTATCCTTTACATTTACCACTGGCACATGATGTCCAGTGCAGTGAACCTTAGCCCACACAGAAAGCCACTTATATTACAAAGAAGATAGCTACCGGCCTAAAGATAAAAAAGGGACTTGTATCATTCAGCACCGACACAGTGACTAGCCTCTTTCGTCTCCAGCCCAATTGTCCTTCTCCTTTGGACCAGTTGGCCCCTCTTCACCGTAAAGTTCTGTTGGAAACAACTCAAATATGTTCTCCAATGAAAATCTAACAAAGAAGGGTAGCATATCCATCAACTTCTCTATCTCAGAACGTGAATCATACACAATGGTTGGACCCCACTGTCTCATGTACTGCAACCAGCATGATTCCTTGATGGCTTCATCACTAAGGTACTCCGCTGCAACAATCTCATATTTGACACTTGAATCCACGACATATTTGCTTCGAGCTACATCATTCCGCACTCCTATTCCAAGTTTCGACGATCCCTGAAGGTAAGTCCCAGGATGAGGGAAACTAGCATGCCCATCTTTTGATGAATAAACGATTGGTTTATTCCCCTCAATAAACTCCAGGTCGAATGCATCTACCCAAGTACCTCCGCTATGCTCAGAAAAGAACACAGACCATAGCTCTCCAGAGAAATTGCTCACACGAAGAGTGAAGTGTTCCCAGTCTCCCACGTGTTCTCCTATCTTACTCATTGCGATGCTCATCAACCCTACTTTAATGGTGGCAGGTCCATTGAAGGGGCAAAAAACCCACATTGCAATATCAGTAAAGCTCCCTCCCAACGCCGGTTTTACATGAACATAGAGTACTGCAGTCTCCAAGTTCCCTTTCTTGAGATTATTTCTTGCGTCATCATCACTTGGCAAATCTATCCAAAAAGCACCATCGTTCTCTCCTCCACAAGGTAAATTTGAGCCGTGATAATCTATATCTTTACCCTTCTCACTACCTTCCGTGTACAGACGTGCTCCATTTTTAAAAAACCATTCCACTGATGATGGAAGATATGTCTCATCGGGATGGAAGTATACAGTGGGTCCGTAATGCTTAATGAGCGCATGAATCTGATTCAAATTTGGCATTGCATGTACGGTTGAATCAAGATTCTTCAGGCATGCAATATCAACCACTTGTTCAGAATCAAAGTAGGCGCCACAGAAGAACGTCCCAACAGGTACACCCCTGCCCAGCATTCCCCTTTTGCAGGGTCTAGTAGTCCAAACTTGAAATGGAGATTTTGAAGAGTTTGAATTGATACCTAGTACAGGATCACATGTCTCACAAGGTTCTGTGAGATTGGCTCGCACGCATCTAACTTCTTCAATATCCGGTTCATCTGGATCACTCGTGACTACTACGCCCATGGCTTTATAACCCGCTGGAGGGTTTGGCAGCCAAAAGAAACCGCGTCCATCATGAAGTGAATCACTGCTCCATATTAATGAGTAGTTAAGAGGCCTTTTTAAGGAGGGAGATTCTGAGACCGAGCCATGAATATAATCAGCTTGAGGTTCTGGAGAAGCAGCTTTACGTGCAACAAGAACATATCCTCTCAATGGATGGCCATTGGACTGGCAGTAATGACCAAGGCAGTAAAAGCCATCTGGTATTTCCGCAGGTCTATAAAATGAGTAACCCTGTGATTTACCCCGCAAACGAGTGAGGCTCCAGATTCTCTCAAACTTGGTGATTTTTAAAACTTCTAACTCTCCAAGGCATATTCTTCCACTAGAAAAACCTCCACCTGCCGAGATTATTCAGTAAAGATCAGAAAAATAACCTCACAGAGCCACAAAAAAATTGATAGAACAGCCACAGGAAATCAAATAGGACCCAATAATTTGATTTCCACATTGGCAACTCATTCATGTATTATACTATACAATTTGCAATATGTATGCTTTACTCGATGAGTCCAAAACAAAGCTTCAATTCTGTGAAAAGAGTATTTGCGTGATTGTCAAGTGAACAAAAAGTGTTGTCTTGTATTGATAGTTAACTAATCCACAAAGGTTGCCCAACATCCATCAAAGACATCATTAAAAACAACTCATAAAGAAACTTCTCTTCGAATGTAAGAAATGAGGTTGTGTAGTTTCTGCAACAAACACTTCTCTCAAATCTCAACCATAATTATATGTACAATCAGAAACGTCATATACCCACAACATTTGTACATAGAAATAATCGATTGGAAAATTTTAACAAACCAGGGTAAGGGAACATTTCCTTGAAGTTGTAACGAGTAAAAACCTCAAACCGACTGCCAAAGATGATCTACGAAAAGGGGACATTTCTTTTGTTTGGATCCCAAAATATAACATGTGACTGTGAGCGCGTGAGAAGGGAAACATTCCCACGCGCGAATTAGAACGAAATAAGCAGCGAAGTGCATAACAATTATTAATGTACTATCGTACACATACAAGAGGTCGTAACAGAGTCAACAAAAACGAAAACCAGAATTGCATAAATCCAATCACCCCAGTCGGTATATTGGCCAACTTATGAAGAGAAATTCTGGTTCAGACAAAAACGCCCAGGACAACCCCCAGAGAAATCACAAAATCTGTTTGAAGGCATACCTGGTGGCCATTGTGGAAGCGGTGCGGGAAGAGAGAAAGGCTCCGGCTCAGACGAGTACAAATCAGGAATTGTATCCCAGCAAAAACACTCGCACCCAAACATGGCTATTAGTCACCAAACTCAAAGCAAGTAACTTTATAGCCTGATTATGATTCTATTAGATCATAAACGACAGAGTAAAAATTCAAGAGGGTGTAATATTTGGGGTCTTCTTTTCGTATTCCTAGATGAAGGAAGACGGTCCTCTTCTCTCTCAAAATCCCTTCAAAGGATTTGAGGAAGAAAAGAAGGAGATTGCCTTTGTTTGAGAAAGTCTTTTCGGTCTCCTCCGGTCTCCTCTGCGAAATCGAATAAAACCCAAAGAGAAAAAGAAGACCAAGGCTTTCACCTTTGGTGGATGGCTGGCTGCCGTAGAGTTTTGCTACCTAATAAATAAATAAAGTTAATCAACTTGTGAGATACGGAGTTCACTCGCCAACTTTGCGTGTGTTTAAACACGCATCAATTATCAATTATTGTTAATTATATATATGATGATGAGTTCGGTAAATCAAGATGTTACAGCTGCTCCTTTTTAATATCTACTAGTATTTTATTATTCATTATCAATTTAAATTAATTTTATATTATTATTTATTAATAAATTATTATTTTATTAAAAAATTATTTATAAAAATTTTAATTAATATTATTTTTAAAAATATTATTTTTTATTTATCAATAATATATAAAAATTTATATTAACAATAAATTAAATTTAATTTTTTATTTATGTAAGTATAAACAGAATTTTTAACATATTAATTTTTAGATGGACTTTTAAGTCATCTCATCTATTAATATGAAATATGAATATTTATAATAACTTTTATTCTATGTTTGGTATAAGAGAAAATAAAAAGAAAGGAAAAACAAATTTTAAAATATAGTTAGAATGAAAAATAGAAAAATGTAAAATATTAATAGGTGAACAAATAATAATCATAAAATTTCTCTTTCATTTTTTCTTCTAAGCAAGCACAATAAAATTTAAAATTTAAAATTTTCCTTCTAAATCCTTATTTTTCATCCAACTAAGCATGGGGTCGGTCTCTATCGATATTATAATGAGTCAAAATCAAAATGAATGATTTTCTTATTTAACAAATGAATTAAACTAATTTTTATTGTGTCAAACATAATAATTATAAGAGGAAGTAAAATATAAATACAATAGGAGTATCGTAAAAAAAGTGAACTAATTATTTTGGAATTATGCATGAATTTATTCATCAAATCAATGTTAACCAAAAAAGAAAGTGATAATATCTATATATGGTTGATTAAAGCAATATCTACAATTTATGCAATTATACATGGACCAAATTTGGTCTTCATGAAGAGAATATTTTCGAATATGATATTTTTAAAAGCGTAATTCACCCTTCAAACCAAATAGTCTGGGTGTTAAAATGTGTTCTAAAACTAAGCCTTTTGAAAAATGAGAAATTCTAAGGTAGCTTAGCATTTTTAAATTTTAAGTGGTGTGGCACAACCAATTTATTAGATAAAATTATTTAAATTTTTAATAATCTTATTAATGGATAAAATTATGTCACATACCTAAGGTTTAGAAATCCTTTGAGACACTATAATCTTCCCCTTGAAAAATATAACTTTATTAAAATTTTAAAAATCGATTGTATATAAAAAAATTAATTTCTGAAGAAATTAATCAAAAGAGCCGTCTGACTGTGTCATCTCCTATTACGGAAGGGAGTCAAAATCCAAGAAAATTCAGCCACCAATGAGTGCTTTCTCCGATTCTAAATAGTAAGTCTAGCCACCTTTGCACAAATCGTCGTTTTCCGGTCATTTATAATCCATATTATTATTTTCATTTTTTAAATATTATTTTAAAATAAAATTTTATTTATTATTTTAAAAATTAATATTATATTTATTAATTTTCAAATATTGTCTTTTTTATCTAATTAAATACTTAAAATTTGTTTAATAGTTAATTTTTAATAAAAAATATATTAATAAATTATCATTCATTTTTTAAAATTAAAATTATCTATTACTTTCCTTAATTCTCATTCATTAACTTTAGTTAATACTTAAAAAATAATAAATAATGTAATAAGACAATAGAAAATAAAATAAATAAAATAATTTTTTTTATTTAATTGTAGGATAAAAAAATTAAAAAAGAAAAGCAGTGAAAAAAAAAGCCACGGAACCACCATTTTTTCTATTTATTGACAAATCAACGAAGATATAGAATATGATTATTTTATATTAGAAAAATTATATTTTACCCCCTTTATTTAACTGTGAGATCATTAGATTTTACCCTTCTTAAATTATGAAAACTTAAATTTTACCCTATTCAACTTTATAAAACTTAAATTTTACCATACCATTACCAAATTAATAAAATATGTTAAGAAAATCGTTATTATCATATTTTAATTAACAATGATTAAAAATTACTGCTATATTCATTATTTTTTTAAAAAAATTTACTTATCAGCAGTTATAAAACTACCGTTAAAAATGGTAGCATCGATTTCTAACTGTCGTTAAATATTAATAAATCACCGTTAAGTGTTACAACTATTAAATTAATAACAATGGAAGTAAAATTCAAGTTTTATAAAGTTGGGGATAAAATTCAAATTCCATAATTGAAAGAGGTAAAATCTGACCTTATAGTTAAAAGAGATAAAATGTAATTTTTCCTTTTATATTTTTGTTCCAAAATTGCATTCATCTCTCTCTATTCACTGTATTTCTTCAAAAAGTTAGACTTAAAATAAAATTATCTTTCCCGGAATTCAACTTTTTCTTTCTCCTATCTTTATATATAAACAAGAAAAAAAATAATTTTATCTTATTTTTCTTATCAATCTCTTTTCTTGTTATTTTTCTTTTTCTTATTTTCCATCTTCTTTTTGCTTACAACTAAGGAAACGGCTGATTTGATTCCCGAGGAACGCTAAAACAATTTTAAGCCTTCAAAATAACAATCTATCACTTAATTTTTTTTTACTATCTCCCCAATTGTTCAACTTTTGTTCATGTTACTTTATCTCTTTATTTTTGTTTGCCGAGAAATTTTGAAAATAAAAAGTTTTATACTATCATGTTTTATAGATTTTAATGCACTCGACTATATTATAAGAGGCGTTTGATTTTAGAAGTAAAATAGGGAGTGCAACTATTTAAAAAATAAAAAATTTTAAGTCGTGTCGTTAGTTATTATTTATTATAATAAAGGAAATAAAAATTTTAAGGGAATTTATTTTTTACAAATCATAAGAAATTTTTTATTTACATTCCATCAATAAGAAAAATTTCTCATATGTTTTATAGATAGAAATAAAAAATTATCCTTACTTAATTTATTTAATAACAATTTGAATATTTTATATTCACTATTTCAAAATTATAATAAATATTTCTTAATGATAAATATGTTTTATTAATAATAAAATATAAATATATTTACTCAAATATAATTATTTTATTAATTGTATAATAAATAGATTGATTATTATGAAAAATAAAATTAAATATATAATCATAAATATAAATTATAATAATAAAATTTTAATTTTAAATATATATATCTATTATATTAATTGATTTGTTATCCATACTATTTATTATTTAAATATTTATTTTTAAAAATAAAAATTATATATTCCTTATCAATTTTATATAAATTTGATAGAATTAACTATTTAACTATTGTATTATTCATTTAAATTATATTTCATTTTAATTATATTGTGATAATTTAAGATGTATATATAAAAAAAGATATTTAAATTTTTATATAAAATCATTTTATTTTTATATTAAATTAAAAAGTAAGCAATTAACAATTTAAAAAATTATGATGAAAAGATATGTAATAAATATATTTTTAAAAATGATAATTATTGATTAAAACCTATCAATATTCTTTTATTATAATTTTAAAGGGTATATTAATAATTTTAAAAAAAATTCTTAGAAAATTAAAGTTGAACTAAATAAAATATAAGAAATTATTTCTTGAAGATATCAATTCCTTAATGTCAACTAAATTATTTTACACAGTTTCTGAAAATTTTATTAAAAAAAATTACTATTTTGAAAAATATAACTTTGAATATTGCATTAACCAAACCACTTCTGTTTCTATTACTGAATTAATTGTAATCAATCGTGTGTTAAGGTTCCATTACGGATGTTCACAGGATAATATTGCACATTCCGTTCAACACTGAACTAAGGATCGCAAAAGCAATGAAGTTATTGGTCAAGAAAGAAAATTAAGTTATGTGGGATAAAATGCTTACGCATTATTTTGATGAGTCTCATACATGGTACAATTTTTTATCTCATGACAAAATACGTGACAAATTTTCACTCAAAAAAATGATAGAGACATGGAAATGGGGCCATAATATTGTCTTACCTCGGAAGTTTTATTATTATTAAATTATAATATTTTTATCTTATATACTAATATACATGTATAATTATTTTAATTGTTTAAAAATTATAAATACATTAATATTTTAGTTCAAATGATAAAGATAGAAAATAATAATATTTTATTGACTATGTATTAATTTATTTTTTTAAATTTTAAATTGTTTAAATCAGTTATATATAATTTTAGACCTATAATATTTTATTAATTATACATCATTTGTAATATATAAATTAATATTTTTCTGATTTTTCTTCATTTATTAATATTTAAAAAATTTTAATAATTAAGTATAAATTTATAATTCTTAATTTAAGATTTTTATTTTTTAATTTTTATGTATTATTATTTTTTGTAAGTCCCTATGAAATATGAGAATGAGATGGATTTTACTTCTAAACATGAAATTTAAAGTAAAGCAATATTTTATTTTCGATAATAAAATATAAAATAAGAAAATTTGATGTGCTCTGATTCCATTTCATTGTTGTCCCTAAACCAAGTCCGGATAAAGGATAACATTTATAGTTGCAATTTATAACAAAAAAATGCAATTGGCAATTCATAATTTTAGAAATTTTAAAAATTGACTTACAAATTTGTTATAACTTGTAAATTTTACAAGTGTTATAAATTATAACGTTATCATACATACATTGTCGAATATTGCAAAATTAATTTTGCATACCTGAAAAGCCTCGCTTTTAAAAAATCATTGACCAAGATTGTTGCATCAAAGCAAATATCTTAATTTCTTACGATATATTATTGTGGTTCTACTTTAGTTTTGAAACATATTCAATATAATAATTTAGTTTCTTACGATATTATAACATATTAAAAATTCTAAATTGAAGCATCCTTACCCCGAATATATTATGCAAAAAAAAAATGATCTTATATAGCACTAGAAATATGGGATAGTTTAGCCCAATCCCGTATTGCTTGCACAAGCTAATTAATTTAAATTCATATTTGAGCAGATTTATATTTGTGATGTTCAAATTAGGGGTACAAATAAACCAAACGACTTATTAGGAGCTTATAGTTCGTTCTAATTTAGGCCTAACCTGACTCGAGTTATTTAGTTAAATGAATCAGATTAAGATTAATATAAAAATTTTTTAAATAAAATAGGCCAGACTTTTTTATTTTAAGCCTAGTCTACAAGTTTATTGGCCGACCTATTTAATATTTTTTTATTAAATTTATTTACTATAAAGGTAATGACATATAGACTTTTTTTTTCTAAACCCATTATATAGATTAAATATTTTGAATGTTTGTTATATAATTTATGGTGAACTAATTTGCCTTTATTATTAACTTTTGATGTTATAACAACTTGATATTATTTTATTTTTAATTAAATATTAAATATTTAAATTAATAATTTTATGTTATGAGTATATGAATTTATTTCTTTGTTAATTAATTTTTATGTAAAATTTTGTATTAATTTTAGTATTAATAAGGTTATTTTAAGAATATATTGATACAAACTTACATAAATTATTAACTTATTTAATACCTTTTATAATAAACCTTTTAAGTCTTAAGTTGTTAACTTATTTAAAAGCTTGTATTTCAAAATAGACTTTTAAAAAGGCTAACAGGTCAAGTCAGACTTTTAAAACAAGTCAGGCTTGGACTTAAAATAAAGTCTTATATAAACTAATAGACTAGACTTAGGCCAATGTTTTACAATATAAGCCTAACCTATTTAAGGCAAACTCTAACTCGGCTTAACCCAGCCTATTTGCACTCCTAGTTCAAATCAATCCTAAAATAAATCGAACTAACTTACCACCTTATTTAATTATATGTAAGAATTATAATAAAAAAGAGAAAAAATTGATAAAAATATAAAATCATTACCAAGTATAACACATATAATGCCATGGTTTTAAAATTATTCTAAAATTTTTTCTTAACTTATTCAATTTTCAATAAGATAGATTTATTTATACATATTTATACTAACAAAATAACCTAAAAAAAAAAGCCAACTCATAAGTGCCAACAGGTTAGCTTGTTTGAGTTATACATTAAAATAGTTCTTGATTTAGGATTTAGAGTCATATTTAAAAAGATTTCTTTGCTTAACTTCGATTGATAAAAAATAAAATTAGTTGGTTGAAATGACTGACAGTGAACTTTTTTTAAATAAAATCTCGAATTTAATTTTTGTGAATGAAAAAAATAATTGTTTGAGAACTTTATTTTCAAATTAAGTTTAACCTAACTTGATTTTAGATTAATTGGGATCTAATAAATTTATTAAATTTCGAGAGTTCTAAAAAAAGTAATAAAAAAATAAATATAAATTAATTCGTAAGATTTATTTTATATTCTTATTGCTAATCTTATGTGATCACTGATGTTAATGAATAATGTTATAAAGCATATATTTCTCAAAAATTTTAGTATATATTATCACATTTTATACTTTGATAAGTTTCAAAAATCCTCTTTACATTTTTATCTTTATTCAATCGTAATATTAAAATATATGATTTATCAACAGACTGGAAACTATATGATACGTCTGAAAATATTTTGCTGAGATAAAAGAAATACTGGTTACGGCATGGGATAACGTGCCGCATAAGACACGGGGGATGTTTGTCATATTGCGTATGACGTAGATGATGACTGTATTGTACTACTAAGCAAGTAGAAATGAAAAGGCAAGGTATGTCCCATGTTGCTTAAATAAACGTCATTCGCTTGTATTTTTAGAATTTTAAAATTTAAAGTGATATGTATTTATTTTAAAATTTAAAATAAATAATTTTAATTGAATAATTTTAATTTAATTATTTTTAAATTTATTATATTATTCTAAATTTTAAAATAATTTGATAACATAAAATTCACCCCATTTGAATGCTTCACCCCATCTTCGCATAAAATCAAAGCCGCCCGATTTTGACTCTATTTTTATTTCTAGCTCTCTTCATTCTTGGGTGTGAAAACCAATTCGATTTCATTTTTTATATCTTATTTATCTGTTATTTATTTGTATTATGATAAATATGATGTTAAAAAGATGATAAATTTTTTATATAATATATATTTTAGATTAAATAAAATTAATTTTAATAAAATGTTTAATAATAAATATAATTAAAATACATATTATAAATGAAATAACACCAATTTTTATTAAATGTAAATATTATTTAAAAATAAAATAAAATCTTATCTTTAATCGAAACGAAACAAGGGTGGGATTAGGTGGAATCTCCATCTCTGTATATATTTTTTTTTTAAATGGAGGAGAAGTTCCCATCAACAAGGGGCACTATTAATAATGGGGAAAGAAAAGGACAACTGACTTGCATGGTTAGCAATTATTCAACAAATAAAGAAAAAGGTCTCATTAGTAATGGTGTGTTTATGGATCAGAGACAGGGACTGGTTAGATTTGACCTGTACCCCAATATTCATCGTTTATTAAACCATGTCAGGCCCCAGGCCCAAAATTAACTATATTTATTATATTTTATGTTTAAATGAAAATGAATGGCAAAAGATTATTATTAAAAAAATAGAATAAATTAAAAATAAAATGATTTTATTTCCCTTTCATTTTTCTTACTCGTGAACAAATCATAGAATTAACTATGTAGTGTCTCATCCTTTATTCTATTTTGGGTTAAACCAGAAAAGGAATCCGTAAGTTGAAATGAACTAACCTAGAATCAAATCAAATTTTGTTTGTCTTTGAATACGACATAGCTAGAAATGAGAAAGCACAATAACTAACTTGAGCAACCAAAATGCATGCACATTATGAACACAGAACACCTTAGGCAGAAAAGGACAGCATTTCAGGACAAATCATGCTGGATACCATAAAAAACCAGCCCCTTTTGATTGCAATTTCATTAATCAATAATCTGCATCAACTCATTCAACCTTCTCCTATATAACAGAAGCGGATTGCCCAAGTCCTCCAGTACCAACCATTTAGTTTGTGCTTCTTAATTTCTCACATGTAGGATGATTCATCGAAAGTAAGCTCAGATGGTGAAGTTTGACTTTTGTTGTGGCCCTTTTTGCGGTTACCCCCACCACAAGTAATCGAAAACTCACATCCACATGCGGTGCCAATGCATGAGAACAACCCACTCCCTTTCTTAGGACGCGCAGGCGTTCGGCCGCCTCGTCTTCCATTCGGAGGCGTTCTAGTCTTTTTATAGTCAATGTGATCGTATACCGGTGGCATCTCTGTTCGCCAGTGCTCTATCTTGGTCCTTAGCGCATCCGCATTCCTCTCCGTCCAATCCTCTAAAATTGGGTTTCCAGTTGCACCTGGTGCCGGCGGCACTGGATACGATAATGGATAAATCCCTCTTGCAATTGCTGCCGCTACCACTGATGGCGATGGCCCTACATCAGAACAAAGCGATCCATTGCCATTTATGATTCCTTTTTGCGGTACACCGACTTCTGAGTTCCCATCAATCACAGTAGATCCACCATTGCACATAGAACCATTCTTTCCTAGATTATAAGTGTAGTCATTAATGGTGGAGTCATTTTTCACGCTCTGGGAGCGTGGGAGCGTCCATAGCTTCGCATTATTAGGTGAATATCCAGGATTTCCCTTCAGGTTTTCTGGTGATTGATTCGGTTTCTGCTTCTTCTTGTCATCCCAAATACCCCATGACCCGACAGCAGAACCGGTAAGATCCGAATAGGTGGGCATACTTCGCATTGTGCCATCGAGGAGATTCACACCAATGTTAAGAATTCCTTGAGGACGACCAGAGGGTCTGCGAATCTGCAGAGCGACAAATCGGATTTTGGATTTGCGATTACCACCGGACATTGCAGAGGGAGGAAGAAGGCTGTTAAGGCTGACGGTGACGGTGCCGACGGGAACGTCACGAAGCCATGCGGAAGCGTATATCTCAATGATGACGGTAGATGTTTCGGCGCTGAGAAAATCATCCTCGAGGCGGAAAACGAACTTCTCATTCCAAGTTGGGTTGGTGTGACCGTTTTGGTCGACTCGAGTGGTTAATTTACGGTCGGGGTTGAGCCATGCGACAGCGTAAGCACGAATTGATTTGGAAACAGGGGCGAGATCTTGTGCAGATATGAGATTAATTTCTAGAAGTCGAAATGGGGAGGCAATCATAGACATTTTGACGAGACAAACCGAAGACCCGCTCGGTCAGCCTCCGCCGTGAGCGCAGGCCGCAAAGTGAAATAGGTTTCCGGTTCATCTACAACATTAAATCAAAGAGAGCTGATTATATAAAGGGCATCGGTTAGTTTTTATTCGCAAGTGGATGAAAGAGGTTGTGAGAATGAGATTCAAACAAACTAACTATAGAAAATGTTAGACCATTTCTATGCCTATTCATCTTCGAGAATTACTAAATCTGGATATTGGAGGAGCAATACAAGATGCCCGATATTACTACCTTGCGTTGTTTCCAAATTCATCCCATGAATTAAATCGGAACTGACATGCTGAAGTACACAAAAAGGATTATGATTATCGGACCTTTTTGGACCTCACCTTTTCCCATTCACCATAGGTCAATATGCACTTACTCTCCCTTCTTTTAATTATTTTGTTTTGGAACGAAATTTATACATATTATTCAAGATTCTCCCGTTAATTACAATTTTGCCATCCAATCGTGTGGCCTATCTTGACCTAGGCCAAGGGCCACAGTTCTTAATCTTTGACTTGCTCGATTTAACTTCGGTAGTTTAGTCCTTACATTTGTTATTTATTTATTTTAATTAGGCTTTTTTCTATTCTTCTAAGGAGACTATAATAAATTTATGTATTTTTCTCCTTTTTAAATTTTAAATTCAAACTTTTTCTAATATTAATTCATTCTTACTCTTATAAATGACATTTAAATAAAATGACAAACAGATTTATAAAGGTGGCGCGAAGTAGTTGGAAAAAAAAAAAAGAAGAAAAAATCATTTTTATAAGAGATAGGATAGGATAGGATATGAATTCGGTTTTTACGTTAACGGAGGAGACTCGTCCATCTCAATTGTATTCCTTCTCAAAACTGCAATAATCATGGAAACACGATCACACAATACCATCCAAATCTAACGGCCAAGAATGAGCATTCACTTCACTCCGTGCTACAGGATAGTATTTTCTCAGTTGTTCAATGGAATTTCCCACTAATCATGAAGAGTCAAAAACAAAAGCCTTGTACGTTCCTCTTTCTCTTATGGGACGGAGTTTTTGTGTGTTCTGAGATTGCTTGGGTAAAGAAGACAAACCCCAAACGTGTGCATTTCAACTGTTCTTTCCTCCTCTGCATTCCCACAGGCTCCTCTTATTTTCAATCGGATTCTGAGCCTTCAAGATTCAGTACTCGATCTTCCTCGATTATTGGTGAGTTTGCCACCTACCCTTTTCGAAATTTTCCGATAATACTGCTTCTTGTCGCCTCTGTTGAGTTTATTTAAGATTTTGATGCATGCGATATAATATTGTACTCCCAAAATTTGGATTTTTTTTTTGGGGGTTCGGTGTGTGTTTTTTTATCTGTTCTGCTCTACTCTGGGTTGAGTTGCCTCAATAATCCATTATAGGCCTCTATTAAAATGATATTGCTTGCTGGATTCCCTTATTGCCTCGTGATTGAAGCTGGTCCTGGTTTGTTTGTGACACTGCAATCTGCATAAATTTTCTGTTCCTTTGATTTTTTTTATTTATTTTTGTGAGAGGGGTAGGATAGTTTTGTAAGTATTATATCAGAATTAGGGAACAGCAGCAGAGAAAAAGGACTTTTTGTACTGTATTATATGGATTTTTTTTTTCCCATTCCCCCTATTAATATCAACCTGGAACTAATTTTCCACCTTGAGATTTAAGGATTAAATCTCTCTAATATTTCACAAGAAATGGAAAATTTAAATTATAGACGTCTAGTGCGCTTGTACATATTTTGTAAATTTGTCAGTGATTCGTTCTTTGTCCAGGGGCCAAGCTAGCAAATAATTATTGGGTGGCTAAAATACAAATTGTTAAAACTTGTATGAAATCATTATCATTTTTTATATGGCTATGAATATAATTTTTTTGAAAAAATTCAAAAAATATAAAGAAAATTTTTGTATTAAGCCCCCTCAACCATGAGTGAGGCTTTGCCTCTGTCTGTGTCTCACAGGAGGTAGTAAACACTATGATTCCAATGGCTGGTTAGCTTACTGTTGGATATCTTTATTAACTTTTTAAATGGTTTGAAAAGTTAGACGTATTCAGATATTGGGTATTAATCGGATATTCTGTTGCTCTATATGGACCGTTTTGTCTTCTAGGAGAGGAGCAAAAAATGCATTGGTAAGTTTCATGTTGACCAGTTACTTTACATCAATTTCTGTGGATGAGATGTGAAGAGTTAAAATTTGAAGTTTGCTCACTGATGCAATGGTCACATACAGTCTGCTAACCAGCATTATTTCTTCTGTGTCTGGCATTGGTCTTCTGATGGCTGACTCCATTATTTTATTTTCGGAAGCACCGTAAGCTAAGTTTATACTAGAATACTAGAAAGGATGGATTTATGGAATCACTGAATAATTTGTACCATCTTGTTAATGACAAAAATAGTTTATAGGCCAATAGTAATTGAGTTGCTTACCCATATTGCTTTTTCGTATTGAGAACAGGTTAGAGAAAGCTGGGTCACTTGGGAGGTGCCAGAGCTATGTCTTCATCTTTTCCTATTCTTCCCACTCCTCTGGAAGATAAGTACATGAAACCACCAGATTCCTTTCAGCTATCGACTGTACGAGATATGACTGCAGATCCTACCTCAATGCAGGCCTCTCCAACAAACTCCAACATTCAAAGTGTTGGACATGTGTTTTCGTCCTCTGCCACATGTCCTGATGATGCCCCTTTTTCCTCAGCTTCACAATATGATAGGCACTATCAAAATTCTCCCCTCATTTCTCAGACATTAGGTGAAAATGTGTCTTGTCCACCTACACATTCTTCCCATTCAGAGATGCACCATACACCATTCATTACTCATCCTCAAGAAAGCAGTGATATTACCTGGGGTCCAGATCCATTTCAGGAAATTCTTCTTCTTGAGAATGTTTCCTATCAGAATGATCATGTGGAACGTAGTTCTTGTTTCATAACTGATGACAATCCCAAGAAAACTGAAATTGGGGAATGGGTCGAATCATTAATCTCGGTTGATGATTCTTTGCAGCCAAATTGGAGCCAGCTTCTTGGTGATGACAACATAGCTGATTCAAAATCAAAGGTTAGTTTCTCACAGTCATTTTGATATGGTACTGCAAGATCAGTCACATGCAAAATTTACTAAACACTTTTGTTGAAAAATATGGTTGAGGGTTGAAGAGTAGAGAGAGACAAGAGAGAAGTAAGGGGAGAACACTGATATATTATTGAGTGAATAAGAGGTTGAATTAATCCAAATGCTGTATTTATATAGAGCTACTAAGAAACATGAAGATGCCTTTTAACTTTGGGTGCAAGATAAGCAAACCCATAACATAACATAAAGGCATAATATAACCTAAACCTAATTATTAATATTACTCTCTAATAACTTGCATATCCCATCCCACAACTAAATGTCCTTTTGTGGTCTAATAAATGGGGTTACCATACATAAACTTGTGTTACTGTCATAATGGTGGAGCTGAAAAATCAAGTCAGTTATAATCCATGTTTCTTGAAGATACTAGTTGGCTAGGTAGTATGCATGTGTCATGTGATGCTATGTAACTAGGTAATATGGTAGGGACTCCCGCCGACTATACTATAATGTATATGACCATAAGCACAACCCCTTTAATCAGTTAGTATGCTTGTTCCTTGTTGTCATGTACTCAATTTTTGGTCCTTCTTTCTTTTATTTACTTCATTTCCTTCAATGTCAAGATGCAGAAATGTATCATACTCTCTTGATGCAGGAGACCGAGACTCCACAGCAACATCTTCAGCTTGTACCATCTGGAGAAGTCAATGCCCTTCCTAATTCTGCACCTGCTGCTGCAGCAGCTAAGCCAAGAATGCGTTGGACTCCAGAACTTCATGAGGCCTTTGTTGAAGCTGTCAATCAGCTTGGTGGTAGTGAGAGTATGTTTACTTCTCTGCGCTTTCATCTTCTTGACCTTCTAAGCGTGATTAATAGCTTTAGGTTTTACTCTGATACCATTATGTGATGTTAACATGCAGAGGCCACTCCAAAAGGTGTCTTGAACCTGATGAAAGTTGAAGGCCTTACCATTTATCACGTGAAAAGCCACCTTCAGGTGCACCTAATTTCTTTTTACTCATTAATTAGCTTGTCATTGGTGAAATCATTTAAAGGTTCCACATGAATATATATTTTATTATTTTTTATTCCAGAAGTACAGAACTGCCAGATACAAGCCTGAGTCATCAGAAGGTATGTGAAAGTTTACATAGCAATTTTCTTGAATGTTGAGTATTTCTGATATCTTAGGCTTCCTCTCCCTCTAAAATGCCAGTTCTATCTGATTTCAGTGGACTTAAGTTTCTTGTAGACACGACCATATGCATCTGTGTGAGGGAAATAGTGTAAATTGGTTGCTATTTGGTTTATGCAGGCACTTCAGAGAAAAAATTGACGTCAATTGAAGAAATGAAATCGCTGGACTTGAAAACGTGAGCATTTTGATTTATCTAGCATTTGCCTATTTACATTAACACATTTATCTACTGTCTTCTTTTTTGATGTGCATCATTTACATTTTACATTACTGATTGCATTGAGCAGTGCTATCTCTATGAATTATTTATCACATATTTATTAATCTCACTATCATCATACATTTGAATTTTATAGTCTTGATCGATTTGTACAACAAAAACAATCTTATTAGGTTCTTATTTCACTATTCTGTGATACCTTTTGTCTTGGGCCTCTTGATGTGCAACAATACTCGTAATTTTCTTTGAAAGATCAACTGTCATACTGAATTTGAACACTTAACGCTGAGAAACATACTTTGCATTTTGTCACAGGAGTATGGGGATCACCGAGGCATTGCGATTGCAGATGGAACTCCAGAAGCGGCTTCATGAGCAACTTGAGGTACTCAGCAGACTGCCTTTTATTTATTAGAATATATATATATATATATATATTCTGAGGGGTTGGAGGATGGGGCCTTTAATTTTGGCTGGTTCTAATGAAAAAATGTTGATACACAGATTCAAAGAAATCTGCAGATTCAAATTGAAAACCAAGGGAAGCGTCTCCAAATGATGTTTGACAAACAGCGAGAGATGGAGGACAGCAAGCTGAAAGCCACCTCTTCCTCCATGGATGATCCGTCTGCTCCACTACCGACCCCTCCAATTGACAATTTGGGAATCTCAAATGGGGACCATGCCAAGTCTGGAATCAGCAGTATCAATGCAAATACCATGCCAGAAGAAAGCTCCAAGGGTTCGACTGAAATACAAAAGGCAGATGAAAACCAAATTGGGGGTGAACATGAGTTGGGGAATGATAAGTCTGGGCCTCCACCCACAAAACGGGTGAAAAGCGGATGATAGTATAATTATTTTCTAATTTATAATGGAATATAGTGTTGCTGCTTCTATGGATAGCATGGGAAGTTCCCTTGCTATGGATCATAATGATTGACTTATTTGTTGTATATGCTCAGACATATTTATAGGCCATGAAACTTACAGTAATCTTGTTATTGAATCTAGGGATATTTCTACTAGATAATTAGGAACATTTGCAATTTAGATAATATTTCATGCATTGGTTTGTCACTTTGTCTGGAGAATTTGAGGATTATATCAGACATGAGTTGATAACGTCCTTTATATAATTGTTTGATTTGCTTACTTGGTGTATGTTAAGGTATCCATGTGGCATCAAACCCATGCTAAGGTGACAGCATTAAGAGCTATTGGATGAAAAGTATTAAGAGTCATTGGATGAGATTATGGTACTTTCATCCAATAGCTTTCAATACTGTCACCTCAGCATGAGTTTGATATCATATAGGTATCTTAGAAATCTCTTGCTTACTTAGTCGCTAATGATTTTTTTCCCTTTTGAATTGACTAATTTAGTTGGACACCAAGGCCATTCTGAAGCAAATATAGGAAGGTTCACGGTAAAAGCAAAATGCACACTCCATTGGGTGTTGTCAGAGATGCCATTGGACCTATCGCCTATATTTGTATATTCTATACAGGCTTCAAATTTTGTTTCTTACAAAAGATATACTGAGGAATGGATTGTGAACGGGCAATGTGATTTTTCTTTTTTAATTACGTTGAAAGTTTTAGATGATAATTTAAGTCTACTAGATGAGTTGCGGAGTGAACTGCAAACCAAGAATCTCTTAATGCAACTTTGGAAGGCTTTTTAATTTCCATGATTTAAGCGCACTTGAGGTTCTCTCCTGCATAACAGGCACTGACATTGAACTGTAAGCAAAAACTTGCTTTCTAAACAATGATCCTAGAAGTAATTTTTGATAAATCTTGCACTCATTTTCAGCTTCTAATTCAGTTGCTTTTTTGTGCCCTTTCTTGCTTTCCTCCGACTTATTAGATAGTTCTTTACAATGGATGGTGTCAACTCCTTTCGATTCTGCATGGTCGTAATGGATAGGTTCTTCAGCATTTGCTTGGAGGCTATTTGCTTGGTGCATCTGTAAGTAGCTGTAGACAAATAAAAGGATAATATTTATGTTTGATCTATTCCAATATATCATTGAAGATTTAGGAAATTGTAAGTAATAAACTCGATTCATAAGTTGGTAACTTCCCTTTGTAGTTTATAAATAGGCTAGTGAGATTACGAGGACTATAAGTCGAAAACTTTCTCGGACCAAAATTAAGGGCCTTCGAATCTCCATGGAGAAGGAAAGGACAGAAGACATGCTTTTACATGTAAGAGGAGAAGGTTCTCTGGTACCTCTCATAATTATCAAGTGTTTTATATGTTAAAGGTTTTTAAAGTTATTAAAGGGATTGACCCAACTTGTTCGCAAGTTGATATGCACAAGTCAATTTTAAATGGGTCAGCTTAGCTTGCAATTTAGGTAGGTCATTTAATTTAAAGTTTTAGTTTTAGCCATAAATAGTTTATGAATAAATGGGTAAATTCATAATTTTCTTAAATTTTTTTAAAAATTTTAAATAATAATAAAATTTTAAAATCATAACACATTTAATATCTATACAAATAATTTTCAAAAAATGCAATGTGTGCAAAATAAATCATAACACGATCTTACATAATAAAAAATGAGTAAAAGGAATATGATTTTGTTAAAATTGGGAATTTGAGACCATATAAAAAGTAAAAAAAGTTAAGAATTTTAAAAAAATATAGGTCAGTCCAATTCATTCACGAGTTAGTTCATGTGAATTGAGTTGAGTTAGGCCCACATTTAAAAGGGTTTGTATTTTAGATGCCTTAGTCTGTAAAAGTCTACAAATAAATGAGTCAATTCATAGAATTTATCGTGTTTCAATAGTATGAAGAAATTTAGACTTTCACGATGATAAGACAAATTACTACAACCAAAAAAATTTTAAATGCTTTTAAATTTCATGTGTTTAATTATATAGTAATAATAAAATAAAAGGCTAGACTCCAACAGTGAAAGTGAGTCGAGTGCTATTAATAGATATTGGTCCCTTTTCCTAATAAAAATAACGATTGTTTTAATTTTTTATAATCTTAGTTATACCCAAAATTTAAAAATATGACTCAAATCTTATTAACATCACCAAAATTTGCCTCAAATAGCTAATATCATATTCTTAATGCTGAAATCTATTAAATAATCAAAACCAATATTAAATCAAAGTAAAATGAAGCTTGATACATTGTCAGTTAATGTAAACAAAGAAAAAAATAAGAATAGAGAGGATTTTGTCATTTTCTTACACTACTTTCTTTCTTTAATTTTCTTGTGTTGGAACATATGTCCAGTAAAGACAACAATCAACAAAATCAATAAGAGTATATGTTCAATAACCCAAGCATTAAGAGCATACTAAATCAATGGAGTACCAAATTTAATAATCTAAGACCAACCTAAACTCTTTTTGGCATTTGTTTACTCTTATTAAATGCTTTTTGCCTAAACCTAATGATAAAGTAAAAGGAAAATGGCCAATTCAACTAAGTATTCTTGTAGATCGAAGCAATAATAAGCATATTATATGGTTGTGATTAGGCCGAACGAAGACCCTTTTAAAAGAAAGTAGAAATTCTGGTTGAACTAGATTATCTTTTAGCAATTAACACAAAACAAAATTGTGCCAAATGGAAGCCATGTGGATGCTTAGGAAATGCCCCAAAAAACATGCAATTTCCATTCAAACCAATGACTATTCATATCCCAAGAGAATAAATAAGTGGAAATAGATTTAGAGGGAATCTTTTGCCAGATTCATTTCAAAAACTACATCACGCACTCTGTGTTCAACTTGTAGCACTCTGCTGCCCTTGCTTTGTTTTTGCTTTGCAATTTTATGTAATCTCTACTACAATAATTGAGTTTGAGCACATTATGATATCATTTTCTAAAATTATGTCTAATTCTTGCATCCAATTTTATGTACATTTCCTTAAAGAACTTTGTAGAAGTTATTTGTGAATTACATTTAAATTGTCATCTATCAGCACTTTTATGTACTTTTAATAATTATTTATATAATTATGTACGTTATTCATTCTTTTCTTCCTTTATTAACTATTTCTCTTATATTAACTAATCTATTTAGAACTCTTCTAGCATATCAAATAGAAGTTACTGCTTAAAAGAAAATTTTGAATTCATTATTACTAAATTAAGCTAAAACAACATCTAAGACAAATTCAACACTGATAATACCAATTGACCATCGAAGATTACAAAATAATGAATTTGGGTTTAATAGAAATTTCTAACAAGCAAGAAAGTTCTAAAAGTTTCAAGAGCCTTTTTTATTTGTCCTTACTAGTAGTATTTTGGAGTTGAACAACCAATAGGTAGTTAAACTAGTTAAACTAATCAAATTTATGACAATTGAAGCTATTTTGTCATTAGAAACCATCAAACTACTAGTCATTAAAACTAGCACCGATCAGAACATTTGTGAATAGCAAAGATAAATGTTGAATAAGGAAAGAAAAAGATAAAATACAGAAGATATTGATGTTAGAGTGATCTATAAGAAGGGAAGAAAGGAAAAGGTGAAATAAATTAAAGGAATAAAATTTTTGGCATTGGTTCTGAATTTGTAAGTTTTAGAGCTCAATGTTAGTACTTAATACATTAAAGAGTCTATTTTTAGCATTGATTTTGGATTTGTAATGTTAAACCCTTAAGAAATTAAGAATTAACTTTATTTTAATTTAATTTTATTTGCATTTGTGTGTTAGTGAAATTTATTTAATGGTTATAGATACATTTAGGATAAGTTTTTATTTAAGGAAAATATAGTCTTATGATATAAGCAAAAGGAAATAATTTATATATGAACTATGATGTAATTAGATTTGAATAAATGTGTATGAAGGAGAATTAGGAACCTCTTTTCCTATTATGCCTTTAAGAGTTAGTAAAATACTCAAACTACCCTTAAAAATATCACTACCTTATGATTACATTCACTAAGAAAAAGATCAGCCCTCATCTTTTTTCCTCTATTTTAACTGACACCTTCTCCTCCCCAAATTAACATATTCTTCTCTTCATCATTCCAACTAGAATTAAGTTAGGAATCTTAAGTAAACATCACTTATTTATCACCAAACATGGCATTTCCTCTTACATATAAGCTTAGTTGATGGTTTCTTAAAGTTTTATATTTATAGACAGGGAAAATGAGGATTTGAATGATCTTTTTTATTTTTGATGTTAGCTAGGGCAATTAGTACTATTTTCTAGCTATCTTTCATTTTTTCCATCCACCTATAAGTAAACAATTTATTTGAATCTTTACTTGAATCTATGATTTATGAAAATTTGATGCTATAAATAAATGGTAAAAATAGCTTTGATAAGGTGTTGGAAGCTTGTATTAATAATTTTGTAAAGTTTGGTTAAGAAGGAAAAGCATTAGAAGTTTAATTTAGATGTATAACAATGTTTTTTGAAGAAAATTATGTGAAGCTCGGGCTAGTGGTTGACTTTAGACCTAGTGGCCAACCAATAATTTGTGAAATCTAGTTTTTGGACATTTCAATACATAATGGTCAACTAATGTACCTTTACTTTAGCAGCATTAAAAGATAACTGCACTTATTGGTCCACCAATACTCATAATATAAAGCTCATCAATATATAAGTACTAAACATAGAATTAATAAGTATTGAACATAAAATTAATTAATTAATGCATGTTTAACATTGAAATTGAATTATAATTATATTATTAAGGATTTTATTAGCCTAAAGGTTTCATATGATGAGTTTTGATGATGACAAATGAATCTTACAATAGCATTGTATGTTTTATACTAAAATGATACATATTAATAGACATACTATGTTATAGTTGATGCATATATATGATATGATAATTATGCTTGTTCTTATATATGCATAATGATAAATGAATGTCATAATAGAATTGCACCTCTTTATACTAAAATGTTATAAAATCTTTAATAGACATGTCATATTATGGTTGCAATAGCAATGCTTGATTATATGCTAAAAGAGTTATATTGTATATAAACATTACTAAGCATATGATTAATCAAAATATATGAAAGGATGATTATACATGTTCTTGTGCTAATTTATTTTACATATAAATCATGCATCAATATCTTGATACATTAGATTGGACTAACTATATGGTTTGCAAAGTTCATGAACTTATAAATAAGATAGTCCAAGATGAGGAAAAATGAGCGTTGAAGCAAAGGAATAGAAGATCATATTATGCTTAACTTAAGAACAAAGAAGAAAAATAAGAAATAAAATATGATCCAACCATTGAAGGATAAGAAGAAGCATCAAAAAGAGCCTAAACACTTCAATGGTATAATTTTTTATTTTAGACTTAGTTTTTCTTATAAAATAGAGTATTTCATGATATAAGGCTTAAAAATATTTTTATAATCTGAGGTTAATTAAAATATTTTGAAAAGATAGCCTATAATCATGTTTTAACAAAATAGCCTATAAGAACATTTCAAAAAGTAATGAAATATGAGGTTTTGATCTTTTTAATTTTAACCTTTGGTCATTTTTTTTAATAATATCTTATAAAATACTTGTGATTTGATTATCAAACATTTTCCATATGAAAATAGACTCAAAGAGTTTTTTATGGATATATTATTTGCTTAAAATGATTAATATATGAAAGAGTTATGATTCTTTCAAAATGAGTCTAGAAATCAATTTTCTGTATTTCAATTATTTTTTACATGTGCTCATTATTTTGATCATATCTCAAAATTTACAAAATATATAAGCATAATATTATTTTTATCTGGAAATATACTCAAAGAGATTTTCATGGATAGGTCATTTGCTTAAAATGACTAAGATATGAAAGAGTTGTGATTTATACAAATTGAGTCTCAAAATCAAATTTTTATACATTCACTATTTCTGACCTTTGCTCATTATTTTTAACATATCTCAAAAATGGCACTAGATATGAGCATGAAACTAATCTCATTTGAAAGTAAACTCAAATAACTTTCTAACAATAGGTTATTTACTTAGAAGAGACTTAAAATGAAGAAATTATGACCTTTTAAATTTGAGTTTATATTTTTATTTGGGTGAATCAATTCTGGACATCTAAAAAGCACCTTGAACATCCTGAATTGATTCATCAATCAATTCCGACTGTTTTGGTGCACGAATAATGGGTAGTAATGGCTATTTTTCATTTCTAACAACCTCAAATGATGATATTACTCCATGGACTTCCTATATAAGCTAAGAAATATCAATTACAAAGAAGAGAGAGCATGTACTTCACTTGTTAACATCATTTTACATCCTTCTTCATCCAAATCATGATTTAAGCTTATCTTTATGAAATTTCTTTATTCTAAAACTTCATTTGTTCTATTCACTCTTTAAAAGAGTTTGTATGAATTGTTCTTTATCTTTTATCATTTCCTAATTATAAAAGGTGTGGTATTCTTTGGAAAATCTTGTAAAGGGTAAGATATCCCTTAAAAAATCTTTGAGAGGGTGAGGAATCTCTTGTATAAAGTGAATTTGCTCAAGGAAGAGCAAGGAATTGTAAGGCTTCTTCAAGTGTCAATTGAAACTTGAAGGGACAGTGGATTGATTCACAAACTTGGAGAGCTTGGAAACTGGATATACACTTTGGTAAGGATATCCAAGGGAGAAACCACTATAAATTCTTGTATTTGATCTTTTTACTCTATCTTTTTATCTTTCTGCACTTGCTCTGTTTCCTTTGTTGTATATACTCTATTTTATTGCTATTGTTAGTTGATATATTGTGCTATATACTTTATTTTATTGCTAATGCTATTTCTTATTATATGCTCTGGTTTGCTATTGCTGTTTGTTAGATATATTGTGCTTCAATATTAATCTTGTTGCTTGGATAATTGAATGGTTAAAAAAGAAACTCATTTATGTATTAACTTCTTGATTATTTATCTATGTATAATTGATGATCACTTACTTTATTTTTATTGATGTTACATGTTGAATTGTGGTCCAATACTTATGATGATGCATAGATGACTAAATGTGTAAAAAGGGTGTATACCTATGCATTGACTTATTGATTCTTCATTCATAATTAAATGAGTTTCTTTGCACAAGTACTTTGAATTGTTATATCTTGAGTGCAAACATTTTCTTAAAGCTTTCTTGAAAGTGTTTAAATTAAAATCATTTTCATGGCTTCCTAAAACCAAAGGGTTTTCAAAAAGGATCTCAAAAATAAGAAAAATTTTAAAAACATCCAATTCACCTTTTTTTGAGTGTGGATTGCCAAGGCTAACATATTTTACTTTCTATAATGCTTATGTATGATTAATATGTCTTAAAGTAAGTTCCAAATGCCTTATGATATATAATTTATGATATGAATAAATTTAATTTGTTATTGTGGAATTTGTTTATGGCTTAAATGTGAAAGAGGGGTGGTGAAACGACTTATGATTTAAAATGTACCAAACCCAGAAAAAGGTTTATGAGGAGATCAGATTGGTTTTTGAATGAACAAGATTAAGTTTATGAAAGAAAATGGCTGACTAAGAGATACAAGGAGGAATTTTTTTTATATTGTGATTATTATTTATTCTCTTGGAAATGTTGATATTAGCCTTATGGCAATAATTTGAATTATGAGTTGATATGAATGAGGAAGGCATTGTGACACCTCTAATAATTTATTATCCATATTTACCTATTAAATAAATTGTTTTCTGACTGAATCTTAAAGTCATGTTTTCAATTTATTTTTTCAAATATGCTTGTTAAAGCTCCTCATTCCCACCTATAGCTTAGGAGTAATAAATCTCCTTGTTATCCTCATAAGGCAACCATAATTTGTAGATAACATATATATAAAGGTGTTTTAGGCCTTATAATGTGTTGTATATTAAAAGTTATTAAACATATGTTATATGTATATTTTGATAATGTTATTAAAATGTGTATGTTTAAAAGTAATTAAATGATGTCATCAACTTGATGGACTAAATTAGATTGGTAGAAATTAGGAAATAGTTATTGGATTTCACATATATCATATAATGTAGTAGAAAAATAGATTTTCAAATTATGTGAAACCTTCCCAGAATCAATGCACAGAGATATAGATTAAGAATTGCGTTAATAAGATTATCTCTTGAAGTGCAAATTGTGAATCATAAGTACAATTAAACGATGATGCCTTTACAGTATCCACACGAACTGAATGATGACCTCCTAACCTCCTACGAATCTGTTAGAATCCATTTTTCTTATGTAGGGTTAAGGTTTTAGTGCAATTTTTTTATGGCAATTTTTTATCATACTCAAAGTGACACCTATATTTCCTTTTTATAGAATTAGGGTATGTCACTTTCCTAGTCTCACTAAGAAACTACCCATATTTCTTTTAATTTTATTTAATCACAAAAACCTTATTCTTATCATGATAAAAGTGAAGAGAGATAGGCCTTATATGTTACTTATCTAATATTATCTTAATAATATTAATAACTAAATTTTATTAGATAATAATATTATCTCATAATATAATTATTTATCTACCAAAGTCATTTTAGGTAATCCTTTTATTCAAGCCTTAATTCCTTATAAGGTTACAAATAAAGGGATTATAACTAAAGTTCTTGGAAAAAAATCACTTTCTAGTTTGTCAAGAAATCAGAAAAGATTAACTTGACAGACTATAAAGAAGTTCAAATAAATTATCTTGTTGAAGAGATTTCTTACAAAAAGATTGAACAATATTTATAAAATCTAATTATTCGATCAAAAATCAAATCTTTAGAAAAATGGATAGTTAGTAATGTATGTGCTGATTTACCTAATACTTTTTAGAATAGGAAGTAACATATGGTAGAATTACTGTATGAAAAGGATTTTTTTGAAAAAAAAATTCCTATAAAAGCGAGACCTATCCAAATGAACCATGAGCTTTTGAAATATTGTCAAAAGAAAATAGATGATCTCTTGAAGAAAAAGGATTATTAGGAAATGGAATAGTCCTTAGTCTTATACAGCATTCTATGTAAATAAGAGTGCTGAAATAGAATGAGGCACACGAAGACTTGTAATTAATTACAAGCCACTCAACACTACACTTCAATGGATTCGGTATCTAATCCCTAATAAAAAAGATTTGTTAAACTAACTTTATTTGGCAAAAATATTTTTCAAATTTGATATGAAATCTGGATTCTAGCATATTTAAATAAAACTTGAGGACATATATAAAATAGCATTTACAGCACCATTTGGCCAATACAAATGGAATGTAATGCTGTTCAGTTTAAAAAATACTCCCTTAGAATTTCAAAAGATTATGAATGACATTTATAATCCATTTTCTAAATTTATCATTATTTATATTAGTGATGTTTTAATATTTTTTAAAAATATTGATCAATATTTTAAACATCTCAATATATTTCTTGATATAACTTAAAGAAATGGTTTAACTGTCTTTAAAACTAAATATTCCTTTTTTGAAACAAAAATACAATTTCTTGGTCATCACATTTATCAAAGAACTATAGTTCCGATCGAAAGATCAATTAAGTTTACTAATAAGTTTTCTGATCAATTAATTAAAAAAACTCAATTACAAAGATTTCTAAGATGTTTAAATTATGTTTTAGATTTCTTCCCAAATCTTTCAAATCTTATCAAATCATTGGATGATCATCTTAAAAAAAATCCTCCTCCATGGACTGACATGCATACTAAAATAGTTAGGCAAGTCAAAGCTCAAGTTAGGAGTCTTCCTTGTTTGCATATCTCAAATCCCACTGCTTTCAAAATTGTTGAAACTGATGCATTTAACTTATAATATGGTAGAGTCTTAAAACAGGTTTTAAATGGTAAAGAGCGTATAATTGCATTTGCATCAAAGCATTGAAATTTTACGCAACAAAATTATTCAACTCTTAAAAAGGAGATTTTAGCAATCATTTTATGTGTTCAAAAATTCCAATTGAAAATTTTAAATAAAAATTTTCTCATTAGAGTTGATTGTAATTCAGCCAAATCTATTCTTCAAAAAGATGTACAAAATATTGCATCAAAATAAATTTTTGCCAGATGGTAAGGCATTTTAAGGATTTTTTATTTTGAAATTGAACATTTAAAGAGTTCTTCAAATTCTCTTCTCGAGTTTCTCACTAGAGAATTTTTACAAGGAACAAATCAGTAAATATGAAAAAGTTGAAAAACACAGATCCTCCAGACCCAAATAAGAAAAAATCAACTTCTAAAAAGAAAGTTAAACAAATTGCCTATTCCTCTAAAGAAAAACCCAAATCTTCATTATTTAAACAAATTAAAGATGATGATTTTCAAATAGAGGTTCTCCAAGCCCTAGCAACCTCACTTCAAAACCCCTCTAAATAGCTAAGAAATTTTGAGCTGACATAGCTGAAAAAGATGAAAAATCTCAAGAACTTATCCTTAACTAATCTAAAATACTTCAAGCTATGGCCAACCAAAAAAATCAAATCACAAAAATAGGAACCTCGTCCAAAGCTGTTGTTCCATCAAAGCCAAAATCACTTAAAATAACCACCAAATACATCAAGAAAACCAATCACCAAATATGTTATACACAAAACTAAAATATTGGGCTAGTAATCCTTTGGAACTTATCCCAAAAATCTTTTCAAAAGGCTGGCACTTTATTCTTAAATCTTTTCTTCATACCATAGATTTTTATCAATATATTTTAGAAGACTTTAGTTCAATTATGATTGAGCGTCACAAAAGTGATACTAATCTAAATTTGATAACTCATTTGAGTTTTAAAATCAAGAAAATTATTTCATTAAATGAATGGGGTTTGGAACCATTCAAGATGAAAAATTTTTAAAAATATTTTCATCTAAATCTTATAAGGTATTCATATTAGGATTACTAAGAGACTTGGATGAATATACTATACTTTTAAAATAAAAATTTCAAACATTCTTAGCTGATTTATTTTCTTCACAATGCTAAGTATCAAATTTCCAATTGATTCATAAGATTGTGGAATATTTTTGGATCAATTGAAGAAATTTTACCAAAAAAATAATAACAGAGGATTGGAAACATTCCGTGATCATTTTGATTCAAAAAATCATGAAAAATTTTCTATGTTATTACAATTCTTTCTCAGAATAGGCTTTCCATGATGCTATTTTTAGGAATATCAACTAGTTTAAAATCCTGAAGGAAATTATCCAATCCTTCGAAAATAAAGTTCTATCAAATGGTGGGCCAAATACAAATATTGTGCCATGGTAGAAGAACCTTAAATACTTAAATGGTTCAATAAGAATCCAGAGTCCAATAAAAACCCTAGAAAAAGAACCAATCAATTTCTACAAACAAAGTCTCAATTCATGGCTGCACTTGCCTTAGCTTCAAATTCAGAAGAATAGTCTTCAAAAATAGAAGATATTCATATAATGTTAAAATCAAAATCTGGAGTTTAATCACAAGCATCAAATAATTCAATAAGGAAGTTTGAAGACTCTAAAGACTATACCCAATCAAATGAAGATAATTATTTTTGAATAGATCTTGAAAAAGTTAATTTCAAAGATCTAATTTGAGTCATCAGATGCAAATACCAAGTCAAGTTTAATCTGTCAGTATCAGAAGACAAAATCAAATTTCGGTAAAGATAGCATTATTGGATTCTTAACAAACTTTATCAACTTTAAGTTAGTTTTTCCTTTCGGTGACTAAAGTTTCGATGATTAACGTTGATAACAAATAATGCAATTTTATTGTATCATTTTTATTGTACGCCTACGAAATATTACTATAGAAGCTAAATTTTGCCTATAAATAAGGCATCCCAAATATAAAGAACCATGCCTTCAAAAAGCCACATAAGACTCTCTATTTACTGGTTCTTTCCCATTCCTAAAAAATTTCTTATAAGTTTTTAAATATTTAATCAAACATAGCAGCCCATTTACGATCTTTACTTCCATTCTTGCATTTAGGTGACCTCTAAGGTTTGCTAGTATCAGAGCCCGGGAGGAAGTAGGATAATATTATTTTCTAATATCAAATGACATAATTATTCGATATTACTTTAATATCAAATAATGTCATATAATATACTATATATTACATGAATAATATATATATTATTACTTTGATAATATATATATGCACTAAATAACAAGCCTAATTAATTTTGTTTAATTACAAAAACCTTATCCTTGTCATGGTGAAAGTAAAGAGAAATAGGTCTTATTTATTAGTTATCTAATATTAACTTAATAATATTAATAACTAAATATTATTAGATAATAATATTATCTTATAACATAATCATTTAATATTATTATATAATATATTATCCTATAATATAATTATCTAATATCAAATGGTATAATTATCTGATATTACTTTAATATAAAATAATATCATATTATATATTATATATTACGTGAATAATATATTTGTTATTACTTTGATAATATATGTATGCATTAAATACAAGCCTAATTAATAGGGTTTTAATCTAATTAAAGCCCAATTAACTACTATCTCATTCTTACTTCTTTTGTGTAATCCTGTGATTCTTACTATATTAATAATGATCCATTAGTGGACCGTATATAATGAGTAATATTTAGTAATACATCATTGCCACCTAAATAGTAAGAATATTTGCGATTCGACATTCACCTAATATGTGAATAATACTTTGCAATACAGTCTTTTTGTAACGATATTCAAATCGAACTAAAGGTATGGAATGTATTATCCTCGTTAATATTTGATCTATAATTCTTAATACCGAGTAGATTAACTTAAATAAATGATCAATATCATATATCAATCCATTAGAGTACGACTATAAATTTTTCAGTCTCACTCAATTAAAGGGCTCAAGGATATATATTCAATCACATCTACATTACTCACATGTGTTTGCATGATTCATGACACACCTAATTAATGTCCTACACATCATCCTGGTTAAAGGTGACACAGGACGACATCAAAGTATGTAATTTCTCATGTAGGGAACTGTAATGACTTCAGGTCAAAGAATTACTTGCATTATAGTTACATGAGAATAGTTAATGATACTTGTCAATCTATGTAGTATTCTCACAGCGAGTCAGTCCAGTACATCTGTTCACTAACAATGTACCAATGAGAATAGTCTCGATGTATTATTGCTATCCCTTTTGCAAAAATACTTGACTAGAGACATTTTAGGAATAGTAAAACTATTATAGGGATAAATATTATATTAAGTTATAAATTGTACAAAAATGAAATAAAATATAATAATTGCATTGTTTAAAATAAAATATAATATATTGTACGTTGTTTCAATCATCTTATGATTGGCTCATAGGATACATATACCAATAATAAGTTCTATGTTAATCATTGCCTAAATGGGCTATGACATGTAAGTTTTCAAATAAGATGTTCGTAATGAAAGTATCAAAGAGTCATCAATAAGATTTGTCAATTTGTTTATTCCTATTTTGGTATTGAAAAAATGGGTAAAAGGTGATAATTTGTAAAAATTATGTTAAAAATAAAATATAATATTTACTTGTTAGGCTAGTTCTCAATACTTATCATAATCATTAAATTTTCATACTATAAAAATATGCTATTGAAATCTCTTCCAAGAATAAAATAAGCATTTTGAATGTAAGAAAGTAACAGAAGATACTTGTTATGAGATACATAGAAAGAAAAGCAAGGAAATATGATTTCATTATAAGCTAAAAAAATAGGAAGAAAATATATGAAAAATACTTTTCTACTTTTTATTTGGATGTATAAAAATAGGTTAAAAAAGATAAAAATATTAATTTTTTATTTAATTTAACTAAAAGTAAAAAAGAATATAAAATAATTTGTTAAATGATAAAATTACTCCTTTTGCAAGTCAATAAAATTATTTGATAAATTCTATAAAAGAGTAATTTTATAATTATAAAATTTTCTATCACTTTTTTCCACCTATTTAATGGAAAAACATTTTATTCAACTTTTTTCCGTTCCACATCAAGTCTTTCTTTGCGTTCAAACACTATAAAATTTATTTTCAACTTTTTTCTTTCCACGTCTTTCCATCAACCCAAACAAAGGATACAAATAATTTGCTTAATGAGCTCAAATTTTTAAGAAATAATTTTTTTTTATAATTTTTTTTTAAAAGTGCATAAAATTGTTTAATTAATGCAATGTAAAAATTTCTATATAAAAACTTATTATTATCAAAGAAGGTAAGTAAAGAAATTTTCACTTTTTTATGGAAGGTTAAATTTTCAAAAAAGTTATATATCATTTCTTTTGTTACTTAGTATACAATCAAATAACCCATCTATTATTCTTTGATAAATACAACTCATGTAATTTTATTTTGTTGAATTCTTCTATACATTAAATATAATTTAATATATAAAATTTAATGACTCACATTAAATTTTATAATTTTTTTGGGCAAAAAATATTATCAATTTATACAAGCAATAAATTTTAATTGGAATGAGCTCTTACTCCAAACAAACTATCTCTTAGTTATAAGCATTTTTGCCTTAAGAAAGTTAAATGGAATGAATATACTCATAATGTATAATCTAATACACCAAAATTAAGTAGTTTTCTAAAAGTGGGCATCAAATTTAGGAAATGAGGAACCAAAAAGTAATGATCCGATTTGGGGGGCAACATGTTGGGGGAAGGCTGGATACAAATCATAGTTGCAATAGCTACGCATAGATGGGAGATTAAGGCAGGAAGTGATGAAACACAGGGATCTTGTTTCTTTCAATTATGAAAAAGGGAATGTTTAGAGGTTCTTTCTTTTCGAATTAATATATATAAATTTATTTCTACGTAACATATTATGATTATGAGTTTCTTATGTTGTTCGTAGCCTAGTAAGAACTTGAACAAGCATGATGAGGAAAATGTATTTGAAAATGACACCCCATTCCTTAATACTCAGCCAATTGATCCCCAATCTACCTTATCATTTTTCTCTCCTTTTTTAATTTTTTATTTGGTACATTTTTCTTTTTCACTTCTATTCAAACATTTAACATATGATTCATAAGTCAATACAAAATTATTACATTAAAATAAAAAGAAGAAAATATAATAATGTGTTTAGATATATTTCTACTTTTGTATTTTTAAAAACTATTTTCAAAAATTATTTTTAAAAATTATCTTGGGTTTAATGGAAAATATAGAGTAGAAGGTGGTAGGTATTACAAATAAAAAATATTTTATTTAGTCATAAAATTAACATTTAAAATAAAAAAATAAGTTCAATAAACATCTAAAAGTTAAGTGTATTTAGACATATTTTTATTTTTATATTATTAAAAATTATTTTTTTTCTAAAATATAGTTTTTGAATTGAGAGAAAATAAAAAATAGAGGATGATCAGTATTGTAAATAAGAAAATATTTTATTTAATTATAAAATTGATATCTAGAATAAAAGAGTAAATTAAAAAATAGTTAAAAATTATTTTTATTTTTATTTTTAATTTATACATTTAAAGTTATAATTTTTAAAGATAAGTTGTTAAATAGGTTCTTTTATTTTAAAAAAAATAAAAAATTATTTTTAAAATCAGTAACAAATAGACCCTTAAATTTCTCTTAAATGTGGAGTCTTTAACATATTTTTAAAGTTATCATTTTTTAATAAAATAAAAATATTTATTTATTAAAGATATTTAAATCTCTTAATTTAATGTTGTATAGTTTGTCAATTAAGAAGGAAGATTGAGAAATTTTTACATTTAGTAGATTAGTAGCTTTATTGAAAAGAAATGTAAGCTTATATTTAGGAGAGTAGTAAATTTGCATCTAAAATCTAAAAGATATATCAGTTGTCATTTAAGAGAAACACTAATTCATATTTTTTTAAAGATATTCATCGAGATTGAATAAACATGAAACTGCATCTTCACATCAACATAACCATCCATTGTTGTCAAGAAACCTTGGATTATATTAATGGATCATAGTCATTCAAAGTTAGGAGATATTGTCACTGTTTCAAGCAACTAAAAGTCTGTCATGGGTTTTCACAATTAAAATATCAACTTTTCATGGGAGGATTATGGGAATAAGTTTTCTATTAGCGATATTACATCTTTATTAATTCTTTTGTCGTATTCTCTGGTTTTTCCAACATAAAATATAAGTTTCTCCCGGTTTGTTGCATAGCCACAAGGGTAGTAGTAGAAATTATCCACTTAGTGAAATAAATAAATAAATTTAAGTTGTAAATGATGATGGGACAAGAACACGGAGAATATATAGCAAATGTACCAGATGCTTATTCCTCTCTGCATAGGTATTTGGTAATTGACCCATCCATTGCACACAGCATGTGATGTCTGTCTGTTTCTGCTTATGAATGAAAAGGCCAAGGTAGTCGCCGTGTTCCTGCTCTATGCAGCTTCACAGGACCCAAACCTTCTTCCTTCCCGGCCATTTTTGTGAATACAAGCTTCTCTTGCTTTTTGGTTTTGGTCGGTTGTCCTATTTTTACCCTTTCCGAAATACAAAGAAAAGGTGAAAATCCCGCTTACTGTTACTGGGGATTCTGCTAAAGCTGTGTATCTATATTAGATTCTCATTTTCCCGCCGATTAAATCTTCTGTTTATCATGGCATGTGTTCTCTACAGAGGCCCTTTCCTCAGTGTTATACCCTCTTCTGTTGCTACTTTTGCTTTCTCTTTCTCAAGTGTAATAAAGATCACCAATCTTTTCAAGACCTGTCATCAAAACCCAGTTCTTTTTGATATGGTCTTATCCATTTCGTCATTTCGGATTGATCAAAACTTTTGGTAATTCGGCTGTTTAGACCTTCTTGTCAGCTTCACGTGTGTCTATTATTTTGATTATTGTTGAATTATCAAAATGATCTATATTCTCGTTTGCCCCCCCCAAAAACAAGGAAAGGTTACTCCTTTTGCAAATTTTATCTGAGTATGGTGTGTAAATAAACTGAATTTGATGGAAACTGGTATTTATTTTGCAGATGGAAAGTGGACAGCGATGGCCCGCGAAAATATTTGAGGTTCTCAAGGTGCTAGTATTAACAATCTTTAATTTCAAGGTTCTATGTCCTTGGAATAGTTGGAGGAAGTACCAGCTGAGCTGAATTTTCTAGCAAAAGGCTTGAGAAATTTAGGAACTTTTGTTGCCGAACTTCGGACTCAATAAATTATGGTAAGAACAGGGGTAAAATGGAGCCATGGAATCACAAGTCTCTTGAAAGAGCAGTTTCACGGAAGGCTCTGCAAATGGGAAGCTCATTTCCGTGTCAAATTTGTATGGTGGGATTTCTGTGCGGAATCTGCCTTACCTTATTGTTTCTGGCCGCTCTCACTTCCTTCGGTACCTTTCAGTTCGGTCCATCTCATTTTCAACCATTTCAAATCCCAAGTCATCAAGAAATTCAAGCTCAGACGTTATCAGTAAGTGGATCTCCTCTCCCTTCATCTCATCCATTTCTTGTTCATTTCAATTTAAATTCTTACGTCATTCATGTGGTGAGACATGATTAATTCAGGTTAGTGAACTCCGTAGCTGATTTTGCTGAATAAAAGGTGAAAATTTTGCACACAAGACAGAAGACACCATGAGTTTTTACTGTTTTCCAAAGTTTAAGGAAAAAATAATTATTGGCTTCAGTTGAAAGTTTAAGGAACGTTTATCCATGAAGGAAACTTGATGAGAAATGAGAATGATTTAAATCTTGTATGTGAGGCCGCATAAATCTATATGCTTACCGTAAAGCAGACTTAAGTTTTTTTTCCACGTTGACTGCACTTACCGAATTAGTCTGTATTTTTAAGCTAAACGTCCCACTAGTTACAAACATGGCATATGGAAGTGATCAAAGTAAGTAATATGTAATTTGACTTGATTATAGGAGGATAAAATGAAATTAAATTAAAGCCAGAACGTTTTTATTTTGTCTCTGATTTTTAGATTTGGTTAAAACAACGGAGTGCAATTTTAGAGCTGTGGGAAAAGTTCAGAGAACAATGGATTCGGAGAGCAGTACGGGAATAAACAACGGTGACAGAGTCTCGTTGCTTTATTCAGCTTGGAGTGCTTTGTTAAGTAAATCAACAAATAGAGCTAATGAGTACTTGCAGACGCAAGGTATAAGTAGCTCCAATTTGTCAAATACCCCTCATTTGGAAAACTGCAAGGTGAGAACAGAGCTGAATGGGTCAAGGAAATGACAGCCTCCCACCATGGACGATTTGGAAGGGGTTCTTCGACATGCACCCTTCTGTTGCTACCAATGAGCAAATGAAAAAGTTCAGGCAGCAGGCTGTATCAGACGGAGCTTATCCACCCTGGGTATGTTGCCAGTTGCATAACTAGCACTGCTCACAATTGGCTCACACCAGGACACAAGTGGGTGAGGGGCGTGTGTGAGATGGCTGTAAATAAATTGATTTGTTTTGTATATTATAATGATTATACATTATAATTCACTCCAAAGCATGATGTGTTTATCAAATTTATATGTTACTACCAATATTTGTTTGATCACCAGCCCAAAATATTCTTCAGGATAAAGTAAAATATGATAGTAAGGCCTTTTCGTTGCCAGAAGGTAGATGCAATGCTGTGATACTGCAAAAATTTGCTTAGATGAGCGCTGTCTGCAGATTGCAGGATCTGATGAAGAAAATTATCCCATGGCTAGAAAAGTGCAACGTGACATATGGATTCATCAACATCCATTGAACTGCTACGACACAAACGTGAGATTTCTTGTAGCTGACTGGGAGAGATTACCTGGATTTGGTATTGGGGCTCAGATCGCTGGTATATGTGGACTTCTTGCTATTGCAATTAATGAAGGGAGAGTCCTTGTCACTAACCATTATAATAGGGCGGACCAAGATGGCTGCATAGGTATAACTCTTCAGAAATATCCTGCCGGCACTTCTAATGGTTCTTCTTTAATAAAACTAAGCTTTGTTTATATGCAGGTTCTTCGTGGTCTAGTTGGAGTTGTTACTTCTTTCCAGGAACATCCCAAGAATGCCAACATCATGCATTTGAACTCATGAGAAGTGAAGAGGCATGGAGTGAAAGAATTGTGATCGCAAAAGAAAATTATAAATCAAAGCATATATGGGCTGGAGCAACTCCTAGCCATGCATGCTCACTGCTCTCAAAACTTGAACTATTAATTTGATCAAGGTTAGTCTTAAAGAGATAAATCTCCTTATAGTTTTATAACTTTTATTGGCTCTATCTTCTACAGGGCATGGGGTGATCCTTGGACTTACCTGCAGCCAACAACGGAAATAAATGGAATCTGCTGGCTTCTCACAGAAAAATGGATAGAAGGTGGTGGAGAGCCCAGATTCTTTGCACTTACCCATGTGTGTCCATGAAGAGTTCTTGATAATCTAATATTTGTTGCCACCAATTTGGTTTCCAGGCTCTATGATATTTAATGCAGTTCCCAACTGAATACACTTGCAATTTATTGAATGCAGCCCGCCATGCTGCATTTAAAAATATCAAAATGGGTTAGGTTTAACGGGTTGATTTGGGACTAGTATAATTTTGCCTAATTTGGGACTGGAACTAGTACGGAAAATGATAACAATGGCCTAACCCAGTAAGGGATTGGGACTGATTAGCCTGATTTGGTAAGGAATTGGGACTGATAAGTGTTAACCCGTTGGATTATTGGATTAGCCTGTTAGCCTGATAATAATAATAAGTAATAAATAATTAATTTATTATTATATATTTAATTTTTATATAGATATTAAAATAATAATTTTGGTATATTAGAATTAAACTTTAATATATATAATATTAAAATTATATATATAAGCAATATTAAATAATTTTTAATATTAAAATTAATAAATTTATATATTTAATATTATCAATATATATTATATAAATTTATTAAAGTAAATAATTATATTAAAATTTAAATTAATACTTTAATATTAAAATTTTAAATTATTTAAAATTTTTAAATAAATAATTTTGGTATTAATTTTAAATATATTATATACATATATATAATATAATATATTATTATCTATTTTTATTATTATATAAAAATTATTATAATTATTTTTATTAATATATTATGTAAATAATTATTTATTTATATATGTTTGATAATAATTAAATTATTAAATGTATTTATTTTTATATAATACTTTGGCATTGATTAATATATATTTAATAATATATATTTATTTTATTAAATAAAATAAATATATATTATTATATATTATATATTTAATAATATGTATTTATTTTCATATATAATATATATGACTTATTAATATATATAATAAAATTTTAATTCATAATAATATATAATTATATTTAATAAATAATAATATATTTTAATTAATGATATAAAATTAATAATAAATAAAAAAATTAATATGATAATAATAATAGAATGTAACGGGTTATAAAAATTCGCTTGATAAATGTCAACTTGGAATTGTGACTGGGATTGGTACTGCAGTAACATAATCTAAATTCGATTTGATGAAAAAGTAACCTAATTTGAGACTGGTTTGGTATATAATTTTTTACCATTAAATTTGCTTAATTAGGTTGGATTAACTCGTTTTGAGAGGTTTAGCTGCATTTGGGAATTTAGCTGCCAAAATGGTTCTTGGAAATCTTGCAGAAGAATGGCCAAAGGTTTGTTGTCGGTCTATTTGCCCATGCAAAAGAAAAGCGGGAATAGAAATTTTTAACAAAATAGATTCGAAGTGTTCTTCCAGGAAGCTTGGTTTGATTAACTAATATTGACATGTTTATCTTAATCATGAGTTGGTTTCAAATTTTAGTCATAAAAAATAGTTCCCTTCCCTCCTTTCTTTGTTGTTAATGTTCTTAAATTTTCATGATCATGAGATAAATAAGTTTAGTTAAATTGGTATGTTTTAAGATTCAGATGATTTAATAAATGCCAAACAATCTTCAAGTGGTTGATTCTAGTATAACAAGAAATTAACAGGAAGACAAGATTTGAAATTGATAAATGTGTGTGGTCAAATCACAAGCCATGGGTGCCTAGGCCTCTTTTAAGTATGCATTTGAGGATGGGAGATAAAGCACGTGAAGTGAAAGGGGTTGAATTTGCAAGTTACATGGAGCTTGTTAATCAAAGTTAGGAAGCATTTTCCAAACCTTGACAGCATTTGGCTGTCCATGGACATGCAGGTGCTACAGTATTGCAAACTATTAACTTCCTTTCACATGGTTATGTTTTGTATTGTGGCTTAGAAAATGTTAGTTTTCATTGTACTACTGTCTTTCACTATTAGAAATAGGGTACCACCTGAATTAAATAGTTCATGTTTGCACCAATGAGAAATAATATGAAATAATGCGTGTGCAAGTATTTGAGTGAATTTAAGGAGTCATTTGGTTTGCACAAAAAATAATTTCTTGTAAAGAATTGAATTTTCAAGACAATAACTTTTTGTATGAATTTCATGAAAAATATTCAAAATTATATAGTTGACATATAAGAAGTAACATCTTTTAAGAAATAATTTCTTATATTTTATTTAGTTCAACTTTAAATATTTTAGGAAGTATAAATAAGATAGTTATTATATCTTCAATATTATTATAATATAAATTAATAAATTTTAATTATTATTAATTAAATTTAATAAATATAATTTTATTATTATATTTATAAATAATATAAAAAATAGAATTCACTTGAGTGGAAGTATAGGAATTAAAAGTCCTATTTTCTTTAATTTGTTAGATAATGATTAATTAAATAATTTATTTTTTTATTTTTTAAAAAATAAAATTTTTCATACTATTGAGACGAATCAAATAATCTTTAACACTAAAAGAGACTTAATTTAATTCAAGAAGTGATCAACAAAAGTAGAAAATATTCTAAGTGGAAGTTCTGCAACACAGAGATAAAGCGGCAAGTGAGGAATAATGTCAATGGCGAAGTTTAAAGGAAGTTTGGGTAGGGAGACAAGCACTAATTACCCATTGGTTAATTTCATGATGGCTACTGGTTCTGATTTCTTTGTTGGAGTATTGGGTTCCACTTGGTGCTTCCTCATAGACGGTATGGGAAATGCTGGAGGGAAGGGTGATGGCTGGTTACATTCAACAAGGACAGATGAACTAATTTTGCTCAATGATATGTTTTGTACATAATAATTTTTGTATATATTGTACATGCCAATGCTAGTTAGTGTACCATTAATTCTGTTGAAAGCCACGAATGAATTAAATTAAGCCATGTGAAAAAAATTTAAATGAACAACGTAAGAGTTGTCTTATTTTTAACCTTGTATTTTATCCTGCCAATTTGTCTCCATTCTAACCTGAATAGCTAGCACTAGTAGATGACTTGTTCAAGAAAATGGGTTCGAATTCCCTTTTATTAGTCAGATTGCGCGTAAACACAACGATAAAATATAGTTAAAAAGAAAAAAGAGGTCATATAGAACAGGGGAAAAAAAAATTCTCAATAACTAATGATATAAACGTAGATACAAAAACATAGGTATCGAGGAAAAAAGGGAAAAAATCGTCGAATGAAAGATTGTAGCCAAGCAAATAAAGGCGATACTTAACTTTCACTTGCATGAACAATTTCGAGAAGATAAAGATTTCTTCTTAATCCAATATTGCAAAAAGAGAAAAGAAATGAAAATAATAAAAGGATCCTTGACTTGATCACTAACAATTGGCCGTCCACGACTTTTCCAATAAATGTTCAGCAAGCTCATTCATCGGGAAAAAGTGAAGTCAGGTGTGCAGAAGAAAGACCATTTTTCTTTCTTTTGCCTGCATTAGTGCTTCAAAGTTGCAAATTGCGCTGGGTATTATTGCTGTTGCACGTCCTCGGTCTCACTTACTTGGTGCCCGTCTCCACCTTTTGCCACTGCCGTCTTCCTGTGCCTCTTACTTTTGGCTTTCTTTGCCTTCACACGGCGTTTCTTTTCATTGGCATCTATCCATTTGTAGTCCAAAGGTATACTGAAAGGATCAGCTTCATCCCTATATCTGTGACTATCACAGTCACTGGATTGCCCGCCACCACGATTTCCTCTCATCCATGAAATCCACGATGAAGACCCTTCTGACTCCTTGGATTTGGCATCCTGGAAATGTGCCGGGCTGGAAAGAGGAGTTGAGAATTCCTCTGCTGGCTGAAGTTCCTCAAATTTTGTGAAAGTGACAAGGACTCTTATTGTAGGGACAATAGGAATGGCAACCTGCACACAGTATTAGAGATTAAGCTAGAAACCAGTGCTCATAAAGTACATTGGACATATTTAATCCACCAATGTGCATTGCTGTGTTCAACCATATCTATTGATAGAAATGTTTGATCAGGACAGAACCAAAAAAAAAAAAGTCCTATGAACCATCAAAACCCTCAAAAATGATGCTACGAAGCTCAAGTTACATGCCTCCTCAGATCACCTTGCCGAAGTGCTGCAAACAAAGGCGGAGCTCGGAAGGGGCATAGCCCATCCCCCAAATTTTTAGAACTGGGTATTGATATCATGCAATTATGTGAAAATTTGTTGAATTATTTTACATGAGTCATTTGTCCCTCCCCTCTTCCCCAGAAAAATTTTGAACCCTCCAAAATTTCAAGTGAGTATTCACCATTCTATAAAGTCAATATTTTTGTATATCATATGATTACCTAACTAGAAGACTTATCAGAGAAACAGCTAAAGGTAACAAACATAGGCATATGGTGACAAGAATCCGATCAACAATGCATAAATATTAGAATCCAGAATTTGACGTTATGGGTTACCTTGACAGGAAATGTTCCATGAGGAAGTTTAGTTGTCAGTAGCTCTCTGAGTCTCCTAATAGCCTTAACCTTGTTTGCTAAGATGTCAAGTAAAGGCAGGAGCTCATCTGTTTTCAAAGGGAAGTCTGGGGTCAACCACAATACAGGTCTCAAGCCCTTTTTATACTCGCTCTCATTCTTGGACTCGTTAAGTGGTCCTTTCTTCTTCTTTTTGTTGTTTTTATCCTTACCCTTTCTAGCATCTCCAGTAGCCTCCTTCAGAAACTCGGCTGCTAACTTTTGCTGATCACCTAACCTCTGGTTGCTACCTTCCGGGGGCAACTTGGAGAATTTCTTCAGAATTTTTGAATCCTCAGGGTCATCACTGTTGTGCTTCGAGTTCTTCTTGTTCCAACCAAACCAGCTCTTTTTCTCTTTAACAGTGCCATTGGATTCACCGTTCTCATTAGAACCTAATGAACCATTTTCACGAGCATCAAAGGTCCCGTGTTCCTCATCCTCACCAATAGCATCAGCATCCCCCATACGAAGTGCTGAATCCAACTGCTTCCTTTCCTCAGCAGTCAACACATCATCATACCCATCATTGTTTTCCCTATTTAACATGCTTTCCTCGTCATCCAAGGCAAAAAGCTCTTCATCAGTCATAGCACCAGGAACCCGCCTTGACTTCACACTCACCATCACATGAAGCATGTCATAAACTTTTGCCTTCCAATTCCCAACCATCTCAGTCTTCTCTTGGCGCCTCCAATTTAAATGGGGAACAAGCTCAGCCTGAGTAACATCAATACCCGGTCTATACACATTTGTCTGTGTCATCAAGGCAACTTCATGAGCAACTTCTGCCTCTGTTGGTTGTGAACCAGCTCCTTCCAAGGCATTGGTGATTTCCTTCTCCTTATGAGAAAGAACAATCAATGAACCCGGTGGCAAAGTTAAATTACCATCCTCTGAGACATAGCCCTCTCCGAGAAACAAAAATGTTTGGTCTGACCGCTGGATGCGGAAGCCATCAAAACCTGCAAGGGTCATATCAGCACGAAGATTAGAACCACGCTTCCATATGCGATAAGTATCCGAAGGGGCTATCCGCCCAATAAATGGAATGACAGAGCTCTCAAAATGGAAAGTTATCTCCATGTAAAAGTCACGAATACGAGCTGCAGAAGCAACAATGCGGGGTAGTCTTCGACTCCATTTGGCCCAAGCCAGAGGTTGGTAGTGTCGTGCAATAATCATGGCAATGGCTTCCTCTCTAGTGCACACCGCTTCCTGGAGAGCACTCCAACCATGTTCATTCTGGAGACTCCAATCTGCACCAGCAGCCATCAAAATCTCTGCTGAGGCAGGATCCCGAAGGCGGACAGCAAGGTGAAGCGGGGTCTCCCTACCAGGAACATCACGGCGATCAATAGCAGCAGAAACTTCATCAGCTTGAAGCTCAGCAGCAAGAGATTCAGATTCTGTATTAACCTCACCAACCTTGGCAAGCCGAGGTAGGGTGGAAACAATGCGCTTTAAAGCAGCATGATCACGCCTGGCAACTGCCAAGTGAGCAGGACTATGTGCATAATTGGATAAATCTTCCATCGATATGGCTCCTGCCCCTCTCTTATCCCTTCTTACTTTTCAAGGCTATGGTCATGAATGATTCCGTTTGCTTCGATCATGAATAATTCATGAATTACACAGAAGAAATAGCCCAGACTTCACTCAAACCAAGGCCTTGCGGCTCAAACACTGACACCAATTTATATGGTTCCACTGATTAGGGAAATTCACCACAATTGGTTTTTCTTTTTCTTACCTCTTTTTAGCCCAATGAACCTACACTCAGATGGCTAATACGATTTAGATCATTCAACAAAACTCAATTCTAAATCTTTTCCCGATTTGAAATTCTCCCACCATCCTTCGAGCTTAGACTCGAAATTCCAAGTATGTAACCTGATCGTAAGTTCCATTGCAGCGCATTGAAGCCAGCTTGGAGTTCAAAATCTGTATACGAAATCGAGGGTTACGGATAAAGTGATTCTAAATCACCGCACAAGCGCAGCATCGAACAAAGATTAGCGCATGAAGCACCGAGATTAATAAATACAACTTATTAGGACGTTCTACTTGCTGAGAACAATTTTAAGAAAAAAAAATTAGAATTTTGAAATATACAGTTGATTAATAAAACGAGACCAAAATTACAATGGGCAAAGCAAAGCTAGTTCCGATTTTAAAGCTTCAAATCTCGCAGGAAAGCAAGGCAAACGAGAGATCCGTAACTTTCCGAATTACCAAAGCAATTGAACAAGAAAACAAGAAAGTACCTGAGAACAAACGAAGAAGCAGCGGTTGTAAAAGAAGGATCCGTTTGAGAGAGGTTAAAGCTTGAAGCTTAGGGTTGAGTTTGCAGGGAAGGGGTCTAACGGCGAGGATGGTGCAGGGGATGGTTGGGAATCGTAGGTCGACTGAGTCAGTTACTGGGACGAAAATTCAAAGCTACCAGTACACTAGTTTCTTCACTTTTGGTTATGGAGTTGGTGTCTTTAAAAACGAAAAAGCAACGCACTCCCCGACTCCCCGTACACAGTGGAACCAGATGCAGCGCCACATTTCTGGTTGGATATTCAGCCTGTTTCCTCGTTTAACTGCAGATTTTTTTTTTTAACCATAGGCTTGGGAATAAAAACAAGTACGATTTGAACAAAAATATCAAATTATAAGAAACTCATTGGCCAAAAGAGAAGCAACGTTCCTCTTTTAAGAAAATCATAAGATATATCCATCCTAGATTTGCTCAAACAAAAAGACTACGGCTGAGATTTGGATCACGGTTTTTAAGAGAAATCCTTAACTGTTTTCTTTTTTAATCAGAAATTTTCCTTTTTCCTAATAAAACAAAAATAATAATGGATCGATAATGTAAATCACATCTCTATTTCTTATGCCTCTGGCCTCACAAAGTAAAACTAATTTTTAGAAAATTTCTCATGTTAAAAAAAAATTAACTCGAATTCATAAATTAATTATTTTTTTTCATTGATGAATATATTAATACTATATAAAAAAATCGTAATCCTTGTATTTATTAAGGGTTTGTTTAAGTGTCAAATGGGAAATGCAACTCTGAAGTCAAATTGCTTACCGGATCATTAATTAGAATTTCTCAACAAAATTATTTTATACACATAAATTGAGAATTTATTTATTAAATGGTAATAATTTTTATTATCAATTAAATAATTTAAAAATATTTTTAAAAAGCTTCTTACCATAACTATTTCTTTTTAATTCAACAAAATATGTAAAGTTTGTGAGTTGGACGGATGTAACTGGGCAAAAGCAGCAGAAGTGCTAACTGTTACCTAGTGAGTAGGAGCCACCTATACCTCACGTGAACCTTGAATCTCCACTGATTTTGTAAGGACCCATCACCCATGTGATCCAAGTGCTCGTTATCTAATATTCTGCATTTGTTCACCCATTACCCTTCCTTCCTAAATAAAATCTCAATTTACAATTTGTATCCATCCAATCACTTGCTAGGGATTATGGCCTGCTAATGATAGATTTAAGGTGTATATACCTATTTATAATGAGATTTGAATAATTTTCAAAGAATTTAAAGAATTCATTCACTACAATTATGATAGTGGTACATCAATTTAAGAATCTATAAAATGAAAATATAAATTAGTAAGTCTAAAACTTAATAAATAAATATTTTAAGAAAAAAATAAAATCCAATTAAAATTTTATCGATTGAATAACCTTCCGTTATCTTAAACTATGTGTTATATCATTAAATAGAATACAATCATTAATGGCATTGTGTCTTCATTACCTTTACTTTCACAATTTGCACAATTCAATCATAACATTTTAATATCAAACTATTGATAGTATATAAAAAAGCATGTAAATATCTTTATAATTCTCTTCAAATCCTACTCGTCATAAGTCCAATACTTATTCTTTTAAATTATCCTTATCTCTTAGAAATAAATTTTCAAATCCAGAGTATAATCACATATGTCAATAGTTCACCCCTAACACATTTCTCAATGTAAATCACTATAATCATAATCATACTTTAATAAAATTATATCATAATAATAATCCATACATCTAGAATGGAGTTATAACTCTACCATAAACTTTTCCAACTCATATAATACATAAACATGTTATAAAGGTTCCCTTTTTTTATTAATTTTATAATAAATTTTGGAAATCAAACTCTATAAATCAATCTAAGAATTAATTCGAGGCTTCCATTAAGTTTTTATGAGATATAAATTTAGGTCTTCTTAAATATTTCTATAATACCTCAATCTAAGGATGATCACTTTGAATCAACCCAATTGGACCCCTCTAAATCTAGTAGAATAAATGGGTCCGAGTCGAGTGCAATCAAGTCTCAAAAGGAAACAAGTCTCTCTAGTTAAAATAGACGAGCTCAATTGGTCGAGTTCAAGTTAAGCATTTAGTACTCGGTTAAAACCGAACCCGACCTAGTTAGGCATAGCTAGAATTTTTTTTTTAGTTCTAAAATGCTTAAATAATATTGTGTAAGGTGTGTATATATTGTTAAGTTCCATTTAGTGGCCCAAAATGTTGAAATCAACCCTAACCCTAATGTCATTCACTATTTTGCCTTTCCTCTCACCTCTCGAACCTTTCTTTCTCTCGACTTTTCCATTTTCTTCCCAAGATCTCATCTGCAACCTTAACCCTAGCTCCATTTGCTATCCTCCCTCTCCTCTCAACCTCTCCATTCTCCTCTCAAGATCTCCTCTATAACCATAAGTTAGCTTGAGGCTCTAAGTACAATGATTTTAGCTTTTAATCTACCAAAATCATAGTTAACTATCGTAGTTGGGATTTAGGTTCCTCTTCTCATTCTAACAATTTTGGCTTTTAAAATCGAGTAACACTTATGGTCCTCTGAATCCTTAACTCCATCGCAATGTCGTCTCTATTGGTTCACTCATTCATTTGTAGTCAAGTTAAGTTCTAACTTCTTAAATTAGTGTCTCAATCTTAGGTTCGTGGCTGGCTAGCTGAAGTAAAAGGTGTGATATATTTGCACTTTTATTTTTTAAAGCTTTTCAAATATATCCTATTTAACTCTTTTGACTCTTTTGTAACTCTATTATTTTGCAAGAAAAACATTTCGAATCATTTATAAATTGACAAGTGACAACAGCTGCTTTCAATCTTAAGTTCATAGCTAGCTGGTTGAAGTGGAAGGTATAATATATCTGCATTTTTATTTTTTAAAGTTTTTCAAATATATCTTGTTCAGCTCTTTTGACTCTTCTGTAACTCTATTATTCTATAAGAAAAATATTTTGAATCATTTGCTAGATTGATAGGTGATAATAGCTACTAACAAAAGTAATTTGTGTTAATATTCAAAGTGGCTTAATTTTTGCACTAGTAGAACGTTCACGAATTAGTGATTCTCATATAGATAACCTAAATAACAATTAGTGTCTTTACTATCAAACCAGCTCACTTAAATGATAATATCATAACTTACTTAGAGATTATTTTAGGTTGAATCTCTATTGTTATTCTTTGCTTTCCTTAGTTAGAACTCGAACTCTAAGAATTAGGTTTTTTTTTTATAATTCATCATTTTTGCTAACACATTCACTTTGTTTATGTATTTAAGCTAAAATTGCATGTTTATATTGTTATTATTATTGTTAGATTATGATACCTCTATTGTTAAAAATGATTATTGTTATTGAATATGAATGTGATATTCTTTGTTCATAGTTTATGAATTAATAATCAATTGACATTAGCCTTATCATTTTAGTGCCACTAATATTGATATGCTATTTGAAAAGATCATAGTTTACTATTTTAAGACTTATGCAATTATCAAAGGCCTCACCTTTTAATACACCTAAAAATAAGGCAAACCTATTAAATTATGAAGACAATGCATTAGAGTTACACATAGGAAAATATATACACTTTGTCATTTGTTAATTTGTACCCTCTTTGGCCACTTGATAATGATACCTAAGAATATTGGATTATTATTGTTCCATCCTCACTTTTACCAAATAACTACCTGTAACCTAGTTTTGATAAGAAAGATAAAGATAATGTTAGCTTTACCACCTCGTTCTCTCTTTGGTATTTTTCTTTCTTGAACTTCATAATATAAATTTATACACTACATGTTTTGCTACTCTTTGCCTATAAATGTAAGGAGTTAAATAATATGGATAAAATTCAAAAGTAAAGTAAAAGTTGAAATAAAAATACATAATGAATAATAAAATGGGAGAACAACCTAATTGCTTAAACTTAAGAAGGAAATATACATTGTAAAATCAAATATTTATCAATATGTAGCATTTCCCATGCATAGCAACAAACTCACGCATATACACATACACAAATTAATAAAGAGAAAATAGAGACCCTAGTAAAAGTAGGTGAAAATAGATCTATAAGTATAGATATGGTCACTAGGCTTGATCTCATTTCATTTATCTCCACTTTGTTTGTGAGTAAACCCATCTCTCACACTAGGCACCATATAATTCACACGCTTGAACATTGAAAAAAGTCTACAACTTTATTGTGTAGCTTCCTTTTTATTACTTTAAGATACATAATTCTATGTAAAATGTTGATTTTAGAGCTTTACCTCTCATTGTATCCAATTTATGTATTGTTAAATTCTCACGGCTGTCTAATTTATATACTGTCTAGATTTTTCATTTCATATTTTTTCTTTATTAATTATTTTGATCTAAATTTTGTTAAATCTTGATTTGTATTTTGTATTATGATTACTGTCTTTTATATACCACATTTATATTTTGCTTCTTCTGAGATATCTTTTCTATTTTTTAAGTTAGATTTTGTAATTTTATCTAATTATAATTTTTCATGCTCAATTTTTACAAATAAATAAGGTTAATTCAATTTTCTTGGATTCATAAAAAGAAAAAAAAATCCCATCTTCAAAGTTCAAATAAAATGATAAAGATGCATTCCTATTATTTTCACAATTTGAACATTAAAACTTCACTTTCCTAATTTGTTCAATTTTGAACTCTATCTACTTTGTTAATTTTTTAATACGTAGAAAGTATTTTCAATTTGGAAATTAGCAAATTGAAATTAAAAATATAGAGGTTACGAACTACAATCTAAAAACATTGAATCATAAGTAGAGGTTGTGGAAAATTTTACTATAAAATCAGTAAGACCTTCAAAGAGACTAAAACTAAAAGAAATAAGCAAAGATAGAACTTGCTCCCCATATAAGAATGCTTAGCCCAAAGAAAGAAAGCCCACTGCCAATAGATAAAAAAGAGTGCTTTTTGCTAGGAACACTTTATCATAGTACTTAAAAATGAGGTAACTAAACTTACTATTGCATATATTCATTGTAGTAAGAGGTATTTGTGTGATTCTAAGGATTAGGATACAACTAACATAAATAAATATCTAAAAATTTGCCCTAAATTTCCCTACACTTTAGTATTTGATCCTAAATAAAAACTCATAGGATTTGAACCCAAAAAAATTAGGGATAAACTAGTATGATAGTTAAAAGTCAAGTTGTGATGCAATTGCTTATATGAGAGCATTAGCTACCTTTGTCATTATTGATGAATAACTATTTAGGATTATAGAGGGATATGGTTTCAAGAATTTTTGCAGTAAGTTATAGCCCTAATTTCATGTCTTTTCACGTCATATTGTTGCTAGAGGTTGTTACCAATTGTATGTAAGTGAGCAAAAAAATTAGGAGCATATTTGTTAACTAATTGTGCCAAGGTATGTCTTATCATAGATTATTAGACTTCTATCTGAAATCTAAATTATATAATATCCATGGCACATTTTGTTAATAATGAATAGAAACTTCAAAAATGGATTCTTAATTTCTATTTACTTCCTAATCATAAAAGGAAAATCATTGGTAAACATATTGAAATATGCCTAAACTAATGGAGAATTGAAAAGGTTTCATTATCACAATAGATAATGCTTCTAGTAATAATGTTGCAATTGCACACTTGAAAAAGAAATTTAAAAGTCCTAATGGTTTGGTGTTAGATGGTGATTACATGCATACAAGGTATTGTGCTTACATAGTTAATTTAGTTATCAATGAAGATTTAAAAGAATTGCATTCATCTATTACATCTATTCATTATTCTATTAGATATGTGAGGTTTTCTCCATCTAGGTTAACTAAATTTAAAATATGTGTTGAACATGCTAAAATTGTGTGTCACAAAGTAGTTTGCCTAGATGTACCCATTTGTTAGAACTCAACATACTTTATGTTAAAATTTACCCAAATGTTTCAAAAAGCCTTTAAGAGGCTAGATAATAATGATCTTAATTATCTTAAGTACTTTAGTGAGAAAACAAAGGGTACCCCTTCATTGGATGATTAGGCCAATGTTAAGGTCTTTACAAAATTTCTTAAAGTATTTTATGATATGGCTATGGATTTATCCTGCTTACTTTATACTACATTCAATGATACTTTTCCTTAACTTTCTCTAATCCAATTTGAGCTTGTTAAATGGGTTTTAAGTGATAACCTTGTATTGAGTGGCATGGCCACTGGAATGAAGAAAAAATATGATAAGTATTAGGAAAAATTAAAGAACATTAATCCATTTGTCTTTATTATTAATGTGTTAGAACCTAGTTACAAGATTGCCTTTATAAAGTAGTTTTTCGATGACATTTATGACCTTATAATTTTATATGAGATGATATCTAAGATCAAATCAGATTATAAAGGCTATATGCATGGTATTCTAAGTTATATGAGCTAAAAAATATCTCATTTGATGTAGGTCAATCAACTCATATGGGAGATAGTAATGTTCAAGAGGACAAGAAAGCTTACAAAGCAAAAATTGCAACTTTTAAGTCACATTTGAAAGCAAAAGACTCCATGAAGGCCAAGAATGAGGTAAAAAGGTATTTAAATGAACCATATGTTGATAAAGGTGAAATTTTTGATGCGTTAGAATGACAAAAAGCTAATGCCTTTAGGTTTCTTTTTCTTTCTTACCTTATAAGAGATGTTCTTACTATTCCCATGTCTATTCTTACTTCAGAATCCACCTTCTCTACTGAGGGTAAAGTATTGGATATGTTCAGATCATCATTATCATCAAAAGTGGTTGAAGTTTTGATTTGTGGTCAAAACTAGTTAAAGTTAACATTATTTCCCAAGGAGCAACCTGACTTCATTGTTAACTTTAAATATTATAAGAAGTTTTAGGAAGGTAAAAAATTACTTCTATTATCTTTTTTAAGTTTTTTTAGTGAAATGTACTTTGTCTCTCTTTATTTATTGTAACTTTCATTTAAAAAACTTGTTGTAAAGCTTTTTGATGGTGGAATACACAAATCTAATGGAGCTAGATAGCAACAAAGCAATAAAGCAAACTTAGTAAGTGATAAAAAACAATAACCAATGGCTGTTGATTGAGATTCTCAAATGAAAGGTAATATTTTTCTTATTTTATATTTCTAATTATTCTAATTTCTATATTTAAGATTAATTTTTTCAATTTAAACTTGTTTATCTGTGCATGCTTATTGCATGTTAGGGTCTATACAATTAACAACTAAGATTTTCAATTAAAGTGAAGGAAATTCTAAAAATAAGTTTATTCATGATTGGTTGTTAGATAATTTTTTTATTAATAGGGACTATAAGTATAATGGTATAAGTTACTAACAACTATGAAATGCCTTTGTTTTATTAATAAAGCATAGGAAGTTCTTTTGTGTAAGTAACATGCTAACAATTAGCTACCAAAAGCAAAAAATAAATGTTAAGCTAAGTAGTCAATACACCTAGTTAATGATTGATAAAGGTGCACATTTTTTGGGGTCACCTGATAAGTCAATAGATGTAATTATATAAGTAGTAAAAGTTACTAACCAAAGTAACATTGAATGTATAATACAATGTGCTACAATCAAGCCTTAAACATTTAGTTTGAAAGTAGTATATTATAAGAAATACCCAATGCAATTTTTTTATTTCAGGTCTTGTTTTGCATAATAAAATCTTTTCTTGCCTTTGATTTGCTTCATTTCTCATTTCCCCCCTTTTTTTGGCATTATAAACTTACAATGATGTATGTATAGTTTAGTACAAACTTCCATAGGTTTTGTTGTTCTACGTTCTATTTATTTCTACTTTCTACAAGTTTTAGATATGCCTAATTGTTGTAATAGGCTAAAAAATATTAAATAGCTTGCTTTTTTAAAAAAAAAGTTCATACCAAATTCTTAATTTTTTAGGCCCAAATTTTGTATTGAACCTACTAAAAAATTTATCAAAAAAGCTTAAGTTATCATATATTAATAAGATTCAAAACCCGTTAAAACCATTCCACCCATCTATAATCCAAAATATACCCAAATTTTTAAGTTTTTTCCTTACCTGATCAATGTCAAATCCAACATATATTACCTAAGCCTAATTCAATCGAGTATCCAAACTACTTAAACTCAATTGAATCCAACCCGAGATTGGCCCTACCTCAATCAATTTGTGAATTAATTTAGTATAAGGGAAGTTACTCTTTGACCTCACTAAATCTATTCACCAATCAACTTAATCATATTGAATTTGGTTTTCTAAAATGTGAATTAATTTAGGGTAAGGATTTTTTATACATTGATCCTAATGAATTAATTCACATATTCATTTTTAAAGAAAAATGCACTATTTACATATGATGAATTCTTCCCAAATCTCACCCATTGTGCACTATCATGCAATTTTGTCACTATAGATCATAAAAATAACATTATATATACTAGTTCAATAAGAAATTCACATCAAAAGCTACTTTATACCAATTTGGCTCAAATTAAGTATAAAGGTACTTTAATGAGCTAAAAGCCTGTAGGCTAAATAGACCAGCCTATTGGCTTTTTTAGGATTAAACCTTAAAATTTAAGTATGTTAAAAAATAGGTCTAAACGAGTTGATTCATATCAACCATAAGCCAAAAAGGGTTAATCTTAAATGGACTGGACTAATCTAATAGTCTAAATAGGTTAACCTTTTTTTAAAAAAAATTATATTCAATAATTTAAATAATATTTACATTTAAAAAATAAATACGTTACAAATTATCTTTAAATTATAATTTAATATAAAATATAATTTAATTATTAAAAAATTAAACATAATAAAAATAAAAATGAATTATAAAATTAACGAATATACAAATATAAAAATAAAATAATAAATATATAAATATAACAAATAATAAAGGATAAAACATAAGTGAAATATAAAAAAATTTGATTAGGCTTAAAGCTTGTGAACTAGATTAGGCCTAAACGAATTTTAGCCTAATTTGATCTGTTTGTTAAGCACCCTTAATTAAGAAATATAAAGGAAAAACCTAACTTGACTAATTTAATTTATTCAAAATCACATAAGATTAGTTAAAAGGTTCACTTACTATTATTGGAAAAGGCAATGAGTGAAGGAAGTGGTAATTTGCTTATTCCTAAACATTCAAAAACAATAATTTAGAGGTTAAGCATCAAATATTTCATTTAAACTAAAAGTCCTTAATCATCCAAAACACGAAAAGAAAGAATAAAAGGGAGATTTTATAAAGATTAAAGGGTAAAATTAATTACCTTCTTTCAATCAAATGGAAGATAAGAAACTCAAGAGGTGGATTTATTCTCTTTTAGGGACAAGTGGAAAAGGAAGAAAATATGTTAAGTGTGGATGGGGAATGAAGGCATATATAGTGTGAAGAGAAGAAAAAAGGGAAAAAAGACCTAGGGACAAAATAGAATAAAAGTCTTCAAATCTTTTTTATACTTACATACTTACTTTTAATCAATTTTAACTTTAAAATATTTTTAGTTATTTTTTATTAATTATTTCACAAAAAATTTTCCTTTCAAAAACTTCTTACAATAACTAATTATTTTCCTATATAAAATGTTTTAAACTTAACAAGTGTAACAATTATTAAAGTGTAAATAAATATAAATAATAAGTAATATGTTGAGTTCAATTAAGCTCATTTGAACTCAATTGTAATAGCTTTAACTTCAATATTTTAGGCTCAATTAGAAATTTAGACTAAATAATGTTCTACTTATTTAAATTCATGTTTGATTTGAACTCAAGCTTAAATTTTTCAAGATCGATAAGTCCAACCTTGAATTCAAGTCCATTTTTTTTATTGAACTCGAATTCGTATATGTAGATATTCAACCTGATTTGAATTATTTGTATTGAATAAAAGCAATCCTTCTATTCCTTCCTATTTATCATTTTAGAGCCTTTTTTTATTTGTTATTTTAAAAAAATAAAAAAAACTTATTATTTACTAACTTTTATACATCTATTGAATTCCTTAATTGTTGTAAAAAAAAATTCCACGTGTCATGTTATTAAACCTTAATTTTCCATCTAAATTTCACTAAATGACACTTTATTTTGTCTATTTGTGCTCTTAAACATTGCTTTTCTTCTTTGTTTGTTTCTTTCAATCACTTATTACTGAACATGTAATGTTATGGACTTTTTAATTTATTTTACCTCATTCTTATTTCTTATTTTTTTTCTTTTACTTATTATGTTTATATGTTTTTCTGCTATTATTACTTCTAAATTTGGCTATATTTTTTTATATTCTTACTTTGCTTTTAGTTTTAGTGCTCTATTTTTTATTGCTAACTTTAATTATGTCTTCTATATTTTGTTATGATTTGTCATATGTTTTTGATTTTTTTTACCAAATCTTTATTTTTTATTCAAATTTTGTAATTGGTCCTCTTTTCTTAAAATTTAATGCTTTCATAATTTAATATTTTTTAGGTGGTCATCATAATACAAGGAAAAATACTAAAGGTTACAATTTATTGAGGTTATGATGAAATGTAATTTAGCAAATTAACATCATTAAAGATGGAGTACAATGATGTTGCCTTTGCAGTAGACATTGCAATGTGAGCTAAGTGGTTGTTTGCATTCTGAATGGTAAGTGAAAGGTAATTCTTTTAGTTTGAAATTCAAAATTAAAAATTTAAAGCTTATTATTATTTAAATATTTAATAATAGATTTTATATATTATTTAATACTTAATTGATGTTTTCAATTTTTTATAAATTTACAAATATTTTTTCTTAATAATTTTAATTTTGCTTATTATTACCGTAGATTGAAAGTTACTCACTATTTACAATCTTAAGAGTATGCTATATTGTACTAAAGCTATATTTTTCTACCATTAAGTTGATATATTTTGCTTTTCTGAGGCTACAATATAGTTATTAACTACCTCCTGGAATATTGATCAATTAATAGGATTATGCAATGAGATTAGGTTAAATGTGACTAAATTTGATAATCATGTCATTAGATAAAAATTTTAACTATAACTAATTTTAGTGGAAAGGTTTTCATCCCTAAGATGAACATTTCACCATTGGAATCAAAATAACTATTCAAATTGTAAAGAAAATAGTGTTGTATAATTACTTTTTATACCATGATTATCAATAGAAATTAAGGTTAATCTCTCTCATATGTTGGCTTATACATGTAAAATCCTATTTTTGATCATGGGTAATTGTATATCGTTGTTTCAAAGGCAACAAGTGAAAGTAGATCAAAAATTCTAATCTAAGACAAAGATAGCCAACCTTCCAGACAAGCAAATAATATTATTTACAAAGAACTATTCCAAAACTTAAATTATGTATATATTTCAACTTATCTATGCTTTACTATTTTTTATAGTATTCAATGGAGAATTATTATTTCTTTATATTTATTAGTAGTAATTGACACACAAAAATATAAGGATTGAAATAGTTATTACTTTGCTCATAAGATTCTTGAAATTTGTTCAAGTATTCCTCTTAATTTAGTACTATTTATTATATTACATATAATACTCAATTATTTATATTTGCATATTTAAATATCAATTCATTGAATCAAATAATGTAACTTAATTTATGATTAATTCATTTAAGTTATTTTTTAATGAATGAATGGTTTACAACAGATATTTCTTAAGGCAAAATATGTTATTGTGAAGTAAAATTTATTGAAATAGATAGTTATTGGATGTTGATGTTATAGTTCATTTATGTAGAAATTTAAAATTTCCAAAAGGTATCACAAGTTTGCTCTTGTATTTTCTTAAATCAAAGTTCATATTTAATGTGCTCAATTCTTTTTGACAATGAGCTTTATCAATTAGTAAAATCAACTAGCTACCTTTAAGTGAAAAGAAGTTGAATCATAAAACTACAAGCTATAATTTTTAATATGTATTTTAGAATCTTAAGTGCAAGCTTGCACTTTCTATTTAAGAATGTTTTCTCACAATAATTATTAAATGTTGATGTTGCTTTCTGTTTTGTAGAGCATATAGAAATTGTGCAAACTAACACAAGTTTCCTCTCTTAGTATGCTAAGTTAAGTTTATATTTAATATTGTTAGGATTCCATTAACACTGATTTTAAGTTTAATGAATAAGTAGAATCAATTGACTACTATTAAGTAAGAAAAATAAGAATGATAAAAAGCACTTAATTTCTAATCTTATAATACATTGAAATTTTTCATTGCACAACCAAAAATTGGTGCATGTGTCTCATTACTTGCAATATTATGTTCCATCTAATTCATACATATAGCCAGACAAACTTAGCTATATTATATGAAACTATTGTTATAATGATTCTTACTGATACTTGAAGTTAATTATATATGTAATAAATTTTTTATATAAAATATTTTCATTATGATTGCTATCAATATGTATTTATTGCACAAGCATTCATTTCCTATTACTGTTCATATATTTCATTTTTCATTGGATATGCTTAGGAGTTATAATATGAAAAGTATTAAAAAAAACTAATTCTAGCAAAAACCACTTTGTAGCTATATCAATTCAATAGCCTTAAAATGCAAAGTATCTTACTACCACTTTAATAACCAAATTTTTTTATTCATTATTGCAATGTCATCATGTTATTTTCTTATGTTCAAGTGGTTATTGTCACTTTGGATTCATGCTTAATGTTGAATACATGAAAAGGAAACAAATATAATAAATTTTAGCACATTTTAATTGATCATCCTTTGTCATTATATAATACTCTATATATATTAATTGTAAAAAAATAATAGATACCTACATGAATACACAAAATATAAACTAATTTACCTAAAATTACATAAAAAATAAAAAAATAATATTACATTTTATCATGTCATTCTACAAGGAAGAAAGAACAAGGGGTCTTTTCATAGAAAAACAAGAAAAAAATTATTTAATAAATCTATGTCAAAATCAAATACATTACTCAAAATCTACCAATTTAGAAAATATTTTATTATGAAAAAAAGTTAAAAATAAATCTGTAGAGTTACACCCCATGTACACCAATAATAACATTCATATACCTATATAATAAGTTTTTAAATTTAGATAGTAATGTTTATTCTAAATTTTTTATTATAAAGTTATTATTTGAGTTTAGGTAAGAAAGTTGCTGCTTGAATTTATAAAAATTACTACCATGCATGTATTGGGCATTACTCCACTTGGTGTGTCACTAGTAAAACTTTTTTATTATTATTTATGTTTTCTTGCAATCTTTTCTTCTGCATCAATTATAGTAATAAGTATCCATAGTGATAAATGTTCATCGACAAACATAAGCGTCATTTAGAATTTAACAATCTCAAAAGTATTTTATTATGAAAAAAGCTAAAGATATATCTATAGAGTCACGCTACATATCCGCCAATAGTAACTTTCATGAACTTAAATAATAATTTTCTTAAACATAGTTAGTAACTTTCTTTAGATATATTCTAATTTTCTTATTATAAAGTTATTACCTAGGTTTAGGAAGATTATTATTTGAATTTAAGAAACTTGAGCTTATGAAAGTTTATAAGTTGTGCATAGAGCATGACTTTACTTAGCATGTCATTAGTAGAATTGTTTTATTATTATTATTATTATTTGTGATCTTTTCATCATTAATTATAGTAATAGGTATCTACAATGATAAATGCTTATCAGAAAACATAAACACTATTTAGAACATACCAATTTGGAAAGTATTTTACTGTGAAAAAAGATGAAGATATGTATGTGGAATCACACCCCATACAAACTAATAGTAATTTTCATAAACTTAGATAGTAACTTTCTTAAGAAATATTTTGAATTTCTTATTATAAAGTTGTTATCTAAGTTTAAGAAAATTATTACCTAAATTTAAGGAAGTTATTAAATGAGTTTGTGAAAATTACTATGACGCATGTATGGAGTATAGCTCTACTCAACATGTTGCCAACAGAATTATTTTATTATTTTTGTTTTCTTGCAATATTTTCTTTTGCATCAATTACAATAATAAGTATCTAGGATGATAAACATTCATTAGCAAACACAAACTATGAATAGAAAACTAAATTTGAATTCTCTTTAACAACAATTATTTTTAATAATTTCAAAGAGAAATATAGACCTATAATTTAAAATGTAGCAAAAAATTCTTATATAAAACATAATAAATACTAATAAATTAGAGGGTTATAATAGTAATTACTTAAGGATTTAAATTTGATTCATTATTAGTATAAATTAGTTTTATTCTATCATTTTTTGTGTTGTCATGTTATTTAAAAACTATTAAAACTCTCTTGTCATCAATAAAAATCCTTAATCACTACTACATTTTTAATGACATATCATTTTTATATTCACTAATAGTATAAAATATTTTATATTGACAATACATCAAATTTAAATTTAGTACTTGATTGATTATCTAGTTGCTTTCAACCCCCTTATTCACAAGGGAACTCTTGTATAAAATATACAATACACTTTATTATTTAATTTTTTTATTATACAATATTAATTTTAGTGTCAGAGTCTTTTTTGGGAGTTCTGCTTTACTTTACTCCTCTCTTTTTATTTTGCAAGTATACTGATTATATATTCATTTTTTTTAGTAATAGTAAGTGTGACAAATCACTTAGTAAGACACAAACAAGATATTAAATCTAAATTCAAAACATGATAAGAAAAATATTTTAAAGGCAATATTGAGTGCTAATATACCAATGAAAGTGTTGGTAAATTTTTTTTTCTTTCAATGTACTAATCTAACTATGATTAGAATAATTTTATGGCAAGTTTAATTTTTTCAAAAATTAAGTATTTTTTATGAATGAATTACCTATTTTACATTGAAACTTATAATTTTTATTTAATAGGTAATTCAATAATAAAAATACTTAACGTTACAAAATATTGAACTCTGCAAAATTAGTCTAAAACAACATTTCAAGAATGAAACTTGAAAAAAAAATATTATAACAATGGAAAACGGAATCTATAGAATTTACTCTTTCCCAGTCCATCATAAAATGTATGTATGCATGTGCGCTTCCAAATACTTAAATTTGTAACAACCTCAGACTTTTCTCTCTAATAATTACTAAACATCAGTTAATGGATAAACATAATCTTGTTTGTAATTGTAATTTACGAACGGAGAGTATTTAGCTTAGTGTACAAGTTTGTCAAGCTAGTTAATTATTAATTATAATGATGATTCATATCATGGCATTATTTACTTATATCTCATGGGAAGAGCACAAATATCACAAGCTCTTTCTTTTTATTTGTTGGAATTTATTGAGAGCCCGTGGGTCATAAATTATGATTTACGCAACTGAGGGCTGCATGCACTACCTTTTTCTTTTTTTTCTTTTTTTTTTTAGGGGGGGGGGGGTAGTGTGTATAGATTATACAAGTGCTACAACTTTGGGTGCCCCATTTTTGCTTCATACACTTGCATTTCTTGCTTCCTTATGTGTTACTGCTCCTCATTCGCCCCACTGCTTTTCTTTTGCTTTTAGCGCCGGACTATGGGCAATGCATTAAACCGGCCTAACACGCAGCACCCTTTTTCCTTTACTCAGTAACTGAACAATGCATTTTAATTTTTAGAAATATTTCCAACCTTGTCGTAATACAAAATTTTAATATAATTGTTTCAAAACTCTAATATTATTATTTCATACATTTTCATGAGTGAGAAAAACACCTCTTAAATTTGAACATCCACTCAATTATTGTCAAAATTGAGAAATTATGTAATCAATTATAACATATATCCTTACTACCAATAAAAAGAAAGTAATTAAAATTTTAATACCTTAAAATTTGAAAAGAACAATTTTTAATACATCTGAATTTGTAAAATTAACAACTAGTAAAAATTGTAATTATCTTCTTATTACTGGATGAGAATAAAAACACGTTATATGCGAAGTATATAAGTAATTTTCTTCAAAACAGTCAAAATATAAGAAATAAAAAACAGCGCTGAGATTTCTATCTTGTTAATACAATAGGAGTAGAAACATTTTTCCTGCCTATGTAACAAAACTGGTTTTCACATCAAGCGAGTGCACCAGTATAGATACTCAACTCAGCAATCACAAGATGCTCCTGCGGCTGTCCTTCCTCAACTTGTTTATTTCTTTGCATTGCTAGCGAGGAGATGGATATAATTTTGTGAAATAAGGGTAATCAGGCAAGGCACAGAGTTACCAATTAAATCACAACATGACATAAATTGATGATTACAGAAACCGGGGGTCAATGTAATTTGGGAATGCATCCTACATGATTTCACATTCTCAGTAAAATGATTATTTGTTTAAATCAATGCACAAGTAAGGAAAGGCAGCAAATGCAGGAACCCAACAAAATGAGCTCGTAAATCACACATCAAAACCCACTTCATTCCTCTATCCATTTTCAAAATCCCAGTGAAGTACATACGTACTGGAAGCATACATGGTCAGGATTTTTGAGCCAGTAATTCACATGTAATAATATCGTCCATGGATGTAGCGGAACTACCAGCACCCATGACAGGAACTATGTTGAAAATTGGCTCGTCGCCACTGATAACTTTTTGACCTATTTCAGCAAGTTCTGAGAATGCATCACTGACCATCAGTTGCAATATCTCAACTGACACCTGAAGCCGTGTCGGGATGTAAAACCTCAAATTCTGCAAAAAATAGAATAAACATCATACTTTAGAGAATGACTATAACCAGATTGTAAATATTAGATTTCAACTTACATACTGACCATTACATCTTCCCAAGCAAAAGCATTATCTGTCATAAATTTGTCGAGAAGATAGATGCAAAACTTTGATAATTTCTCCATATGTAATTTTGTGAGAGAACATTGGTCAACATTAACATAATCAGCAGGTAAAGCATCAGAACATATTTTTTTGGTCAGCTCCCTTGTAATAGACAATATAATTGCACATATCTTTCCATGAACCACACATTTCTGAATGCAAGAATCATGCCAATTTTCATGCTTGAAACCCCAATAACATGGTGGATTGAAACATGACCTTTCTTCCATATTCAAATTTTCAATTTTAGCCCCTGTATCTTGCTCAACATATAGAATAGGCTTTACTTCTACGCAGGCTCTGCCAAGGCAAAATTGAAGATGCAAACAAAATGTTTGTAGTTTCACAATTAATGCAAGATTGCAAGAATTCAAGCTCTCGGATAAAACCAAGAAGCAGCACATAGATCTATTTACCTCTTGGGCAAATCAGGGACAAGGATATAAAAAAAAATAGGATCTAATGCTCTGCAACTGTCTCCTTCTCTTAGATGGGATGTCTTCATCTGCCTAAGGAAAGTGTCATGTTTCTCTAGAATTTTAGCTCTCTCCGAGGATGGGACACATTTAGAACAGTATACAACAAAAGCTATAGTAGATGTCGATATTGAACACTTGAAGCACTGTGCCACTGCCTCACTGTTTTTTAGTGCTTGTTCCAGCTCAACAGCAGGGCCTCCATGGCAAAGAGTCATTGTAGGAGGATCAAGCCCCAATTGGCCAGCCATGTGAAGTATACTCTGGTGCAAGGTTGCCTGAATGCAAAAGTAGCAGAAACAACCAAAATTTGACCCGTCCACATACGTGAATTCTTGAATCAGACAATTGATATGAAGAAACAGCATAGAGATATGAAAGCAAAACCAAGACTGAGGAAATGACTTAGGTTCAACTCTCATTACTTGCATAGTTGCATTATGCAATAGAAACTTGCCTACAAACATCCGAATATGTCACTTAGACTTTCCATCTGAAAAAGTCAATTACGAAAACTATCTTTTGGGGTTTGGACACTTGCCTTCATGATTTATTTGCTGTAGTCAGTTGTGCAATAAAAGGCAATTGTTGTGATAATATAATGAAAAAGAATTTGAAGACCACATGCAATCTTACTGTTCAGAAGGTAAAAATAACAGACTGTTGAGAGAACTTAGGATTACCTGACTGTATGGCCCAATGCAACTAGGTGCCCAGGAGGAAATACTCTGCACATGCAAAACCCTTTTAGTTTGATCGTTTGCCACTAGAACTTCAACATATGCTCTGCCCAAAGCTACTTGCACCAAAGGCATTTCAACTGTACTACGGGATGGGACACCAAAAGGGCACTTCTCCTCTGTTATAAACTTCACATATGTCTCGTTTGCTACAGAAAACTCATTCATGTCATCAATGTAGAGATGAATATAGAGGACATATTCCCAGCCCAAACCAAATGCAGCTAACTGAAATTCAGTTTTCCTCAGAACAGCCTTTAGATCTTCCTGCAATCCTGTTACAGAGAAATTAGCCCAATACATTAATTTTGTACAAGTCAAAGTACAATTGGAAGAGGCAGCAGAATTTGTTCTACCAAAAAAAAAAGAAGAAGAAGAAAATCTGTGGAAGGATTATAACCATTGTTTGAAGCTTGCAAACAGCAACATATGGAGAATGTACTTTTGTTTTTTGTTCTTGAAATGCTAAATTTATGTTCTGTGACATCAAATAGATCACCGATCTGATCAACAGGTTTAGATGTGGCTTCGCCTCTATGTAAACAGTCTTGCACTTCAAATACACCTCCCTGTTTCTCCATAGAGATTTCATGTGTTTTGTCCTGTGATCTTAGACACTGGACGTCTGCCTTATTTTCCAAATGGAATGCCAAAGGATGAAGGACTGCAACAGGAGCTATGGAATCTGAAGAGTGCATCACAATTTGATATTCATCAAGCACAATGCGAGCATTCTGGAAACTCAAAAAGCCACACTTCAGATGACAGAAAATTGCTGAGACACAGTTATGAGTTTCTAACACAAGTAACAATTTTGCAAGATTCACAAGATTAGTATGGTTGTATTTCATCTAAAAGAAATAGGCCTACAAACTGACTGTAAAACAAATGAAAGAAAACTGGGACCAACAAAGGTTTTTAGACTACAGCAGATTCACTGCATGATACAGAATCCATAGGATTATGGCAGAGCGAATCAGCGGATAAAGCAGGAAATGGAATATAATAACAGCAGGCAGACAGTCACGAAATTTACATTTAACCATAAGGGTAACAGTATGGACTCACAATAAAAAGCGGGCAATCAAGAGTTAAGGTTTCATATTCCCCTCCTTCACCGCAAACATTGATGCCATACAACCTGCACAAAGCAATCCAAGATTGGGGTGGAGAAAAACAAAAAGTTAGGAGGAAAAAGAAACATAGAATGTTGTTGGTCTTGGTTTTGAAGACCCAGGAAGAAGAACTTAACTTGACAGAGAAAAAAAGGAAAGAACTTAAACAGTCTATGCAAAACAGAAGAGAGGAGGAAAGACATACTCTTTTAATTTATGCAAATAAGAACTTAAGAACGTTATTTCTTTACCCAAGTGCTTTGAAGGGTCCAGACCCATGGCAGCAACCTAGTAACAAAGATAAGCATTAAGCTTTAGACCGACATTTACCCAGATATGCATTAAAAAAAAATGATGCATGTAATAAATAGCACAACAGGAAAGGGTTTCACCAGTATAAATTTTCCTCATATAGTAGAAGACAAAAGCAAGCCTCACTTAAGATCATTATATGATGGCATCATTTAATCTTTGGATGTTGCCAATGGATATTGGGAAGGAAAAAAAAAAAAAAAAACTCAAAGGTTATCAAACTAAATGCAAAATCTCCCCACACAGATGATAACTAAAAGCAAACAAAAGTAAGTGCCAAAAAATGATAGCCTTCTGTAAGAAGGAAAATGAAAATACTATAAAAGAGAAAGAAACCTTAAGCATCAGGTATACCTTGACTGTTACAGCCACAATTCCATTTGCGATCTGGTTGAGACAACAATGGACTTGATTTATTGGAACAGTGGGAACAAAGTTTAACACCATAAAACTTAATTGTATGCATACAGACCTATCAATATACTGCAAAATGAAATTACCATTTCTTGGAGAAGCAATGACTGATCTTGTTTCCACAAATATGCTAGAGAAACAAGGCCTAACCTTGAACAAACACTTTCCACCCGCAACCTCTGATAATCAGATGCAATGGCTCCAGAAGACACTGCAGTGACTGAGGGTATCTGTCTTTTTACCTCACGTAGCAAAATATACATATCTTCAACTTCATCACCAGGAGTTGTTCTGTAACCAAGCTTCTGATGCCTATCCACAATACATGATATATACATGACACATATTCAACTCTCTCAGGATTTTACTGTTTACTAATGCCACGATAGATGCATGTCAAAGAATACAGGTAAACTGTTCTTACGCTGAGAAAAAGAAAAAAGATCATAACTTCCCAAATATAAAAATAATTGGTTCAGCTTGCCTTGTGGATCCTTGTATTCGCCTTCTGAATAGTGGCAAGCCCATGCATTCCGCATAACTGACAATTATTTGGTGCCCGACCTGAGAAAAACAATAAGTTCCCATTTTTTGGCTTTTAACACATTCTAATATGTGAAGATACCAACAATGAATGCCAAAAAATTAACAACTGAAAATTTCTGATGTAATGGCTGACCTATTGGTCAAATTCTGTGCCTTTGTAGTTGTACTATTAATAAGGTAAAATTATAAAAAGAAAAATGCAATTATCAATAAGAACATACCATAAAGAACAAGATAGTCAAAACAGAGACTCATGCAAAACCAATCCCAGATCCTTTCCAACAAAACCTAACTTTCTTTTTTCTTGTTGCAAGACATGCACAGGCCAGATGGTGGTTCTAAAACCAGTCACCCATTAACCTAATCATAAAGTGTGTGGGAACTTCATCGCGTCCAAAATTCAACTAGCTAAAGATAACAACTTCACATCCAGAATTTGAACATGGTCCTTTGCTTCCCACAATCCGTAAACACACTAAAATTAATCTAGAAATCTCCAAATACAGTATGCATAATACTTTTTAATCTCTAATCCCATCCATATTCGTTACTTAAAGGAAGCCCTGATTTACAAATACCATATACATCTACATGCAATAGATTTCGTAGCTGCACAAATAAGCACGAATCAGAATTCAGCAGCGGCATAAAAAATTTCTTAATGCTATTAAACACGTTAACAAATTCTGACTTCAGGTCCAGCCACGTAGCAAGTGAAGAGGGACAGTCAAATGAGTCTTACAGTTTGGTACATGTAACTATCAAGCTCATCCACAGAATCATCAGCCGGCAACAAATTCGCCAATGCAACAATCTATTGCAAACACCAACAAGAAATTTTGTTAAGAAGTACAAATTAGGAGCAAAACTCACATGAAAACAGATAGGTCGCAATGTTGAATATGTAAAAAACCTCGTGGCCATATTCGATACACTTCATCATCGCATAACAGCTGTCCTTGCCACCGCTCACTAGCGCCACAACCTTCATCTTTCTCACCGGATTCGGTAGACTGTAGCAGCGAATGACGTTTGAACCAAACAAACAAACTAATGACTTTGGTTTTATTTATTTATCATTATTTTTTTTTTGGGTAAAGAATGGCTTGAGTTTTAAAGCTTTATAGCGGAAAGCTTTGATAATCTATATAGCTTTTAGTGCTTCGGGGTTGAAGGTCAGTGCTTCCTGCCTCTGGTTCATCTGCCTTTGACATGAAGAAGACAGACGAAGAAGCCTTGCGGCCGTCGGGTGGATTTTTTATTGATTTTGGGCTGAATGTTAATCTTCGGTTCTTTCGGCTACTATAGATTTGGGCTCATGGTCTGAATTGAGAAGAGTTGACTAGGCAATTGGGCCAGTTGAACTTTTACAAAATGACGAAAAAAAAGTGGCTAGATGGTGAGCTGGCTATGATAAATTAATAAAAAGAAATGAATTATAAAATCCACCCCTTTTTTTTGGGTAAGGATAAAATCCAAATTTGTTATTTTCTAATGTTGTTAAACACTATAATAAAAATGACATGATATCTATTCACAATAATAATAATAATAATAAACATAAAGAATAATATGATGTCTATACCTTACCCACAAACTAATATTTATCATCTCCCAAAGACTTTTTTTAATCACCTACCATGTGCTTCTAGACATTGATCTTACTCACAATATTAACTTAACTAGGCCCTTCAAACTAAAATATATTTGGTTTTATCATCCAACTTTCCCAAATTTATTAAAGATTATTGGCAATATCATAATTGTGATATGTCCTAATTTCATCATCTTTTTTTATTTTGTTAATGTTGCTCATCAATGGAACCATACAATCTTTGGTAATATCTTCTATTAGAAAGAAATATTACAAGCTAGGCTTCAAGGCATTAGGCATAAGCTTGCTTTGGATCCTAGTGTTTTTTCCTCCTCTTTTTCTTTGCTAACTTGTAAAAGGAACTTAAAAAAGAATTAAGAAATTATTTGGTTATAAGAACTAAAGGAGATAGTAATACTCATTTTTTTCTATCTCACTATTTTTTTCTAGAAGGAAACCTAGCGAGATAACTAGTTTAAAAAGTAGTGATGGTATCTGGCTTTATAATCAAATCTCTTTAATGAATATGGTTAAAGTTTACTTTCAAAGTCTTTATAGCTCTTATCATGATTCTCATTTTAGTTTATTTAATTCTTTTGCTTAGCTTTATAAGTTTTAAAATCAACATTTATCTTCCTTAACTCGTCTTTCTATTGAAGAAAAAGTTAATCTGGTCTTTTCTCTCAAAAAACTAACAAGTCATTAGGTATTAGTGACTTTAATCTTGGGTTTTTTTTTCTAAAAATTTTGGATTGTTACTAAATTTCATGTTATCTATACTATCCAAAATATTTTTGCTACAGGTATGTTGCTTCCTTATCTCAATGAAACCTTACTTATTTTAATTCCTAAAATTCATAACCCAAAATTTTTTAAACAGTTATGGCCTATTAGTTTGTGCACTACAATTTATAAAATCTTGTCCAAAAGATTTATCATTTTGCTAATTATAAAAAAAATAAAGAAAGTTATATGATAATCTAAATTGATTTAGAAAAGGCCTTTGATAAAGTTGAACAGGGCTTTCTTTAGTACATGCATGATTGTTATAATCATTTGAAATCTTTATGATGAATTTCTTCAACTACTATCTCTATAATTTTTAACAGCAGTAAGCTTGAGCTTATTAAGCTATCTTGTGGTCTCAAGTAAAGAGACCTACTTTTTCCTTGTCTTTTTATTTTTTGCATGGAGTTTCTTGGTCACCTTATGCAACAAGCAGTTGATCATAAGTAGTGGGGTCTTACTTCAGTATCCAAAAATGGTCTAGCTTTCTCTTATCTTTTTTTCATTAATAATGTTATCCTTATAGCTAAAGCTTTTAGAAAAATTACCATCATTATTAAGAAAATTCTAGGCCAATTTTATCACATGTAAAGGTTGAAAAGTTAATACTGACAAGTTTAAATTTTCTTATCCCATAACAATAATCCTACTATTAAAAAAGAGATTAGTGTTCTATTACAACTTGATAGCATAAACTATTTAGGTAAGTACTCGGGGTTTTCATTACACTCCATAATTAGAAAGAATTTTTTCTAACATATTATTGATAAATTAAATGCTGAACTTAATGGTTGGAAAACCAAGTTCCTTAATCTTGCAAGATTATGCTAGTTAAATTTGTGCTTGAAAGCTTACCTCTTTATTACATACAGTCTTTCTTTTGAAAGTTTATCGTATAATTAATTCTATTATTAAAAATTTTCTTTACGGTTCCATTGAAAAAAAACAAAGAACATATCTAGTAGGGTGGCACAAAATTACTAAATTTCAAGTTAAATAAGGTTTAAGGGTTCAATCTACTCATTTTTAAAACCTAACTCTTTTATTCAAATTTAATTGAAGGTTCCTTCTTGAAAGAGATAAATTATTAGGTGAAATGCCTGTTTAAGAAATAGGTTCTTAATATAAGACATCCTCTTAAACTTGTCTTTTTTACTTGGAGAAGTATGGGAAAAGTTGACTTTTTAATAAAGCTTGAACTATAGTGGCTTTTTGTCAATGGCAAATTCACTAACTTTTGGTAGGACAATTGGATTAGGGCCTTTGCATGCACATTTCACTAATCCTTTAACAAATAAATAACTCTATTAGTGTGTTTTTTATCTTGTTCTTGATAATAGTTAATGGAAAACTAATATTTTGATCTTTTTTTTCCAGTTAGCATGTTATCTTAACTATTAAAACTATTTTAATTAATCCTTTTAATCCTGCTCATGATAAGCGCATATAGGACCAATCCAAAAATGGTTCTTTTAATATGTCTAGAACTTATGATATAGTGCTAAATCTTTACTATAATTCTACTAGTACAACTTCTAACTCCTTTAATTGGATATGAAAGCTACCAATCCTTTCCAAAAATTAAGCTTTCATTTATATTTTTTAATGCATAATAACCTTTTAAACTAGATTCATACTTTGTTATAAAGCTTTGGCTATTCTTCTTTTGTGTCTTTTTTATCATGATCAAGAGAAGTTTCAAGCCTATCTATTTAAAGATTGCATTCTCATTCAACAAGTCCAACATAATCTTACTCGTAGGACAATTGATCCGTGTCTTCACACTCCTAATTTTAACTTATGGCTTATAGTGAATTATTGTGCTATTAGTAATCACAAATCTTTTTCAATTCCTTGGAAAATTATTTTTCCTACAGCTCTTTGGTATATTTAGTTATGTAGGAATTGCTTTACTTTTAGTAGTGTTTCTATGCATTAAATGAATACCTTGTTAGATAATCTCTTTCACCAAATCCTTGCTAAATTAGATAAAACAACGGTTTTAATTAATCATAAATTATTTATGCTTTCCAAGCACATTGACATATTTTTTGTTAAATGGTAGCTTCTTAAAGAGAGTTATTTACTCTAGATATTAAAATTATTTATATATAATTTATTTTCAAATATTTATATGACATAAAAATTATATGTAAAAGAAGTGATAAAAATTATTATATTATAATATTATAATTCATTTTTAAAAATTTTGTTAAAAAATTATATAATTTAATAAAATAGTTAATTAAATGAATGATAGATATTAATTTTATATTTTATAAAATTTAAGAGCATAATTTTTAATTTTTTAAAATTGAATAGGGTAAAATGCAATAATTTTAAAATTGAAAGGGTTGATATATAATTTTCCTAAACTAAAAATAGGATTAAATTCGATTTAGCATTAGACGTGAACGATGATGTGTTTGAACAATGATGCTTCCTTGTGCTCCAGTATGGAATTATACCACTCCAAAGTCAAAATTAGAAAGTATGTTTTAGGAAGTAAAGTAAAATTTTATGATTTTAATGAAAGAATTAAAGAAATAAGTAATTAAAAATTAAAAATTATTTTTAATTTATTATTATTTATCAAATTCTATAATTCTATTTAAAAATATGAAATTTTACTTATCCTTTTATTATACTTGAAAAGATCTCAACACTTTGCCATGTTACATATTTACTTTTTGACTCACTATATAAATTCCTAATCACCTCACCCATTTGATTTAGTTCTTAAAAATAGATCAATTAAGCTTCACTTTGTTAAAAATATATTAATTTTATATTGAAATTTCATAGGCTAACCTAATTTATAAGCTTAAAAAAAGAACATAAAATCATGATCCATATGTTTTATTTGTTCTTTTAGCACGAGAAGAAGCTGAGTTATCACATGTACATGTATACATATAATATTTTAGAATCAAATTCAAATAAAAGGAAATATAGGCTTAAGCCAAAAACTCTTATCAATTACCCATATATTTGTGGTAACCAATGGTACAATTTCATCCCAAGAGTACACTTAGTTGAATAAAATGAAATGAGAGAAAACTAGATTGGAAAAAGGAAATTGAAAATAAATTAAAAATGTGTTTAGCAGATGTTATACAATAGAAACATGATCATTTTAGAAAATTTATTTTATAACAAAAGTAATAAAATGATTTATTTCTTTATTCTTGAATTGAACTTTTGACAATATTGGCTTTATTAAATTTTTAAAATTGCAAGATTATCCTTTTTTTTATAGATAATGTAGTTGAAGTTTTGCATACTTTTTTAAAAAAATTTATTACCTTTTATTTTAAGGGTGAAAATATTTTAAACTGAAAAAATATTTCAAATTTTTTCTCAAATATATTATATTTAATTTTTTTAACACTTTACAATATTAATCAATATAAAATAAATATCAAGTCATCCACATTCTCTTTTAATAGTTTATAATTCTTTTTAACAATGATACACTTATAGTATAAATAAATATAATATGCCTATTAATATTTTTTAATTGAATATGATATAATCTTAAATTAATTTTATTTTAATAATTTAATATATATATATATATAAATTAATCAATTTAATGTAAATTATTTATATATTTAAACATAAAAAATTATAAATAAATAAAAATAATATTATCATTTTTCATATAAAATTGTACACGTTTCTGCACTTTTTATTTTTAACTTAAGGATATTATTGTTATTTAGAATTATTTTATTTTATTTTATTAAAAATTTGTTATAATAAATGTAAAAATGGAATAAAATACCTATTTTATTACTTACCATACCAAATATAATTATAGAATAATTATTCTATTCTATTCTTATTCTTATTTTTATTTTATTTTATTCGGTAGGTGTAATTTCTATTACTTTCATCTAAAACAATTTACTTTTAAAAATTTTTTAACCGGTGTTTGGCATTAAATATATTATTTTGAGTGGTGAGATTTTTATAAAAGAAAAATATAAAATAATTCCTTAATTTTAAGCGGTTAAATTTTGTCTCATCAAATTTTAAAGGCCTTGGGAGTCAATGACTAGATTTTTATATAAATTTTAAAATTAAAATTTGTTATTTACTAAATTATTCATTTTATTAAATTAAATAATTTATAGTACATTTTTAAACGGGAATCATGATGTCATTATATACTAGCTTATCTCATTTTTTCATATAATTTTTTATAAAGATTAAATTTGATTTACTATTAGTGCAAATTAATTATAAACTATCATTTATCCATATATTATCATATCAATAAAAAAATATTAAAACTCATTTGCTATTTTTAAAATTTTTTAATTATCATTATTTTTTTATGATACTTCTTCTTTTCATTTATTAATAGTGTAAAATATTTTATATTGATAAAAGATTAAATTTAAAATTTTTAAGTATTTAATTAAAATTATATATAAATAATTTAATTTTTATTTATTATATGATATAAAAATTATGTAAGAAATATGAGCTCAATGAACATATAATAATATTATTGTTTTTGTTTAAAAGTTTTATAAAAATTCACATAATTTAATAAGATAGTTAATTAAGTGGATGATTGATGTTAATTTTGTAATTTAAAAGTCTGATTTCTAAATTTTGAAAATTAAAAAGGACAATATCTAATCACTCCAAAAGTGGAGAGAATATTTTGCATTTTTTAATAAATTTATGTGCTTTTATTTAATTTATTCTTAATTTTTTATATTGAATTGAATGCAAATTAACTAAAAACAAATAAAATTTTAGAGAAATTATATTTTTAATATTATTAAATATTTATTAATTAGTGGCCATGAACCGGTTAAAAAGTGCCTTAGTTTTTATTATATGCTTATTAAAGACACATAAAAAAAAATATGCCCCTTCCACGATCTTCCAATATATTTTTATTTAAGTTTAAGATAATTATTAGATAAAATTTAAAAAATCATTAGTAGCGTGAATGAGGCGGATTCTGTTATTGTGTCGTAAGCTTTTTAATTTTTTTTATGTTGAAAAATCAATTGATATCGAAGGCAATAATAAATGAGTAACAGGCTGAGAATTTGTTAGGTGCAGTGGACCGATGAGAGGTACATAATTTATTTCAGATCATAAATTTTTTTTTATCTTGGCGTTAATATAAGGAAAAAAAAATTAATAAGTTAGCAAATTAGGCATCAATTAAGGATTTGATATAGGTTCGGAAAATAAATGAATTTAGGTTTAGGAGAATAATAATAAGCGAAGGGTACTAGGTCTCCTGCTGAGTCTTTGGCCACTAAAAGAAACTGCAGTGAGTTAACTCCCGGCATCTGCTTCGTTTCTTTGTTTTCTCAGAATCAGAAAGAACTAGTCGGCTTCAACCCAAATTTGATGACGTAATCCTTCTGACGTCCAGAAGACCTCACTCTTTCTCTTGCTTCGCTTTCAAGCAACATACTTTTTTTTTTGTGATTTTTGATAATTTTATTAATTCTTATTTCTCGATGCGGACAGAAACAGACAGTTGACCAAGAACGACTTGTGTTTTGTGTATTGGTACATTGGCAGATTAGAATGGGTAAAAGGTCGGGAAAGAGAAGGAGAGTGATTTGTGAAGAGAAAGAAGCAGAGGACTGGTGTTTTGTTTGTAAAGATGGCGGTGACCTTCTTATTTGTGACCACAAGTCAGTTTTCTTTAACCCTTGTCTTCTACTTTTTGCCTTTTCTCATTCTCTACTTTTTGGGTATTTCAGGAATTGTGGCAAAGTTTACCATTCTGAATGTATAGAGGAGGCTGATTCTTCTTACCAACGTGGAAAGCCTTGGATTTGCGGTATGCTATTTACATTCTGACTCATGAATTTTTCATACATTTTTTTTGTGACTCATGATGATCCTATTTTATAGCCTATAATACTGATTAACCCGAGGGGAATATTTGTCTATTTGGGACACAAGTGCAATATTTTATTTATGTGAACCAAGTTACAATCACATAATGCTGTTTTTTTTTTCTTTTTGGTACTCTTCAGGTTTGCATTATTGCTTCACCTGCAAAAAAACCCCGAAGTTTTATTGCATTGGCTGCCCAGATGCCACATGCAAGAAGTGCTTTGACCCCTCAGTGTTTGCAACTGTGAAAGGGGAAAAGGCATTATGCATCGAATGTTTGGAGTTAGTTCAGATTATAGAGAAGAACTTGTCCCAAGACTCTCAGGGGAACGAGGTATGCTTGAATGACATAAATACGTATGAAACTCTATTTAAGGAATATTGGGACATTATAAAAGTGAAGGAAGGATTGACTGCTGATGATGTCTCTGGCATTCCAACTAAGTTTGAAGAGGTTAAGAACTTTGAGCTTCAGGAAAGAGGTGTTGGACGTGAAGAAGATATTTACTCGATCTCATCTGATGGTGATATAAGTGATTTACCTGAACATAAGCCAAGGACGAAAAGAAAGAGGTACAATTCACTTGAATTCATAAGCTGGGGATCAAAGCCTCTCATTGGCTTCCTTAAATCCATTGGCAAAGATATAACTGAACCATTGACACAATTGGATGTAAGTTCACTCATTACCGAGTACCTTGTGAGGAAAAACCTTCAGCATCCCAAATACAGGAACAAGTTCGTTCTCGATGAAAATTTGTTTCCTATATTTAGGAAGAAAGCCGTACCAAAGAACAAGATATATAGTCTGATAGAGGCCCACTTCGCTGAAAACTTGGACCATTCAGAGGAGGAGGAGGAGAAATCTGTTGATGAAGACAATAACAATTCTGCAGACAAGCATTTCAGTGGTCAGACAAAATGTATTGAGACCAGACTGTCGGGTTTAATCCGGAAACCCCTAATCAAGAAAGGGACTCCTTGCACCCGAGCTAGCCCTTATGCATCTATCTGTATTAAAAACATAACGCTTGTCTACTTAAGGCAAAGCCTGGTACAGGAGTTGTCAATGACGCCAGAGACTTTTGAAAACAAAGTTATTGGATCTTTTGTGAAGGTAAAAAAAAATTCTTATGAGTGTACGCAAGAAAATTCTCACAGTCTTGTGCTAGTCACAGGTAATAATTTGATTACTGCTTGACAATTTATGTTGTTTAGTTCCACAAAGTCTCTTCTCCCTTTTATTTTGCTGTAGGTTCTACGGGTGGATTTGCTTCCTAATTGCTTTCTAAATATTAAATAATCGAATATATGTCTTTTGGCTTTTGGTGCAACAAAAGGCTCTACCAGCATTTCTGGACTGGCAAACGATGAATTTCTTTTGCAAGTTTCTTTTGTGCCAGCACCTATTCCCATCTCGAAGCTCTCTGATTCTGATATCACAGAGGTAGCCTTACTATTTAAAAGCTTTGTTATCTTTGAGACCATTTGTATCTCCAACACAGATGTTATGCCATGCACTGCACTTGATAATTTTCTGAAATCAATCATGAACATATCGTAGGTCCTTCAATTTGCACACATTGCTTAGTTATCAGAAAAACTCTTTGATTATATGCATGTTACTATATCTCTCATTATCCTACAATGAGCATTTAGAGTTTACATTGCAGGAAGAATGCAAGGAATTGCAGCAAAATGTTGAAAATGGCTTGCTTGAAAAGTTGACTGTTGTAAGTTGTGATATATGAACACCGTTTTATCCTTTGAAGGACTGTTTTGGTAAATCATGCCTTATGCTTCTTGTTCTTCTGGTTTACCGACAGTCCTTGTCTGAATCATGGCAAAGCTTTGAACTTGTGTACATATCTTGTTTTCCCCCTTTGACCCTCGCTGCTATCATTATTTAGCTAGATTCTGTGATTTGACAGGTGAAGCTTGAAGAAAAGGCCAGGAGTCTTCATGAGGATATAACAAAACATGTAAGCTCTGGATTTTATGCTAGCTAATGTCTATCTCATGTATCTCTTGCTCGTTCAAAGCCCTTCAGAATTATTATATCCTAGATGAACTTTCTGAATTCTAACAATCAAATACTGGGATTTCGTTAGACTTTCCTTATTTAGAATAATCAATTATCAAACACATTAAAATTTTAAATTGGTGGATTCGAAGATTGTACTTTGAAGAGGAACACGCACTCAGAAATGAGAGCTTTCATTCGTAGCTGTGTTGATTTATTATAATGTTGACATGTTGTATACATACTAATGACTTTTACATGATATTTCTTAGACAATTTATTTAAATAAAAAAAAAATGAATTGGCCATAACTTTGTCGTTTAAAATTTCAAGCAATAACTTATTTTTAGTTTAACATCACCCCCATCTACCAAAACCCTTTTTGTGTTATAGTCATTTTAGTTATCGGTAGTTTTTTTTTTTTTTGAATTATTTTCATTTATCAAAGAATCTGTATATGTATCTCTATTATTTTATCTAACACCTTCTCCTGTATGGATATATGCTTGCTAGTGGATTGCGAGGGAATTAGTCAATTTACAACGTCGAATTGATCGGGCAAATTTGAATGGATGGATAAGAGAATATCCTTTAGCTATGTAAACAAATGATCTGATACTCGTAGTCTTCTAGGCATATATGATCATTGCAGTAGACATTTTTTATGATAACTTGTGCTTGCAAATATGAATGTGTGTTGATTTAAGAGTATGGAGTGTGCACCTTGACCCAGTTGTGTTGTACAAAAGAAGCATGTATAAATGAAAAGATGGAGCTTGAAAAACCATGGAAGCAAGAACAATTGCTGCAGCGTCAGCCATATGTTCATCCGGAAATTATCATGACAAAATATGATCCTGGCGAAGACTACCGAGAAACAGGTCAACAGGAATGTCTTGGCTCCCCGCAATCAGTTCTTCTCTCAGACTCAGAAACTCCCGTCGTTTAAACTGTCCTTATTGGGTGGCTTTTGTTTTTGAAATTGACGATACACTGTTTGGCATATCTTGTTTTGGCCAGTTTTTGAGCCCGTCGGAATTTATACAGGATATGTACAAGATGATAGATACATATATTGAGCTAGAAATGTGGTTTATGCATTTTTCCAAATTTTTATTCTGATTTCACATTTGGAATTGGCGCCTGCTACTGAAGATCTACTCATACACATCGGTTTACCTGCACATGATATATGACATAATTTGAGTTAAATTAATGTAACTTGTTCAAAGCAATTTGACTCAAGTAAATAGGCTAAGTATGTGGCACTATTGGAAGAACAAGTCACATCAAAAGTTGAGTCACTTCTTTGAAGTTTCGAATGTGATAGCTTTAGAATTTTGAAATTGCGGTGAAGTTCAATGTTTGTGGAAGTTGGGCGAAAGACTGAGTTTAAATTTCAGAAGGAAAATCAATAAAGCAAGGGAAGGTCAAGGATTGATTATGATCCATTGTAGGCAAGACAATGCGTTTCTCTTTCTTTTTCATGCCGACGCACTCTTTGAGATCACGTGGGTTGAAAATGTAGCCACACGATTCTTTTCAAATCTCACATGCTTTGGAATGTTTCATCTCATCCCAATATATTTATATATACCCCTTTAGTCATTCTGCGCCTTTCCGACAACAGATTTTCTGCGATTATGATGGGCCCTCTGGCTTCCATTGACCTTTATTTATTTGTTTATTTTTGGCAGACTCATTCTTCCAACACATAACTCTTCAGAACTATTTTTTTTTTTTTTCTGAGGGGTTACATTCTTCACATATAGTTACATGTTTAGTGAAATAGCAAATGAATATGTTGTTGGGTTGATAATATTTTTTTTTCTTTTAAGAAAAAGATTAGTAGTATGATAGGTTGTTTCACTATATGGTCAGGGCATGGTATTGATATAAATCCTTTTAAAAATTTATAGTGGTATTTATAGATTGCTAAATTGTCTAATCCCTTAACATTGTTGGCACAATAAGAAACTGTTAATTCAAGAGTAATGCTATTTATAATTATAAGTAATATTGGTTACAAGTATATATGTGATACGGTATAAATTAAAGTAGTTTCTTTTTATATAAAATGTGTGACATTATTTTGTGTGTGTAAAGGGAAATAAGGATATAAATTCATGTAAAATAGGTGTAATGGATTTTATCGCATGGCGGAGAAAGAGGGCATTGAATAGGTACCATCGCAATGTAAGAGACGTTAAACATACCTAGTACTAACAAGAAAGTGTAGGTCAGATTAATTTAAATATTATACTTATCAGCAAGTCAGCAACTCACTTTTTAGCTTACGAGAAAGTGTCGGAAATGGTTCTCACCCGCATGAAATGAATTCAAAACCAAAGGTGAAAGAAATGGTGAAATCTTATTAGCTAATGAATGATAAATATGTAATAGTTGACGAAACTCGTTGCGTTGGTAATAGCCCGTGGTTTGTTGTTTAGGGATTTTCTAAATCCTCCAAGTTGGAGGGATACACTGAAGAGAGTACTGGAGGACTGAGGAACATTAATCACAAATTTTCATTGTCCTTTCATCTTCGATCAAATGAGGAGGATTTATCTTTCTTTGCTCTTGAATCCCCTCCCTTCGAAGATAGCATAAGATTAGGTTAGAACCATTAAAGAATGAATATAATGGGAAGGAGGCGGCAGAGCAGTAAAACAGAAATAAGTCCACTTTGCTTTGCCCGTGGAGCAGACTACTTTTGACTAAAGGGACCAAAAAATATGATTATTCAAAAAACAGCCTTTAATTACAGAAAACCCCAAGGAGTTGAGAAGCAACCGGGAAGTTTCAAAACAAAAGAAATGACATTAATTAGTGATAGGTGACAAGGCAGGGCAAGGCCATGTGATCATCCTCGGTTTGTATATGTCAGTATTGCTGATTACTGATTATTGATATGCCTATAAAAATTTGAAAAGCATGCAGTTGTTTTGGACAGCATCTATAAATATTATGTTCACCATCTCCATAACGACACACTAGATTACAGAATGGCCAGAACTCCGTGTTGTGAGAAGATGGGAATGAAGAAGGGACCATGGACCCCTGCAGAAGATCAAATATTGATTTCTTACGTTCAACAATATGGCCATGCTAACTGGCGCGCTCTTCCCAAACAAGCTGGTGAGTCCAAATCATTCCTGTCTTGTCCGTAAACCTTGAATTAAGATTAATGACTAGTTAGTTGATTGGTTCAGGTCTGTTGAGGTGTGGGAAGAGTTGCAGGCTTCGTTGGATCAACTACTTGAGGCCAGATATTAAAAGGGGCAAGTTTAGCAGCGAAGAACAAGACACCATCATTAAGCTTCACCAAATTCTTGGAAATAGGTTAGTCCATACAATCACTTTGCTTTTCAATACTTCGTTTGAAATATGAACTCCGAATGCTTCCGCAGATGGGCCGCAATCGCTGCAAGATTGCCAGGGAGAACGGACAACGAGATAAAGAATTTTTGGCATACCCACTTGAAGAAGAGGATTCAAAGAGTTAGTGAAGCAGGAAATAATGCTCATGCAGCGAATGCCTGCTCATCATATCTCGTGCAACAGCCAGAGGCTCTGGTAATAGGAGATGCATCTTCCAGTGGCACTACTGGCAATAATGTCTTTGTTGAGAACCAGAGCTCCTATTCAGCCGCAGCGGATCACTGTGCCGTCACTCCCACTACTACGTCAGCCTCTGCGGAAGCCATGGCAAGTCAGGGTTTCAGTGAAGAAATGGAGTTTTGGTACAATCTGTACATGACAACAGGGAAGCCATCACAAGGCCATCAAAATCTTTGATTGGGAAATACTATGAGGAAGAAATTCTTTATTGGTTCGAGCTCTGTGCTTGTGTACAAAATCTTAATCCACTTCTGTTGTTCAAAATTGGCTGTGCAAAAAGAAAAAAAAAATGAAAATTCTGATGAAAAGTTGAGACTTGACGAGCTTAAGTTGTAAACAGCCATTGAATTATTACAAATGAAAAGCAAAACTTGCTGCATGCTCTATGTAACTTTTGGAATTGGAATCCTCCAGGATGTAAATTGCAGAAGATCCTTGACAATGGTCGAATTATTCATGAGCCTGAAAAAGCTATCAAAGTTGGTTTGAAAGATAAAAAATTTAAGGTTTCATCCGACCAAATTCGAGCCAGGCTTCTAAAGATGAGGCCTTTTGACGAATTTCGGGCCATCAAACCCTCCTTTGGAGTTAAGTAGATATAAATGGAAAATATTTATTTTTTCAATTAATTATTATTTATTTAATTCTGAATTTTAATTTATGTAGAATTTAAATTCCAAATTGCAATAATCATAATATCATAAAAAGTGAGTACGTATTAATTTAAAATTAATTTTTTAATTCTAAATTTATAGAATCCTAATTTAATTCTAAATTTAAAAAATTATTTTTAATTAATTATTATTTATTTAATTCTGCGTGCGTAGGATTCCAATTCCAAACCTCCAAAGCTACCGCTTGCCGGTTGCCGGTTGCCACACTGTAGCACCAAACCGTTCGCGATGGGACTCGAACCCACAATCTCCCGCTCCGGAGGCGAGCGCCTTATCCATTAGGCCACGCGAACATGGATGATGTGTACAGTGGGGTGCAATTCTATCTCAATTTTAATTGAGACTGCATCGGCTGGATCAAACAGTTGGGTTTATCAACTAAACAGAAATATTCATCATTGGGCCACAGTTTTAGATTAGATAAAATCCCAATTTTCAAATATACAGCAAACTTCGGCCCAAAATAACTTAAAAGTGGAAGTTAGTGTCTTTTGTGCGCATTTCATTTCTCATCTTCAATCTTCGTCTTTGTTTTCTGCTTGAAGCTGGAAACAAAACCCTACAATCAGATCAGAGCTTGAAAGTCAGGGGAGAAATCAAAGGGCGTAAAGATGAGGATTATGATAAAGGGTGGTGTTTGGAAAAACACCGAGGATGAAATCCTGAAAGCTGCTGTTATGAAATATGGTAAAAACCAGTGGGCTCGAATCTCTTCGCTTCTCGTTCGTAAATCTGCGAAGCAATGTAAAGCTCGTTGGTATGAGTGGCTTGACCCTTCCATAAAAAAGGTACTTTCTGTCCTTTTCCCTTCATTCTAGTTGTTTATTATGCTTCTTGATTGCTCTGCTAAATATGTTATTTGGATTTCCATTTAATACATTTTGTAGACTGAGTGGACTAGAGAAGAGGATGAGAAACTACTTCATCTTGCCAAGCTTATGCCCACCCAGTGGAGGACAATTGCTCCAATTGTTGGCCGTACTCCTTCTCAGTGCCTGGAGCGCTATGAGAAACTCCTTGATGCAGCGTGTGTAAAGGATGACAACTATGAGGCTGGTGATGACCCTCGTAAGCTGCGTCCTGGGGAGATTGATCCCAATCCGGAGTCCAAACCAGCACGACCAGATCCCGTTGATATGGATGAGGACGAGAAGGAAATGCTTTCTGAAGCACGAGCTCGGTTAGCCAACACCAAGGGTAAGAAGGCAAAAAGAAAAGCCAGGGAGAAACAGCTTGAGGAAGCCAGGAGGCTCGCTTCTCTGCAGAAGAAGAGAGAACTCAAGGCGGCTGGGATTGATGTCAGGCACCGAAAGCGGAAAAGGAAAGGAATTGACTATAATGCGGAAATTCCCTTTGAGAAAAGACCTCCTCCAGGGTTTTACGATGTTACTGATGAAGATAGACCAGTGGAACAGCCCAAGTTCCCTACCACAATTGAAGAACTTGAAGGGAAAAGAAGGATTGATGTGGAAGCTCAATTAAGAAAGCAAGACATTGCAAAAAATAAAATTGCACAAAGGCAAGATGCCCCATCAGCTATTCTGCAAGCCAACAAGCTGAATGATCCTGAAACAGTTCGAAAGAGATCAAAACTGATGCTTCCTCCACCCCAAATTTCTGACCATGAATTGGAAGAAATTGCAAAGATGGGCTATGCCAGTGATCTTGCAGGAAATGAGGAACTTGTAGAAGGTGGTGGTGCAACACGAGCACTTCTTGCTAATTATGCTCAGACACCGGGCCAGGGAATGACGCCTTTACGGACTCCTCAGAGAACACCAGCTGGTAAAGGGGATGCTATAATGATGGAAGCTGAAAATCTGGCCCGGTTGAGGGAGTCTCAGACACCGTTGTTCGGAGGAGAGAACCCAGAGTTACACCCTTCAGATTTTTCTGGGGTCACTCCTAAGAAGAAGGAGATTCAGACTCCAAACCCAATGCTGACTCCCTCTGCAACCCCTGGAGGCACAGGTGTCACCCCTAGAACCGGTATGACACCAGCAAGAGATGGCTTTTCTTTTGGCATGACTCCTAAGGGAACACCTCTTAGGGATGAGCTTCATATTAATGATGACATGGATGTGCGTGAAAGTGCAAAACTTGAGCAACGGAGACAAGCTGATCTTAGAAGAAGTTTGCAATCGGGTTTAAGCAGCCTCCCGCAGCCCAATAATGAGTACCAGATAGTTATGCAACCCGTTCCAGAAGAGATTGAAGAACCTGAGGAGAAGATTGAAGAGGATATGTCTGATAGAATGGCTAGAGAAAAGGCTGAAGAAGAAGCTCGGCTGCAGGCATTGCTTAGAAAACGATCAAAAGTACTGCAGAGGGAACTTCCTAGGCCACCTGCTGCTTCGTTGGAACTAATTAAAAATTCTTTGATTCGTGCTGATGGGGACAAGAGTTCCTTTGTGCCACCTACTGCCATTGAACAAGCTGATGAGATGATAAGGAAGGAGCTTCTGAACTTACTGGAACATGATAATGCTAAGTATCGACTAGATGAGAAAACGAACAAGGAGAAAAAGAAAAGCACCAGGCGAACTGTAAACGGCTCTGCTGCTGTCCCAGCGATAGAAGATTTTGAGGAAGAAGAGATGCAAGAAGTATGTGCCTAGTAGTATATTTGCTGACCTAGTTATGTTTTTTATTTTATTACACTATGCCGCTGCTGGCTTGTTTTTGTTTGTTAGATCGCGTTTTACTCTTTGGTACACTATTAACTTGATTTCACGTGCGGAGGACATAATTTGCTTTTTCATGGACGCCAAGTTCAAGATCAAGCTAAGATATTTAGGACTATATTTGATCAAGGGTCGGACTTGTGAAAAACAGATGCTATGATATCTCTAACAATCTTAGAAAAAATGGCCATTTTGAACTAGAGTCTTCTGATACTAGAAATTTGTGTGAATTAGAGTTTGTCTTGGTTTTATGCTTGTTTATGCAATGTGTATCTATTGTATATGTATTTCTTGTGGAGTCATGAGAATCAGGATTCTGTTAATGCTTTTTTTTTTACCTGTATGAGTGGTGCTTCTACTGAACATTTTGATGCATATTCTTTCTATTTTCATGTACTTAGATAATGCAAACCTTGTTTCTAGCACACTGGCGAGTTTGTCATGCATTCCTTTGTCAACTTTGACCATAGAATCATCAGAGATATGACTTTGTAAAGCTTGGCTAATTGCCAGATAATGCTTCATTTGCATGCCACTTATGTTTTGTGCTTATCGGCAGGCTGATCAATTGATAAAAGAGGAGGCCCAGTATCTTCGTGTGGCAATGGGGCATGAAAGCGAACCCCTTGATGAATTTGTTGAAGCACACCGAACTTGTCTTAATGATCTTATGTACTTTCCCACTCGTAATGCATATGGCCTTTCTAGTGTTGCCGGAAACATGGAGAAGCTTGCAGCTTTGCAGAATGAATTTGAAAACGTGAGGAGAAGCCTGGATGATGGTAAGGAAAAAGCAGTACGCCTTGAGAAGAAGGTGACAGTTCTCACACAAGGCTATGAGGTGTGTTAGTACTCTCCTTTACGCTCTCTGCTTGTATTTCTGTTTCTTACAGTGTCACTATTTTTAAGTGTAAAGTTTTTTTGGATGGTGCTTCTTGTGATTTTGCTTAAGTTTGCGTTAAGCTTTGATGTATGTTTCTGTTTGAATGTTTTCTTTAAACTTGGTGTGATTTTTTTAGCATATAAAGAAAATGCGAATGGAGTTCATTTTTCTTTTCTAGAATTGTCTGTATTATTATTATTATTATTTGTGGCATGCTATCCTAATACCTTGTGTCTGGAAGGTGGAGAATATTCGTTTGGAAATTTCATTTTGTTAATAACTTGGATCTCTTCAAGAATCTCCCTAAAAGGAAACAGAAATTTGTGCAAGCGGACACAAACTCATCATGTATGCAAGCATAACATACACATACTGGAGCGGAATTTTGGGTACAATATTCTGAGATAGAGCCCAGCTATCACCAAATGTTTGTTTTTATGTGATCTGCTATTTTTTGTTAACTTGATCTTCAAATTTATCAGATGCCTTTTTCTAATTTCTTTTAAACCTTTATTAATTATTCATCGGTTATGTCTTCTTAAGCAGTCTAATTAAAGTCACTTCCCCCTTATTAGTATATTGGGAAGTAGAACCGTTGATGTCATTTTCCTAGTTTATGAAATGAATCTGATGACTTGGCCATTTTGAGTCCTGACAATAATGCATTGGATGTTGTATTGTCCAGATGCGGGCAAGAAAAAGTCTTTGGCCACAAATTGAAGCCACCTTCAAGCAGATGGATACTGCTGCAACTGAGCTAGAGTGCTTCCAAGCTTTACAAAAGCAGGAGAAATTAGCAGCATCACACCGGATAAATAATCTGTGGGCAGAAGTCCAGAAGCAAAAGGAACTTGAGAAAACTTTACAAAAGAGGTATGGGCATCTTCTGGAAGAGATGGAAAGGATTGAAGGTGTCATGGGCCGATACAGGCTACATGCACAGCAGCAAGAAGAAATTGCAGCAAACAATCATGCTTTTGAGTCAGCCGAGAATGAAGCTAATCAGACCGGTGTGCAGGATATAGATAATAGTAAAGCTGAAGCACCCTCAGATGAGCTTGGAAGTACTATGTTAGTTGGTTCATCTCATGATGAAAGTGCTGACCAGAAAGTAGACATGCATGAACGGGATACTTCCAACCTAAAAGAAGATGGGGATGTGGATGCTGATAAAGAGCAGATGGCCCACAAAATTGATAGGGAATTACCAGATACTTCATCTGTTGCTGACTGTGACACTGCAATGGCGGTACAAAGTAATGGTGCTGATGATTATATTGGTGGTGGAGAGACAATTCCAGTTACAGTGGCCAAAGATGATATCGGAATTAGTGAGGAAAACATTGAGGATCAGACTACTGATAATACACAGAATGGTGCAGAAGCATAATTGCAAATGATAACAGCATTCAGGAAACTCCAGATCCTGATGTGGAGCCATAAGAATGCCGAGGGGGTTTATTAGGCCAAAGAGTGTAACGGATGTTAAAATTTTGGGAACATAATTTTATTCTGGCACGTTCTCATGTTATTTGAAATAAAAACTGAAGAGTGTATTTTGATCTATTGCAAGAGGATGTCATTCTGACTGAAGATGGGTTGATGCCAAGAATTTGTGTGAAAGGTCACCAGTGAAAACTTGTATAACATTAATGATCAGTCTATGAATCCGAGTAATTAGAACGGTTGCTTTGCCTTGATCGTGCCTTTCCTGTTTGAGAAAGGTGGGATTTGTCAAATGAATTGAATCTTAATCTGCCAAACATTGTGGGAGAAATTATTATCATGTCATTTGTTAGTGTTCAGCTCTGTTTAAATATTTAAATCTGGACATTTTGGCAGGGATGGACACGTATTGATTCTGTTCTAAACTTGAAGCCACTGAATCTTGAATGGAATTTGTGGAGGAATCTTAGTGGTCCCATGTTATAATGGAAGATCGGCAACTTTTTTAATAGTGGACATCAAAGGAAGCAACTTGTCTTCGCTATATTTGGACAATGAATCTCAGAATCTGCCTCGTCATGGTGTATTTCCAACTCAACAACCAATTGGTCTTGTATTGTTAATTTTATGGGAAGTCGAATGTTTTCGTTGAACAGTTAAAAGGATAGATTTACGAGTTGACAGAAAGTTGAGTAAGTTGGGAATTTCTTGGGATTTGACCTAAACTTTCAAAAAAAGAAAGAAGCCCAAGCCAACTCTAACACGGGGGAAGAAAAGAAGACAAAACGCAAAAGGAGCTCAAGAAGGAATTATGATTATGATAGCTTTGCTTTTTTTTTTTCTTTTTTTTTTTTTAGCTTCAGCTTCATCAGTTTCAATTTCTTTTCTAATAGTCACTAGAACCTAAAATAAAAAATCCAACGAGAGATAGAACCATCCTAACTGTCATCAATTGCTACCACTTCACCTTGTGCCGAATTGAGGAACTAAATCAACTCAAACGAAGACTTCAACATCCGTTTTATATACACTAATCACCACTCTAGGGGGAGAGTACAAAAGTGGGAAGGTATAGAAGGAAATTGGCATTGACATGTATTCTTCTAAGTTTTTATAAAAAGATTTATTTTTTATAATATTTCATGAATGATAACTTTTATAAAAAATGAAAAAAAAATTATTAAGATTACATGATTTTGAATAAAAAAATTGCAATATTTTGTTTATTAATTCCATCTAAAATTTGCCCATATGTAAAATTTTAACGGTAAAGTTGCAAAATCTTGTATGTTTAAAATTTCATTAAAAACCCATGGAACTTTTTGACACTTCCCTAAATATGCCCTTGATAGTTGATAGTAAAAGCCTTTATTTTTCCCCCGTAATTATTACTTTCATATATGTATGATGTAACGGATACTTTACATGCAATAATTTCTCATTAAGAAAATTGACTTTGATCTTTGCTACTAAGCTTATGATTATAACGCTTTAGGCCCGAGTGGGCCAGCCAACTGTTAGTTTTTACATTTTAGGTTAAAATAATTATCTCCAATTGTTTTGGTAGTTAATGTTTGACGTATATTATCACCTTTACCATCCATTTATTTTAGAAAATTTTATTATCATTTTCTTGTTAAGTTCCTTGATAAGAGAAGAAATATTACTGTTGGATAAAGAGTATTCATGGAGTGATAATATTTTAATAGAGGATATTTTAGTAAAATATAATTATATTTTTCTTTAATTAAGATTATTTTAGAGCCTCTTTAAATTTCATGCATTTACGTCGGATAAAAATGAATTGAGAAAACATTAATTTCAATTCTAATTAATGTGAAATTTTTTCTTACAATGGAAAGAGTTGCAATTAACCAATTAAACACATACACACATAATGTTTCCTTAATCAAGCTTAGAATAATATCGTTGAATGGGAAAGTTATAATAAATGTCACTACACTTTCTATGTAAAAAAAAAATAAAAAATTGTCACGATGGTGTTGACTGATCGACGGGAGCCTTCAATATCATGTCATTATTCAACATATAATTTTGGTATGATTAATTATTTGTTAATAATTATTATTGTTGGAATATGATTTATTGTAATTCTACTTTTAACTATGGAATGACATTCACTGTGGTATTTGGGGGGAGAGTTTAGCATGCATTGAATTATTTATTTATTTATTTTAAGCAGAGCAGGAATTAGATATTACTTTAAATAAATTAAGTCTATTTCATAAATTATTTACCCGAATTGGGCTTGTTAATTTATATAAAATTTCAAATTTGAGTTTAACTCAACTTATTTAAAAAGTTTAATCTAACTTATTTACTTATATAAAAGTTCATTTATACAAATAAATGTTTAAATAAATTAATAGATAAAAAATTTTAAAGTAAAAAATAAATTAATATTAAATTAGACTTATAATTATAATTGTATGTATTAAAATTATATTAATATGTATATTTTATAAATATGTATATTATATATAAAAATATTAATAATTAAATATGTTAATAAGATAAATTTATGAATCAAATTTATAAAAAAATAAATTTAATTAATTTATTTAAATATAAGCTCATTTATTAATTCTAATTTGATCTATTTGAATAAAAAAATTAAATTAAAAATAAATTCTGTCATAAATATCTGATAATGATCTAATTTATTTACACTCTTATGACCTGTTGTCTTCCCACCCCATGGCCTCTTACACATAGTTACATAATAATGTATGATCTCAATCCATCACTATGGAATAATAGACCTTTAACTAAGTGGGGGCTATAATCTAATATCACTCCCAATAAATGGAGGAAAGAAATTAAAAAAAAAAGGAAGTGAATTTGCCACTTAATTAACGTAAAATGCAGTCTTACAATTTAGAAGTATCCAATTACCGAGGAGACTTACCATCCCAACCATCCATGGTTAAAACGGGGTGGGGGTCGTATTTACGAAAATGGAGTTCCGCGTCATCAGGAAAGACATGAGGTGTAGGCCATGCCTTCTTCCGTCACTTTGTTGCATCCCATCCCATACTCTTTCACTTCTTTTTAGGTCTTCCACTCTCTGCACGACACATGCACATATAATACTATCTTCTCAATTAATTCTCTTTCATTGTATTCCTATAATAATGTTTGCCGTCTTTTCCTTTTCCTTCTTTTTTTTTTTCCTATTTATTTTATTTTTTATTATTTGTAATGATTAATTGATTTTATAAATATTAAAAAATTTATTTATTTATTTATAATAATTTTTTAAACATTATTTTTATACAAAATTGAAAATTAAAATAATTGAAAATATAAAATAAATAAAATTAATATAAAGAGTTAAAATTATAAAATAATAAAATATTTATTAAATATTTAATATTTTTATTAAAATTTTAAAATGAGAGATAAAATTAAATAAAAAAAATCCTTCAAAACGGTTAAGGTGGAATATTAAATAAGGAAGCCAGCCGAGCACAGTTTCCGCTTCGGAGTTCAGAGGCGCCATTTCTCTTGTCTCTTGTCAAACGCCATATTCTCCTTCTACTTGAAATCAGAGGACAGCGCTCTTATTATGCTGTAAATTCTCTCTCTCTCTCTCTCTCTCTCTCTCTCTCTTTCTCTTTTTCTTGTTTCAGTTCAGTGAATTGCCTCCAAAGGTTCAAACTTGAAGATCACTTCTACATTTTTTCCATGCATTTTTCTCACTACATATCACGTTTGAATACTTGAACTGGCTCTCCTTCCTTAAAATGTATTTTTTCAAAATATATCTTTCCAGTTTTGTCTGTTTATTTCCGGAATAACAGGGTTTAAATTTTTAAGTTCCACGGATAAAAACTACGACTTCGCATTAGTTTTAATTTTTTTTTTTTAAAAAAAAAAGGTTGGGAGGGGGTTGTGTGTTATGAATTTTATCAATGTCCTTGCAATTTTTTCTTATAAAATGCTGTATATTCATTCTATAAAAAATAGATCCTTTTTTAGATTGGAGGTCTTGGATAGGTAATTCTATATAAAAGTAAAGATCAATAATTCATAGGCCATTGTATTGACACTTGAACGGAAAGCATACAGGATACAACAAATGCATATTTGTCTATATCTCAGCTTTTGTTGTTTACAGAATTATGTGGTAGTTACCGGGATTAAATTGATATCTCAGGGAAGCCTGGTTTTCCTCTTCTGTTTTTTCAATCTTCCAAATTAAATTTTACAATTCCCTTTCAATTGGAGAATTTTGTCCAACAAGGCAACTGTGGCTGCAGATAAGTGTTTCCGTAAGCGTTAAGTATAAAATTGATTCATGCTTATATGAAATTAGAGGCCATGGTTAGCACGGCAACTAACGCGTAACTTTTACTATGTATTTAGTTTTAAGGGAAAATGGTAGCAAGAATAGTTGATCTTCGGTCGGACACAGTGACAAAGCCAACTGAAGCGATGAGAGCAGCCATGGCAATTGCTGATGTTGATGATGATGTGTTAGGCAATGACCCCACCACTTTCCTCTTGGAAAAAGAGATGGCTAAGATAATTGGCAAAGAAGCAGCTCTTTTTGTTCCTTCAGGCACCATGGGAAACCTTATTGGTGTGCTCGTCCATTGTGATGTTAGGGGAAGTGAAGTTATTCTTGGTGATAATTCCCATATCTACGTTCTTGAGAATGGAGGCATTTCAACCATTGGAGGTGTTCATCCAAGAGTTGTCAAGAATAATGAGGATGGAACTATGGATCTTGATTTAATTGAGGCTGCCATCAGAGATACTAATTGGGACCTTTGCTACCCAACTACCAAGCTTATCTGCTTAGAAAATACCCATGCAAAGTAACTACTGCTTTCCCTCTTCGATTTGAGCTGCTTGGCTCTGTATATAAAAATATTTGGCATATCTATACTTGAGTACTGATGCATGCACTCATTGGTCAAGTGACAAAATCTAAAAGGGGCATGTCCGTGTCTAAATCCAAATTTGCCAATTCTGCAGTGAATTTCAGTTAATGGCCAAAATGAGTATGTATAACATTACTCTTCATATGAGTTACGGCTGATCTTCTTTTTTAAATATATACCGAAAATGCAGCTCGGGAGGCAGATGCCTTTCTGCAGAATATACAGACAAAGTAGGGGGGATAACTAAGAAGCATGGACTGAAGCTTCATATTGATGGAGCTCATATTTTCAATGCATCAGTTTTAAGTGAATCTTTTGTTTCCTACTTTAAAAGCTCTATACGGTACATTTACACTAGTCATATAGATCTTCATTGTCGTTGTCAAATTTAAACTAGTGCACTGTGTACAACTCACTAGCTATTCATGAGTCATTTTTAAAGAAATAAAGGAACTGTCTGGATGTGTAATTCTCAAGCCACTCTGAATTTCAGCTGTAATCTTTCGTGGTGAACTTTATTAACTATGTAAGTGCATTTGTGCTGCGGTGAAATACTTCTATTCTTTCACCTATTGTGAAGGGATCACTATTTTTACACAAACTTGCTGAAGAAAATGTTTAAAACCCTATTCTAGTCTTAAAATTGAGTTCAATTTAATTTGTCATTTACTAAAAATTTGTATCAATTTGATCTCTGTAAGATTAATTCTGTATCAAATTTTAATCGTTCCGTACATGATATAGAGTTATTGAATTATTGTACAGAAGGACCAAAATTTGACATAGTGTTAATCTTACGAAAACTAAATTGATACAAACTTGTAGTGAGGAATGAAATAAATATATATTCAATCTTACAAGGATCAAAATAGGATTTTATTCAAAAACAAATATTAGGCAATTAAAACATAAAGCAAAGTAGCACATAAAACATACCAATAATTTAACATGGGAAATCTTAATCTTTTGGGGAAAAAACCATAGATAACAGGAGATTCATTATATGATCAAGATTTTGGGACAATGTGCGTAAAGGCCTCAACTATAACTTTTCAACTTTCTAACCACTATCCTTACATCTCCTTCAAATCTCTTTGGAAGTTCACATATAACCCTTACAGGAACTCACAACATTATCTTTTTCATATCTCAAATCCTCGTACCACTTACAATCTTACACTTTAACACAAATATATATATATATATATATATATATATATATATATATATATATATATATATATATACTGACTTGAATTGGATGAAGATAATTCACAACAGGAAATTAACAATAGTTGATGACAACTTAAATTTGGGTCAAATTCACAAAAAGCAACTTTGAATTTGAGTGATTATATTGTATGTTAGTATGTTAATCTCATGCTTGTATAACATGAAGTAACATTAGTGTTTCAGCGACATGTACTCTTCAGGCCTTACTTGTTTTGCAGTCAATAACTTGATTCTCTTCTCTTAAACTTTCTTATTTTTAAAATAGGAGATTTGAGGATAACGTCAAGGTTAATTATTTGTATCTAGTTTTCAAATTTTGCTTCTTGTGATCTATAGCTTCTCTCTATTGTTTTTCCTTCCTGTTTAAAACATGAATAAGCAATTCTTTCAGGCACTTGGCATTTCTGTGGATAGGCTTGTCGAGGCAGCTGATTCGGCTTCTGTATGGTTTCTTGATTTATGTTGTTGCTAACTTATTTCAATTTATATCAAAGTTGAAATATTTTTTGAATTACGGTATACGAGTTAGGTTTGCCTCTCAAAAGGTCTGGGTGCTCCAGTTGGATCTGTTATTGTTGGTTCCGATAGCTTTATCACTAAGGTAGTTCAAAATTTTCAAAAATATTAACCAAGTATTTTCTAGGTGAAAAGGAAAAAAACGTGGATTTAATTCTGGTCTCCCTCTTTGTGTGTCATTAGGCAAGACGGCTGAGAAAAACTTTAGGAGGTGGAATGAGAGCAGACTGGCATCCTCTGTGCAGCTGCACTTGTTGCTTTACAGGAAAATGTTAGAAAGCTGGAGAGTGATCACAAGAAAGCTAGATATTTGGCTGGTATTAGCGGATTTCATTTGATATTCCACATCAATTTCTCTGTTCCTTTTCTCATTGAGGTTAATCTCATTTATTTCAGATGGTTTGAATGAAATTAAAGGGCTGAGAGTGAATGCCTCTTCCGTGGAAACCAATATTGTGAGTATGCAGTAGCTGAGAGGGACCCACAAGTTTTACTTAAAAATTATGATTGTTACAAGTCCAACTGTATTGTTTTTTCAACAATCTCTCTTGACCAACTATGTTTCCTTTTTCTGTATATTACCAGATATATGTTGATATTGAAGAGGGCTCAAAAACCAGAGTAGCAAAGCTATTGAAGGAGTTGGAAGAACATGGTATCCTTCTGATGGCAGGGGGTTCATCAAGGTGTGTGTGTGTGTGTGTGTTTTTTTTACCCAACTCTATTATCAAATAAATTATCAACTAGACATTTAACTATGAATTATATATTTCAGAGTAAGAATTGTGGTGCACCACCAAATATCAGCAAGTGATGTGCAGTACACCTTGTCATGCTTTCAGGTAATCTCGAATTGTTCTTTAGTTTTTAATTTAATTGCTTGACTGAATATGAATTCCAATTATCTTGAATGTTGCAGCAAGCTGTAAAGGGGGCAGAATGAAATTGGGTCTAATGGTTGCCACAATTGGTTTATGTTAATAATTAGACCTTTCAACTTAAGACTCATGTAATGGCAATTGAGGGAAGCGTAGGAATAATATTAAATTATTAATTGAATTTGATCATCTAATTGGTAATGGTAATGGTGGTGCAGATTGCATGGTTGACCAAGTCAAAGTCCAATGCATGCCTGGATGTAACCATAGCACATATCCATTGCATGGATAGATTCATCGTTGGTCAATGAAATAAGTAAACCAATTTAAACAATTAATGCATTTGGTTTAAAAGAATCCTTGTTTCTATCAGCTTCAGATCTTCTGATCTCCTTTCTATAATTTTGTGATGCTTTAGTGTCATGCATGATAAGATTCCTAAGTATTTCGTGTGAAATTTTGTTATGCATGTTGCAATTTTTATAATAAAAATTTATAATTTTGATATAAAATGTTACAATTTTATCAGCCAAAAAAATTGCATTACACATGATTTTTGACACTTATCTTTTATTAAAAAAATGAATTCTTCTTATAAATATGCAAGACATTTATGTTTCGAATTATTTTTCCTAATAATATGTCGGAAAGCGAACCTCATTGAGTAGTTTCTCTGCCATAGTTTGATAACAAAGGTAGCACGAGAAAAAGGTTGCCGCCTACGGCGTTTGTTTTTTTCTTCAGAGACGACTTCTACTTCTCCATTTTAGGTGTGATTTCAAAGTTTTATGTATATAAATTTAATAAATTAAGCACTTTTACCGTAGGAAAGATATTCTAATATGATTCATTTAAAGTAAAAGTCGAAGGGTGCTGCAAATAGAAAAAGATAAGGACAACTTTTCAGGGGTTTTATATCCCAATATTCAAATTATATATCAAACACTTGGTTAGCAAAACAATCCTATCTATTAAATTTAAAGGTTTACCAAAAAAACTATAAATTAGTACTTAATTTTAAATTCTTCAATTAAATAACATGAAGATATTCTCACACATTTTAATATAAGATTAATCTTTGTACAAAACAGAAATACAAGTGATAAATTTCTCCTAATAATAATGTCTTCAAAAATTAAATTCATGACCCTTTAGGCATGAAATGTTTTATGACTCAATTTTCAACCATTAAAGATGTTCTCATACATTTTGATGAGAGATTAATCTCTATACAGAATAGAAATATAAGCGATAAATTTTTCTTAATAATAATAATACCTTAAAAAATTAAATTTATGACATTTAGACCTGAACTGTTTTAAGATTCAATCTCCGACATTAAAGTAATAATTAAGTCACCACAATCTCTTTTAATTAATTTTTATTAATACTGTCGACGGTCCGTTACTTCAATGAAAAATGATGCTTTATAGAAAGTATTTTTTTTTTTGTTTAAGAATACATAGCATTCCTAGAATATAAATTGCTTTTCTGTAGTATGCGCATTATAAATTTAATAATAAAATTTAAAATAAAATATTTTTATTCTTTATAAAAAATTATTTAATATTAAAATTTTGATAAATTAATTTTTTATTTTTTTATTATATAAAGTTTTTGGATAATTATAATTTTATTAGTTAAATTTAAAATATAATATTTTTAATTATTATTCATATCATATATTTTTTATTTAACATATATTATTATTTTACTATTTAATATACATGTTCTATTGCAAATTATACATATGTTTAGTCATAAATAAATAAAAATTGATAATACCATCATTCATATAAATAAGGTTTCAATTTTACACCTCCTTTTTATTTTTTACGGGTATTATTATCACTAACTCATTTTTTTTATTTTTTTCTTACAATATTTACTGTACTAAATATAATATGGAGTGGAACATATGTATATTTTGTTATAAAAATTACATTATAAAATAACCATTTTATTCCATTTTATCATAGTAACATAAATATATTTTATATTAAAAATTACATAAAAATTCAAATATTAATTTTTTATTTTTATTATTTATTCATAAAATTAATTTATCATTTTATTTAAAATTGATAATGACATAAAATATGGGAGAAACAAAAGAGCGGGTGAGGAGTGATAAGATGGTGGAATGGATTGAGAGCTTATAAATAAAGGTGGAGAGAGAGGGGAAAAAATCAAGAAAAATGTCTGCCATGCACCACTTTATTCTTTATTAGGTGTATGCTAAGGTACCCATGTGGTACTAAACCTATGTTGATGTGGCCACATGGAGAACTATTAGATGAGATTATGGTATTCTTATCCAATGGCTCTCCATGCTGCCACATCAATGAGTTTGGTACCATATGGGTACCTTAGAATTTCCCTCTTTATTAATGATATATATAGAGAGAGGGAAAAGAAAAAGAAAAGAATTTTTCACTATCTATTATTCTTTTTAATGATGTTAATTAATATTATTAAATTAATAATTATGATTTATTCAATTTCAAGTAGGACTTATTATTTTAAAATTAATTAAATCATAATAATTGATTTAATGGACTAAATTTACACTAATTGATTTAGTGAACTAAATTTATACTATTAAAAAAAATAGTGCACCATATTTTTTTTTTTAAAATGGAAAACATAAGAAGAGGAGAATGGCAAGGGGGTCAGAAAAATAAGACAGCAAGAGGTTGGAGAGCAAGATTGGGAACAGAGATGGAGAGAGAAGGATTGATGTGAGATAGAAAATGTAGAGAGAGAGAGAGAGAGAGAGAGATATGGAAAAAAATATTAAAGATAAAAGAGCGAGAGTGAATTTATATAACATAAGATTACATATATTTCTTAATTAAGAGGAAGAGTCATTTTCAAATATATTTTTTTATTAACTATAATTTGCTTTTATTCTTTGACTAACTTTTCTATTTACAAGAAAATTAAGAAAATAATTTTTAAAAAATATTTTCCTGAAATTAAACTTAAAAAAAATTAGAAAACCAATAATAAATTTTATAAGGTCGTCAAATAAAATTTAATATATATATACATAAGTTAATTTTATTGATAAATCGTGAGTAATTAAATTAAATTTTGTTATAAAAAAATATAAAACACAGTATCAATCGATCATTAAATTTATGCATAGCACGAAACCCAATGGAAAAACTGACCTTTTGATAATTCTAAGTGATACGTGTACATGTCTCCAAATTTCATCTCGTCTCTTTTTTTCATCTCCTCCGGCTCTCCAGCTCACTCCTCTTCTTTTAATATACAACTAATACCCTTTTCACTTTTATGTATCACTTAATTCACAGTTGTTTGTGCAAACCTTTCGAGGAATCATTTCACCGATCGCTGCACCCTTTCTCTAAACATATCTTATAAGGTGAATTCTAAGGTGCCCCTAGGGGTTTGGTACCCGAGGTGATGTGGCAAAATACAAGTCACTGGATGAGATTACAAAAATCTTAGCATTGACTTAGTAATTTCATCCAGTGGCTTGTATTTTGCCACATCACCCCGGGTACCAAACCCCTAGGGGCACCATAGCAAGCACCATCTTATAATTAAAGAAATGGATTTGGTTCCTCAATCAAGTGCTCACAGCTGCCTGAGCCCGGTGGCCCCAAAAAACATATGCAACCCATAATCATAAGCAGAGTTTGGATGCCAGAAGAAAAAAAAACATATATTAGGTGATCATGGATGGATCATATAAGAGGTCCTGCCTTTCTGCCACACACCCAAACATGAATAATAAAATTATAAAATTTCATATTCAGAAACTAAATAATGGTTATTGTACTTATAGTCACAAACACGACCTTCGGATTCAGTGTACATCTTCTCAACAGACTAACTCTGTACTTTAAAAAAAAATAAAAATAAAAATAAAGAATTCAATCCCTTCTCAACAGCGGTAAAAATGTATAACCGGTTAACAAGGGGCGGTCAGGACTGGTTATGTAGAAGTTGTTTAGAGTGGCCAAATAATGAAATCATATAGGACGGTTGTGAATCTCTTGATCGACAAGTTGTGCAACAAGGCTCCGGTCAGCAGCCGAACCACTGTCTCTAATAATTCTGTACAAAGAGTTTAATTCGTCTAAGCTGGCCTTCTTAAATAGCCTCTTTAGTGTTGCATCAACTTCAACTGGCTCTTTTCTCATGACATTTGTTTCCTCCGATGATAGCCTATGCAACTTTCCACCAGTTTCGCTGGGCTTGCAGGCTTGTGGAATCTGCCCTTGAGGCCGGGAGTAGGGCCGTGAATCCCAGTATTCATTACAAACTCGGGTTTGATCTAAAGCCTCAATAGCCTGGCAAACACAAGATATTCAATAATAAATTTCCTGGAGAGCTCTGAAAATATGACAAAATAGAACAGAATCAAATAGTGCGTCACAAAGGCCATCAAATTCAGGTGACCAAGGAAGAATCAGTTTCTAGCAAACGACACCACCATTAGCTAGTTATCAAATCTGTAAGTATTCTAAAATAAGTTTGGTAGGTTGCTTTCTTCCAACGGAAGTTCAAAAATTACACACCACTGGAAGCTGGACACCCAATGTTTCCAATCACTTTCTTATTTCCACTGCCAATCCAACACAGAAAACAAGAGTAGAAACCTAGAAGGAGTTTAAATGGCGAGTCCTATTTGGCTGATATGAATGTCTTTCCCCGTGAAAGTATATGATAAAAATGAATGAGCACCGGAAGGTAAAAGCAAGCATTGTTTTCAGTTAAACAAATGGACTTCTCACATGGGGTACAAGTACTTCATATTACGATAGAAGCAATCATGAAAGAAGAACCAATCGGCATCATGTAATGCCATTAAAGCTGAAACAGTCCCTAGTGAATCCAACGTATTAACAGCAAAGACGATGTTTAAAATCACAAGATTATCCAAAGACAAGATCAGGTCCAAGTTTAAGACAAGAAAGATACAAGAATTTGCACCGTAACCAGTAATTAATCTAAAAGAAGAATTAAAAAAAGAAAAAATCTGCTATAAACATAATTACTAGACATCCTTTATTTTGAAAGGAGGAAGGCATACAATTTAACTAGAATTTACTCTTTCCCTGAAAATACACAAAAAAGTATCAGAATTCATTGTAAAATTACCTGCACTATCGCTGGCGATGAAAACCCAAACATTTCAAAACCATCAAGGCTGCCAGGAGGCTGTAAAGGAGGAAGGTTCATCCTTCCCAGCTTATGTTGCTTTGTGATCTCTTGATTCACTCTATCTCTTACAAGTTCCCAACACCTTGCAGCTGAAATGTGAATAAAAACCTCACTTGGACAATTTTCCAAGGATACCTGGAGAGAAATTAAGATGCAGTTAGGGGGGGGAAAAAAACTATCGCTCTTCCTAACTCAAGCCCACCAAATCACATCACAGCAGCTTTTGCATCATCAAATCAATTCAAAATTCAAGTTAAATTACCCGACAAAACTAAATTTCTACCGCTTGTAAGTTTTACCACCTGTCATACTTCAACCAAATCAGGAAGCAGATAAGGTTAACTCCAGTTTTCTAACAAAAACCCACACATACGAAACATCCATCTCAAAAGGCTGAGGAAAAAGCATAAAATATTTTCAAATATTTAATGTCAAAGGGGATTGGTTTTTGTAAAAGAAACTTTGCATCTAACGAGGAAATAAACACCACTTCCTCTAACATGTAATTAGGAGAGAAGAAAGTAAAAGATGCAAAACATTACATTTAACATTAAATTCATAAATGTCTAGGGCATTCATGTACAACAGTCAACAAATGCACATTAGTTTGTAGTTTGCAGGATAAGAATTTAAAATTCATCATAAATTTCCGCCTGCATAATCAATGATAAGAATACGGATCAAGAGCAAGATAAGAAATTAAAATTCAAGCGCCTAAGTAGTTTACATCAGAAATATGGAAAACCAAAAGCATGTCCAAAGACTACCCATGAAAATAGGATGGTGACAGTACCATAAATAAGGGTTCATCGCGTCCAGCATCAAGAATTTCTGAAACATAATAGCACATACTGGTTGGTTCTATAACACTTATGTATCTGACACGGCTTCTAAATCCTGCATCAATTAATCAATTAGCATTAATACACAAATTTTACCCAGCAAAGACTGTACCAGAAGATATTAATTCATCAGATATCGAGAGTTTTCACACCCTTTGGAAATATGGCCTGACTGCTGCACCATGACTTTCCAGAAAGCACAACTCCATATTCTAAAGGTTCAACATTGCAGTTGATGCGCCTGACAACCTTCGCAATGCGAGGCCCTTTCTGGCGGTGACACCTTTCCAAGTTGCTTGAACTGCAAGATGGACTTTCACTAATAGATCTTACATTGTCTGCCACATTAGAGGTGGCAAATCCTCCAAACTTTCCCAGGTTATTCTCATTCTTAGGCTTCATCATGGCAGAATGTTGTGAATTACCGTCCAGATGATGATCTCTGGCATCTCGTGTCAAGGGAACCTGTATATTCGCAACTGATCCTGCACTTGTTAAACCTATATGGCAAGAGAGATCCACAGGAGTAGAACCTGGTACTGGTCCCCTGTTTACATGATGTTCCTGCTTCACAAGGAAAGGATGAGTTGAGTAAGAACTGACATCTTTCTGAGGCGATGCAGTGTTATCCTTCTCCCCCATCACAGCTGCATCTGTAATAGGGATAGTCAAGTCTAAATTTTCTTTTATATTACATGGGCTTGCTTTATCACAGGAACCTGTAAGCCTCTTAGAAAGTTCTCTACCACTATCGGAATCTGGCATCTTTGGTTCATCACCTTCATCATCACTGAGAAGTATAACACTGTCAGGTTCATGAAGTGAAGTTTCCTTAGCCCCAAGTTCAGCTAGAGAAAGGGATAAAGTGCATGATATGTACTCTTGAGACCTCTGACAACCAGGGTTTCTTAAGTTTAAATCACAAGTAACTGGTTCTTCTTTCTTGACATGATTCTTCTGATTAGCCATCTCACTTACGGTTGTTGAGCTATTAGATATTGACAGGTTGTTCATATGACTTGAAGAAGACACACCTTTGGATATTTTCCTCTGTTGTAAATAGCTCTGATAACTCCCTTTTTCTGATTTGGCCAGACTCTCTATTGGCACATCTACCAAATGGGAATCTTCAATACAAACAGTTGATGAGGGCAAGACCACCTCTTTAGGCATGGCATCCTGTGAACAGTGTGATAACTTCGATGATTGAAATCTAAATTCCTGAGTTGTACTTTCCCTGGGAAAATGAGATGGGTTACTAACTTCAATATTTGGTACATAAGAAGTTAGTGCCAACCCAAGATCTAACTTTGCCCATCTGTACACTGCACTTTGTTTTCCTTCCAATGCATCAGCAAGAATATTTAATTCACTAATATCATATCGAAAGAGGAAGAATTTGGAATCCCAAGCACATGGACATAATTGTTTTGCATGATCCAAGCAAGCATATCGATCTGGGGAACAACGGCAACCAGCTGCAGATAGATGTAAATCAAAAAAGCAAATGCTGCATTCCCTTTCACTCGTGGCATCAAAGGTGCTCTCCATTTTTAATGCCTGTGAAGAACTGCATAGAAACTTCCTCCTTACTGTCTCCATCTCAGCACGTGTCTGCGACAAAAAATCAAAGGACATCAGAAGCCGAAATTATATTATATAAAACAAAAATAAAAGTTGATTAGAAAGGCAAATACTTCCTCTCAGCAGTTATAAGCAATATAAATAACCAAATCAATTCTTACCTTTAAAATATTTATATAGCAAGAGTTGATTTCATATTGTAATTATGTATTAAATTTTGATTGATACCTTGAAAGCCTTTGCCAGAACTCCATCCTTTCCACAGACATCTTTCCATCTAAGATTATCTAAAGTGTTCTTCTTCAGAAAATCAAGCTCCCAGTGCGCTCGCACTGCTTCTCTTGAAGCACCAAGCAAAAGTTTATCATGGGATATAGAAGTCTTGCGCCGTTGCTCCCGGTAGAGATCTATAGCAATCTGGCCATGGGGTAGCCAGTCAACTGGAGCAACATTAACTGCCTCTGCACAGTTGAAACCACAGTTGAATCCAGAATGATAGGCCCGAGGGAATGTCAGAACAAACTCCCCTTCATTCTGGACACACCTATAGACAGGTACTCCTTCAGACTTCAGGATGGATGGTGAAAGCTGCGTGACCTGCAAGAAAAAGTAACAACTTCAGGCTTTAAAAGATATATTGCCAAAGAATGAAATGAAACAATCAATCTTAGCAACTTAATCTGGTCACTACACTCTAAATAGTAATAAGTTAAGAAAGAGATAAAAAAGGGGAAAAAAAAAACTATTAAAAGAAAGATGCCATGCCTAGAGGAAAATCAATCCTCAAAAGAAAAGGCACTAAAGGGCTAAAAAAAACGTACAAAACTACCAATAAAAATTCCACAACACATTCCTAATGCTTTTGCATAACTGTTAAGCTTATCCCTAGAAAAGCCATAAGCAGATGAGTTTTGAGCCAGAAAGAAGTAATAAACATAATCTTGTATCACAAGAAGAACAGGCTGAGATTGTTGTCTTAAAATTCTAGCACTCCATTCCAACCAAATACACCATAAGACAACAATTATGGCAACATTCCCAAAAGCACTTTTTTCCCTTATTCTTACTAACCCCCAAGAAACTATACAAAGTATTTGGATGGGGGAAAAAAATTATTCCATAACTGCCAAGCCAAATCAGATTGAAAAGAAAGTGATTGTGAGTCTTGGAGCTACTGAAACACATCATACATACATAGCCAGGGATGAGGCTCTGTGTGGTTGGCTCATTTGTAATGGAATCATTATTGTTAATCTTGTTCAAAATTGCATTTCAAACAAAAACTTTAAGCTAAGAAGAAATCTTGAATATGAAAAGAGGATTCAGAAAAGACAAATTGAGATTCTAAGGGTAGAAAAGTTTACTATCGAACATACTAAAAAATAATATTAAGATTTACTCCTGAACATCCTAGAGGAATCTAAAGGTGATATACATCAACATGGATTTTGAGAAAGATGAAAAGAGTCCAACTAATTCATCAAAAGCAACAATTTTGAAGACCATAAAGGGCATGAAGAACATGCAATACAAGTGCCACATCAGGCAATGAACTCAAATGCAACATCCTGCTGCTAATGACATTAGGCAATTTTACAATTTTTTCACTCACCAGCTTATGAAGCAAATCAGGTTGTTCTTCAAAAAGGTCTGGCAAATGCTTTCTCATGGCCTCTTCCAGTCTGCAAGCATCTTTACCATGAACACCATACCACAATTTTGGAGCACCCCAATGCATGTAATTCAGTGAATATAAATGGTGATCTTCCACATGCTGCACCCAACAATAACCCAGGAAGAAAAATTCAGTAGCTGCAAAAACTACAGATGTAAACCAAGAGAAAGACTCTTTCTTTCACATTCACACGTGCACACATACACAAATCTTGAACAAACTGACAGACAATACAAGAAAATTATTGTATCTAGAAGTATACAGAACAAATGAGGGTTGAGGCATCAAATGCCACTCCAACATCCCTCCACTCATCAACAAAAAGATGATAGGACACATACACAAACAAGTGACATCGAAACTAACAAAAATGCAAAACAAACACCAGAAAGACATGCGGATAGATATTTAGTACTGACATCAGACTATACGGGATAGCCAAAGATACTGACTGCTCACATCAGACTATACTGGGTGGCAAGCATGTTTTGAGTGAAAATTTTATGAAATACATGCCTGTGAAAAAAAAATATGATTCTTACCCAGCAAAAGGAAGAAAAGCACATTCCCACATACAACCACGGCACTAGAACACCAGATATATCACTGCTTTCATAAGAGAGCACAGATCCAGGAAGTCTGGCAAAGTTATTTAGGTTCCAACCAGATTTTGTGTACTGTTCATGTAAAGCAGATTCAATTTCATCAGAATTTCTGGGAAAACCACTTCCAAATACCCCAGTTTCCAGATCAGCTCCATAAAGCACCTAGATGATACAAAACAACAAATAAGAAGAGGGACATAGCACAATCAATAAGCAACAAAACCATGAACCAGTGAAGCACTAAGAGAATTGACCTCAATTTCCTCCGTAGGTCTCTCAACCATCCGCCAATATTCACCCTCAATGTTCTCCACAGAAGGCTCCCAGGTGCTTTTAAACATGATTGTGTTACCTCCCAAGTGAGAAACATTTTCAGTCTTTTCAAAGTATCTGGCCTTAAAATCATCCGCATATTTCTGAAATGTTTCCAATGTAAACTCTGGACCCGGTTCAAATCCAAACCTTTCAGACTCACAAAATCCAGAATTAGGTCCTCCACTAGTCCCATTATCCATCCCCATTCTTGAGCATCTTCTCCTTTTCCTTTTCATGTTATTATGAATCCTTGAAATCTTTCTCATTGAATCACGATTCTGAAGTTTGTCAATTCTCTGGACACGAGTAGCAAATTTACACCCCTCCCATGTACCCTTTTTCTTGAGAGGACAGGGAGGTTTCCAAGAACGAGGGGGAACAATGCGGCAGATTCCATATGGCTCAGCTTTGGAACGGATGCTTGCTATATATTTCAAAGTATCTTGAAATTCCTTCAAAAAAAAGGAATTATAGATAAAATCAGATATAGGATTGTCCAATGGCTAACTTGTAAAAGGATTGATGAAAATGACAGGTGGAAGTCAAAGTGCCACAAGAACTACTGATCAATACCTCTTCAGTTGGGTAGAAAACAGGAGCATCCTCAACTTTAGGTTTGCATGAATCTTCTGGTTGCCATCTAGCAACAACCTGTCACAAGATTTCAAACACCAACTGCTCATCATACAATAAATATTCTCCAGTTAACAAAGCATACCACATGTATTAGACTAATATTGTATTATCATAAAACATCCTTCATCAATAAACTAGGTAACGCAAATTATGATAATCACAATAGATATAACTACTTTGCAATTAAAACAGCAAGAAAGCAACCACAAAGTTAACAAAATATAAGCATAAATATAGAAAATATAACCTTTTGACAATTACTGCAATCAGGACATCCCCGGATGACTCCTTTAGGAAGACACTGTCTTGAGGAGAAATTCTGCATTGACATTCATAAATAAGATAATATATAAAAGTACACTCTTGTTTGGAAACAAAGATAAAGTATACAGAAAATCAAGAGGCCAGAAAAAAAAACATAAGACTAACTTGACCATGCCGCTCAGAATCAGTATCTTCCTCTGAACTGTTATCATATAGTCCATAGTTAATCCATGGTCTTCGTCGGAGGGACCTAGGAACCTTTGCAATATCACTAACTTGTACCTCAGTTTCCACCTGAGTTGACTGTGATTCAGAAGCACTAGTAGAGGCTGAACAACTGGTCATGATTTTATCATTGTATTTATTATTGTCTTCCACCCTCTTCAGTGTGAAAGATGTATATGACTCAAAGCCAGGAGGAACTGACGGAAACTCTTCGTTATCTTCTTGGACGCACAATCTCATAAGTTCAGTCGCCATCAGTGACCTCATGCAGATGTAATAGACAAAAAAGAGCCTGATTTGTGTTCCCTATATGACCAAGGAGTCAGCAAAGTCCAATAGAAAACAAAGTGATCCTCTGTACCCAGGTTCATTACCCTCACTGTGAGACAATGAGTAGTAAACAAAGGGACACTGTCATGTTTTTGGGTTCCCTAACTGCTACAGCACGGTGTTACAGATAGAGATCAACTCTTTAGAAGCTAATGCAATGTTCCATCTTCACAAGTAGCTGGAAATCATCAGTCTGCAGTTAGCAAGACAGGGATCAGATAATGTAATATCCAAACAATAGAAAACTCTAGCTTCACTCAAAATTCAGCACAAACATAATTTACATGTATGTCAAATTATCCAGAAACTAAGGGACACTTGATACTTTAATTAGCTGCCATTGCACGCCAAGGTCGTTAAAGATATATCAATTTCCAACCTGACCCACTTGTCATTCAAAAACAGTTAAAAGGGGCACTTCTACGAGGTAAACATGCCCTGTTAACAGTAAGCTTATCAGGAATATGCAAAAAGAAATGATCAATTAAAAATGCCTTAATCAGAATAGCAACTAGTCTGACATAAATTTCGATATAATTTTAATGAAATAACGCGGCTTGAGCCTTGTCACATTAAAAGTCAATCGATTTGGAACTTGCAAAAGAAAAGAGGGGGATTATGAATGAGCATTTTAGTTTTGATTTTTAACTACTGAAATTAGCGGCTGAATTATAGTTTCAGCATTCTGATTATGAGATCACACAATTCAAAATGACTCAGAAGTTTCTGCAGAATAAAAAACACACAGTAGAAGATCCTATTGAAAGGACCTTCAAAAGCCTTAAATATCATTATTTCTTTACAAAATAATAGATATGTAAATCAAAGCAAAAATTATTAGAAATTGATCACATCAATCAATTTAACATAACGGTGATCCAAGAAATCTTAGCTGATTTTAGCTTAATCAGATGACACTGTTATCCCCAAAAATAAATAAATAAACAAACAAATATAAAAATGAAATTCAGTTCAAGATTATTCAGAATTAACCTTACATGTTCTTGATCCAGATGTCTGAAATTCCAATTGATATTATGCAGCTTAAAGCTCCATTACCTACAGCAGGATTTTGAAGTGGCCAACAGGTCAATGAAGCTTAATTTGAGGACAGTACAATTAAAAGAAAGAACAAGAAACCCTAATTTCCGTGAAAGGTTTTTTTTAAGAAAACAAACAAAAAAAATTCGGGAATCTAATTTAGCAGATCTAACCCTAACCCTAAACCATATGGCAGGAAGAGAAGGCTGTGTAGCAAAAGCGCTTTCTCTACAGTTCAATGGGTTCCCACAAATTCCATATGTATGGGATGACAAACACGACCAAAAATAAAAATAAAAAAAACTATAGATCCTTCTGCAACACAAGCTACAAATTTAGCAAAGATTATTCGGCATGTATATAACCAAAAATAAAAAATATTTCCAACTCACAAGGAGGAATAGGTAAGGGTAAATATGGAAGGAAAATCCAGGTAAACGGAGAAGGAATAAGCTTAATACACAACAACATTATGCGGTCGTTTTGATTTTAAGGCAATATTTAAGAAACCATAAGATCTTGTCACATGAGCCCATAAAACGGATTTTGCCTAATTAAGTGAGAAAGGTTTTTTACTTTTTATTTATTTATTTATTTTGCCTGATTATACGAGTATGAAATATTTTCCACGGGGACTGAGAGGGGCAATTTGGGAATGAACGAAGATGAGATATAAGACTAGAAAAAAGAGTGCAAAGAAACGCGAGAAATTGACGTGAAAAGGTCGCTTAAGTGCCCCATCCAGGAATGCCGACTGCGTGTTGAGGATGACTATGGACAAAGCTTAAAGCTACTAACGTGCGGGGATTTTTTCTCAACAATACAGTGTGGCCAATCAAATATTATTTTATTTATTATTTTAATATTCAATTAAAAAATAAAAATTATATATCTCTTATCTATTTTATATAAATGTGGTAGAATTAATTATTTAATTAATATTTTTCTTCATTTGAATTATATTGCATTTTAATTATAATAAAATAATTTAAGATATATATAAAATAAATCTTAATTTTTATATAAACATATATTTATTTTTTATTGAAAATTAAAAATAAGAAATTACCCATTTGAAAAAATTATGATAGAAAAAGATATAAAATAATATAGTTTCAAAAAATGATGATTAGTGACAATTAAAATCTATCAAATTTTTTTATTTTTTATATTACAATTTTGAAGAGTATATTAATTATTTTAATAATACTTCCTAAAAATTTTAAAATTAAACAAAATGAAATATAAGTTAATTCATATAAAGCATCTGTTCTTTGGTGTCAATTAAATAATTTCAAATACTTTCTAACAAGTTTACAATAGAATTTACCTTTTAAGAAATTTTCAATGTTGCCATAAAAAATAATTTTTAAAATGAAAACAATTATTGAAGACATTAATTTACTATTTTATTGGTTTTGTATTAAAAAATATAAATTATATGAATATATATATAAACAAACATATATAATTAAATATTTATAATAAATTTGGTTCACAACAAAAATAATAAAGAAATATAATATAAGTTCATGACATACATAAATAAATAAATAATATATGTAATATAAGAATAATATAAGTTAGAAGTAATAAAACAATATAAATTCAATTAATTTAAAATTATGAAAGCATTGCACCTTAATTATTGTAAAATTTTAAAATTTTTTACTTTTCTAAAAATGAAATTGCCAAGTGTGAAGGTTAGCAACATCCACTTTTTTATTGAACAAAAAAATTTTGCCATTAATTAATCATACTTTGGATTGTTGTTGAGTTGTGATTTTCACTAAATCTTAAAAGTAAGTTGTGCTTAAAGCTATTGAAATGGTCTAAAACTCACAGATTGGTTTATTACCTCACAAGCTTTGAAGGAATCGAACTTTTATTTTTAAGACCCCATAAGTCGTGGGTCGCAACTAGCCCACCCCATAAAAGTTCATAATCTGCATAGGCTACCCCACATATGAATTAGATGGTTTACAAAATATCTTTTTTATATTTTTAAATTTTACATAGGCCAATATTATCAATTCATACAAAATTACATTTCTATTTTTTATTTATAATTATATGAAATTATGTTATGAATAATTTATAGATAATATATTTATTTTATAGGTATTTATGACTTATTTTTTATATATATAAAATTTTTAAGGTTATATATAAATTTAAAATACAGTATAACTAATTTATGAATGGATATGTAGTACTTTTGAATGATTTTAATTTTTCATTATTTAAAAGATAATTTTTAAAATTATAAATTGAAAAAAAGCCCACGAGATAGCATGATTTCACAAGAACTAAATTAAGGCCTCTATATTAGAGACTTATGAAAAAAATGGATAAGTCTAACCTAGCTTGCTCTAATTGATCTAGGTTATCTATTCCATAGCTTTAGATATGGTTTTCATGTTTCATGATGAAATGATTAAATGATTTGCTTCAAATGGGTTGATTTGTGCAAAAATTCCTCAAATAAATAGTGATTTTTATTGAAAATATACCAAAAAAATGATACTATAATTGATTATGCCCCAAAAATTATGTTCTAAATGGCCATAATTAATTATATCTGAAAACCTATTTTCTAAAAAGTTATAATCGACTTGCATTGAGAGCTCTACTTTTTTAACAAGCATGATGAATTGCATAATCAATTATATATTCGAAGCCTTGCCCCTTTAAACCCTTATAATTGATTATGTTCAAGTAAAGTTGTTCTCTAAAATTACATAATTAATATTTTATGCATTTCTAAATATTATTAATCACCATAATTTAAACTATGAAGCTTGTTCTATGATAAGTATACAAGCTAATATACATTAAACGATGTTGAATGGATAGTTTGGAGGCCATACAAAGAAGTTTTGTTGTTGTGATGAATAAGTATGCATTGTGAAATTAATTTGTAAAGGATGCATTTGATTTATGTTATTAACATGTGTTGTTTACCGACTTGTTGATGTATGGATATTTATGTTGTAGCTAACAAAGCATTTGTTATTATCTTGATCCTTATGTGATTAATAGGAGTGATGATGTTATGGCAATGGCATGCCACTTATGCCTGTATACACTAGATTTGCATACCTATTTGTGAAAGGATAAAGTTAGATTTGTAATAGGATAAGAATGATTAAGAGTCATAAAGAGATTTAAGATACATTTATTTAGTGTTTTTTTTAAATAGCTTCATTTTGTTTTTATTTTTAAAAAATAGAAGAACCTGTTTAAAAACCTATTTTTAAAATTTATTTTAAAAACTATAACAATAAATGTATAACTTAAAAACTAAAAAATAGAAACAACTTTTACATTTTTTTAAACTTGTTTTCTTATTTTAAATGTTAGTTCTATAATTAAATAAAATATTTTCTTATTTGCAATGCCTACCATTTTTTATTATTCATTTTCCTTCAATTCGAAAATAATTTTTGAAAATAAAAAAATATTTTTTAAAAATATTTTTTTAGAATAATTTATAAAAATACAAAAATAAAAACATAATTAAACACACTGTTATATTTTTTTCTTCCTATGAAATGATATTATTATGCTATAATTGAAATGAAAATTGTAAAAAATACAAGTATTTGACTTATGATAAGACCTTTTAAGAACGAGGATGATGTTGAAAAATAAGCGATGCACTTTTGTCTATGTCTCAATATAGAATGTGACCATGCGCTTTTTTTTGGTAGACAAGATACCCTATAGGAACTCCATCTTCTTCTTGTTAATAAAAGTATAAGAGCACAATTATTCTTTCAAGTGAAACTTAAAACGTTTATTGTAAAAATATATGCACATATGATTATGAGTTAGATGTCATGGTATATTTAAGTTTTAAATTATTTTCCAATACTCATTGTTTGTTCATTGAGTTTTAAAGAAACTCGTTCTTTTTCTTTTTATCTTCTTTTCTTTAGAGGACTTTCTCCTTAGGTGTTCAACTGTTGTCTGATAAGATGAAGGTGGACCTATTCAAGGATTTTGGCATTTAAGTAAACCTTGGTACAATTGATCTAGATATTTATGAGTATTAGTCATTACATACATACTTAAACATATTTTTCCTTTCACCTAGGCATTATTATGCATCTAGCATTGCATTGATACATGTATACATAAAGCTGGTAGGTGATTGCCTTTAATAATTTCTTACATTAATCACATGTCTTAAGGTGGGTCATGACAATGGATTTACTTGCTAATTCACTTATTCACAAGTCCAATTAGTTGGTCTAATCTAAATTTTAAAATTTTTATTTAAAGAAAGAGAAACTACAAGCACTATCTCATGTCATTTTTTATATGAGGAATGAAGTTATGAATCACATATATGCCTTATAAAAATTATGTTATGACTTATGTGACAATTGTCTAGGATGCCATTATGTTCGCAAACAATGGCATAAAGTTTTATAGTTACATGAAATATAAGAAGTATTGCACTACAGTATAACTTTATTGTATGATTTTTTTGTTAAACTTGTATAAGATTCTAAGTCATATATGTACATTATAAAAATTATGGTATAATTATCATTATATTCACAAATTAAGGGTGTAAAATGAGCTTGATACTCGTGAGCTTTATGGGTAAACTATAAGTATAAGGCAAGGTAACAAGCAAAATTTAAGCCCATTTAAATGGCAATTTTAAACTATCTACTCGCACAAGTGAGAGCCTACGCAAACAAAAATCGTGTAGTCAAGGGCTCTAAATTTTTTTTTAAACCTACCTAACTTATATCCATTTTTACAATCTAGTAGCCTAATCTAACCTATTTTTCATTGCACCCAACCCATGCTAATAAATAAAAACAAGGAACAATTCATTGTCTAATCCATGAATCCATTTTTAATTTCATAATTTGTAAAATTAAATAAAAAATTAAAACATAAATTATAAAATAATTAAACAAATTAACAAAAAGAAAGATTAAAATTAAGGGAATTTGATTGAAATCCTTATCTTAAAGTACTTTCGTCCATGTCCTCACGCTCACTATCTTTTAGTCTAACTCTTAGCACAATAGCTTAGCTCTTCTCCTCTATAACTCTAGTAGTTTGTCATTACAACTTAGCCAATCCACCCTTCTCTACCTTTGTTAACGTTGGATACTCAACGAAACTTCTATCTCCAGTTCCAAGTTCTAAACCTAAGTTGTAGAAGACGATGGTGAATAGCAAACAGCTATTAAACATTAACCCAGCATGTAACAGCAAGCATCCATTAAATGTTTATTCACTTAATATAGCAAAGTAATCATAACCACTTAGTCCTGACTTGAATAAACGTCGACAAGTCCCAAATGCATCATTGCAGCTAAAATACCGACTCCAAGTCTTTAAGCCCTAAACAACGTTGAATGTTGACTCACCTAATAGAATGCCATTATATTTAAGTAACAATAAACCTAACATGAATATGTTACCTTTGATCAAGTTTGCCTCTTAACCTCGTATAGTTCCTGATTCCTCAAGTCATGTATATACTCTTTGCACCTATAATGTTTTGTTTGTTATCCAAATTTGAGTGTTTCTATCTAACTGTTTCAGTGCTATATGTCAAAATTAGAACTTACATTTAGTTGATGTTTGTTTGCTTATCCATATTAAGTTGATTTCATTTATTATTGATTTAATTAGTAATGTGGTAAGTCGTATTAGTTAAGTTAAATAAGCTATGTATCAAATAAATAAATTATGCATTTGTAAATTGTTAGATAGGTATAAATATGAAAGATTTGAAAAAGATAAATCAAGAATAGAATTTAAGTGAAACTTAAAGGAATAATCTTAGCTCTTAATTAAAATCTCAAAATAGCACTTAACAATCTAAGGTTGAAAAAGAATTTGAACCTCCAACAGATAATATTGACACTAAAGGGAAAAGAAAAGGAACAACAACTTCAAGTATGTGAATTTTTTTTTCACTTTGAGGGTATAATTAATAGAAAACCAAATGTTAAATGTAAAAGGTGCCAGGTGATTTTATTTAGGGGTGGTAGAAGTAGTGGCACTTCATTTTTTTCCTGCCATATAGAGAAATATGAGGGAATCAAAATGATGAATAATAACAAAATCCTTCATATGATTCTTGATCATTTAAGAAAGTTAAGAAGTAACAAAGTTAATCCCAAAGTTTTAAGAGAAAAAATAGCATTGGCCATCATAAAATAGGACTTCCCTTTCAAATTTGTTAAAATCGAAAGGTCAGACATGTATTTAAATATTTGAATGCAAATGTTAGATTTATTTCAAGAATTACTACAGGTTGTAATGCAGAAAAAATTGATAATGAACATAAGAAGAAATTTTGACTGGAATTCCTTGTAGAATATATGTCACTTGTGATTTATGAATTGCTTGCTTTAACAAGGGATATATTTGCCTAACTGTGCACTTTGCTGATAATGTCTAGCACTTAAAAAGTATAATTCTTACTTTTTATGATATGTATCCTCCATATTCAGGTATGGAGTTAGCAAAATGAACTTGAAAACTCAAATGCTTTTGGAAAGAAGCTTGCTTTATGACGGTGAGTTTTTTCATGTTCATTATTTTGCTCATATCTTATATCCATTGTTCAAGAGAGGTTGAAAGTAGTCTTAAGTGCTTTTCATAAAATTAGAAAAAATATTAGTTATATCAAAAGGTCTAAAGGTAGAATGAAGAACTTTGAAAAGTGTGTAAGAAATATTTCAATTGATAGTAATGTACATTTGAGGTTAGATGTACCTACTAAATAGAACTCTACATTTTTTATGCTTACAGGTGCTTTGAAATATAAGCATGCATTCAATAAGCTTACATGTATTGATAACAATTATAAGTAGTTTTCAATAGATGAAGAGTGGAAAAGAGGGGAGATAATTTATGCATTCTTGAAATCATTTTATGACTAACCAACTTGGTTGTAGGATTTAACTATCCTGCATTTAATTTGTATTTTGGCCAAGTCTAGAAGATTGAGAAATTCCTTATAAATGATATGAATAATGAGGATGAGATTATAAAAGCTATAGCTTGTAATGTAAAGAAAAAAATTAATAAATATTAAAGTCAATATAATATTCTATTTGCAATAATGGCCGTTCCTGAATTGAAGTTGACAATATTGGAATTTAGTTATCAAAATATTGATCTCTCCTCTTATCATAAAAAGATTGATATAGTGAAGAGTAAATCATTTAAACTCTATGAGAAGTATGCAAAGGATTCTTGTATTCCTAACTTATCAAATATTGGTTAAATAACTCATGCCTATGATTCTTTAACCTCTTATACAAGCATTTTAGATGTGATTGATGTAAGCTTAAAACTTCATCTTGTGTGATTTATTTATTTTATTTTTGTAATTTGAATTATCATAACTTTATTTTTCTTGTAGATGTGGATTGATTACAAGAATAAAGTTGTTGACCTAACTTCTGATTCCAAGTCTTAATTGAAAATGTACTTGGAAACATTATTACTTAATGTTGAATTGTATAAAAATCTAAATGTTTGGACACAGTGAAAGGAGAATTTCAAGAATTTTCCTAGCTTGTCACTCATGGCTTGTGAGTGTTCCTACCATAACTATGGTTTCAAAGTTAGCATTTAATGTTGGAAGGCATGTGTTGAACAAGTGGAGTAATCACGTTCTTCCAAAAAAAGATTCAAGCTCTTATATGCACTCATAATTAATTTGATGGTCTTGATGTTATTGGTAATATTTTCACTTTAAAACATTATTATTTTCCAAATTTTATATAATTTAGTAAAAGATTATGATCATAATTTCATAATTTATGGATGTTGAAGATGAAATAGTTTTGGAGGAAGATTCCAATAATTCAAGTGTAACTACAAATGTTATTGGATAAGGTATAATTTTATTTATTATTATTTACATTTCAATTTAAATATTTGAAAGTTTTATTTCTTAATTTGCCTTATTTCCATAATTCAAATATCCTTATGATTTTGCTTTTTTTCATTTTATTTCTTTATTACTTACTACTTAATGACTTAATGCTATTAAGTATTAATCCTTTTATGGTATGTGGCTCATAATTGAAGTCTAAATCCAAGATGTTAAATGTTGCCAATTATTTTCAGTTATGGCTTTTCCTTCTTTAATTATGGCTTTTTACTATTCTGCTCCTTCATTTCTTAAATGTTACCAAGTTTATTGCATGAAGATGATAGATTGTTTACCTTTTTTGAATTTGAAGAGGATAGATGCTAGACAATGTTATTCCTTACTAGAATTTCATGTTTTTTAATGATTTTATTTCATTGTTTGTAATCAAATTATGGATAGATATTGCTATTACTTGTTAGATTTTGGAATATGTTAGTAAAGTATTTGTGATTTAACTTGTTAATATTTTAAGCAACAAGTGTTCTGTCATTATGTAGAAAATTTTGATAATTAACATTTTATTAGAAAAAAAATTTAATTGCAAGTTACTCATGAGTCCACTCACCCTGCACGCAGATGCTTGTGAGCTTGTATTACTTGGTCTGTTTAGCCCACTCCACATTACATCCTTATTGCAAATAATGATATAAGTTTTGCACATGTATGAATATGAGAAGTATTATGTTATAGTAGAATTTTCTTGCATAATTTTATTATAGACTTATGAGTTATGTATATACCTAGCAAGAAATATATTTAACTTGCATGATAATTGTCTAGAATATTATTATATTCACAAGTAGTGAAATAAATTTAACAATTTCATAAAATATGAGAAGTATTACATAAAAGTATAATTTCTTTGAATGATTTTATGGCATATTTGCATGAAAGTAACATTAATAATAAAAAATATACATGATGGCTATAACAAGTGTTTAAGTTATGATGTAAGTTTTGCAATTGCATGAAATATGAAAAGTATTATGTTATAATATGATTTTATTGCTCAATTTTATAATAGATATGTATGAATTATGACCTTTTGTAGCTTTTTATGAAATTATGCCTACACAATTTATATAAGAAATTACAAATATTTTGAAAAAAAATTGCATGATTTTATACATATTAAACATATATAAAATGGAATATGAAATGTAACCCTTTTAATAAATGTTGCAAGATTTCTATAACAATAGCAAATTACACAATTTATATAAAGAGTTGAAAGTGTGTTAAAAAGAATTGTATGATTCTATATTAAATTTGCAATATTAAATAATTAAATGATTTTATTATAAATAAGTTAATCATAACTTTACAAAAAATTAACTAACAAAAGAAAAAAAAGTGAGAAAAAAGGAGGAAGAATGATGTTATTTTATAAAAAGTTTAGTATTTGTCTCTTTTCTCAAATGCATTATTTTACACATATAATGAATAAACTAGCTGATAATCAATAAGATAACTAGTAACTAATAAGTTAGTTGATAGCTAATTGTGCAAAAAGTATTTTACAAATTTAACTATTAAACTAATTGAATTATAAAATGATATAAAAGGATATATTAATAAAAATAAATATATAAATTAAAATAGTTCATATTTATTTAAAAATTAAATTATATTAATATAATTAAAATATTTAAAATAAAAATATAATATTTAATATTTAATTTATTATATTTTATAAACTTATATGTTTATTTATATAGCTTTTATTTTGTTATTTATAATTACTTAAAATATAATTAATTAAATTTTATGATATTATATATTTACTTACATACATATTTTTATTTTTTTATAGTTTAAATCAAGATATAATATACATTGAAATTAAATTAATTATATTTTATACCATTACATTATAAAGGGTATAAAATGTAAATTAATCAAAAGAATAAGGATAGATTTAAAAAAAATTTAAAAGGTAATAACTCATTAAATTAAAGTTTATTTTTTAATAAAATAGTGCATAAAACACCTTTGAAAGCTAACTTGTAATTTATTAACTTGCTCAATAAATTATAAGTTAACTTATTTATTGCATAAAATAGAGCCAAACAAATCAGTTCATTCTGTAAAAAAAAAATTGTAGATATATCTTAGAATTATTTTTTGTTGTGATTAAACTTAAATTTCACATAAAACATTTTTTAGGATGACAATTTAACCTATATACAATGAATATCCTTAATTTTTATCAATTTGGGTATAGATATAGAGTCTTAAAAATAAATATCGATATGAGTAAGAAAGTTTTTATGAAAATTTATTGAGTGTAAGTACGGAAACTATACTATTCAATTCTCTTTATGCCTATATTATATAATAATATATAATTAAATAATATATAATAATATATATTTATATATAAATTGAATTATACAGTAGAAATAAAAATTAAAATTACATATATGATCAATTAATTTAAATATAAAAGCTTTTAAAAATAAACTTTAACAATATAATTCATGTTATTTTTTATCGTATTAATATTGTTAACATTCTCAAGCAACTATTATTTCATTAAAAAATAACAAATTATAATTAAATAAAAAATATAGGAATAATTGGATTTTTTAGTTCTTATTAAAAAATTATAATAGGATATATATAAGTATACATCATTTAAATTAAATAAAATTGCAGGAATGAGAATGGGTGTGAAAATTCAAATATTTGACAAGAATGAGAATAAATATTAAAAATACTATTTGTTAGTGTATGGAGACAAGAAAAGTCAGAATATTTTATAATGGAGACAAGTAAGACCCCTTTTGTTTTGATAGAAAACATCTTTCATAAAAATATAAGTGTGTTTAAAATCTATTTTTAAAAATTATTTCCTATTTTTAACAACAAAACACTAAAAAATTTGTTTGGTAATACGTGTACTCAGATTTTCTTGTTAAAAACTATTCTTGAAATTCTTATTTTAAAAACAATAAAACAAGAACAAGTTTTTTAAGCTTTTTGAATTTGTTCTTTTATTCTTGATAGAAGTTTTGTAACTTAATGAAACCTTTTTACTTATTTGTTTTACCAAATATCATTTATTTTTTATTTTCTTTAAATTCAAAAATAATTTTAAAAAATAATTTTTAAGAACAACTTTTAAAGTTAATTTTTAAAAATAAAAACATATCTAAATAATCCTATAATGTATACTGTCAAGATGATGAAAATCAATTGATATATTTAACATTAAATATAATAAATTTAGTAAAAAATAACTTCTTTTTTACCCCAAAGATTAAATTACTTTCTTTTATTATCATAATTCTAAGAATCATTTTTTTTTAATGATACTTTACATAAAAATAAAATCAAATTTTCCTAAAAAAATTATCTTTCAAAGAACAAAGAAATGGAACATTGCCATTCCTATTCATGTTAAAAAAAAAACTCGTTTATCAAGTGAAAATTTAAGACGGGCACCGGCAAACAAACAGGAATACGACCCAGAACACTCGAACGAAATTATTTCTTGCAAGTGACATATAGTTCTGACATCAAATATTTGTTTAAGTGAAAAATCTCTGAAGTGCAGTGAGATCAACACAGAGAAAGTAGCAAATGAAACATCAGACATATGCTAGAGTATACAATTTTCTCCTATATTCATCGGATTAGCTAAGGAATTTATTATATTAACAAAATTACGGATGAAAGATGGTTATCAAAGTAGGCAGCAAGCTAAATTAAAAATAAAATTATTCAGATAATTGAGATTTGATACGACGAGAACGAACATACTTGAGATCCTGTACAATAAATCTTAGGTCACCATACACATTTAAATTAAGAATGATAATATCTATACAGACAATGTCATTGGCAGAAAAAGATGTGACCTGATTTGCTACTCAATGATACTAGGAACTTCAGATGGTTCGTATGGTATTTTTAAATCCCTTGACCCGATATCCGTCACATAGTTTTACCTTTAACAAAACCAGGGTGATATGGCTAGTGAGATTGTTCCTGTAGAGACGATGCTCCCGTAGCTCAAAAAACTTGGTAATCCTAGAGACATGCTCAAAATTTGCTCCTCCAGGTTGTTTCAACAAGTGACATTCAAACTTTCCTATATAGCTTTGTACAATGCATACATGAATTTTCATCACATTGTTCGCAGAAAGCCTCCAACTTCAATTAGAAAGTTATTTAGATTTTTCCTAAATCTTTGGTAATTTATTCGATCAAGGGAAGTAGAAAGCTGATTTCCACTTGTTAGTGTATGCAGTGCGTTTGTCAGCCTTGATCTGAGTGTTGGATTTGTCTGTCTCTCTATCAATTCATTGCCCAATCTCTGTAAAGAAAATTACCCAATCTCTGTAAACAAGAGTTATTCATGCAATATCTGGCATGCATAAGAGTAGTGCAAGTGAAAAAGCCCCAAAACCAAGTCCGGAAAATCCCAAAACAAACAGATCAGGAAGCATAAGCTCAGTCATAATGGATATTCCATTCCAGAAAAGCCTAAAGCAAAACAGATAAGCTAACGTGAATCACATTATTCACCCAAAACCAGGGGCACGTTGATCAATATATTCAAGGAATAATATGTGGACATCATCAAAGAAAATTAGAACAAAGCAGGAAAACAAAATTTTATCCTGATATGGAAATTGATGGAAATTTTCATCGAAAAGAAAAGGAAAAAGTTTTCTCAAATCCATAGTTTTATACTAATTTAAGCATGTTATCTAATGATGATTCAAGTATACCCAAACTTCAAGAAAAAAAAATTGCACTGAAAACCATCCTCAAAGAACAAGTTTGGGAAACATACCTGATAAAGAGCTTGCTCACAAAGGATCAATGGAAGGAAAGCATCTGCTGCAACACTGATGAGATCAGAACTGAAAGAACAGACCAAAACTTCAAAATGAGGTTTTATGCATTACTATCAGAATAAGGTGCTTGTGTAAACGAGTGCATTGAATGAAACAACAGAAGCAAAAATGAAAATTATAAAAGAAACTGAATTATACTTCCACCTGTAATCCTCAAAAAGAAGCAACTGCATCAATGAACGAAGGAATCGACTCAAGAGACCTTCCTGAAAATTCCCACTGGAATCATTAAGCCCTGCAGCATGTGCACCCAAGCCTATTTTACCAGTAGCTGTCTCTTTGTAGTGGTATGAAGCAAGGGCTTGTAGAGCTCTCAGACACTTACTAACCACTTCTGCATCCTAAAAAATTGACATGGATATAGTTAGAGACCCAAATTCTAAGTATAATCAAAAGTTATAATGCTGAAAGTCATTTCAGATAGCCAAGACATACAACAACAACAACAATAAAACCTTATCCTATTAAGTGAGGTCAGCTACATGAATCGCACGACACCTATTGGACTCTATTAAAAATTAGATTTTCATTGATATTATTCATCAAAAGATCCCTTTTTATAATTTCCTCCAATATCCTTTTTGACCTCCCTCTATATTTTTTCACAAGACTAAAGACCATGTGATCAACTCCTTCTTACTAGTGCCTCCAATAGCCTTCTTTGCACATGATCAAACTACCTTAACCGATTTTCTATCATCTTCTCTTCAATAAGTGCCACGCCAATATGCCCTCGTATGCATTTATTTCGTATCTTGTCCTTTCTTGTATGACCACACATTCATCTTAACATTCTCATTTCTGCTACCCCATTTTTTGCTCTTATTGTCTCTTTAGAGCCTAACATTTACTATCATAAAGCATAACTGGTCGTATATCGGTCTGATAAAACTTCTCTTTAAGCTTAATAGGTACTTACGGTTACAAATAACTCTAGATGTCCTTTCTCCATTTTAACCATCCAGCCTTATATCCTGTGTGTGACATCTCCATCAATTTCCCCATCGCTTTGCAAAATAGATCCCAAATACTTAAATTTAAATATTTGCGGTATGATATACTCTCCAATTCTTATCTCCAAATCATTTCTATCTTACTTTTTGTCAGTGTTATAGCCAAGACATAACACTAACAAAAAAATTATAGGGAACAGAGACAGAAGTTTAAATCAGTAAAAGAAAATCTCAAAGCATATACCTTACTCCTAAATCTTTGTAGATTCTTTTGGGTACATGTAATAGTATTGGGTATCAGAGAAGAGAACCAACATTCATTTATATATTTACGGTATGATATACTCTTCAATTCTTATCTCCAAATCATTTCTATCTCGCTTTTTGTCAGTGTTATAACCAAGACATAACACTGACAAAAAAATTATAGGGAACAGAGACAGAGGTTTAAATCAGTAAAAGAAAATCTCAAAGCATATAACTTACTCCTAAATCTTTGTAGATTCTTTTGGGTACATGTGATAGTATTGGGTATCAGAGAAGAGAACCAACATTCAAAATTATTCTGATAGAACTCATGCACAAATATATTACCTGATGGTGGAGACCAAAATCAAGGGTCCCAAGTATATGAGCAAAGGCTTCACTGTTTAGCTGTGCAAATGTTTCAGGATAAACCTCCAACATATGGGACAGCAGAGAAAAATACTGAAAATAAAATCAGATAGTATATCAGCATAGCAACAAACACTCAACTTCTTATACACAACACAAAAATGTCTTACATCATGACAAAGCTTGGGATATTTCAGCAGATCCATAGAAATCAATGGCGTGACAATGTGAAGACCAAAGTAAACCACCTGCAACATTATGAATCAGAGACAGTCTGTCTCGCATGACAAGACTATGTTATAGGATACTACCTGAGATATGTTTGTGCCTTGGGACTCAAACGAATCTGATGAGAAATCAATCTGCCACATTTTGATACTTTTTAGTGCTATTCCAATTCAAAAACTAGTATGAGAGGATGACTTATTTCCAATTGCTAATATAAATAATTTTTACCATATCTTTAGAGCAAAGACATGAAAGGAGTTGAAGAAGAGCACGCAAATCTTTATACTTCTCTGTTTTTGCCTCATTAAGTAGGCTGCTTGAAAGACTAAGTGATATCTGAAACGGGAGCAAAGAGGAGACTTACAAGTAAATAAGTTAAGGAATGATAAAGCAACAACAAATCAGAAATGACTGAGGAATTGCTATGTTGATACTAAGAGCTTATTGACTTCATATGATACAACTATTAACATTAACGATGTTTGCTTCTGAGATCGGGGAAAAAGATAGAGCAAAAGGGCCCAATTTTATCTTAAAAATGAAAAAATGATGCAGTACGCCTCTAACTAAATGTTAAATTCATTGGCTTTTGATACTCCAGGCAACAGAATTCTACAAGATAATGAATTCAGTAAACATTCAATGGTGAGATGTGACATCAATCATTTCGTCAGCACATTGACCTCAAAACAATGGTGAGAATAATTAGAGGGACAAGGAATTGGAGAACTCCCTTGAATTAGAGCTTGTTGATTTTTCCTGCGTGTTTCTTTCAGAGAATTTCTATCCCTCCTTCATGTGATTAGTAATAGCAATTTTGGGCAATAGAAGGACAAACTGATATAAGCTTAATTAAATAATGGAATGGAATTTGAGAAAATACCTTAAAGTACCAACCCCCCACCAAAAGAAAAACACGGAATATTCTTTAAAAAAAAAAAATCACACCAATTATATAAATATATCTATTATCTTTTGTTAATTCAAATTTTCCAAAAACCTTATGGGACCAAATTTTTTACAAATGAACGCACACCCTGGAAAGTTTAGCAAAAGGAGGCCACAAAAGAAGCTTTCCAGCATTGTGAACTACCAAGTGAAAGTACAAGACAATGTGCAAATTTCAATCCAATATAAATTTAACATAACACCTAACATCAACCATTCAAAATTTACCTTTTAGACTCTATCATCAGACAAGTGCATAAATACACAAGAAACAACATAATTGCAGGAAAAATCTACCTTGCCAATATTATGAGATGAATAGAGCTGAAGCAAACGCATGCAGAAATCAACAACAGCAGCAGTCTCTTGGGCCTCTAAGTAAGTAATTTGTCCATCAACCCAACTAACTACAAATTTTAGCAGCAGGTAAACAACTGCAGACTAAAAAACAATTACATATCAGTAACAACGTAAGAAACTTGAGTTCAAGAGCTTTTTCCAAAATGAATGATTTTAAGATGTCAGACTTATTAACTAGATATTCTTGCATGGAAAATATAAACTTTAATAGAAGAAGATATAGACAGGATAGAAAATGTGGATGTTATTACCTAGCTCTGAAGAATTTAAAACAAGTTAATATACCAACGAACAAGAATGATACCTCATGTTTATAAACTTCAAGAAAAACAAGCATGGGACTCATTACAGAGAATCCTAACTCATAGATTGCTTTCTGTGTTCGAGGTTCAGAAGCACTTGCAGCTCCTCGCAACCGTTCTAACAAGCAGCTGACCTACAGGATACCTATTATGTTAAAATCCAATATTCATACAAACATGAGAATGAAACAACTACTTTTGCCCTCACCAATAGGATGATATCTGGTTGTTGAGCAATACTTCTAAAATCACTCTTGCTGGATAGTTCCATGATATATGTTGCTATATGACCCATGAGGTTCCTTACATACCTTTAAATAATGATAGGTGGATATTACTAAACAGCATCATAGAAGTTCAGAAATGAAGGTAGAAAGAATAGGGGGGGAGGGGGACGAAGTTTAGGTAACACACTGGTTTGATGCCTCCAGATTTGTCATGCCAGAAGCTGAACGGACAAGTGTTTGTGCTAGTGATCGCTGAAGCAAAAAACCAAACACATTTAAGACAATTTGTAGCAAGAAAGTAGCCAAATGGTTGAAGTTTATAAAGCTCTTGCCTGATAAATAGTGTCCAACAACAACAAAGTCTTCTCAACAGAAAATGCAGTTGCAAGTTCATGCCATGAATTCTGCACAGAATATCAAAAGTTCAAAACAAACTTACTTAGGGAAACTTTTACTAGTTGTTTTGGGAATGTAAATTGAACAAATCATTGAGCTACTCTGGGCATTACAGTTATACCTATGTAGCATATAAAAGTCGACAAACTGGATTGGAACATGCTGACATGACAGGAACTACGACATGACACCATTCTTTTAGGATCAAATAAACAATCTCATCAATTTACCAAAAAATAATAATAATAAATAACCAATCTCATCATACGTTATTTCATGTTAGTCTTTGAGCAAATGAGCAAGCATGTTAGTGCAGTCAACTAAAGCAGAGACTTTGATGTGTTGAGTCAAGCTGAAGGGTACATTCAAGTATAGACTCACCAGAGTGACAAGATGAATGCATATATGCTTTTGCAGAACCAGCGAATGAAGCAACTGGCAACAAGTTAAGCCCTGGGGAAGAAATGTAACCATTACACCAAGAATAACCGTAAAGCATAGCAGCTCAAAATTAATCCTACTATTTTTCACAGGCCAATCCTTCCACCTATATAAATTTTAGAGAAGTTGATATAGATATTCAATTATAGAATAAACTGTCAGAAAAAAGATGGAAAACAAATCAATTAGCAGAAGTTTCCTGAGTGCCAGAAATACAAATTTTTATTACTACGGGTAGAGCTATAAGCAGAGAGGTGATAAAAGGGGCTTCAAACTCAAACCTGCAGATCCTTTTCCCCTGGGTATGATGTCAGTGTGATCAAGGATACACGAACAATAATGTCAAGGACAAGCTTTCCCTGATTATGCTCTCCAAAGAAACTAAGCAAAGCCTTTTTTGAACTATGCCCATGATCATGACCTAAATTTATGATGTCTCCAATCCCATCAGAAGACATTAAATATGTTCGAGACCACCTTGCAAGGAACCATATAATTGACTGCATAAATGTAATTTAACAAGCACTTGGTCAGAAAACAAATAAAATGCAGTATGCCACTGAAACAGTCAGAACTATTGCAACAGGACTCATTTTGTTTCCTTGTCCAAAATCCACTAGTTTGGAACAAACAACATAAGATATGGCTTCAATTATCATAAGCAAGATAGAAACGAATATAAAGCAATACCTCCATAAGCCTAGGACTGAAAATTGATGCTCTCATTTCGGGATTTAGGCATTGCTCAGCAAATTTGATGATTGAGCTGCATTAAATTAATAAGAAAATTGATTTGAAGGTTGCACAATTATAAATTGAAAGCAATTAAAAGCAACCACTGACATGAAAAGTATCCCAATATGATCTAGATTTCACCTTTATAAATTGAAAGGAATTATACAAAGCCCAAGACTAATGTGAGGATATTAATTAATGGCACATGGAGTGGTCCCGGGATCAGTAACATTCCACTAGACTTGAACAAGGCATATTGATTATTGGATAATTTTGCCATCAGGGAAAAAAATTCATAGGCGCAAAGAAACTAGGAAATAATCAGGATTCTCAGGAACTAGGATGTACAAGTAACAAAATCACAAATTCCGTGAGCAGTATTAACAAATTTTTTTATGAAACCTCATAAACAACTGCAAATTAATAAAGGGCTTTGTCAAACATATATTTACTAAAGAATTACAAGCCTTGGCAACTGCTCAAACATAAGCAAGCTCTAAATTGCTAATCAGATAAAAGAGACGGAGAAATTTACCTGGAAAGTAAAATGACCGGATGTTTATCTGTTTCCAAGGCGTCAACAAATTGGGTTTGTATGGAATTAGGAACCTGAATCACTCACGACAAAACCTCTGATTAACATTTGCTGCAGATAATGAGTATCCACAGGCATGACACTCAACAGTTAGTGAAAACCTGGGACTCAAAAGCAGAAACAATATTCTACCCATCAAGATAAAGATAAAATGTAAATGAAAATCGAACTTATGGAATGAAATTAGTTAGGGATGTAACTAGATCTAGCAACTATGACTCAAATCCATTTACCTATCTATTTCCATTTTGTTTTGACCCATCCATATCCATTTATATTAGTGTTTGGGTAAATATGGGTTGAGTCATTATTGACCCTGTCAAATAAGAGTCATATTGAATTAATCCTCAAATAACTATTTATCCATTCATATTTACAAGAGACAAGCTCATGCATTGCACAAATTATATTACAAAATAAATATATACTGCATTAAAATATCTTCATAATTTAAATATTTTTAAATTATTTATTTTAAATAAAGTATCATGATATTCATATCCTTTTATATATAATGCATTGATTCTCATTTAACGAAGTATAATAAAGTAAAAGAAAGTCAGGCCACTTATAGTAATCTTATTTTCGCTCCATTAGCACAAGTAACTAATATACTAACTGATAAGCTAATTGAAAGTATTAGATGTATTTGATAAAACTAGTTGAAAAATATAAAATGATACAAAAAGAATATATATATATGCATATCTATATGAATTAAATTAATTTATATTTATTTTAAAATTAAATTATATTAATGCAATTAAAGTATTCAAAATAAGAATATAATTACCTAAAATTTACTTCATTATATTTATGGCATTATATATTTATTTATTATTCATCATAATAATATAATAATCTAAAATTTAATTAATTATACTGTATGATATCATATATTTATTTATTTATATTGAATTAATGAGGATATGTTAAATATCTATTTACATAACTAGGATATAGGTTATCATCCAATTAAAAAAAGATGGATAAATTTGGAAACATATTGAAAAGTTATTACTTTAAACTATAAGCTATCTTATGAAACTTATGAAATAAGAACTTATTTTTTCAAATAAGTTAGTACACCAAACACTTCTAGATACTACCTTATAATTTATTAATTAAGTCAAAAAATTATAAGTTAACTTATTTCTTGCACCAACAAATTCCCAAAAGAACTTCATAGAAAAACCACTCTCAAATATCGTCTTTGGAAATCCATACAATTTACTAATCAAAATGTTTTTTATTTTATTGTAATGTCAATTTTAGATTATTAAATGAGTTTTATTTAATGTATGTTAATATTAAAATATTTGGTCAATTGCATTTGATATTAAAACAATTTTAGGAAATAGAATATTAAGAAAATAGCTATTTATGCCACCAAGGACAAAGAAAAATTAGAATTTTAAAAGGAGAGTGATGATAATATAATTTAAATTTTCTAATTTCATAAATTTGTTTTGAAATGGGGATGACAAATAAAAGATAGTAGTGAAAAAAATAGCATCAACAAAAATAATAAGATATAAAACAATACTGATTTGATGGATAAATGAACAAGTCAAGTTAATCATATATCCAAGGACATGGGTCATATTGGGTCAAAAGTGAATAAGTGGATCAACAATGGCTCATCCACTTATCACCCAATCCGATTTCGTTCTAACCCATCTATACCTCCAGATACAATTAAAAAAATTGCAATGTACACCCAACAGTTAAAGCTTTCCAATGGATTTATCCCTTGAAATGACATTAGATCCTCCTTTACCAAGTTGACAATATTGCAATATTGCTGATTCTTACTACCCTATTTCCTCCATGACTAAATAAACTTTAATACTAGGAAGTAGTGGGCCTATATTTATCATGCTTCAAGCCAAGGAGTTGTCACTTAACAAGACAGGTTAGTGATAGTGATAACAATAAAAACCATTCCTAGGCTATAGTTTACAGCTTAAGGTTTTAGGTTGAATCGGTTCTTGAAATGAATGAGTTTCTCAATGTACAATACAAAGCAATTAATCAGTAGAGAAGTAAGCGAATAAGGCATATACATACCAAACACCAAACAAGAAATAGATATCTCCAATAATCAGGCAAAAATCATTCTTCATTTATTAGAGTATGCGTTATTGGATTTCATTTTTAGGCTCATCATATGGTTATGGTGGGAAAATATATAGGGCTAGAAGACACTTCCAAGTGCAAAGTAGCAAATAGGGAGAAAATACAATCAACATACCAAAGGTACTTCCCCCTCGCCTTCATCTGCAATTACATGGCCAATAATCAGTAGCAATGAATAAAGTTCTTCCAAAATCTCTGTCAGGTCAATAACTCCCCTGCCCTACATATAAAGTAAATAACTTCAGCTATGTAAACAACTTGTGACATTTCAGAAAATACTACAGAATATAAATGGATTGAACAAAAAGAGAAAATTATAGTCAAATGCAAGATCACCACCTGTACAGTTTAAATATAGTCCACTTTTTAAATGATACATATCAAGCAGCCATGTTTTGATATTGGTAAGCTAACAGGTAGACTTAATAGCTGTTCAGAAGTAATAATTTTTATGTACATTAACACTGCTCCTTTACCATAAGAGGACCACTTTGCAAGTTGGGCACCCTGCTAAAATTCTTTTCTTGTCTGGTATTTACCAAAGATATATTTTGAAAATATTAGAGAACTTCTAGCTCAAGTGGCAAATGATTTTCTTTGAAGACTTTGTCTTCCTTCATATTCTAGGTTTGATCTCAAGACCTTGCATGTTTGTACCTAATAGTTTAATCATTCTGACTATCATCCAAAAAAACGAAAGATATATTTTGAAAGAAAAATTTGAAGTCAAGAAATAGGGTCATCATTAATTTCTTGCTTATTCACTGTCTGCATGCACCAGCCCAAGACCTCGTTTTTATTGTACTTGGGAAGGAATGCAGCAGGCTGTTACGAAAGGCATTAAGAAATAGCTACTTTTAGGGACTGAATAGGAGTATTTTTTTACAAGAGGAAAAAAAGTAGGGGAAGGTCAAAATAAAGCTCTGGAAGAAAGTTCCAGTTTTCTTGCTATGGACACTGACTAAAAAAAGGTGTTTAAAAAAAAATACTTTGGGCGGTTGAGAACCCCTAACGCTTGAGATTAGGCAGTATTTTTTTGGATGGAACTTTCCTATTCTATTAACATTCTGGGAGTGACATGTCACTTCATATATTTCCTGGTTAATGCAATATATTACTTCTTAATACCCCATCCTTAATAAAGGTTATAGGTTATAGTTATTAGCTACATATCAAATATGAATGTATACATTCATCCATCCACTCATGCACACATATATAAATAAATGCATATATAAGACACTGCATATTGTTTAAAACCCAACCTGATTAAGGCGTGCAACCCTCTCATTAAACAGTCTCACAAGCAAGGGAATTGTAACATCAATAGCAGCTCTTGCAATAAGAGCATAGGAGATTAATCTTTCATCCATTGCTGCAAAGACAATTTTACAATAAAGAAAAAAATTAACTCACTAAATTTCAAGATTATGTCTCGAATCTTACTCTACCACTTTACTAAGTGGGATGGATCTGTTCCCTTAATATGGTTGATCAATTTCTGTAAGTTCTCTTTTTAATTATGACAGATTCAATAGAAGAGTACAAAAACAATAACCACAATAATAATGACAAACAAAAAGCCTGGAATATGCAAGTTTTACTAGTATACCAGATATGGAAGCATGAAGATAGTCTGTATCAACATCTTCGTTACATGCTGAAGCAGAGGCCACTAAGACCAAAAAAAAAAAAAAAAGAATTCACATTATCTTGAAACAGTATAGGAGGGGGAAAAAAAGCATTAAGAAAGGCGCATATAGGTAATTACTTTTTAGCTCACATTCCACAATGAAACCAAAGAGCGTGGCGGCAGCGTGCATTCCTTCAGATGGAAGGAGAGCACTCCCAGTGATAGTATTCATTGGCTGAAGATAATAATGAATACTGTTAAAATTATATCATAGGAAATTATCTTTAATTGACTATGACTGATTCTAGATTATACTATGGGCCTGGAATTGCTTGTTTTGCACCCAATGTTAAAGCTATTAAAGTTTTTATATTTCTTAGGAGCTCTATACAAATAAAGCATTAGGGTTAAGTCTTTTAGATTGTATTCAGAATATATCATCCAATAATATATTCAAAGTTATCTCTAACCTTTCCACTCCTCCTTTTCTCTAAACCCTAATTAATCTTTCAACATGGTATCAGTATCAGAGCAGTATCATCCGTCTTGAGGCCTTGTGGGTTGTATCAGTTTTGATGCAGCAATCTTCTCATTTCGCTGCATTTTTTACTTCTGCTGTAGCTTACCCTAACCCTCCTCCTGATAATCAATCTAAAATATTGACTAATATAGCGTAATTCTCAATCTAAAATAATTTCCTAACATAATTCTAACAAATATTGTTCGGTTCGTTGTGCAGAAACAAAACAATTAAGAAATTTTGCATCCTTCATACTTTGCATTGGAGAAATGTTGATGCCACATAAATTAATGGGGCAATTAACTGTGAACATAAGTATTTCATTTTTGTCCCTATTGGTGTACAAATTAAAACTCTCCCAGAGAATGTTAGGACTAATAATTTCCTTATGGTTAACTAAATGTATAAGCTAGAATATAATTGCCTTGCACTATCCCATTAATAAGCTAGAAAATTATGGTTAATACAGATAAAAAATAATTATCAGTAAATTTTGTATTTTTATATATACCATCAGAAGTGCAGTCCAAGTATCCAATAAGATATCACGTGCTTCCCAACTCCATGTATCCTCTTCAGTACTATTAGTCATGAGGGCTTTAATTACTCCAGACATCAACATTGACAGAAAGGTAAGAGTGCCAAAGGGCCTAAAGTATAAAGGGAAGAAACAGTAAAATTACATCAATTAAAATTTTATTGAATATAAGCACCTAAAGAACACACTACAGTTACACTATAGCAAACCTTATAGATTTTAGGAGATCATCGAACACATAGGGACCTGTTACAGTCGCAATTGCCAATAATGCACGATAACCATCAAGCATCTCACTGAACAATACATGAATCGGCGTGAATATCTATATCAAATAAAATGATCTAGTGAACAAAGGGCTTTGTGCACATGTGTAAGTGCTATTATGTGTGGATGCATGCTCACAGGAGAGCATTATACATATATGGGGGATTAAAAGAGAGATTCCAGGAGCAAGACCTTGCACTTTTCCCATACTCAGTTGCTTTTATAACAGCATCAGGAGGATCCACCCACTCTATTATCCCAGATAGGAGTTGCAGAAGATGCCGCTCATGCATTTTTACATCATCTAGATTAATTAATGAACACACAGAAATAAATTAAATGGAAAGATGGGGGGAAAACAAAAGATAGTAATACAGAAAAGCAAGTTCCTAAATCCAAAAAGCAGCATATAAATTTTCTCAGGCAAGCTTGGGGAGCAAATAATTAGCAGCTAGTTTTTTTTTTTTTTTGATAATGGAAACCCAGTTTATCAATCTGATATACCTTTATTGTAACAATCTTTAGAGTATCTAAGAGAATCTCACGTCATGAGACACAGCTTGAATTATCTGATATTGATGTTATCAATGAAACAGTTAATTTCTAAAAAAAACATTCATTATCTTTATATTAACTATAAGCAATGTCTTACAGTCCTTGCCTTTGATGGCTATGCCCATTGCTTTCCCCGAGATATTTCTTAGACAATATAAAGTTCATGGTTAAACTTAACACTTATCAAGGATGATCTTACTATCATCAAAATATCTTGAAACTTCAATTAAACTTCATCCTACTGTCGATTGAGCTATCGCCTGATCAGAGAGACAGGACTGGTAAAATATACATGAAGCTTCATCTAAAGGAGCTTAGTTCTAAAATTCACATATGTAACTGAAATAAAAGAAGATGAGGAAACACTAATACCAGAATGAAATATAGTCCCGGTTAAGGAGCAAAATTGTACAATTAGCTTTCGAGCAGAGACTGCAATAGGGCAGTCAAGCCAGTAGCCTTCACATGAAAACTTCTGCCTCAATGCAGTGTACAAGCTCAAAAGCCATCCAACATGATCACTTGATATCCAGACATCACGCCAAGCTGGACCAGGCTGCACACAGCATCAAAAGAAGAATCAAATTCTCATCAAGGGAAGATTTATAGCTACAATTTGCAGTTATGACTTTAAGTAGGATATTCCTTCTCTCATTTCTTGTAGCCATATCATTTTAGACTTATTACCTGCAAAAGGTGGCATTCAGATCTTTTAGGAGAATCCCCATCTTGCCTAACTCCAGAAGAGAATACATTTAGACTTATTTTGGCGTCACCAGTATTGTAAAGAAAATCCCAATTCAGAATTTGAAGCATGAGATGCAGTGCAGCCGTACAAACTTTAACCTCAGGTACAGCAGAGTCAGAACCAATTATAGTATTTGTGACGCTTGAAGCAGCATCTTGTGCCCAACGGTAGAATGTCTATTCAAGAGATGATTTAAAGAAATATATTAATGGAATACCAAAGCAAGAAAGATAAGAATAAGTAACTACCACTTCTTAAATGAAAACTACACTTAACTTGAAAGAAAATCAACACTATAATGTACAGGGAGCAAACTGAAACTAAAAGCACCTTCAAATAGTCTAGCTCAAGTGACCTCCTACACTGTTCATGAAATTCCCTAGGAAGACCCAAAGCACTTGACGTAGATGGAGAAAATTCAGACACCTATACGGCATTTGTTATTACAACCTTAGGTAATATTTAATAGCTAGAGCAAAAAATGGCAACAACTAGAATTTTCATAAGTACAACAAGGTTCAAAATACCAATGCTTCCAGGAAGTTGATTCCAGTAAACTGCATATCTACTCCATGAACACCCGAAATAGCTTGGTTCACCTGCAGTTTTTGAAACTCCATGGCAAGCACAAAAGGAGGAAGTTGAAGATCAAATTGGTTTAGGTTGACACCTAATGTTATACTAAATAAGAGCTTTATTAGGAAAAGATACATAATAAGAAGGGGAAAAGGTGTGAAAAAACAGCCATGGTCAGCTATGTGAAAACTAAGACACTTAAAGCCAATCACCACATCTTGGAAAGAATGACAGCTTTTGCATTGAATAAGCACCCTGATGTTGAGGAAAGAGTGCTTCACATACTGACCAAAATTGCCTTTCCACAAAAGAAAATGCTTTGGATTTTACAAAATTTTTAGGAGGGAGTGGTGGAGAACAACAAAAAGTAAAAGAAGATGTATTAAATAGGTCAAAAGGAGTACATTGCATTTTTTAAATTGAGAAAGACAATTTGTAGATGAGTGGGAAGAGGGATCAGGTGAGGTAACAGAAGATATCCTCCTAATGCCTTATTAAATATTAAGCTGTTGAATAGTTGCTTGGGTCAGGGCTAGTCGGAATTCATAGGTTTCCAAACTCCAAAATAATTTCTTCAGAAGATCCCATGCACGAAAATTTCCTTCTGCTGTTTTAGTTTTCATGTAGTTATTGGATGTTATACCATAAACTCTGTATTTAAAATAAAAAAATGAGTATAACAAGGAAGAAGCAAATATGCCAGAAAGAAAGCAAAACTGGAGGAAACCATCTATTTGAGAGAAAATTATAGACACAAGAAAAAGTACTGACACCTGATAAAAGAATGCCTCCTTATCTGCAGCTGTAAATTCAAGCCTACATAGTAAAATTTGCCATTACAACTACGTGTCTAATATAATTATACAATCCTTATTCTTTTTGGTAAATAAGCAAGGCATGCCATGTTTATAGACAAATATACTAAAAATAGAAAGATTTGAATTAAGCAACTATATTAAAACATGACCAACACAAGATATGTCCCTAAATCAGTTAGTTTCCATACCAAAGTTCCAACTCAAGGGCTATAGATAAGTCAGACTCCAGCATTGAAGAGGAAACTAAATAGTTTTAGAGGCTCTTACACTATTACATTTCATTAGAGCAGCATGCACTGGGGTATGCAAGTGGACACATATAGAAAGGAGAAGTCGGTACTTAACAAAGATAAATCATAAAAGCACAGCCCACTTACCAACCCCTTTTCATCAATTGAGCAGCTACCGAAGAGACCTTCACTTGGACATAGCCATCAGGAGAACTGGCATGTTGCATGGCATAGCATAGACAAAAGCTGCAAGTGAAATATATTTGACAAGAATAAGCAACAATGGGCCAAACATTAGCATGAAAAGGCCTACGCAGAAATGTCCCCATAACAATCAATATGACACTATTTGAATCTTAGGTTCTAAGCTCTCAGCACAAACACTTGAGGACAAGTATACTACTTGATACCAAACCAAATGCAATTGATGATGCATAAATGACTATGATTTATGGCAGAAAAAGGAAAGTGAATGAAATAGCACACGTTGAGAGAAAGCGGGACAAAAGATTTAGAACACCTAATCAAGCCTCTCTTGTCATCAGCGGTAAGAAAACCCCACTCTCTAACAGCTGCTTCTCGAATTGCTGCAGCAGCTTGAAACCTTGCATTAGCCACCATGGAATTTTCTGCAGAAGTTAAACCAATAGTATCAGCATGCTAAAGACCATAATTCAAAATCCATACAAACTCAAGCATTGTAAACATGTAATCAGGGACAACTTATATATCTTCAGGTTAGGGCTCAGGAAGCTATAAGAAATCCTGTTGACTACGCATCTTTTGAAATGGTCACAATTATGTGGAAATATGTCCTTGGCAAAGCGTAACTGATAATTCCTTTAGCATCAGGGCTATAATTTCTTTATGAAATGCTTGGTAATGCTCTACAATTATAGATCGAATCAGACTTTTTTGCTTTTGCCAGTTAATTATTAATACCACAATTAGGATACAGAGAAGCTTCTCTTATAATTTCTTATATGCTGAGTACACTAACCAAGAATGAATTGGCAAGTCTTATATGGCTGAGGTGATTGGCCTAATGACAAGATAGTTGCCTCGGATGTTGCTGGATTGATATGCATCTGCAAAACATTTAACATGAATGAGATGAAGAGCAAACAAAATAATCATAGAACTCTAATCCTCTATTATACCTTATGAAATTTGTTGCATTTAAAGATAAAGTAACAATGAATGAAAGTTTATTACAAGTCTACAGTCCTCTTCATATACAAGCAAGCATAACAGAGAGAGAAAAATGTCTGGTTGGCCAAACTTCTGCTACCGCTTGAAACAGTTATTCATAAGATTTCGGATTATCGATACTCATTATCTCCATTTCATATTTACATTTAAACAAAGCATTTCTAATCGTTTCTATAACGAACTTGTCTCCCTTTCTGGCGTAAGAACTGTGGCTTACAAGAACAGGAATCAAGGAAAATGCTTGGAACCTGAATGGATGTGCAAGCTAGTTCGATGGCTTGCATGGTGGACTGAAGCTGTGCAAAATCTGGGGGTCCACCTCTCTCTGTAAACCCTTGCATCTTCGCAGTCAAATTTGATAACGAATTCGAAGAAGAAAAAACAAATCCAAATTTCAACTGGGTATAGTTCGTTCAATTTGTTTCTTCTTTGTGTGTTTTTCTTAAAAGATTAAGCAAAATGGATTTCTGCGTTGACTACCGTAAGCGTGGGATATCTAAATCGTGAAAGTAGGGTATCGGCGGCTAATCAAAGGAGAAGGAGATAATCTAGCAGAAGCGGAGCAGTGCAGGTTCAGGATATCGGCGATTGTAAGGGAAGCATCGAAGGGGAAAGCGTCCATTTTGGTTGTCAATGCAGACACTTAAGTGCTGCTTTGGCCAGCACTGCACCGGGATATGGGCGTGCATCAACCGAGTCGGGCGGGTTTCAATGCGGGCTTAGCGGGTCAAATTTTATGACATTTAAGTCTAATCTAGCCCCATTTTTTAAATACATGGCTCGAAGCTTTGATCTGATAGTTGGAATAAAATGATTTTTTATTTTTTAAATAAATATATATATTTAAATAAATAATATAATATTTAAATATATAAATATTTAATTATATTAAATTAATTTTTATATTAAAAATAAATTAATATAATTAGATTTGACCATTTCTTTTTATTCAATCAAGTCATAAAAAAGAAGTCAAATGAATCTATCGAATTAAAAAAATGTTTAAACTTTATATTTTTTCTAATTGAGAAGGTTGTCCAACCCATGTACAGTTCTAATCAGAAGGAAAGTGTGACTCACAAGCTCAATAAACCTTAAAGTGGGGTGAGTGAAAACTAAACTTATTTTAACTTGAGCCACACTATATACTTTGGCAAAAGTTTCACAATTTAAAAGGACATGATTTGGCTAATTCCAACCATTTCTTTTATTCAATTTAAATTTGGCTTTAACTAAACACTCACAAGCTACTTATCTTGATTTATGGAGATATTATAGTTTTTATTAATATAATAATATATCGATATATTATTAAATTTAATTATATATTAAATTTATTTTTTTAAATTAAAATTAGTATATTATATAATGATATATTAATAATTAAATTTAATAATATATTAATATAGCACTATATTAATGATATACTATAATTGTCTCTTTTAATTTATTAAACTCAAAATAGTTATAATAATCAAGGTCTCAATTGGATAATATGATAGAATAGTATAAAATGGTAGACAAATAATGTATAATACTATTCATTATTTGATACATAATAGTATAAGTAATTGAATAATATAGTATTATCCTATCATTTGTAATAGATGATATGATAGTATTAAAATTATTTATTTAGATAGAATTTTAGTATTGAAAAGCATTTTTTTTATTTTTCATCTTCAACTAATAATAAGCAATAAAGTAAAAGGACATAATTCATCCATGTAAAAAAATTAAGCTCTTATTTAGTTAAAAAATTAAATATTCTTCCCTTTCTTTTCTCATTTTGCGGAAGGTCTCTTTCATGGCAATATCAAGATTATTATATATGTAGCTCTTCTTCTACTTATTCTTTAACCAATACTTGAATTCTCAAGTTCAATCATCCAAAATCTCGAATTCAATATTAGAGTTTTTTTCATCATCAAGTTTCATATCTACATTTTCCTTGCTGATAAACTTACACTTTGTTACCAAAGGTACATTTCATTACCACAAGTTTAAGAAAGTTTTATTTTGCTTCAACTTCAATGATAAATTCATTACCTAAGCAATTACCTTGTTATCTTCATTGTGGTAATCGGTTAGTTATCAATTCATGCTAAAAAGAAACAATTTTTAGTCTCAAAGAAACTATTACTTAATCACCTTGTCATTTTCACTAAGGTAATTGATTACCTCAAGAACATTATTTTTTTTACAAATTTTCACTATTCCTATGTGAAAATTTCATTCAAAACTTATTTCTCAAGCAAAAAAATCCAATTAAACCACCATAAAACTTTAACACAACATTATATTCCTTGGATTCAATAAGAAATTTATACTTAATAATACTTCATATTATTTTACTTTAAATTTCATAATAACAATAATAAAGCCTTATTCCACTAAGTGAGATCGACTACATGAATTAAACTACGTCATTAGAATCTATCCAAGACTAGATTTTCAAAAATATTATTTACTAAGAAATTTTATTTTATAATTTCTTCCAATATCATATTTAGCCTTCCCCATGCTTTTTCATAGGGTTAAAGACTACATGTTCAACTCTTCTCACTGATGCCTTTAGTAGCCTTTTTTGTACATGATCAAATTACCTTAACCAATTTTCTATCATTTTCTTCTCAATAAATTCCCCGCCAATATTCCTTTATATGCATTCATTTTGTATCTTGTCATTTTTTACATAACCACACATCCATCTTAATACTCTCATGCCTGCTACCCTCATTTTTTACTCTTATTATCCCTTCAAAGCCCAACATTCACTACTATAAAGTATAGCTAGTCGTATAGGAATTCGATAAAACTTTCTTTTAAGCTTAGTAGGTACTTTGCGGTCACAAATAACCCCTAATACCTTTCTCCATTTTAACCATTCAGTTTGTATCCTGTATATGATATTTCTATCAATTTTTCCATCGTTTTGTGATATAGATCCTAGATACTTAGATTTAGATACTTGTGATATGATATATTTTCTAATTCTTACCTCCAAATCATAAATACAAAGAAAAATCTAACTCTAACAAAACCAAATGAATTAAATAAATGCAAGTCTAAGTAAAATGTTGCTCATAATTTTTTAAAAAAGAAAATAAATGGTTGAAATGGCAATTAGCTGGTCTTTAAACATCAACAAACCAAAAATTCTAATTAAGGTATAAGATCCCTTTAAACTAAAACCCTCATATTCAACTAATTGAAATTTTTTAAATGATCATGCATTAAGGTGAATGAGTAAAAGAAAATTATTGTAAAAATTTACAGTGTGGGAATTATTACATTACTTGGGTTGAGAAATAATTAAAGCAAAAACGAGAAGGAAAAGCTTCTTCTGTTCTTTTAACGAGGAAGATGAAGTCTTGTAGAAAAAATTAGGGGAAAAAAGGCTAAGGAAAAAATAAAAAAAGGTAAAATCCTTATGAGCAAAATGGGAAAAAAGCTTTATAATTCTCCTCCACATGTACGTACTCACTCTTAATCACATCTAACTTTTAAACACTTCCATTAAAATCTTTTTTATTACTATCTCACAAGAAATTTTTCATTTTATCACCCTCATAACTAATTAATTATTTTCATGTTTTCGATACTCTAACTCTAAATGGCTACATATATGGACTAATCCATAAAAATTTTGTAAAGCCTAGCATGAAAGTGCATTTGAAAAAAAGATCAAAAAGCAAATATAAGGCTCAATTCATTTTAGCTTAAAAAATAGGTCCAAAAATAACTAAAGGCACTAGAATTAACTAAGTTGCTATAAGGATATGAATGAATAAAGTCTTATGTGGGCTTAAAGCCATTTAATAGTTATCTAGTTTAAGGTAAGGGCCATTTTAGCTATAGAAAGAGGAAATATCCTTCTAACTTTTTGGGAACTTCTTTAAAGGTGATTTAGTTAGATTAAAATGAAGGTATCACCTACGGTACATAAAAGCATTGGTATATCATGCCCAAATCTTCTTATCATAGGATTTCTACATTATGATGAGTAAGAAGGTCAATATGACTCCTATTCCTTTATCCAAATAATCTTAATTGATTATGGTCTCATCAAATCACCTATATCAATCCATATCCACTACCATAAATATCTTACCATATTATGTAGTATCCTATATAGACCATCATCCTATTATAATTATCTAAATATTATCCATATTAGCTATTATATATCTTATAATATAATCAATCTTAGTCTAAGCTAACAATTTGCTATACACTCCTTATGCAAACCTTTCCTTTCAATGCTTAGAAGAACTCTACTTTCATTTATCCAAAGGCATCAAGAATCATTGCACAACAAGCTCTATTTGCCTTGTTAAAAATATTTCATAAATAATGCTCATTCTTTTTTCCTTTATGCTACTATTAAAAACTCCATTATCATTTTTAACTTTTAATCACAGAGCCTTAGAATCAACATTTGGTGACTTTACTAGAGAAGTATATATGGTAATGATATGTTACAATGTGGTAATTGTCCATAGCTTCCAAAAGGCAAAAAATTAGGTCTTTTCGATGAATATATTCAAACTAATGCTTCTTTTATGATAGAGATCTAAAAGCAAAGGCTTATGTGAATTCAAAATAAAATTTAAATCAAAAATCAAAAACTTGGATCAATAACCCACCATTTAATAGAGAAATTTATCTATTAATTGTTTAGTTTAAGCATTTATGGCATGGATAATTTTCCTTTAACACTTGAATAGAAAGCTTTTTCAATTGCTTTTATACTATAAAGAAAAGGAAGTTCATTCCAGATGCTTAAAGGTGACTAATCATTTTCTTTATGATAATTTTTTAACTAGCCAATGTGACAATCACAAAATTTACAAGAATCGTAATTTGCAATTTTATCATAAGATGGAAAAATCATTTGTGCATTATTTTATCACATTTCAAATCATTTAGAGGATTGAATCCAAAATCTCTTAAAGTTTCCAAGGCTAATCAACCAAGCATTTCATAAAGCACGAAGCTCATAATATCCAAAACATTTTCCAAGAGGTACATGAAACTACTACTTGTGAATTACCATAATTCACTATTAGAAGTTTCTATAATCTTCTTTGACTTTGGTAAAAGCAAGGGTCATAAGAGCAGTAAAAGCTAATTCAGCATATATTTGATAGGTGTTATTTGACCTATCAAGGAAAATATTACAAGTCCATTGTATAAGTGTGACAGTAAACTTAGATGAGATAAGAACATGAAGTTTCTTCTAATATAAATTAAGGATTTTATCCCCCAATATATCTTCAAAGGTACATACTATATCACCATTTGATTATGATGTTTTTAGGTAATATTCATAGCTTCATTTATGTGATAAATGTGCTAATTTTAATCACACACAAAGTGCTTGATATAATATCTAGCTATAATATTAATTATATAATAACTCAAGTTTTGCTAAAGTTAATTTTGATAGTATACATCATAATTAGGAATATAAAATTTATACCTTCATGCACTTGAAACTTGTTAATATTACATATGTAAAATAAAATAACTTTCAACAAAAAAGTAAAAGCATAAATCATGCCTAGATTTCAAAATTCTAAGTAGCCAATATTGGTATAATTGCTAAAGAAAATATGTCAAGTAAGTTAATTGGGGTGTTTAAGAAATAAAGATATATATAATAGTAGCTGATAGATAATTTACTATTGCCTTACAGGTTTAACAACAATATATGCATATATAGCTACCTTTTCATTATGTGAATCTTTAAAAAGTCTACCTATGTCATGCACATATGATAAAGAAGCTACACAATGATGCAAGAAAATTTTGTAACTTACTTATATATGATAAAAAAATTGATCATGATGCAAGGTTGTATATACATCTCTTAAGTCACTAATATCTATCCAAATCACCAGTTTTACAACACAACCTATAATAACCAATTCCTAACCATAAACAGCATAGATTACAACATATGGTTTCCACTAACTTAATCTATAAACTCACTGACTTCCGTAATTAAATTATGAATTTATAAAGCTATTTAAAATGTAACAAGAAAATAAATATCATTATTATAGATGAATGAAATAATTATTTCTTTTTACATTTAATTTGACCATGACTTTTCTATACTACCTCAACCACTACTATAGAGATGCGACTCTTACATCGCTACTCAATATTAATTATTACTACCCAAGCCATACCATTTAACTTTAAAATGATAGGACATTGAGTGGTAGCAAACCATAGAATGAGATATAAAGTATAATATATAAATGAGTAAGTTTAAGATTTAATAAATAAATATACTAACATAATTGAAACTTAAGTTAAGATGCATCTTACCAGCCAAAGTTATACTTCTACCTTCTTACCATATTAAAGTTTAAGTCATCATAACAAACAAATGTTAGCATAACTACCTTAGGTGTTTATAAATGTTAAGACTACCCTATTCATTAAAGGTTCCAATAAGAAACAAATCAAGCTCCACATGTCCAAGTTGTAACATAATTGTTCATCAACAAATATAAATCATAACAAACTATCATTAATACAATTAACACTATCAATAAGAAAATAATAAATTTCTTTATGACTTTCAGATCAACCTTATATCCTTTATAAGCCCATCCTTATTTCTTTTGATTAACTTTACAGCCTTTATAAGTTATTACTGAATTTGGTGTTTGAATAATCAATATACCCTACCACACATTCTTACAAATTCATCAATTTCATTTGTAATCATTCCTATACCTCTACGCATGGCCACATTTCCAACTTATAGCATAATTATTACTTAATTAATCACAAATACATCCATAACATATAATAATACCTACATGCTTTCAACATATGGCCACATAAGTTAATATCAAGATCATTTACATAATTTAACTTCATGCAATTAAATGTGGCAAGACTGAAAGAATATAAAGTATCATAATAATTCCTTTTTTACTAGTTAGAGGTTTGCCTTATGGCTAGTATTGATTCATCATTTTGTTATTATTCACTTATGCTATTGGTATCACCTTTTGACTTATTAAATTTACCTTTATCTTGATTTTTATATTATTCACCTTTTTACTGGAAATAAAGGAGCAATAGTTGACTATTTCAACCTTAAAGGTCAATTGTTTACTTTTGGATTAAATTTCTGATGAAGTCTAGTGCAATGGTTGATTGTTTTAGACCTAACGGTCAATCATTCCACTAAATTTCAAAACATCCCCTCTTTATAAACTATAGTTACCATAGGTATTTATCCCACTATAATTCAATTATTCTTTATTTTATTTTCACCAAATCATCAATACTCCCTAAAAGGACTTAGTTTAGGCTATTCTCATTATTAAGTTTCATTTATTCATCACTAAACTTTATATTCTTTTTAATTTATAGTTTTTCTCAAGTTTTCTATAAATGCCTAAATTCTTAAATGATCAAAGATTGAGCTAGGATATCCACTCACTTGACTTAAAAGGATGAATAAGAAGGTTAAATCCATTGTTCTTCAACCTTATCATCAATAGTTTTCAAAAGCTTCTTGCTAAGGTTCTATTTCATCTTTCAAACTTAGAAAAAGCTTCATCCCATACCAAAAGGGAAAGAAATGGTTTAAGATCTATAATAGTTTAAGAGTTTTTTCCTTGGTTGTATGATAAATCTAGCTTTATCTTTTTCCTTCTATTCATGGCTTCACAATAACTAATAGAAAAGTAGAGAGGAAAAAAAAGTGAAATAATGGGGTTTCGAAGGAAACAAGAAAAAATAAGGGTAAAAAGATTTATTTAGGCTTTTTATAAGTTACAGGGGCAATTTTATCTATTATTCATAATTCTTTCTATACACACTCATACTTTTCCATTTGCTTACAACTAAAGCTTTGTAAACTTATTTGCATTACACATAAGCTTATCCTTATAGGTTACAAGCTAATTTATAGGATTTTTTTTTCAATTTTTAAATAATAAAAAATTTAATTGTTTAAAATTATCATATATTTATCTATAAATAAATCATAATACATTTTAAATTTATATATGATATTTAAAAATACTATATAGACAAAATATAAGTAACGAAAGACTCATAAAATAAAAAAATTATTTATAAATTATTTATAACATAACCTTATAGATTTGGAATTTTAGTTTACATAAAATTTACCAAATATTAAAATAATTTGTATGATGTGTTGATCCAGCTTATCCGTGGGCTAGCCTATGCAGGTTGTGGGTTAGGATAATTATGGCCTATATTTTTATGGCCTTTTTTTTATCCTTCAAATCTTTAAATTCTTTTTTTATTTCCTATATTCCTAATATCTCTATCCATTTCTTAAAATAATAAAAAAGAAAATTTCTAAAGGATGTAACATAACCTAAATCATAAATACGTCATAATTTCTTAGCCATATCTGCATTATCACTTTTTCATAACTTCAATTATTAGATGAAAGAATCCAATTTCAATTCACCAACAAACCTTAATGATAAATTCCCAATTGAAAAGGCTATATTTTAGTCACCCTATGTTACTTACCTTTAAATGAACCTATCATATAGCAATAACTAATATACCATTGCATGCTTTTTACCTGCTTACATAAATTTTAGTCCTTTTTAACACATCATTCTCTCTAAAAGTGACTAGATAAATCCTTCCAAAATGTTTTAAGAAAAAAATTGACAAACACCTATCAATGCTAGCTTCATAATATAGTCTTTCCATACCATAAAGTATTGAGCTAATTAGATAAATCAATATCTCCATATATGCAGAATACTAAAGATTATTGATGTAGAATATTATGAATTTTTCTCTATAGCCACTAATATTAAGCCTTAGCCAAAATTATAAATAAAATTAAACCATTAACCTCATGTGATCAAAATCTAAGCATGAAAGTTAAGTTGGCCTTCTAGATAATATAGGGTATAACCATGGTTTTGAATTATGAAGTATATATTATAGTTAAACAAAAAAGATAATGGAAAAATATTTATGGTTTAACTTCCTATTCAAATAAGTATGTGAAAAATAAGATGTAATGTAGAAAGACTTTTACTTTGATGCTTGTAGAATACACTTCATCATAATAGTATTATTAGACTAACTGAAAGGTATTTAGACCAAGTTTGTACTCACAATATAATGTATCTTAATTGACTAAAGAAACTCATTCAATCAACCCTATTATTCTTCAACTCTTAGTTTGTTATTATCCTTTAGTGTCATTAAACCTTCATAAGCTTGTGTGGTATTCTCTTTCAAGTTTATGCCTATTATCCTTGATAAGTGAAAAGCTTTATTTAAACTTATAAAAAGAAAAGTTCAAATCTCTAAGTTATAAATGAACAATTTAACATGTTTATTTATATAGAGATTAAATTTTAATTCAAAGTACAATTATACTAGTTTAAACAATTAAATATTAGATTTTTCTTAGTTATTCTTTAGTTTCAAAAAAATTATATAAAATAGTTCAAGCCGATTTAAGGTTTATAATTTGCTAAGCTCTTCATAAGATCCAAGCTTTCATTTAATCTTTCTTTTAAATGTGACAATGTAAAATATGTATTTGATAAAAGTTAATGATAATAGTGGTACAAAACAACTTTAAGAACAAAAATATAAAAGTAAATACTAAGTTTGGTAGCTTTTGAAAAATATGCACAAAGATTATATTTTATAACCTTTCTCAATCATATAACTATAGCTATTCATATGTGCTTTCAGAACTTCAAAGTTCATAAATATAAGTTTGACTTCTTTCATCATTATATTGAAACCAAGCTAATACATGTCTCAATATCCATAAATGTTAAGCATGATGTTATTAACTAGCATACTTGATAACTTTATGTTCCTTATGCCAACATAAGCATGAAAATGCTTTTTTAAAACTTAAAAATAATGTCATTATCTTATCCATAATGTTGTGAAAAATTATATTATTGCATAATATTTCACATTGGGCTTTAAAATATAATTTGTCCATTTAAGGAAATACTTAAGATAAAGACATTAGATTTGATGCTTGAATTACTTAAATATCATTACATATAAAAACAGTAAATTTGATATTGTACCTTCGTAGCTTGCTTGGTCAAAAAGGGTGTAAGACACCCTTAATTTTATAATATCATTTTTACATGAGTGAATGTGCTTTATGAATAACTTATTCTACTTCTATTGAATGTGATATATGAAGTCATGTTTACATATTCTCATACTAATTTATTAACATTCTATTTGTGTGAGAGAATAACAATACATAAAGTTAATTACTTATCATTAAATCACATTCCACAAAGGAAACATAATAAAGAGAAAAAGAAAAAGAAAAATCACTTTCCTAAATTAAAAAATTCAAAATACAAGATGGTAAAATTTTTGAAAACACTAATTGTAACATAAATTAATCGGTTTAAAAACTTAATTGAATATCTAAGTTATAAAAAGTTTTAAGGAACTAACATAACAAGGATGTCACTAACAATGAGCATTAATCTTTTACATATTATGCCCTTTAGCATTAAATAATACTATTCATTTGAAGGATAATATTTGACAAAACTTTACTTTTAACCATCTTTCCAGCCATGCCATCTGTCGAAGTGGGAATTATGGTAAACGTATGACTCAAGAGAAAAAAATAATAATAATACAGGGCAACAAAAACCCAAGTTAAGTACAAGACAATATACTTCAATTGCCTTGAAGGATATGATTGTTGTTATAGAATCATTATTGACTAATAACTTAATGCCATTCAACACACTCTAAAATTGTGTCATATGGCATACTAATGTTAATTATCTAAGTTTAACCAAAATCCTCTCCTGCCTAAAGTGATGATTTTTTTCTCAATTTCTTTTATTTTTATATTATATATTTATTCTTATGGTGCCTAATATATCTTTATTTTTTAGTTACCTTTGCAAACATATCCCTTCAAATTCCTTAAATATGTTTTTATTATTTTATTAATTTATTATTAGTTGTTTAATGCATCTAAACTCAAATGTAATAATATGTTTATGCATAAAAAGTATTTGTTCGATGATACATGCTTACCTTATTATTTTGAGCTAGTAATATTAGTTATTCATATTACTATTTTTAAAAGTAATAGTATTATAATCCATATACATTAATAATGATAAAGTAATTTTTAATTATTTACATATTCTCTTTGTATTTAAAATATCTTTAATCCTTTATTTTTATTTGATGTAACTTATGTGAAATCCTACTTTTATATTTATATATTTTTATCTTAGGTCAGTAACATTTTTTTTTGTTAATATCTTAAATCAATGATATTAAATTTATATTCTTTTTAGCTTTTTAATAAAAACCTTTATGTCATGCTTTACTCTTTATTTATGGTTTTTTGACATACATATTATTATTGTTATGAGAAGTTTTATGTGAAAAGGCTATCTTACCTTCTTATATGGTAAGTAATGCTAAAAGACAAAATTCTAAAAGTATTAATTTACATACAACTAGTGTTATTATTGCCCTTGCTACCTTTTTTTTAATATTTATATTTCAACATTAATACTAATGACTTCTAACTATTTTATGGATAATTATTACTTATCATTATTATTATCACATGTGATGCTAATAATCCTAAAAATCATCATATAATTGGATTATGCAATATAACACCTTCTTAAGCAAAGTTGCAAGATATCAATTACTCACAATAGGATTACATACCTACTATCACATGTATTGCTTTAAAGTGACGTTTGGTTTATGGAATTTTACATTTCTAGGAAAGTGTACATTCTCGAGAATGTGATTCCTGAGAATTTAATTAACGGGAATGTAACATTCCTATGTTTGGTTTATTATTAATTTTTTTGAGAATATTTTAATATCACATTCGCATTACATGGGAATCTAAGATATCCAACTCCCTCTATAGGAATATTTTATAGGAATGTTAGGTTAAAAAGATTCTTAAGAATGTGACATTCTCAAGTATTTTTTTCAAACTTTGAACTAAATCTTGGAATGTGATATTCCCTTAAAATATTCCCGGGAATATTAAAAATATTTCTTGAACCAAATGCCACCTAAGGGAAATATGAAAGCTCATTACTTAGAGAAAAAAAAAGCCTACTCTTATGAAGAGGATAAGGATAACCTCAAAACCTATACTCAATAATACAAACCTTATCATTCTTAATTAGCATTATTTCAAGTGCAACTATAGGTCCTTTCTAATCATAAGGCATTTTCAAGCTCCAATCTTTGCCTAAGCATGCTTTTGGTGTACATCGCATCAAGAAATAAAAAAAGAAGTCTTTTTTTTATTACAATTAAGTTATTATTTCTTTAAAAGCATAATTAGTGTGTTATTTTATTTCTAATCATATTCTTTTATTTTATCTCCAATCTTTGTCTAAGCATGCTTTTGGTGCACATCGCATCAAGAAATAAAAAAGGAAGTCTTTTTTTTTCATTACAACTAAGTTATTATTTCTTTAAAAGCATAATTGGTGTGTTATTTTATTTCTAATCATATTCTTTTATTATATATTAACCTTCATATCATGATCTTTAATACTATTATGCATATGTATGTTGAATTCATGATTCATAATTACTATATTATATATCATATATAATTTTGTAATGATACTACATGTTGCTTATTTTTTGCTTTGTTTTTCCTTCATTATGAATAAATTCATCACTTCATGGTTAACACTTAAATTTTGCATTCTTTATATGATAACATATCTTATTCAAGCTATATTTTTCCATGATTAATTATTAGTTAATTTAATCTTTATAAATTTAATTATGAATAAATTCATTATTTAATGATCACCATTTAAATCATGTATCTCTATATGGTAACTTTATCTTATATAAATGCCATATTATATTGCTTTACTATCCTTTAAATTAATATTTATTGTAACATTAAATTTAACTAATATCATTGTAAATTGATATATAAGATTTTGTCTATATTATTCTTTCTTACTTTTATATCTCCTAGTGTATTACATATGTTTAATTTTATAAAATTGACTTTATTGTGTGATTTAGGGTTGGCTTTCTAATGATTTAAAATTATTCAATTAATACCGAATTTTTATATTATTTTAGGTTTTGAGCTATATCTTTAACTCTAAATATTGGATTTGATTGATTTTTGTACCATTGAAAAACTTGAAGGAAGCTTTACAACTTTTATATTTTAGTCAAAACCTAATTTAGGCTATTGAAAAGTATAATTTAGTTAAAAAAATAAAACTCTATTTCTATTCAAGTTAAGCTAGTTTTTATTTTTACATCATATCTAGAACTCCAGAAGTTCAATTAAGATAAAATTAATGCTCAAAGTTTTTCTAAGACTTGGCCCTATAACTTCTAAGTTTGAAGTTTGGCAAAACTACATAACTTTGATTTTCTTATATTATCTAGAAGTCAGACCTAGAAGATTTCACTATAGTGACTCTTGTAGTGCATTATTTTGTAAAATAGGTTTTAAACTTTTAAAATTAGCAAAACCTTATTTTTTTGTAACTTTAAGAGGCCTATTATCTTGGTCCATTAAGTTTTAGAGGTTAGGGAATTTAGATATAAGGTTTAATACCTCCAAAGGTAAGAACACTTTTAACTTCTATGCAATTTAGCAAAAACATTAAACAAGTTTTCTCTTTTTTTCAAGTTTCTTCTTCTTCAACCATAGAAAGTTAAATTTCTGGTTGATTTAAAGATTTTGAGGCTTATTTTTATCTAGATTATGAGATCCTAAGTTGTAATGTTAACTTTTTTTAATTAATTTTCCTCTTTTTTAATTCATTATGCTAATTGCTTGGAATTGCATGAGTTGTATGCTGATTTAGTATAATTTATATTTAACCTTATGACTTCTAATATTTATCTATTTTTATATTGAATCGTGGTTAATTAATCACTATTTTTCACATGAGAATATAAGGTTGAAAGATCAAATTAAATGTTTCTAGTTTAATCATTTAATTTAACTGAATTCTATTTTAAATCAATTTCAATCTAATTTTACAAATTATAGTGGTTGCTTAATTTTGCCAGTCTTAGTTGATCAAATTCTAAAGTTATCTAGTGTATGAGTCATGAATTATTACAAAGGTTTTGAATAATTTAAAGTTGAAAAATCAATTGAAATTGTTAAATATATTTGATCTATGATTAATTTACATAAGAAATCTCAAATTCTTGGATCAATTATTTTACTATATTAATTTTCTTTCTTTTCATGACACTTTTATATTTTGTTTTGTTTTGTGTATTTTATTCTAATTTTAAATCAAACTCCTCCCTTATAAATCAATTCTATTTACATTCTGTCTAAATTTCTATTACATTTTTGTTACATTTCTTTTTTTATTTTTAATACCTAAAAAGCTTAAATAATTGTATAATTATTGTCAAAGAATAATTTCAAGTGGCTTATTATGTGTTTAACCTGGTTTGTCACCCATTATTGCTAAACTTTTTATCAAACTAGTAATATTTAATTTTAGTGTGTTGCAACATAAATCATGAATAAGTTCATTATATCATAGTTAAATTTAGCATCTTTTATTCTTTATATTATATGATGATAGGATTTCTCATTAGTGGTATATTGCTTTTATTAAACTAAGTTATACAAACTTTATTTACTTAATTATTATTCGCCTAATGCATACAACAACTTTTAGATTTTTCCTGTAAATATAGTTATTATTTTAATTTTAATCTTTATACTATCTCCTCTTTACATGATTGAAACACTTAATTTCAATCATATTAAATATTATAATTAATATAAAAAGTTACAATTATTCAACAACCTAAAGGTATAATAGCATTATTATCTAGTGTCTTTTTGGTTAAACTTGTACATTTTCATTTAATGTTATTGCTACATTGTTGGACTTCTTTATGATTATATAAAGTTTCTATACCAAATTAGCAACTCATCCTACATTAATATAATCAGTATTATGTCACTTTGTCAGATGTCCCTAACCTTTACTTGCATATCATTATTATTATGATACTTCCCATTCAAGTTTTCATCTTCAAAGATAAAGCAAGACCATTCAACAAGGAAGTATTCTTTAAACCTTTTTACTCTATTTCTATCATAGATTAAAATTATATTTTATTCCTCAAAATATTTAGTTTATATTAATTTCATTCTTAAAGTAAAATTTGTATCAATATAATCTCTAAATTTTAAACACAAGTGAAATTTTAGTCTATATCCTAGGATGATTAATATTTACTAGAAAAATTAAAATGTTACTTATGCTTAAAACTTTAAAGATTAAATTAATGTAAATATCACTTTAAGGGTGAAATTGATACGAGCTGAATACTTTGAAGATTAAAATAGAATGTTAGTCTCTATAATACTATTTGTCATATACAAGCTTATTCCTTCACTATTCATAATATCACATGCTATTTATGTGTATATATATCAGTTATTGTTAATAATAAGTGAAAATCTCTCAGTAGTGAACTTTCCATGTTCTATTTAGTAATTATTAAAATCATAAACATATCTTATGAATATTCTTTTTGCAAGAGGCATAAAAAGTAAAATATAATTTGCATAATTTGTTATAAATTATAACACTTCTCTACCACTTTTCCAAGGACTATTTAATGTATCAAAATATGAGCCACTTACAAGTATATAACTTATGCATCTAACTCTTCATATAATCGCATTGTTTGTATCTAATTAAATTCTTATATCTTTCTTATTCTCATGTTGGAATAATATATTTGTACATATTGTATCTTTTGTCTACTTTAAATCAAACTTATATTTATTCCTTTACATTAACCTATCATACTTTTAATAATTATTTGTCTTCTATGGTATAAAATAAAATTTCCCCTTATATTTTAACTTCATGCTTTCTAGTTTCTCTTTCTTTACTTGATTACAACACTTGAACAACTTCTAAAGGCTTAAAGAATTAAGATAAAGAGTGATCAAGCCATATGACAAAGTCAACTCATTTGATAACAACTCATTTAAAAAAAAGAAAAAGAATGGATATAAAAAGTAAGGAAGACAAGCATAGTCTCTTACAGGGGCCTCAACATGCATTATCTAGTTCTCTTTAAGAAAAACACTCAATGAGACCCTTCGTCCATTTCCTTGACATGTTTTTAATGCACAACCTTATCATTTATCTAAACTACACATGACTTATATGTCTTATGTCTTTTATGTCACGACCTATGGTTACCTTTATTAACAAGCTTATACATATCTATTAGAGTATTATAATCTTCAAATTTTACAATAATATACACAAAAATGTATCTTATCTATTTCCCAAAAGGGCCTTATCATTAATTGCATCTTATGTGAGTATCAAGTGTAATATAAAGTCCTTAAAAAGTATAGGAAAGGGATCCTATTATAGTACTTTTTCAGTAGCCAATTAGGGTAAAAGCCTTTTCCTTAATCTTCTTGCCATATTTGCCAACTAGTAATCAACTTTCTGTTATACAAGTATTTAGTGTGGTAAAAAGTCTTTAAGAAAGCATGAAATGGTACATCATGAAAAGTTAGGGTAAAAGATCCTTCCCACCTTTTACTTTCACCAAGGTTTGGCTTTATAAATAGTTCTCAGGGTTTAGTAATAACACCTTGCCACTTAACAGATTAAACCCTTCTATGATCTTTCTTAAGAAGTCAAGGTAAAAGCCCTTTCCTAAATCTTTTTACACTCTATTACATACCTTGAAAAAAAAGGAGAAAAAAAAGAAAATATTCAAAAAAATATACTTTAGCACTATTTAGCTTAATTATCTAACATATTTCATTGTTTATTTAATTTCTCTTTATAATGCAAGTTTAGCATACAAGATATCTTGGGAAAATTATTTTAACTCGCATTTTTGTTATCTATATATAAGCATGCTTTTTTAAAATTTCATTATTATCCAACTCATTCATACACTTATGCATGTCATTTTTCCATCTATATTTTAGGGGCCTACTTATGTTTTAAATGTTTTAACTAGTAATATAATGGACTACAATACTAAAATATATACTATATTAAAGAGTGATATTCAATATGAAGAAAAAGCAAAAGCTCAATAAGATTTAAACAAGGTAACTCTCATTAAAAGACTATATTATCTTTTAAAAGAGAGACTATGAGGAAAAACAAAAGTTCTTAAAACATAACTTGTTAGAGTAAGTAAAATGTATAATACCTCCTACTTTCAAATAAGTTAAGGCGATTGTTATGTAAGAGGCCTAATGTGGATATTTTAACTTTAAAAGTCTAAAAACTTGGACTAGCTTATAAAACTTGGCAAATGAAAGTTTAAAGAGGCTTAATTCATATTAGCTAAAAAGGTAGGTTCAAAAGTAACTAAAAGCACAATAAGTATATAAGTTACTATAGGGTCTAAACAAATAAGGTCCTATAGAGGCTTGTAGCTATCTAATAGTTATTTGACTTAAGGAAATAGCAGTTTTGATTATATACTTTATAAAGTGGTTTATTTAGATTAGAATAAAGGTCTCACCCATGATATAAAGAAGCACTGGGCATATCATGCCTTGGCTTCCTCATTGAGGGCTCTCTATGCTAAAGTTAGGAAGAAAACCATAATGATTCCCATCCTTTTATTGGAATAACCCTAGTTGATTAAGGTTTTACCAAATCATTTATATCAATCCATATCCATTACCACAAGTATCTTACCACATTATTAGATATCTCATGTTAGTCATCATCCAATCATAATTATCCAAATATTATTTATATTAATTATCATTTACTTTATAATAAGATCAACCTTAATCCAAGCTAACAGATTACAAGGTACTCTCAACATAAATTTCTCCCCTCAATACCTATAAAAGCCTTACTTTCACCTATTCAAAGGCATTAAGAATTATTGCATAATAGGCCTTTTTTGCCTTAGTAAAATACTTCACAAAAGTGTTGATTCCTTTTTTTCTTTATAGCATTTCCAAGGACTTTGTTATTATACTTATACTTTTAACCTTAAAACCTTAGATTCAACATATGTAATATTTTATTTCTGATGAATATAAAAAGTAAAGTTTAGGATTTAATGATAGTAAGGCCAAATGCAGTTGTCATAAGACTAGAACATTATTTTAGTCCCTTAAATATGTAAGTTTTTTAAATTTATTCCCTAATTAATTTTTATTTTCAATCTAGTCCAAAAAACTTTTGCTCCTACATTAATTTTTTACTTGTGGTTTTTATTTTTTTATGTTCACTATTTATTCCTAAAAATATAACTATATATCTACATAAATTCATTCAAAGACCTTAAAAACAAGTCAAATCAAAGTAAAAGTCTATTTGTGTTTCTTTTTGCATGTTTTTGTTAAAAAATTATATTTTATAATCTTACAATCTCATAATCCTAAATCATGTCATGTACTATGGCATGATTCTGGAGTAACACATAAATCCCTTTTTAAAATGAATAGTAAGAAAAAAAGAATTATAGATACCTTTTTTGCTAGAATTTAATTAACCAATTTTATCATGTATTCCTTCTCTATGGAATTTTAATTCATTATCTTCTCATTCATCTAGAATATATTTGCAGACATGAATAAAGGAAAATAGGTGATAGAAGTTTCACTATCTTTATAAAGACATACTATGTATTTTCTTGTAGAGAGTATTTCTGATAGAATGAAATGCAATAATTAATTGTCTTTAGAGGTTATAAACCTTATTCAATTAAATGTGTTAGGTTATGGGTCTTATCCATCATAAGATTCATGTTTAATTAATTCATAATAGGGCTTAAATACCATACATAACCTAATATCATTGTAGTCGCCTAATGTATTGAGTACAAAATGATTTAACATTGATGATAATTCATAAATTAATGTGAAACTTTCATATAAAATTTCTAACAATATCCAACTTGTACCTACATTAATTTATAAATAATAACTAACTTGAAAATTAATGTTAATATTTAATAGTGTTATTTCACTTATAAGTCTAATTGAGATCAACATGTAACAATATTAAATATTATATCCAAAAGGATATGAATATCAAATATATTAAATACCTACACTTTATTGACTAAATAATTAACATCCAATAAGGATATAAATATAAGTGTATATAATAGAATTTATATAACTTTAATATGATTAAATATGAATTCAACATCTACCCAAAATGTCTAATGAGAATCAATATTCTTAACACAATAATGAAATAAGGTTTAAATGCCTTTATTCACATGTCATAACTTAAAATATGTACAAAAATTATATGGTGACAATATGAACATCTCATTATGAATATTTTAATTAAATATATCTCAAAATAACTATAAACTCATCTTAAAACACTCTTACTAACCTAAAATATCGATGACTTAAGCAATATTACATTATTTACGTGAGCATGCTTTATACTAACTTTTAAACTTTTAGTTAGTAAATCTATGAGCATATAATCTATGGAAAACAAGTAACGTACTCGCATATCTTCTCTCTTGCAAATTGGTATTTTGAAATGGAGTCTTTTATACATGTAAATTTATTATTGATTAAAAAAACCCTAGTAATAGTATTATTACGACATAAAAAATGGTTAAGAATAAAAAGCCTTGAACCTATTAGCTTGATAAACACATTTATAGCACACAAAATCCTTCACCGTTAATAGAGGTTATTGTAAATGACTGCTCGATATTTTTTATGACACAACTTCTCTTTACATGTATCCAGTCATAAATTCATGATCACCTGGACAATCAACTAAATAAGTTTGACTAGTTTATATCTATGAGATTTCCTAATCTCCAGTTAGTTAATTTGTAATCAATTATACTACTTAAGTACAATGCCAAGTGTAATCCAAAAACACTGATATAAATAAACAACTAGCTACATACGATTGACATGTATGGGATATTATTTATCATTTATTTTCTTTAAAGATAGTGGGCTTAACTAAAAACTTAATGATAAATATAAGAGCATATTGGTATGTTGAGCTCAAGCCTTTTAATTCTAATTTGATTATATTATTTCAACCAACATGTCTATATCGTCACCAATTAGTAAAATATCATTGTTTCGTAGAATAAGAATCACCAAAATACCTATACAAATCATTATACGTTGGTTTGCCTTATGTTATTTGAATTTCAGAGAAATTATAATCTCAAAATTCAAAGATTACTATGTAAATAGGCATCTTTATCTTTCTTTCTTAAAAACTATTTGATTATTTTATCAAGTCATGGTTTAAAAAAGGTTTTTTTTCTTCAACAAATATGGCTCCTACTAGATGAGCTGCTTTATACCATAAACGAGTTTTAAAATATTTGTACACCTTCTTTTGATATGTAGTCCTTTAAATACTAATCAACTTGATCTTAAATCCATAAATTTATTTGAGAATCTCCTCTAAACTTAAAGTTATATTTATTTATGCTTTCCACTTTTTACAACATTTTAAAGCTCCTATTATCTTAAGAAATGCTTTAAATGGATCAATTTAACTAAGTCCTAGAAATGGTTTTTCAAGTTAGATTTCAAATTTGGATTTTGTAAAATTCTAATATATCTTAAGATCATACATCCTGAACAATGATATTAAAACAAGTTTTATTTATCAAAACATGATAATCGTGGGAAAAATTAAGTTTTCTCGATGAAAGATATAAAATATTGCACTTTTAATATAAAATAAATCATAAAAAGGAAATTTCCATCTCTAACTCTAAAATACTTTTAAAATATCAAAATTTTAGTGGAAACCACTTAGTGCACATCAGGTTAAAACACTATCTTTATATTTTTCATGCTTAAAATAATTAATAAATTTTAAAATGGGCTTCTATAGTCCACCAACCTTATTATGGGTCTTTTTTTTCAAACCAATGACCTTTTCTCACTTTATTAAATTTCACTGATTTTTCACAATGTAAAACAAAAAGTTCCAAACATTTATTAATTTAAGGATACTTCAGTTCAAGATTCGATCCATAATGACTATCAAATTGACATAATTTTAGTGTGATCAATTTTCATGTTCCTTTTTTATCCTTAGACTTGAATTGACACTCATAGCAGGTTCTACTTCTAAAATTGCTAAATATAGTTTCAAGAATTAAATCCTAGTTATTGTATCTCGTCCTATTTAGTGTTTTTACAAAATTTTATTGCATAAACATGAAACTGAGGAATGCATGTAAAGACCTTAACCATGCTAATGTTTTTCTTCAAAAAATTAAACTATAGAACCCTATTCAATGTAATATAATAGGATTTAACGCTGAGGGATATTTAAGACTTTATAATATAATACAAGAATCAAATATTATACTTATAAAATTTAACATTGAAAAAGTGTTTAAAAATTCTAGGAATATAACATCCATTTGATGAGTGCATTCCAATACTTCAAAATTAATTATTACTGATTTGCTAAAAGTAATGTAATATAAGTTAACAAACTAAGTTATACCTTAATGATCTCTTAAAATATCCTTTTCGAAATGATTTATTAGTTAACAAAATAAAACTAAAATACAATAGAATGCATAAATAAATTAAAATAAAATACAAGCGAAAGAAAATCAGAATCTAAAATACAAAATGAAAAATTCAGATAGTATGCAAAAAATATATATAACAGAATGTAAACAAAATTAATTTAGAGGGCTTTAATTTGAAATTAACATAATGGTATTAAAAAAATAAAATATAGAAGCACAAAAGAAAGAAAATAAAGATAACAAAATAGTTAATTTAAGCATTTAATAACTTTTAGTGTGGATTAATCATATATTATAAAATATTTGACCATTCCAATTAATTCTTTAACATTGAATTATTTGAAACCTTTATAATAATTCATAAATCCTATGCTAAATGACCATATAAAGTTTGATCAAACAAGATTAGCTGGATTAAGTAATCACTATAATTCATAGAGAAGCCAGATTGAAATTAATTTAAGGATAAAATTTAGTTGAATTGATAGATTAAATTAGAAACCTTTAATTTCATCTTTCAACCCTCTATCCTTACTTGAAAAAATCATGATTAACAAACTAAAATTTAACATAAAAATAGCCAAAGATTAAAAATCACAAGGTTGAGTATCAATTATACCAAATCAAGCATTCAACTTATTAGCACAAGGGATTAGAGAATGAGGAAAATCAATTAGAAGAAATCAACATTACAAATTAGGATCTCATAATCTAATAAAGATAAACCTTAAAATCTTTGAATCAACTAGAAGTTTAGCTTTTCATGGTTAAAAAATAAGAAATTAGAAAGAGAGAAAATTATCTTGTTAAATTATGTAGCGTCTAGAGTCTTCTTACTCTTAGAGGCACAAAACCTTATATCTGACTTGCTAGCCTCTAAAACCATATTGAACTTAAATCATATGCCTCTTAGAGTTAAAAAAATAAGGTCTTGCTAATTTTTAGAAGCCTAAAACCTATTTTACAAAGCAATAAACTCTAAATGTTATAGTATTGAATTTTCATAGGTATAATTTTCACCTAATGTAAAATCACTAAAACTATGTAATTTTGGCAAACCATAAACATAAAAGTTGTAAGGCCAAGTCTTGTGAAGTTTTGGGCACTAGATTCATATTAACTAGACCTCTGAAACTCTAGATATGACCTATAAATCAAAACTAGCTTAGCTGGAATAGAAATAGAGTTTCAATTTATTGGCTAAATAAGACATTTTATAAGTTCAAATTAAGCTTTAATCAAGGTATAAAAGTTATAGAGTTTTTTTTAAGTTCTCCAACGATATAAGATTAGCCAAATTTGATATCTAAAACTCAAGAAGTAGCTAAAAAACTAAAATAATGTAACAATCTAGTAGTAATCAAATAATTTCAAATTATTGTAAAACTAACCCTAAATCACATAACAAAGCTAGTTTTATAAAATTAAGTATATGTAACAAACCAAGAGGCATGAAATAAGATTATTCCTAACATATTTTATTACTAATATAATACTAAAAAATATTTATTATTAATATAAATTTTCCTTTAAATAATCATAAAATAATTTTTACTTTTTAAAATTTTCAACAAAATTTTATGTAAGTAGTCCCACAAAGGCAACTTCGTAGTTATATAAAAATTTCATGACAAAATATAAGTATATAGTAATTCTTATAAAATATAATAATATACTAAAATTATTATATTATAAAAATAACATCTAAAATTACTCCAAAAATTAGTAGATGTAGCTAATATTATAGAAATCACATAAGAAAATTTTAGACTAAAAATTATTTTAAATAATTACTCAAATAAATTAGGTAAAAATTAGTATAAAATTTTTTAATTCTAAAAAAAGCCTAAAATTACATGCTTAGAGAATAAAGCAAAACAAACTCTCATTGCCATTGTATGCCATCAGCAAAGCAGTGCATGGCCTTCCGCACCATTAATGTGACTAGGTTTTGCACATGCTAGCCTATCTTGTTTTCTCTACCTTCTTTTTTTTAAATAGGTCAAATCCAACCCAATCTAACTTGGATAACAACTTGATGCCATTTCACGTGATTTAATTAATATTTTCTTAAGATTTTTTTCTACAAACATAGTAATGATTTCTAACTAATTTAATTAAAAAACCTAATCTAAAATAGGTTAAACTTCAAATTTGAATTATTCCTAAATTTGTAGAACCAAACTTAAGAGATCTAAAATTCTTGGCACTTTTTTAACATTAAATTTTTTAAAAAACAATGTATGCAATGTGCAAAATTCATTTTTAAACAAACAAATTTAAACTTTATCTAAAATGTGCTTTAATGAAGAAATGAGCCTTAAACTTTCTTGTAACATGTATATGTGTAGCTTTAGGAAAGGGTACACATTTTAGTTGTGCACTTAATCCCAAATCCTAATGTAGTATGAAATAATAGTACACATGCTTAATCATATAATGGAGAAATGTAAAAATTGCAATATTAGAGACATAATAGTGTGCAATAATAATAACTACATTCACATTAAAAATGTTAGTTTATTATTTATCTTATATGGATTTGTCCAAGCTAAAGTAATACATAGTCAGCATCATACATATATCCCCAAATATTCTTGTAGCAAACTCACATATACATGTTTCAATATATGATATATATATATATATGTGTGTGTGTGTGTGTGTGTGTGTGTGTGTGTGTGTATTGTATTACCAATGAAAAATAACTAAAATGCTTTTAAAATAGTAAAATAAACATTGGCTTAGAAAAATTATACACAATATATATAAGAAACTTGCCTTTTTCACTTTATAATCCATTTCACATGCTTACTCAAATAACACACTGTTAAAGGCTTTTGTTTAAAAGGAAAAATTCATATACACATATATTGATAATACTATTTATAACAATATCTTATAATGTCAAAATAACAAAAAAATTTCAAGCTTATATATGATCACTAATATAGAAACTAGCTTTTATGTAAGTATAACTTATAAAACCTATGCATATCAAATTTATAGGAATTATGATTATCAAAATTTAGTTCCATGAAAGTGATACGTAGAAAAGATATTTTATATATGTTCTATAAAATAGAATCAACATATTCATTTCATATGCAAAGACATATATAGTTTTCACATATGAAATGCTAAAATTTAAGCTTTAAAATTTAGTAAGAGGAAAGAGAGGAAAGATGCAATTTCCACAAATTTGCCCAATAAATATAGCCATTATACATGTTGTAACCTAGCTTTAATATCACTATTGAAAAAAATCATATTTTATAATCTTACAATTTCATAATCCCAAATCACTTTATGTACCACAACATAATTTGGGAGCAACACACATATGAGAAAGATTAAGAAGAAAAAAATTATAAATACATTTTTTGCTAGAATTTAATTAACCAATTTCATCTTGTATTCCTTCTCTATAGAATCCTAATTCATTATATTCTTTTCCATCTAGACTGTATTGACAAACATGAACAAGGGAAATAGGTGATAGAAATCTTACTTTTTCTATAGAGACATGTTGTATATTCTTTTATAAAGAGAAACCTAACTTCACTCTTAATGGGATGAAATGCAATAATTAATTGAATTTGGAGGTAGGGGACCTTATTAAATCTATTAGGTTGAGTTATAGATCTTACTATCATAAGATCCCTATCTAACTAATCTATAATAGGTCTAAGTATCATACATAACCAAATATTATTATAGTCACCTAATATATTAGGTATAAAATGATATGAACACTTATGATAATTTACAAATTAATGTGAGACCCATGTATAAAATTTCTAATAGTTTTTTCTTTTTTATTCACTATATATATATTTTGCTTTGTCTACACCTTTTATCTTCTTTAATTATATTTTCTTCCTTTATTTAAACGAACACTTGAAAAACCAATAGAAGAAACATAAGAAAGCATATGGTGTAGGGATGAGAATATTGTTCTCTTGTCATTATTTAGCAAAAATATTACAAAGGAAAATAAATTTTTTAAAATCCCTGCCTTTTTTTTTTGTGTAACACCAAAATGGGGATCCATTCCAAACATTAGAGCATTTACAAATTTCTTTCCTTCCAACAACTGTTACCTTTAAAATTCAAGCCCATCTATATTGACAAGTAAAATCCATTGAAGGCCAGTATGCTTTCCATTAAACTAATTCCTGGTTAGTTAAAAAAATCCTTACTCTTATGTATTGTATTACAAATTTTATAATAACCTCTTGCTTATTATCATGATTAGTACATGTTGAATGTTGTTAACATTGATATCATATATAACATTATATCAAAATTTGATACTAAATGAAAATAGCAAAATCAACAATCATATATTTACATTATTAACTCTAGCAAGAAATCAATTGCATGTATCATAAATTGCTCAAATGGACTCTATCAAAATCTCCTTTTATTACCATTATAACATTGATTATTATTATTATATGTAATTATATAATTTATATTTTCACTAAATTATCTTATACTCTTAATTTTTTATCCACTAAAAAAATATTCTCTAGTATTATCTCTACCCACCTTCCTAACCATACCTATGCTGAATTCCTACTCCTAATTATGTTTTCTAAGATGTATTACAATTTCCTGTTTTGTAGACGTATTGAAATATATTAAAGGATAGAAAAAGGGATACTTTTATGATAATTTCTCTTAAAAAAGCTAGAAAAGCCCTAAGACAAAAGGGTAAAATATAGGTAATTAAAAAAAAGGAAAAGGAAAACAATATGTTTTGCTCTTTTACTTAAAATGCTTTTAAAATACTTATAATAAGTGGTATATAATTAATAAAATAATATATTATGTTTCATGGTAAAATATCAATTATTTTATTTAAAAATATAATGTAAAAAATTCAAATTCGAGCCACTCAAACTCAGAATGAATGTCAAATTAGAACTTAAACATAAAAAATTATATATATATATATATATATATATATATATATATATATATATATATATATATATATATATATATATATATATATATATATATATATATATATATAATCATATCACTCATATCATATCAAATGGTATAAAAAAAGTAGAAGGTATATGGTTTCATTTGTAGATAATAATAAAAAACTAAGCAAAATTAAAGGTGGTAAATGGATGGGTTAGGATGGATATGGATTGAGTTAAAAGTGGATGGGTCATTATTAATTCACTTATCCATTTATGATCCAATATAATATTTTAAATGGGTTATGGATGATTCATGACCCTTGGATATATGATTAACCTGACCCATCCATTTATTCATCAAATTATTATTATTTTATATTTTATCATTTTTATTGATAATATTTTTCATCACTATTTTATATTTATTGATATTATTTCAAAGCAAACTTATGCTATCAAAATTTTTATTCTTTATTTTTATTTACTTTTTAAAATTATAATTTTTTTATCTCATTTTCTTAATTCTAATTTTTAAAAATTATTTTAATATTAAATGTAGTTGATTAAATAATTTAATTTTAATATACATTAAATAAAATTTATTTAATTTAAAATAAATATTACAATAAAATTAAAAAAATTAAAAAATTTAAATTATATATATTCGTTTACAATAATAAATTGTACTTTTAAAATTACACATATATTAACAATTAAATTTTAATTTGTAAAGTATCACCTGAAAAATAAAAATTAACATTATTGGTGTGTTAATATTTATAAAGTATAGCCAAGAATATAACATATAGTTATACGGTATATTACATGTGACACATAATATTATAAAATTTTTATTTAAAAATTAAAAAAAGTAATTTTGTGATTATTTTCAAGTTTTAAAAGTAAAAAATAATAAATTATATAGATTTTAGTACAAAAGACTAGACTTGATTTTACTTTTTTATAAAAAATTGATATTGTCACATATATAATAATATTATAATATTTTATTTCAAATAATTAATTTTAAAGATATTTAATTTATATTAAAATTTTAAAGACATTTTATTATGATATTTTTTATTTTATAATATTTATTTATATAGTGTACAAAACTACCTCCTATAAATATAAATGGATAAATAGTTATTCATGAGTTAACCTAATATGACATTTATTTCAATAGGTCAATAATGATCTAACCCATATTTACCCTAAAGTTAAAATGGATAGATATGAATGGGCTAAAATAAGGATAGATATGGATGGATAAATGGATATAGGTCAAGATTATCAGGTCTAAGCAAAATACATTGACTTCCATTGAATTTTATTGAAATTATATGAATTTTTCCTCTAATTTCAAAATCTATTTAAATTTCTCTTAAAATATAAAAAAATACTATACTTAAACCCAAATTTAAAATTTTCATCAATAATTAGTAAAAAAAAATGACTATGAAGTTTAAATCTACCAATATCAGATATTCTAAGTATTTGATGATAAAATAAAATTGATAAAAAAGTCAAATTTTAATGTAAGTGTTATGATTTTTTAGCCATTTAAATTTAATTAAAGCATATATTTGATATCAAAATACTTAGATTGTCCATAGTTTCATTTGAATTTATAATCAAGTTTTTTTATTATTTTATTAAAAAAATTCAAATTTAAGTTTAAATGTACATTATTTTATATTTTAAAAAATGTCTAGGTAGACTTTAAAATAGAAAGGAGTTTACATTATTTTGTTAAATTTAAGAGAAAATCAAAGTATTTTTCTTTAAAAAAATGTATGGATAAAATCATAAATCTTCTACTAAATATTACCTCTTAAATGTAAAAAGACAATACATATTTAAAAAAAGGGACAATATTCTAGTTTATCATAGAAGCAACATAAAAAAGGTAATAATGCAAGAATATGAATCTTGTGCCTTGTTTATTTATGGAAAATAAATCCTAATATTAAAATCTAAGGGTTCATTTAAATGACATGATAGTATAGGATAAAACAAGTTAAAATGATAGTATTATGATAATGAATGGATAAGATACTCTATTATTTAATGTTTAATACATAGTTGCATGAAAATATAATAATGTAAAATTATATAATTGGATGTTTGTTGTCATTTGTATATAATATGAATAGTATTAAAAATATTTATTTAGACAAAAATGTCTTCAGATAAAGTTTGATTCTCAGCTATGGTTAGTGATTGTAAATAATAATAGGTAATGGCTGATAGCAAGTAATAAATAATAATGGTGGATGGTAGTGATGACAATTAACTATAGGGATCGACAGTGGATAAGAGTCAATGATGATGGGTACTAATATAACAATTGTATAAGAATATAATAATGTAAAATTATATAATTTGGGTGTTTGTAATCATATGTATATAATATCAATAGTGTTAAAAATATTTATTTAGACAAAAATGTCTTTAGATAGAGTTTGATTCTTGACTATGGTTAATAACTATAAACAACTATAGGTGGGGTTGATGGCGGGTAGTAAACAATAATGGTAGATGGCAGTGATGACAAATAACTATAAGGGTTGATAGTGGATAATAGTCAATGACAATAAATACTAAAAGGATATGATCAATAGTGATAGTTATGCGGTATATGTCAATAATTTCTCACTTTATTTTACAAATTCAATGTTTGAAATTAAGGATAAAAAGGAGAAAAAAATTACTCTTATCCTATTGGCTTATATCGGTTTTATTTAACAATTAGTTGATTATATTAATAATTAACTAATTAAATTAGTTATTAACTAACAATTGATTATTTTATTTGACTTGATTAATTGATAACATTAGTTATTTATATAAAATATTTAGTAAAATTAATTATTTATTATTAACTGTTTGTATATAAAATGATATATGAAGATATGTGTATATTTTACGATTTATTTAAATATTTCTTACTTAAATAATATTTATGTTATACTATAAATTATATTATTTTAAAAAAAATTATATCATTATAATATATTATACTTATTTGATTTTTCTTTAAAAATGGACAATTATAATTTCCTAGTTAAGAAATATTTGTATCGGTATAATAATCATTAAAATTTATTTTATAAGTATTTTTAATATTAAACTTAAAATCCATATGTTTATTGTTAAAAACATTAATAAATTACATATTCTGAGCATAAAAATATATTTTTCATAAGTAATATCATCTTGTTGTTTCTTTTTTTCTTAATATATATTATTCTTTAATTCAAAAAGTATCATTTGTCAAAAGATTAATTTTCTCAATACATTTTCCATTATTTTTTGTTAAAATGAAACATATATTCTCTTCTTTTTTTTAATACAATTTAACATAAAAGATATGATTATATTTATGTAATTTTTTATTATTATGTAAATATTTTAATATATTTTATTATACTTATCTAGTTTTTAGTTAAAAATAAATAATTATATTTATTATATGTATTAAAATTTTCCCTATGGAATAGATAAATATAATTTAATATTTTCTTATTTATTAATGATGAAAATGTAAGAAATTTTACAATTATGAGCAATAATTTTTTTTACTAGATACAAATCAATTGTTTTAAAAAGTTATTATTCTTAACTTTTTCAAAATAATTATTTGAGGGTCAATAACTAACTAAAATAATTTTTTTGCTAAACATTCAAATCAATTAATTGACTTGATCAAATAATTAGATATACTCACATTAACTAAAAATTAATCAAAAGATTGTTTGTTAAACACCCTCATCATGTCTAATAGCAAATGATAATTTTATCCTATATCAATAAGATAAGATGGCTTGATTGAATTAAATTATTATATTTAATAAATACATCGAACTTCTTATTAGACTCGATAGATTATGCTCAGATTATTGATCTCTCTTACAAAATGCTTCAAACGGGATCAGAATTGTTATTAAAGTAAAAAAAAAAATACACAAATAGATCATAAATTATCCGTATATCTTTATTCATTATTTTTTTCACATAAATAATTAATTTTAATAAGTATTTTTATAAAAGAGCTAATGTTATTAAGCTATCGTTTAGTCAAATCAACAATTAACTAATTTTTAATATAATTATCTGATCGTACAATTTAATTCAAGAAAATTCAATTTTAAATTTTTAAAATTTGTTGAGAATTTGTTTACTTAAATGTTTCCTTTTGGATCTTTTGTTTAGTAACTAATATGCAAAGGTTCTATTGCTAATAAACAGTTGTGCGCTAATTAGAGATATTTGATTGATTTTGTTGGCTGAGGACCGGTGTTAATTGTTTTTAGCAAGAGAAAAATTATAATTAAATAATAAATTATTTTTAAAAGCCAATCACTAATAAATATCATATTATAAACTTAATTTATACAACACAATTAATTAATAATAATTTATTTTCATTGCTGTATCAAATAAATTTTAACCAATTAGTTATGTTATATTTTGTATAATGAAATGAAATTGAATAAAATCATTCTATAATCATATTTAATATATTTTTAAATGAAATATATATGCTATTTTATAATTATATTTGATATAGATATCAATAATAATATTCTTAAAAAAATAAAATTATAAAATTAAAGTTATATTGTGTCAATTTATTTATTTATGAATTTTTATAATTGAATTTTTAAAATCATAATTATCAATATTATAATTCATAAACAATTTTCTACTGTAAAAATATAACAATTTTACCAATTTTTGTTATTAAATAAAATCTGCATAAAAATATAAAAATATTTTATTATGATAGTATAATATTAAAAATTATATATTATTTTATTATTTATTAATAAAAAATAATGTTAAAATATATAAAAGATGTAATGGATAAGAATATAAAAATTTATTTTATCAATAATAAAATAATTATTCTATCATTTTTATTATGAAATAAAAAATTTTATTGTTTAATAAAATAATTATTTTTATTTCGTAATATCTATTAAATAATTTTTTTTTTTATTCCATCGTTCATGGGATTGTGTGGGGTGGCAAACTGTTTGTCTACTTGAAAACGTTAACGGAGACGTTGCGAGGCACCTCGTCCGTGTTGGGTCGCTTCTCTGTCGAGGTATCGGAGTCTGGGAGAGCACAACGACGTCGTTGGGAGAGATTTAGGGGACCGCATTTTTCTAGGTAATACGTACTAAGATGCTTGGTCATTTACATAAATTTCACAAATTGAGAAGCGAAAGAACCCAATTCGGCGGCGTTCGCTCAACAAAGCAGATGGATTGCTGCGGCAAGCTGTTTGATTAGTCTTCGGTAAACTGGAAATTGTCTGTATGTATTCCTTCTCTAACTGCTATCCTTTGCTATGAAAACAGCCTAAACGACAAGATTTTCAGTTCCTTGAACATGTGTTATTCCAGAGTTTACTATCATTAGGGTGTAAGATGGATGAAAATCCATCTATCATACTGTCTTAGTTCTTGTCATTTTATTAGAAGGTACACCCGGTTACTGATTATCCATCTATTTTAATATTTTCGTTAAATTAAGCATCTCGAATAAATTAAATGAAAAAAATGGCTAAATGCAAGTTTTTATCTAATTATCTATTGTACTCTAATTGTATGCCTTCAAAGACAACAATTAAATTAGATAATCAGAGTAATAGTCTTGCTTCTCTCATCGTAGTTGCATATTTTCATTTGTATCATTTGCAGTTTTTTTTTTTTTTTTAATATACCAATCTCTGATTGATTCATTTCAATGGATTCAAGCTATAATACTTAGTCATGTCAAAACTCTTGAAGTGGGATGTGGTTTTAGTATATTTGAATTTTGATCTTTTGGATAAAGTAGGGATGATTTTATGGTTGGTTTGTGTTCGGTGTCTTGATTCTTGAGTCTGAGTTTGCCTTGGACTATAGAATTCCTGATAAGGTGCCATATTATTCTGAATATTTTAGAATTTAAAATACTCTGTTTACATTTATACTATCCTCATTCTTATACTTGTGGTATGTGTGATATATGGAAAAACTTCGAGGGGGAAAAATGAGAAAAGAATGACCATCAAAAAAATTTTATTCCTGGTTTTTTAGTGCATCGAATTTTGCAGCTGTGACTACGATAAATTCAATTTTTAAGTGGATGGTTAAAATTGAATTTAAAATTTTTAATGGTAGAAATTGTTTTCTAATGGCAGTAGCAAGAGTTGTAGTGGTGGTAGAGGTTATAGCTATGAGAGTAATAATAATGGTGCTAAAAATTATAGAATAAAATACAATAAAAACAATGATAGTTAAATGGATAGCTGGATGATGGATCAGGTTTCATCCTTCATAGATGGGTTATGGTTCGATTCATGACCCATGTAAAAATTAGATGGGTCATAAATGGGTCAACAATGACCCATTCACTAATGGCCCAAATTACACCCATCCAAAACATCTGTTTGTCACCCCTAATTATCATTTATGATAAGTTAAACAGATCAGGGAGCGAATTGTTTGGCTTTGTAGAAGTTTTGCTTCCATGCTCATCTAGTACTTATTTACCATTACTTCTGATATGCCTTTATTTGGGCAAATATATAAATAATATTTAACTTGCACAGGCCTGATTTTCATCATCAAGTAGTACCGGCTAAAAGAAATTTGTCAAACTGATACTATACTATGTTTATTGGATTTAATTGAGGAAGAAGGCATGGCTTGCAAGCCATTTAGATCATTGTGGCTCAGGAGAATCTGAATACGACACCTCAAAGAAGATGGGATATGCAGCTATTCTGCAGGATAACATGTTCAGAATCCATCCTTTGCATGGTCTGTATGGGTGGAACAAACATGAGACTTGTAGCTCAAATGGTAGTTCTGTTTTAGTTCATTTTTCAAGAAGAAAATCATCTTCCTTTAATCAAAACTGTTTTAGCAATTACTTTAGTGCCACTAAGCATTGCTTAAGATGGAGAGGACACCTTGGTTCTTTTAAAAAATTACATATTTTGCAGTGTAAAGGCTTGCAGAGAAGTGTTGTCATTGACAGAGCCAACGAAGTGGACCATGAAGAATGGGCATTTGAAAGTTATTATCCTAATGATGAAAGAATGTCCAGGGAGCAAGCGGATTCAAGCAAGCCTTTGTCACTAGAGGGACCTTTTGTCAAGAATGATGAGGGGACCAACAATAAAATCCTTCAGAATTTATGTAATCAGGGGAAGTTGAAGGCTGCAGCAAGGTTGATTGATGTTATGGCGCGTAAAAATCAAATCCCCCACTTCATTTCTTGCATTAATATGATTCGAGGCTTAATCAATATTCGGCAGATTGATAAAGCTTGTAAAATCCTGAAAACGATGGTCATGTCTGGTGGTGTTCCTGATATAATTACGTATAACATGGTTGTCAGTGGTTTGTGTAAACAAGGACACTTGGGGTCTGCTATTGATCTGCTAGAAGATATGAGCTTCAATGGTTGCTCCCCCGATGTGGTTACTTATAATACAATAATTCGCTGCATGTTTGATAGTGGAAAATGTGATCAGGCTGTTAGTTTCTGGAAGGACCAGCTGAGAAAAGGGTGCCCCCCATATTTGATAACCTTCACAGTTCTGATTGAACTGGTCTGCAAATATTCTGGAACAGTTCGGGCTCTAGAAGTATTGGAAGACATGGCAATAGAAGGTTGTTACCCAGATATAGTTACATACAACTCTCTTGTAAATTTTACTTGTAAACTGGGGAAGTATGAGGATGCTGCATTGGTTATACATAATCTTCTATCCAATGGGTTGGAGCCCAATGCTGTAACATACAATACACTGCTCCACTCTCTTTGTAACCATGGGTATTGGGATGAAGTTGATGCCGTTCTGAATATCATGAATGAGACTTCTAGGCCTCCTACAGTTGTTACATTCAACATTCTGATTAATGGTTTGTCTAAACGTGGACTTCTGGATCGTGGCATAAGCTTCTATATTATGATGGTTGCTCAAAACTGTTTGCCGGACATTGTCACTTACAATATTCTTTTAGGTGCTTTATGTAAGGAGGGATTTGTAGATGAGGGCATCCAGTTACTTTACTTCTTAATTGGTACTAGCTGTCCTCCTGGTTTGATCACCTATAATACTCTAATAGATGGATTGGCTAAAATGGGCTATGTGGAGAAAGCCAAAGAATTATATGGTGAAATGGTAGAAAATGGAATCATTCCTGATGACATCACTCATCGCTCTTTGACTTGGGGATTTTGTCAAGTGGATCGAGTTGAGGAAGCTGTGAAGGTATTAAAGGAGATGTGTAAGCTAGAACATAGGATTGGGAATAATATCTATAGAATTGTAATTCTTGGATTATGTAAACAAGGGAAGGTTGATATTGCAATACAAGTTCTAGATATGATGATAAAGAGTCAGTGCAAACCAGATGAGAGGATATATATTGCTATAATTAAAGCTGTTGCTGATAGGGGTATGATTAAAGAGGCCAATGATTTGCATCAGCAGTTAATTAAATGGAAGATTCTGAAAATGGAAACCACATTGAGTTAGTTGGAGTTTATGCACAAAGAATGGCCCAACTGAATACCAGTTCTGGCCTTAAACAGATTATACTCTCCTATAAGGTAAGTCTTTTATTCTGATTTGTTTATGAGTGCCGAGGCTATATCATTTGTTAAATTCTCCAGTGGTTGACTGCATGGTAGGCTTCTAGTCCCCGGTGAATGTGATCTTGACACATCAGCTTGCATTAATACCCTAATAAAAATGAATCTATTAAATCTTTTACCGGTTGGTAGGTGCATTCTGGCTTTTTTTGTCATTTTACTACCAGGTGTTACATCGTGCAATTTTTTTTTTGGGGGGGCAGCTGTGTTTTGTGAGGAATCTTGTAAAGCTGTAGCTGAGATGTAATTAAGGCCTGCCCAATTACTTTACTAATGTTGTATATTTGCTTATGCCAGGACAACTTGTTGATAAACTATGGCAAAATGTCACATGGAAACTGCGAGGTCCAACTGTATCAGCTAATACTTCAGTCGATCTGATAAACTAAGTTTTGATGGTTTGCGCTAGTATTATTTTTTGTCAAGTTACTTTTAGATTTTGTATTTGTTGATGGGTTTTGATCCAGATAGCAGCAAATACAATGCCTCCTTTTGTGGGTTTTGGCTTATTTAGGTGGACTTTCGTTGGTATAAGCATTGTTCGTTATGCCGCATTCATACCGCAACGATGATTGTGGGAACCGAGGCTCTTTATTTTAGATGCAAGGAAATTGGCAATTCCCGTGCATGGAGCTAGAAAATCGTTCAAAAATACGGACAGAATGATCAACGTTATAAAAAGATTTAGATTTAGATTAGACCGTCAATAATATAATGTCGGTAGACCCATACGTCTAATCTCTGTACACAAAGGTACTTTGTTCTCTGTGCGCACGCGCGCGACAGAGAGAGAGAGAGAGCTCGGTTCACCTTCGTTTCATCCCCGAGTTCTTTTGTTCACTCTTCCTCACATGCGCACTCTTTCAAGCGTTGGCAGTGAGGCTTAGATTTAAAACGGAGTTTTTCGTAGCTCCAATTACGTACAAAAGAACGAGTGAGAAAAGGCGAGCGTATCATTAATTATAATTTTTTTTTTAAGACATCCGCTGTCAATGTATTGTTTCTCGTACATGGAGAATCTGGTTTTTCCTATGGAATAAGTTTTCCTTTAAGTTTAACTTAATTATATTCATACTCTGTTTTACTGAATTCATTTCTTTTATTACACTTATCTCTTGTTCCTTTTTTGTAAATCATTCACTTATCTCCTTTACTTCAGGTAAGTGAGGGTATATTTACAAAAATATAAAGGGTCTGAGTGTAATTGAGTTAAAACTGAGAAAAATAAATGTAATTTTTCCAAAGTTTTATTATGGCCATGCAAGAGTTAAGACATTCACGGGAACAAACTCAATCTAGAAAAGATTTAGGAAGAGAAGATGGTGGTGGAGGGCATGGTCCATCTACTCGGGGCCGACGGGATCCTTAAATAATTTTATTTGATAATTGATAATTTTGATCACATAGACAAGGAATTCAATTGCACCTTTCTCTAGTCAAAAGGAACCAACTTGAAGTAATATTTTAGTCTAGGATCAGAAATTCATTTGTCACTCAATTGAAATGTACAATCATTTTATTCCCTCGACTATTTGTACCTCAAAGGGATCTGTCGATGACTTGAAGGTAACAAGGATTACTTACTAACCACGTCGAGAGTATCAAATTCATGACCTTCAACTGCACGAGGTCCATTTGCAACATTTTTCTGTTATCAGAAATCCATCTCTAAATAATCTAATTTTGATTTCAACAATCACGATTGCTTTGTTTACTCAGCTTTCTGTTACCTTTAATCAAATATGACCATACACTAGGAAACAATAATTAAAATACGTTAATCACCAAAAAAAAAAGAAAAATAATAAAATCCGTCGTTTGAACTCCATTCAGAAATATTACTCATCAAATTGAATAGAACAAAAAATCTATACTGCGAAGACCCGAATATATCAATTTAGTCCCCAGAATTTCATATTCTAGTTCTTAATTTCTGATAAAGTAAGCTCTTTGTAGACATCAAGCATGGGAAAGGTTCTGTTCAAACGTTTGATTGAATCTTCGGAAATAGCTTTCTTACACACAAGGGAATTAGCCAATTCCATGGCCTCATTTCGCCATCCAGCAAAACCGATGCCTTCAACCACCAAAGTGTACGTAGTTTCATTTGGTCGACATCCTTTTTCAACCATTGCGGCTAACACCTCAATGGCATCAACGATTCTATGCACTTTGCATAGTCCAAGAAGAACAATGTTGTAACTAATAACTGTAGGCTTATACTTGCTGCTTTCCATGTCCACTAACAGCCCAATGGCCTCATTCACCAGTCCGTCTCTGCACAAACAAGATATAAGCGAATTATAGGTAATACCATCAGGATTAATTCCATTGTCCACCATCTCTAAAATCATCCCCAATGCCTTCATTTTGTCTCCACTGCTCCAAAGTGCACTGAACATTGTGTTATAGGAACTGACATTTGGAGGGCAACCCACTTCACCAAGCTTCTCAAAAATTTTTAAAGCCTCGTCTGCTTTTCCATTCTTGCACAGAGTGGCTAAGATTGTGTTGTAGTTCACGATATCTGGCAAGCAGCCATCGGAGATCATGATTTCCAAGAACTCTATTGCCAAATCAACTCTTCTTTCCTTACAAAATGCAGAAATCAATGGATCATAACTATAAGCATCAGGAGTTAACCCCTTCTCCTTCATAACCTTCAACACATTCACTGCCTCCTCAACTTTCCCATCACGACAAAGTGAACTGATTAAAATACTGTAAGTCACAACATTAGGCTCACAACCCTTTTGAAACATATCAGACATCAATTTCTCTCCGGCTTCCCATTTCCCTAGATTTAAGAGTCCTCGTAATAGAATGTTGTATGAAATCACATCTGGTGCACAGCCCTTGGAATTTAAGCTCCTAATGAACTCAAAGGCACGATCTACCAGCCCTTCTCTACACATACCCCTGATGATGGCATTATAAGTATACATGTCAGGTTGTAGCCCTTCTGATAACATCTCATGCAAAAGCTTCATGGCTTCATCAATACCACCGTCGAGAATGGTTGCTTCTATCAAAATTGTGTAAGTAATCACAGTGGGTTTGCAGTTATCCTTCAATAGCTGATCCATGACCTTTAAAGCCAATTCAAGTTTTCCTCTGCCACAAAGACTCCCAATCAATATGTTGTATGTCACAACATCGGGAGAGAACCCCCTGCTTCTCATTCTGTCAAGCACTTGGTTGGCAGAATCAAATCTGTCAGCCTTGCAGAACCCACTAATGACTGCATTATAGGCAAAAACATCAGGTTCACCGTACTTCTCCAATATCTCCATAACACGAACGGCTTTGTCAATTTTTCTGGAATTGAAGAAACCTTTGATAATTTTTGTGCAAAGAATAACATCAGGCTTGTAACCCCGGGTGACCATCTGCTGTAGGAAGTATAAGGAATCATTGTATTTGCCTACTTTGCAGGACCTGTTGAGGGCTTTCATCAAATGAGTATCTTTAAAATCATAATATCGGGAAGCTTTAGGCCTTGCTTCGGGAGAAAATCTGACATTTGCCGGATTCCTCCTTCGTTTATTATCGTCATTTAGAATTGGGATTCTACAGCTAAGAAAAATTCTGGTATTTGAAAGTGAAATACTACGCTTCGGCTGGACTTTCAGCGTGAGTGTCGGAGGAAAAAAATCAGTGGAAATGGTTGTCATCGATAATTATTCCTAGAGCTTCCAGTCTTCATGGACAATCAGTTCGAAGAAAATAAGAAACGGAGCAAATTTTGAACGTACCTGCGTGCGTGGAAATGAGAAAATGACCACTTAGATTTTTGGATATTGAACCAAATCAACTAGTTTGAGTTGGAAGTGCTTGCTTCGCCGTCATATGATTACCTACCAGAAGTTCTACTGGATTTCAGAACGCTGGCTGAGGATAAGAGATTGCGATCATTTCTCAGTGAGTTGGTACCGGGTCGGATCCGATTGACTTAAAATGGGCCCAATGAATTAAAAATACAAATAATCTCTTTATCAAATAAAAATCGGGTGACATAACTTCCTATCGTTTAAAACCTCATAAATAGTTATTTTAATTGTAATTTTCAAAAAATTAAAAATAGAAATTGAAATATATATATAAATCAATTATGACTCATTCTAACCATTTTTAATATAAATTTTAACTAACACTCAATACACAATTCCGCAGAATTTTACTGTAAATATTTTCAAATTCAATTTTAAGATTCACAGAATCATAATTTTTTTCTGATATTAAAAATGCAGACATACTTCCGCACAAATGAGCTGACAATGAGAGAGAAGCAGCACTGATCCTCTTTTTAGGCATAATTAAGGTTTGATTTAGATTATAAGTTTATAAACAATGCAATGTATGTGTTGCAATTTTTACTTTAAGTAAATTGAATTTTGACTATCATGTGATTTATGGAAGAAAAGTTGGTAATAAATGAATTTGATTTATTATAAATGTAAATTAACATTATACTACTATTCACATATGTATTACTACATTAATAAAAAATATTAAAATTTATTTATTATTGTTAAAAAATTTTAATTATTATTTTTTTAAGGATTACCTTATTATTCATTGATAGTATAAAATATTTTATATTAATAATTAATTAAATTTAAACTTGTATACTAATCACATACTCCAATAAGTAATATGTTTACGGTCACATTTAAATCATAGTCACAGAATAATCTCTATTTTTTTAAGCATAACATAAATAATATTCTTTTTTAACATAATTCACAATATTATCAACACTGGTCAATGATAATGATATCTCTCCTTCCATTGTTATTGCTTCGTTCATTTTAGTAGTTTTCGATGTAATCGGGATTTTCTTAAAATCACCTTTAGTAATGTCAATGAATGGTTATTTTGTATCTATAAATATGTAGTATTGTTATTGCTAGTATACAATACATGATTATCTCATATAAGATTATGAATTGATTAGAGATGGGGGAAAGAATGAAAAGTGAATTAGTTATTAATAAAAGGCAATGTGTGAAAATAAATTATTTTATGTGTACCTTCCATTATTACTTTGGAATATCCATTGCTTATAGGGCAATTGCAAGCTTCAATATTGATCTAGCTCGCTCAATCTTGCATAAAATACCTTATATGCTCCATGAATTTTTATCTATTGCAAGCACATTATATACCTAAATGCAATAAGCATGACAAAAATTAAATTTTTTGCATCATAAATCCCACTCATTTTTTTCACTATAACAATAGGAATAAAAAGGGATAACAATGGATTTAATATAAAAAAGAATGTGAATGTGAAAGGAATTTTTAATGGAACTTAAATAAAGTGCTTGCTTGTTATAGTATTATAATAATAAGTGGTTCATATGTCTATGGCCAATTCTCTTGTATTTGATTTTAGTTTTCACTTAAAGCAAGATATGAGAATTTTTTTAAGGCTTTTACATCCTTTGAAGGGTCGGAAGCAAATATCATATAATGACTCATATGGTCAGATTTCCCTTTATAATTGCAAAACCATTCAATTATAATTTGGTAGGTGAACACCTTACATACCATCTATTGAATTGTGCAAGTTATTCTATGATACCAGAAATATTATCAATAAGAATATACTTCAGATACAATAACAAAGCAGACAATGACACATCTCACATTTTAAAACCATAAACATATACTGCAATCCCTAGTTTATCTTCCCTTAAGATTATGATGATCCTCCTCGTTGTGACTAGTATAGATCTTATTTTTTATCATTATAAGCCATCTACATTTAATATGGCATCTAGTACATTTGTTAATGAATAATTTAATTCTAATCTAATTGATTTTACAATATTAGTTGTATTCACATAATAAAAAATATATATACACACATATAAGATGAAACGTTTATAAAGTTATAAACAAATATTAATTACAAACTACCCTTTCTAACTAGCATGCCTAATTTTAAGGTTACTTCCAAAATGAAGTAAGGATATTTCTTACTATGGAGTTATTCATGATGATTAGGAAGCTTTCACGGGTTCATTTGTAAAACAATTTAAATTAAAATAGTAAGATAAAGTCTTGGTATCAAACACATTAATTTTAAATTCAATCCCCTTTGTACCTTCTGGGTCATCTTTTTCCTCCTACTAACTCTATCTTTGTCCTTTTAAGGTCCTTCTTATTCTCCTTACCAACTAGTTCTTGGATCCAAAGCAACAATTTAAACATCTTTGATATGTCACCTATTCTCTATTGTCACATCATTATTCACAATTTCATTCATTTTATAATCATACAATTATTTCCTTTTAATAAATTCATAGTATACATTGCCATATTATAAAATGATCAACAACTATTAGGTATAAATTCATGTTAATATTCACATGACATCACAAATAGTCACCACATGGAAGTCTTTGAATGCAAATTGAATACTCTAGATAATCAAGTGTGTTACTTGAATAGAAGGTTTTTACATTGAACTTATATTCAAGTGCTATACTTAAATAGTAGCAACCTAAGAACAAAAAGGCCTTGGGTAATCAAATATAGTACTTGAATATTGATGGGCAAAGATAAGACTACACTTAAGTATTTGAGTAGTATACTCGACTATTTATTGCAAAATTCCAAAAATTCAATGAATTTCTAGCAACATTAACATGTTTTATTCCAATTTTCCATATATCATTTTCCTAAAATATAGAAACAATAACATAAGATCACAAATCTCTGTTCTACTCAAATATACTTCACAATTACATAGCAAACAATTATTACTAATCATTAACATACATCAAAAGATTCATTCCAAGTTTAATAAAACACACAAATTCAACTAACATTTAAAGGATTTAAGGTAGTTATCTGTTTACCTAATCCTTGAAGAAAGTGAAGGAGAGACTAGAAATATGGTTTATTTGATCATAAATAAAGTTGAAACAAGATGAAATGAGAAATTCCTATTTAGCTTTAAGAAACCATAAAATCTATAGCTTATTTGAGCTAATTACTTACTTAAAAATGAATGAATAAAATTACTCCATGATTCCTTTAGCAAACTTTTGTTTAAATCCAAAGAGAAACCAATTAATGGAGGAGAAAAAGAGCTTAATAATCAACAAAAGAAAAAGAGGAAAAATTTTGCTAAGGAAATAGTAAAGTGGAATATATAAAAAAGGATAGGAGAATTTTGTCCATTTCTAGAGTGAAGGAAGGGTAAAATTGAAAAACTTGATCCTAATCCCTTTTACACATCCTTTTTCTAAATCTAATTTCACTGTGATTTACATTTAATCATACTTTGGCTATTTTTAATATAAAATTTTATTTTTTCTTAATTTAATTATTACCTTAAATCTATCTATAACTTTTCTAGTTACTAATAAATTATTGTAATGACTCAATGAACTAAATATAATAAAGTTTTAAAATATTAGGGGCATGACAAAGATATGTTAAAATCACACAATCTTCATGACTTTCTCATCAATATGGTATAGTTCTTCTCCTTTATTAATGCATTCATTGCTATATAAGTTTAAAAAGAATAAATTAAAGATAAGAGGAAGTAAAATATCTTATAGTAGGAATAACAAGCCACCATATAATAAATGCAAGATATATATTAAAATGATTTCAACCTTATTAGTATATCTTCCTTATTTTCATTTTATTTTTTCTTTTATCCATATAATGCAAATTTATTTGAATGTTTAAGCAAATAACATAGAAAAATAGATTTAACTAAGAATACTACCTAAATAAATTAACATCGACAAACTCTTCATCTATTCCTTAAAGTCTTAAAAGACTTTTAAATATAATAAATAAACTAAAGTTTAAAATTTTTCATCAACTAAAGTATTTACTTACTCTTATGTAATAAAATTTAGATTTTACATGACCTATAATTTCTAAAGTCTTTTTTGCTTATACCCATTTTAAACCTTGCAAAACAAGACCAGAAAAGAAAAGGGGAAAATTGACATCAATAAGTATAAAGATAAATAGAATATTCATTTCCCCATTGAAGACATCATACTATGGTCAACATGCCAGTAGATTTTGGTAGAAGGTGTAAACCTTGATAGTTATTTTCGTTTATTATCATTTTTCATCTTCACGCCATGTAGCTTATACAAAAAATATGATTTTAAAAGTTGTAGGTTATTTACCTATACTTTCAACTATTAGCATTTTACTTGTTTAAATTATTTTTTGTAAAAAATGTGTAAGGCATATGTTCCCCTTAATTCTGACTACAATCATTTTGCATACATTCCTATAAAACGTTTCTTCACTTACATAGAAGAAAATTTTCCCAATTAAAAACTTTATCTTTGTTATAGCTTCTTCTTCTTCTTCTAATTGCTCTAAGGAGCAAATTTAGTGCTAGCTTGTTATGTTCCTCTGCACAAGTCAATTGGGTGCCTTATTTTGCTATTTTGTTTGATTATTTGCATTCTTGATAACTACTCAAGGTCAACTTGATGAATTAATGGGAGAAGTCATTTGGGAGCAAAGTTAAGCATAACAAATTATTTATAATAAGGTTAGGTTTAAAATTTTCTTTTGATTAGGAATTTTATAAAAAGAAATTATTTTAGAGTCGATGGTAAGCAAAGTAAAATCATCTTGATTTCTATTAATTTTTTATGAAAAATAATTTAGACAAGTAAAAAATTAATAATTGAAAGTACAAACAAGTAATTTACAATTTCTAAAATCATAGGTAGGTTAAAGGAAATAGGTGAAATCAAGTAAAGTATACTTTTTTATAATTTTATTTTAGGCATGATGTTTTAGTTATATTTATAAAATATAAATTAAAAATAAATTTTAATAATTATATATGCATTTGTATAAATGTTAAAAGAATTATTCAATTAGAAAATTTTAAATAAAAATTAAATATATATAATAAATTATAATAATATATATTTTTAAAATTCTAATTTAATAAATAATATATTAGATGTAGTTTTGAATATGAATAATTAATAAAAAGCAATTGATTTTACTAAATGTCTATGCTATCAACTAATTAGATTAATTAATACTATTTTATTTTATTTTATGAAGATTATTATAGTATTAGTACATTACTAGATCCTGTATACTTTATATTACTAGTATATAATAATTTGTTCCTTATTTTATTAATAATGATAAAAATAGTGACATACTTAATATATGCATTCAAAAATATAATAAAAAATAAAAATTTCAAATAAATATCAGGTGTTATTCCATCCAATGGAGTAAGCATTAATATAATTTTATTTAGAAGATATAGCTCGTAAGCTTTCAACTACTGCTAACACAATCAATTAACCTAAAATGCCATAATCTTGTGAAAATTCCTTCCACGTAATTTTATTTTTATATCATTCATTCACATTTATATTCATTGTTTTTCCTAAATTGGAAAAATAAAGAGCAAGCTAGCAAAGAAGGCTCTATTTCGCGCAATTAGTTGATAAGTTAACTGATAGTTGATAAGTTAATTGGTAACTGATAAATTAACTGATAACTGATAACTGATAGCTGATAAATTAATTAAAGTATTTCGTAAAATTAACTGTTGAACTAGCTGAAATTACAAAATAGCATAAAAGGATATATTAATAGAAATTATATAATTAAAATAATTTTTATTTATTTAAAAATAAAATTATATTAATGTAATTAAAAAGTTAAAAATAAAAGTATAGTTTCTAATATTTTATAAATTTATATATTTATTTACTTATATAATTTTTATTTTATTATTTATTATAAAATTATAATTACTTAAAATATAATTAATCATATTTTATAAAATTTATTTAAATATATATTATAAAAGGTATGAGTTATAAATTAATAAAAAGAATAAAGATAAATTTAAAAATATTAAAAAAAATATTTTATAAATTATAAATTACTCTAAGTAATTTATTAAATTAAAATTTATAAATTAATATGAAAAATATTTTTAAAAATTAATTTATAATTTATCAATTAAATTAATAAATTATTTCAATAAATTATAAATTAATTTTTTTGTTGTGCGAATGGGAGAGGAGTCGAAGTATCGATGACTGCACGCAAGATCCCCACCTTGTGATGACTGGATTCCGTTAATCAAATTTTCGTACACTGCACCCAAGACTACGTGTAATCCTTCGGTCATCTTGATCCTTCCTCATAAATTATTATTTTTCATTTTCATCGCAAATTATTATATATATATGGAGGTGAATTCTAAGGTATTTTTAGGAGGTTTGGTACTCGGGGTGGTGTGACAAAATACAAATCACTGGATGAAATTACAAAAATTTTAACATTGACTTAATAATTTTATCCAATAACTTGTATTTTAACACACCGTCCCAGCTACCAGACTTCTAATGCACCACAGCGAGCACCATATATTATCTTTCTTCTCTCTCCCGTGGATCTCTGCAAAAATTTTCCCTATTTTTTCTCTCTCGCTTTCCTTCATTTTCTATCTTCCTCTCTTCAGATCAACTTCTCCGTTTCCTCTGTTCTTTAACCTTGTCTATCAATTTGGTAGCGGTAAGATCTAGGGTTCCTGCTCGGTCCGCAGCTACGAATCGGATCCTAACAAGCGCATTTATTTGGTTTGGATATAAATTCTAATTTATATAAGCGGCTTCGATTCGAAAGCAATAAAATTCAACTTGTTCAAGTTTTAAAAACTGAGCTAGGATTCGTATTGATCTCTATGCGGCGCAGTGATTACGTTTGTGAATGAGAGGTAGAGATTATTTTAGATGAACATGGAAGTCGCTAGTGATGTGGGTTCGTTGGACGTCGAATTGTTGCAGCTCCAGGAAGTATCTGGTTTGGCCCTTAAGTCGAACCTGAATTTTGTTGAGAAGCTCTTTGAGCAATGGCTGTCTCTTCCCGAAAGTAACCGAGTGGTAAGCTTTATTCGTTTATACTCTAATTCAGAATAAATGTATTGCTACATTGTTTGTGTTTAGAGTCTCATTAGCTTATTTGTTGTCTGTTTGTTTGAATTGGTTGGACACTTTTATCTGACAAATGCTTTATGTGGAAGACAATGAAGTGATGTGGGATCGAGTGTGATGCTGAAAGGAGAGAGAAATAAATCTTGTTTGTTAAAATTTATAATTCGATCAAATTGATTAAGACGGTGAATTCACCAGTTTTACGTTAAAGTTACATTTTTTTTTTTAACATTACATTTGAATAACAAAGATTTTACCAATACAGAAGAACTAGTGTAGGGACAATCATTGTGTTTATAGCATTCTTAGTTCATGAGAATTATGACTTTCTCTAGATGCTCTATCAGCTTCATCTCTAATGTCCCTCTCTCAGTGGGAATCCCCATGGACAATTCTTATAAAGCACTATATTGATATGGTATCACTCGCAAACCATACAAATATTATTGAGAAAAGTGGATAATACTTGAAGTATATGAATGTTGTTTGACAACAAGATCCCTTTTTGTATTCAGTTTTCTGGAATATTTGTTTTTCTTCTTGAACTACTTTATACATTATATGCAAATTTCTTGTTTAACTTGATTTTGTGCATAGGTAACATCATTGCTCAATGAAGCAAAGTCAGGTCTTCCCTTGAATGTCCCTGGGAATTGCTCGAGTCCAAATGCTGCCAGCAATTCGTTGCCTTCCATGTTTCCTGCAGGAACTGCACCGCCTCTGTCGCCGAGAAGTTCATCTGGTTCCCCCCGCGTAGTGAAACAGAGAATTGGCCTTTCTAATTTGGGTTCTCCTTTGAAAGTTGTCAGTGAGCCAGTTAAAGAATTGATTCCTCAGGTTAGAAAAGTGTGACGTATTTCCCTAAAATCTTTTCTTGGTGACGCTTTTTAGCTTGGTCAGCTTGGATGTGTTTTACTCTGTGTTTTCCCTTTTTTTTTTAACTGCTATGCTAATATTCATTGCATAAATATAAATATTTGCATGCTTGCAGTTTTACTTTCAAAATGGACGTCCACCTCCAAGTGAACTGAAAGAACAATGCTTGCTTAGAGCTAATCAGTTATTCTATGATCACGCAGATGGACTGCAGATTCATGGTGAGATTTCCCATGTTTATATATTAGTAATTGCAACTGAGAAAAAGTAATTTTAAATAAGTGTCAAATACAAGCCTTTCCAATTATTACTTGAATTCATACTATCAAGTATACTTATTTTTCCCTCCCCCCCCCCCCCCCAAAAAAAAAAAAAAAAATGTTGGCAAAAGGCAAAAGTCATTATAAGAAAAAATTAAAGATAATTTTTTTAGCTTGAGAAGGAGTTGCAGAGAACAGCACTAACTATGCTGCTTGGATTGTTTCTTTGATATGTCAGAATTCAAATCCGTTACTAAGGAAGTATGCAAGCTGCCATCCTTCTTTTCCACATCTCTTTTCAGAAAGATTGATACCAACGGAACTGGTTTTGTCACAAGGTGTGTACTTCTATTTTTCTCATTACAAATTTTTTAACCTTTTGGTGTCATTGAATGATCCTCAGTTTTAGTTGTTGGGGCAGCATTAGAATTATTCTGGGTGTGTTTGTTAACAGGAAGAGATTTTAAGGGTATGCAACAGGTGTATATTAGTATTCTTTTGTTATGTGTAATATCTTTTGCTGGCAAATATAAAATGAAGTTCATCCCTTTGGCTGCCTTGTTATTCATGTAATCAACCTTTTCTCTAGGTCTTTCCACATACAACCAAGTATTGAAGGAGTTAACTAGCAACATGTTTGATATGTTAGGATGTCAGAGAAAATTTCCATCATTTGAATACTATGCTTTGGCCTATGGTATCCTTAATATTACATATGTACCTTTATTCAGTCACTCACCCCATTTCAAGGGCATACGTCATTTCACTTTGTTCTTGAGTTTGCTTCATCAAACATCATTATGGAGCCATTACCTGAGAGCTGGAGCTCTTAGATATATTGGTTCTTTGATTTGTTGTTAAGACCTACTTGTGTAAGTTTCTAGAGCTCTATCATTGGCTTTCATTCTTATAATTAATTTCCAAGACAAGTAGCACTAGATTTATTGTTTATTCATCCACCAACCTTGACTTGCTTTTGCACTAGGAAATGCTATGTTTGCATTTCATTCCATTCTGATGGATTTTGCATCTGGAAATACATTGCTTCGAGTAGTAATTTTTTTTTTGGTCTCTTAGCACGCAATTCTCAGCATTCAGAAAGACTGTAGCATTTGAAAATATTCTCATAAAACCCTTGCTATTTAAAAAAGTGAATGAGATCCTATTAGAAAGAAGTATTGTAATTTAATAAAAAGAATGATAGTGTATCAAAGGAAGGAGTTGCTGCTGAACACATTCAACGGGTCCTTGAGTTGAATGTATTTCTAGTTTTGAAAAATTATAAGCACACAATTCTCAGCATTTAGAAAGATTGTGGCATGTAAAAAGATTCTCATAAAGCCCATGCCATTTAATAAACTAAATGAGATTCTATTAAAAGAAAGTATCATCTTTTAATAAAAACGGCCTTGTATTATAGGAAGCAGTTGCCGCTGAAGACATTCCAAGGCTCCATGAGTTGAATTTTTTAAGCATTCTTTTCACCCAATTTCTTTATTGTCAAGGTTAAACAAAGAAAATTAAAATGTTTTCAATTCTGGCAATGTGCTGAATATATTTATTTTTAGCATTAAATTGAGTTTTCAAATAAATCTGAAGCAAAGTCTTTTCAGCATGTAAAAAAATTATTGGAAAATGCATATATTTTATTTATTTATTTTGCTTGATGATGAAGATTCAATTCTTTGTAACAAGAAGTGTAGTGTTTGAAAGAATGATGAATCCAAATGATGAGGCCCGTGAATTTTCTTTTATTTATATACTTGACATGTCTCTTGCAAAAACCCTTTGGGCTTGAAATATGGACCAAAGCGCTAGCCCACTTTGCGGTGGAAGTTTAATTAGTTAATTTAGATAGGTGAAGGATTGAGCTGCAACATTGAACTGTAGACTATTAGATTGAGGAACCTATAACCATCATAAAACTCCATAAATTCCAGATTCTTTAACTATAAGAGGAAGGCCTGTGAATGATTTTTTTAAAAATCTCTTCACAAGTCTGGCATTGGTTTGGTATGAGACCAATCTCTCCATTAATGAACATGAATACTTCTTCCTTTTGTAGACGTAACTTTCATATTCTGTCTGCATGCTGTTCCGCTCTATCTCTACATGGAAGAAACTATTGCTATGATCAATTATGGCTTAATATTGTTTTCTCCAATTTTCATGATTTTAGCTTGCATGCTATTCTGCTCTATCTCTACATGGAAGAAACTATAGCAATGATCAATTATAGCTTAATATTGTTTTCTCCAATTTTCATAATTTTACTGAAATCCCCGATCTAATTTGTCTGTAGGGATGCATTTATTGATTACTGGGTAAATGGCAACATGTTGACAAAGGATGTAGCAACTCAAATATTTATAATTTTAAAGCAACCAGATCTCAATTATCTCACGCAGGTTTCTCTCTCTCTCTCTCTCCTCTTTCTTTCTCTTACTTGTTCTGCTTTTACTTACTTTCTTTTCTTCTTGTGTAAAATGTACATGCCCTAATATTCATTGATAATTTGAAATTTTTTACATATGTACTTCAATCACATGTTGATGCTTAGAGTTTGTTTTAATTAGATGGTTTTGGTTTCCTTGGCTCGTGTATCTGTCTTCTTTCTTATTGGTAAACAATATTCTACTTCATGTCAGGATGATTTTAAACCTGTGTTACGTGAGCTTTTGGCAACTCATCCAGGACTAGAATTCCTGCAGAGCACACCTGAATTTCAAGAGAGATATGGTTTGTCTTCAGTCTTAGCTATAACATTGCTTTTTCATCTTAATCTAATTAAAGATATCAAAAACACTACATACAAATATGATTTTGTGCTTCCTGGGATATTTTCTTTCTTCATAAATGCTACTGTCCCTTGAAGGTTTATTTTTTACTGGATGATGGATTTGTCAGGGGATCTACCCAGCCTATGGTCTCAAAAATAAGCCCCATGTTTTAACATAAAAACTTTTCAGAAAGTTCTTCAATCATGCTCAGTTAAAGTCTATTCTCCCCTCAGGAACTAATATAATAAGTGTTCCTTTTTATCTTGTAATTGATCACTTAAGTAATGAAGATAATTGGTCTCTTTCTCATTTTACTTTCTTTTTTCTTTTTGTTTTTAGAGTCAAAGTATTAAATGAATTACCAGCAAACAAAATAATTTGTAAAATTCCATTTTATTGATGTCTATAATGATTTTTTGATTTCTGAATGTTGCTTTTAATTGCCTTTGCAATGTGAATACATTTTGTGTTGTGTCTGAGTGCCAGTTGAATTAGCCAGAAAACTCCATCATTCTTATTTGATTGAAGTGTAGGCATGGCTTGTTATGAGTTTTGATGTAATGCTGTATTTCCTCACTATGGTGTAATATTTATGTTATAACTTGTTTTCCTTGCAATGTACCAGCTGAAACTGTAATATACAGAATATATTACTATATAAATAGATCTGGGAATGGTCATCTTACCCTGAGAGAGCTGAAGCGTGGAAATGTAATTGATGCAATGCAGCATGCTGATGAAGAAGAAGATATCAACAAGGTTTTAAGGTAAATATATTGTATGAAAATTTATGAAAAATTCACTACATTTAATTTGACACTAATGTTTTTGTGATCTGGTATAACACTTCTTATCCCTGCAGGTACTTCTCTTATGAACATTTTTATGTCATATACTGCAAGTTCTGGGAGCTGGATACAGATCATGACTTCTTGATAGATAAAGAGAACCTTATCAGATATGGTAACCATGCACTTACCTATCGGATCGTTGATAGAATATTTTCTCAGGTATGTGTAAATTACATGTTAGTAGACTGTCTAACATTTTTCTATTTGTTTTATCAAATTACTTCAGATTCTGATTCACTTAAATGTCATGGCAGGTTCCCAGAAAGTTTACTAGTAATGTTGAAGGAAAGATGGGATATGAAGATTTTGTTTACTTCATACTGTCAGAGGAGGACAAATCGTCGGAGCCTAGTCTTGAATATTGGTATTTTTTTTTCCTTTTAAATTTGTTAGATTTCTCAGCTTTATTTTTCTATCAGACATCAACAGATTAGTGTTTCAGCTGTTGCAATTATTAAGATGATGCATTATTAACTGATACATGTTTGTACCATGCTTTATTTGACCTTGAATTTGTATTGAGTGTGTCTATGCATGTGACTGCACAGATGTGTCCCCGTGTGAGTGTGTGAGTGTGTGTGTGTATGTGTGTGTGTGAGAGAGAGAGAGGGGGGGGGGATGTCTGCAAATAATTTGTCTGTTACTGAAACTAGATCAAAATTATTTGAAGTGACAAAATGATGGGATAGAAGCGCTGCCCTTGTTTTCCAATTCACAAACATTTGAGAGAGCAAGAGCTTGTTATATTTGATTAGAGAACAGTATACTGGATAGGGTTACCTAGTTGTTATACGGACATGATATTGGAAATTGGATGATGACTTGCTTCTGATTGGTTTAGATGATTGCTATATAAGATGATTTTAAATTGTCATTCTAGGTTCAAGTGCATAGATTTGGATGGAAATGGAGTTCTGACACGAAATGAACTGCAATTTTTTTATGAGGAGCAGTTGCACCGGATGGAGTGCATGGCCCAAGAGCCAGTGCTTTTTGAGGATATATTGTGCCAGATAATTGACATGATTGGATCTGAGGTTTGTATTTTTCTGTTTGTTGGAATGTTAGAACATTTAACTTTAGCATATTATGCTGCTTTATAAATAGTGTAGTGTGAAATACCCTGGTATTTCTCTTCATTAAAAGTGTTTCTGTATATCTCCAATGTGCTTTATTTACTCTCTTGCCCCCTGCTTCTCTATGTCCCCTTGATAGTGCGATTAGTTATTGAATTTCTGACATTTTTTTAAACATTCTTCATTCTGCAGAATGAGAGTTACATAACTCTGCAGGACTTGAAATGCAGTAAACTCTCGGGAAGTGTTTTCAATATCCTCTTCAATCTAAATAAGTTCATGGCCTTTGAAACTCGTGACCCATTTTTGATTCGTCAGGTGCTTTGACATCTGATAATCTTTTAAACTTAAAAAGTTATGGTGCTGTTTTATCCTTATGCTTGGTCCTTATTAGTGACTGCCTCGGTCAATGTCAAATTTGAACAGGAACGTGAGAATCCAACATTGACAGAGTGGGACCGCTTTGCTCATAGAGAATATATTAGGCTTTCAATGGAAGAAGATGTAGAAGATGCCTCTAACGGGAGCGCAGAAGTCTGGGATGAATCCTTAGAGGCTCCCTTCTGAGGTTGTTAATGTAAGTGGCTTTCAGATAATGCGGTGTTATGTGTCAATCCCTTACATGGCATGCATGTGCTGAAGTTCAATTTGTATAATACTTGCATGCATTTTATGAAGTGAGAAACCAAGATATTTGTATGCAGTGTTTTTTTAACTCTTCCCCTTTCAGTTAGCCAGTACATTTTCCAAGTTCTTAATTTCGTGTCTTATGACACTTATCTATTGATACTTGATAGAGTGGATGAAACGAAATGAATGCCCCAGCACTGATAGTCTGGCTAATGGTCAGGGACACTGGACTGAGGATCAGCTTTCAAGTGGGTCATGCCAGCTCTGCCCCAGAAGAAGGTGAGAATTGGGATCTTCATTTCATGGAACTTGTTTCTGATGGGCAAATTGGCAAGCATTAATATTCAGATCTGCTGGAAGGGACAAACAATGTGGGGTCGTCACGATGGAAGTTTGGTTTGCACTGTAACAATGTGCATGCAGAGTGATTTTAGGCAGGTTGAACTAACTGATATCTTCCAGAACGTTTTGTTATTTGGGGGCGCCAAGTTCTAAGAGACATGGCATATGGGGAATGGTTGAATCTCTTGTTAGTTTGGTTTAGTGGTCCAGTCATGTTTGTTTTCTCTCTTTCTTCGGGCCAAAGTTTGTGTCATCATTTATTAAGCCTCGCAATTTTTGTCGTACCGAATTTAGTTAATCTCTCTGGGCTTGCATTGGGCCAAGTGCAGAATCTAAAGAAAGCTTATAGTATCGACACTCTGCGTGGATTTAAGTCTTCTTTTTCCAAAAAAAAAAAAGGAAAAAAGGAAAAAAAAGGGGGGAGAGAGAGAGAGCAATGGAAAGAAATCACACACAGCTACTTCCAAGGAAGTTCATATTAGAGATATTATTAATAGTTGTTAAGAAGCAGATTATATTTTCTGTTCGAGTAATGTTAGCATTGAGATATTAATTACTACACGGATGGTCATAACGGAGCGATTCATCAGTTATCACTAGTTTATTCAGCAAATATAAAGAACACAAAATCAAAATGCTTGTCTTTGCATCTTCTTCCTTGGGCTGTTGTCGCTGTCACGTCATATGATTTCAGTAAGAATATCATATTATAGATCATTCATATATTATTTCTTAGGAAAGGATGTATCCGCTGATTGTAATTTGAAACTGAAGGCGTTATCATCAGGAATGAATAAGCTTAGATTATGGGTTAATTACCACCTCGTATCTCATGTCGTGTTCAATCCTCTTCCTGTGTCTCGCAGGTTTTTTTGCTTGTTGGTATTCCAGAATTTGCCTGTAGAAAACGAAAGCCTCGCTGGCCCCACGCCAAACTTGTCTCTGAATGATCTCAAGTGATTGTACTACTATGTACGTTACAATGTCCTCGGGGAATTCATGCCTTGGGAGAGGCAAATAATGTCATTCTTTTAGTTTAGCTCCACATCCTTATCCTCATTACTTTAAGACTCCAACATTATTAACTTTTCTTTAATTTAACGTTTGCTCAATCATACATGGGAGAGAGAACAAAAGAAAATTTATAAGAAACCAAAAAGGTTATCACTCCCTAGGTACCCACTTATGTGTATTGGTCAATGATTAATCTCACGCGCATCATTTCTCCGAATGAAATTTAATTTATGTGGACATTAATTATAGGTTTCTAATCAAACGCAAAGTCGTTCTTATCTCTACACCCGGACACTAACGAGAATGGACCGTGTTGTATTATGATACTCTTCCATAATTTCTATCATCCACTCTCATCGACTCATCCTAACACAAGTGAGAGAATAAAGACTACTGAGCGAGGTATCATAACTCCACAGAAATTTCAGTTCCATCTATACAACTAAGTCATAAGTTGATAATGACACCATATCACGTGCGTAAAGCCGCTGGTTTATGACCAGGCACTTTGTAGGTTGTCAATGATGACTATAATACATTAATCTAAACAACTGAATTTCATTCATTCGTACAATATTACATATAATAAATAAAATTTAATAATATACTGACATAATTAATTTACCAAATTTTTTCGCAAAGTTGTTAACAAAGTTGAAGGATATTAATTATTAAGCAAACATGTATAAATTATTTGTTTGAAATAGTTTTCAAATTGGTTTAAAAAACTACATGTGTGTGTTTGTATTTTGTGCATGTTAAGATCTCATAATTCTTATTTTATTATTTAGGGAGATTATGATATGTAGTTAATATAATAGTATATCAATACATTATTAGATTTTAATGCACATTAAGCTTACTTTTTTTTAGAAGTTAAATTTAATATGCTATATAATAAATTAATAATTAGATTTAATGATATACCAATGTACTACTTCATCACTACTTTTTTGGAAACTAAACCTAATATGCTACGGATAATAAATCAACATTTAGGATTGATAGTATATTAGTGCACTGTTGCGCTAGTGGTGCACAATAGTTATTTCCATTATTTTAGCCAACTTAAATATGATCACATTGGTAGAGTAATATTACATGTAATTTAGTGAAAGCACATGCATCCTTTGAATTTTTTAAAATTTTATGCAAAATTATTTATATCATATAAAATATTTCTGTTAACTTCAAATTTTATTGCTATTAAAAATATTAAAACATATTTACTTTGTTAATCCTTGAGTCTTGATTTCACGGCTGCACGATTATCATGAACAAATCTCACAAATTCATATAGTAATACTATATACATTGAAAGTGAGATTCAAAATTTAATTTTAAATTAAAAGTTATCATTAAATATAAAATGATCGAATAAATTTGTAAAATTTAATTTAAAAAATATAAAAAATACAAAATTTAATTGCAGAATCAATTATATTTTTCAAATCCATAATATGGAATTTTGGACATGTGCTTTGCGTTTGGAAGACTTTCTTGGCGGAATTTTGGAATATAATTCCATATTATGGATTTGAAATTAAAGTAAATAAAAAATAGACACTGATGGATAGAGCAAATAAGCAAATTTTTTTATTAAATTATAAAATTGTCATCAAGAAAAAAAATAAGCTATAAAAGCATTTAAAAATTCCTTTTTTATTTTTAAGTTATGCAAGGAGTTACAATTTTTTAAAAATAAATTATAAAAATAGTTATCCAAACAAATAATTTTATTTTAAAAATATAAAATAAAAAATTATTTTTCAAAATAATAAACAAATATACCCTTAATTTCATGTATTACTACCACTATGAACTTCATCGCCACCAATATTGCTCATCAATAAGGTCATCATTATTACTACTGTCATCATCGTTATTATCGTAATTGTTATTATTGTTATTATTATTATTATTATTAATATTATTATTATACAATGATACAGGTAGGTTTAAGAATATAGGGCAATTGTAATGATTGAGTAATAAAAAAGACATTTAGAAAATTATAGTCAATATTTAATTACAAAATAATGTTATTAAAAAATCACCTCACTAATTAAAAGTAAGACAAAATTAAAAATTCTACCCATAAATTTTGAAGATGTTAGTAAAATGAATCTTGAATTATAAATATGATTATAATAAGCCATGAATAGTACTTCATTTATATAATCTTGCTCTTTTATCAAATTGTTCAACACTTTGATCCCATTGTAGCATTCAATGGTATCATAGGTTAGTAGCTTTTTATTTAGAACCTTGCAACTCATAATGCGAACTCTTGATTAACTTGTTAAGTTTCCTATGAATTATCTTGTGGTACATTTAGAAAAGATAATGTGACATTAAAGATTTATTGCTCATACTGTGAAATTTCATACACAACATATTCAAAAATAATATAATTGAGACTAAAGCATTTGTGCATATTGAGCCACAAAGAACTTTTCACACTAGAAGTCTTTAGAAATAAGAATTAGGAAAAGGGACAACTCCATTTGATAATAGATGCCTTACTACATAATTTTAAATATGTAGAGGATAATTATAAATTAACACACTCAAATCCTAAATTTAGTGCTAAGATACCCCAAGGCCCTAACACTACAACTTTTTAAAGAGTATTTTAAGCTAAATGCCTCTTGACAAAAGTAGACATAGTTTTTACTAGATAGCATAAGGCATTTTCTGTCATGGCTCAATTGGACCATGACTAGCATAAGATTATTTAACAATAACCCTATTAGTCTAATTCACATTCTTTGGTAATCATAACAAAAAAAGCACATAGACGACATACTTAATCAATTTGAAATACTAATGATTCCTTTCATTTCTAAACATTCTTTACAAATAAATAATTTGTTTGTAACTAATTAGAATGCCTTATAAACCTCATGGTAAGTCATTAGCCATCCTAACTACTTAAAAGAATGATTCTTAATTCAATTCCTATCCCAAAAGAGACTTGGCCCATTAAATTATTAATCCCTATTGTTCAAATATACAATTATATTAAATTAGAATATGTGCTAAATCACCAAAAGATGATATTAACTCTTGAAGATAGGTTTTCAACTTATTGTGATGCTAGAGGTGGGAGATCTTATTATGCATTTGAAAGCTTAAACTTACTAAGTATTGGACTTAGTAAGAAATATTCTACTAAATAAAAAATTTATTGAATTAATCATATGCAATTCATAAGGACACTAAGCATTTTATATGCACCTATAAAGGAATCACCTATCATCACAATATCAAGGACTTCAAAGGATTTAATCATCAATCATGTACAAGCAATATTAATCATATTGAATAATATCAGAAAATTATCAAGCAAACACTTTCCTTATGTCTCCTATTAACTTTGTCCCTCAAAAACTCCCATATTATACCCCCTAGGCCACATAATGCTTTAATCATAACAAGCTCCAACTTTACCTTTTCAAAGTTACATAGTATCCTAACCATAATAAGTTAGCACCCAAAAATGGTGTATAAAGTATACATGATACCATGGTCCATTTCTAACTATCCTTATCCATGCCAATCAATTAACCAATGCTTCATGGCATCATAATCATAATAAAAATCATTTTACAATTATGTTTGTGCATATATATGGCTTTACAAGGCATTCAATCTTATAAATAATACATAGAATTAATTTTTCAACTTTCAAGAGCTAAAGACATCATATTCAATCAAATCTTAAACCTTGGGCAGCATACAAAAAAGTTACAAGTCATACTATGCATCATCACATGTGTCTAAGGTCATTTACTCATGTATATCATGTTGGAGATGGCTCATTATAATTAATTTTCATGAAAATCAAGTTTTTATAAGGAAACAAGGCTATCATTAACTATCAAGGTCTAGAGGCAAACTTTGATGCTTATAGTTGATTATATAGTTAATTATAAAGGTCAAAAGGTGACTCTAGACAATCATAATCGACTATTGTTATCCAGAGGCAAATCTTAGTTTTAATAGTCGACTACATTATTTCAAAGAGCAACTTGAGCCTACATAGTCAACTATATATTGGAAATTTACAAGTTTTCATATGCCATTAATACACACCAAACATCATTAAATTCATAACAAAGTTTGACCAAGCCATTAAATGCAACATGTATCACTTTTAAATATTATAACCCATCACATAACTCACCATCTTAACATATTATCATCATTTCCATACATAATCATCAAAATGTCATAAAAATACCAAAACTCATCAAAATGTCAAACTTACATTTAAGATTAGATAGAATACTACTAATAAGCTTGAGGATAGAAGGTTAGAATGTAGAATGAGATAGTTGAAGCCTAATTTCATTAAATAAGAGAGAATTCATGAGTTAAGGTTCTTAATGGCTTAACATTTATCAATTAGTTAAGCTTGAAATTTATATTTAAAGGAGAAATTAGATGAGCAGAAGAAAAATTAGTTAATAAAAAAGCAAAACTTGAAAAGTTACTTGTCTTGATAAGTCAAGATTAATGAATGAATAAAGATTTCCTTTTAAGAACCCTAGAGTTTCCCTTAGAGAGAATGAAGATAGTGATATTAGGAGTGTGAAAATGAGAGTGTAAGGAAAATGTTAGTCCATGTTAAGGATAAAGAGGTTGGGATATTTTAGGAAAAAGTGGATAAGTGCTGATTTATTCATAATTAACCCTTTTGTGCCCTAGTTGACTATATAGTTCACTATGCGAGTTTAAAGAGTAGCTTGAATGATATAGTCGACTATATAGTCAATTACTGTCTTTTCTTTCACAAAATTTTTATTATTAATCCATCATATTCTCTATCATTCTCATATTTTATAATAGAATTTATTATCCATATCCTTTCCATCACTTTCATATAATTCAATTTATTCATAAAATTTTCAAACATATCATTCAATCAAATAAATGACAACCAATACTTAAAGTATTATAATTTAATTTTTTAGGGGTGTAGCATTTTCTCTATGCTTTGAGTAAGACACTAAAGTAAAGATAAAAATGTGAAAATTGTAATCATATACTTTTCAACTTTTATTGGATTTTTAAATTAAGTTAAAATTATAAAAATTTAGGAAAAATTGAAAAAAATAATCTATAAGTGCATTTACTTCAAAAGTTTCACTATAGTACCTTTACACTATGCTTGATCTTTATATCAAGTTTTATCTAAAAGCAATTATGTTTGATTATTAGATTGGTCACAACAGCTAACTTGTAACATTCTCTTTCACTTTAAATGTCAATATCCTCATTGACCTCTCACTTGAGCAAGACTCTTATGAAGGATTCCACTTACACTCTTGAATATTTTTATTTGTCTTATTAAGCTTTAATGAATTTTTTCCACATAAAATCGAGTAGTCATTTTTATAACATTGGTATTCTTTTAGTAAAATGCATCCTTTAGAAATGTCAAAGAACTACCTCTGTACACTTCATTGAAATTGCCCAGACATTTTCTAGTGTTGTTATCCCACTAACTTTTATAAACTTATTACTACTATAATTTGTTTGACAAGTCATTGCCTTAATAATTATATGTTTACTTTATTTGTAGCTTGCATATATATTGCCCTCATAGCTTCTGGGTCTTAAAATGTGCACTAACATTATACTTTATGCATGTTGCTTAGCATTTTAAACTACGCATTAATGAATATCTTACACTTAGTGTCACATTAGATTGATGCAAGAGTCAAGACTTTTAATTTATGCAAAAGGTCTTATAACCTTGCTCATAGATTTGTTTGCCTTAGATTTGATCAATCTATTATACTTTTAACACTCGATTAGATCTTTCTTATCTTTTCTAAATTGATAACTTCACATTATCTCACTTATTACAACTTTAAGCTAATCTTCTAAAGTCAATATACATAAGTCTCCACAACACTTTAACCACTTGTAAGTATTTTAACCCATTTAGCCATTCCTTTGTGATATTTTCTGCCTCTTTCTTAGCAAAACTTAAGTGACATTCATGTTTAGGCTTTCACAATTTTATTTAGTTGCATCCATTTAATGGATCCCCTACATTAATGGCTCGATAGGGTTAAGCATAGAGTACTCTCTCACTTTAACTTGAGCTTTATATTGTATATGCATAAGCAAATGTAAATCTCATAATCATTGTTGTAAAGTCTATTTACTATATGACTATGTAGTGCTACTCTACTTTCCATTCCTTAAGTTATTGTCACCATTTTGCTAAGCGACTATATGGCCTAACCTCCTACATTAATGTATCATTATCACCATCATATGACTCTGATATGTTAGATCCTTAGCATCTCATCTTAAATCTCATGGGTGATTGCATACTTTCTATACCTACATGATTGTGCACATTATCTTAATCCTTTTTAAGATCACCTTTGCTTACTTGTTATGCTCCTGTAAACAATACTCTTATGAGTGTTATCTCACTTGGCCTTGATTTTGAAATCTTTTATAATAGAGTTATATGCTCGACTTATCATTCTAGTGTACCCTTCATAAGGATGTATCTTTTGATTGTGATTAAAATTTTTTGCACAATTAAGGCTTAAGCTTTCTAACAAGATTAAATCTTTTCTCATTAGACAAATGATCAATTCTCATGTTCTTCCAAATGGTGACACATTTCTTAGTAGCATTTACACATTAAAATGTTATATAATATATTTTTAACTAATGCTTAACAAGATTTTGTCATGTACCTCCTAACATCTTATGTTTTAGGTTTTTCTATATAGAATTATACTATTTATAATCATAATATTATGATAGAATTTTATGTATCAAAATTTCTTTTTAACTTAAAAAAATATTAGAATGAAATGTAATTATTTATTTTGATAAATTTATATAATAAATTTATGATATTAAATATTTATTAACTCATTAATTTAGCATTAGAAATTATTCAATATTATTTTAATATATATATGTATTAATATAATATCTATTATTTTTTATATGCTTCCATTATATGTTAACCTAACAGTTTAGTAGGCCAGTACCTAGTAGTTTTTAACTAAAATAAACATAATATTTAGTTCATTATTTATAAAGGTGATAAATATTATATTATTTAAATTTTATAATCAGTACTATTAGCCCTTTATTTTTTATTTTATTATAATTATTCATTTCTTTCTTCACATATAATATTAAAATAAATGGTAAAAAAATATTAAAAAAAGTAAGCATGTGTTTGACATTTCTAATGTGAGATTTAGTACTTAACTTTACTAATTTTCATTTATTTTAAAAATTCAACTAAATGAAAGGAAAAATAATTGTAACAAAAATAAAAATAAAGAATTAATAGTATTAGTTATAAAATTTAAGATATGTAATAATCACTATCATTATAAATAAAGGAATATTATGTTTACTTTTTTAACTTTGTTAGGTTGGATTATATCAACTAGTCTTTTATTTAATTAGATCATTTTTTGCATTATTTTCAAGCTTACATTAATATAAAAAATATATCTTTAATCTAAGCTTAGTATAGCTTAAATTTCTTTGATCCTTTTATGTCTAGTTTTTTTATATTTTGAAAAATAAATGTCTAAACTTGATTCCATTTTACTATTTTAATATATAATATAATTAATAAATATATAAATATTTATATCTATATTTGTGCTTGAAAGTATTTTTTAAATATAATATTTTATTTTGTGATTTCTAATATGCAAATCGGATCCCATTTGATTTATATTAATAAAATTAATTAAATTGAAAATTGAAAATCCTAATTGGCACACTAGGATACAATAAGGCTTTTAATTTGTAAACATAAAAAAATTGGTCAATCATGTGATACTAATGGCTAAATCAAATTATTTTCTCAAATTAAATAAGTCATATAATTTCACATTTTCTAATTTAGTTTGTTTCACTAATTTTTCTCTCAGCGATTATTACCTTAAATTCCTCTTAAAAATTTAAGTATCAATTAATACTTTTTGTCTTCAATTTGACAAAATTTAATAATTTGAACTTAATTTTGTCCAATATGTACATTAAAATGACCAAAATAGAATATTTCATCTAAAGGTACTTTGAATATTAAGGATATCAAAATTATATTTAAAGCTTATTATGTATATATTATATTTAATTTATATATATATGTGTGTGTGTGTGTGTGTGTGTGTATTTGTGAAATTATTAGTGAAAAATCATTATATACATATATTGATTCTTTATTATTAGGATTTGCATCACATAATATATGTAAAATATATACTATAATAAATATTTAATATATGAAATTAAAATTAGGTGAAATTAGGCTGGTCTAATTTAAAATATATAGTTCAAGTATAGTCTATTTAGTATATTATATGTAATATTGCACTTTGCCTCTTATGCTTAGTTTTCCAGTATGTTTAAGATATTTCCTTGTGTCAACTTGAATCTCCTATTAATCAAAGTTTTCATTCAATCTTTTGGTTAGCAATGTCATAACATACAAATTTTGGTCAAGCTAACATTTCCAAAGTTTAAGTTATGCTATCAGGATTGAAACTAAACTTCCAAACCTTTTATTTTGATTGTTTAAAGAGCTATAAGTATAGGAACTCAAAATAATCATATGGGATTCAAGAAAGGTTTTTTGTCAAAAAGAAACTCGCATATACGGATTTTAAGAATGAGTTTCTATAAAAAGAAAAGAAAATGAGGAGTTTAGCAAGTGCTGATCTTAAGGACATATTCTTTAATGGTTTGAAAAAAAGCAATATTTCCATTTGTCATTGAACTAGACAAGTTTGAAAGCTATTATCTTGATGAACTAACTATCGTATTTAATAATGCTAATTATTCACAAGAAAAGGCTTATTGTTTCTTAATATTTTGACAATTGTTTTTAACAAAAAATATCATCAAATAGTGAGAAATAACCTCGAATATGAAAAAAAAAAGAGATGCAAACATTAAAAGTGTTGAATTAAAAACTCAAGGTTAGAATTTGGAATATAGTAATGAGATATTAGGGCATTAAGTTTATAATTTGAGTACTAAGTTAAGTAAGCTTAATGAGGAATTGAAAAATTTAGAATCTTGTAATTCATGTTGCACCTAATAGATTTTAAAATATTTTTGAATTCAACATAGATAGCGAAAATGGATTTAGGATTAAATATGTCTTTTATGGTAAATAAAGTATGTATTTTATTTAAATTTGGCTTATGAGTAAAATGAAATAAATTAAAGCTAAATGTGATTAGAGATGAGTATGTGAGAGTAAAGGAGATTTATGAAAAGTTTTCTTATTTTGCCCTTAGGCTTATATATTCTTAAACTAACTTAATTTCTCCATGAACATCATCATCATCCTTATTTTTCTCTTTCTCTCTAGATAACTAACCTTAAATTTCTAGCTTTATTTCTTCTTTCTACAAATTTCAGCAAGGCAAAGCTCCTTTTACTTTAGTCCTATAGTAATTCCTTAACCTTTCTTTTACTTTTTTATTATGGACTATTGAATTTCAATTGGAAAATAAATCTTAAAGCTTTAACCCTATGTCATGACCTAACTCTAGTCCTAACTAGTGCGAAACCCATTGACTAATTTCCACTAGCCTAACCTACATCCTACACTAACATATTAAAGTATATATGGTAATTAAGTAATAACTTTCATGCTTCAAGAGGAATGGATGGAATTTTATTTAGTAGACATAATCTAATTACAAAAGGAGTTAAGCGTGCTTATAATTCATTTAAACTTGATGAGAATTTGGCCTATTAACCTTATAAGGAATAAGTTCATGTCCTTTTACCTTTAATTTATACAAGATAAGGCTAAAAATACCTAGTTACATTTAAAATATTGTATACCACCTAAGTCATATTGAAGATTCTCTTATGAGAATTAACTTTGAAGTGGTAGAAGAAGATATTTAACCTATGAATCTGCAAAAGTAAAATATGGAGGGATAAATTTAAGATTTAGTGGACAAAAACTTTTGTATAATCAAATATAAGGAACAATTATAAGCTTATTAAATGAATTTACCTTCCTGTACTTAAGCACTTAAGCCATATAATTCCTAACACATTTTTCACTAGTATCAATACACTCCTTAATAGTTTTATAAGCTTATCCTTTCTATCGCTTAAATAAACATGTATCCATATCATAATCTCATTATACTGTGTAAGAATAATATATAAAGAAAGTAAGTAGATTTCTTTATAGCTTCAATCCAGCCATATCCTTTACTAACATATCCTTATGCCTTCTAATCAACCATGACCTTCACTAGCCATTATTGGATCCGGTGTTCGAATATCAGATTACTCCCATCATTTTTTCTCATGATTTTAATACATTCATTCTTATCAAAACATATATTTCAAGTTACAATCATCCAATTACTCATTGCATAGCCATACATCTCATGTCTTATCATTAAATATCACATTATAATCATATACAATAATATATAACTCTTGATTCTTAAAGCCTCTTTTATATCATATTTCTTAAAAATTTACAAGGGGTAATTAATTATATATTAGCTATGCATTCTCAAGAAGGGTGTATAGTTAACTACTAAGGGTTTGGGCTAAACCTAAGTGCCAGGTAATCATTTTTCAACTCTTAACATATAGGTCATAATTGATTATAGTCCTTTAGAGAGCAAGGTCTAATTGGATAGTTGACTATATACTTAACTATGACCATATAAAAGTTAAACTCTTTAACCATAGTTAACTATTTAATCAATTACAAGCCTTCCAAGACTAGTTTTACAAGATATAGTTGATTATATCTCTTTAGAAAGTAATTCTTAGCCCATAGTTGACTATTACATGGTTTCCTATAGATTTTTAGCTTGAAAACACTTTTTATATGACATTAATACTGACCCAACTCATTTTTTACACAATAACTCTCGACTAAATCATAAATACATACATCCCACACCTTGTTTATACCATTCTCAACACCAAACATCAAATTAGCACAAAAAATTAATAAATTTTTCATATATCCATTAAAAACCTAAAACTTGTACTCAAACTAAACAAACCCATTTAAATCTTTATAATAAGGTTGAAAGTGAGGTTTGTTAGCTTCTAAACACTTAAAATCATTAAAGTAATATTAGGGTTCATTTTTTCCCACTTTTAGGTTAAATACTTAAATGCCTTTAAATTTAAACAAAATAATGGGGAATTTAGTTGTCATACATATCTTGCCATATTGTGTGAATGATTTGATGAAGATTAGCTTTTTAATTACTTGCTTAAAGAAGAATATAAAGGAGGAGAAAATAGTAAAGAAAGTGGAGTTAGGATTTGAAAATGATGAAGAGTCAAGAATATGGGCTAAAATTTAGGCTTATTAAAGGTAGGGACATCTTTAAAAATTTGCCCCGAATCTCCTTTATACTCATATACTTACCTTTAAACACTTATAAACTTTATTTTTTTAATCAATATAGCTTTCCTCAACTAAATCATATAAGTTGCTCATTTCAAGTCCATCCAACTAATTAATCATCATTTACATAAAATTTTATTCTATATTTTTTATGTAAATTTATCAATTTTTCTTGAAAATGATTTAAAAAAGTATTTTATCTTTGATAGGTTCATAATACCCTAAATTCTATGATTTGTGATGTTTAAGAGCTATTCCACCTTTAATCTTATTGCTTATCATTTTCTCTATAATTTATGAGTAAGCATTCTACAAATTTTACTTGTTTTGGGTTATTTAAATAGATTGAGTTAGGGTTTTATTTAATATTAAATGATTTGAAATAAATTGCTACACATTGACATGTGACAGAGATTAAATGATGAATCTAAAGGTTATAATGTTTTTCTTAGTGGTGCTCAAAATGAGTTATATTGCATTTATACTAGAATCAAAGGGATTTTTCCTACGGATGATTAGTGATCTTTTAGAAAAATGCATGATCTTCATACATGAGTTGATTAAGAAATCAAGTCATCAAGTCTAAAATGTAGGAAATCTAGTAGAAAATTGATTTTTAAATTAATTCATCCTTTCTAAAAGTAAGCCCGTAAAAGTTAAATCAATTAGGAAATCTATTTAGAAAATGGCAGAGAACAACTGTCCCTACATTGATGTCATAACCTGTTCCTAAGGCATGTGTCCAATATAGAAAGTTATTATGGATGACAACCTATTAGCCTTCCTATAAAATATCTAATGTAATATTTCATATATAAGTATGTTATACTTTTACAATGGGTGTAATTTTCAAAATACAAATACAAAATTTATTGATAAATTATTATGTAAGATTATTCCAATAGTACAAGTGCTTGCTTTAGCACTAAAGTTATTAAATGGGCCTACCTTTATCTTATTCGACGATAGCTGGACACTTAAAAGAGAAAATCCCGAAGCAAGACAAAATAAAGAAAGAAAAAGAATAAGTTTCTTTGAAACTCAATGAGTAAACATCAATCAATAAGAAATTATTTAAATTAGATATTAGTATTAGAATATAGAAAATTTAAGTTGAGTATTAGGGGAAAACTTTAGATTTATATCTAGGATAAATGATTATATTTCCATACCTTTTCCAAAGAAAGGAAGGGAATTTCTTTGATTTTAACTTATTTATCAAAAGATATGTATATTCTTAGATCCTAACTAAAACTTTTTTAAGCAATTACCATATTATTTGCACATAGAAAGGCCAATCTTACTTTTAACATGATTCATTAATAATTATACACAAAATCACAAGCAGTTTCCCATTCATAAGATCATATTCATTTAAAGTCATCTGCACTTATTAGTTCCAACATTCAAACTCATATATAATAATAGTTTCAAAGTCTCTTTTATCCTTTTTACAATTAGCACTTGGATTTAGTGTATAATATCATGATATGACATTGTTTCAGTATAATGAAGATAGACCTACAAACCTCTAACATTATGACAATTTCGTGGAGACAATTTCATGTAAGTTTTTGGAACTATCTTATTATCTTTTGGTGAAGACATCTTTATGTATATTCTTAGATTTTAACTTATTTATCAAAAGATATGTATATTCTTAGATCCTAACTAAAACCTTTTTAAGCAATTACCATATTATTCGCACATAGAAAGGTCAATCTTACTTTCAACATGATTAATTAATAATTATACATAAAATTACAAGCAATTTCCCATTCATAAGATTATATTCATTCAAAATCATCTTCACTCATTAGTTTCAACATTCAAACTCATATGTAATAATAGTTTCAAAGTTTCTTTTATCCTTTTTACAATTAGCACTTGGATTTAGTGCATAATATCACGATATGTCATTGTTTAAGTATAGTGAAGATAAACTTACAAACCTCTAACACTATGACAATTTTATGAAGACAATTTCATGTCAGTTTTTGGCACTATCTTATTATCTTTTAGTGAAGACATCTTTATATAGGCTTTCAACACCATTTCATTTTTTTGGGTGAAAACTTACCATTTCATTATTTTTTTAGTGAAGATAACCTAATGTGGGTTTTTAACACCATCTTATTATCTAACAATTCTTTACATTATCACACCACTGCTATCATATTCGCCTTTTCATGTCACATATTAAACTCATCAATACAATATCATTCATAAAGTATATGTCAAGTATATCACATTTCAAACATAATCACATTAGTCATTTATTATCATCTAAGTACTTAAACATATACAACATAATATTATATTACCGCAACATTATTATACTTTTATGCAAAGGCTTGTATCATATATTATATTCTTAATTATCACCTTATAACTCAACTTAGCATTAAAAGTACTAGAATATACCTTGACCCCTTGTATATTATGTTATCATAAGTTAGACTTAGTGTACTCAAATATATACTTAATTTGGGAGTTCAAGAAAGTAATTACATAAGGTTATAGTTAACTATATAGTGATGTGACTATAAGGATCCAATGAGCAACTCTAACGCTTGTAGTTGACTATGAGCATCCAAAGAGCAACTCTTTGGCTTATAATCAACTATGTTTGTTCAAAACATATATTCTAAGGCATAGTTGACTCAGTAGTTTACTACACCCTAGTTTTTAACAAGTTCTGTATGATTTTTCATTGCTCATTTGCCATGATTTTCATCCAAATGCAATTGTCATGCTACCAGTCGATGCTAAATTATAAACATGCATTATTTAAGTTATTTCTAACATTAAAACTGAATCATATATCATAAATAATTATAATTCAAAAATATTCATTTAAAAGCCTAAACTTTAACCCAAACCAAGTAAAATTAACTTAATTTTCTTAGTAAAGTGAAAATGTTCACTCTGTTAACATAAAAGAAAACTTAAGAGATTAGATTTGATATCCCTTGGCCTTAATATCCAAAAATCCTAAAAATTTTAGGTTAAGATTCATTTTTTCCCTTTTGAATTAATTATCTAAATTTCATTAAATTTAAAGAAAGTAATTAAGATTCTTATTGTAATGAAGACTTTTCCTTGTTTGTGTGAAAAATTTGATGAAGAATTACTTTTTAATTAATTGATTAAAAAAACTTAGAAAAAGGAAAGGAATGAGGAGAATAAAATTTAAAAGAAAGGCCAGGGTTTGAGAGATAAGAGGGAAATGACAGGTTAAAGATGAAGTTAGGCTTACAAAGGGGCAAAAACATTTTTGTTATTTGTCCAAAATCTCTTTCAGACTTATATTCTTACTTTTAATCACTTATAACCCTTAACTTTTTCACTCAATATACTTTTTCTTAATTAATTCTTTTAAGTTTCTCATTTGAATCTCACTCAAACAATTTATTTTCATTTACTTAAAAGTTTCATCCAAAGTCTATTTAATTAATTAATTCTTTTTACTTCAATATCCTATTCATATTTTTCCTATCGTGCCTTACTCACCTGCCATGACCCTGCATGAGATTTTCATTTTGAATTTTCACTATAATAGTTAGCTAGTTAATCACTTTCCTCACAATAGAAAATTTTATAATTCTAAGGAGAATATGATTAATAAATGAATAATTGAAATTTAAAACTATAAGAATGTAATAATTAAATCAATTCTTTAACCAATTCAAGCTTTCTAGAATTGCAAAAAAAGAGAGGAAAATCCTAAATTAATTCAGGACTTATAAAAAGTCAGTGGACGTCTTAAATCAATTCCCTTAGTTAAAATTTGTTGCTTGATTCTAGGATCATATATAATTGACTATCCTAGAGTATGCTTATGTATTAAATGAATTGTGAACATTATAATAATGAATTTTACCTTTTTTTAAATGTATGAATTGTAATAATACCTTAAATTTTGTTAAATTTTGATTATAAGTAGGATAAATGATGTTAATTAAGTACCTTAGGGCCATATAAATGAGGCATGGTGTTGTTTAACCTATAAAGTGGATCATGAATTGATCCTTGAAACACTAAGTTTAATTTATCTTGTTATTCATGTAAAATTATAGTAGAGGTGGTGCGATAATCTTATGAAATGAATCTAGATTTGATATATACTTGTGAATGATAAAATTGACTAGAAAGATAAGGATAAGCTTTTGAGGGATAAGAATGAATGAGAGTTACAAAAAAGTTTACTTACTTTCTATTTATGTATTTTATTGAATGGCCATAGCATGATTTATTTTGAAATGTAAATTGATTGAAATTGATAGTACTTGTGTATGTGTATAATATATGATACTAATATCCAAATTGCTAAGTTGTGAAAAGTGTAAAGTAGATAAAAGAAAAGGGTAAGCTAGTCAATAAAGCTTAGCTTAATGTATAATGCATTTTTTTTCTAGAATGTTATCTCACTCAGCCCTGAACATACTCTTCTACATTTATTTGTTGATTTTCAAGTGGATACATCACCATTTTAACAAAGATAAATTTTAGGGCTTTCATAAATTGGTTGGCTAATAAATGAACATTTTGTTTAATCTATAAGTTATTTCCTAAGGGCTTTAATTTGTAAAGGTTATAGATTAAGGTGGATAGTATAAATACTAAACATTCTTTTAATAGAAACTTCAATTAGATTTGCTTATTCTATTATAGGAAGTAAACATTATAAGTAAGTTTAACTCTACTTTTGTAACTAAATTGGTCAAGTTATCCAATAATATTCTCTTACAAAATAGTTTGTCTATTTATAAATGTTTTAGTAATAAATTATGTTGTTTAAAGATTGTTTAAGTGGAAAGACTAGTGGAAACCGATAAATTGGTTCCACACAAGTCACGACATAAAAAGGGTTATGACAATTTAGCATTAAAAAAATTAAGTGAAAATCCTCTAAAAATAATGCAGTTAGAATCCTTTGAATGGAAATTTCAAGAAATTGATCATAGTTAAGTGGTTTGGGGGTATTCATTCTTACAGAAGTTAGTAACACTATGTTTATTTTATTTAAGAGAGAAAAGGTGAGGAAGATTTGCATAAAGTGTGTTTAGTTCAGGCATTCATAACCATAAGATGCAAGGTTTTTACAAAAACCTTAGCTGTTAATATTAAACATTGTCTTTTTTACTTTTAAAGTCCTAAAAGACCTCTTTAATATAGTATTCAAACTTAACCTTTTCCATATAACTATCAAGCTATTAAAGCAACCATGTAGCAATCTAGTTTACCTTTAACTATTAATATTGATGAATAAGAATTCAATGTCAAACTAAAGTATTATAAGTTTAGAGAGTTATATGCCTATAAGGTTAGACATTAAGGGCTGATGAATCCATATTTTACAATAATAATGGAGCTAGGCTTTCTAATCCCTCAACTTGTGACTATGGAGAAAGATGACTTATAACCCTCCAGAGTGAGTTATTAACAATAGTTTTGGGGATAATTAACAACTCATAAGAAATTTCTTAAGCAATCATCAAAGTGTACACTTTACTACAAGGGATTTTACATTTAACATGGTTCAAAATTTTCATCATAAAGGAAAATTTATTGCTCATTGATCCTTTTATGAGTCAAAGCTTCTACTAGAATTAATAGGTTTAGATTACTTATCAAGGTAAATAGGTAGCCATTAGTATCTTTTATATCTTTTACGCTTTTTAATTTTTTTCTTATTGTTTGATTATCCAAGTTTTAGCTTTTATTTTCTAATGTAAGTTTTAAATATGCCTAACTCTTTATATATTATTCTCTAAGTAAAGAAAAAAAAATCTCAAGATTTCCTTAATCCTAACACTTAGACTTAATATTTTTTGAATTTAGGCTTTTATTTATTTAGGTTTGAGTTAAACCAAAAGCAATAGCGCATTATATTTATTTACTTCAAACAATATCAAATAATAGTATTTTTATTCTCTAATTAAGGAAATCAATTTGATCCACACTTAATGAATATTAATAATTTTTATTCAATTGAGCTTGGGAATGGGTTTTAAGAAATAGGTAAAGATACAAGCAAGGAAAATTTTATGAGAATTTTATTAAGTACATGTGCAAATATGAAAATTACACTATTCAACCATTCTTATGCTTATATTATATAAGATTATAATATATATAAATTAAATCATATAATAATAAAAAATTATATTATATTATTAATTATTTGATTTTGATATAAATTTTTCTAAAATATTATTATCCTTTTTTATATTATTAAGATATTTTAGGTAATTATTCTTTTATTATTATACATAAAATTTTTATTGCAAATTATAATATAATATAAATAAATATGTATTATTTAAATAAAATTAAAAATTTAAAAATAGATACTAGAATTTAAGAGTCTAATAAAGATAGCAACATGATTCAAAAGTTTAAGGAAAAAAATTTGATGTCACAACCTTTTATTGATCATGACCAATATGAAATTCGATTTACAAGTTTCCATTGACCTATTCTAACTAAATAAATATTTGAATACATAAAATAGGAGTTTGAGTTGCTAATTAATATTGAAATTTAAATTATGAAACGCTAATACTCATTATCATTGATTTCCACTCAAAGAGACGGGTTAGACTTACTTATTATTTTTATCACTTTTTAAAATAAGATAGTCTAATTAGTACACTTAAAACAAGATCACTATTCTTTGCACTATTCACCTAATAACCACACATTATAGCTTAAAGTTCACTAAGGAAAGGTTTGAGAAAACATATCTATTTATAAACAGATTATTCATATAATGCCCAATTCCAAATTGTTAAGAGCCCTATGGAATCTTATTATGGCAGCAATAAAGATAGTTTATTTAAGAATTTGTAAAATAAAATGTAAAAAAGTAAGTCCAAGACATAGTAAGCAAACATGCTAGAAGAAATATATATCAATTACAAGAAAGATCTTATTGATTTGATTACCTTCATTAACATTAATTTATATTCCATATGTTTAACAAATCACAAGAAAAATATTAGCAATATCATAACATCTGTAAGAGTATCAAGGTTTCATTTCCACAAAAATTTTACAATTTAATCATAACATTTTAATAACTTTTAATATGAAGCATAAAATGAAAGCATATAAATCTCTTCATGATTCCTATCTAACTTTATTCCTTACAAGCTCATTTCTATCCTTCCAAGTCATCTTTATCTTTTAAAGCAATTACTAGGTCCAGTGTACGAGTTGTACAATAATTCACCCTCATGACATATGTCAATATACAAATCACAATAATATTACCTATGTTTAAATTAAGTCACATCATAACAATAATTTATGCTTTTGAGAAAGAGTTATAGTTTTAACATAGCTTTTTCAACTCATATGTTACACTACCATGTTAGAGATAACCTTTTTTTTACAAGATCCTATATCAAAATTATAAATTTTAATCGTATAAATCGATTGAGGAATCAATTCATAGCCTTTACTAAGTTTTTGTGAGACTTGAATTGATTCTAAAATCAATTCAAGTTCTTTTGCATTTTTTTTGTATGGTATGAATCGATTTGTAAATTAATTTAGTGTAGAGATATTGCCTTTTGATCCTTGTTGAATTTTTTTAGTCACCTTATGTTTGGTTTTGTAAACGGTAAATCAATTTGTGGATAAATTCATTGTAGGGTTACCATACTGACCAAAATGAATCAATTCATGCATAAGTTTTTGTATTTTTACAAAATATTTTACTATTTACATGCAAGGAATTTTTCCCAATGCACAATCTTTTTGCCATATAATGAAATTCAATCACAAAACATAAAAACAATGTCATATTCATCATATTCAATAAGAAATATATACCAAACACCATTCTATACCATTTTAACTCAATTTATAAAAAAAACTAAGCCTAGATCAATTCAATTCAATAAAAAAACACATAAAATTAATTAAAATATCTACTTATAACTTATAAAGGAGACAATAGGTAGCAAATATAGGGTTAACTTACTTTTAAACATCCAAAATCAAGAAATTTATGGTCAAGGCACCAAAACTTCATTAAAACAAAAAATCTTATTCATCCAAAAGCAAAAGAGGAAATGAAAAAGGAATATTATAAAGATCACGATGTGGAAATTCTTACTTTGCTTAGATTTAAGAAAGATGAGAAGAGAAGAAATTGGATTTGACTCTTCTAGAAATTGAAAGAAAAGATGTTGAAATTAGAGATATGAAGGAAAGTGTCCTAAAGGCAAAAATGAAAATTAAGCTTTCAAAGCTTTTTTACACTTATATACTCACATTTGATCACATTTATCATTAAAGCATTATTCTCACTTAATCAATCATACATTATTTCATATAAAAATATTTTATTTATCAACGTATTATAATTAATTAATTAATTTTCCCACGAAACATTTTAAATTCTATTTGGTGCAACATTTAACCTCCTTTAAAGCATTGAAAAATTACATAAAATTTCCTTCTCTTTTCAAAATTTACCTATTATTGCAACTAACATAACTCTATTAGAAATATTCCTTTTGGATATTAAAATTCTTTTAAAAGTAGGATTTTCAAATGGGATTATTTTCAAGTATGAAATTACCTTTGAATACAACTTAATAACTTCAATGTACCACTTTAAACCAACAACACTTTATCATTACTTTCTTTTTCACTTATTTTGTGTACAACTTTTAATTTTCTAACATGCACGATAATTAAGTGCATTATATTTTATTTTTGATTAATGAAAATTGATTTTTGAAAAATTAATTTAACATTAAAATACATTATTTTTTTAGTTAATGAAAAAAAATTCTTTTTGATTATAAAGATAATTTTTTTTACATTATAATTGATGTTTTTACCAAAAGTTTCTATTTTATTTTCTTTTCTTATACAAATGAGATGTCTTTACTAAAAATTTTGTTTTGCACTTTTTTCTCACAGTACAAATTTTAATAGTTAAAATGAAATAATCATTTAATATTTTTTAGCATAAAGAACCAATAAATAGTACGATATAAAAGCATTATAAAAGGTCCATTATATTAGATAGTTAAAAAAATATCAATAATGATAATACAGTTAATATTGAAGTTTTAAGGGAAAATTATTAGTTTGTCTAATAAAGATTAAAGTTGATAATAGTAGTAATTAGTTTTTCATAATGATTTATACTAATTCGAATAGCAAAATGAAGGAAATTTTATAAAAGGATTTAAAGGAATTGGTGATTAGTTAGAAAGAGTATGTTTAGTAGCAAAAGATCGCAATGATATTCAAGGCCCATGAAACAAAAAAGGAAGAGCTCCGTTTAATTGGCATAAAGCTCAATTTTTTATGATAGAATTAATGGTTGTTGTCTATTGGAAGTTGATTTTAGGCAAACAATTTACTTGAAAAGGACTTCTAATTAGTAATTATGATCCTATATTTAAAAAATTAGATCGAGCTTTATTTACAAGGGAATAAAGGACCAGATTTACTAAGGCTTATGTTAAAATCTTACCTTAGGTCTTTTCATATTATTATCCAAATTTAGTTAACTTCTTTATGATTTTTTTAAATACTTCATCCTTCATTTAGGTTTGAAGCTATTCAGTAAAACCATGATAATTTCATGGTTTTTTGCCATCAATTTAGCAATCAAATGTAAATATTATTGAGTCTTTGGTAGATCTGACTCCAACCATTATTGATTGAAATAAAAATATGTTTGGTTACATAAAAAAATAGGAAAAGAGAGCTCCTTGCTAGAATTGCTAGCATCTAGTAATCGCTTGAACAAAGGCATAATTATTACCTTACTCATTTGGAGAAAAATTTGCATGAGGATTTAACAAAAACTTTTAAATAAGAAGAAATTCCATGGTATCAAAATCATGTTCGAAATAGTTAGACAAGAGTTACCAAAATACCAAGTACTACTATATTACAACAATTAAGAGATATAATAAAAATAAAATTACAATGCTCAGGAGTGTTTGTGTGAACTGGGTTAAAAGGCAAAGTGTTTTATTTTCTCCTAGGGATGGTAACTTAGTATTCCATGGCTCCTCTAAACTTTTAAATTTTTTTATATTATATAGATAAATTTAGTTGTGTGAAAAAAGTTATTAATTTAGCCCCCTTTAAAGAAATAAAGTAAATATGAGAGAAAATATAATAGGTTAGGAAATGTTTAAAAATTTTATTTCAATGCTTAGTGTAATAGATTCACAACTAACAACATATTTAATTTATTAAGATTGAATATTAAATTAAGTAAACATTTATTAAATCCACTTAATAGTTGAATACATTTAGCATCTACTTTTATATTAATAAACTTTTGTTGAACATATAAATTTAACTTATTTCTATTTTTAAGACAATAATTGAATATCTAATCTATAGTGCATAAAATTTTTAAAATCATAATTAAGGATAATTTTGAAATTCTATAATATTTTAATATACTATAATAAAATTTTCATTTATAAACTAAATTCAATATTTAAAAAAAGAAAATATTCAAGCATTGTAAATTTAGTGCATAATAGATTTAACACAAAAAAATTAATGGTAAATCTTTGATATCATCAAAAGCATCCTAAATATCTTTGTATTTTCTTATTTTTGAAGAAAAGAATAACAAAGAAAAAATTAGTTGAAAAAATGGAAAAGATAAATATAATGTGAAATAGATTATTATTATATTTTTAATATTATTTATTAAAAATAACTGTTAAATATATCAATTTAACCTTAATTAAACTTATACAATAGTCAAGATCGAGCTTGAGCTCACCCATCATGCTAATTTATTTTTGTTAAATATAAGTTCAAATATATAAGTACTCAGTTTGCCAGCAATTTTAGTGTTACAATAGCATTTAATGTTGTCTTTGGAACTTATTCCCTTTTATATCCTCCGTTCAAAATTAATCTTTCGTATATATATTAAATAAATTATTACTTCTACTATCATAAAAAATTAATTAATCAATTCATTTAAAATCATAATTACACTATATAAAAAATTAAAACAATCATATTAGCCTTTTGAAATTCCTCAATCTTTATCTTTATTTTCTCTTATAAGAACTTTATATTCATTTATTTACCCAAAAGGAATTAGCTTGCACTTTTTTTCTCAGATCCATAAGATTTGCTTTTATTTAGGATGGTCAAAATATTTACAAAGAGTTTTTAGAAAATGTCTCCAACTTTCTCATTAAAAGATCAAGATAAGTTACCCCATTCTAATCATAAGCCTAAAGAAGGCATTACAGCCATTAATGGTGAACAAAAGAGGCCAATTCGTAGTTACAAGGATCACCTCTTAGGAATCACTCTAAGGGTATACAAAAAAGCTTTCTTTAAAGAAATGAGTGAAGTGAAAATACAAGAGTAGATTCAATTAGAGCTAAATGAAAATGATGTATTTTTTTAACCTTCCTGAAAGTCTTAAGAATAAATTGTATGAGCTATGGAATCTTACTCTCATTGGAAAGGTTTAGGGGAAAAAAGTCAATTATCACTATTTGGAATATAAAAATCGCTTTCTTTGTTAACTTGAATGTCAATTCTTAGTGTTAAAAGTTGGTTCTGATTTTTTCATGTTTCAATTTGATTTTTAATTTAATTATGCAAAATTTTTAAATAGTTGGCCATGGTTTATAATGGACTATTTCTTGGCTTTAAGGAAATAGGAACCTTTCTTTAAGCTCTTTGCTACTTCACATCCTCTATAGTAGTATAGATTTGATTCATTAAACTATAAGTGGAATTTTATCATCCTTATATTCTTCCATAAATTGCTATAAAAACTGGCCCAGTGCCGAAGGTTGATATCCATATGTTTCTTGAAGATAAAAGGCAAGTATGCATGGGTTTATGTTCACATTGATTCAAATTGTTCTTTAATTCATATAATTTATATTGGGCATTATAAGCAAATAGTCTTGTATAAAGGTTTGCATAAACTTTGCTTCTCATGCGGGTGTGTTAGTCATAAAAAAATATGGATGTCCGTATGCTATCCATGGTAAGAATGTATGAGTTGATATAGAATATTTAACCTAAAATAAGTCTCACCAAATGCTTCCACAAGCTTCCTTCACTATTTAATGATCTTCATCCTTTGGCCCAGTACTTGAGGAGGTCCTTACTAAAGCTAGTGTAATGATTAGTGGATAGGGTGACATAATTGAGAGATATCTATCTTCTTCTAACTATTATAGTTTATAGATTTTGGTCAAAAAAAGAAAGCCAAGAGTTATTAGGAAAAAGCCTAATAAAGCAAAGGTTAAATCAAGCATTATAAAGAACAACAATAGAAAAAAGTTGAATGGGCCTGTCACTTAAAGAAAAATATTGTGGCCTAAAAAGAACAAGTCTAATCTTAAGTATTAGAATCAAAAGGGCAAACTCAGCTTACCTAGCCTGATTTTACTTTAGAAAACAAGGGTAAAATATAAACCTTAAAACATAATATTTCATTATATTTAGTCCTTGCAGCTATGAACTTTTATAATGACAAGAGGTAGCTTTTCCTCATCCAATCTGGAGATGACACCAGAAGATTTGCAGAAGTTTCAGATAGTCTAGGGCTTTCTCTTTAATGACAAAATTCATGTGGTAATTTTAGACAATCTGGAATATATAGAAATAGCTTTAACCTTGCTTCTGTTTAGCTTCGATCCTATGATGGCCAATGCATTGAAGAACTTGACCTCATTCAAACTCCTTCCAAACGAATGTGTTCCAATTCCTCTAAAAAAGGTGGTAGCTTAAACATTAATCCCACTAATATAGTTTAATTGGATGACAGCCTAAATTGAAGAAATTTGCACAACCATCTGACTTTGCCCAAGCTATTTAAAGATCGATTACTTCGATTCCTTTCAAAACCATTTCATGTAGTAGCTAAAAAAGATTAGTACAAGTTGATGCAAATTCAAAAAATGGAGCTATGCTCAAAAAAATCAAAATGAAATACAAGGGAGGGAAACTAAAGTTATATTTAATAATGTTATTACCAATAATTTGAGCATGTTAGATTATGGTACTAAACTAAAAATTTTTGATTAGGGATATTATGACAAAATAATAGTAGAGGTAACTCTAACCCTAGAGGAAGTCTTATGTAGAGCCTCTCAACTAATTAATTCCACTTCTGTTAATCAAATGGACATCACTTAATTTCAGATAAATGTATAAAACATCCATTTCAAGAGTCTATTAAGAGTGTTTATGACTAAAGAGAAGGTTAAAATTCTCATTCTGACAGAGACAAGGCTTGATGATGATTGCACTAAAGTGTTAGCAATTGATTTTCCATTTACAAATATGGAATATACTTCCACCATAGGTTATTCTAGAGGCATTTGGATTCTATGGAATTATTAAAAGTTGCTATGGAGATTCTTAATAAGTGACAATAGGAAATACATGCTCTTGTTAAGGAAATCCTGGTTCCCCCTATTAGTTACTAAGTGGATATATGTTAATTCTAAATTGTCTAACAAAAAAATTCTTTAGAATGATTTGAGAAATATTATTGATTCTTATAATTTACCTTAGCTTATGTTAGGTGATTTTAATAAAGTTTATCACAATTTGAAAATTTTAGAGTTCTCTTATTAATTAATATCGAATTATCCTTTTTTCTGACTATTTAGAATATTGCAACTTAGTTAATATAGGATATTTTGGACTTACTTTTTCTTAGACTAATTCTAGGAACCTTAACCATTTTGTTATGAAAAGACTTGATAGGGCTTGCTATAATGCATCTTGGCATTTGTTGTTTCCTAAGGCACAATTTTTAATTTGCTTAGATTGTTATCTACTCATTGCCCAGTGTTGGTTTCATTATTTCATAAATCCTAAATTTCTCTTCCTAAGTACCTTTTAGATTTGAAACTTGCTGATTGTCTCATCTTGATATATATAATAATTGTTTTCTAATATTTGGTTGAACTCTCCCTTTTTTAATTAAGCTATTGAAAATTTTGGTCAGTATATTACCTAGTGGAATTTCAATGTTTTTGAAAATATTTTTAAAAAAGAAAAATAGAATAATTACTAGAATTAGAAGGGTTTAAATGGCCTTGTCTAAATCTAAATCAAAAGCTCTAGTTAGATTAGATAAAGAGCTTTAACAAGAATATCTTAATATTTTAAGACAAGAAGAGAAAATTTAGGCTCTTAAATCTAGAATGCAATAAATTGCTGATAAGGATAGAAACACCCATACATATCATGTGTCTACAATTCTTAGAAGGAAATTTAATAGAATTTTTACGCTTAGAAATGAGGTTAGGAAATAGATCACAAATTCTACAGAGATCCAACTTTATATTTTGTCTATTTTTGAAAACAAATATCAAATAAAAAATTCATATTCTTTTTGGCATTTATATAAACTCTCAAATTGGTTTGCTGTGGTTGATCCTAATGTTAGAAGTAGTTTAGCTCAAATGCTTTTAGACATTAAAATTTTTCAAGCTTTTAAAAATCAAAAAGCAACTAAAGGTCCTAGACCAGATGGTCTTTATTAAGGTTTTTTTTCACTGCTTCAAGTCTAAGGTAGGCAAATTTGTTATACAGTGTATCAGACATTTTTTTGTCCTTTTCTATTCCTCTGTGGTTGAATAAAACTTTTATTACTTTGATTCCTAAAAGCTAAGTTCATGAAATGATTAACACTTATTAGCTTTTAGTTTATGTAATACAGTTTTCAAAATCATTTCAAAAATTTTATTTGCTATTGGTGTCTCTTTTTCAATTACTTTTGTTTTTAACAGGAACCTGGTGACAATGTCATTATTCTTAAGAAATTAATCCACATTATTGATAAATCAAAAGTTAAGAATGGTTTTATGATTATTAAGATTGATTTGGAAAAAGCATATAATTCTTTTGAATGGTTTTTTATTAGACATGTCTTAATGTTTTTTGAATTCTCTCAAAATTGGATTAATTTAGTTATGAGTCTGGTTATGGGAGTTTTTTGTGATATTCCATTTAATGGGGTAGGTTAAATCCTATATTTCCTCCTAGAGGTCTCAAACAAAGAAATCCTTTATCTCCTTATATGTTTATTCTTTACTTAAAATACTTACATTTCACGATTGAAGATTGTTGTGAGAAAAATTTATGAAATCTTATCAAATTTAGTAAATATAGTTTAAAATTTCCTCACTTCTTCTATGGTGATGATGTTATTTTATGTGCTAAAGCAAATCTAAAAAATGTTCAAATTATTACTAAGATTTTAAATAATTTTGCTAAAATTTATGGTTTTATTGTTAGTAGAGAAAAATCTAGAATATACTTCTTAAACAATATTAATCAAGAAAGTAAGGATCTTATTAGTGCTAATTTGTGCATCTAATAAAGGATCTCTTAGTAAATATTTAGGCATTGAGTTAAAAGCAAATTATAAAATTGTAATTTCTTCTTTGGGGTTGAAAATATTAGAAATATGATCAAAGTGTGGCAAAATAAACATTTATCTTCTATTGGCTATGTCATTTTGATAAATTTAGTTTTAACTTCTCTACCTCTCTATCATATGGGTTTCTCAAAAATTCTTAAAAGTCATGACAAAATAGGATTATTATTCTTTTAAATATGTAAATATTTCAACTTAATTTTTAATGTATTTCCTAATTTATTAAAAAAAAAGTTTACGGTGCCCAACAAAGAAATCGGAAGCAATGAGGCACCTAGGAATAATGGATATCTTGCTCTTTTTGCCATCGGAAGCAATAAATGAATGGTAGTATAGTTACAAAATAACCATGTAGATGTTTGGTAATGTTTCAAAAGTTAACATTAACTTAATAATTTTTTAAAAATGAATCTAATAGTAATCTTTCTATAAAATTAAGAGGATATTTATATATATTTTGAAAGTTAAATACTGGCAATAATTTTTGTAACTATTATTAAATATTAAATGCATATTCTTAATAAATCATATTAAATATATTGAGCTGTGTGAATTTTGCCCCATAGTAATTTTTTTTCGTAGTTTAAAGAAATGGGTTGTAAATTAAATGTAAGGAAATCTTTAAGCGACTGCCATTACAAATCATATATCAACAAACAGCAGATGATCCGAAAGGTGGTGAATCTCAACTGGTCGCCCTCGTAATAGTACCCACTAAAACGAATATTCCCAACGTATTCTATTCATTCATCCGGGTGGACTCCTAAACCTTCTCCCTTCTTTTCCCTTTTTCTTCTATAAAACCGCCCTAACTGAAACAAACCTACATCAATTCTGAAATACATCTACCACAGAGAGAGAGAGAGAGAATGTGCGAAGCCCTCAAGAACCACTACCAATTGTGCGAGGAAATCGGCCGTGGGCGTTTCGGAACCATCTTCCGTTGTTTCAACCCGATCTCCGGGGAATTCCATGCCTGCAAAGTTATCGACAAGCGCCTTCTGGCCGATTCCACCGATCGTGAATGCCTCGAGAACGAACCCAAATATATGACCTTGCTTTCTCCGCATCCCAATATTCTTAAAATCTTCGATGTCTTCGAAAACGATGATTTCTTGTCCATGGTTATCGAGCTCTGCGAACCTGTCACCCTGTTTGATCGCATCGTCAATCGACCGGTGCCCGAGACTGAGGCAGTTTCGATTATGAAGCAGCTTCTTGAGGCCGTTGTGCATTGCCATCGACTCGGAATAGCTCACCGAGACATAAAACCAGACAATCTTTTGTTTGATTCAAGGAACAATCTCAAGCTTGCCGACTTTGGATCGGCAGAGTGGTTTCGGGATGAAGGAGCGATGAGTGGGGTTGTGGGTACGCCTTATTATGTGGCGCCGGAGGTTTTGCTGGGAAGAGAGTACGATGAGAAAGTTGATGTTTGGAGTTGTGGGGTGATTATGTACATAATGTTGGCTGGGATTCCTCCCTTTTATGGAGAGTCTGCAGCGGAGATTTTCGAGGCGGTAATCAGGGCTAATCTGAGGTTTCCCTCTAGGATTTTCAGGTCAGTTTCATCTTCTGCTAAGGATCTGCTAAGGAAGATGATTTGTCGGGATGCATCCAGGAGACTATCAGCAGAGCTAGCCTTGAGTAAGTTTCATCCTTTTAAACTTTTTCCTCGTTCGATTCGGGATTCTTGGGAGATGATGATGTTGAGTTCCGATCTGATTTTTCAATTTTGATTTGATTTAGCAGCATTTAATAGTTATTGTGGAGTTTGATGCTAACGAGGGGCCTCGTCGGATTTTACAGGGCACCCATGGATCCTGAGTGGCGGGGAGAGCGCTGATATGACTTGAATATCAGAGTAGAGGCAGCTGGGTGAGACAGCCAATTTTGCTGCTGTATATAAGTCTTCTTGTCTCGTGTCGTTGTCTGGAAATCATAATAAGGTCTGCTTTTGTATGGCAAATGGATCATGGATGTACGAGAAACCCAGTTTTTTACTATTGGAAAGGAAGTAGGGAAAAACAGAGAGCATAGCTGGATAGATTCCATGGCAGTCTCTGGAGCTGCAGCTAGTCTTTTTCCTTTTTTCTTTTTTTGGGATGCATGAGCTATGGAGATGTAAGGAATCTGAGACTGTAATACATGTGGGTTAAGAATCCTGTCCTTCCCCGCCTTGTCTACTATTTGGTCTTTTTTTTCCTTGTAAAAGCTCTGGAAGTGAGAAAGCGGGATTCAGATACCCACACCCCTTCTCTTTCTCTTCCTTTTCTTTTTGTTTTGTTTTTTTTCCCTTGTAAAAGCTCTTTGGAATGTAAATCTGCTTCCTTTGATCTTGGAATTTTGAAGTGCATCTTTTTATTTGTTATTCTAATTATCCACTTTTTATTTTGGTATAATCCTATATGCTTGGTGTAATTTGCAATATAGTCTGGGAGCATATAATATAATAATGAATGATAAGATAAAACGAAGTCCTTTTCATTCCAGAAGCAGAATATCAGCGATGGTCCGCCATTGGAGCTTGAAAATAAAGGTTAAAAACCCCAAATGAAATGAATGCCCACATCATACGGCGATAAGCAATGACGCAGATGAACTAGTCCAGGAGGTCAAAGAGGAGGGTTGATCCCATCCTTGTAGTTTGAGTGAGTGAAAAAGGTCATAAATTCATCAATCGGATGGTTTAGATCAATTCAAAGAGAAAATTAAGGTAAATCCAGAAATTCTTGTCATGTTAGGAGCACAAAGTCATGGATCCTAGGAGGAATGGATGGAACGGAACATGAAATTTTGTCGGTGAGCCCCACCATGTGGGATGCCTATTCTGCTGCATTTGATAAGAGAAAAGGGAGAGTACAGGCGCAACATCTGGAAGCTGCGGTAGGACCACAACCTGTCCCCCTCAGAGCTGTAAATAAATGATAAGTATTGCAAGAGGAATCAAAATGTTGCACTTGCATGCTGGCATTTTTTGTTTCCTTCAACAAAGTTGATTGGATTCTACATTCAAAGACAGACTCCTTTCCTGCTCATGAAACTGTATCTATCCTTGGACCTTCAACCTAATGCGGCTATTACAATTTCAACTAAACTATTTTGATTTGATAGCAAGATAAGTACTCTTACCTATGCAGTTTACTTTAAGGTTCATGACGTGTTCCCCTCGGTATTTGTTTATAGGAATATACCCAGCATCTTCAATGTGACATCAATATCCAATTCTGACTTTGCAGGCTCTCGGAGCAGAAACATGACGCCACGCATCACCTTGTATTGTTATTATATTTACTCCGATCGGATTGATTGAATCATCGGTCACGGCGTCCTAAATACTAAACAAATACCTGCTCTAATTTATCTGATAAAATCCCGTCTTACCACAAATATTAAATTTTTTTTATAATCTTAAAATTATTCTTATTCTTATGCATCAAATTCTTAAATAATGTATTATTATAAGAAAATTAAAGATACTTTTTATTTTTATTTAATAAAGTCTCGTTAAATTAAGGATAGTTGTGGAAAATATTGAATTAAACTATTGTTACTGCAAGAATCAAACGGATTGTTGTTTAATTCCATGTTTAGTTACGGAATTTAAATTTGGCTTATTTTTCACATAAATTAATTTTTTATCATCATTCATTTATATACTATTTTATTAATAAAAATTATTAATATATTTTTATTATAATTAAAAAGTTTTAATCATTATTAATTTTTAATAAAGTATTTTCTTCCTATAAAATTTTTTATATCTATAATAAGTTAAATTTAAAAATTTTAAAATTAATATTTCAAACATATCATGAATAAACTTTTACTTTATATAATATTTAACTTGAATAAATTAAATATAATTCAAAATCTGACTAGGTCAATCTAATTAAGTGCTAGTTTGATGTTTTCAAACTTGCCTGCGCTTGCGTACAAATATGCAATCTGAATTTTGGGCACGCGTTGTCATGCGGGGAGCGTTAGATAAGCTATCAGGCCGTCCTTGATTATCTCATCCGCTCCTTCCTTGTCAAAAGTGGGGACCACTTCAAAAGTCTACGTGCTTCCTTTATAACTTATCGCCTCCATTTTTTTTTTATTTTTTTTAAGGAACGGAACTTCCACGTTCATTTAAGAAGGTAGAATGCCTAATTGTAAAGGAGATGAATATAATTTACCATAATATAAAATAATAAAGATTAAATTCTTCGATCAAAGGTTATGATTATACATAAATTAATAAATTTAATGAATCTATTAGGAATCAATAAGAAGGTTCCTTTGATAAAAAAAAATCTAGTCTTTTATATCTAATCAATTAAAAATCTTACAATAAATTTAAAATATCTATTTAGAGGAATAAATTTATATTAACAAAAGTTTCCACGAAAGAAATTCTTAGTGGATAAAATATAAAATATTATTATATAAATTTTATTTTAGAAGAACGACAAAACTCCATTAAATATAGGCAAACCAAAAACCCACTAAGAGAAATCAAATCTTATGAAACTAGGCCTATCAAACAACAATTTCACATCAAAGATTGGTTGGAAATGATGCTCAACCTATCAAAATGTGATTGGATCCTTTGAATTCCTATGAAAGCCTCCAGAATACATTATAAGAAATATGTCTCTAAAAGTGATAATTGTATGAACATGCGTCCACCTGAAATTAGCTAAAAAATTATACTAAAAAGATGATATTCTTGAGATCTATGATAAAAAGATCCATAACCCTATATATATATATATATATGAAAGTCCTAGCTTATAAATGAAATTGAGCTTTGTTTGTTTAGTCCTAAGTGATTTGTATTATTCTTTCTATCAATATTTGATCCCATATTAATCCATATGTGGCTCTCATGCCATTATGTCATAAAAGAATACCACTGGTAAAGCCTTAAATCAAGGACGAAAAAAAATCATTCAGTTCTTTACAAAAATTTCAAATGGTAATGCTCACATTTATCAGATGCAACAAGAGGTCAAACAAATGGAGTCTGAACTCGAGCAAGATACATTAGCTAAAATAGTAAAAAAAATTGTAGGCAAAGTTTGCATTTCTCCAAAGCTCTACTTACATACCTTTAACCATCGCAGCTAATTATCACTTAAACTATATTTTGACATCTTTGCCTAATCCACAATCATTTGCTATTGTTAATCCCACCACTATAACTTTGTTTACCTAAATAACAAATCCATCATTTACCACCTCTCTCTTCATTAACTCATAGCATACTAGACGTAGCACTATATTCTTTATTTGGATAATAACAAAATCTTCTTATAACCATAGTCATAAGCAGTATAGTCCATTAAATTTCAAAATTCCAAATCAAAACCACCAAAACCAAGAACCTATCTCTAACCAATCTCATATTTTCACTAGTGACATTATAATAGTCTCATTGCTAAAAGGATTCAAGCCACTTGCCTATCTTGAAGCATATGTTAGTTTATCCAACTAGCAATAACACCTCAAGGCTTTCTAGGAAACTATGCTATTTTGCAGTGCATTTAATGTAATTATTTGTCGAGCCTTCTCTATGACACTTAAAAAGGCCAACCTTTGATGGTTAAACAACCTTCCCTTGCATTTTATCAGTGGCTTTAGATAGTTGTCCAATGCCTTTACTACTCATTTTGCCATTAGTAGGATACCATGAAAAATTTTAGTTTCTTCACTCAAATTTGAATGAGGACAAAATGAAACATTAAAGCAATACTTAGCTCTATACAATACTTTAACATTAGAGATCAGAGATCTTAATGAAGAAATGGCAATTTATCAACTAATTATATGCTTCTAATCAAGTTATTTCCCCGTATCCTTAGCTAAGAAATCAATTTCTACATTGAAAGATCTCATGGATAAGGCGAAAAAATTTATGATAGTTGAAAAGGATGAACAAATGCAATTCGATTAAGGCTTAACCTATAGTTATACTAAACAACATCAATATGACAAAGGCTTAGAGCCATTTAGATTCCAAGGGCTAACCCTTAAAGGATAATTTTATAGATAAGCCATTGATGTGCAAATTAGTATGATTATGGAAGATGTCCAGGCTATCGAACTAGTAAAGTTCCCACCACCAAAACATCATAAATTTCCACCTGCAAACAAGACTAAGTACTGTAAACTTCATAAAGATTATGGTTATGAGACTAACAGTTGTATTACTTTAAGAGATGAAATTGAGCAATTGATCCAAAAAGGACACTTAGGCAATTATTGGAGAAATCCAGAGCACTTCCATTAGAGAGAATGAAAATGTAACTAATCTTCTATATAACATCATGACACACTCCTAGTAATTGATTAACTTCCACTTGTCCACATAATTGATACAATTACTAGAGGATTCATAGGAGGTGGTGACTTTTAGAATGCAAAAAAATGATATCTCCACTAGGTTATGAGTGTTAGGTAAAAAAAGAAAAAAACATGCTCTCAAATAATTTCTTTCACTAAGGATGACTTTAATGATATAGACAAGGACCATGATGATCCGATGGTAATCTTAGTACTAGTCCATAATTTTTTAGTCAAGAATCTTAATAGATCAATGAAGTTTTGCTACCATCCTCTACTCTCATGCGACTAGTAAATTAAATTTACAAAAGTCTATGATAATATCTTATAATGGCATGCTAATTGACTTTTCAAGAAAATAGATCAAAGTTAAAGGAATAGTCATGCTATAGGTTGTAATTAGGACTTTTTCAAAGATACAAAGCATGAAATTAAATTTCTTGCAAGTAAGAGTGACCAACCAAGCATACAATGCCATTCTTGGTAAATTATCCCTAGATCAAGTAGGCATGAGTTTCTACATCACACTTGTTCATAAAGTTCCTAACTTTTTATGGGATTAGTTAGGTCTAAGTAGAACAAATGATTGCATAAAGGTACTATATGACAAGTCTGGATCCTTCAAGTTATGAACTGCATGTATAAAATTCCAATCCCTAACTTATGAACAAATTACCTATACATAAGTGCAAAATGGTAAACTTAGCTATCCTAAACGTTTGGGACATGAACTTGCAAAGGTTTAAGCAAGATAATGAAAGCACAATAAAGATTGCAAAAGACTTTTCTTAAGAAGGAAGGCAAGTGCTATTTAATCTATTAAAAAAGTTTGCCAAAGTCTTTGGCTAGAAGCCTTTAAGTATGTAAGGGATAAACCTTAACATAGCATGTCATAAGTTAGCAGTAGATACAATTATAAGACCTATTTAACAAAGGAAGAGGAACCTTAGGTTTGAGTAAAGAGAAGTCATTAAGAAAAAAATTGAGAAAGCTGCTTGAAGCTAAGTTCATAAAAAAAAGTCGAGCATACAACATGACTCATAAATGTTGTATTCGCCAAAAATCTAAATGGATAATAATATATGTGCATAGACTGTCAGGGTCTAAACAAAGCATGCTTTAAGGACACTTACCCGTTGCCTAATATAGATCAACTCATAGACAATGCATTTAGCTTTGGCAAATTGAGCTTTAAGGACCCTTTTTTCCAACTGTAACTAACTCAAGATGAATCCTATTGATAAAGAAAAAATTACTTTCACTACTAACGAGGGTTTTTTTTTTTGCTACAAAGTAATGCTCTTTGATTTAAAAAAAAATATTGGAACAACACATCAGCAAATGATAAATAAAGTGTTTGCAAGCTAGATTGGATGTAACATAGAAGTTGATGTAGATGATATATTGGTTAAATTTTTTAAGGAAGAGCAACATTGGAAATATCTGAGTAAAGTTTTTGAATTACTTCAAGAGAACTAAATAAGGCTAAAACAAACTAAGTGCACTTTTGGGGTTTGTGGAATTGAAGTGAATCCATCCAAATGCTAGGTAATAATAAATACAAAGAGTCCCTAATCTATCTAAGAGGTACAAGTGTTAAATGAAGGATTGATAGCTCTCACCCATTCATGTCCAAGTTAGCTAAGGGAAGGCAAACTTTTATATGTGTACCTTACAACATTAAAAGAAGTAATCATCTTAGTAATTTTGGTCAAAGAGGAAGGAGAATAGAAATTGGTGTACTTTGCTAGTAAGGTGCTTCATGGAGCAAACAAGATATACTAAAAAATAGAAAAATTAGCTTTTGCTCTCATGATTACTTCAACGAGACTCCACCCATATTGCCAAAATTATCACATTATTATCCAACTGGATCAAACAATTAGACTTGTACTCCAAAAACCAGACTTAGCTAAAAGACAAGTATCTTGGCCCAATGAATTGTCTGAGTATGATATCTCTTTTAAAGAAAGAAAAATCCATGAAGTCACAAGCATCAATAAACTTTGTGCTTTTATGAACAAAACTAGAGTTAAAAGATAACAAAAAAATGGATGTTGTGTGTTGATGCCTTATCAAACCAAAAAGGTAATGGTGTGATCACAATATTAGAAGGATCACAGGATGTGACTTTGAAATATGCACTTAAATTTGTGTTCCATGCAACAAATAACTAAGCAAAGTATGAAGCACTACTAGCTACATTGCAAATTGCAAAGGAAGTTAGGGCATAAAAGGTAAAGATACTAAGCGATTCTTGATTAATCACAAGTCAAGTAAAAAGATCCTTCAAGATTAAAGAACCTATAATGAAGCAATATAGACAAACAACCAAAAAATTGTTAGAAAGCCTTGGGTATGAGATTATGAGAATTCTTAGAGAAGAAAATGATCAAGCAGACTCTTTAAACAAACTTGTCTGATTTTTATTTTTATTTAAATAATAAATAGCTTTAAAAAATAAAAATATATTATAAGATTATTTTATTTTAAAAGAAAGAGGATGAGTGATCTATATCTCGTTTCATTAATTATTAATGAATTATTATTTATTTGCTAATAAAATTTTATAGAAGAATGACCAAAAATCCAATTAGAAATGAAAAATAAATTTAAACATATCTTGTAGAAAAAGTTTAAGTGTTATTCAATCAAAAACTGATCCACATTGAATCTTATTTTACGAGTAAGAAGTAATTTTCATCTTCTTCTCACACAAGATCCTCGCATAAAATAAATGATTTTACTTATGTGTGCCTAATTGGACTTGGCGCAGTTTCTAATGTAAACTGTGTGATAACATAATTATTATATTTCTTAAATATTATAATCAACATTAATAATCCATAATTATTAGTCCATCCATTATCTTGTATGATTAAATTCAATGGAAAATACTGACTGCATCGTTTAACTCCACCGTGGAAGTCCACACTGGTAGGTCGTCATCCACTTTGGGAAATAGGTCTGGGTTGTTATGGAATCTTGATGGATGCCACTCCCATGAAATTGTCTGCCCCACTTTGGCAAATATGTTTGTGTTGTTGTGGACAATTACGATGGAGTTAAAATGATCTGATGAGCATTTTTCATCCAATTAAACTATACAAGATAATGATTAGATTAAAAATTATATTAAATATAAAATTGAGGAATTATTAATACTAGTTATAATATTTGAAGGATGTAATAATCACTATATTTATAAATTAGATCTTAATTAGTATGTTTATTCTAGAAGGAAAAGGGAAATATTTATAAATTTTAAAATTGATTCTATTATTATTTGTTATTTATTAAATTATAAAAAATTGATTTTATTGGTATCAATTATAATATAATACAACTTATTTATAAAAGTACATTATGAAAATGCATAGTCAGAGAGGCATGCAACGAGCAGGAGTGGATTCCGAGTGGTATATATACATGAAAAATTTTAATGTACAAACCAAGATTTTCATTTCATCAAAAGCGAAAAAAAAAATAAAAAATACATGAATCTCTCAAAAGTAAATTTTAGAATAAAAATTCCATGGCCGGTAAAGCATGTTGGAATCTGTTCGTACACGAAACATGCGATAGGATATGTGACTTAAAAAATGGAGGGAGGCTGCACAATTTTGCACACCCACTTGCTTATGGAAATCCTAGAAAAGTCGGATTATTCTAGAAACCCACTTTGTTCATATTGTTGTATTCCATGGCACCTTCCCTTTTAGTAAATCTTGCAAGAAGCATATGCTAGGGGTATATTATATGTTTGCTTCAATTAAAGTACCCGTTTATGTCTTATTCCCTCTATTGCAAGTTATCTCATCTCAAATTATTTTTCAAAAGAAAATCACTACTCAAGAGTATCAATGCTCTATGCATAAAAAATAATATTCAAAATTAATTTTTAAATATAAATAAAAAATTATTATTAAATATAAAATGACAAAATAAATTTATAAAATGCAGTTCGATAAATATAAAAAATTTAAAATTATTTTTTATACTTATAACATTTTTTACACCATAATAGGGCGCATATTGGATTTTGCGTAGAATGCTAGCTGGCTACTAGTAATTTAGGTTATATTTAATTCCAAATTGTCATATCACTTTTATAATATCCCTATTCCTAGTAATTACTTCACGTTGACCTTATTTACTCATAAGCTATTCTGCACCCCACTGCCAAGGTTTCTCCTTTAATTTTTTTTGGTGGAAATATGGGGATCTATTTTAAAAGTTTAAATTTAATTCATTAATATAAAAAAATTTATACTATCAATGTACATCGTTAAAATAGTTATTATAAGGATTAAAGTTAAATCCTTATATTAATATACATATATTAATGCAAATATTATGTACGGAACGGGAGGCAGAGAATGTTGCAGCAGAATCCCAGGGAATTTGGGAAGTGCTTATGGTTATTATGTTTGTCCGAGTAACAATGTCCAGAAACTGCTCTTCATCCATCAAAATTTCATTTAAGATTAATCCCATTATTCAGGAGAGACGGTCAGACCATATGTGACCAATGGTTCCATTTTATTAATTTAAACCACTTGTTTTAGAGGCCAGGATTCTGCAATGATGCAGGAGGCATTTTATTTACTCCTAAATTGCAGAAAATATTTTTCATAAAATATTATTAAAAAATATTAAGATAATGTTAAATGTGAAAAAATTTAGAGAAAACAATTCTCTTTATTTCAAGAAAAAATTATTTTCTTCTATTTTACTATCATTTCTCTCAGCATCCTTTTTTCAATTATTGATATAAATAACATATTGCTTCTTCATGAATATATACATAAATGATGGTTTCTTATATATAAAAAATATTTTTTGATGAAATAAACAGAATGTTAGAAGAAGAATTTTTCTTTAGAGTAATTCACATTTATGAGATTAACATATTTTCTACTTTTAAAATTGTGCTTATTTCTTTCTTGCCACAGGAATAAGTTAGAATTTCCTGTAAGCAGTGGAAACTTTTAATTTGATCATTATCTCCATGACGTTAATAAAGTTCCCCACTCAAAAGTTAGGGGCGGTAGCATGTGGGAAGATAATGTGGATTAACGAGCGGGACCTGCATCATGAGTTTAGTAAGATTCCATTCCAAAACCCCATCTCTGTAAAGGAAACGCCACTGCCAAGCATTTGCTCTATGTAATTGCTCATTGCTTAATCCAATAAAAAATGGACAGGCATGGCATGTCAGTTTCTGCAGAATATTCCATTGGGGTCCTCACTCAAAGTCACACAGAAGAATCCATCAAATAAAATAAAATAATAAAACAACCTCATTTAGTATTTATACTAAGGTGATTTGGAATATAAGACGGCGCATGCGCAACGCATCATTTTTAAATTTTGAACCAACCTCCTCCACTTTCTTACACTTCGTTTAACTTTGAATGATTTTGGTAATGACTGTGACGATTCAATTACAAACAAACTTTAGACGTTATAAGAGAACAACACGATTATTTTTGTTTTTGCATGCATGTCTCTTTCCACAAACGTCTCAATACCGAAAAATTTGCAAAGACCAAATACCAATAAGGCAGAGTAAACCCTGCCTCAGTCACTATGACCGTATTCCTGGGAGTGGGAGACCTTATCGCGCAAAATGTGGGATAGTCCCAATCCATCTGTCACAACCAAGAGAACAAGAACAAAACGCTTTCCTTGAGAAATTTAATTTTTACCAGCCCGAGCTGCCAGTACAACGAGCATTTTTATATGGTTCTCAGCCGACAAATACTGATTGATGCATTCATTTTTGCCTAAAAATCTTACAATTCGGATTGGAAGTATTACAGTACAAGTATTATGAGATAGAAATTATGACTCCTTATCTTGAAATTCAACTTTGAAGCAGCAGAAACAATTTGTTCACACTAGTTCATGATGCTGTTTCTCTTCAATTTTACATCTGCAACTTATCATTAGTAGAACAGACGAAACGGAACTCGGCTCTCCTTTTCTTCAAACTACGTGTTGAAGACCAATCAGATTGTTATAGCAGCAGCTCTTTCCACCAAAATTATATATCATACTTTTGTACTCAGGAAGGACTGCAAGGCAGAGTGTGACAGAGGAGTTAAAATATGTGTGATCGCATCAGCATCAAATTGTAAATAATGAGCAGAAAACCATGAACAGTAGCAACTAGTTGATACGGTCTGAGTGAGTCATGTTACAAGTAAAAATTTAGACAATAAAATCAGAAAAATGCAAGAATTATAGGATGACTAGGATCCAAAGAGTATCATCTTTATCTCAATTCTCAAAATGCTCAAATACACATGCACATGCGTCAGAAAAATGCAAGAATTATAGGATGAATAGGATCCAAATAGTATCATCTCCATCTCAATTCTCAAAATGCCCAAATACACACACACAGATTCAATTAGACGAGCAAATCATAGACAACAGATTTAACTTGGGCACATGCAGAAAACAGGCAAGCCAACTGGCTAAACCCCAAGCACCTCTCCAAAATTACAAGTTAATGACTCAATCACACAAGTGACAACTTGATCAAAATTAAGAAAAAAAAAAAAAGCAGTCACACAATGGATTTTTGAGAATTTATTACAAAAAATTGAAATGAAAAGTATCTAGATGCACGTGAAAAGACATATTCAAAATTTCAAATATAGATCTCCGAAAGATGCCACATAAGGTTTGTATCTAGTGATATATTGTATATGTACTCCATCAGCAAATATTACCCCATTTAATCTTCACACTTGCTGTGCAGTTGTTGTATCTCCAAAAACCCCTTGGGAATTTCCCAGCTTAGCAGCGGTTCTACTTCCAAAATTGAACTTGGATTTTTTATCAGCCGGCTTTAATATTTGGAAAGAGCACATTAGTGTCTCATCAACACTCATCATGGCACCAGCATTGTCAAATTCTCCACAATAATTAGGTGCCGAAAATATTGTTACAAGCTGTCGGTCAGCAAAGAACTGATAACCATCTTCTACAACCTGGCCAAAAATATTGAAAACATAATCAGCTTATTTCAAAAGCATAGTGAATTAAAACCCCAAATTATCCAATTTATCAACTTTTTACAAAGTGTGTATATATACATATATATATTATATTGCTTCTAGTCATAATGTCATAAAAATGGGGCCATAACAGAATTGAACAGCAAGGTAGGAATTTAACCTGATGAGCACGACAAATGAGATCCAGATCATGTTTCTGAAGAAATTCTGACACCTTATCGGCACCAAACATGTACGAAACTCCCCTGTCATTCATTTCCCAACCATGAACATCATTGCTTGGGTCTGACCAAAGGAGATCGCAAAGCAAACCTGTGTCCGGCACATCAGTGGGTCGCTGCAGATCTCTTATCCGATCCAAATCATGTAAGTCAGGAGAAAGACCCCCATGCATACAGAGAATCTTTTCATCAATAAGGGCAGCTACCGGCAAGCAGTTGAAACAGTCGGTAAATGTCTTCCATAATCTTATGTTGAATCTTCTCTTACACTCATCGTAAAATCCATATATACGGTTTATGGTAGCACATTCATGGTTCCCCCTCAAGAGGAAAAAGTTTTCAGGATACTTTATTTTATAAGCAAGAAGAAGACATATTGTTTCTAAACTTTGCTTCCCTCGATCCACATAATCCCCCAAAAATAAGTAGTTGGCATGAGGAGGTAATCCACCATACTCAAAAAGCCTTAAAAGATCTGAATATTGACCATGCACATCGCCTGATACATCAATACAAGAAAATAAAAAATCTTAGCACAAACAAGATAGTCCTTCTTCCCTCATAAAAAATAGCATATTGCAATGCTAATAAAGAAGTAAACATAGATGAAATGTGCACAATGTCCTCACCAGAAAATTCTATACCCTTTTGTTATAAATCAATGTCATGCCTGCCAGGACAGAGATGCATAGAAGTTTATTAAAAAAAAAAAATGATTCTCGAATTTACCCACTCACTTATATTTAATATCATACTTGGCATTGTTATATGCCACCACAGATAATATCCAGTAACAAAGGGTGGGATCCTTCAATTAGGCAATTAGGGACTAGAAGGAGGTGGGTGGAGCTGAGAGACTCAGATATTTTATTTAAAAAAAAAAAAAGGTTGTCCCAAAATCTGACGTACACCTAAAAGAGAGTGCCCCTGCCCTCTCACTCTCTCTATATCAAAACAAAATGTTGCAATGGATTAGTTGCTATGTCAAGATGCAATGTTGCAATGGGTTACTTTCTATAACTTAGTTTGCCATGGTCCATATGAATCTCTCCCAATTAATACAACAGATTACAGTAATTATTAACTATCATAGAGAACCAAGATGCATGAGACCATGAGATAGTCACAAATCGCAAGATAACAATGTAACTTTGTTTCATAGCTTTTTTTTCCCTTTTTCCCGTCTAGTTGTCTAGATGGAACTTTACGGCAGAGAGAATCAGCAAGCCATTAGCATGTTAATTTTTCAAATTATTTGTCAACATAATCCAAAACACCAGCATGATAGCATGCAACAACATTGGCAGATATGTTTTATAAAATAACGAGATCAGAACAGGAAGAAGGTATATTAATATCTATCTCAATCCCATAGCAAATAAACCGAGTCTCAAACTAAAACGTCAAACTAGTCTACTCTTCACCAAGGGATGCCATATTCTACCACAGATCTTCTCATCTATAAACATGGAATCCCAAAAGATGGGACAAATAGTGTGGCTCTGATGAAACCCAGCAAATTAAATGATTCCTTGACAATGCTCAATCAAAATGTCAAACACCCACAACCCCAAGAATCTAGGAAAGGACAATCATTACCATCAATAACCATAAAATGAAGAAGGTAATAAAAATAAGTGAGATTAAAATACCACAAATCTTAATGGGCGCTTCAAGCTCCAATAAATTAGGCTGTTTCAAGAGAATTTCTCTAGAAACTACACAAAGTTGCCGGATCTCCGACTCCGATAGCTGAACCTGCTTTCCTGGGCAACCGCGAACTCCCATCAGACGATTAATTATGCCATCGAGAACTGATGGGTCCATTTTTAGGCCTCGAAACAACGAAAAATCAGTGTTATTAGATAAAGGAAAGAAGATCTGTAGATGAAAAGGGAAGAGAGCTAGGACAAAGCATGCCTCGGTTGAGCAGACAAGGTGTGTTGGGTTTTCAGTCGTTTTGCCAGCAGAAGAGTATCATTTGGAGGGTAACAGTGAAATTTGGACCCTAACTGGTTGGAAGAAACGAGTTGCCAAGGGCTGACCTAGAAGGAGCAGGTCATCGTCTAGTCAAATCGTTTCTACTTATTTGCTTGAAAAGAAAACAAATTACGAATGAAAGAATAAAAAAATTTAAATTTGAATAGAGGAAAATAAAAGAATTTTTTTTCAAAAAATTAAGTTAATTAAAAAATAATAATTATAAATTTTTTATTTAATATTTTTCCTCTCATTTTATTTAAATAAAAAAATCAAAATTTTCTCTCAACTCTAGTTTTTAATGTTTCCCACCAAACAAAGAAAATGGGAGGAGATGAACACTTTCGTACCTAAAGTGGTGCTCATCCGAAGCATACTGTATGGTACAAAATACGAAGAAATAGATACACATCGGTTACCATGGGATTATTATTAATTATTTAAATTTCGTAAAAAAAGTATTCTCAGGAACCAACTTCTCGATTTTTTTTTAATTTAACTTTAAATTTTTATAAAATTAATTAATATATTCTTCAAAATTATAATAAAAAAATAAACAATATTGATATATTTTAATTAGTTCTTATTATTTTTAATTATATTGCTAATCTCTTTTTCTATTATAAGTTAAATGAATAAAAATATTAATTAAATAATTAATGTAATAAATAATAAATTCTATCAAATTTATATAAACTAGAAAAAAGTATATATTTTTTATTTTTATAATTGAATATTAAAAATAAAATAAAATAATATAATAGACATATATAATAAATAAAATATAATTATATTTAAAATTAAATTTATAATTTATATTTATCGCATAATATTTTATTTTTATTTTTATAAAATTTTATATGATACTTATTTGATTTATAATATAATAAATAAAATAATTATATTTTACATGATATAATTGATAAATTATATTTATTTTTAATAAATATTTATTATAATTTTCAAATAGTAATGATAAAAGTTGAAAGTGGTCATTTGATAAATTAAAAAGGGATAATTTTATATTTTTATCTATAAAAATATAAAAAGTTGTTTACCCAACTTTTCATAATTTATAAAAAATAGAACCGCAATAAGATATCTTAAAAAGTTCTACTTCATCCATTTTAACTATTAATAGCCAATCAAAAAATTTTAAAGAATTTTTACTTTCTAAAAAGTTACACTTCTTATACTATTTCTGCTAATTAAATCACCTTTTCTAACACTATTAATAATTTTAGTATTAGAATGTATTTATACAAGTTTGAAAATCAACTTTTTTTTAATTTTTACATTTCCTCATTAGCAATGATATGACAAACTACAAAAGTAAATATTTTATATTTTATATCGTGACAAGAAGTGAAGTTTAGTAAACATACTTATTTTATAAATATAGCTTTATAAAATTGAATAAATTCCTTTTCTATCCTCTAAAATTAAGGTTAATTACATTCATTTTTTTATTTTGAAAAATACCCAAAATCCCCTTTTAACAAACGAAGAATGATGCCACTTGAACTTAAAAATTTAATGCCAAGAATACCCTTATTCTTACTACAAAGAAATCTTTGGTCATGACTTAATTTGATCATAACTAATATAAGATTATTCATCAATAATCTTATTGGCCTAATTCTCATTCTTAGGTAATCATAACAAATAAAGCATACAAAAGATATACTTAATCAATTTGAATTACTAATCATTCATTTCATTTTCGAACATTCTTTATAAATTAATAGGTTATCATTGACTGATTAGAATGACTTATAACCTTCATGATAATGTGTAAATTATCCTAACTACTCAAAGGAAGATCTTTAATTCAATTTCTATCTCAAAAGAGATATAGCCCATTATATTATTCAATTGCTCTTTTGTTCAAATATATAATTATACCAAATCAGAGTATGTTGTCAAATCTGCCAAAATATGATGTTAACCCTTGAAGAAAGGTATTCAACTTACTATGATGATGTGGATGGGGTGAATTCTGTTATATATATAAAAGGTTAAATTTATAAAATAGTAAATATGAGACTTGGTGAAAAATATTTTACCTAATAAATAACTTACTGAATTAAATAGTGCAATTTAAAAGAACGCTGAGCCCTGTATATTTCACCTATAAGGGGATCACCATTCATTGCAATATTAAAGATCTTATAAGAATTGCTCATCAATCATGCATAAACAATATTAATCATGATAAACAAATAATAAACAATTATCAAACAAATACTATCGTTATGTTTCTTATTGATATTGTCTTACACAAGCTACTACGTTGTATTTCCTAAGTCACATAATGGCCTAACCATAACAAACTTCAACCTTATCCCTCTAGATCTACAAAGTGACTTAAACATAACTAGCTAGCACTTAAGAGACGAAACATAAAGTATATATAATATTATGGTCCATTCTCAACTTAACTTCATCATCATGCCATCCAATTAATTGATGCCTTATGGCATCATAATTACAATAGAAGTCATCTCACATTCATATTTATGCACACACATGGCCTTACAAGGCATTGCATCCTATAAACAATACAAGGAATCAACCTTTTCAAGTTTCGAAATCCAAAGACATCGTATTTAAGAAATCTTATTTCAAGAAAGGTAGCATAGAAGCAAGTTTACAAGTTGTACTATGCATAATCACATGTATTTAAGGTCATTTACTAATGTATATCATGTTTAGGATGGCCCATTATAATTACTTTTATAAAAAAAATCAAGTTTTATAAGAAAAAAAGGTCATAATTGATTAGATAATCAACTATCAGTGTTCAAAGGCAATCTTTGGCACTTATAGTTGATTAGAAAGGTTCAAAGATAACTCTAGATAATTATAATTGATTATCGTTATCTAGGAGGAAATTTAGTTGAAATAGTTAATTATATAGTTAACTATAATGTACAGAAAAGCAACTTAAGCCTATGTAATTGACTACATACTAGAAAGTTGCAAGTGTTTATAATCAAACACTATTTATGCCAAATAATGCTTCCTAAACCACATTAAATCCTTACCAAACTTTAACTAATTTATTAAATGTAATATCATCATTTTTGTATACAATCATTAATATATCATAATATTTTCAAAACTTATCAAAATGTCAAATTTTCATTTAAGACTAAGTAGAATACTACTCACAAACTTGAGGATGGAAGATTGCAATGTGAAATAAAATGATTGAAACATAATTTCATTAAACATGAAAGAATTCATAAGTTAAGGTTCTTAATGGTTTAACTTTCATTAATTAGTTGAGCATGTGATTTATGTTTGAAAAAAAATTGAATGAGTAATAAAGAGATTGATTGATGAAAAAGCAAGATTGAGATATTACTTACCTTGAGGAGTTGAGATTGATGAAGAAATGGAGAATCCTTCTTAAAATTGCTAAGGTATTCTTAAAGAAAAGTTGAAGAAGGTATTAATAAGTGACATGAAATAAGGGTAAAAAGCAAAGTTAATTTAAGAGCATTTTAAGAACAAATAGGCTAAGGGTTATTTTTGAAAAAAATGAATAAGTCTTGACTTATTCATCAACTAATCCTTTTATGCCATAATCTAGAAAGTAGCTTGGGGGCACATAATTGACTACTGCTTCCTTTTTCATAAGATTTTTATTATTAATCTATCATGCTCTTTATCATTCTTATATTCTCATATTTCATGATATAATTTATTATTCACATCATTTCCATCACATTCATATAATTTAATCTATTTATAAAATTTTTAAACATATTATTCAATTAAATAATTTATCAAATAAGTGAAAATCAATACTTGAAATATTAAAATTTGTTTTTCTAAGGATATGACACTTTTACACTAAAAAAAAGACACTTTTGGTTAGAGGTCTTCATCCTTAAAACTTTTACCTTCTTAAAATAAAATAATAAAGGTGAACTAACGAATATAAGGCTGCTAAAGTGCAAAATGAGAGTTAACATGAAGTTATATGGTGAAGGAAGATCACAACAATGACACTAAAAGCATGCAATTGGGCAGAAATCACTTTAAAGTGGATATGATATTGAGAAATAGTCGAATGAGACAAAGAAAAGGATTTTGGTAAATATTACTTAATTAGGTAAGTAACAAGCTTTAGTAAGAGAGATGAAGAAAAAGGTAATGGGATTTGAAGAAATCCAAAAATGAGATTATGGGCATTTCAAGTAAGGAGAAAAAAGTAGTGAGTTATAGAAAAGAAGGGAAAAATAAAAAACATAAGAAAGAAGAAGTAAAGAATAACTGTGGATGGATAAGGGTTTGGATTTCGAAAGCAATGAAGGACAAAGGAATTAAAATGAAAGTAAAAGAGAATAAAAAATTAAAAAAAGGTGAGATAAAAAATTTGTATGAAAATATATATTTGTATATATTTAAAGCCTGCATAAATTATAATTTTAGCTTAAAAATATATCGATTTCTTATAAATTACATTTAATAATTAGAATTAAATTTTAATTCCTTAACAATAAAATTATGGTTTAATTAATACAAATTAAATAATTATTTTAATAAAAATTATTGATTAGCAATTGAAATAATGATATTTTATGCATTTAATTTTAATTGATGGAAAAATAAAATATTAATTTTAATAAAAAAATTCTTTAAATATTTAATTTCAAAAAAATAAATACAAATATGAGTACTTATAGTGGACATAAAATTAGTTTAAAAACATAGCTAATTGAATATATTTTCTAATTAAATTGAGTTTATATATTAGATGTCATCCTTCTTAATCTCTCTCAAGTGATGTATAAAAATAAGAGATAATTACATTTTATCTACATATAATTTTGTTAAATTTTACTTAAATTCTCTTATGTTTTTAAGTGCTATAATTTACCTACTTATGCTTTTTATTAATATTTTATTCATCTAAACTTTTTTGTATCAAATTTTTAATAAAATATTCTTTAGCAAATGAGTTAAATAAATTTAGAGGAAATTATAAAGAAGTAAATTATATTTTTTTTGACATTTATGTTAGCCCCACCTCTTTAATTTAGATCTATAAACTATATGCTAATATCATATGCTTTATAAAATTATTAATAATAAAATATACAAATTTATGAATTTTTGTTATTTATAAACATTAAGAGTTTTATTTTTTTTGATGTCATGTATTATAATTTTTTTTCGAATTGTGTTATTAATAAGAAGACAAATTTAACATACTTTAGTTCCTATAAAGAATTATTGACATTAATTCATATCAATATAAAAATATTACACTTTACCCACATATGATTTCGCCTAATTTTACTTAACTAACCTATTATAAAGTTTTTCATTAAAAATTGGAAAGGAAAAAAGTTTAAGTAGGCAAAATGTTGGTGGCAGAAAACATAGGTGGATAAATTATAACTTTCAAAAATAAAAATAAATTAAGTGAAAATAAATAAAATTAAAGGTGGGTAAAGTATAATTTTTTTCAAAAAAAATACTAGCCTTTTTTTAGAAATAGTAATTATTATAAAATAAATTTAAGAAACAAACAAGTATAAATATATTGTATTTATGATTTATATAGAGCCGTTTGATTTGCATTTATATAATAAATTATTTTTTTAATGCTTAAAATATTGATTTGTATTTATATAATTAACTATCACATGAATAGAGTGTTAATTATGCTAACCCTAGGTGTATTTTACCTATGAATGGATGGATAGAAGTTCAAATCTTAAAAATTAACCTTGTAAGAAGGAGAGAAACCTATTAATAATATAATTCTTGAAATGATTATCTCACTTGATGATTCACAAAGAAAAAAGTGATAGTTATCATTATAAAAACTAATGATAATATATTGGTGTAAAATAAGTATATAAGTTAATAAAATAATTTTATTTATCTTTTTACTCCTAATTAAATATTTTAAATAATTATAAAATAATAAAATTTATATTTATAATTAAAGTACCATATTGCTACATTTTTTTATTTTAAACTAACTAAGATAGGATAAATACATTATAATATTAATTGATTTTTTGAATAAAACATTTTTCCAATGTTTTTAACATTGTGCTAATAAATTTAATTATTTTATAATAGTAGCCATAAAGGCAAAATAATCCTTAAACTTAAGGTAATAATATTAAAATATATTCAACTCCACTTGTTGTTAAGCTGACCTATGGTACGTCAGTTTGAAAGGGTTACAAAAAAATTATATAAGTTATGGGAGGTTTACAACATTTTCTAAACCCAAAAGAAAATGAATGTATTTAGCCCTAATTTCAAGGAAAAAAGAGTAAAATTATCTTATAAAAATTGTATTAAAAGTTATAAGGACAAATTATGTGCTTTTGTCATTTTTTTACTTAATTCACATATACTTTTAAATGTTGAAGATCACTCATTTGTGTATTTTTTATCGTTAATACTTTAGTTATCTAAATTTTTCCTTTAAAATTTAATAACAATGGCATATATAAAGCACGTGTTTCCTTTATTCTCAATTCCTAAAAAGCTAAACCTAATTTGAAACTTATATTTAAAAATAATTTACTTAAAAAAATCCTAATCTCTTTTACTGAAACAATTCTATAATAGGAATTGCTAATTTCTACATTCTTATGTAGAAGTTAACAATTTTCATTCATTCAATTGGATAAAAAAATCTTGCTACTAATTTGAAAATAATAAAATAATAAAAAATATTTAAATAGTTTTAGTGGAGAAATATTAATTTAAAATATTTAAGTTAAGTTTATTTATTTTCTCTCATATCTATGATAAATGCACTCATTAAACTAAGAAATTAATAGAGATGATAAATTTATTATAACACCCTTTATTTTTTATATCATCATTAAATTAATAATATTATTTTTTTGTCTAAATGAAAAAGTAAAGGTTGCTAATATCAATATATAAATGTGAAGGTTATTAATTCCCCTTCTATAATTTATACTAGATATTATTGTTTCTAATTTGAAATCTAATTTCAAAAGAAAAATCCTTAACCCCTTTATCAAAACAATTACATTCCTTTTGATGAGGCAATTTTACATCCTTATACTTGAATTTTTAATAAAAGATAATCTATATGGATAAGTCATACAATTGAAATTTATTACTTAAAACTATAAATAAATTAAGTAAAAGAGGTAAAATCATGTGTAGAAAAAATGTTCAAAGCATGTATGATTTATTTTTTATTTATTTCTTTTTGTTTGCTTACAAATAACTTCCTTTATATTTTAGGTTAGAACTAATGAATCCACCTTAAGATTATAGTGTCATATTCTTGTTAGGGTAAGATAAATTTATTTATAAATTATTTGTATGAAGGAGAAATTCTTGCCTAGCTACGTAAGTATGCAAATTGTATAACTCAAATCATGAAAATATTGTCATAAGTTTGGTTTGAAAAAGAGAAAAACTAGTTAGAATGGTGCATTAAAGGAAAAAAGTCATAGTAAACCACTTGATATTTCTTTGAATGTTATTAGACTATGGATTATGGCTAGTGATTTTAATGAGATTGCTAATGTGAATGAAAAGAAAAGGAAAGCTCCTATCATAACAGGAGATTATGAGGTCTTTTTTTAATAGATTGATAAATGTAGTATGATTAACTTAGGTTAACAAGGAAGGGGGTTTACATGGAATGTTCCTAAAAAGAATAGGTGTAATAGAATTTTTGAAAGATTGACCAAAGCTTTAAGCAATACAGAATGCCACCTAAGATTTCATGAGGCAATAGTGTATATCTTTCTTAGAATTTATTTTGACCATCAACCTTTACTTATTGATTTAAATGGTAGGAAGGTAAATAAAAGTGATAAACTTTTTCAATTTGAAGCTGATTGATTATCCTGTGTCACCTTTAAAAGTTTTCTACAAAATAACTAGAATAAATAGGGAGTTTTATATAAAAATATTATCCACTTAACTTCTTCCTTTCAAGAATGGAATAAAAAAGTTTTTTAAGGATATTAGGAAGCAAAAAAAAATTACTACCTAAAATTAAAGCAATTTAAAAAGCTATGGAATGAAGATGGCATTTTTACTTGGATAAGTTAAAGGCTAAGTTATAAAAATAATTGACAGAGGTTTTGATTTGTAAGGAAATTCTCTAGTTCCAAAAGTCAAGAACAAGATAGTTTAGGATAGGGTGGAAACATTAAGTGTTACCATGTAAAAACTATAGTGCACAGGATAAGGAATAAGGTTATAATGTTCACAGATCAAGAAGGGGCTTAGATTAATGGAAAGAGACAAATCCTTTCTCATGTGGTAAAGTTTTTCAAAAATTTATTTAAAAAAAGGAAGAAGTACATTCTTTTATTGAGACATCAATTAACTTTATTTCTTTTAAAAGCTCGATTATAGATAAACTGAATCAATCGTAATATTATCTAAAATGCAAAAAGCTATCTTTAATATAGGAGCAACTAATGCACTAGGTATAAATGGTTTTCTTTCTTTGTTCTATTAAGCTAATGGGGGAAAGGTAGGTAGAAGCATATGTCACTTTGTAAAAGGTGTTTTTAAGCATAAGGTGGACATTGAGCATGTCAATAATAATTTAATTGCTTTTATTTAGCAACAACTGTAATTTTATCCTATCTCATTATGGAACATTGATTACAAATATGTGATCAAAGTTATTATCAATAAAGTCAAGCTTCTTTTACCTTTTCTGATCTTACCTTACTAGTCTAATTTTATTGTTGGTTTTATATACAAGATAATATTATTAATACTAATGAGATAATCCATTTGAAGAAAATGAAGGGAGGTAAAAATGAATTCATGGTGATTAAGATTAATGTATAAAAAGCATATAACAAATTAAAATGAAAGGTTATTGCAGATATCCTTAATGAAGTTGGTGTTCCTTTATCTCTAAAGACTATGATAATGAAATGTACTACTTTTTCATTTATGAATATCTTTTGGAATAGTGCTAAGTCTAAAAACTTTAAACCAAACAAAGTAATTAGATAAAAGGATCCACTTTATCCTTATTTTTTTGTCCTTTGTATGGAGAAATTATTGCACATTGTCATAAAAGGAATTCAAAAAGGTGATTAGAAGCCTATGAAAGCAAGTAAGAAAGCACCTCAATGTTCTTATCTAGTATTTATTGTTGCCTTGTTCTTATTTGCTAAAGTTTCAATTGAGCAAATGCAATGTGTTATAAGATGACTTAATAGTTTTTGTAGTGCCTCGAGTCAAAAGTTCAATTATTTGAAATATAAATTACATTTTTTAAAGAATATGAAATCAAATTTAATTAATAGCATTTCTCATTTAAGTGGTTTTGTTCTAACTTTAAATTTGGATAAATATTGGGGGATTCGGTTAGTCTCTCATAATCATGCTAAGAGATAATATATTAATCTAGTTAGAAAAATAAGGGAGAAATTAGCTAGTTGGGAAGCAAAAAACTTATTAATGGTTGGAAAGGTGACATTGGCTAATTCAATAATTCTTTAATGTTCATTTATTAGATACAAGTGGCCAAAATTCCTAAGGAAATTTGTAATGCCATAGAAAGGATGCAAAAAGATTTCATATAAGGGCATAATGCAAATAGTAGGAAATTTCATGCTATTAGCTGGGACACAATGAGTCAAAGTTAACTAAAAAGTCAAGGTAGGCTTGGGATAAGAAGATTGGAGCAGATGAACTCTATTTATCTATTATAGTTTTCCTATAATTTATTCATTAGCTTATGTGATCTTTGGTTTTATGTGTTAAGAAGAAAATATGGAAAGAAAGGAGTTTAGCCTTTCTTTATTCAAAGAACTATATAAGACTTCTTGCTCTAAGAAAAGATTACATTTATATGAATTGAGACTTTAAATCATATGACATGGAAGGTAAAGGATGACACAACTGTTTAATTTTAGAAGGATAATTGGCTTGGTTTAGGAGAGGCTTTACCTTAAAAGTCATTGGTTTCAATGTTAGAAGACCTAATAGAAGCTACAATGAATGAATTTGTTCCTAATAATTAGGAATGTGATTGGAGCTTGCTTAATTAAATTATTCTTTATGATATTATGGCAAAATTAATGTCAAACTTCCATTTCGCTAGATATAGGTCTTGATGTTTTAATGTGGTCAAAGAATGCTAGAAAATTTAGTATTCCTAGTGCTTATAAAGCTATTATGTAGCATTCTTAGAATAAGTAATAAGTGCTGGTTTGACATGTTACACCCTTTATAATTATTAATAAATTAGAAATTATGAGATGAGAAAGAATGGTTAAGGCAACTGGTAAATTCAGTTCTATTAAGAATATTATGTGTGAAATAGAAAATAAAATAGAATTAATAAAAGTAAGAATATGAGAATATGATTCAGGTAAAATTTTATTAGGAAAAGTTTATTAGAATTTTAAAGTATAAACCTATGCACTAATATAAGTGAGTATATGAGTATAGAAGAAGTTAGGTGTGTTTTTTAAAAATGCCCTTCAACCCTAAGCCCTATATTTTCTTCATTTTCCTTATTCCTCCCACTCTTCCATCTCTTTCTTGACAGGGATTTCTCTCCCATTCCCTTAATCAAGTAAGAAGACTTCAAATCTTGTTTATCTCTTCTTTTAATCAAAGTAAGAATAATGTTTTCATTAAGAATCCCTCCCATTTCTTCTTGATCGATAAAGTTTATTTAATTTTATGGAGCATTTTGAGCCTTAACTATGGAATCCATAAATTTTAATGTGATTAGGGATAAAAAATATCAAACTAGTTTTCTAACATCCTCTCCCATACAAGATGAGTAGATAATCTAACTAAATTTATGAATTTAAGGTTATATAAAGATATATGTGAAATATGAGTTAGTTTGAGACTTCTTTTTATTCTGATTTATTTTGATGTTATAAAAGTAATAAATGACGAAAAAAATGATATAAGATGTTAGATAAGTATATTAATGATTATACTTGAGTTTGATGTGCATTATATGTGTTTATGAGGTATTTTAGATCAATTACACAATGAAAATTTTGCAAAAAATTAAGTCTTTCATGTGTAAATCGATTCACCAATCAATTTTAGGCATCCAGAAGTGAAATTGGGTTTCAAAATCGAATAACCAATCGATTATGATGGTCCAAGGGTTGATGAATCAATTCACCATTCGATTCTAGGGATCCGGAGGCAAAAACTGAGTGGATGAATTGATTCACCAATTGATTTATCAACTATAGAATTTTATGCTAACTTTGAAAGGGCATAACTCCTTTATCTTATATTTATTTTAAACAAATCACCTATCATTTTGAAGGTAATTGAGTCCAATTTCAAATAAAATTAGTTTCAATTAAAATATTATATATATTTTAAAATATAATCAAAAGAATAGACAAAGATAAAAAATTTAGAGCTTCGAAAATAGACTTTTTGCATCTACTTTCAAAAAGGGCATAACCTTTTTAAAACTTAACCGATTTAGGCAAATGACTAGTCTATAGAAAGCTAAATAAGTTTATTTTCATATAAAATAAGTTTTATGGATATTATATTTATAATTTTTGAGTTATTTATAAAAGATCACTCAAAGGTCATAATTAAGATAAATATATAGTAACACATACCTTGTCCATATTATGTTTTCATGACTTTTAATTGCCAACACGAGTATTTGGTCACTACACACTAAAGAATGTGTGGTTTATGATAAGTATACGATGATTATATAAGTTAGGTAATCATAACATGAGAAGGTAGAAATTATGTGACATAACATATGATATGATGAACGTATTACATCACTTATGAAACGAGATATATATATTAAGAAATGTTTTATGAATTGAGTACTATGATATATGTAAATGCTTATAGCCATACAAGAAGGCATGATGATACTGATAATGTATATTAAATTGAATTTTGATTATATTGAATAGAGCTTAAACTCTAATATCTAAAATTGCACTGTGAATCATGCCATGAGTGGTAATAAAGATGAGAAATGTGATGGGGGTGATATTGCGAATATCAGATGAAAAATTTATGGTAACATGCTTGTGGAGGGTATAAGGCAGACTCTGGAAAGATAAGAATAGAAAGCTTATGGCAGGTATAAGGTTGACCCGGGAGATAAAAGGTAGATGATTGTATTCTATTCTTTGCTTATTATTATAAATGAGATATGACTTAGTTGTAGCTATCCTTGAGTGTTCATATATGAGATATTGAAAAAAATGGAATAATTTTGTATTAATTTCATTGACGTTAGTTTTTAGTTTCTAATACATTTAAATATGATATGATTGGTTAAAGGAGGATAGTTTGATGGGTAAGTTATTGTAAATTATTACTATTCTTATAGATCATTCACTCATTGAGTTCCAAACTCACTCCTCTATGTTTTATTTCATAGATTCCTAAGTTGGGCCTCTACCACCAGCTCCTCAGAGCTAAAATTCATGGGAATATATTGATGGTATTTTAGTAGCATAGTTTCATGTATAAAGAATATTTTGGACCTCTTGTTTGTCATAGAAATAGATAGGACAAAAGTTCTACTAATTTTTTATTGAGTTAGTTAGGTTTGTTTATCCTCATTTTGGAAGGATTATAAGCATACATAACTTCTTTTACCTTTGTAGAAACCTTATTGAAGGTCTTTCCCTTTTTGAGATGCTAGACTCTTTATAAATACAAGGCATTTATTATTATGAAACAAGGTCTTTAGTTAGGAATAGGCTGGTGGAAATCGGATATAGGTTTCACGCTAGTCATGATCGAGCTAAGGTTATGACATGACATATGGAAACTCTTAGTTCTTTAGAGGATAAGAGTTTTCATATGGCAAGTAATCATAGGAGAATTTTAGTTTATTAAATAACTTCTAAATAAAGCAATGGGCCTTAATATTGTTATTACTATCATACTAGTATTGAAAGAATCCTCTATGCATTAGGGGATTGTAAATAAGTAGTTTAGACTTGGAAAGCTTTTATCCTAGTTGAATTTTTTTAATATTTCGTGGTAGCTAAATGGGAGGACTAGTTTGATACTAATCCTTATCATACTATTATGATTCATGCGGAATTCAGGTGGCTAGGGAGAAAGGATATAGAAAAGTTCAAGTTAAATATAATTCAGAAGAAGTCTTTATTGCTATATCTAAGTAAGAAAATAATGGTAATTACTTGATTGATGTAATTAAGTAGCTATTGAAAAGGGAGTGGCATGTGGAGTTATTACACACTTTTAGAGAAAGGATTGGCAATATGGATTGGTTGGTGAACTATAATTTTTAGTTATCTTTGAGTCTTTATGAGTTTTCTAAACTTCCTTTAGATAACTTCTTTGTTCTTTTTTATGATATTTTAGGAGTCCTTCAAACTCGTGAGATTGTTTTATCTTAATTTTTCTTTTCTCTTTATGGTGCCTTTGGCACCTTTGATTAAAAAAAAGGATAACTTGTTATAAAATTAATTATTTTATCAATTAATTAAGTAGTAATTTTTGTGTCCATTGAATAAGTAAGAATTTTGTTGTTGTGTGAAAGTAATTGCCTCATTTAAATTAAAAAACACACATACTTTAGTCTTAAAAATATTGAAAAATTTATTTTAAAAATTAATGAAATGTGAATTTAGTATTGAATTTAACTACTATACATTATTTACCGTTTTGATTATCCAATAACTTACTTTTATTTCTTTGTCAACTTGAAATCTAGCGAGAGTAATTTTTATTTATTTATTTTTTTGAAATCACACATTTCTAAGTTCACATTACATTGAGGAGATAACAGACTTTCTAATTTTCACTTTTATGCACTTTAAAAATAACTTACAGAGAAAAATATAATTACTTTCTCTTAGATATACAAAAATTAAACTTTATGTTTCTTCTAATTTTAAATCAAATATTCATCTCTTCTTTAATTGTGAAGCATGCTATATATATATTGAAAAATTTCACTAATACAAGCAATTCTCTTTGCTCAATAGTATTATTTAACTAATTCATTAAAAAAAGCCCTTATTCAATCTAAAGTCTAAACGATATCTTTTCTGAATTTTTCTCACCAAAAGAAAATGAGAACAAAAGTTTTCATATCAATAAAAAATTTATTATCATCTAATCTAATTTTATTAAGAAAGAAAAATCAAATAAAACATAAGTTATATAAAAAAACATTATTACCTTTAGAAAAAGAGTTCATAGCTTAGAAGTAAACATCTAAAGATTGTGTTCATGTAAATTAATAAAAAAAAGAAATCAAATATATAAAACCTAAATAACTCATGCTTACACCTAATAAATAAATAAAAAGAATTTCACATTTATCACATGAAAAGATTGTTAGAAAATATAAAAATTTTATGTGGTAAGCAAAAAATTTCTAGATTAAATATGATTGATAAAACATAACAAGTTGTGAAGTGGGAAAAAAAAGAAAAAAAGGTAAATTGGAGAATCTCTTCTTAACCCCTGAATTTTTTTTTGAAAAAATTACTTTTTTATTAGACTTTGATATTTATAATAAGAGAAATATATATATTATGTTTATTTCTATTAGGTTGCAAAAAAATGTTGTTATTATTTCAGATATAGTATAATAATTAAATATTATTTAATTCAAAATCTTACTCTTGACTCATCAATCAAATGTTCAACTAATATTCCATTATATTCTTATTGAAATATGTATAAGTGTAGGATTTTAAACTATAAAGAGTTAAATATAATTTTTAAATAAAATCAATAATTTCAAATTTAAAATAGTAAAATATAGATAATAATTCCAGTATAATATTCTATTTATATAATTCTATCCTTTTGTCATATAATTTCATCCTTAAACAATACGATGGAAAGATGAAATTATATGGATAGTGTAACACATCGAGCTTGAGTGCACCATGATAATTGCTAAACCTAATCCATTAGCCTAAAAGATTAATTTAGGTTATCAAGGTAGTTAAGCTTGTTACCTTATATGCTATACTTAAGTATAAAATCTAACAGATTCTAGGCTTTATAGTTTCCCTCACTCAAATGACCTAAAGCCCTTGTTAAGCCTAACAATTCTCATGAACCAAGATTTGCAACAATTGAAGTATATGGTTAGCAAGTACTTTGATACCATTTGTCACATCCTAAATTTAGTTGACCTTAGACAACTGCTAAACTTGTTTTACTGGCTTAAAAGACTAATTTGAGTTATTTAAGTAGTCAATATTTTAATACCATATATATCATACTTACTAGCCATATACTTTGATTAGTATAGCTCTTGGGCCATAGGCCCAACGAAGATGTTAGGCCATTTAAGCAAGAAGATTATAAAGGTCTACATTAATTAAATTTAAGATTTGAGTATACTATATATGAAATTAATCTTAACTATTTAGATAACTTGGACTAATCCTTTAGGCTAGTAAACCAAAGCTAGTAGTTGTCTTAAGCTAGTTAAACTTGAAGTGTGACATTAGAATATATTTTATTTATATTTATATACATGTCACAGTCATTTAATTATTGTAGATACATTTAAGATGAAAATTTAAATGCAAAAAATATGATTTTATTAGGAAAATAGAAAGATTTAAGTTAATAAGAGATTAATGTGGAATTAGATTTGAGTAGATATGTACGAATGAGATTTAGAAGATTATTTTCTCATTTTGCCCTTGAATCTTTCTAAAATTATCAAAATATCTTTATAAATTTAAAAAGGCCTATACCCCTTAATTTCTTCCATTTCTTTAAAAGAGCTAACCAACTCTTCACCATTTTGATCCTTTCCAAGCTTTTAGCAAGATTGAATAAAGAAATTCAAGAAAAGCCATAACAACACATCTTTTAACCAACTAATTTATCTTGTTACTAGACTTTCAAACTAAAAATTTTCTTGAGATTATTGTGGAAGGAATTATTAGGAATTTGGAAAAGTGGTTCTCAATATTTACTTATGTCAAAGGATAATCCAATTACTCCTTTAATTTCCTTTTATCTCCTTTATACTTAGGTTAGTAAATAATCTACTTAAATTGATATTTAATAGGATATATGTTTTAATTAAGCTTTTATATTAAATATTATAAAAATTTGATGATTTAAGCTTGTAACATTATTTTTGGATGGATTTTTTTGTTATTCTCAGATGAGAAACAAAAGTAACTATTGGGTGTGTTGTGATTATCAAGTTATGTCATCTGCATTAATATTTTTGGGTTAAAGTGATTATTTTCTCCATGAAATTCAAAGAAAAACCTTAAAAAACTCAACTTATTTTTGAATATAGAAATCAAATATAGCCTTAGGAAATATTCCAATAAGATATATTTGACTATTATAGTCGAATATTCCAAAAAGTGCTTGCCTTTAGATGTAAATATTCAAATATGATATTCAAATATGACTGTAGTAATTACGTCTCATGAGCTATATTTGACTACGATAATCATGTATTACAAAATTAGTAGTTTCTTAATAAGAATACTCAAATATAATAGTTGAATATAAACTTTAAATTTTGCATTTTCAACCTCATATTCGAATATAATACTTGAAAGCTTCTTTGTTTTCCAATTTTGTATCATCCCTTTTTATACAAAAGAAACAAAGCTTATGCTTTTTATTTTTTAGTATTTTCTCCGATGATATGTTGCCAGTGTAGCCAAAGCAGAATTTTGTTCCTACTTAATTGTTACCTTGAATTCTCTTGTATACTTGCTATTAAATCATAACTTTATTGCAAAGCATTTTTTTTGCAAAAAACGTAAATTATCCTCTTTAATTTTGAGTTATTTGGATTTCACCCTTTTAATTTTGAAAATTTGGACATCACCTCCTTAAATTTTACAAAATTTGGAATTAATACTTATCATTTATTTAATTAATCATTTTATCAAATAATGTAATTTTTTTATGAAGTTTTAAATAAGAATTATAATACTACAGTATGATAGTTTTTAATCATTTTTATATATAATTTTTATGTTATATAATTAATAAAAATTAAATTATATATAAGCAATTTTTATTAAATATTTGTAAATAGAGTGTGAAATTAAATTAAAAATAAAAAATAAATGAATATTTTATGATATTGTGATTCTTATTTAAAATCTTCATAAAAAATTATATAATTTAATAAAAATAGTTGATTAAGGGGATAATGAGCATTAATTCCAACTTATGTAAAATTTAAGGAAGTGATTTTAAAATTTTTAAAGTTAAAGAAAAAAATCTAACTATCTGTGTGATTTGCATTTTCCCCTTTCTTTTCTATTTGCCCCCATTTGCTTCCGCATGTCATTAGATTATGCAGCTTCAATCTTTGTTACTTTCCAGCTACTTTGTTTTCTTCCCAAAACATATTATTTTCCTTTTATTTTTATACACATTTATTTTCTAACACAATTGCACATTTTTTTATTTGCACTATTAGGCTAAAATATTACATATATGCACATCATTTTGCTCTATTATATTATATATATGTATTATTCATTATATATATATATATATATATATATATATATATATATATATATATATATATATATATATATTCTCTAATTCATTACATACATATATAAAATGTATTTATAAATATTATAAAATGATATAAATATAATATGATATATTTTATTTTTATTATAAAAGTATTTTAAATAACTTGAATATTTTATTTAATTACTTAATTATATATTTTATTTTTAAATCTTATATTACTTTATAATTTATTTATTATTTCTCTTATTTTTATTTGCTCTATTGTATTTTTTCATGTTCATTTTTATTATTTATAACCTAAATATTAATATCATCAAATAATATAAATATAAAATAATATATTTAGTTTTATTATAAAAATATTAATTAAGAAATTTAATTACATATTTTTTAATTTAATAAACATTTATGAAAATTAAAATTAAATTTATTTATTTAAATTTTATGAATATTTTCTTGATATTAATTTTTAATTACTATAATTCAAATTAAATATAAACTAATTGAGATTCTGGCTAGGATTTATAACTTTTACATTACTTTGTTTCCTTTTATTTACTTTATTGCATTTTTTTTTCATTTTTACTCTTCTCATCTATAACTCAAGTACCAATAACGTTAAATAATCTAAATATATTACTTTATAACTCATTTGTTATCTCTCTTATTTTTATTTATTTCATTACATTTTTCATATTCATTCTTATTATTTATAATTCAGATGTTAATATTATTAAATAATATAAATATAATATAATATATTTAATTTTATTATAAAAATATTTTAAATAAATTAAAATTTTAATATAAAAATATTATTTAGAAAATTTAAAAATGTATTGTACTATTTAATAAAAATTTATGAAAATTAAAATCAAATTTATTTATTTAAATTTTATGAATATTTTTCTTGGTATCAATTTTTAATTGCTATATTTGAAATTAAATATACACTAACTGAGATCTTGTTAAGGATTTATAATTTTTACACTACTTTGATTTCTTTTATCTACCTTATTACATTTTTTCCATATTTATTTCTCGTATCTATAACTCAAGCACCAACAACATTAAACAATATAAATACAATATGACACATTTTGTTTTTATTATAAACACATTTTAAATAATGTAAAGATTAGTTAATTATTTATTCAATTTTTAATTTTTAGATTATTTTACATTAGAGTCAAATCCTCTTTATTCTATTTGTACCATTTCATGTTTTTCTATACTGTATTTTTATTTGAAATTAAAAACAATTTTATTCATTTAAAATTTCTTAATAATTTTTATTATCAAATTTTAGGTATTATATTTCAAATTAAACATTCATCTGTTAGCACATTATTTTTATTTATTTTATTACATATTTTTATTTTTTTAATTCACTTCTATTATTTACAATTTAAATATCTATATTACTTAATAGCATAAATGTGACATAGAATATTTTTCATTTAGAAAATATATTAAATAAGTTAAAATATAATTTAGTACTTAATTATATATTCTATTTTTAACTCTTATATTAAATAGTTGTTAAATGCATCGGATTAGATTCGTTGGAATTTTTCGTGGGCTTCCAATATAAAAGTTCTAGCTCAGTCTTTGTAGACCTGAGGTAGCCTTTAAGCCTTTTATTTATTTTTAATTTTTTTTGAAATAAAATTTTAATTTTTAAATAATAAAAAATTAAAATTATTTAAAAGTATCATATATTTATTTATAAATTAATTATAATATATTTTAAATTTATATGTAATAATAAAAATATTATATATAAAAAATATAAGTCATAAAACACTTATAAAATAAAAATATTATCTATAAATTATTTATAATACAATTCTACATAATTAAAAATAAAAAATAGGAATACAATTTTGTAAAGATTGAAAATATAAACTTATATAAAATTATAAATGTTAAAAAAAAACTTTTATGAGATCTATCAACAGATCGGGCTATATAAACTATGAGTTTTTGCAGATCAAGCTAATTGTGGTCCATTATTTTTTGGGCTTCCAAAATGGAAGCTTAGGTCTTTTAAAGCTCATGAGCTAATATACCAACTTGCAGATTTTGTCCCATTTCAATGATTCTACATAAAGCCATGCCTTTTTCATTTTTTTGTATTTACTCAATTTCATGTTTTTATTCTTTTTTTTTATGCTCACTCATATTATTTATGACTCATATATTAATATTATTAATATATATATGTAATATAATATATTTTATTTTTATTTAAGATGAATGGATAATTTAATTTAATTGAATTACTTAATTATATATTTTATTTTTAAATATTATATTATATTATATTATAACTCATCCATTTTTTATTTTTATTTGTTCTGTTACATATTTTTTATTTTTTTCATGTTCATTACTTTTATTTATGACTTAGACATATATATATATATATATATATATATATATATATATATATATATATATATATATATATTATTTAAGTAATATAAATATTACACAATATGCTAAATTTTATTGTCAAAATAATTTAAATAAGAAAAAATTTTAATGAAATTATATATTAAATGTTCTAAATTTTATGAAATGTATTTCAAAATTAAAATCAATTTCATTTACTTAAATTTTATCAATATTTTTATATCAATTTTTAAGTATTATATTCAAATTAAAAATATGTTAATTAAAATTTTACAATTCACATTATTCTTATTCCTTCTATCTACTCCATTATATATTTTTTCTCCTATTATATATAATTTAAATTTCGGCATAGTGCTGAATAGTATGAGTATAAGACAAAAAATTTTATTTGAGAAATATTTTGAATAAATAAAATTTTAATTTAATTAAATTATTAAAGTACATAATTTGTGTTTAACTTTAATAACACATTTCAAAATGTTGCTATTTATGAATTTAAATATATAATCATAAAATAGATATAATAAATTAAAATTTTAAAATTTTATAATTTGTTATATATGCATTATTTTTATAATAATAGTAAAACAAATAAACATTTGTACAAAGCACAGGTCAAAATGCTATCTTACTAAGAAGAGTAATGCTAAACCTCCCAAGATTTTTGGGCCAAAGGTGTTTCGAAAAAATTTTTTAGCAGAGAAATATTAACAACATATTTGCATATTGTAGTAAAATCAATTTTTTAAAATTTTAACATTTGCAGCAACAAAAGTTAAAATCTTTTCGGAGCCACTTCGAGATGAAGAATTCGGGAGATTTGGCATTATTCTAAAAAGGGGTTGGCATTCTTGAATAAATTTGCTACATGTCGCCTTCTGTTTCATTGGTTGAAAATTACTTCCTACCCAAATGCCTTTTATGCAATTTTTTTTCTTGCTTTGAAGTTTTTACACATTTTTTATTTATTTTCTCTTTTATATTATATAAACATTACTTATTACTTATTTTTATCTAATTAATTTATTGCGATCATTTTGATATTCACTCATATTATTTATATTTCATATATAATTAAATAATCAACTTATTTAATTATATATTCTATTTATAGCTCCAATACTAATATTATTGTGTAATATAAATATAACATGTTATATTTTATTTTTATTATAAAATATTTTAAATGATTTAGAAACTTAATTTGATTGAATTACTTGATTACATATTTACTTTTAATTCTTATGTTGCTTTTACAACTCACATTGTTCCTCTTTTTTCATTTATTTATTACATATTTTTTCTTTTCTTTTTTTATTTTCAATTGTATATCTTACAGCTTCAATGCTAATATAATTAATAAATATATGCATAACATGACATTTTTATTATTTGTTATAAAATATTTTAAATAAGATGAAAATTTTAATTTATTATTTAATTAAATATTCTATCTTTAATACTTATATTACTTTACAACTAACATATTATTTTTTTATTAGTTCTATTACATATTTTTCATTTTTTATTGAATCCATTATTATTGTTTATAGCTTAAGCAATAATATTTTAACATAGTATAGATATAACATGATATATCTAATTTTATTATAAAAATATTTTCAGTAAATTAAAAGTTTAATATACAACCTATATATTGTTTCTTTTTTTTTTTTATCTATTTTGTTGCATATATATATTTTTTTATGTTTACCCTTATTATTTATGGTATTAAGTGATACACATTTAACATGATATATTTCAATTTTATTATAAAATTGCTTTAAATAAATTAAAATTTTAATTTAATTAAATTATTTAACTATATATATTATTCATAATTTTTATATAATTCTTTTACAACTCATATATTGTTTCTCTAATTTTTATTTAGTTTATTTTATATTTTTTTATGTTTACTCTCAATATTTATAGCTCAAATGTCAATATTAATTGATAGTGTATATATAAATATAATATGATATATTTTTATTTTTATCATTAAAATATGGTAAACAAATTAATTAATTAATTAATTAAATTATTTTTAACTCATATATAATTACTTTATAGCTTAAGTACAATTTCTTTTCTTTTTATTCGCTCCATTACTTTTTTTTATTTATTCTTATTATTTGCAACCAATACATCAATATCATGAGTGATATAAGTATAATATAATAAAATTTATTTTTATTATAAAAATATTTTAAATAATTTAAATTTTAACTTAATTAAATTATTTAATAATTTTTATATTACTATACAACTCACTCAAGATTTCTATTATATGTATTTTCTCATCGCATATTTTTATTTTTTTTTCAATGTCAATCGTCGTTACAGTTTAAAGGCTAATATAACTAAAAAGTATCTATACAACATGACATATTTTATTTTTTATTATAGAGGCATATTTCAAAAAAATTGAAATGTCTTAAATAAATTAACTACTTAATTATATATTTTATTTTTAATTTTTATATTATTTTACAACTCACTTACCTTCCTCTTTTTATTTATTCTTTTTTTTATGTTTTTCTTCTTTCTTTTTTGTTCACTCTAGTTATTTATAAACTCAAACACCATTATTATTGCACAGTATGTATATAATATGATATATTTTATTTTTATTATAGAGATATTTTAAATAAAATAAATATTTACTTTAATATAATTACGTGATGCAATATTTTATTCTTTTTTGATAATGACTCAATGTTTTAAGTGTAATATTCCTTTAACACTTATTTATTATTCTTTTACTTTTATTTTTTCTATATTCAAATACTAATATCATTAAGAATTATATATATAACATAGTATATTTTATTTTTATCATGAAAATATTTTGAATAAGTTAAAAAATTTAATTTAATTAAATTATTTAATTACACATTCTATATTTAACTTTTGTATTATTTTATAACTCGTTGTTTTTTTCACTTGTTCAATTGTACGTTTTGCCTTTTTTTCCTATTATTATTATTATTTACATAATGTCATAAAGGTATATACATATAACATAGCTCAATATATTTAATTTTATTGAAAAATATTTTAAGTGAGTTGAAAATTAAATATAGGAAATATTAACAAAATATTTAATTTCATATTCCATTATTTAATAAAAATATTTGAAAATAAAAATTAAATAAATTTATTTAAATTTTGTAAAAATTTTATAATATCAATTTTTATGTTCTATATTTTAATTTAAATATACATCAATTTAGATTTTATCAATATTTTAAACTCATGCACATGTTTTGCTTCATTTTATCAAATGTGTTACATGTTTTTGTATGCTTACTTCTATTTTTTCTGACTCAAATACTAATATCACTAAAAACTACATATACATCATGATATATTTTATTTTATTAGTTAAATACTTAATTTAATTGAGTCATTTAATGACATATTAATTTAAAATGCTTATATTACTATACAACTTATCTATTACTTTTTTTTGTTTTATTACATATTTTTTAGTCCAATATTATTGTTTATGACTTATATTCTAATACCATTAAGTAATATAGGTATAATGTGATATATATAATTTTATTACAAAAATATTTTAGATAATTTAAAATTTGAGATAGAAAGTATTAATTCAATTATATTTATTTTTTAATAAAAATGTTTGAAAATTCAAATCAAATTTATTTATTTAAGTTTTTTCTATTTTTTTATTAATATTATTTTTCAAGTACTATATTTAAAATTAAATTTACATTAATTTGAGATTTTATTAAGGCTTTAGATTTCACACACTATTTTTGCTCTTTTTATATACTCCACTGCACCGTATTTTTTTTAGCATACTCCTATTATTTTCAACTTAGACACCAATAGTATGCAATATAAAACATGTTTTATGATTAAAATATATTAAATAAATTAAGAAACTAATTTGATGTAATTACTTAACTACATATTATTTTTTAATTCTAATATTTCATTTAAATTTTTTTTATTTACAAATGTATTGTAAAATAAATTAAAATTTAATATTTTTATAATATATAGATATTATTTTTATGTTAACAATAAAAAATGGATATCTATGCAAATGCACAGAATAAAATACTAGTATGCCAATATATTATGGTAATGCAAGTTTATATTTATAGTAAAGTTACTTGGTTAGCTCTTAAATGTGAATGTATACGTAACATTGATGATAAAATCCCAAATAAAGATGTGATATTGTGAGGAAGTGTGATTGGGGAAGAAGATATGATGATGTTATAAAACTATACTGGATATAGGAAAATATTTGTGAAAGAATAAGTGTCCAAAAAGATAAAAATAAATTTGTAAAGGAATAAAATTGATTGATAAATATAAGATAGTTTAATTGTTTTCTTTTATTTATACATTGTTTGCTATAATTGGGATTGTGAGAATTATATTGAACATGAAATAATGTGATTGAGAATGATTGTTGGAATATTCAATTTAAAAAATGTATAATTATGTATATATTTATTAAGTAGATTATTTATTTATTGATTTATTGACTCATTTTTTTTCTCTTTTTTTGAGATGTGCCTGTTAAATTCCCCTACTTCCACCAACAATTCAAGAGTAGAAGTCTTCTTGATATTGTGGTGTTAAGCAACTATTATTAGATATAACTTGTAATTAGAAATGTTTGTGCCTTATGAAAAGTTGTGACATTGTAAATACTATTGACAATGCTTACAAAATAAATATGTTGCTAGTGTCTACATGATGATACCAAGTTTAATAATTTTTCAAGTTGGTGAAAATTGGGGAACAGGTTCTATATCAGTTATAGTTAGATGGGTTATGACATAAATGTTATTAGAGTACTCATCAACTATATACTTTAACTAGTGTATATCTTGGATCACAAGACTTGTTAAACTTAATGAGGATGTTAGGTCATTTGAGGAGGAGACATTATAGAGCTCCCTGTCTATTGAATTTGAAATTTAAATATAATATATAAAGCCTTGAGCTTAATTACTTTGACAACTTAAATTAGTCTTTTAGGCTAAATAATAGTTTTTTTTCAACTAGACAAGTTCAGGGCATGATAATTATAATATTAGTTATTCAAGAATTATGATAACCATTTTTATAATTAAGAAACTATTTTATAAAATAATTTATAATTTTAATGGTGAAATTATTAATTTTTTATTCACTTTTTTATACTTCACAAGAGATGGGTGCATTTTTTTAAAAACTTTTATTACTGTTCAAAATATCTTTTCTTTTCTTCCTAATCTTTTAAGGTTTCCTATAAAATAGAATCATTGTAAAAAAGTCTCGCGAGTTACAAAGGAAACTTTGCGCTCATGTTGGTGATAGGTTGAGAGGAATTAAACTCTATAATATCTAATTTTTCATTATTCTTCAATAGTTCAATAATAGAGTGGTTGATTATTAACTGACTACTCGTGGGTTTGAATCCAATTTTCTATGTTCTTAACATAAGCCGAGAATCGACTTTGAAGTTATTGTAGGGTGATTTGTCCCCATGGTGGTGATACGGACTCTGTACAATTTTGAAGAGGGTGTTGTAATGTTTGGATTTGATTAAGTGACATAAAAGAATTATTGATCAAATAGTTCATTTTAAAAGATTCTATGTTCAACTTATAACAAGAATGATACTGTGAGTTGGGAAAGTTGGAGGAGATGCATGCTGATTAGAATTTGTTGCTATAATTACTCAGTAGAACCACACTTTGCATTGTATTTATAGCACAAATACAATGACATATGATGCTGCTATGTCCTTCTTCGCCATATAATCAATCCAAAGACTGAAATGAAATGGTCTTGCCCTGCCACCCTTCCCAGGGTAGATTGCATGAAACGTGAAGTTTATTGAGTCCAAATTCCCCTAAAACTCAATCAAGAAGAATCATCCTCCAATGCAATTTTTTCTCCTCATGGAGTGCCTTCTCTTCAATTCCAAAACGGGAGAGCAGCCTTTCTTCAAGCCCAGTTCGCAGTCCATATTTTGAAGTGATCTCTGAACCACGTCCCTTGGGAAATTTAGTATAGCCGTTGAACCTCGCATTGCTAATGCGGCTTGGTCGTAAGCCAAAGCAGCTGCCTCTGCTGTCTCGAACGTTCCCAGCCACACTCTGACCCCATTCCTCGTCGAATCCCTAATCTCCGCCGCATACTTCCCCCACGGCCGCCGTCGAACCCCTCTGTACGAGACTTGTTCCACCGAACTGGGATTGGAGTACACTTCTTCTTCTCTAGAATGGGAAGATGAGTCTGCCTGGGCCAGCACTTGGTATAGAAGCATTTCCTGGGAGTCATTTTCATTGAAGGGAAGCAACTGATTAAGGGATCTGCATGGAGACGACTTGGAAGGGAATTCAAAGTTGGAGCTTGGGACGATGAACGAGGAATCCATTTCCCAATTTGTAATGAAGAGAGAGAGAGAGAGAGAGAATGGATTTTGGATGCTCTGTTTCTGTATGGAAGAGTTTATATAGGGGAAGGTAAAAAGAAGAAATTGATTAAAAAAGACATGAATGCTCGTGAGTCAAAGGACTCGGGGGCATGGCGGCCATGAATTCAAACTTCGTGATGAGATTTTTTTTTTTATTTCCGATTTTCTCTTTCTTTATCTGATATTCTTCTATTATTTTCTAAAAAATGAGGATATAAATTTTATTCACATCCAACTACTTTTGAATTTGGATTTATAGCTATAAATAAAAAAAATTTTATATCTATTCCTCTCCAAAATTTTTCCCAAAATTCACCGGTGCATTCCAGATCGATTTCCCTCAGAATAGGAAAAACTGAGCACATATATGCTTACTTACCTAGTCATGTATGTTTTACTTCTTAAAATATCTGTTTGATTGCTATTAAAACTTGTTCCTTGAACCGTATTTAAGTGATTTTTGTTTTCATTATTTCAATCAACACCATTACGCTCTGATCTATTGTTAATGTGTAATTTTACTATCAATTTATTGAATTGTATGAAGGGCTCAACATTAAGCAAGTTAGAGAAAATTACGAAATTGAGTTTTAAATGCAAAAAAACTAAAGGTGAAGTAAAGAAGCACAAGAAAGCAGACAGAAATGCATGAACCTGTAAACATTTAGAGCCTTGATTTAACGTGAATCGATGTTGATGCGCTCTCTAACAAAACCCAAACTTTCCATCTCAATCTCTTGGTCAAACCTCCAGATTTGACAGAAAAAGAATTTCTGAATTAACTAAATTAAAACCAATCCGGATGGATTAAACAGGAAGGACTCACGCACACTGCACTAACGATACGAACATCTACATCTCGCCTTCTTGACAAAATTAATTTTAGAGTGCCCATCTTAACTTTTCAATATGCAATGATTCTTGTGATTATAGAAATTATTGACTTAATGTTGCTGAATCATTAGCTCATTTTTATAGATGTGCGATCAGCCCAAGAAATGTCAATTTGTGGCAAATAAAAATTTCTACAACTACTAACATTTTTATAAAATTCATTCTTTAGATAATAACTATGATTTAAATTGAATATTTTACAGTAAAATGAAGGAGTATTATAATCTTGTACACTCTCTTTGTTAAAGAAAAAGTTGATGATTATTGTGTATAATATAATTATATCAAATCCATGGTTCGTCAGTTCATCTCCCTCCATGCTGTTGGTCAAACTAACCCTTACTGAGGATTTTAATAAGCTTCCACAAATATTACAAAGTTCCCAATTGACATTTGGTCAAAAGTTTCTACGTGCACGATGAGCGATACATGGCGGTCAATTTCAAGGTTTTAAATATAAGCGACCTTTATTATTTTATAAAAACATTCTTGGGCTGGTCTGAATGTTATTATATGGTTGTAGTACACACACGCACCCCCGTGCGCGCGCACACATCTAAAAAAAGAAATAGTCGAATAGCCTGAAATGGAAATGGTCCAGCACGGACAGCAAAACAGGCGTTTGGTTTGTCATCCGATATGAATTCTTTGACAGCAGGCGAGAGATACTCAAAGGAAAACATAATATGCAGCATGTTTGCCACCACATCATACAAAGCTGGAAAACAGCAGAAGATGCAGCTTATGTGTACGTTATGTACCGATGGAAGCACTAATCAGCACAGAGCCGTCAATATGTACATCGTTCTTCACAAAACCCCTCAGCGCAGGATCGGAAGCCAGATAATGGTAATAAGCAAAATTAAAATTGTATCGTGGGTATCCCACGGCATTCATATCATACACTGCTCTTTCAATATGAAGTGCTATAATATATTATCCAATGAGCTAAACATATATAATCTGGGAGCCAAAAAAATGTGATTTAAGGTCCTAAAAATTTAAGTTATCCACAGAATTATTCTATTTAAGGAAATGAGCGCTGAAAATTATTTGCGGAGTTCGAGTGTGTCAGACTGCAAAATTGTCTAGGTTTTGACAGGAGTTGCGTAGGTTTTTCGTCATGTTGATTTGGAGTAAGGAATCAGAGTCAAAAGGCTCATCACAGTTGCACATGAAACAACACACACTAACGATCTTCTTCTATGCGCAAATTCATTATAAACCACGACGTGCCTCTTGACAGTTGAAGAAAAATGTAGAAAAAATAAATCTAAGGAGCACATTTTGCTCCTCAATAATTCACCAATGGTTTAACATCAAGGGGTTTTAGCCAACAACCCTGATCTTTTAAATACGCCATGAGCAAACACGGGGACTAATATTTGATAGACTTGCTTGAGTACCACATTTCAGAAGCCAGAGAGGAAGGAAAGAAATTTAAAAAGAAAAAAAAAAAAAAAAAACTACTCTAAAAGCTTACTAAACACAAGAGGCTTGTCCTTTATTTTATTCCCTTTCCCCATCTCTCACTCCAAACAGACTATCAATGGATGGTGCATACTGTAAACAAAATTATGAGACAAACGACTGCTGGTATGTAGGGATATTATACATCTATCTACTACAGATTGGACTCGCTGCTTTCAAAACCCAAAAGTCATCTCATTCTCAATCAGGAATTTGATCATAGTCCCCATTATCAGGAGACTGGCGCGCTCCATGACCTGTTATTCCAGCAGATAAATACCTCACTTCAGTCTCTCAATACTCACACAATTTTTCTTTTTTGGGGGGGTGGTTGGTTGTAAAAGCAGCATTGTAACACTTACCTGTCAGTTCATAGCCAGCATTTCTGGAATCAGGATGAACCCCCCAATCAGTGGGCCGGGAAGGCATTACATGCATGCCATGCTGTTGAATTATGAAATGACTACCCCCAGTAGCTTGATGATTGTCATTTCCCCGGACTGGATTCCCACCTGAAGAGTCACCTGCTGGGTGGAAACTTAAACTAGGTACTGATTCACCAAGTAGTGATGGCAACTTGCTGCCAGAAGCATCACCTTTTAAACCACCAACAGCATCCTTCTTAGTGTCAATATAAAAAGTACCAACAATGACCTGTGTGTCAAACCACTGTTAATTTTAAGCTACTCCCTTCTGGAACATATATGTAGAGTCACAATTCAGTATTTTAAGGCCATGTAAAAGCCACCTAGATGTCAAAAATTACAAAAGAAACAGGAACATTAACTTTGTTAAGGCAAATATCTAATATAAAATTCTTCATCCCATTCTTTCTGAAGGGAGACATGTCTCCTTCATCTCGACAGGATAGTAACAAATTTATAGAAACAAGAGTATGATGGAGGCCACAGTTTGTGTCCCACAATGAAGTTCATGTTCAACCAAAATTCTTTCAGGAATTACCTGAACTGGACCAGCAGCTGTTAAGGGTCCGCCAACACCTCCCCCTACAATTTGGCCATCTGTACTTGATAAGCATACACTGAGACCACCAGTCCGCCCTCCAAGTTCAGTACGGACGTAGGAGCCAGAAAGAGAAATGATCTCAAACCGACCCTGACATATATCAAAGCAAAGATAAAGTTATATTGTGACAACAACAACACAAGCACAAGACTAAGCCAACTCTCCCCTTGCAAATGAAGCCTCCACTGACAATACATAAAATATATACACAAAAGAGCAAGAAAATATAAAAAAAAATAATAATTATTTTCAGCAAGCAACCATGTTTATTATAGGTTGTAGGCCATAAATCCTTTTTTTTTTGGGGGGGGGTCAAATTGGAAACTTCCGTCCCCATCTAATGTGATAAGGTTTGGTGGTTGCTGTTGTGAACAGTAAATTGCTGCCATTACTGCTTGGCATTAGTCAGCAGACATATTATAATGATCTAATTTTGACGAGGGCTCCTCTTACTGTCTGATCTGAAGGTGAATGAAGACCAGAACTATTCATCACAGGTGAGTGCTAAAGATACATGAAGAAAATTAGACACTAAGGTTTAGCTGCATGCTCTCATTTCAACTATTTGACCATCAAATAATTATGTCTATACCTGTTCGGTGTTCACACACAGCAAAATCTAATCACTGGAATCACCAAACACAAAGACTAACCTAAAACTCAAACATATTAAGAGAGCCACAGTCTCAGTTTCTCTAGTACTCTTAAGATTAGATTATTAAATTTTGACCTATAATTGCAGACACACTCACTTCCTTCTGAATATTGCTTGCAAGAATAACAAAACATGAAGGGACTTTATAAGCAAAATGATTAGCACTTCACCTCATATGTAATATTGCCTCCTGAGGTTGCTGGCTGGCGAAGAGAGGCATTTGAGATGGAACCAGATGCAGACAGAATGCACATTTCACGTCTACTTTGTTGCATGAACAACATAATTTTCTGGCTGATATCCTATAGAATACATGCTTAAATCATTATGAAAAACACAAAAGAAAACAAAATTTAACAACATTAGGCAGCTGTAAACAAATCACATTCATATTTTATGGGTAAAGGAAAATTCAGGTGACCTATATGTATATATATCCATGACCAGTAAAATGCAGAATTCCAAGAAGAAAAGCCCTAATTTGATTAAAAGAATACATACAAGGATCCTTTTCCGTATTTTGGAGAAAAAACACTTTCACATGTGGAGTTGAAGAGAGAATTTAAATATATCAGTGAACTCTGTAGTTTATTGGATCATTCTCAGGTCAGCATTAGCTAGAGGTGCTGGGCCTTGCATGGACCCACAATAGGTGCCTTCAAGGATGTGTAGCCCAGTGCACTCTCAGCAAATACACTAGACACAACTGAAGTGTCTCCTAAAAGGAAGTTTGATTCCTGAACAGTAGTGCTACCTCTCTAAATGCACCATTACCTTTACAAGAGGGATTGTCACACCACCCATCTAACCTTTGCCAGTCAAATTTACTTGAAACTCAATTAACTTAGCAATTACCATCTTACAAGTGAATAAGCTTTTGAAACCTCATATAAATCACCACTGCTGTGTTAATATAACAATCTATTTGTTATCCTGAAATTTCATGGCTGCTTGCTTATCAAATCAGTCCTCCAAAACTGATAGTGGGGCCCACTCACTGCCAGAGGGGCTAAGTGGAGGACGTGAGTGTCTTGTGTTGGACATGTGCCAAGCATTACTGATTGGGCTAAGGAGTGACAACATGAAAGAGTAAAATTTTAAAATTAAACATTTCAGTTCAAGTGCAACAAGATCTTCCAAAGTTCACATTCTTTCACTTTATCCAACACATTTTTGAGAGAGCTGAAGAACTCTGATGACCTCATACTTGGATGATAAAGTGAACCACATATAGCGTGTTTGGATTATTCCCCAAACTCACATTTTGGACTTTCAAACACAAGTTTGAGAGTAATCCAAAAATGCTTATAGTTCATACGTCATCTTCACAAGAAATTCCAAAATATGCCTGTTTAGAGCCTCAAAAGGACATAATTAAGCCATGTGCAGAATATTCCCTCATTTTCAATCGGATACATCTCACTTACTCATTTTTAATATAAAAACATTCAAGTCATTCAAGAAACTTTTATTTTGGATTTTAATTTGTTTCATATACATTTTTGCCCAAATATTTGTGACATCAACAAAACAAAGAAAGGCAAAATTATGACGCAGGCATGCTACCTACGCAGAAGAGTAAATTAGCAAATAATTAATTAGATTCTTTTTTAAGAATTTCAGTTATATGGCAATGACTTAAAAACCCATCAATAAGGATGACACAAACACAATCACAGATCCGAAATCAAGATATTATGATAAAAGGGAACTATTCTGCATCAAGTGAACTACTTGAATAAGGCTGAAACCAATTAACTATTAATACAGCAAACCTCTCCAGCAGAACTGGTTTTGTAGCGTCCAAAACAGGCCCTACAAATAACTATGATACTCAAAAATCGACACGTAAACAGTAGACCTTCACTATAAAGAATCTGGTTATACTTGGTATTCTAACTGTCTCATAACAATGTCTCACTTGGTCTAAAATGCAAAATTTAACACACGCAAGAACATCAAAAGCATGAACAAGTGCAATGTCAAAAATTAGTCATAAATCATAATGACTACACTTTGGACACTGCTTTAGCATCTGCATGACTTGCCTTATCCTGTTTTGAAGATACGCAGTATACAACTTACGGATTTGCTTCCATGTTTTCAATAAACCACGGTCTTTATGCTTCCTTTATTAAGAGCTCACATGGATGCAACAAGCAACGTAGAGATGCATAGCTCAGAAGTAGAAATTAAGAACTGTCAAGTAAGCATACCTCGCCAGCAGCGACAGTAATGACATGTGGAGTGAAGCCTTGACCTGCATTGCCTGCATCAGCCAGATGTCGTGGAAGCATCAGATAATTACTCTATCATTAGAAGTTGAACTCCATCCAAAAAAAGAAGGGAGGGGGGAGTAAGAAGCAGGGCTTTCAGCAACAAAAATTCTAGATCCCACATGACAAGGTTGGAAATGCAATTTAAGAGCTCCTTCGTTCAGAATAAATAAAACTTATGCACCTTAGTTCTGACCCAAAAAAAAAAAAATCAAATTTCCTCTTCCAAACAACTGGAACCATAATTTACATAACACAATTGAAATTAAAACTCATTGGTTAAAATTAGGGCAAAAAATAAGTTAAAACAGGTAATGAAACTTAACAAAGAAAAGTTCTTTATTTTATTTTATTTTATTTTTTAACACACAGAGCCGTTAAGCACCAGATATACAGCAAATTTGCGTCACAGAGCAGCGAAAACATGACATGAAAGTCAAATAATTTCACAATAGAAGGCAATGAATTTGTGACCAGAAACAAATCAAAGGACAATTTCAAGCGAAACTCACCTAGAGAAAAGGACTGGGATTTCTTGGCAGAAGCAGAATACGAAGAGGCAGCACCGAAAGAATGGCCCTTTTTTTCCTTAGAAGAGGAGTAGTGAGACGACGACGTGGCAGCTTTCTTAGCCGCTAGAGCTTGTTCCGGGGTGCCGTACTTCCTTGGCCTACCCCTCTTCCGCTTAGCGGGCTCAAGCTGGGACGACACAGCAGAGGGTACAGAATGAGGGTAGACCATGTGGGACGCATCCGTATTGGGCAAAAGGCCATTGGTTGGTGGGGCAGTTGCGGCGGCGGCGGACGTCGTGGTGGTGTGCTGCGGTTGGTGGTGGTGGAAGTAGGAGCTGAACTGGTTTTCATTGGGTTCCATTGAGAAGAGAGAGAGAGGGCGAGAAGAGCAAAGAGAGTAATTTAATTTTTTAATTTTTTAGTCAGGAAAGAAAAGGATTAATGGGTATTATTTTAAGAGTCGATTAGGTTTAGAACCGTAGGATTGGATTTGATTTGATGATTTGGTATATAAAAATTGAGCTTTGATCATATCTGAGCTATTTTGTATAATTAAAGGGATGGGAAGAGGCGAGAGGTGGGGGACGATTTTTTTTTTTCTTTTTTTTTTTTGGGGGGGGGGGATGGGGATCTTTTGGAGAGTAAGATAGGGACGGAAAGGGGAACGAAAGCGTGTGAGCAGTGCAGCATTTGACAACTGACAACTATTCAAACTAAAAATATCCAAACCGATAAGGGATTCGCATGGAATGGAAGAGAGCAGCGCCTAGATTCTGTTTCTTCCCATCAAAAACAATTGCCATTCCCCTCGTAGTTGTATTTCCATTTAGTAGGGAAAAAAGTTCGAAAAGAATTTGAAAGAGATTATGAGGTACCAATTGCACCGATATATCAATAAATTTTATTTATATTATGAAGTACTGAATGAAATTAAACAATTTAAATTATTATTGTACTAATACAATTGATAAAAATAGTAAAAAAAATGAATTATGAGACTTTCTCTGCAGATTTTATTTCCTAAGGCACAAATTCAATATAAATTTTTGTCTTATAGAGTAAGTTGTAGGATAAGTTTTTAATTTGAAATAATTGTACGGGATAAGATAATATTACCTTGTAGTGCCATGATTTATCTTGAAATTATAAATTATTTTTTATCTCTTATATTATACTTAAAATTATATATCATTATAAACTTATTTTTTAATAATTTTATAATTAAAAATATTTATATTAATGATTTTTTAACTTAAGATTAGTTGGATAAATTAGGTATAATTTTAAACTAATATTATTATATTATATTGAATATTAAATATTAATTATATTTGTATTTAAAATTTTTTAATTTTAAGTTTTTTTGAATTTTTTAAAATTTCTTCATAGACTACTAATGTTCTACAAATTATGGAGACGAAATACTAATTTACCTTACAATCGAAGATGAGGTAAGAACGGGATAAATTATCATTGTTACAAGGCAAAGCAATATGCCACCAATATTGTCCCATTTTATTATCATCCCTAGCAATTGATGCACCATCATTTTCACCAAAGAATTTTTCTCCTTTACCTTTGCACTTTCTTAGTTTAATTTTACCTTCTCATATTAAATTGATTCAATATTCAACTCAACATAAATTTTATTTCTAACACTGTCTTCTCTAACAATAAATTCGATACTTCCATACTATCAGCTTATTATTTATTTTGTAGATGCTACAAATGTGCTACTAAATGCTAACAATTTCTCATAATGCTGCGTTAGTCCTAACATACTCGACCAATGATGTCATCTACGAAACCACAATCCCCAAACGAATCAAGGTACTCACACATATCTAGAAATAATTGTTATATTTTTATTTTATTTTTTGACAACAAGTGAGAAATTATTGAAATTCACACTTCCTCGAGTTTAAATAAGAATATAGAAAAAATTTTACATCACACTTCGAATGTTATCATGCCAAATTTTAAGAGACTGTTTGGTTTAATTAAAGAAAAGGAAAGGAAATAATAAATAAAAATAAAAAAATAAAAAAAATCATGATTTTCCATTTTATTTGGTTCAAAAAAAGGAATTAGTTATTAATATCTTATTAATATTATTTTAATTATTACTTTTATTATTTCAATTATTGTTTATTTAATTATTATTTTAATATTTATTATATTTATTATTTTATTAATATTATTAATTATTTTTATGTTATTAAATATTTTAAATTTGCTATCATAATTATTTAATTTCAATTATTAATATTTTATTATTATTATTACTTCAATTATTGTTGTATTATTTATTGATTATTTTTTGTAATTATGATAGTTATTATTTTATTATGAATATTTATTATTATTTTATAATTATTATTAAATTATTAATATTTTATTAATATTATTAGTTTTTATATCATTAAATATTTTTTAATATTTATTATAATAATTATTATTTTATTATCTATTTTATTTAAATAATTTTATTATATTTTATTATTTCTATTATTAACTATTATTTAATGATTAATTTTATTTTTACTTATATTATTATTTTATAATAATAAATTATTATTATCATTATATTGAAGATAATAAATTCAAAACTCAGAATAAGAGAATCAGATTCCTTGAAGAATTATGGGGAATCACCATTTCCTTGTTTAAGATAATTCTATTAAAGAAAAATAAGAAAAAATGAGTTTTTTTTAGCCAAATAAAAAAAGTCTCACAATTTCCTTTCCTGATTATTTCTAACCAAACAGCCACTAAGTACATTACATGGATTATGTAAGATAAATGATAGATTCCTTTTTTTTTTTGGATAATTTCATAAAGAAGATAAACGACAAAATTGAATCTTGTCCCTTTATTTGAAATAAAAAATAGAATTCAATTAACTTAAAATTAAATTCATGATTAATTTTATATATAAATCTAATCTCAAATGAATTAAATTTGTTTAGATCAAAAGTATGAAAGTTGACAATTCTAACAAATAAGGATGTAAAATGAGTTTAAAGCTCGTGGGCTTGTGTGAACTTCCGTAAGTATAGAGCAATTCGAGTTTAAAAAATGAAGCCCATTTTCACTGTGGATTTATGTAAGTAAGCCTACACAAGCTTGCTTATAGGTTTTTGCAATCTTAATTTTTTTTTATTTTTTAATAATTCTTCGAACTTTTAGAGTTTTTTTATCTAATCCAATTTTCAATTCAACATACAATGGCTTATTATTATTTTTTAGATTTATTTGACTAAATCATTACACAAAATAAAAAATTCTGATTGGTTAATTACAATTTATCCAAAAAAATAGATTTTTTTTAATTTAACTCAATTTAATGTCTTGTTAAAGATACTTTTCTTAACTTTCAAGGTTCAATTTTTTATTTTTGTGTGTGTCTTTTTAATGATTTAATTATTTTTAAGAGTAAAAAAAATTGTGCAAGCTACTTATGAGCTATCCGCAGGTTCCTACAATCCTAACTAGTTTCACCTACTTAGAATATAGGTGAGCCTATGCACCCGTTCTGCTCTATTTTAGATGTATACCCATAAAGGATTACAAAATTCACAGCTTTATAATGTAACTGTGAATTAGGCTATGTTCAATGCAATAAATAAATTAATAAATTATAAACTTATTTTTAGAAATGTTTAACGCACTATCTTGTTAAAAAAAATAATAGATTCTAATTTGATAAGTTACTCTACATAACTTATAACTTATCAATTTTTTGTTTTTCAAATTTATTCTTCCTTTTTGAATTAATTAACATTATATGCCTTTAATTATATTTTAAATAATTATATTTTTATTTTAAATATAAATAAATAATAAGTACATAAATATGTAATGGTAAAATGTAATTAATTAAACTTTAAATAATTATATTTTTATTTTAAATAGACTTATTACATCAATATATATAACTTGATATCAAAATAAATAAAAATTAGTTTAATTCATATATCTATTTATATTAACATGAATTTTTATATCATTTTATATTTTTCAACTAATTTAATAATTAATTTTACTAAACAATTTTAATATAATTTGCTAACTTACTAACTATTATCTATAAATTAACTTATAAGTTACCTATGCTAAACATAACTTTAATCGTCATAAAGGTAGATTTATCAATTTTACCCTTTGATTAATTTGCAAAACACTTGGTCTGAGCGGCAATTGCTATATTGATTTCATTTCCGTATGGCCTGCGCCAATATGATCGAACCTTGTATGTAATTTTCTAATGGAATAAAATAGCCAAATAAATATCAATATTAGCTGCATTTCTGTTGGGTTAATTGTAGCATGAAGTGTTTTCTGTGACTATCGAAATCACCCTAAAATTTTACCTTTGTACTGGCAGTTGTTGTCCGGATATACCATTAAATATAGTCATTTACACTTCTCACCCCAGGGCTCTGCTGCATACAGCTTGAAAATGCTGCAGGTGGTACCATATTCCAAGAATCCCCATCTTTTGCATTATCCAGCAGGGGTCATTTCAATCCAAGGAAAAAGCAATCTTATGTTGAAAATCTCGAGTTTTTTTTCAAACAGGATAAGAAATCATTATCCTTTTACATGAATATAATACAGAACACAAGAGAATGAAGCAGAAAAAAAATTACCATGCAAATTAGCAGATACAGGGACAATGAACACACACAAATACAACCAATATCAGCCATCGGTCACCTTAAAAGAAAATAGAAAATAGAAAGTGAAAAAATATATTAAAGTCGTGACTCGTGGCTTCAACTCCAAGAATAGTAAGTTTTGAGGCAGAAAATCAGAGCCCATCTTCTGGGGATTCAGCGTCAGCCATTTCCTTAGCAGGTGCCACAGAAAAGGAATGTGAGCCTTTCAGTTCTTCCAACTGTCAAGCAACACATAACTTGATGACTTAACATTAAAACAAGGTAAAATGAAATGTGAAAGCAACTAATTTAAGTGAAATAATTTAATATTGGAATACAGGTTCCAAAGGCCAAAAACCATCGTTCAGAAAGCGAATATACTTGAGAATATTGTCTCATTTGGGCGAGTGGCAAACCAAACTTAATATATCTCAAAATTTCAGCTCAAATTCCATGTCCCTTAAGAAGTATTTTGATCCAGTCAACAACAAAGTAAAAGGAAGAATATACGCTAGTTTTTTATGCGTTCCAGAAGCTAAGCCAAAATTCATTTCACAGTTAAGTTGTGTAATGGCGTCGGTTAGTAAAATCTGCTTCAAACATAGAGCAAAGAAGGCCACCTTAGAATCTAACAGAAAGATTGCAGCTAAAGACAAAACACAACGGTTAAGCGGAGGTCAATATTTAATTTTTCACTTCTAAAATCTTTTAAACATAAAAAATTAAGTATGTCAATTATAAAATACACAATATTTGAAGGAGCAATGCAAAATTCTTGAGGAGGTCAATATTTAATTTTTCACAAATTAATTCAAAATTTTATAAAATTTACAATGTAACATGTGAAATTAAGTGAGGGCTTGGGGGCATGGTCCTCACCCTAACACATAGCTCCGCCCCTCAATGTTGATAGGCAGGATATAAGCTGTTCCGTTAATTTAAGCTATCAACACTATTTATGGGTTAATGCCACCGCCCGCAACAGGATTTACTGATTTTTGGGTTCAATGCACGTTAAAGAATTCAAAAAGGGCACCTCTTTGCAGGTCTCTTGGTGTGCTGCCAAAAGCTCACTGTATTTAGTCTGTAGGTCAGACAATTCAGCTTGAAGCCTTTCGTATTCCATGATGGATGGACTGCCTAATTTCTGTTGAATAAACCTGTTAACAGTAGTTTGTCATATTCATTTCAGCCGAACAATTGATCATCTAAGACTACTGCCCCGCCTCATATCCAGAATACATGTTTTGTTTTTGCCACTGTCTTCAAGATATTGACATATAAAATGTAACTTGAGGACTGTGGATTTGTAACCTATCAAAGAAGTTACTCCCATGTCCCATTTAATTGTGAGGGGTAACCTATGGTTTTTTTTCCCAATCGAATGAAGTTTTCGGTTCGTGTATGTTTAATATGAATGCATGTGAGCAAATCAAGGAAAAAGCCGAGGCTGAACCTACTCAAGGGCAGAAGAAGGTTTATCATTTTGCTCGTATAAAGCTGCAAGAACTGCAACATCGAAACTAGTGTTGGTAAGTCAACAAAGGCAATAAAACAATCCCCAGATGCATGGCATCAATTGAATTGACAGATTATTTTGAACATTTCCAACGACAAACCTTTGGTGAGAGCGTCAACAACACCATTGGACTCCAGATATTTCCTGAATGCTTCTTTCTTTGCCTCCTTGTCCTGAATTTATTACACATGCTTGAGATTAATGAACCAGCAGAGATTAGGATGACCAAAATAGCAGGAGGGAGAGAGAGAGAGATTGGAATGGAACCTCTTTGAATCGCATCATGACCTGCCTTTTCCTTCGGAGCTCCACCCTTGATTTACTTCGACTGCAATGGGGTGGGCAACTAGCGATGATTTTCCTCTTGAATGAGAATCATTGTTCTGGGTCGCTGTGAAGCTTGGATCATGTCGGGCCTTGAAACTAACAACAGCCCAAAATAGCCACCATAAAAAATATCGGTACTTTCCTCATCTCATATTCGTAAAATTGATAAAAGTGGTCAAAGTGAAATTTACAACGGGATAAATCAAAGTAAAACTGCTCTACTTGTGCGTTAGCGAGTAAAAATATCTCTCACCCATCCGTCAAGTATTGCTAAGTTTGTGAGATTACTATCACCTGATACTAGCACATATACTCTGAGTAACAAGGAGAATAAGGAAAGAAAGATTAATGATTTTTTTTTATTTTTATTTCAATCACTTTAGAAAATGTAAAAAAATAGAAAGGTTAAGAGATATATCTTAAATCCTTGTTGGATTTTATGTAAGAATTGTATTGTATGAAGATTATAAGTGAAAAATGATTATTTTTAATATCATTGTCTATGTTTGTAATATACAATAAGGATTTGAGACAAACTTTAATAGAAAATAAGAAATTTCTATCTATCAAATTAGGTGATGAAAACTCACAAATCTAGCAAGTCTCAAATTTGTAATGCTAGTAGATGATGGTGAGGAGGAGAGAGAGAGAGAGAGAGAGAGAGAGAGAGAGAGAGAGAGAATAACAAATTTTTATATAAAATTTTAAATGACTCAATCCATATTAAATCATATAAGGCTTAGAGAGAGTTAAAAAAAGATGTAAATAATTAATTTTTTATTTTTATATTATATACAAGTAGTATAATACACAAAAATTTCAATTACATGTTCCATTAGTTTAAATGATTTTTTACCAATTGTAATTATTGATAACGTGTGATTATTATTTAGACATTTTGTGATTGATTTGATAGTTATAGAAAACTTATTAATATGTAAAATGAAATTAAAAAATTTGATCCTTGATTTAATTACAATTGTGAATATTTAGTTTTTGTATAATTGAATAAAAGAAAATTAATAAATTGCATGTGCCAACTTGTGTAAATTCATTTAGATTCATATTCCAATCCAAACTCTAAATTTGACGAGATACTTAGGCTAAATGATATATTGTTATTTCTTTATTCATATATGCTCATATTCAATCCAATCTTAAATTCAAATTTAACCCCTTGTTTGGTAGAGTAGAAAATAAAAGGAAGAGAAGAGAAATTTTTGAAATTTGAATAGGAGGGAAAACAAGAGAAAAAAAATTAAAATTTGAAAATTTTAAAAAATTATAATCACATATTTTACTTTTTTATTTTCTTTCTTTCCTCTTTTTTTTTATGAAACAAAAAAAGAAAAAAGAAAAAAGTACAGATTTTTTTTCTCTTATTTTTTTTTCTCCTCCCAAGCAAAGCATAAGTTTTTTGGCATTGGATGAGCTCCAACATGATGAGTCACGCCAGCAGCAACAACCTGGTGCATTTCATGATGCCTTGGCACCTATTTTTATAATTGAAACCTTTCTACTTCTTGCATGTTTTCTTTAGTCGTTGTGGATCTAGGTGACTCAGTCCATAGGCCCTTCAAGGCTATTCTACTTATTCCTTAGTGGAACTAGATGATTTAGTCCATAGGTCCTTAAATGCTTGTCTATTTATATCCTATCCTAACCAAATCTGTTGGTAAAATTCAAACCTAATAGGCGAGTCATTAATTCAAGTCCATTCCATTAACATATCATCCAGCCTCTACATTTTTATATGTAAAATTAAGCGTTAAGCAATTGTATAAATAATATAAAGTTAAAAAAAATCATACACATTTCGAAATGTATATAGTATACTTTTATCCTTTTCTTGATTTTAACCTATATCATAATATTATATTGGAATTATTTGAATAACTAGTATATAATTCATATTACGATATTTATATTTATTTATAGTATTGTAATTGTTAATAATGTTTTTGAAGAATAATTACCAATAACTGCTAAGCTTACATATGCTAAGAGGCAACGTCACGCAAACTTTACATTCGGAGAAGCCAAATTTTAACTCTAGATTTTCAAGCAAAAATTATAAAATAATGAGTGCTTCGGCTTTATCCTCTCAATTACGAATTTATTAAAGATATAGACTAATATGCAATGAGCTCCAAAAATAACCAGAAATTCATTGCGTTGGAACTGATCTGCCTCAAGAATTGAAACCCCCAATTGGTAGGAAAAAGAAATTCAGATGAGTGCACTCAACCTTCACTGATGATTTAACCACCTGGCTGCCAATCAAAAGAAGGAACAGAATCCCAACATTGCAGGACTTTTAACTCTTGTACATTTCAATTATATCACTTATGCTTGATTATATTTAATAAATAAAAATTAATAAATTTTTACAAATAAAAATAATTATCAATTTCATTATATTCATTTATTAATTTTATAAAATTCATACATATTAAAAATTTGTTTTTTTATTTTTAAAATATTACAAATTATAAAAATTGATAATTATTCTTTATTTGTTAAATATGATTAAAGATACAAGAATTTTGCAAATGGAGAAATTCTTGTACAATTTATCAACAAGAACTTCTCTAAGAAGTGCTATTGCCTTCCACGTCTACGTTATGATGACACAATTTCACCTAATTGTGTTACAATTGAAGCTTTCAATTTTCAACAATGGCATCTAAGAGTACTAACCCAGGAATCAATTTGCGCGTCAAAAAGGAGCAAAGGATCTTTTAGCATACAAAGAGAAAATGTTTTTGACGTGTATAAATTAAATATCACGGACTCGAAATTTCGATTGACAACCAAAAGAACTAGAAAGTCCTAGAGTATTTCCTAATTTCATACATGATTGAAGATATGGAAACAAGATCCTTGTTCAACGCAGAACCACCTACGATCCTCTTGATGCAATCGGAGAGTCTGGTATAATAAAGCAGCAGCTGAGTCAATGCAGCCCTTAAGATCTCCATACCACACAAGAAGTTGCTGAAAGAAGTGATGACATCTTTGTGCATCAGCTCTATTGCAGCCTTCCATCGACTTGCAAAATCCTTCACAAGGGGCTCAACTTCAGCAACGGTTATGGGTTTATCAGGGGTCGCACCCAGGTCCTCCGCTGATAAATTGGATGAATTTAAACTTACTTCTGTGAAATATAAAAAAGAAAGAAATGAAGTTGAAGTGGTTTCCGCTTTATGATACTTACAGGCTCTGGCCTTTACAAACTTGATTAAACTATTAAAATGCTCTTGAAGCAGCTCTTCCTGCAAACAAATAAAAAAACTGTAAAGAAAACTCCAAATTCAAGATTGTATCCGCAAGAAGCCCTATAAAATCTACATATTCACCGTCGTGTCTCTGAGAGGCCATTAAGTTCACAATGGCTTTAAGTTCTCCACCAAAACTGCAGATCACCCCATGTATTGCAATTCTAAAGTCATTTTTCCTAAGACTAGGGCTTAAAACACTACAATCTTCTGCAAGTTTTCGAATAAGAACATTCAATAATTGGAGCTATGCTTTATCCCATCCACTCTAATGAAGTGGAGGCATACAATCTAATATTATTACTATTTTCCCTCATTTCTTGCCTGTTATTATGGATTTGAAAATTATATCATCTAAAAAATTTATGCTTGAATATTCTTTTCTTGCAGGATTAAAGTGCAAACCTCTTGTGAATATTCTTTTTGATTCTAAACAATGGAATCGTCCTGTTTGATATACAAAAAATGAGCGACTTTGGCATTTAGAAAGGAAGCAGATAAAGTTACCACAAATAATGCTGTATTGCTCTTCAGCAGTTCCTCAAAGTACATTTGAATTTTCCCACCTTCAGGACCTGCTTCCTGGAATCAAAAACAAGAAAAATATTGAGCTGCCAAATGCCAAGGAAACTCCAAATGCAAGAGCAACGTAAGATCATACTTATTTGGGAAAAATGCCAATTACCCCTCCAACTTTGAGTTGGTAGCATTAACACCCACAACTTACTAATTTTTGCAATCAACAGCCAAAACAATGTCTAAGTATCAGATTACACCTGACATCTACTCTCTTAAAATTTAATGCAAAACCATTGTTATCATTGATGCTTCTTCCCCCTCCTCCTCTGTTTCTGTGACACAGTCTACATCAGAAGTTTAACCTCAACATTTTTTTACAAGTTTTAATTTTTATGATGCCAAGTAACCCTGACTAACAGAAAAATTTTCTCCTTAGTTTAGCTTTGAGGTTGATTGTATAATCACAAAAACAAAGGAGAAGGAAGAAGCAGCAGCAGCATTTGTGATAATAGCGGCTTTCCATTTAGTTTTTAATGGAGAATGGATGGTGGGTGTAATTGGAAACTTACACATAGTTTCAACTATCACATAGAAGTTGTGGGTACTAAATGCAACCACCCCAAAGTTGGAGGGGATAATTTGCATTTTTCCCTACTTGTTATGCAGATGAAAAATAACATTGTAATTTGATTATGGGAAGATTTTTTCCCATTTATTTGATCTCATGCCAATTCCTACCTTCAAAACAGCAATGGTCATATCATAATTGTTTATAAGAAACACAGTTTGCAGTTTTGGTTTTGGGAAGTTCCTTGCAAGCTTGATAAGTAAATCGCCAACAGCCATTCTCAGTCGTTCCATGTTCAATTCAAGCTGCAACAATTGATCAGGTATAATGTACCAGGATTTACAAATGAAAACTCTGTTACCATCATTTTTTTTTTCATGCTTACCTGGCCATCTCCATACTCAACATTTAAGTGGATAAGTGAAGCTGTAAACTCTGCATAACGCCTCATGACATAGTGAGGATGCACATCATCTTCCCATAATGTTTTCACATTTGCATTACGCAGGCTGTTGAGGTGCATATCAAATACCATCTTAAAACGAGGCCATAGTGAAATATTGACCTGCCCAATTTAATATTTAGCATCAGTAATGGATATAATTTGCTAATGCTGTAGGATACATGGGTGCACTGACCAAAAATTATTATCTTCATAGCTTTATCCATTTGAATCATCAACATTGCAGGTCTATCAATATCCAGATCACAACAACTTATGCATAGGAAACTGACCTTGTCTAAATAAGAATCCAAGCATGGAATCCGCCTCCGAGACATTATGAGCTGATAAGGACAGATGTCAAATTAATTGCTTAAAAAGTTCAACAAGTACTAAGATTCTTTGCCAAGCACTGAAGCTTGATATCAGTTCAAATATGTTGTGGAAGAAGTATTGAGCACTAGCTCTATCAATGGAGCACACTTGCAACACTTCCATTTAAATGTATTTCTATGTGTGCTATTTATTCCTTGTAAAGCTTCATCTCTGAATGAATGTTTTATATTCAGTGCAAAGGAATGATGTTGTCCCCTGATTATGGGAGAGTGTTAGTCAATTTACTTGGGGCTTTTGAGAAGGAAGAGGTCAGATCCTTGGAACAAATGCTACAATTGTCCCGGATAGGATAGGCTAGCTTGCTTTTCACTTTGGGGTTTTAGGCTAGGCTGGATAGGCTAGTCTGTATGGTGTGGTCCCACTGGTGCCTGATGTTCACTGTAATTGAAAAGTCCTTTGGGCTAGGTGCATCTAATTTGTGTTTCTTGTATTTAATTTTTTTTTCTAAATATTTCCTCCGTACACAGATAAACATGGTGTTCTAACAAGTGCAAATGTTACCTGATGTTGATGTATTATGCGAATCATAAGCATCAGCCCAATTGCATCATAGCAATTCGGAAGAATGGTAGTGAAATGTTCATCAATGACACCAAATGGACCTGACAACACCAATGGGTAATAAATAAGTGTTTTCCAACGTTCTATAACACTATGACCTATTTGCTCCCATGTGTGCAGTAATGCTTATTAAGATTTTTACAAAATACAAGCCTAGTCACAAATTTGATGTTAAATCCAACCATGTTTATCTCCTGGAAATCATCCATAAAAGATGTGGCTAACAATGTTAAAATGACTAAAACCCAAATATGAAAGCAATAAACAGGAAGGTTAATATGGTAAATTGCTGAATTCATTCTTCTGCATACCATATAACATCATTAATTGACATTACTGTTCCAACAATGCTTCTGATTATTATATGGATTACTAGTAGGAACACTTACCTTATGTTTACACTGTTATATGCCAAGTACAAATATAAATGAGAATGAAGAAATTTGAACAAGCATACCTGAAAAAATTTCATAAAATATAGATTCTTCCCCAAAGAAATCATCACAGAAATGATATCTGCAGATGAAACAAAATGAGATCAATATGCGTCTCACTGAGGACTTGTGCATGAGCATTTTTAAGAGGCATGACAAATCGTATAGTACTCAGAAGTAGCAGTATCCATAAGCAGCTTCTGCAAGCTCCTAAAAAGGACCTCGTAGGGATATTTCATAGAGCTGGCTTCAGCTATATGTGGAATCAATGCAGGTTCATCAATTTCCTGTCATCAGTGCAGCAGTTACAAGTCTGAAAATCTAGGAATTAACTTCCTTTAACCATACCAAAGTTAAATGTCCCAAGAAATTCTAATAGAACTTCCTTTACAGAATGAGATGCATGGTAGAGTTAATAATCATCAGCTATAGAACCAAAACAAATCCATATAAACTGAGAAACAATTTCACCCCACCACTTCCCCAAACAAAAAAAGGAAAAAAAGAAGAAAGAAGAAGAAGCTTCTATCTTCTCAGTCTTCACACAATTTATGCACAGTTGAGGTTGATCTCAACACTCCTTCAGGTTCATGAGAGCTACTGACCTTTTATGATAATAATAATTTTTAGCAAAGAAACACTTGGATATCTAGGCCATTTAAGTTACAATACAAAAGAGATCTGCATAGCAATTTTTCTGAATCCTCCTGTACCTTTAATATATTTATCCGATCCCCAAGAGCAAAAACTGCTGATCGGTTCTTAAGGGGTTCCCTTGCTCTTGTAAATAGGCCACTACTTCTTGCCTCTACTCCAATTAAATCATTAGATGTTGCTATGTCCAACTGCAGTTTTTCCAATGCTTGTATATAAGCACGGAAATGTGCACTAAGAACCTGCGACATATGACAGCACTTGAGTACTTTGGGTTAAGAAACTGCACAATTACAACCAGCAAATAAATTATGAATATTTGGTAGGGTTTCCTTCCATATTAATCTTCTATTTGGTTTGCACCAATAGGCATACATAGAATTGCACCAACATGTTTCAAGATTATAAGCAGCCTAGGTTCACTTTAAATGAAAAACTTATCATACATAAAAAGGTCTTCTTCCAGGGGCACAAATAGCACTGTTTATGTAAAGTTCATTCAACTTTACAATAGATGCAACCAAGCAAGAAATTTATCAACAACAGTTCTCCTTGTAGCCATATTAATATGCAGGCCAATATATTTAATGAAGGAATAACTCAATAAGTGAATCTGTATTATAACAGTATAGTTACTTTGTTCATCGTATCAATGTAGGCTGCACGAACTTCATTGTATACCTCCTTGCCATGCTCCTTGAGGAATGAAACAACATATCTACACTTTTTACACTTCATTTGTAAGATTTATAAAGAAAAAAGTTGACTAAAAAACCCAAATTAAGGCAGCCTAATAAAAGAAACAAGTTTAGAAAAAACTCACTTGTACTTTAATAGGACACTCTGTTGAAGTATTTGGATATTTGTTTTGGGTTTTCTCAGTGCATAGAGTTTCTGAACAATGAAGTCAAAAACCTGCAAAAAATGATAAAGTGATCTGTGTACCCATAGCCCTCCAAGGAAAAATATTCTGTAAGATACTATATGAAAAAGAAACAAAAGTCATATTGGGATAGTTGTATATAACCTTTGAAACTGATTTCTGACGGAGTTTTTCAAGCTCAGGCTGAACATCTTTTAGAGCTTTTGAAGTTTTGACCATTAGGTCCACTTCTACAAACTTCAGTTTCCTACTCAAAATTTCAAGAGTTCTCATATATTCCTCATTGACCTGATTAAAACTCCAAAGAGTTACAAGAAGAAAGCTACTAAAAGGAAAATAAAATCCAGTTGTAACATGTAATGTAACTAATGTGTATAAAATAGTATGCACATCAAGCACCAGGTGATGAAGATGACATTAATAACATATCCCTAAATGTAATGATTACAGTATATAAACTCCAAGGTCAAACATCAAAGAAGAGCTAGAAAAAATATTTCAGGAAAAAAGCAATAAATTGCCAATCTAAGTCCCGCACCCAAACCTAAACCTTCAATATCTATATAGCAAGCAAGCAGACCTAATAGAAACCACTGGCACTAACTGAAAGAACCAAAGTCACTAGCAAGCCATTTGAGAGATTTTTGAATAAGACAGACCTATATTCTTAAACCCAACAAAGGTGAAAGAGAGGTGGAAACTAAAAGTATTGAAACTGTTAGAAGAAGTAAGATGTGTGTCACTGTCATGTCACTTAAATCAATTAATGCAGTGTTTTTACGGAGAAAAGATTATAGACAAAGCAGAAATACCTCTCCATCAACGAGTATGTCCACCATCCTCGGAGGAACTATTATGTCCTCAACAAATTTGGCCAACTTGGATTCCGCCACCTGTAAGGAAACCAAAAAGATTTCAAATGTGCAATTTGGTGACAAAAGACAGAAAACCCTGCTCCCACATAGGCGGCAGTGGGCAAAAATTGAGAAGAAGAGAGTAAAACTGAACCTAAATCTTCACTCTTATTAAGAAGAACTAGAAAAATTAAGAAATCCTTATTGGAGATGGACTGACTTAATTATCAAAACGTAAATAGCTTTTTAATGCAATTTGCCTGCCAAAAAACAATATGATAGTTTATTACATGATAGCGGTTAATATTTTGCCCTGTTGCTTTAAGCATAGGGATAGTCACACTACATTATATCAGTTAATATTTGCTTTGGTTGTAATAATATGTTGTTACAATTCTGAACATCTTTAAGATCTATTTGTCTTTAGTCAAAAAGTTCGTACCTTGCGATTTTTCAGCCTCAAACCCATATCCATAGACTTCTCCTGAAGAATCTTTATGTCTGAGCTAATGGAACCAATCTCAGCCTGAAAAGCATTTTAAGAGAGAGTAGATAGTCTAATATACTATTTGGACAAAGAATCTGCATTGCAGTTTTTTAGGAAACCCTCCTTGAAATAATTAAAATAATAAATGCAAAGTTTGAATTAGAAAGCAATGCTTGGCTAGAAAAAATAAATAAATAAATGCAACGCACAGATACTCAACAAGGGACAAAAAAAGGAGGAAGAAAGAAAACAGAAAAATTTCTCTAATAGCATCAGATGCCCATATTGTAATTTGTAATAGCTCCAACAATGATTTTCTAACTTGAAAACACATAACTATCAAACTTCCCCACCAGTATAAGACTTAGTACTTACTACCTGCATGTAAATGGCAAGCTTTGAAAGCCATAAACAAGATGAAATGAGTCCTTTTTCTAATAAATGCAAGTATCACTTAATGCTCAATGTGCTGCCATACCTGAAATCCACTCAAAAGGGTTTCCATCTGTGACAAGATACTATCACAATCTCGAATTTGATCATGAAGAGAGACTAGATTATCACTTTCTTTAATATAATCCTGCAATATATTTACAGTTGGAAACTAACTGATTAGTGCATGGAATAGAACAGAATCAGTGCCAAAACATAATGGAGAAAGCATCCCAAACAAACAAAGCTTGCACTAACTGGCAGAACAATACAATCTATAACAAAGCACATACCATGGCATGGAACCCTTAACCATATATCATGGATTATATACATTATACAGAATATAAAGTATCAATAACTTCATACACCACAAATCCCATTATGATCATTCCAAACACGAGGATTGTGAGACATTATGTTAACAAAAACATGCCTTCTTTTCAGATCAGTACTGCAACTACATAGTCATCAAATCAAATATTCATGACATCAAATCAGGTAAAGTTTGGTATTGAAAATTACACAAGTTAACTACAAACCTGAATTGAATCCAATTCAACTTTACGCAAATTATTCTCAACCCCTTTTGTGTACTCCCTTAGTTTTGTACCTTTTGATAGTATGTTTGCAACTACCTACACAAAAGAAAATTTTCAAAACATTGTCATTATTAGTAGAAGCATCAGAAAGAGGAGAACAGATAGAAACTTAAATCGTTATGCATTTCGCTGGCTCACGGTATAAGCATCTAAAACGTAAGAATTTCCAATACAATGATCACAATTCACAAAATAACTTACATCATCATTTTTACACTCTTCCAATTCTTTCTGTAGTCCTTCCAATGATATATCATCGCTGCAAAACAATTAATTAAAATCATCGGATAATAGCTTGTTCACAAAAATCAAGATGCAACTAGCTAAATTACCTCACATAATGATCATAATGCCAGACCATTTATCATAAATTTTAGCTAGAGTTAACAAAAGCAAAGCTTTAAATGGTAATACTAGAATATACCTGCTTAGATCCTCTTCGATAGTTAAGTCCCCAACAAATGCTCCCAAATCAAAAACACTCTTTTGAGCATCGCTAGTTTCACTAATGGAGGGGCTCTGCAGTGCACACAACCAAGATCATCCCGAACATATCAATAAATAAGGAGCTTGAGTAGAATGCTCAAGGAAATTATTGAAATTCTTTGTAAACAATCAACGTTCTCTCAAAGTACATGTAACATGACAAATTGAATCAGAATGGAAAAGTAGACGTAGTACTACCACCGTGCTCCCAGCAATATCAGCCATCTCATTCGAGCTGCGAAATCTCAGAACAAATCGAAATTCGAAAAATATATTAATCGGAGAACCGCAGATGTGGTGACATACTTTGGCTCTGGGGAGATCTGCTATTTCTATTTTGCTTGATCATAATTTGACATTGCAGACTTTCTGTCAAATCAATAATGTAGTAGAAGGGCCTCCACCAAGATGGGCCTAAATTTCCTCTGGCCTATAAATTTTGGGTATGAATGGATTCGTACTTAAAAAAAAAAAAAAACACAAACCCCAAAATGGGAATATAAAAATGTGTTTGGTTATGTTTTATTTTATTATTTTTTTAAAATTACTTTTAAAAGTTGTTTTTTAGTTGTTTATTTTTAAAAATTATTTTTAAATTTAAATAAAATAATAAATCTTGATGAAGCAAATAAAGAAGATTTTCATATAATTACAAAATCAAAGTTAAAAAATTAAAAAAAATCTAAAAATTATTTTTATTTTTATATTTTTAAATTATATATATGGAGTTAGGGTGAGCAATAGTTTAATTCAATCAATTTTTTAAGTGGAATCAACTCTAGTCTTTTTGAATTGAATTATAATTTAATATATCTAAAATTGACTATTTGATGTTATTAAATTATTTTTAATCAGAATATTTAATTTAATTCAATTTAACGTATACTTTTCAACTTTATTTTTGTCACAATGGTACATGGTATTATATTGCAATGAACATATCATTCATGCAATAATCATAACATTTTAAATAGTTTAAAATTGTAACGATGTATTTTTATTTTCTATATACCATGCTCAATTACATTTATATAATAAATATATTATTGCTACCACTCCCTAATAGTCACATAAAGAATAAATTAAGAGACAATGGATTTCATCTTTGAAAATCGAAGCAAATAACATAAGATGAGACTGAGTCAAACACATGTATACAAAGAGTCTAAAAATGTTTCATTTATTTTGATTGACTATTGTTTAAGATGGGTGAAAAATTGTTTATTTATAATTGATTGATTATAATTGAAATTTAACAAAAAAATCAAATAAACCTATTTAAAATTTTCAACCGATTTAAACCAATTAGATATGAAACAATTTAGCCAATTTAAATCAACTTACGTAATTTTACACATCTTTATTTGAAAATATAATTTTTAAAAATAGATTATGAAAATAATTAAAATTTTATTTTAAAAATAATTAAGTAAACTGATCCTAAATTTGATTCATTGTGTATAACTCTTTATCCTGGATGAAAAAGATGTTATATCATCCAATATGAAATCAAAATTTTTTATTAATAATGGCAGAGTTTCAACAATTTTCGATAAAGGTAAGGTAAAATTTAATCGTGTAAAAAATTTTACACTACACTAAATAAAAATATAATATATTATTAAAAATTAATAATATTATTTACATTAAAGTTAATGATCGTGTAAAATTATTTTACTCTAATAATAGATTAAATTAAAATTTTTTAATAATTTATAACACATAAATGGATAATAATATAAAATTAATTTATATTAAAAATAATAAAAATGCAATTTTTTATGCGAAATCTTACAAATTTTTTAAAAAAAATGCAAATGTACGGATTTTACAAGCAATGAGTAAACAAAAATTTACATTTCTATTATTCAAATTAATTGCATGAAAAGCCTTTAAAACCTTTCTCATTTATATACAGAAGCAACAATTTTTATTAAAAAATTTTCACTAAACTAAGTAGATATATCTTACAAACCCTAAACCCTAAAAATACTTTGAATTCCTCTTAAGTGTTGAAAAAATTACGCGGATCTGCCGCCTATTTTCAGAACATACATATTACCCTAATTAACACAACTCCACTATAAATATTCCTTTTAAATACCTGGATTCCCATTAAAGTAGGATTTTCAAATGGTATTATTTTCAAAAACAAAGTTACAGTCGAATATAACTCAATCATTTCAATGCACTGCTTTGGTGTCATTATTTTCCTTCTTCATTTTTTTTATTTTTAAATGTGCATAGCTTTTTATCTCCCAAAGGGCACAATAAATTAGATACATTATATTTGTCTTTTGGTTGGTTGTAAAATGATTTATTTGATATATTAAAAAAACTATCTTGATATTAAAATATATTATATTATATTTTATTAATGAAAAATATTATTTTATGATAATGGAAAATTGATTTTCATATTAAAATATATTATAATTTTTTTATTAATTGAAGAAAAAATATATTTAAAAAATACAAAATAAAAATATTTCTAAAAATAGGTCAAATTTAAATTAAAATCTCCTTAAATTTAATTGTTGCATATTATATTAGAAAGACTTAGTGCATAAACTATATACCTACCTTCAGAAATGTAAAAGAATAATGTTTTTATCTCTTAAGAAATTATATTGCTTAATAACATGTTAAGCAAGCTATTTGACTTCTTACCTTTGCGAATTTCATTTTCCTCATGCACCTACCTTTAGAAATGTAAAAGAATGATGTTTTTATCTCTTAAGAAATTATATTACTTAATAGCATGTTGAGCAAGCTATTTAACTTCCTACCTTTGTGACTTTTATTTTCCTTGCTTTAGAAAAGGAAGATTGGGCAAATCAAGGGAACTATATTATATTAAATTAAAATTTTGGAAATAATTTATCCTTTCACTCAATTTTAGTACAAGTTAGAAATTAAAATTTTGCAGGTAACAAGCAATAAACATTAATATCACGTATGTTATTATATTATAAGACTTTCTATTAAGGGTGTTTTCACATGCATATTTTAAGAATGATGTGAAAGTGATGTGAAAGTGGTAACTCCCTAATTAAGTTGATCACGTACTCTTCAACCCCACTTTCTTAATTTATCACAACCTTCTCTAGGTTGTGATTAGTGTGGAACTAGTTTATTGGTTTCCAACAGCTTTCATTTGCTTAAGTATTAATTAAACAATCTAAATCAATGCTAAAGAAATGTGCTAGCAATTATGTGGTAAAACATTTTTATATAACTTGGCTAGTTTAATTACAAAGAAGATTTATTGCTACTTATAATATGTTTTCCTTGTTAGATCATAAGTAAGTCTAACTAACATTCCTAATAAAAGAATGCCTAACATTTATATTGTCTACCTTTTTTATAAAATTTACAAATCAAGGCCTATAAAAGATGGTTTAGAGTTCTATATCTAATTACAATTAAAATATTCATTTCTACCCAAATCATATGAGGATAGTTCCAAAGTTCAATTTTAACATGGTAATAATACATTTGCCTAGCAATTTGCAAAATAAATACAAAAAAGTAAATTTAAGACTTCGTGAGTAAACATTCTAATTTCAAGAAGAGAAAACAATGCTTAATAATTAAGCTTTACTAACTAAATTACTCTCCTTTTTGCCCATCTCAAAGTTTTAGCAATTTAACAATTTAATTAATAGTACTGTAAGTCACACACTTGAATAAGAACTATTAATTCTTACAATATCCACATTTCAAGTTAAGTATACCACTACCATTCAATAAAATACAAAAATGGAAAATAAATATATTCCCTTGTATTTCCCATCCATTCTTATCCTTTATAAGTTCACACTTATCATTCCAAGTCATTTTTATCCCTTATAAGCATATAGCATATTCAAGTTTGTTTCACAAGAATATCATACTATTTCTACCACAACTTCTTATGAGTATTAAAGTAAATTAAGCTTAGCATCATAACAATTTTTTCATAATGCACTTCATATACCATATAACACCATGCCTTATTTACATGGCCCTAAAATACTTAACCAATAACAATTTATAAAAGTTATAATTAATTTTCAACAAACATTTATACCATAATCATTATTTATGCTTTCAAAGGTGTGAAAACCCTTATTTCATCACCTTCGGTTCAATTAATATGTAAACACATTTACATTAGTCAATCATATTCAATTCAATCATCAAAACATAAAAATTGATTAGGGGAATCGATTTAGGATTTCTAGCTTTAACTTTTTGTAAGACTTAAATTGATTTAGTGCAAGAGTGATAGCCTGTGACCCTTGTCGAATCAATGTAGTTTCCTCAATCATTGGCTTTGGAAGGGGTGATTGATTTATAGCATATTTTTTAGATACTAAGCCAAATAAATTGATTCAAATATGCTTTTTTACATTTTTGTAAACAATTTTATGGTTCATTTGTAGGAAATTCTTCTTAAATCTTATCTTATTTGTTTTCTCACACATTTTAACCATCATACAATATAAAAGCAATATCATAACCATTAAATTCATTATTTGATTTGTGCTAAACAATAACATATAGCAATTTACCTTAAATCAATTGTTATTGAATAAAAGCATAACTCCATCTATTTAAATCTTCTAAAAACAAGTAAGATTAGCAGAATGTTCACTCACTACTTGTAGAGGAGACTATTAGTAGAGAGATTATGGGTTAGTATAAACACATTAAAACTCAAAAAACTTAGAGTTAGGGCATGAAAACCTATTTCAGTTCTAAATTCTAATCTTCTTAAGAACAAAAGAATAAATAAGGGAAAAAATTACTTAGGTTAAAGTGTTATAGCCTTTATCTTACTTCAATTAACAAAAGAAAGACATAAGAAGAATAATTGAAGCCTTTGATTTGAGGAAGATGAGGATGAAGAGTTAGAGGAATTTTAGAGTAAAGAGGAAACATAATAGTCTTAAGGAAATATGAACGATATAGCCTAAGGGTATAATAGAAATTAATCCTTCTAACCTCCTCCACACTTTATTTCCATTCTCACTTATATTTAACCTTAAATTACTCTTATTTACTTCTAAACTTAGTTTTTATAAAAATGTAAATTTTATTTTTAAATACTTTATAATTATTTAATTTTAAATAAAATATTTTATTTTCTAAACAATGTAAAATAATTGAATCTAAATCTTTATTGTATTTCTTTATCATTTTGTTCAAAATAAAACATTTTTCATGTTATCTTCTTTGTTTAAATTAAACTCTTATTAAGTTTAGTTGTTACATATTATATTAGAAAAACTTAAGGTAGAAACTATATGCCTACCTTTAAAAAGCCAAAAACATGATGTTTTTATCTTTTGAAGAAATCATATTACTTAATAGCATGTTAAATAAGCTACTTAATTTCCCATATCAGTGAGTTTTATTTTCCTTATTGTTTGAATTATAAGTAGAGCAAATTAAAGGAACTAGCTTATATTAAATTAAATAAATAACTTGTCCATCCATCTGGCTTTAGTAGAAGTTAGAAATTAAATTATTATACATAGCAAGCAACAAATTACAATCTCACATATGCTATAATGTTATAAAGCTTTCTATTAAAGGCATTCTCATATAGATATTTTGAGAATAATATAAATGTAGTAGCTCTCTAATTAAGCTGATCACATGATTATTAACTCCACCTTTTTAACTGAATTTGAATCTTCATTGTATTTCTTTGTACCTCATTTAGTTTAACATAAAAAAACATTCATGATGTCTTTTTCATTTAAATTAAACTTTCATCAAGTTTAGTTGTTGCATATTATATTGGAAAAACTTAGTGCAGAAATTATGTACCTAGCTTTATAAAGCTAAAATTTGATGTTTTTATCTTTTGAAGAAATCATATTACTTAATTAGCATGCTAAGCAAGTTATTTAATTATTTTACTTTTATGAGTGTCATTTTCCTTACTTTATGAATTGTAAGTAAAGTAAACTAAAGGAATTAGATTATATTAAATTAAATCTATGAAAATAACTTATCCATCTATCTAGGTCTAGTATAAGTTAGAAATTAAATGACTATATGTAACAAGTGGCAAATAGTAATCTCACATGTGTTATGGTGTTATAAGGCTCTTTGTTTAGGGAGTTGTCACGTGCATACTTTTAGAAGGATATGGAGGAGGTGGCTTTTTAATTACATTAATCACATACTCCTTAACTGAATCCAAATCTTCATTATATTTCTCTATACCTCATATAGTTCAATATAGAATAACATTCTTGATGTTTTCTTATTTAAAATAAACTCCCTTTAAGTTTAGTTATTACATATTGCATTAGAAAGACTTAGTGCAAAAATTGTGTACTTACCTTTATAAAGGAAAAAACATGATGTTTTTATCGCTTGAAAAAATCATATTGCTTAATTAGCATGTTAAGTTTCTTTTTCTTTCTTAGTTTCATTTTCTTTACTTCATGAATTACAAGTAAAGAGAATTAAGGGAACTAGATTATATTAAATTAAATTTATAAAAATAACTTATCCACCTATCTAAGCATAGTAAAAGTTAGAAATTGAATTACTATATTTAGTAAACAAAAAATAGTAATCTCACATGTGTTATGTTGTCATAAGATTTTCTATTGAAGATATTGTCACATGCATATTTTAGGAAAGATGTGGATGTGGTAGCTCCTTAATGAAGTTGATCACATGCTCCTTATTCCCACTTGCTTAATGGAATCTAAATTTTCATTGTATTTCTTAATATGTCAATTAGTTCAAAATAAAGTAATATTCATTTTGTCTTTTTCATTTAAATTAAACTTCCATTTACTTTAGTTTTTCCATATTAACAGAAATTGCATACATTCCTTTAGAAAAGCTAAAAACATGATTTTTTTTATCTCTTAAAGAAATCATATTACTTAATAACATATTATCAAGCTATTTAATTTCCTGCTTTTATGAATTTCATTCCCTTTGCTTTATGAATTCCAAATAGAATGAATTAAAGAAAATAAATTTTATTAAATTTAATTTATAGAAATAACTTATTGTTTCATGAGGTTCAAGTATGATTGGAATATATATTTAGCTTGAGAAAGGTGCATCCTTATAAACATGTTTAAAGGCCTTAATCAGGAGATAGGTGCTAGTGTATTATTAAAATGGATAAAAAAAAGTCATATTCTAATCATTACTTCTCATGTTGCAATTGGTATCCGAGAATGTTTTCATAGCATAGTTCTTATATCTTACAAGTTCATCATTTGAATAGGAAGTGATTGTTCCTTTCTCATACATTCCATTTGCAGAGTTTTAGCTGGTCTCGTACTCCCTCAAGAAGTATGAGGGTATGTGCTAGATCATTGGCTAGGAATTAAGCATATAGTTGCATACCATCTGTTCCCATTCTTCTTTTAAAAAAACCTTGGAAAGAGGCAGGTCAAATAGCCATCTTTCTTTAGTTCATCATTTTGTAAAGAGTAGAAAGTGATACTTACCAAATGAAAATTTAGCATATATATATATATGAAATCTTAATTTTTTTATATAAGTTTGTTTTACATTTCATGATAAATTATAAAATTATAAATATAGAAAAATTATAATAGAAAAAGAGATTAGAAATATAATTAAAGATAATTAAGTTTTATTAATATTTTTATTTATTATTTTTAAAATATATATTAATCCCTTTTATAATATTTTATGAAAAATTTAAAATTGAATCAAATAAAATATAGAAAGTCAATTCTTGAAAAAATTATATTTTCAATATCAACCAAATAATTTTGAACAATTTTTTAAAAAAACAACTTTTTCATTTGAAAATTCATGACAATACGGGAGTCTCGTAAAGGTGAAGATTAGTTTCAAATTGCGCGATTAGGATTAAGATTATGGGGATGGGAATGAATGGAAAATGTGAGGGGAAATGCATTAAAGAGCGCACCAAATCGAGGGAGGTGCCGGGAGCCAATGAACAAGTCTGAATTAAATTAAAGGCCCAATAACATTAACTCAGCCTCCAAATGCGTTGTGCCTCTCCACTCCATGCATCTTTTAACTGAAATAAATACTATAGAATTCAATCTTACAATTAGCAGATGCTGGGAATGGCAATTTAATAGCCTCAAGAATTAGTTGAAGAGAATCAAATTAACACTGCATGCGTGGGTGAAGGGATGTTGGTTGAACCGTTTCCCACCCAAATTATGTAAAGGTAAGGGATATTTGGTACAGAGTGGTTGGTATTATAAAGTCTATACAGCTCACTCTCCCTTCACTTTCATCTTACCATGCGCTGTGCTTCCTTCATACTCTCCCTTAATATTTACTAATCTACTTCCTCCATCTGCTCCCTACGTAAAATTATATGTTATTAATATTATTATAATATAAATTAATAAATTTTAATTAATATATTAATAAAGAACACGTAAAATAGAACTTATTTAAGAAAAGATAAATAAGTAATTTTTTATATTTTATAAGAAGTAAAATATTTTAAAAAATTTTATTTTTTTCAATTTATTAGATAATGATGAACTAAATAATTTATTTATTTTTTATAATCTGCCAAATATAACTTGCAAATCAAATACACTCCTTAATATATAATAAAAAAAAAACTTTGTGAATAGTAGGGGTTAAGCCACAAACAAGTTCATAATAAAACAGGTTTGTGTCGGACCCACCTTCCTTCAGTCTTTCTTTTTAATGCAAAAAACTCTCACTTCCATAGTGCGCTTAAATTTTAATCTCTTCAATTTTAAAAAATTTAAATTTAGAACTTTAACTTATGTAAAATCTTAAAATCAACACTTAGGTTTTGCTTGTTTTGTCATAAGATATTTATTATAAGAAGATTTCATTTGTTTTCATATAAATGAATGTGGACATACTGCTTCTATACCTTAAAATAAAGAAAATGATACTTAGAATTGTGATAATAGAAGAATAACTTCTATTTTTTAAAAAAAAATATTTTCTTTCACAAAATTTTCAATATTTAATATTAAATGTATAAAACATTTTTCACTATTTATTTTTATGGAAGATATTTTTTTATTAAAACAAGTAGGGCTTTTTCATTTATTTGATTATCTATTTTATTAAATTACATGATTTTTCATGAATTTTTAAATGAAAATCATAGAATTATTATATTTTGACTTAATTACCACATTTATTTTATTAAAATAAATAGGCACTTTTCATTTACTTGATTATCTATTTTATTAAATTATATAATTTTTCATAAATTTTTAATGAAAATCATAGTATTATTGTATTTTGACTTAATTACCACATTATTTTTTACATATAATTTTGAATTCATTTTTATGCTATCAGTTATTATATTTAATTGTGAATATCCTAAATTTTTTATCGACCTTGATCCAATCTATTTGTTCAAACTTGCCTTGCCCTCCAAATATTCAATGGGCCCAAAGCCAACTAGATCGATCCATATACTTGGTTCATTTCACGTTAAATCTATTCTACCTTAACTATTTAACAATTATTAGGCTCAACTATGTGATTAATTGGGTTGTGTAAGTCCGAATATATACTATAGTTATTGGTTAATCATTAAGTTACATCTTATCATATTAGTAGAGGTACAATCTCCCTGTATAAACACATGTATGCACTGTGTAAAAGAATTCTAATTCTTACTCTCATTTTTATATTACTCTTTCTTATGAAATTATTGACTTGGCCTTTGAAATGGTCTTCCAAACTTTCACTTTAGTCAAGGTTTTGAAGTTTGGAATCCAGCTAGACAAAGTATTTATCAAATTGAAATTTAATATAGTTAATTTAGATTCTAATCACTCTTTTTAATTTCCTAAAATTAAGGGAATTTAATAGCTTTCCCGATCCATGTTCCATTCGTCTTGAAGAATAGATAAAATATGTAAAAAAATGTATTTCAACCAGAATTTGTGTCTTTATCTTCATTTAATAAGAATAACATAATTGTTTTTTATTGTATATATGTCAATTTTATGAAATTACATATTGAAAATAATGTGTGTGTGTGTGTGTATATATATATATATATATATTAATTGTCAAGACATCAAAGATTTAGCTTTCTTGAGCGTTTCTCTTTATTTGTTCCCTTAAAAGAATTGCACATAATATGTTTCCCAGGACTTTGTCTCATTAAATGGGAGAAATTTTTATATCCTTAAATTATAACGCTCAAGAAAGCTAAAGCTTTGATGTCTTGACAATTAATATATATATATATATATATATATATATATATATATATATATATATATATATAACAAATGAAGGTTAATTGCTAATTAAATTTAAATTTGATTCATTATTGATTTAAATCAATTTTACACTATTATCTACTTGTATTATCATTTTATTAAAAAATTATTAAAATTTTATAAAAATTTTAATTATGTGTTATTTTCATATCTAACAATAATGTAAAATATTTTATATTGATAGTATATTAAATTTAAACTGTTGTTAATTTTTGTGAATTTTAATGTTTTAAAAATTAACACCGTAAAATGGACAACCGTACCGGCTGTCGTGAGTCTAGTGCGTGACTAATATAACTATTTCCATGCCCTGCTTAAGAAGGTATATTCCTGGATCTTCACATAATTGTAGTAAAAAAAAAAAAATGATATGAATTTGATGCGAATTTTACTTATGGTCTTGTTGTTTGGCCCGAACAACGATAAGAAAAAGATTTAAAATTATACTATTGGACGGAATATAACTATGAAATTTCAGAGGATTACTCCAAATACGCACAGTATTGTATGGGCACCATAATTCGCAACACTCATGTCTGGAGTTTTAGTATTATTCTTTTGAGTCCGAAATAAATGAAACCAATCCGTAAAACGTTGTCCCGATACTAGGAAGATGAATTTATGAACTTCCTTTGTGGAACCATAATAGCCGACTGGAATTGGGGAAGAAAGCCAACATTACCAACGAGGCAAACATATATCTTGCAAAGTGTAAACTACAAAAGGGAAATAAGAGTTAAAACTTGCCTACTTTATCGAGTTAAAGCTCAAGCGTGCATGCTTCATGCATGTGTCGTCAGCTATTTACTTACTTAGAAGGCCTTCATTTCCAACAAATTCAACAACTGTTCTAATTTGCTTTTGAAGCGTGGGCCATTTTTTTCTTTTTCCATTCTGAATGACCAAACTTCGGGCGCTATATATAAAGTACCAAGGTCTTGCAGTGATCAGACAGACTTGATTTCTGCAGAGGGCAGAGCATAGTCTATTTGTCTTCATCTCACCAGGAAAACCATGGCTAGCTCCATCTCAGACATTGTGATGCTAGGTATAGTAGTGATAACAGTGGCAAGTGGTTTCATGAATGGGGCAGAAGCAGCCCCAGCATTCTTCGTCTTTGGGGATTCGCTGGTTGACAGTGGCAACAACAATTACTTGCTCACCACAGCCCGTGCTGACACTCCTCCTTATGGCATTGACTATCCAACTGGCAGACCCACTGGCCGTTTCTCCAATGGCCTCAACATTCCTGATTTCATCAGTTAACCTATTATTCGCTCGCTTCTTTTGTGTGCTTCTACGTGCAAATAGCATATATTCATTGACATTAACGTGGTTGGTTGGTTTGGTTGCTTACAGGTGAAGCAATTGGATCAGAACCCACGTTGCCATATTTAAGTCCGGAACTCACTGGAGAAAGATTGCTTGTTGGTGCCAACTTTGCTTCCGCCGGCATTGGAATCCTCAATGACACCGGAATCCAATTTGTAAGCGAAAGCCTTAAATTACTCATAACAAGTTATATATTTATATATATACTTACTAATGTATGTAATGCATATCTCAGGTAAACATCATTAGAATGTTCAAACAGCTGGAGTATTTCCAAGAATACCAGCAAAGAGTGGGTGCTCTTATCGGAACTGAGCGTGCCCAGCAATTGGTGAATAGTGCTCTAGTTCTCATCACCGTCGGAGGCAACGATTTCGTGAACAACTTCTACCTGATTCCTTTCTCGGCCAGGTCTCGCCAGTTCGCTTTGCCAGATTATGTCGTGTATCTCATCTCTGAGTACAAGAAGATTCTGCAGGTTACTAATTTCTCTGAATTGAAGCTGGCTAGCTCTTTATATCGGATTAGAAATATGATCGAGTGATTTATATGTACCTGCAGAGGCTATACGATCTTGGAGCCCGGAGGGTACTAGTGACGGGAACTGGTCCGCTGGGATGCGTGCCAGCGGAATTGGCCCTGAGAGGCAACAACGGGGAATGCGCGGTGGAGCTGCAGAGAGCTGCGGCGCTGTACAACCCGCAGCTGGTTCAAATGCTGGGACAACTCAACGGTGAAATCGGTTCCAATGTGTTCATCGGAGCGAACACGCAGATGATGCAAGATGATTTCGTCACCAATCCTGGTGCTTATGGTAAATGTTATATACATTCACAACACGCGCACCAAGCTGCTATCAATGAAGGAGTGAAGCCTTATCCGTTTTATTCAACTTGTGCCATTGTAGTAATTTTATATTACCCACTGATTGATCATACATGTCTATCTACACGGATCAATTAATAAACAACCAATCCACTGCCCCAAGGCAATGAGTTGTTGCTTTAAAATGCATGATGAGCAAATAATGGCGTCCTTACTTAACCATGTCAATAACTGTCAACTGTGCAGGATTTAAAACATCCAAGGTAGCATGCTGCGGTCAAGGACCCTATAATGGGATTGGACTGTGCACATTGGCGTCAAACCTGTGCCCAAATCGTGATGAGTACGCATTTTGGGATGGATTCCATCCATCGGAGAAAGCCAACAGGGTGATTGTTCAACGGATATTGTCAGGCACCTCGGAGTACATGTACCCCATGAATCTCAGCACCCTTCTGGCCACCAAAACCTAATCACTCATCTTGTTTCTTTCTAATTACTTCGTTTGTTTTGTGTGTTCCAATGTTTGTGTGTTTGTAAGAGAGAGAGAGAGAGAGAGAGAGTCATCGGAGATGCATGCAAGAAAACTGAAATGATGGGCCTTCCAACCAATGTACTTGTGTTTCGATCAATATTTATTATTTACGAATGTGATGCTAGCTTCACTGTTCAAGAACACCCGTGCCACGTAATTTATTTTTAACTTGCATTCATCGTTAAGTCTCCTATTTTGTTTCAAGTTGCATGTCTCCGTTAACGAAAACCTTCCTCTGTGAAGTTTATTACGGGAATACAGATATCCTTTACAAGAAACTAATTAATCGGTAAAGTAGATTGATATTGATTAGAAATAACAGAGATAAAATTAAAAAAAAAAAAAGATACATTCATTGTAATTCAAATTAGAAAAAAAAATTATATTTTACTTGTTTATTTTTTCAAGCATTACTATCCGCCAACATGTGCTTTTTTTAATATTGACATTTTATATTCGTTTCTTAACGGAATATTGTATAACAAATAAATTAAGTGAATTCGGGAGAAATCATAAAAAAATAAATGATAATTTTTCATATTTATATGAAGTGATATTTAGAATTCTTAATTAAAATTAAAAAAGATATTAATCTTATCTCCTTAATTTAAATATATGAATCATATATTATTATTATTATATGCATTATAAAATTGTCAGCAATAAAATATGAATTTTATTAGCTTTATATTTCATGAATTTTATTTATTTTTTCAACTCATCTCATCTCATATATTATAATGTATTTATTTATCTCGTTTAAGGAAAGGAAGGCTTACCTTTACCTTTTGTTCTAAAGTGACCGTGGTTCAAAGTTTGACCAGTTGCTTTATCAGAAAATGTAATTAATAAGAACTAGGTTTGACGACATAAAATTCTATATTATTTATATAAAATTGAATTGTTTTGCCACAAGATTATAATTATTCTTATTGATGACTTATGGTTTTAATTTTATAGAAGTTTTTTATTTGCAATAAATATAATTTTTTTTGAATGATATGCTGAATATCTAAAAATCAATGTGACTGAATCATCTATTATCCACTTTGCATCTGCAAATAGTAAATATATGTATTTCATTAAAAAAATATAAATATTAAGAACTCTATGCTTATTTTTACTTTCTAACGTTGAAGTTTAAATTAACAAATATGTATAAATAATAAAAAGCTTTCTTTATACTTACATTTGTCCTAATATTTGCAATAAATGATCCCTGGGACCAATTTGAAATCTTACATTCTCGTTAGATACAAGGACCCTATATAAAATTATAGACCTTGAGCAATAGTTGAACATTTTATATTTTACTATTCTTTTGTTTCAATATTTTTCATTTATAAATAAAAAATATTTACTAAAACTGAAAGAAATCTTAAGGAGTGGCATTATCAAATTATTAACATTTATAAAATAAAAATATGTATAATACAAATTAAATTATATATAATTTAATATATTATTCATGTAAAGATAATTATAGTGTTGAACACAAATTAATGTCATATTTAATAAAAAATATATTAAAGGACTTTATTATCTATTAATCCTGTCTTGTATATGGATTAATTTCGTATCTGAAGAGAAAGTAGTGGAATACAATAGATATAAAAAGAAAAATATAGATCTTAATTATTAACAAGTGACCCATTATTTGCAGGTGACCAGTGGATGGACAATCGTAGAGAGAATTCTGCTTTCTCCCCTAGTTGGTGACAAGGGCGCTTTGGCCCAACAGCAAACCTTCCATCCAGATATCAAACACAAAGGCACCAGAAAAGACAGCAGTAATTTAATGTGGTTCAACAAACTTATATTTGTGTAATATATACGAGATAATTTTATATTATAATACCAAGATTATAAAATCATTATTTTCAAGGCTTTGATTCTTAACTTCATAACTATTCATCACTATATATACATTTATTTCTTTGTCGAACTATCACGAGGATATATCACTCTCTTACAACACTTAGGGCTCTTATGTCTCTCACGATTTAATCATTTCTTTAATACAAATAATATATTCCAGAAAACTTTGAAGTTAGATTATGTTTGCGAGCTGTTTCAACTCTGTTCTTACACGAAAGGTCCATTCCCAATATACTGATCGATTTCTGGGTCGGATTTTATGCAATACAAATAGTAGAAGTCATGCAAATTAATGATTTGATGGAAAGTAGTAAAGGATGTAATAATTGACAATTAACATAATATGCATCTTGTCACAACAAGGCAATTAAATATATACTTAATGGTTGGTCTAATGGTGCGTCTGTTGTATTTAAAAATAAAATAATTAATTTTATTAGAAATGTTATATGGATTAGCATTAATTAATTATTAAAATATTTATTTAAGTAATTAATTTTATATTTTAACATTAAGCATATAATAGATTGGATCCTGCTTTAATGTGTATGATTCATAATAGGTTGGATTATGTATAAGTCCATATGGTAGAGGTCCCAACCTACAGCCTTTTAGTGGTCAGTAGTTTCCTATCACAAGTCTGATCTTAAATAGAGAGATCAGAGTTATTATTTTGATACTGAAAAATAAGGATTCCCACTCCCAAAATTTTTCTCTCCTTTTTCTCTCTATTTGAATAACCTAAGGGGCGAAGTAGGTTACAATTCTACTCATCATTATCATTCAGATCAGTCATGACCTCATCAAATTATGCTCCAGGTATGCTCATAATTTTGTTATAATCAATTATTTATTTTAGGATTTTATTTCATACTTCCAACAGCATCAACAGAGTAAGGTTGCGAGATGTGACCGCTAAAAACCTAAATCTTTGCTTACCAAGAATAATGTAAAATAGAAATTGCATGAGAGTTGCTTTAAAGATGAAAAATGGTAGCACAATGCTGCAATGATGCTTGTAGATTGTTAGAATATAGAATCCCGAGTGTGTTGATATATACTTTTAGTAGCAATTTTGCAAAAGATTCTCCTTGTCTTCACATCTATCATATTTATATTGCTAGGGTCAGAAGGTTATTGCTTGAGGAGTAGTTACATCTTTTTCGGGGATGGTTACTAGTCACCCATGTGTTATACATATGATGCATTTTCACGCTACCTTACTATAACCCTTTTATGAATTGCTAATAACTTTGTTAACTCCTTTTATGTCAGTGGTCTTTCTTAAAAGGCATATGTTCTACCTTTCCCCAAAAAATAGACTCAATTGTAAACAATTGTTCTTCTATTTATGAAACTACAAGTCATTTCGGCTTGAGGATACACTCAATCAAAACTAACTAATTTAATTTTAGCTAACTTAGTCAAAAATTTTGAATGTGCAATAACAAAAGCTTAGGCACGATTTTATCTATATTATTTTCTTTTATTTTATGCCTCTTAATATATTACATATACTTAATTTTATAAAATTGGTCTTGTTATGTAATTGAGGGTTAATTTTACAATGTTTGAAATTATTCGATTAATTTTGAATTTTTGGATATATATTGAGCTCTAAATATCGAATTTAAGTGATTTTCATCTCATTGAAAAGTTTAGAGGAAACTTTACAAGTTCCATGTTCTAGTCAAAGTGCAGTTTGGATACTTAGAAGGTTTAATATAACTAAGAAGTTGATGCTTTTTTCTGTCCAAGATGAATCAGTTTTGATTTTTAGATTATATCTAGAGCTTTAAAAGTCCAATTAAGGTAAAATTAATGCTCCTAGACTAACGATTTCATGTTTGAAATTTAGTGAAATTATATAGTTTTAATGGTCTTACATTGGATAGAATTCTAGTTTATGAGATTTTATTACAGTAACTTTTGTAGTGCATTATTTTATAAATTAAGTTCTGAATTTCTAAAATTAGTAAGGTCCTATTCTTTGTAATCCTAGGAGGCATATGATCTTAGTATATTAAGTTTAGTAGTTGAAGGAAATCAAATATAGGGTTTTATGTTTTCAAAGCTAAGATAACACTTACACAAAATTCTAGACAGTAACTTTTTCTTTCTTTAAGCTTCTTCGTCGCCATGAAAGGTTAGATTTCTAATTAATTTAAAAAATTTGAGATTCATCTTTATTTAAATTATAAGATCTTAAACTATAATGTTAATATTTTCTAATTAATTTTATTTTTTCCTTTATTTATTATGCTGATTACTTGGAATGTATGAGTTAAATATTGGTTTGGTATAAATTATATTCAACCTTCTGATTTCTAATATTTATTTATTTTAGTATTGAATTATGGTTAGTTAATCATGATTTTTTATATAAGAATAAAGAGTTGAGAGATTAAATTAGAGGTTTCTAGTTTAATTCTTCAATTCAATTGAATTTAATTTTTAATTCAATTTTGGTATGACTTTATAGATTTTAGTGATTGTTTAATTCAACTAATCTTAATTGATCAAATTTTAGATGATTGTTTAGCTTAATATTCATAAATTATTGTAAAATCTCGAATAATTCAAGGTTAAAAAATAAATTGAAATTGTTAATTAAATTATGATCAATTATTGATTCACACAAAAGTTCTTAAATCCTTGAATTAACTATATTTTTACATTGATTTTCTTTCTATATTACTACTGCATTCTACTTTTGTTAGCTTTATTTCAACTTTAATTTAAACCCCCTAATTTGATTTTATTTGCATTCATTTTGTCTTATTTTATTTTTTACATACATTCTTGCATTATTCATGCATTCTGTTCTATTTTATTTTTGTTTGCATTTTTATTTTGCATTTTGTCCATGTTCTGTTTGCATTTTGCTTATAATCATAGTTAGTAAATTATTGTAAAGGACATATATAATAGATCATTAAGGGTTTTGCCTGATTATTTTCTTATATTGCAAATTTTTTTATTAATTATTAATATTTAATTTTAATGTGTTGTAGCACGCATCAAGATTCCCTTGTTTAGTTACTTAGAACATAAAGTTGAAGAGGAATTAACTTACCTTTTTTTCTATTCTCATTGACCTTTAAGCAAGGTCGAACAAGTGAGAATAGGTAAGGGTGCATATTTGCTGTGAGTAAAAAAATAATGGATTCAACTTACAAGTTTTAACTAGTGAGACTGCTCAAATTACTTGGCAAAGTTAAAAGGGTTATTTGTTGAAATGACATTGTCCTATCATGCTGATTTTTTCTTTTCTCTTAATGACTTTATCTTTTTAGATCTATTGTTAGCACACTAGCTTTTCAAGAGTGATCTACGCATCAATCCATTGTCATGTCCTTTTGCATGCACCATTATGCAATATGAACAAAAATTTAAACTTTCACGACTTTCTAATGTTAATCAATTACAATGGGCCACCCTTATCATGACCCTTTTTTTAATAGCATTGATAATTTCAAGGATTACACTCTTTAGATGCCTATCTCATCCTCATTTTTCACTTTTAAATTTTTAATACTTTGATTAGCTTGCATCTAAACTCTCTATTTTACCTTTATTTTCTTCTTTCCAAGCTTGTGCAGTAAATATACATCACAACATAATTAAAATTAGAATACTGATTTGATAAAAAAATTTACAATAAGGGGTGATAAACTAAGTCGAACTCTAGTGATTCACTTAATATATCTTATCACAATGATTTACTAACTTTGATTACAAATAAAATATAGATAGAATGCAAGCAGAATGTAAAACAAAACAAGATGCAAGTAATATATAAGAATTTAAATAGAACTAATAGAGGGTTTTGATTTGAAATTTAAATATAATGTTCTAACAGAAATACAATATAGAAATAATATAGAAAGACAGAAAATCTATACAATAAAACAATTAATTCAAATATTTAAAAGCTCTTAATGGATTAATCAAAGATCACAAATTAATTAACAATTCCAATTAATTTTTCAATATAGAATCATATAGAACTCTTGTAATGATTCATGAATTCTATGTTAAATAATAATCTAAGGTTTAATTAATTAAAATTAGCAAAATTAAGCAATCGTTATAATTCATAAAGTTAAATCAAAATTGATTTGAAAATAGAATTTAACTGAAATGAAGGATTAAATCAAGAATCTCTAATTTAATTATTCAATCCTCTATTCCTATGTGAAAAAAATCATAATTAACTAATCACATTTCAATATTAAAATAGATAAACATTAAATATCACAAGGTTGAATACAAATTATACAAAATTAGCATTCAACATGCAATTCTAAGTAATCATAATAAAGAATAAAGAAAAGAGAAAAATTAATTAGAAAAAGTTAACATTAGAACTTAAAATCTAGTAATTCAAATAAAGATAATTCTCAAATTTCTTAAATTAATTAGGAACTTAGCCTTCTATGGCTGGAAAAAAGAAACTTGGAAAGGAGAAAAGTTACTATTTAAAGTTGTGTAAAAATTATATACAAGTAATCTTACCTTTGAAGGCACAAAGTTTAATATCTGATTTCCTATCCTCTAAAACCTAGTGGACTGAGATCATGTGCCTCCTAAAGTTACAAGGAATAGGGCTTTACTAATTTTAGAAGCCTAAAAATTAATTTAAAAAATAAAATACTGCAAGAATTACTATAGTAAAATCTCATAAGTTCAAGTTCTAGCTATTATAAGACCTTCAAAACTACATAGTTTCACTAAACTATAAACATGAAAGTTGTAGAGTTAGGTATTAAGAAACTTTAGGTACTATTTCATTATAATTGGATCTCTATAACTCTAGATATGACTTAAAAATCGAAACTAGCTTAACTTATATAAAAATAGAGCATTAACTTCTTAGCTAAATTTAACCTTTTAGACATCTAAAATGTACTTAAACCAAAACATGAAAATTGTAAAGCTTCTTTTAAGCTTTTCAATGATATAAAGATTATTCAAAAACTAATATCTAGAACTCAAGTTATAGTTAAAAATATGAAATAGTGTAAAAATTCAATATTAACTAAACAATTTCAAGACATTAAAAGACCAACACCTAAATTATATACTAAGGTCAATTCTATAAAATTAAGTATATATAATATATTAAAAGATAAAAAATAGAAAAAAATAATATAGATAAAATTTTGTACACCATGCATCTTTATTTTTTTATTTTCACCATGATAACTTAATTTAAATCTCATGATTAATTAACTTATGTTTCAAATTTCATCAGTGTTATTAATCCATCTTTGCATAATTTTAAGATTCTAAAGCTTTAGGTACTTTTTCAATATTCCAATTTCACTATTAAAGATGGTGAACCACCGTGCTTTTACTTTGGTCCCCTCATCTCTTCTCTTAATGACTTCACTCCTTTTTTTGGCCTTGGTATTTTATTTAATAAAAATTCAATCCCTATTTACCCTTAGGTAAATAAGGAGAACAAGACTTTCCATAATTGCTTTTATCCTTTAACTAGTTCTACAGTCAATTATATTTTATAGTTTGATCGTGTACAACAAGCTAAGAGCGAATTCTAAAAATATATTGGTATTTTTGAAACTATTCAACTTTATAGGCTTCTTATTAAAGTTAACACCCCTATATTAGACATGGCCATCATATTCTAGTTATCTTTGACTAATTCTCTCAATGTTTTTTATGACAAGATAGGTCTTTTTGTCTTTGAAGTTTTAGCTCTTACAAGGTTCAACTCGATAAGTGAGACCATAACCCCTTTCCTAGTACCTTAAATTACAACATATAAAGTTATAGTCTCAGTCATATCAAATAATTTGGCTTACAACATTTTTGTTAACATTTTTAAAAAGTTAGATGGTTTAGCTATTAGTGATGTTAAACATATTACATTTTTTATTTTTTAGTTATATAAGCATTTATAGTGTATTCCTTTTTTAAAAGTTTTCTCTTTTTTCATCCTTATAGTTGTAATCGTTTATAAAAGTCAAAAAGTCATACGAGCTTCTTTAGTGTTAATTTATATTTTTGACAATGTCAACTTATGTATTGGATATTTAAAACAAAGCAAGTCATTTTCAAATTTAGGGGTCCACTTTGGGTTTTTCAATTATGGTTGATTGCTATGTTTTAGAACAATATCAAGTAATTAAAAAGGATTTGGTAAAGTTTCTAGTAGAAAAAATTCAATTGGTTTGTGGTAAGTTAAAATGAAATTTTAGGTTGAAATCCCATATAGAACTATTCAAGTACTTTTTTCCTTCTCTTTACACTTTATTTGCTAACCATCCTATGAAAAGATTTAGTCTTTTCTTTTCCCATTTTAGAGGTGCTGAATGGTTTAAGTCACCTTCTAATTTAACTGATCTTAAAAGTGTCTAAGTTTAGTCGAAATTTTTATGTCTTTCAATTGCTTTTAAGTTGCGTGCCTTATTATTAGTGTGTGTCTTAGAACCAATCATATAGATGATTGAAGTTATACATAATATATTATGTTTTATTTTGGGCAATTCAATTATTATATTTTATTTTTATAATTTTATTATTATTATGCATAATTTATAACTTAATATAATAATTATCCTTGGAATAGATTCGCTATTCCTAAAATGCCCCTAGTCAAGTATTATTACGAATCATAGATATATCATATCAAGTCAATATATGAGTACATTACTAGTGAACAATGTACTGGACTGACCCATTATGAGAATATTGCATGGATAGACGTGTCATAAGTTATTCTCATATGATCACAAATACACATAAACCTTTGACCTGAAGTCATTACGGTTCCCTACATGAGGAATTACTCACTTTAATATCATCCTATGTCACCTTTAATCAGGATGACAAGTAGGGCATTGATTGGGTGTGTCATAAATCGTGTAGAGGGAAGTGAGTGATGTAGATGGAATTTTGTTACTCTTGTATAAAAGAGAAATATCCTTGGGCCCCTTGATTGAGTGAAACTTAGAAATACATGGCCATGCTTAATTGAATTAATATGTGATATTAATAATTTATTTTAAGTCTACTCAGTATCAAGAAATATAAATTGAACATTGACGAGAATGACACATTTCATGCCTCCAGTTCAATTTGGATATTATTACAAAAGGGTAATGATGCAAAACATTGATCATGTATTAGGTGAATGTCGAATCACAGACATTCTTACTACTTGAGTGGCAGTGATGTATTGCTAGATACTGCTTACTATTTATGGCTCAATAATGAGTCATTGTCAACGTAGTAAGAACCTATAGGGTCACACAAAAGGAGTATGAATAAAATAATAATTAATTGAACTTTAATTATATTAATATCCAATTAATTGGACTTATTTTCGTGCATATATATTATTAAGAATAATAAATTCACGTAATATATATATATATATTATGTGATATTATTTAATATTAAAGTAATATCAAATAATTACGTTATCAGATATTAGATAAATATATTATGAGATAATATTATTTTGATATTTGATAACTATATGCAATTATCTAATATTAAGATATCTATATTATGAGATAATATTATCTAATGTTAGCTAATTAATAGATAAGTCATATCTCTCATCATTATCTCTAGGATAAGGATAAAATGAGTTGTTAAGTGTGATTAGAATTTTAGAAGCATTATCCTAGTAGGATTAGGATTGTGGCTTGCCTAAGTTCTATAAAAGGCGGCTTGAGGGCAGCATATTAAGGACACGCTCATAGACTTCCTAAAATCCTAAATCACTCAGAAAACATCAAAATCCTAGTTCCTAGAGAGAGAAACGCATCCTAGCAGATTCATGGAGGGTGAGAGGTCGTTGTTCACTCCGTGTGGATACCGTAGAAATGTTGTACCTTCCGACCGGCGTTTGATTCATCCGCTCTCAAGTTTTGATCAGTAGAAATACGAGTGCCCAATAGATAAAACCCTAATAATTGATTTATACTTTTTGCATGGATCCTAGGTAGAATTCGGATCAAAATTTTGAATTTTCACTGCATATGATAATCCGAATTCCTTACACTTATGTGCATGCATTTTCAAATTATAAAGTTTTATCTAACACCTTAGCCCATTAGTTTGAGTTCATCTAAGGCCATTTCTTCAACCCTATTAATAAAGCTTTTTAAAGATATAATTTGAAAATGCTAGAAATACCTACCATCGATTACCTTAACAAATCTTTAGTTAAACATTTTGAACTATACAATCTTTGTCCTTATCATGCATACACCTATTCCTTTAAAAACTAGTGGTTCAACTAGACCAATAAATCTTTCAACACGACCATTGATGAAAAATTGACTTATATTACTTCTATATAGACAATAGAGGTTTCAAAGAAAATAGCAGGCATGTATTATTATGAGATTTTAACTTTTGAAAAATATTACAAAGTTGAATATGATTTTATATGTATAAATTTTATGCTTTGAGAAACTAAAAGACTTTAAAAAATGAAAGGGATGCTTATGAAACCACTTTTTAAAAGAAGGTTTTTTTTAATGCCTTTATAAAAAATCCTAGTTCTTAATTAATTTTAGTTAAACCTCTATTTTGACCTAAATTAGTACCTTTACTAAATGCTCCATTTAACTTAGCTAAATATATAAGACTCGAAAGATTAAATAAACAAACTCCTAGAATGACGAATGCATATTTTTTTCCTTACACTTTAGATAGGATAATTAAGTTAGTTAAAACTTTGTCTTGAGCTTTGATGTTAGGTAATTAGGAAAATTTGAACCCTTTTCTTGCAACTTATTATTGTTAGCACTAATTTAAAATACTAACTTCATCTTTTGGCTGAAGGTTTGGCCATACCTCAAGGCTATATCTTTAGAACTATGATTAACGTGAAATAACTACTCAAAAAGCTGAATAATTAAGGAAAAAACATGAAAAGGCTAACTAAATGTTTCCAAAAGAGGATAAAGTTGATATCCATACCTAAAAAAGAAAATATTCTAGGTCTAAGAAAAATAAATCAATTATTGCTAGCAATCAATTAGTTAAGGATGAGATAACAAGCCCTAAGTTGAAAAGTTTCATGGAAGACTTTAACTATTTATAATGTATTTTCATTTACAACTTTGGTAGATACCTAAAGCTAGCCTTTTATGCCCTAAGTTTATTTTTTAGCTAAACCAAGAAATCTCCACACATCTAAACCCACTAAAGTATATTATTTCTTAGCTTTCAACTATTTACTTTCTTTTTTTCCTTTATTTATTATTATTATTCCCATTTTTAAGTTATTGAATAACTTTTAGAGGGCGTTTGGTTCACGGAATGTTTCTCACATTCCCAAGAATATTTTTTTAGGAATGTGATATTCCATCTTTGATTCAAATTTTTGAAAAATTTATTTGGTGCCCAATATTCTCCCTAAATATTCTCATGGGGGAGGTGAGTATCTCACATTTCCATTTTATGAGAATGTGGATACTAAAGTTAAAAGATAATTTTATTCCCATTCTTTTATACCCTTGTTTTAATCTAAAAATTTTTTATTTTTATTTTTTAATTTTAACTTATATTTTCTATTTTTAATTTTAATTTTATAAATAAATTTTTTTAATATTCTAGATATTAGCAATGAGTTATAGAACATTAATCAAATTCTAATTTATATAGATTTAATATGAAGTATAATTCTTAAATTTCAATATAAAAATATTAATAAAATTTAAATAAATAAATTTTAATTTTAATTTTAAAATAATTTTATAAAAATATAATATATAATTAATTCAATTAAAATTTTATATTAAAATGATAACTTATTTAAAATATTTATATATATAATTTAATTTGAAATATAATATTAAAAACTAATAATAATCTAATATAAATATAAAATATTTTATACATATTTTAGTTAAGATTATAAGAATTGAGATTATAAATAAATTAATTCATATAATTTGAATTAATTCATATTTTAATTATTTAAAAATTTAAAAATTTTTATTTTTTTCAATTTAAATTTAAAAGAGACTAGTTCTCTTCTTTCTTTCTTATTTTCTTTTGAGGAAAATAAAATTTTTTTGTTAAGAAAGGAGAAATATTTTATTTATTTTACATAATTAATTATATAAAAATTCAAATTCAAATTCTTAAAAATTTTAATATTTTATATATTAAATTCTTTATTTTATTTTAATCAAATATAATTTAAATTGTTAATTTATTAAGTCTATAAAAGTCTTTTTTTCATATATTTTTAAATAAATTTATAATTTATTTCAATTTATAACAAAAATTAATAAGGATATTTTTTTTAAAAGGTAATAAGATTCTTGAGAATATAAAGTGTAAATCAAATGAAAAAAATATTCTCAGAAATATTTGTGTTGAACCATATATAAGAGTCTTACATTCCCAAGAATCACATACTTAGGAATCAAATTTTCGATAATGTATACTTTCTTGAAAATGTAAGATTTCACGAACCAAATAACCCCTTAATATTTTCGTAATTGAATCTAAGCGAACTTTTTTAACTTTCACTTAGATACTCATGATTTGACTCCAAAGGTTCCAAAGAATGAAACTTAATAACCAATGGTAGAAAAACTTCTTGCAACCACTAAGAAAGCTTTTGATCCAAATCGAAAAGTAGCAATAGTCCAACCCTAACAATAACCAATCGATAACCCATCTATAGCTCCTACCAAGACTGCTTTAACTAAATCGATTCAGGATGTGCAATCATAAAAGTTTATAGGCCAAGGTAATGAAGATGAACAACTTGATGTCATGCATTATTTAACAATTAGTTAATAGGAGAAATAGTTAGATTTTGAAGGTGACTTAGAAGTTAATGACCTAGAATATCTAAATGTTTTGCCTAACTTGATAGAACATGATTAATTAGGTATCAGTTATAATTTTATAGGTTAAACTTATAATCATAAGGATGAAAGCAATAAAGACCTATTTAGTATTTTGAATTCTTTAATTTTTAGGGTTAGTCATTCAACTTCATGTGCCTAATCCATTGCCTAAACAATTAAAAATTTCATTCATGATTAGCAATGGATGAAAGAAATCAAAGTTGTTGTAACCATACTAAAGGAAATTCTTGATTAGTATTTAAGCTTTTTATTTGAAAACATAGAAAAGCAAAAGAAGCTCGAGTTAAGCTTGAAACTTTTAAAGAATATTACAAACTTGGACCCTCAAATTATCATAAGCTTCAAGTTTTACATTCTCGACTTAGCAAAAAATTTCTTTTCTATGTTGGAAAATCCAAATAAAACTTTGATTATAAAAAAAGCTTATTAATCTCTTAATTAACATAAGTAGGAGTTAATTGACTTTTATAAACTTGGTGAATAGTGTTGAAAAATTTTTGCTAAGAAGAGTCGAGCTTGTCATGATAGAACTTTAACTTTAAAGGAGAAAGTTTGCTAACTTTAGCAAAAATTAAGATAGCTTGAAGGAGCTTAACTAGCTTTAGAGTTTGAATTACAAGCTGTGAAGTTAAAAGAATAAAAGCTTTGATAGAAAAGAAAAGAGAAGCTTTAACTGATGCTAAGATATCTACAATGGAAGAAGAATATAAAGCCATGTTCAACTTAAGATCTTTGATTGTAGTGAAATGGAAGAATATTAAGGTTAATTTTAGATCTCCTTTCAAGAATTTATAAATGTATTTTTTGGCTAGTTTAGTTATAATGTTAAATGTAATCAATAGAAGTATCCAGTAATTGAAAAATTATGCCTTGCTTTATATTTCTCACATTCTAAACTTAGGTATTATTTATTATTGACTATTATTTTAGTGTTAACCAAAACTAATATCCTAAAATTCATAATAGCATGGCCTTTAATACATGGCCAAGTAGGAAAATAGGCTTTAAGCCTAAGAGAATTTGCTTTACAATATTGCCCTTTAAAAGTAATAGAAAGCTAAGTTATTTCTAACTTCATAGTAAAACAACATGAACAACTAATTAATTTGGTTAGTTAAAAATACTAGATATTATATTTTGCTAGTTCTTATCATAAAAATAGTTCTAGTGTGGGGATATTAATCATAACACCATAAAATTAACCATTCAAATTTATGTTTTTATTAGATATAATATGCTTGAATAATAAGGTTAAATACGAAGCATTGATAATCAGTTTAGAATTATTGTTAGAGCAAAAGGCACGTAATTTCAAAATATATAAGAATTTATAACTAAATATTAAACAAATGTCATGAAAATATAAATGTATGAATTCTAATATGACTAAGTATTTGGCTATTTCAACTAAATTACTATATGAGTTTGATAATGTGGTCATTAAACTCTAAATCGTAAACCCTAAAACATCATGAACAACTAATTAATTTGGTTAGTTAAAAATACTAGATATTATATTTTGCTAGTTCTTACCATAAAAATGGTGCTAGTGTGGGGATATTAATCATAACACAATAAAATCAACCATTCAAATTCATGTTTTTATTAGATACAATATGCTTGAATAATAAGGTCGAATACGAAGCATTAATAATCAGCTTAGAATTATCGTTGGAGCAAAAAGCACGTAATTTCAAAATTTATAAGAATTTATAACTAAATATTAAACAAATCTCATGAAAATATAAATGTATGAATTCTAATATGACTAAGTATTTGGCTCTTTCGACTAGATTACTATATGAGTTTGATGATGTGGTCATTAAAAACATTTCTAGAATAGAAAAATGAAAAAGCTAATAATTTAGCTTAAATAGCTTTAGGGTACAAGATTAGTAATTTAAAAATGGCTGAATTAATTATAAACTAAGCATATCTCAAGCTAGTAGAGATCATAAAGGTATTATATGCATGTGCTAACAATACAATAACATATTATAGAACACCCTTGGATATCTTAATAACTTATTTAATGATACAAGTTAAATAATTAGAACAAAAGCTTTGAAGTTTATATTGGTGGATGGTAACTTGTACAAAAAAGGCTTCAAAAGATAAATGCTTAAGTGTATAAATGAAGTTAAAGATATTTTGACCATGGAAAAAGTCCACGAAAGAGTATGCAAAGCTTATTAGACCAAAACAAAAATGAAATAGTCTTAATTAGACATGGGTTATACTAGTCACAAATGATTAAAAATTATATAAACTATGCTAAGGGCTATAAGGAATGCTAAAAGTATAGATTGATTCAAAAGATACTGGCTTCCAAGCTAAAATATATAATTAAATTTTAGCCATTCAAAGGTTAGGCCTCAGACATTATTAGAAAGGCAAAACCTTCCTTTAATTAGGGGTTACCATTTCATTTTAGTAACTATAGATTACTTATCCAAATAGGTCAAAGTAACCACATTTAAAGAGATTAAAAAAGTAAATATGGTCAATTTTTTAGAGAATAAATAATGTGTAGATTTGATCTACTTGAAACAATAACAACAAATCATGGAACTATGTTCATAAGTTAAAATGTTAAAAATTAATCAAGGAGAATTAAAATGCTAACATCTACACCATATTATACTTAAGCCAATGGATAAGTTGAAGTTGCTAATAAATTAATCATCAATTTGATTAAGAAAGATGCTAATTAAATATCTTAGAAATTAGCCTTGAAAATGTATTTTAAACAATTTGGATTCATTATAGGGTTCAAATAGAGTTGCTTCTTATAAATTATGGACATAATGCAGTGCTACCAATCAAAATGACAATGCAAGCCTCAACAATATAAAAATAAAATGAATTATCACAATGTAATAATCATAACTTGGTGCTTAGTGAATTAGAAGAATTAAATGAGGCGTGTTGGTATGCTTTACATGCTTTAGTATATAATAAAGAAAAATTAGCCAAACATTATAATAAACATAATAAGGAAAAGAGGTTTTCCTAAGGTTAATTAGTTTGAAAGTTTATTTTGCTAATATAAGTTAAATCAAATTATGGGAAAAAGTCACCTTATTAGGAAATATCAATTATAATTATTAAGTATCTTAATAGGAGCAATTATAAGATTAAAAATGTGAATGATGAAAAGGTTAGAACTATTAATGATAAATATTTAAACAATACAAACCAAACATTCATGAAGTAACTATAAAAAGTATATAAGACATTCATATAGAATTGTAATTAAAGTATTGGCTAGAAATACGGTTTGAATATCCGTAAAAAAAATTATAAAGTTAAAATATAGCTTAAAACATTCTAGGATTAGATAAATAATAAATTATCTTTTCTTTCCCTTCATTGTTCTCTGGAGCTAAAAAATAACCTATTATATTGTTTAAAGCTAAAATATACATTTTTAAAGTTTAACTCAGGATAGGTGAAGGCATTACCGGTGGATTACTAAAACATTTCTTTATATATTTGAATGCAGTTGAATATTTATCCTGCTATATGAATTACTCTTCATTTTTTAACTTCAGTAAGGGTGAGAAGACTCTAGTTAGACCAAAAAGGTTAGAAATGAACCTTTTCAATTAACAAGTTAACTTTTCCCCAGAAGCACTATTGTTCCTTTTTGTTGGGTATTGTTGAAGTTTTTATTATGACTTTAGTTTTGTTTTTATCCATCTCAATCCTTCTTGGTAGACCAAAAAATTAAAGAAATTTCTTACTAAAATACCATAATCACATTTAAAAGGATTAATCTTTAGATCATCTTTGTGCATCTGGTTGAAAGCTTGTTTCAAAATTTTCAAATGCTATCTATAAAAAGTCCTATTTATCACCATGTCATTGATGTACTCTTTTATTAATTTTTTTTATCATATTGTGGAAAATTGTATTCATGACTCATTGGCATGTGGGTCCAGTATTCTTAATTGTAAAAAAATTATAATCCATTTAAAGATACTAACTACATCTAGGCACTGAAATATTATTTTTAGCATATCTTCTTTGGTTATATATATATGATTGTAACCAATATTCCCATCCATTAGGCTCATCACCACATATCATGAAATTACATTAACTAGTATATTGATAATCGACATCGGATATTCATTTTTGGGTGTTGTATTGTTTAAGTTTTTGAAATCTATATATACCCTTGATTTACCATTCTTCTTCATGATAGGCACCACTTTTGAAATTTATTTTGCATACATGGTGGTCTTAGTGAATTTAACTTTTAGTGGCCCCTCAATTTCTTTTTTTATCTTTAGTACAAATGCCAGGATGACTATTTATAAGGTTGAAACCCTTCTCTGATTAATAGTATATATTTAACTAATTCTTTGTTTAATCCTAGCATTTCATCATAATTCTAGGCAAAACAGTCTTTATACTCTTTTAGAATATTAACTACTTTCCTTTTTATATCCTCGAGTAAGGTCACATTAATGAAAGTTAACCATTTATCATTTTTTATTCCTAGATTAATTTCCTAAAGCGAATCTGAAACTTTAATTTTTTTAGTATCTTTTTTAATTAGCAACTTATAAAAGCTAAGAGGATTATCATCATTCATACAATCAAGAAACTTGGTTTGAGCATGCTTAGTGACATAAGCCGATATCTAAGTAAGTTATTATTGATAATTATTTATTGAAGTTACAGATTGATCCTGTAATTTTAGCCTTTAAAATTTAATGTGTTTAGTATACACACCTCGACTATTGAAAAGTCAATGCAATTAGTAACATGCAAATGTCAAACATTAAGGTTGTATAATTTAAAATTAGCATTGTATTGTTGCATATAACATGGACTGTTATCAACTTCAATGCATTCAATTATCTTATCCTCTTTTCAAATAAGCATTTTCTAGTATAAAGTGGAAGGGATTACTCTAATTACATGTATCCAATCTCTTCTTAATAATAAGTTATAGTTAGCTTTTGATAGCACTACAACCAATAATGCAGGCCTTATTGTTAAGTTAACTTTTAGGTTGGCCAATACCATCCCTTCAAAGTTGACATCCTCCCATTGAAATCAGTCACCTTTATGTTAGATGGCATAATATCTTTCAACTACATCCTTAGCCAAACAAAGGTGAATCTTGTTATAAGATTTATAATTGCTTTACCATTGAGTAGCACCCTATTTAATAGCTAATCATTTATATAAGCTTTGACATGTAAAGGTCTTAGATGATTTCTCATTTATTTAACTAACCTTTTAATTCTCTAATCATTTCTTTATTAAATTCGACTATTGTAATTCAGAATCATTATCAAAATCTTCTTCACCTTTATATGCTTTGGTGGAAGTGAAAGATAGTGACAATATTATTACAATATCTACATCAAAGTCTAGTTTATGACTTTGAGTCTTAAGTTGAGAAAAAATGTTATCATTCTTTTCTTTTTCTTTTCTCGTACTACTAGAGGCCTTCTTGTTCTTTCCTTTTATAAGTGGCCTACTTATATGTTGTCTATTTTGGCTTTTTGTGAGAAGAGCTTTCTTACACTAAAGGTTATGCCATTTGTTATTACCTTTATTGAATCTTGATTTTGCCTTGTCATGGTAGGGTTTATTTTTTATCTATTTACTTTAAAGATAATCTCCTCTCAGCTTTCTAATGCTAATTTGAATTTTAATCTCCTTTCTTAGTTAGCCGTAGTCCAACCTGTGAAACATAAACTTTTCTTTCCCTCTTTATTTCTCGAACTATTTAACCTTTTTCAAAGTTTTTTTTGTTCATTGCCTATTTTTTATACCTTTAGGTTAATCTGGCCTTTTGTTCATTTACTATACATTACCATCCTCAATTCAACATAGTACTTGTCTTATCGAGAGCATATTTTCAACACTCTTTCTTCATATTGTATTCTCTTGATGAAGTTAATATTTGATTCTCCTTTATATGAATACACTTCAAGAAAAGATAGTGTATCATTTAGGTTATTATATTCATAGGAGGTCATCAAATTAACCTCTATATTAAATAAATTGAAACCAACAATCTTATAGTAAGCCATTATATCAACCTTTGTATTAAATAAGTTAAAGTTATTAGTTGGTTTTATATAGTTTGACCCCGTTGGAAAAAGATTTTTGTTAATTATCATTTTTTTGCCATTATTTGTAAATTTTGGCCTTTTTTACTTGATAGCTTTTTTAATTATTTCCTTAAAATGAACATAATTGTTAGTAATATGGTTAAGCATATTATGATATTTATAATATTTTTTATCTCTTATTTCTTCTTTTGATAGAATTCTATAATCTTTTGACAATTTTATGTATTTTTTATTTAAAAGAAGATCAAATATTTGATCAGCCTTATTTATATCAAAGGAATAAATCTTTCTGCTAACATAATTTATTTTTTTCTTTTTTTAGCACTCTTTTATGAAAAGCAAGTGCATAAAAGGCTAAGTTTAACTTCAACTACATGGATTTCATTCTCACTCTCTTCATTAGCCTCGTCTTATTTACCATATGCTATTCTTTTTTTTAGTGTGAGTCCTTTTAGGTTTTCTATCTTTCTCTTTCTATAATTACTTTATTTTCCACACTTTTTTAGCTAATTGAGTAATATTAGTGATATTTTAATTTACTAACTTATTACAAATAGCATAATCAAACCTTGCTATTATTATTTTAGCCATCTCACTTTCAATAATTTGAGTAAAGCAATGGTTATGAGCTTGCTAAAAATAAAATAAGCATTATTTAGCTGACTCCATCAGACTTTTATATACATTCATCAAGCTAGCTAGATTCATTCTAGTCTCTTCTAGATAGAATTAATGATGGAACATCTTTTACATTTGTTCTTATGAATTGATTGAATTTGATGGAAGTCTCAAGTATTAAGAGAGAGCCATTTAGGTTAAGAAAAAAGAAAAATATCTAAATTTTAAGAATTCATTCCTAACTAATTAGAGATTCAGTTAGAGATATAAAATGGGCTTTAATTTTGCGAGCATGGGCAATAATGGGTATGTTATTTGAAAGTTATTTTCAATATGGGCTTATGTGGGTAACTCATGTAGGCTCGCTTGCAAACCCAACCTTTTTTTTCTCTTCCAAACATTTGGAGACTTTCAGTTTAATCCAATTCAATATCCAATAACTTAATATAATTTTTTAGCCTTACTTGACTACTTTTTTACACAAAATTCTTGGAAGATTTTATGCTTTCTTTCATATTAAAAAGTTTAATGCTTGATCTTTATGTGTTTATATCTAGTGATTTAATCACTTTTATTATTACTAAAAAAAATAATGTAAGTTATTCGTAGGCCCTTGCAAGCTTAGCCAATTTTACCTATTTAAAACATGAGCAGCTTGCATAAAGTTAGCTCATTTAGCCTAGCCCACCTCACTTTACATGTTTACATTTGGCTATAAGCGAAGCAATATGGTTAATAATGGATTAGTCATTTTTGCTAAAGAATGTAGTGAATTTTGACATTTTGAACCCATTAGGTAGTTTAATTTGATATATTTATTCTAGAAATGCTTTTTGATAATTTGGATATGTTCCTTGATCACTAATTAATTTAATAACCTTTCAACTAAGAATTGCATATTTTCATCCTCGCCTTGATTAGAATAGACATTCTAGTAATTTAACCTATTTTGGTTTAGCTAATGTGCATTTTCTTATACACTTCTATGTTGGCATTTATTCAATTGAGCCCTTTTATATTGCTTATCATGCATTATGAATTTCACTTAATCATATTTTAGTCATTCAACTTCATTAAATTTAACTTTTAGTTCAGTCTTGGTTTCTTTTCTTTCTAAGTCTTATTCATCACCTTATTATGAACTAAGATATTGTGTCATTCTCTTTAAGGTTTGATTTACTTAGACATAACTAGCAATTACATTTTCAATGATTGGCCTTAATACGGTGGATATGGTTTATAAGAGTATATATGTCATATTATGATTACATACATCCATTATTGTCTAAGCCCAGCTAAATTTTGAAAAGTAAACTCGTGACTAATATTCTTTTCAATAACTTTCAAGAGTTGTATATTTATTTTTTTGGCCTACATGTTTTGGCCATTATAAGGAATCATTTTATTACTCTCATTAGTCTGTGGCATGCCATAAGACATTCCAATAAGTTAACCATTAAGCCTCTAGCATTATTTATTTACCATTGTTCAGTTTATTATTATTATTATTATTATTATTATTATTATTGTTGTTGTTGTTGTTGTCAGAGTATTTTGATAATTCTAATTATGTGTAGCTTACCTATTATTTTTATGACCTTTTTTTATTTTTGATTTGCTAATTGTTTGACATATTATTGTTCTATTACCCATTATTTGATGCATTATTATTCTAGTCATTTACATTTTGGGTTGCAACATATTTGGCCTTATATTTTTTTTTATTATTAGCTCCTTTATTTAAGGCTCATTGACATTTTTGATAACTTCTTCTTAGAATAGAAGGTTGTCATGAGCAGTTCTAAAGGTAGAAGTTAGTTTTAGTTTCATAATAATAGATTAGATGGTAAGATTGTACTACCTCTTAATTGTATAATAGAAAATGTTAAAACCATGTACTTTAACTGATTTCTATTAAATGTGTCAATTTGTTTATGGTTAAAAATTGCAATAGGCTAATTGAACCCTTTTCTTGCACAAAAGGTTTGTTCTTGGTATACTAGCTGAGTTTTGCATAGGATTTTATGCAATACAAATAGTAAAAGTAATACAAATTAATAACCTAGTGGAAAACAATAAATGTTGTAATAATTGATAATTAGTGTTACATGTTTCTTGTCATGATAAAGTAACTACAATAAAGCAATTAAATATATTTGATTACTATTGCTTGCAATAGTTAGTTTGATAGTATATCAACAGGGTAAGTTTACAGAACATGGCTGTTAGAAACCTAGATTTTTGCTTATCAAGAATAATACAAAATAGAAATTGTATGAAAGTTGCTTTAAAGATGAAAAAATAGTAGCATAGTACTATAGTGATGCTATGAGATTGTTAGAATGTAAAACATAAAGGGCATTGATATATGCTTATAGTACCAATTTTAGTAAAAGATGCTCTTCATCTTCATATCTATCTTATTTATGCCACTAGAGTCAAGTAGTTATTTCCTAAGGATTAGTTACATGTTTTTTAAGATTGCCACTAGTCACCCACATGACACACTTTCACACTACCTCATCAAAATCGCTTTATGAATTATAGATAACTTTGTCATTTCCCTTTATGCCAACAGCCTTTTTAAGAGGCACAGATTTGATCTTTTTTTAAAGGATAATGTTATGGAGAGCTCTACTTCCGAAGGTTAAATGTTCATCATTAGATTGTATTTATTGCATTAATATTTATATTTTGAATTTTAATTCACTTACTTTAAGATTAAAAAAAAGATAATCCAATAGTGAAACACTTAAATTCTTAAAAGGTGGAGCTCTTCATAGTATTACCTTTTGCCAAAAATAGGCTCAATCATAGACAGTTGTCTTTCCACTTATGAAACTACAAGTCCTTTTAGCTTGAGGATATACTCAGTTGAAATAAAACAAGTCAACTTTAGCTAACTTATTTAAAAATTTTGAATGCGAACTAACACATTGATTGTGGTCTAGTATTGAAAAGCTTGAGGAATATGTTAAAAAGCTATTAATTCAAATATTATCTTTGTTTACATAAGGGGAAGTAAATAATTTGCAAAAAAATTGTTTATCTTTCATAAATAAATAATTTTGCCTAATTCTAACACTTTTTTATGTTTTAGCACAAAAGAACTTTTAACACGTTAAGTATAGATTGTTGGAAGAAGAGAAATATTTAAGAGAGAACTCAAATTTTTCATTAAAAATGCTTAGTACAAAGGCATATTTATAGGTACAAAAGATAATTTAAGAGACATATCTATTTAATAAATTATATAAAGAGACATATAGAAATTATAAAATTACTATTTCGAATAGTTCCTTTTAATTTTGAAATTTCTTCACTTGTAGACTATGTCTCATCCATAATCTTTGAACTTCAGGAGCATTCTCAAAAATTTTGCATTGTACTCTTTAATAACAAAGTTAATGATCTTCCCACAATTAACTTTATCATACATGAGACTTTTAGCATCAACACTAGTTTTGCACATTTCAACATCTTTTTTATAATTCTTTTCTATCTTGAACATTGCTTTAACTCTATTAGTATGATGACTTTGTTGATATCTCCATATCTTTGACCTCTTCATTTATTATTTGTCTTAAAAAAATTTTCACACATTTTCTCCTAATTTTAATTATGTATCTACAATATAATTTAAAAAAAATCATTGTTATCAATAACTTCAATTGAATAAAATTCATAAAAAATTGTTACTTGTCTAGGCTTTTTATTTGTTATCAATAACTTCAATTGAATAAAATTCATAAAAAATTGTTACTTGTCTAGGCTTTTTATTTGAATTTCTTTAAAAAATTGATGATACATTATGAAATGATGTTAGGAAACATGGCATCTTTTTCATCTTTAAATAGACAAGACAAATAATAGATAATATTTTCTTGTATATATAGAATTGGTTTTTCATACTTGACATCTCATGGGCAATGTAATCTTTTCATCCTCTTAAATGACACTAGATAAATCTTAAGTAATTTTTTCCTTAAATTTTATAGCTTTTGGATTTTTTTTAACCTTTGGATCTTTTTTTGCAAAACTAAAGTCTTTTCCTTCTTGACATAAAAGACATAAGAAAAAATGATTCTCCCTCTCTTTTTGGATTTCATAACTCTAAGTTGATTCTTCAACCTCAGCATCTTCTTTTAATTTTCCTTTTGCTTTTCTTTCTTTTCCACATTCAATTTTTTCATAATCCCCATTTGATATTCTTTATTTTCTTCTTCATCCATTGTCTCCTCCTTTTTTGAAAACTTCTTTCAATGTTTCCTAAACTTGTTTTGTAGTAGCCATATCTGCTACCATCATAAGCACAAATCATTTAAACCTTGATGAATAAAGTTGAGGGCTAATAAATTTGCCTTACCTATGTCAAACCATCCTTCTCATTTTTGAGACAACATGACCTCATCACGTGGTGGGAAGCAATTTTTTTCTATACTTTTCGAAACACTTTGCTTGCTAAACAATACCTTCATGAGAATGCATCAATTAATTATCATAACTTTTTCTTGTTGAAAGAGAAATTGTATTCATCTCTTCATACTTTTGAACCAAGCTCTGATGTCACTTTGTTGTAAGAAAATGAATAGTTAAGAGAGAATTCAAATTTGCTTCATTAATAATACTAAGAGGGTATTTATAGGTACAAAAAACAGTTTAAGAGACAAATTTATTTAATAAAACATATAAAGAAGCATTTTCTAGAAAGACTCTTACACTTCATAACTGATGAATTATTAATAATGACCTTTAAAGTTCTTAAAAATTTAAAGAGACACATAAAACTTATAGAATTATTATTTCCAACAGTTATAGATAAAATGTCTAAGTCCGACTGAATTAAACATAATTTTAGTTTTGGACCAATCGACTGGACTTGTGTGAAAAAGCCCAAGCCAGATTTAAAGCTTTGCTGTCATCTATGATGTATTAATAATTGATAATTAATATTGATCCCATTAATTGTTCCTCTCACTTGATGATAAAATATGGTTGGGTCTATGTTCAAAAGTGCATTTATTGTGATTTTTGTTGATAGAAGTCAATTATACTTTTCCTTATTTGGATGTCCGATGGAGTCTAAAGAGACGAGAAACACGAGAAGGATATGGAAAAAGAAAAAGAAAGAATGAACGCTGATGCTTGTTTTCTCAGGTAACTTATATATTATGATTAAAAAATAATTGATGGCATTATGGTAATGAAAAAAATATTTTTTTCCGCCAATGTTTTATAATTATATTCAAGTTTTAGGCCAAGAACAAACCAACACTAAGTGACTGTTTTATTGAAACCTTCATATATTACTTTTTATTTCTAATTGAGCAAACAAAATTGTAAAATTTGAAGCGTAAGATAAAATATGATCAGCATACGTAAATGTGCGGCATTAAGGTGAAACAGCCGTTGCACCGCAGGCTTAGCTAATATATCAATTCATGCCCCAGAATCAATCTTCTGCCCATCACCTACAAATTGTACGGGTGGTAATTAAGAAATGTTGCAGATGAGGTGCCTTTTGCAGGTGCCATGCCCTAAATATTTAGATTGGTTGATAACATAAAAGCATGCAACAACAGCACAGCAGGAAACATAGTAGTAGCTGGTTCACTTTTCGTTTGTTCTGATATTACAAGGGTGTTTGGGCGGTGGAAATTAACTAGTTTCTGGTTGCATCTCAATAAAACCAAACCATATCATTTACGCTCTTCACATGCCACTAGAACAGGTCTCCTAGAAACTTATTAATCCTTCAAGTAAAAAGTACCTTAAGAGAAAAAGGGGGAAAAAAATTCGAGTCCGGAGTTATATAAATTCTTGAGAGTCCAGCACTTTGTGCATATCTATATCATCCAGAAAGCCACAGACATCGATCCAAAAGTTGAGAAGTTGCAATGGGAAGTTGGTCAAGTTTCGGTTTGGTTTTAATATTAGTTGCGATGGTTGCGGTTGGTGGAGCTGAGGCAGCGAGGGCACGAGGAGGAGCAAGAGGCCGAGCTTTCTTTGTGTTTGGGGATTCACTTGTCGATAGTGGCAACAACAATCACTTGGCCACCACTGCCCGGGCTGATGCCCCTCCGTATGGGATTGATTACCCAACTCGCAGACCTACTGGCCGTTTCTCTAATGGCTTCAACATTCCTGATCTCATCAGTTAATTAATTAATATAATAGAGCCACGCACCTTTTCTCTTATATGCATGCCTTCTCAGTGCACCTCAATTTTCTTTCTACGTACATTTTTCAGGTCAGCGACTGGGTGCTGAGTCGGCATTGCCATACTTGAGTCCACAATTAAGAGGACAAAGGCTTCTAGTTGGTGCCAATTTTGCTTCAGCTGGTATTGGCATCCTTAACGACACCGGCGTCCAGTTTGTAAGTCAACCCTGGCCCTTTGATCATTTTACTGTATGGATGCATTCATTCTTGCTTGTATAATTTATGCCAATAGTCAGTCAGTATACGTAGCATGTGTCAAAGCCAGGTGTGCATTAATTGGGAATCATTTACGACATCAAATTAATGCGCGTAACTTAACTTTTACAGCTGAACATAATTAGGATGTTTAGGCAACTGGAGTACTTCCAAGAGTACCAGGGAAGAGTGAGGGCTCTGATAGGAGCAGCACGGGCTAGAAAACTCGTGGAGGGAGCACTGGTCCTCATCACTGTTGGCGGCAATGATTTTGTAAACAACTACTATCTGGTCCCTTATTCTGCCAGGTCTCGCCAGTATTCGCTTCCTGATTACGTCAAGTTTCTCATCGTCGAATACCGCAAAATATTACAGGTACGTAAAAACACACTTGCATTATATATATATGTGTGTGTGCGTGTGCGTATCAGAAATAGTGAGACTTGATTTCATTGCAGAAACTGTACGATCTGGGGGTTAGAAGAGTTCTCGTGACGGGGACTGGACCGCTGGGCTGTGTTCCAGCAGAATTGGCCATGCGCGGTACAAATGGAGCATGTTCTGCGGAACTGCAACGAGCTGCTGCATTATTCAACCCTCAACTTGTTCATATGATAGATGGCCTCAACAGGAAGATCGGCAGAGACGTTTTTATCGCTGTTAATACAGGAGCTATGCACAGGGACTTCGTTAATAACCCTGAAGCATACGGTTGGTTTGGTTTAACAGTCTTAATATATGACATATGTAATAAACTAGAAAGACTAATGAAGCTCTAATTAATGCAATGATTTTGCGGTTGTTGAGCAGGATTTACCACATCAAAAATGGCTTGCTGTGGCCAAGGACCCTACAATGGAATCGGGCTGTGTACACCGCTCTCCAACCTGTGTCCGAACCGAAACTTGTACGTGTTCTGGGATGCATTCCACCCATCTGAAAAGGCAAACAGACTCATTGTTGAGCAAATTATGACTGGTTCTAGAGATTACATGAGCCCCATGAACCTCAGCAACATCATCGCCTTGGATTCTACCGCATGACATACTGCCCTCTTTCCTTCTTAATTTATTCATATAATTTGCTTATGATTATTTTTTTCCCCACCGGGGCTGGTTTGAAATCTCTTTATTTATATATGGATGTGTGTAAACTGCGGACTAATTCTTGATGAAATCAAATAATTTGGCGGCTCTCCTTTTAATTTCTTCAGGTCTTCTTCTCTTTATATAATTAGCAACAATCTTATGTACTAGATTGTCCGTTTAAAACTTTCTCAAAATCTAGGTTGAAGGTTCCAAGCAAATCGAAGCAAGAAATTGTTGCCGTTGACAGAAATATTCCGGGCAATGGAAAAATTATCGTATAGACCGACTGTAGCAGATGTTTCTACTGTTACATATTAATTTGGTACATGCAATGAATGAAATGTAAATGAGAGTGGAAAAGAAAATGAGAATAAAATAAAATAAAATAAATATTTTATAAATAAAGAGTTAAATGAATATCTTAGGGAAATTCTACGACATTTTGGGGGGTTTCAAACCCGGGGTGAGGTGGCACATTTTAAGCCGTCGGATGAGACTACAAAATCTCATTCGACGACTTCTGGGGGTGCCACGTCACCCCGGGTTTGGAACCCCGGGGTGCCGTAGTGTTTCTCAATATCTTATTTTATTTTTATATTTGATACAATAAAATAATATAAAAATAGAATGGAATAAAACGTGTTTGACCGGATGGAATGTAATGAAAGAAAAAGAGAATGGTTTAAAAATATATTTGATAAGTAATATGTAATGGGAATTTTCGGTCCCTATGGAATGATTATTCCATCAAGTACAGACATATCAATTCCATGATAAAAGTGATGAAGTGGTCTATATTCTTTTTCTTGAATTGAACATTTGATAATATTATCTTTATTAGATTTTTAAAATTTTAAAATTATATTTTTTTATATGATAATATAGCTAAAGCTTTACGCACTTTTCAAAAAATTTTATTACTTTAATTATAAGTATGAAAATATTTTAAATTGAAAAAATATTTTAAACTTTTTGTCAAGTATATTATATTTAATTTTTTTAACAATGGACAATATTGATCAACATAAAATAAACATTGAGTCATCAATTTTTTAACAATGTATAATTTTTTAATAATATAATAATTATAGTATAAATAAATATAAAATACAATTAATATTTTTATTAATATAATGTTATCTTAAATTAAATTTATTTAAATAATTTAATATATATGTATGAATTAATCAATTTAATGCAAGTTATCTATAAGTTTAAACATAAAAAATTATAAATAAATAAAAATAATATTATCATTTTTATATAAAATTTTACTATTTTTACACTTTCTTTTATTTTTAATTTAAGGATATTATTATTATTGATAGCTTTTTTTTCATTCCATTCTATTAAAAATTTTATTGTACTAAATATAAAAATAAAATAGAGTGCTCATTCTATTTTTTATTGTATTAAACATAATTATAAAATGTTCATTCTATTTCATCCTCATCCCCCCTATTCTCATTCCCATCCCATCCCATTTTATTCCGTTTCATTCAACTAAACATACTATAAGTATATTAAATAATAATATCCTTATTACAAAATAATAGATATCTTATTAAGTAATTTATTATTAAAATATATAAAATAATCAATAATAAAAATTATCAAAATTATAATTAATAAAAAACTTTCTATAATAAAAGCATAAAAATTCTAATTTACTAAATTCCTATGTTAAATTTATTTTGTAAAAATTACAAAATATCATATTTTAAAACTTATTATTAAATATATAATTATTAAAATATTTTAATAGAGAATATTAAAAAATTAATATTTTTATCATATATTAATAAAAAATAATATTAAAATATATTATTTCATAAATAATAAAATGGCATGTTACATCACTTTTATTATGAAATAATTTTTTTTATTTGATGAAATAATCATTCTTTAAGAAATGAATATTCTCATTCTATAATATACACCAAATAAACTTTTTTTCGCCATTCTTATTTTTATTTACATTTCTTTTCATTCAACTAATGCCCTGGACGCTAATGGGAATAAACTAATTACAGTTTTCAATATATACGAGTTTCACATAATTCGATTGACTATACAAAAGTTTCTCCTCCGCAATTATTGCGTTTCCAATCAGATTGTTGCAGACTTGCCTTTGACTCTTTTGATAAACCGAATCAAGCCCTTAGCATATTTATTTATTAAAAAATACTATTAATCTAGAAAATGAATTTTGAAATTTTAGTATTCATTTATTTGAAAGGTTAATTGTTTGATTTACAACAGTAATATGAAAAGTTTTATTTTCAAGAAATAAAAAAGAGAAAAAGTTGTTTGATTCATCTTATTTTATTTTCTATAGAGTATATAAATTTGCTTACCTCCCTCCCTTAAATATATTCTACTTCCTATATTATTTGTTTATGAATATAAAGATAAAATTATTTTTATAAAATTTAATTAATAATAATTAAAATATACTAATTTATATTATAATAATATGAGGATATAATAATTATTTTATTAATATTTTTTAAAAAGTTTAAATTTGAATAAAATAAAACATAAGAAGTTACTTTATAAAAAGTATTACTTTTTTAGTATCAATCAAACAAATTTGGACATTTTTCAAAAAAATATATAAAAAGTTATTTTTTGTAAAGTTCACAAGAAGTTATCTTTTTTGTGAAGTAAATGACTCCTGAATTTTATAGATTTATTTTTTATCTTATGTTTAATGATAATATTTAATTTTTATTCATATTTCAATTTTGGGGTGCTTGCTATGGTGCCCTTAGGGTTTGGTACCCGGGGTGATGTGGCAAAATACAAGCCATTGGATGAGATTACAAAAATTTTAGCATTGACTTAGTAATCTCATCCAATGGCCTGTATTTTGCCACACCACCCCGGGTTTGGTACCACTAGAGGCACCTTAGAATTCACCCAATTTTGGATGTTATTTTTTAATATATAACATTTATTTATTTCACTTCTCTGACATGCAAACCGGATTATATCTTCTTTACGTTATTAACTTCAGTCAAATTAAAATTTCTAATTTACATGTGATTAATGTTATCAACGTTCCCCAATACTCACTCCCATTTTTTGTATCTAATGTCAATAGTAACAAAATAAAACTTCAATAATAACATATGAAAGATTGAGAGGGGAGTGCATGTTGGCAAGTGTTAATAATATTATTTTTGGTATATAAAACTCCAACAAGATTCCATCTTAATAATTAATGGGAGGAAAATAAGTAGATGACAATCACGGTTATTTTTGGCCACAGGTGGGTCAGACAATTTGCATTTATATTGATTTAAAAGATTAGATTCATTATTAATATTTCTCTCAACAATTGTCGACTTGAATTTTTGTAGAAAATATGTAAGCCAACAACGGTTTTCTATCATTCAGTTTATAGTAAGCAGACGTATCTCGTCTACATCACATAGTCAATTTTTTCTGTTACTTTACGTAGAGAAAGGAGACAAACCGATAATGGTAATACAGTACCGATGCAGCCTGCAAAGACAAACAGCAAACGAACCTAACCCATACAAATGATAAACAACTAAGCATACATAGCATGGTGGTCGATCGGAAAGGAACAGTAAAATCATCCGCAAGTACGTTTGATTAGTGGCATCTGAATGTTGTGTTTTTGCCGTTACAGATTGCTTCTTGGTGAGTAGTGAAGAACAAAGTGTGAAGTTCAACCATTCTTCCTTATAAGTTGACGGTGGAAGTTGTAACTGAATGGATCATAATTCATGAATTGGCCTCTTAAGGATTCCCGTGAGCCTTGTGAGTCGTGGACTGCATACAAATGGACAATGGAAACTGAATAGTTTCCTTGGTAAATGTAGTCACATCAATGTCATAAAGCCTTCCAGTATTGAGGGAAACGGATGTTCTATGTAAGAAACCTAAGGCTATTTTAACATTTTCTTCCGTAGACATTCAACTTTTTTATTATACCCACCATCCTATTTTTAATGACAACCTTTATTTTGTATTTGGAAGAACATATAAAATAAGAGTTATTTCATTCATTGAAAAGAATTAGTGGTCTTACAAAAATGAAAACAATTATGGAAGAACATATAAGTTTGATCAGCACATTTGCTTCAAGGTTAATTATCAAATTTGTAATAATTTGCAATGATTGAAAGAGTTTCCTATGCCATAAATCTCATAAAGAGTCATTCCAGTGATTAGATGGATGATGAATAAATGAATAATTGTTTAGTTATATCCATTGAGAATATCATATTTACTTATATTATTAATGAAAGTATTGATGCGTTCAAATGCAAAAATTGTTGAGTACATTATAATACAATCGAACTCTTATTTTATAGAATGTTAAATATACCAAAAATAATATTCAAAATTGAATTTCAAATGCAAATTAAAAACTATGATTAAATATAGAATGGTTAGGTAAATTTATAAAACTCACTTTAATTAATATAAAAAAATTAAAACTCAATTTTAAATCTTATTGTATTTTGATTGTTTTATTCTATATAAACTTTTCTATTGTCATATTTTTTTTTATAAATAGCCATTTATAATTTGACCTTACTAAATATTTTTTCTAGCTTTGCCATTATGTGTAACATTAAATGGTGTGTTGTCCTCTTATATCATTTAAACAAATAATAGAGTGAAAGAGAAATTTATAAATAATGTGAATAACAATAGATGTCAACTATTAAAAAAAAACATCGTATAAACATTATACATTTCTAAACAACATAATTTAAATACCTTTTGGACAATAGTTATATGAAATTGATGTCCTAACTTGTTAATAAATAACTTTTGACACTATTTTTTTTTAAGCTGACATGATAAATTACTTTTAATTTTAAAAATACTATCACACTAATTTATTATGTTAATTTTTTATTAGAGTCAACATTTTGTAATTGTGAAAATATCACTATACCATTACATACATTGATTTCTATAATATCTGATGTTAAAGAAAAAATATGTGAAAGTGATATTTTTTTCTCTCTTCTACCATTAGATAGTCACATCTAGTGCTTATCAAGGCTAATCCATCTAAAAGTTACTCTTACCGCCTGGCTCTAGTCACATCTATAAATTAACAAGACAATGAAAAACATTTGTTTATCTTCCATACTAAATATAGAAAGTTTAAGGGAAGTCAACTACCTCTTTTTTAAAAGGAAAAATTATTTTTCCTTATTACCATAATTTTAAGGTGAATGCTATGACGTCTTCTAAAAATCTTGGGTTTTGAAACCCTATGCATATGGATGAATTAGGTGTGGACATTCGTAAAGTTTGTTACATAGCAATATGATTGATTCTTTCAATATTTGGCCAGACATAATTCTTATTAACAGATTGTACCCTAGTTTCATTTGCTTCCATCGACTTGTTAGTAACTGTACTACATAAAAGTAAACTAAACATTCTCTAACTAAAATTTTAATTGGCTCGATCTCCAATACAAAATCACTATCAAGAGAATTTATAACTCCATGCTTGGGCAATAAATAACATTAATTAAATCCATCTATTATCAAAACAAATGTTAATAAAAAAATATTCACAAGATTTTCATTTGCAACTAAAAGAAATATATCGATCTTATTTCCTTAATTTATATCTATATATTATATGTAATTGTTACATGCTTTTGCAAAATTATTAGTAATAAAATGTACAAATTTAGTTATCTACAAACATAAAAAAATTTAGTTTATTTTTTTTATCTATATTACGTATTATGATATTTCTTTTCTTGTTTAATGCATGGTATTAAACAAGGAGACAAGATTTATATATTTTAATTTTTATTGAGACTTATTCGTATTAATTTATATAAATATAAAAAAATTATATTTTATTTACATAAAATTTCATCCGATTTCCCTTAATTCACCTATTATAGAATTTCTTATTAAAAATTGAATAAAAAATTTAAGTAGACAAAATGTTAATAATAAAGAAATATATGAATAAGTTATAATACTTAAAAATATAAATAAATTAAGTAAAAATTAACAAAATTATATATAAGTAACATAAGTATAGTATAATTTTATGCTTCCCACCAAGGACAAAGACAGCCTATCAAATTCAGTGAATGAGTCATTTTGGGTTCTTTTGCTTCCAAGTTTCCTTTCATTTTCTCTTACATATATCAAATAAAATTATACTATACTTATATTACTTATATGTAATTTTGTTAATTTTTACTTAATTTATTTATATTTTTAAGTATTGTAAATTATTCATATATCATTTTATTATTAATATTTTGTCTACCTAAATTTTTTATTCAATTTTTAATAAGAAATTTTATAATAGGTGAATTAAGTGAAATCAGATGAAATTTTATGTAAATAAAATATAATTTTTTATATTTATATAAATTAATACGAATAAGTCTTAATAAAAATTAAAATATATAAATCTTGTCTCCTTGTTTAATACCATGCATTAAACAAGAAAAGAAATATTATAATACATAATATCGATAAAAAATCAACTTAAATTTTTTATGTTTGTAAATAAATAAATTTATTACTAATAATTTTGCAAAGCATGTAACAATTACATATAATATATACATATAAATTAAGGAAATAAGACCGATACATTTCTTTTAGTTGTAAATGAAAATTTTGCAGATATTTTTTATTAATATTTATTTCCATAATAGATGGATTTAATTAACGTTATTTATTGCCCTAGCATAGAGTTGTAAATTCTCCTGATAGTAGATTTGTATCGGAGACCGAGCCAATTAAAATTTTAGTTAGGGAATGTTTGATTTACTTTTACGTAATACAGTTACTAACAAGTCAGCTGAAGCAAATGAAAATGTGGTACATTCGTTAATAAGAATTATGTCTGGTCAAATATGCAAAGAATCAATTATACTGCCAGATAACAAACTTTACAAATGTCCACACGTAATTCATCCACATGTGCAGGGTTTCAAAACCCAAAATTTTTAGAAAATACTATAGCATTCACCTAATTGTTAAATATCAATTTTTTTGGAATAATTAAGGTATGGAGACAATATATTACCTTTTCATCTATATATCAGAATACGAGATTTTTCTATAGAAAATTACTTTAAAAAACAAATGGATCCTATGTCTTATGTCCATAACTTAAAAAATTGTGTTATAGCTAGTTGGACTACCATTACCATCCCCTAATTGTATATCTCTTGAGTGCGTCACTGTAAGAGTTATTGATTCTTTTAATTCCCGGTGACACTATAAACCGAGGGCAATAAATATACTCTGTGTTGTCGTGAATGATGTGATGTCATTTTCTATATACTTTTTGTTTCTGTTGGTGCTGCGTTAGAATGAACGGATTACATATTAGATTTTGCTTACTCTATGGGCAGCATACACGTGATGCTGAATTAAAAGAATTTGTCAATGACTAAAATTCATTAAAGTAGTGCTTGTATTCAGGCACTTGTCATGAAGCATCACATGACCAAAAAATTTTTAAATCCAGAACACTGATTTTGAAACATCCAAAAACAAGAATTCATTTCATTTCATTTTTAAATGAACTCCTTTGTTTAGAATAAATTATATAAAATATAATTTCAATTTATTTTAGAATGAAAATTTTCGTTTAGAAGTTTAATTAAAATATATGAAATTTATTTGAAATATTTATATTTATTATATTATCTTAATATAATATTTTGTTTACTTTTATAATAATTTGCTTCTCTCTCTCTTTCTTTCTTTACTTGCCAAATTCAAGAGACATGGAAAATTACATAAATTTCGTCCAACAATTCCAATTTATCATCCCAAATGTACCAGTTTCCTCCTGGTGTTCCATCCTTATTCCAGGCATTTTCACACATACCAGGAGTTTCATCTTCATTATATGCCTTTCCTTCCGATGATGCTGGTCCATCGCAGCCATATCGTCCTGCATTTGATTGGCATACTCAGGATCAGGAATTAGCACATGGTGGCATGATGACAGACGACTTATAGCTTGTAGATAGAGGTAGAGGTGGAGGCAGAGCGGGAGCCAGGGGTAGAGGCAGAGCAGGAGTTGGAGGTAGAGGAGCACAGACAATGGGGATGTGACTCCCGAGCCTGTGCAGATGGTTAGTAGATACGGCCGCCACATTACCGATCCTGGATGTGGGACTGAACATCACTTACGTAGGTATTAACTTTCTTTTCCATGTTTATTGTATATTTATGTACATTTATCTTACTACTTTATTGCCAAACATCAACATTTAGGATGATTTTAATTACTACGATATTTTTAATTGCTTGTGTAGGAACAATTATAAATAATAATAAACTTCAAAATCATTGCAATATTTAATTTTTTTAAAAAAATGATGATAATGACATCTCCCAAATATAATAACTAACATTATTAATTATCATACTTTCACAATTGTTATAATTATCTGTTCTTTTTTTATTTACCATGTGAAAATAAATAAATAATATTAAATTAATTTAATAAATTTTATATTCATAATATGAAATATATTTTTTTTAATTAAATTTTTTTCTTATTATTTATTTAAATATAAAAAAATTAATAATATTAATTATAATATTTGAAGGATAAATAACCATCATCCTTGTAAATGACATTAAATGTTGTGTTTATTCAATACGTTATGAGTCGAGTTCACCAAACATTTAAGAATAAAAATACGTAGCACAATTGTCAACGTAGATGGGGATGCTGCCCATGTACAGTACCAAAATTCAAGTCTCTTGGATTCACAGTCGACACGATCACCGATTAATTAACTTAGAAATGAGGAGCGAGGGTGCCGTAGGCCAAAGGCGTCATATCGCCTGCTGTCCCTTCCTTTCAGCGCCAACGACGCCTTTTCGTCTACCGTACCTCTACACGCCATTTGGCGTCTCTCCACCGCTATGCGTATCTTCTGTGCTTATTTCAATAAAATGTTTCGAAGGAACGATAAAACGAATAATAATTTCTTAAAAAATAGTTAATCGGTATTTTTCCCTCTCATTATCAAAATATTTTATCATTGTGATGAAATAAAAAATAACTAATTTATGTTACAATTTTGATTTCATTACAAAATGAAAAGATTATTGTAACGAAATAATCACATTTTTTTAAATTTTCAGCTATCTTCAACCTCGTCATTTCGCATTTACTTTGTTACAAAAAAAATAATTTTATTGAGATAAATACAAAGTGGCAAGAATATTATTGGAATAAATATAAAATAAAAAAAATATATTTATTTCGTTATATTTCTTTTCATTTTTAACAATCTTTAACTTCGTATATAAAGAATATTATTGAATAATTCAATAAATTTACTTATGTGTAATAACGTATTAAATAATTACTTGTAATAATATAATTCCAAACGTTGGAAGTTTATAATTTCAAAAAATGATAAATATTAAGTGTCATTAGATCAAATTTTGAGAGACATTAATATAAATTACGTAATTATTCTTTATTGATCCTATATTTTTTAAATAATATTTAATTATTTACTAAATATTTATTATTTTTATTCATTATATTATTATCATTAACTACTTTCTTATTTAATTCCTATAATAAATTTATGTATTAAATATCAAAGTAGAGTTAACATTTTTTTATATGACATCAAATATAATTATAAAATGAGTAATTTATTTTTAAAAATTTATTTTGAGTCACAATCATATATTATTTATTTTTAAAATTTTTATTTTCAAATGATATCAAAATTAATTATTTCTGAAAGAGAAAGGTGTAAAAAATAGGATCGAGGGTGCCACCTTGAATGGCGCCTTTAAAGGTTCCCAGAGGCGCCATCTTGGATGGCGCCCCCCCAAATGGCGCCTCCCCCCTCCGTGCGTATTTTGGTAATAAATTTTAAAAAGACGGTAAAACGGAAATAAATTTCGTAAAAAATTGTAAAATGGTATTTTATCCAGATAATTCCAACGCATATTATTATCGAACACACTTCCACCCAATTTGAATTTCAAAAGCTTTCTCCCGTTATTTATTGAAGAACTTGTTTTCCATAGAATCATTACAATTATCAATAGAATAAAATGGTGTCGCATAAAATCCAACAAAATATAAAAAAAATGCACTGCAGAATCTCCCCATGTATACTAGATAAGGATTTTAAAGTGATAATTTATTTAACCCATATATATATATAATTATGAATTCAAAATTAAATTTAATAAAAAATAAAATTTCAAAATAACATTAAATATTACTGTATAAAAAAAGAGTTATTTCAACAGGAAGGTGGTAAGGGTCACAAGAAATGAAAGAAGCAATTCTTCTCCCAAAGTAGCTCCTTAGAAAATGATCCACATATTTTTCCTTTCTACTTCTTATGTTTGTGTCTTAAATAGATAAGAACTTCATATTCATTTTGACGAGGCTTACAGGGACGTCGGGATTACCTTGAAGTCTGGTGGGCCATTTTGCCCTCCTTAGGCTCCTAAAATAAGAATTTAAATCATATTTTCTCTTTTTAATTAATAGAGTGTTAATGTTAATTACTTATATTATATTTTATTTTTTAATGATCATTTTTCTTTTAAAAAATTATTGCACTGAATAATAAGTAAAAGTTTTTAACATATATTAGCTTATAAAGATGATTTTAAAATTACATTTAATTATAATATATCATTAATAATATTAAAATTATAGTTAGGAATCTTGTTATATATAAATATTGAATTATATATATGTAAAATATTATCTTCTTTATACATTATATATATAGTTTATATCACGTTTGTTCTCATTTTCTTGAATTAATTATACATGGTTATATTTTACATTTATGCAAAGTACTCCAAATTTTCATTGAAATATTCATAATAATTTATCTTTCTCAAATTTTATTTTTATTTATTTTTTAGTAAGAAATTTTAACAAAAATGATTTTATGGCTCAAAAGTCATTAATTCATTTTAAATCCATGATTTTTATTTTAACTTTTTTCCATGTTATCATTTAAATTAATTTTACAAAGTACATAATAATTATCTAATACAACATAATTAATTTGTTAGTACATAAAAATTAAAAAAATAAAAAATATTATAATGAATTTTTTCTTTAACATTATATGTGTGTAAAAAATTCTTGGTTTCCTGTCCGTCTAACCGTTCTGATCACTCACCACTCATTTGAAAGTGGGACGGAAATGATGCGGCAGTAGATTGCTTCATTTTGGGACAACACTGTTCAAAATAATTAAAATCCATAATCCATGATTCCTTTAAGAGAAAGCAATAACAGTTACGCGTGTCGTGAGGGCAAGACATAAGTAACCATCAAGACTATGTGAATTGATGATTTAAGAAAGTAAGCTGGAGCAGTTTAAGAATGCTTTCTACTCTCGATCATTGCGCAATGTCATCCTCGTTCGGCTGGAAACCAAGCAAATTCTCCCGGCAAAGCCCTTTGTGATAACCAATAAGATCTCACAATCCGAATACCTTCTTATCTTATTTATACTTTCCAATTCCAATTGCAGTCCCACTCCCAATTATACTGTGCTGTATTATCCGTCCTTGCGACTCTGTCGAAATTAAAATACAAGTTGCCAATTAGCACGCGGCATTAAATTTTTGTTATCCAAATAAATTCTAAGAGTCTCAATACTTGATCAGACATAATAATTGTTTTAGGAATAATCTTAACTTCTTAGCCACTCAAACAACTTATCTAGACAACTCTTTACCCGCATGATTTATACACACATTAAGCTTTCATTTACATCTTTTAACAATATACTCACATAGATATCCTCTATCGATTATATCAAAGTAATTTATAATACTAAAAATCTTTCACCTTTATCTAGGTTTATGATACATGTATTTCATAACTATTAAGTGTGGAAATTAAGTATTTAGTCTCGATTCTTGATCCATGTATTTACCAAGAATCATTTATTAATTATTATCTTGTGTCAAGTCTAAAAAAAATTCAGAAAAAAAAAAAAGATAAAAAAGAACAAGTTCATCAGCAAATAAGAATTTTTTTCTATTATCTATCTTTTAGGTTATTCATCTTTTATAAAAAAATTTATTTTCATCTCTTGATTGTCAATCTTGGGCTAATGTATCTTGGTTGCATTACTTCTTTTTTTCTTCTTTCTTTCTTTTGCATCCTCTTATAACTTTAATCAATCCAACATTCATATTCTTAGCTTCTCTTGTTCTGTATGGACTTAGGCTGGTAATGTCTCCACTACCTTATGTAAATGATGTTTTCTCTATTTTGCAGACTATTCAATCATCCAATTGAGATCCAAAAAATTTGTTATTGGCATTGTTTGTGAGAATCAAACTCATAACCACATAATAGCTACTTAAATACAATCTTAACTCATTAGGACCTGTTTAATACATCATATAAAAGAGATATAATAATATAAATAAATATTGTTATGTTTTAACAAATGTTTGTACTTACGTATGATAGTGTAATTTAGTCTCATAACTTGAACAATCAACACAGGATATGAGAAAATATATAAACTTAACCCCAACTTGCACTGTGTTATATTATGCATAAGTAGGCATACATTTAATTGATTTGAGCGAACCATTATTATTGATAGGATGCACTCCCACTTGAATGAAGCATACCGGTGCTTTTCTTTTTGAAGTTAGGATGGATGCTAAGTGAACTTGACAGTTGTGCCCTTATGAATAATAATTTGGAGTATGAAATTCTATAGAATTACGCCAACTCAAACTTGCAAACTCATGCCTTAACACGTTATGGCATGTTCGTTGTTTACCCATGGGGCTATTAAACTCAATTTTCGTACCCAAAAGTGGGGAAAATGGTAGTTTTAGAGCTGAAATAGGTAAAAATACCATTTTACTATTATCGGCCAAACTTATTTTCGTTTTACCGTCATTTGAAAATTTATTACCAAAATGCGTACGTAGGGGGGAGGCGCCATTTAGAATGGCGCCCAAGAGGTGGAGGCGCCGCGCCTCTAGGAAGCTTCAAGGGCGCCATTCAAGGTGGCGCCCTCGGTGGCTTTTTTTCTAATTTTTTCTTTCAAAAATAATCAATTTGGATATCATTTGAAAATAAAAATTTTAAAAATATATAATATGTGATTGTGACTCAAAATAAATTTTTAAAAATAAATTACTCATTTCATAATTATATTTGATGTCATAAAAAAATATGTTAACTTCACTTTGATATCTAATACATAAATTTATTATAAGAATTAAATAAGGAAGTAGTTAATGATAATAATATAATTAATAAAAATAATAAATATTTAATAAATAATTAAATATTATTTAAAAAATATAGGATCAATAAAGAATAATTACGTAATTTATATTAATATCCCTTAAAATTTGATCCAATGACACTTAATATTTATCAAATTTCGGAATTATAAACTTCCAACGTTTGGAATTATATTATTATAAGTAATTATTTAATACGTTATTATATATAAGCAAATTTATTGAATTATTCAATAATATTATTTATATACGAAGTTGAAGACTGTTAAAAATGAAAAGAAATATAATGAAATAAATATATTTTTTTATTTTATATTTATTTCAATAATATTCTTGCTACTTTGTATTTATCTCAATAAAATTATTTTTATTTTGTAACAAAGTAAATGCGAAATGACGAGGTTGAAGATAGCTGAAAATTAAAAAAAATGTGATTATTTCGTTACAATATTTTTTTCATTTTGTAATGAAATCAAAATTGTAACATGAATTAGTTATTTTTTATTTCGTCACAACGATAAAATATTTTGACAATGAGAGGGAAAAGTACTGATTAACTATTTTTTAAGAAACTATTATTCGTTTTATCGTTCCTTCGAAACATTTTATCAAAATAAGCACAAAAGATACGCACAGCAGTGGAGAGATGCCAAATGGCATGTCGAGGGATGCCAGACGAAATGGTGTCGTTGGCGCTGAAGGGAAGGGACGCCAGGCGATATGGCGCCTTTGGCCTACGGCACCCTCGCTCCTCATTTCTAAGTTAATTAGCTGGTGACCGTGTTTAATGTGAATCCAAGATACTTGAATTTTGGTATTGTACATGGGTAGCATCCCCATTTACGTTAACAATTGTGCTACGTATTTTTATTCTTAAATGTTTGGTGAACTCGACTCATAACGTATTGAATAAACACAGCATTTAATGTCATTTCCAAGGATGATGGTTATTTATCCTTCGAATGTTATAATTAACATTATTAATTTTTTGATATTTAAATAAACAATGAGGAAAAAATTTAATTAAAAAATAATTATATATTTCATATTATGAATATAAAATTTATTAAATTAATTTAATATTATTTATTTATTTTCACATGGTAAATAAAAAAAGAGTAGATAATTATAACAATTGTGAAAGTATGATAATTAATAATGTTAGTTATTATATTTGGGAGATATCTTATCATCATTTTTAAAAAAAAATTAAATATTGCAATGATTTTGAAGTTTATTATTATTTATAATTGTTCCTGTGCAAGCAATTAAAAATGTCGTAATAATTAAAATCATCCTAAATGTTGATGTTTGGCAATAAAGTAGTAAGATAAATGTATATAAATATACAATAAACATGGAAAAGAAAGCTAATGCCTACGTAAGTGATGTCCAGTCCCACATCTAGGATCGGTAATGTGGCAGCCGCATCTATTAACCCTCTGCGCAGGCTCGGGAGTCACATCCCCGGTGTCTGTGTCTCCTTTACCTCCAGCTCCCGCTCTGCCTCCACCCCTACCTCTATCTACAAGCTCTGAATCGTCTGTCATCATGCCACCATGTGCTAATCCCTGATCCTGAGTATGCCAATTAAATGCAGAACGATATGGCTGCGATGGACCAGCATCATCGGAAGGAAAGGCATAGAATGAAGATGAAACTCCTGGTATGTGTGAAAATGCCTGGAATGAGGATGGAACACCAGGAGGAAACTGGTATATCTGGGATGACGACGGCCCATATAGTGCAGCCGGGAACATGGTGGAGGATGAAGGATCATCAGGTGCAGTAGGGTACACATGAGATGAGGCAGTAACATCAGGCATCATCGTCATGGTCTCCTGGGCAGTCGAAGGTGGAATCTGCTGCATTGTCGAAGCGGACGGAACATCAGCCTGCGACGTATGTCATGGAGCAGTGCTATGTTGTCGGGGAGAGCGAGGCTGATCATGGTCGCCCTCCGCAGGGTCTGGGATATGATGGGCATGAGGAGCTGGCTCCGCATGTGAGTTAATAATCACATGATCAACCTCCTGAATGGCATGAAGGATAGACTCTGTCGCTGATCTAAGTGCATCGAAGGTGAACATAGCCTGCCCCTCAGGGGTAGTGAAGTCCTGTAGTGTGGAAACCTCATCTACCTGTGCAAATTTTTGACATTAAAGTTAGTTATAACACTAGTGCATTTAAAGAAAATCAGATACAGAAAACTAGCATGCAATAAGTGTCCGATCAAGGGTAAGTGCATGAGGTGGACATATGTGCCGGAATGGTCTGGAAATAACGTCCCACCAATGAGACGTAAAATGTAAGCCCGGACGAATCTCTGCACTGTCACCTCATCCGCATCATCTGGAAGATGAGTGAAATGCCTCTCCAACTAACTCATCCTCAGTCGCCCCCCTCTGATGACATTCTCATCCACCGGTAACTGGAGTCCCAAATACTCCTCTATCAAGGCTCCCCATCCCCACACAGTGGGTCCCGTCACTACTCGACCGTCAATAGGTAGGCCGAGTTGAAAAGTAACATCCTGCAGGGTAATAGTCGTCTTTCCCTGAGGCATGTGAAAGGCGTGTGTCTCCGGCCTCCACCTCTCTACAAAAGCACTGATCAACTGATGGTCGATCAGCACAAACTCGCACATCGCCAAGCCGTAAAAGCCTGCCTCTCGTAAAAAAGGGACAATCAACTCTAGCGGCTGCTAGTAATGGTAGTGATGAGCTCGTCGAATCCTGAGCACACGGTCAGGCTGCAAAAGAAAAAAAATCACCAATTATCACGTCTAACAATTCAGAAATGGTTTAACCAAGTTTATTAAGATCTAACTATTTCCATACATGGCCTGCCCAAATCGACTGGAATATGTGTGAGGCCTGAGCCGTCAGTAGTGAAGGATCCCGTGGTCCAGGATCAATGCGTCGGGATGTGGTTGCCATCTGCCCCGACAAGCATTGCATTATAATGAAATTTAAACACACACTAAGTTAACAGACTTGTGCAATTTAAGTACAAAGTTCAACATAAGAATTTGTATGGTTAAAATACCAAAATACAGATATTTTATAAACTTTTTTTCACTTTACCGTGATTTTAAAAGTATTTACCAAAGTACACAGGGCGCCGCACTGTATGGCGTGATTGGGCGTCTGCTGAAGGCGCCTTTCAACAAGGCGCCTTCGCTGCACCAAGCTTGTTGTATCAGTGGAAGGAGCTGGGAGGCGCCATTTCACTTAGCGCCTCCCAGTTTTAAAATCAGGGGAGGCGCCAAGTGAAATGGCGCCTCCCAACCCCTTTCCCCCCTTCAGGCTAGGTGCAGCAAATGCGCCATGTTGAAAGGCGCCTTCAGCGGACGCCCAATCACGCCATACAATGTGGCGCCCTGCGTACTTCGGTAAATACTTTCGAAACCGTAGTAAAGCGAAAAAAAGTTTATAAAATATCCGTATTTTAGTATTTTAACCAATTTGTATACACTTGGACGATTAACTAATGGTCGGTTCACATTACTAGTAATGGGGTAACATATATATACATAATGATGTGTAATTTTACAACCATAAAAAAAATACATCATCCGACCGTTACACTTATGATATTAGTTAACATACTTTATAACATATATGCGAAAGTAAATAATAAAAATTAAGGTGTAATATTAAATACTGGTTCATTCGTTTGTAAGAACAAAAATTGTATATGATAATATGTGTCAATTGTGAGGGTGCAGTAAATATTTTGCAGCTAAAAGTAACGAGATGAAGAAAAGTTTAATTGCTTTTATATATTCAAATGGTACAATGATTGAGGGATTGATGGGAGTAATATACGATAGACCTCCCCCAAAGGCATTGAAATTGAGAGGATGCAGCAGTATTGATGTTTTACGTGAGAGAATTCATGCCTGACTGAAGCTTCACCAATATCAAGCCGTGGGGAAAATTGTTTACAGGTTTCCACAGCATCAAACAGAGGCTCAATATATGGCATACGAATTGGACGACGATAAAGACTTGGCATGTGCCATAGCAAGTTACGAACAACATCCGACGATGACAGCAATGGAGTTGTACGCGGAGGTGATCATACCCGAACTGCACGCTACCAACCTGGGTTCACAAGAAAGAGTTCCAACAACTAGATCACCTGTGGATCCAACAGCTAATGTCAGTACTAGTTGTTCGATGGTGCGGGAAGGCCTTCCTTACACGGGTGGAATCGAGTTCCACATTTCTGATAGTTATACTCCTGCATTGGACTCATCTGTTCTAGGTGTTTTCCTAAGAAATATATCACATACCATGATGGGATCAATAAGTGCCTTACCGGTCGTAGAGGAAGAATCCACTGATCCTATATTCATGGATGGGCACCTTGAGTCTGGTTTTGAAGACGATAAGGTGTCTTGCAGTAGCAATGATGATCGTGACACTGATGATGAAGAACGTGTAACTACACATGGAGACAGTGTTGCAACGCGACGAGTGAGGAGTGACAATGCTGCACAGACATCATGTGGTGTCCCTCAAGCTGCTGTCTTCTCTCACATTGATTGGGATGCCATAAGGAATCCTAATGAATTTCTGGAAATAATGAAACTAAGTTATGATTACGGCATAGAGGGCTTACAGGTTGGACAAAAGTTTAATTGCAAGGAGGCATTAATTGCTGCAACGAAGCATTATCACATCAGAAGGCACCACAGTTATTACATGGAGGAGTAGGATACTAGAAGATTGAGTGTGAAGTGTGATAATTACGGGGATGAATGCAAATTCCGCCTCAGAGCGACCAATCTGAAGAATTCTAACACTTGGATAATAACTAGATTTTCAGGGCCTCACACATGTGTTAATACCAGTTTGACACAGGATCACAAGTCTCTTGACTCTGAGTATATCAGTTCCTTGATACAGGAGATGATTAAAGTGAAGCAAGATGTTCCAATCTTGCTTATTCAAGAGAGGGTGGAAGGCATGTACGGGTATAAGATTTCGTATAGAAAAGCATAAAAGGTAAAACAAAAGGCAATTGTCAAGATGTACGATGATTGGGATAAATCATATGAAGTGCTCCCCAAATGGTTGGACATTTTAGGCTACTGTGACCAAGCTCTGCTTAAATTGGAGTCAGGAGAATTCGTTACAGTTGACAACCGTGTTGATCCATAAAAACATGTTTTCAACTGAGTTTTCTAGGCTTTCAAGCCATGCATTGCCGCATTTCCCTACTGCAAACAATTCATACAAGTAGACGGAACGCATCTATATGGCAAGTACAGAGGCGTGCTATTGATTGCTGCGACCTAGGACGGTAACAAATGTCCCGTTCCTCTTGCTTTTGCCATTGTTGACAAGGAGAACTATGAAAATTGTAGTTGGTTTTTGGAATTACTACGGGTAAATGTTACGAACCAGTAAGGAATATGCCTAATATCAGATCGACACCGAACTATAAAAGATGCTATAGCCATCGAAGGCCTAGGATGGCAGCCTCCTCATGCTTTTCACCGGTACTGTATCAGACATATTGCTAGCAACATTCGCAAGAAATGCAGGGATGACAATGTCAAGAAAGCTATCCTTAAGATTGGTACGCCTTATAGCACAATTTCTTTGTTGAACCTTTCATCTATAAATTTGTGTATCTGGTAGTTCAATCTGGTTAACCTATTTGTCTCCTTCTGTTCAGCATATGAACCCAGTTAGGAAAAGGCCATGGAGAGATTGGACAACCTTAGCAAAGTCAATGAGAAGATCCACAAGAAGTTGACCGCTATTCCGATGGAGAAGTGGATGCTTGCTTATGACGAAGGCAGAAGAAATGGTCATATGACGACTAATATAGTAGAGTGCATCAATAGCCTCTTCAAAGGATTAAGGAAGCTACTAATCACAAGCCTTGTTCAGCAAACATACTACAGATGTGTCAAGCACTTTGTGGAAAGGGCAAAAGAAGCACATGTTGAACTACAACAAGGTCACATATACGTAAGCAGATTCAGATAGGAGCTTGCGACTATCCAGTCACGTGCTTCTTCTTACCACGGTCGTGCTTATAATAAACAAGGAACTAGCTTTGAGGTGGTGGAGGGCCCTGATATGGCCAGGGGATCATGTGGAAAGGTCGTTTAAGTGTTATTAGATAAAAGGCAATGTGAATGTGGACAATTCCAAGCATATAGGTATCCTTGTGCTCATATTATTGCTGCTTGTGCCTCACTGAACATATCGTGGGAACCATATGTCGATCCTGTATACAGGCTTGACACACTATTCAATTGCTACAAATCTGAGTGGTAGCCGATCGGGGAGTGATCGCAATGGAATAACCTACCACCATTTCCTGTCCTGGTTCCAAATTATGGAAGATTGCGTGCAAAGGGACGACCAAAGTCAACCTGGATCAGAAATGAGATGGATTGGCCTCAAGAGAGTGGTGTCAAGCAAAAATGCGATCTTTGTAAGACGAAAGGTCATAATTGTAGGAGCTGCCCACTGCTACATGGAGAGGAAAGCCTTTCTTCACGTTGATTTTATTTTTTACTTTTGCAGACGTATGTTACGAAGTATGTTAACCAATGTCATAAGTGTAACGGTCGGATGATGTGATTTATTTGATTATTGTAAAACTGCAGACCATTAAGTATATATATATGACCCCATTACCAGTAATGTTAACAAATTACTTCAATCGTCCAAGTGCTATAAATTCTTGTGTGTATCTTTAGTGTATGTTTAGATTCCACCTTAATGCAATTCTTATCGTGGCAGATGGCATCCACATCCCGACGCGTTGATCCTGGACCACAGGATCCTTCACTGCTGACGGCTCAGGCCTTACACATATCCCAGTCGATTTGGGCAGGCCATGTATGGAAATATTTACATCTTAATAAAGTTAGTTGAACAGTTTCTGAATTGTCAGACGCAATAATTAGTAATTTTTTTTTACAGCCTGACCGTGTGCTGAGGATTCGAAGAGCTCATCACTACCATCACCAACAACCGCCGGAGTTGATTGTCCCCTTATTACGAGAGGCAGGTTTTTACGGTCTGGCGATGTGCGAGTTTGTGCCGATTAACCATCAGTTGATCAGTGCTTTTGTAGAGAGGTGGAGGCCGGAGACACGCACCTTTCACATGCCGCAGGGGGAGACGACTATTATATTACAGGATGTTGCCTTCCAGCTCAGCCTACCCATTAACGGTCGAGCAGTGACGAGACCCACTGTGTGGGGATGGGGAGCCCTGATAGAGGAGTATCTGTGACTGCAGTTACTGGTGGATGAGAATATCATCAGAGGGGGGCGATTGAGGATGAGTTGGTTGGAGAGACATTTCACTCATCTTCCAGATGATGCGGATGAGGTGACAGTGTAGAGATTCACCCGGGCCTATATTTTGCTTCTCATTGGTGGGACGTTATTTCCAGACCACTCTGGCACATATGTCCACCTCATGCACTTACCCTTGCTCAGAGACTTACATGAGGTTGGGCGTACAGTTGGGGATCTGCTTGCTTGGCCTATCTGTAGAGAGAGCTCTGTAAGGCCACTGCTCCGGATTACAGGAAGATAGAAGGGTGTTGCCTACTACTACAGCTCTGGGCATGGGATAGATTTCCCACTATCGCCCTCGCGATTACTATTTCAGACATACTAGAGGGGGATGCAGGGATTGGCCCTCTAACCTGCAGGTTAGAAAATTTTTCAACTTGCACTTATAATTAAGTTGACTTTGAAGTTGTTTAACTTAGTTATTGTACTTGGTAAATGGCACTTTCAAAAGACGTTCCAGGATAGTCCGGCACACAGCCTACCCTATTACAGATACGTGCTAGATCGTTTTCGACTCGACCAAGTATGTAGGGGATAATGTATATTTTTATTTCAGGGCTTTGTCCATTTCATTATCGCATTTAAATGATTTGCATAAATTTGTAATTTCAAATCGTCTGGATCCTGTACACTAAGATGGTCACCGCATCACTGCTTTAGTATTATTTTGACGGGAGTGACATGTGGACAGCAATGGTGCTGCTCATTCACTTTCAGATTGTCGAGTGGCACCAGCCAGATAGGGTTTTTCGGCAGTTTGGACTACGCCAGGCTATTCCTGAGCCACCGAAGCAGGTGGCGGAGGCCCATTGCGCGCTATCGCGGAGCCGATCATACAACTAGTTCTAGGCCCACGATCCGATTACATGGCATGGTACAGATAGGTTACCAAGCGATGTATTACACCCGTTGGGGGAGCGCTAGACCTTGTGGTAATACTTCGTGCTAGTTTTCTGTGTCTGATTTTCTTCCCATGCATTAGTATTGTAACTAACTTTAACGTCAAAAATTTGCACAGGTAGATGAGGTGTCCACACTACAGGACTTCACTACACCTGAAGGGCAGTCTAGGTTCACCTTTGATGCACTTAGATCAGCGACGGACTCCATCCTTCATGCCATTCAGGAGGTTGATCATGTGATTATTGACTCACATGCGGAGCCAGCTCCTCATGCCCATCATATCCCAGACCCTGTGGATGGTGACTATGATCAGCCTCGTTCTCATCAACGACGTAGCACTGCTCCACGACCTACGTCGCAGGCTGATGTTCTGTCCGCTTTGACAGTGCAACAAACTCCACCATCGACTGCCCAGGACACCATGATGATGATGCCAAATGTTACTGTCTCATCTCATATGTACCCTACTGCACCTGATGATCCTTCATCCTCTATCATGTTCCCGGCTGCATTATATGGTCCGTCATCATCCCAAATGTACTAGTTTACTTCTGGAGTTCCATCCTCATTCCAGGCATTTCCACATATACTAGGAGTTTCATCTTCATTCCATGTCTTTCCTTCCGGTGATGCTGGTCCATCACAGCCATATCGTCCTGCATTTGATCTACATACTCAGGATCAGGGATCAGCACTTGGTGGCATGATGATAGATAACTCAGAGCTTGTAGATAGAGATAGAAGTGGAGGCAGAGCGAGAGCTGGAGGTAAGGGAGACACAAACATCGGAGATGTGACTCTCGAGCCTGCGCAGAGGGTTAGTAGATATGGTTGCCACATTATCGATCCTGGATGTGAGACTGGACATCACTTACGTAAACATTAGCTTTCTTTTTCATGTTTATTGTATATTTATGCACATCTATCTTACTACTTTATTGCCAAACATCAACATTTAGGATGATTTTGATTATTACAACATTTTTATCTTCTTGCGTAGGTACTTATATCGATTTTAATTACCAATTCTTCTAACAAATACACAATCAATTCAATTCTCATATAACGTATCAAATATATGTAATTTTTTCTAATAACATCCTTCTAACTAGAATTTTATTCTCTCATTTAGTATTTTATTTTCATAACTTTAATTATTATAAATTATTAATAAACATAAATTAATTACAAATTTTTTAAAATAATGTGTGTTTATTTCTTTCTAACGATAAGGATTATTCCATGTTCCACATCTCGTTGGGCAAAAGTATCGACTTACTATTTCTTCAAAAAATTATTTTTTATTTTACTGTTCTTTCAAAATATTTTACCAAAATACACACAGCGACGGAGAGACGCCAAACTAAATGGCGACTCTGAGGGCGGTCGAGGCACACAACGCGAGAGAATTTTAAGTTAATATATAAATAATAGGAAATAATAAACTTTAAAATAATTAGAATATTTAGTTTTTTTTAAAATAATGATAATGACATCTCCCAAATTTAATAACTAACATTATTAATTTTTTATTTTCATAATTGTTATAATTATTTATTATTTTATTTATTTACCATGTTAAAATACATAAACAATATTAAAATAAATTAATAAATTTTCTCTTCATAATTTGAAATATATAATTTTTTTAATTAAATTTTTTGTTATTATTTATTTTAATATTATTAGTGACGAAAGGAATAAATAGTTATAATAAATATAAAAAAATTAATAATATTAATTATAATATTTGAAGGATAAATAACCATCATCCTTGTAAATAACATTAAATACTAAGTTTATTCAATACGTTATGAGTTGAGTCCACTAAATATTGAGGTCAAAACATGTAGCACAATTGTCAACGTAGATGGGGATGCTGGCCATGTACAATACCAAAATTCAAGTCTTTTAGATCCACAGTAGACACGGTCACCGGCTAATTAACTTAGAAATGAGGAGTGAGGGTGCCGTAGGCCAAAGGCGCCATATCGCCTGGCGTACCTTCCCTTGAGCGCTAACGGCGCTATTTCGTCTGGCATCCCTTGACACGCCATTTGGCGTCTCTCTGCCGCTGTGCGTATCTTCTGTGCGTATTTTGATAAAATATTTCAAAGGAACGGTAAAATGAATAATAGTTTCTAAACAAACAGTAAATCAGTACTTTTGCCTTTCATTGCCAAAATATTTTATCATTGTGATGAAATAAAAAAGAATTAATTCATGTTATAATTTTAATTTCATTACAAAATGAAAAGATTTTTGCAATGAAATAACCACATTTTTTTTAATTTTCAACTATCTTCAACTTCGTCATTTTGTATTTATTTTGTTGCAAAATAAAAATAATTTTATTGAAATAAATACAAAGTAGCGAGAATATTATTGGAATAAATATAAAATAAAAAGAAATATCTATTTCGTTATATTTCTTTTCATTTTTAATAATCTTCAACTTCGTATATAAAGAATATTATTGAATAATTTAATAAATTTGCTTATGTGTAATAATGTATTAAATAATTACTTATAATAATATAATTTCGAACAGTGAAAGTTTATAATTCTGAAAAATGATAAATATTAAGTGTCATTGGATCAAATTTTGAGAGATATTAATATAAATTATGTAATTTTCTTTATTGATCCTATATTTTATTCTAATAATATTCAATTATTTACTAAATATTTATTATTTTTATTAAATATATTATTATTAACTACTTTCTTATTTAATTCCTATAATAAATTTATGTATTAAATATCAAAGTGGAGTTAACATATTTTTTATGACATCAAATATAATTATGAAATGAGTAATTTATTTTTAAAAATTTATTTTAAGTCACAATCACATATTATTTATCTTTACAATTTTTATTTTGAAATGACATCAAAATTAAAATTTTAAAAATAAAAATTACAAAGTGAGGGCGCCATTTTGAATGGCACCCTTAAGGATGCCCAGAGGCGCCACCGTGGATGGCACCTCCCTCCCGTGGACGCCATCCCAAGTGACGCCTCCCCCTATGGCGTATATTTTGGTAATATATTTTTAAACAACGGTAAAATGAAAATAAGTTTTCGAAAAAATAGTAATACAGTAATTTAACCTCTCTTGGGTGGGGGCTTGTGGTCAGTAGATTTGGTGGGAGTAGATTAGAAAAATTTAGGTCAATAAAAATTTTATTCTAAATGAATTTAGTTTAACGGGATATGGATCAAAATGGTTCAAGCTAGTTCATGAGCCTAAATAAATTTCAATTACATTTTTTATTAAGATATTGGATAATAATTTATCATTTTGGAAGTCTTTCTACAATTTTGGTTTATAATAGTTTCATCAACTTGACATTAGTTTAGATCTCCTCTACATTCTTTAATGTCATGTGGAATAATAGTAAAATTGAAGAATTTTATCCTACTAAAGAAATTAGATAAGGGGATCCCATTTCCCCTTCCATTTTTGTATTATGCATGGATAAATTATCATACATTATTTATGATGCAATTACAAGGAAAGAATGAATTCCAATAAGAGTGGGTTAGATAGGACCTCTTATTTCTCATTTAATGTTTATAGACAATTTTCTATTATTTGGGAAAGCAATAGAAAATGCAATTGATACTATTATAGACTGTTTGAAGATTATTTGTCAAGTGTTTAGCCAAAAAATTAATAATGTAAAGACTCACATCTTTTTCTCCATGAATGTTAAAGAAAATTTAAGAACCAAAATTCTTAATAAAAGTGGCTTTTCTCATTCATCAAATCTAGGTGTGTAACTAGGTGTCTCTTTAGTGCATAAAAGGGTTACCAAAGATACGTGCGGACATTTGGTTTAAAAAGTTTTGAGTTGTTTAGCTAGTTAGAAACCTAAATGTTTATCTATGGTTGGGAGAGTCATGTTGGCAAAATCATTGCTATAATCTATTCTTATATATACTATACAACTTGCTTCAATCTTGAACATTATAATTTTGAAAATAGAAAAGCTTGAATGAGCTTTTATCAGGGGTCATGAGGTAAGCGATTGAACATTATATATGGTAGTTTGGTCAAAAGTGTGTCGAGATAAAGCTTTTAGTGGATTAGGTTTCCAAAACTTGATAAAAATGAAAGAGGCTTGCCTATTGAAATTTGCATAGAGGTTATATAATATTTGTAATGGCCTTTGGGTTGAAGTGTTAAAAGGCAAGTATAAAAGGGATCAGTAATGCTCTTTATTTATGTCTTCTAAAAATGGGTACTTTTCTTTTTGGAAGGCAATATGCCTTTTATGGAAGTATTGTTATGAAGGTACAACTTGATGTTTTAAAAAAATAGGAAATCTACGAGATTTTAAGATGACTATTAGATTAATGATTTGAAATTAAGGGATTATGTTGTTAAGACAATTCTTGAAAAGCTGGATAATGGGTTATTGGTGCATTTTTGCATTGATAGTGGATGTTAGGATGTAAACATATTGAAAGAGATATTGCTAAGGAATATTATAGAGCATTTTAATGATGTTGTGCCTACTTAGGTGTGGGGAATGATTATACTGCATGGTGTTTAACACCAAGTAGGCAATTCAATGTTAAAATTGCTTATTAGCTCATTTTTGAGAATGTAAGGTTACAAGGGATCATATGTGGAAAGATACATAGTCTTGGCAAGGTCTAAAAAAGATCAAGGTATTTCTTTGGCATTTATGCAATAATCGACTACTCACAAATAACGAACACAGTCAAAAGGGGTTTGAAAATTTACAATGCTTGCATTGTAATCTTTAATTTGAAGATATTATGTACATAATCAGAGATTGCAATATTACTCAATGTTTCTTATTGTCACTTATTTTAGAAAGGAGGGGTGTTTATTTATTTTTTTACTAAGTACCTATTTAAATGGGTGTTGTCCAACTTAAATGATAGTTCTAATTCAAATGATTATATAAATTAGGCTGTTATTTGGAGAGTGGGAGTAGGTTCCTTTGGTATTGGAGGAAACATGTATTTGACCTTGATTTTTGTTTCCCTATGAAACCTTATAAAATAATCTCTAATTATGTTAGAGATTCCATGAATGCTAAGCAAACGGTGAAAATACAAGGAAAAAGTATCTCCCCTGTGATAGTTCAAATTGTTTGAAAATGTTCCTTTATAGGTTGGATGAAAGTAAATATGGATGAGGTGATGAAGGAAAATCATAATAAGGCCATATGTAATGGCTTTTTAAGAAATAGTAGAGGAGAATGGATATTAGGTTATATTAAGCTCTTTAGTAGATGTGATGTTTTTATGGCAAAATTATAAAGGGTTTATGAGGGGCTTAACTTTGCTTGGGAGATTGGATATCATGCAGTTATATTAAAGAATGATTTGAAAGTTTTTGTTGGCAAGGGGAAAATGTGTTAATACAAGAATTAGAAGGCTTTTGAAATGCTCACAATTATTGTAAAGGGGGTGGATAGCAGATTTCTCTCACAGCTTTAGAGAGGGCAACAAATGTGTTGATGAGTCGGCTTTGAAGAGTCTTAAAATGAGAAGAAATTGACAATTCTTAGGAGCCCTTCTTCTAAATTACTTCATTTGATAGTTGATATTAGTGTGGTACCTCTTCTGCTATTTTTATGTAATTTTTTTCTTAACCTTGAGCTCCTTTTCCTTATAAAAAAGTTAATTTTTATAAATATTTAGTGTCAGCTTATTAGGGAAAAAATTTAATCTAATAAATTTTATTTCACAGCCTATTAGAGCTTATCAATTTTATTTTTGACATTTATTCATCTTCTTTTAATTAATTAATATTTATATCTTAATTATGCAAATAAATAATATCTAACCTATGCTCATTAATTTAATGTAAATAAAAATAAGTAAAAAAATTAATACGTATAATTTTTCATAAAAATAACTATTACCTTCTGTTGGTTTTAATGCCTTCAGGGCTAGGAAGGAAGGCCGATTTGGAAAGTTCAAAAAATTGCGCCACTGGTTTCCGTCTGTAGGTTATCAACCAATCAATCAAACAATAGCTAAAATTAAATCCTGACGCGAAGATGAGGAGAACTTGCAATCACATTTTATTTTCCCTCGTCTTGGACAAAGTTGTAATAAAGCCCTCAAATTGCAAATTGCAAATTCTTAATACAAAGGGAATGAGAGAGTAGAAGGAGGGCATTTCTGTCCACGCAATAATTACACCTGCTTAGGATTTAGCCTTGGCTTGGCTTTGCCAAGTCCTAACCTGCTCAACGGTCCTTGTCATATTTTAAGGATCAAATGCTAGAGACAGAAGAAATCAGCTAATGCTAGTTGATCTTTCCATTCCCTAGTGTCCTGCTCCCAAATCTCTTGCAGATTGATAGAATATTGAACCATGGCTGTTCCCGTTGAGGAAGCCATTGCTGCTCTTTCCACATTCTCGCTTGAGGTACTTCCTTCTCAAACAATTCTGCCACTTTTGTTTATCTAAATCTGATTTCTGCTACATTTGCTGATTAGATGCTGACTTCACAGTTTTAACTACTTCGAATTCAAAATCCGCTCATTGATCTTCTTGATCTTAATCCCCGAGTAATTTTCTCACATGCAAGCATTCAATTAATTGACATTATTTCTAATTTAAGAAACTTATGCTTGGGTTAAGTTTGAAACGAGCTCCTTATTCTCCTATTTTTCTTTCTAATAGACACTTGTTCAAATAGTGTCTGATGCAAACTATTCATCTATTAGATTATTTGAAATTTCATTTGCCTTTTTTTTTTCCTCCATTTTTTGTTCTCAATTATGTAGGATGAACAACCAGAGGTGCAAGGACCTGGAGTGTGGGTGTCAACTGAGAGAGGGGCAACTGATAGTCCTATAGGTATTCATGTTTTTCCTACATATTTGATTTATACTTTGATTGCATTTAAAACACTTTTGTATACTCACTCGTCTTTGCTTCAGACACATGGACTAATTACTGCCCTTCTTTTGTAGAGTATAGTGATGTTTCTGCATACCGCTTATCTCTATCAGAGGACACAAAAGCTCTAAACCAGCTGGTATAAATCTCCTGGGCCATATTTACCATCCAACCTGTTCTTTATATTACTTGACTGTCTCTAACTGCGGCTACATTCTGCACTTACTACAAAAAATGCAGAATGCCCTTATTCAAGAGGGGAAGGATATGGCATCGGTGCTTTATACTTACCGCAGTTGTGTCAAAGCACTTCCCCAGGTAAAATTTTCTTTGTTATCTTTGTTATTGACTGGCATTCTTTTGGAAGTTCTTGTCCTTTTGAGCAAGTGTCTTGTGAAATATCTACAAACATATTTTGTCAAAGAAATTATTGCCATAAGCAAGAAGATGCCAGTGTTGTTTTTAAATTATTTCATTGAGTTGTCAGATTTTTTTTTCCTTTTTGGTCATTGAATAATTGGTTGGCGTTCAAACATTGGAAGTTCCTACCTCACTGTTTGGACATTGAATATCAAGCAGTGGAACTTTTCACTTACGGTTCCACATAATGTGGCAGCTTCCCGATTCTATGAAGCAAAGCCAAGCTGACTTGTATTTGGAAACATATCAAGTTCTGGACTTGGAAATGAGTCGCCTACGTGAAATTCAGCGATGGCAAGCATCAGCATCCTCAAAAGTATGGGATGTAAACTGTTCTGTTCTTTGAGAAATGTAATCTAATCTATATATATATATATGTGTGTGTGTGTGTGTGTGTGTGTGTGTGTGTATAAAAAATGGATGCCCCTGTTTACGCAGCTAGCTGCTGACATGCAACGCTTTTCTAGGCCTGAGCGACGCATTAATGGCCCTACGATATCTCATTTGTGGTACATTGTAACTTTGCTTTATTTTTCTTTTACTATGGATTGTCTTGCCTTATCTTTGGCATAAATTTGTAGGTCATTTACCTTCCCTTCAACCAGTTGTAATATCATTCCAGTCAATTCTCAACTTTATCATAGAGACTTTGGCCTATCCCCTTCATCTTTTTGTTCTTGACTGCAGGTCTATGTTGAAGTTACTTGATGTTTTGGTGCAACTTGATCATCTTAAAAATGCTAAGGCAAGCATACCTAACGATTTTTCGTGGTACAAAAGGTAACCAATTAATTCCTATCATCCAAGCATCTGTCCTGGAATAACCCCAGGGGGGGGAGGTTATTTAGAATTAACCCAGTACTGGGTAAGAATACCCCATCATATTAATTGAGGAATTTAGGGTCTGTTTGTTTTCTGCTTTTAAAAACAGTTTTCCTTTTTTTTGTTTTTTAAAATAGAAGAACTTATTTGGCAATCTGTTTTCAAAATCTGTTTTTAAAAATTGTTCTCTACATATATAACTTAAAAAAAAAGAAAAACTTCTAGTTGTTTTCTCAATTTGTTTTTTTGTTCTGGATGTCAATTTTATAATTAAATGAAATATTTTCTTATTTATAACACCAACCACCCTCTATTCTTTATTTTTCTTAAATCCAAAAGCAATTTTTTAGGGAAAAAAAATAGTTTTTTAAAAAAAAAAATCCAAATACAATTTTTGTTAGTTGTCATAGTAAAACGTTAAAGCTTATTGCTAGTCATTGGACTAGAAGAGTTTTAGGTGACATGTTTTGTTACATACAAGATGCTGAATCAGAATACTAGTCAATATTTACAACAATGAGCTGAAATTTCAGTAGTATTGTACACATCTAATACAAACTTGGGTGGGAAGAACGAAAAAATGTCACACACAATTTGCTCCTTTTTCACTTTCTGTGGTTAAGATATGCTGCATTAAATACCCAAGTCTGGAAATATCTCTCTCACCTTAACTGAAATATATTTTCATTTTTCAAATTTAACAGAGCACCTAACAAAGCTTTGTATTTATTCATCTGACTTTTTCCCTATTTGTCAGAACCTTCACACAAGTCAGTGGTCAGTGGCAAGACACTGATTCAATGAGGGAGGAGTTAGATGATTTGCAGGTCGTATTTGTTGTGCTACACATTTGCAATAGCTACTGTGCAACTCTTGATTGGTGTTCTTATATTCATTTTTCCTCGATTGCTGCTTCCATTCTGAAACTGACAAATGAATAACATGCCACAAATGGCTACTTTTAATTGTATTGGCAGATTTTCTTAAGCACAAGGTGGGCTATCTTGCTAAATTTGCATGTTGAGATGTTCCGGGTGAACAAGTATCCTGTTTATTTACTAATATTCCTTTGGTTATATTACATTTCATTTGACTAAAGCACTATTCACCTGTAAAGTCTCATCAAGTGGATACAATCATTATACTATTTTGAATAACCCTTCTTCTGGGGAAGTGATTTCACTGCAGATGATAATATGTGATTATGATTGCATGCATATTTACGTTGAAACTTTGTTTAAATTCCATTGCACTTTTGATGCAAAAGTTCATGCACTATTAGCAAACAAGAAAAGTGCCACATCATTGATGTAATTGTAATATTTTGGCAATGGAGGTCCTTATCAGAGGTTTTGATGCATCATCTCTTTAAGTTAATTGACAGTGTGTAAACTCATACTTCAGCAGTTGATTAATACTGAAATTTCCACACTGTTGCAAGGGATATTATAAAATCAAGTTGATGAGAGAAAATCAAGAATTGGAATAAAGTTCTTGGCTTTTATCTTTGTTCTGTCACAGACAAACTCAGAAAACTGCTGTCAATTAATTTCTGCCAGACTCAGCATACTATCTGTATCATTATTTTTTTTTTCAAATATTCAACTCTTGTTCAATTCCTTGACTTGAAATAGCGTAGAAGACATTCTTCAAGTTCTTATAGTCTTCGTTGTTGAGTCTTTGGAGCTAGATTTTGCACTTCTGTTTCCAGAGCGCCACATTCTTCTCCGTGTGTTGCCTATTCTTGTGGTTCTAGCAACATCTTCGGAGAAGGATAGTGAATCTTTGTACAAGAGGGTGAAAATCAATAGACTGATCAATATCTTTAAGGTATTATCTTTTATCTTTTAATATTGGATTATGTTTTATTGGTGGGAAAATTTAAATGTGGGTCTCTATGTATGTTTCTCTTATTTTCTTTTCCATTTTTTTGCAGAACGATGCTGTCATTCCTGCATTTCCAGATCTGCATCTTTCTCCTGCTGCAATCTTGAAGGAGTTATCAATATACTTCCAAAAATTTTCTTCTCAAACACGTCTTCTCATGCTTCCAGCACCCCATGAGCTTCCAATCCGTGAAGCTCAAGAATATCCTTGAAACACACACGCAGTGTTAACTGATGCTTAGCTTGTTAATTCTTGAGTAAACTATTGATTTTTCTGGAACTCACACAGAACATTAGATTCTTCTGGTGATTTGTCTGTTGCTTACTTATTGCCACTTTCATTTCAGATTCAGATAGATGTTTGTAGTATTTACCTTTGAGGTTAGCATATCAGATACACTTTTAAAGTTAACCAACTTAAAGATCACACAATGCAAATTGGTCTCAATGTTGGCAAATTTATCTGATTAGTTTTCAACCAGAGACCAGAGTTGCATATTATATTGGCTGCCATGCCCCCAACATATTGGTTTAGTGTTATTTTCTAATGGCAAAATTTTTTATTTTCCTACCTACAGCCAATAGGATGACAAATTCCTTAACAGTTAGTTGACTACGCTTGCAATAAAGCCACTGCTTCCCTGTAGCTTCAGTTGAGGTTAGGATAAAAAATGAATAGTGATGTGATATTTTACTGCTAAAGTGCTGGTAACTTGTGCACAAATTCCCTTCCTGTTGAATCTTTTGAATGGAACCTTGACTTAATATACTTATCAGAGACATTATCTAGTGATGAATCATATTGGAGCAATACGGGCTGAACATGATGATTTCACAGTTCGTTTTGCTTCTGCCATGAATCAGGTGCTGGCTGCTCTGTCAAGCGCTCTCCTCAATTTCCTTATAATCATGATGTTGAACATGTAACTTGTTTTCTTTCCATCACTGCTGCATCTTGAAAACTGCTAATGTGTTCTTTATCTTTACCTTTGCAGCTTTTGTTGTTGAAATCAACTGATGGTTCTGATGTTGACTGGAGCAAAGAAGTCAAGGGTAATATGTATGATATGATTGTTGAAGGATTTCAGCTCTTAAGCCGATGGACTGCACGCATTTGGGAACAATGTGCTTGGAAATTCTCTCGCCCATGCAAGGATGTAACTCCTTTAGAGTCACAAGACTCTTCAGCATCATTCTCTGATTATGAAAAGGTAATTTATAATTAAGTGTTCTAATTTTTATACCTTCTAGCTCAATTTATCCTATTGTGATCTATAATTGCTGTTTCTTATTGATTTATACCTTGTGACCTTTCCCACTTTCCTCAGTTACTGCCAGTTGACTTAGTCCTCTGTTTGTATTAAATTGTTTACTCTTTCTTCCTGTCTCAAATAATCTGCTCTAATTTCAAGTTAATCCATTAATTATTTCAATTTTTCCTTCCTTGTGAATAGCATTATAATCCTTCTGGTTAATCATTAAAAGTTGAGGTGAACATATATAGTATATAATTTGTACAATTCAACATTTTATTTTCAAGGGTATTGGTAGCAGTCTCATCTTCCTTGTTGCATTACATGAGAAATGAGACTATAGGAATACGACCCATGCAAGCTTTCTCTTATTTTCCCTTCTTCCTTTTGGGTGCTCCTAATACTCAAATTCATCATTTTCCTCTTTTTGCAATCTCTGAAAGTAAAAGTCATTGTGCATGATGCTTGAGGGTATTTGGACTGGGAATTGTGGAATATCTGTGAGAGAAGAAGGAATGCTCTAAGTTCTGACCATTTAAACAAAAGCTTGTCCAATAGTGATTTGATCTTAGTAAGATCAATTATTCATTCACCATATTTCATCTCCCTTTTCCTGTGCCTTAATAGTCAACGACTCCATGTGACAGATTAGGAGTATACCCATTTAGTATGCTGCTTTATAACTTTAAGATATTCCCATCTGAGAGACAAAGTTTTCTGTCCCTTTTGTTTCTGCACTTGCAGCTCAAATTAAAAGAAAACGATCTTCATTTAACACATCTTATTAACATTATTCTCACAGGCTGCCACTTGAGGTGGACAAATGAGTTTCAACAGTGCAATTTTCAGATTTATGACCGTTCCTAATGGCTTTGCCCTGGGATTCTTTATTCTAGGTTGAATGATATTTCTTGAATTTAACTTGCTGAAATTCCAGAGGCAAATACTTTGTCTTGAATAGTGAACTCCTGTTTAAAATAGCTTCATATACTTATTGTGATATATTTAACTCATGAAACTTTTTCTATGAAGTTTTTCCCCCCCTCCAATCTATGTATTTAAACCTTCCTTTCATTATACTGTTACTCTAAAATATACTTTGGCTCAATTACTGTGCTGTTTTGTAGGTAGTACGATATAATTACAGTGCAGAGGAGAGGAAGGCACTGGTTGAACTTGTCAGCTACATTAAGAGTGTTGGATCTATGATGCAGCGGTGTGATACACTGGTGGCTGATGCTTTGTGGGAAACCATACATTCTGAGGTCCAAGATTTTGTCCAAAACACACTAGCTACTATGTTGCGAACAACCTTCCGAAAGAAGAAAGACCTCTCCAGGTGGCAATGTAGATTAACGTTACATAGTTCATCTTGTCATATAATATTCTTGATTTCCCATTGAAATTGTTGATAAAATTCCTAGGCTCTGTTAGGAATTAAATATCTCTTGGGCCTCCACTTAAAAGTTTAAGCATCTGAATGGATACATCATAGTGTTAGGGTTGGGATTGTGCAATCTATATGAAATCTCCCTGAATCTGTTCCCATGGGGTTCGCATTGCATCCATTCTACTTCAGTTTGTCATTTTTTTTTTCCTGAAGTCGGGAAAAATCTATATTGGTCCCTAAAACTATCATGAAACCACCATCTGAAGCGTGTGTAGACAGTAGAAGAAATCCTAAGTGTTTTCGTAGATTTTTATTATGCCTCCTCAAACTTGTCATAGACCCAACATATAATTATCTATCCATCATATTTTGCTCATAAAGAGTTCCTTTAATGATAGTTGGGGAATGGTACATAGTGGAATTGGAGGAGTTAGAAAGCTACTTCAAATTTGAGAAAGAAGGAATTATATCTTACTCTGTTTTAGTCAATCTGGACTTTTACGATCGGGAGGGGACAATAAATAAGTTGGTTGCTGTTTTTGAGAAGGTATTTTCTTGTACAGCAGAATGTTATCCAAAACTCAGAATGATTTGTTTTTGCAGTTAGAGATTCACCTGGGAGCAAAACTCCAACTTCATTTCAACGTTTTTGAACAGTGTGTGCGGAGCTAGACTGAGGGAGGGAGGGAGAGGGAACAGTGTGTGGAGGATGCAGCACATACCTTTAACTAATTTCTTTAGCATCAATTTCTCAAAATCAATGTGCTTTTGTGCTTAGGAGACAAATTGTTGATGTTGCACTTATTGAAAATGTGATGGTTGAAGACATTAGATTTCTTAAAGGCTTGGTTCTCAAATTTGATTATGAGAAAGCCTATGATAGCGTAAATTGGGTTTTTTGGATAAAGTGTTGTATAAGAAGGGTTTCGGTGTTCATTGGAGAAAATGGATAATGGGTTGTCTCTCATTGGCAGTGTTCTCCATTATTGTGAATGGACAACCGAAGGAATGGTTCAAAGGGCAGTGTGATAGGCAAGGAGATCCTCTTTCTCCTTTCCTTTTTAATTTAGTTGTGGATGTTCTTAGTCAAATGTTCCAAATGGGTCTGGGCAGGAATCAGGTAAAAGGTCTATTAGTTGGCGATGGTTCTATTGAAGTTTCTCATTTGTTATTTGTTGATGATGCCATTCTTTTTGGGCTTGAAGATAAAGCTAATTCTGTTAATGCTTGTACTATGCTTCAATTTTTTGAGAGCATCTCCAGTTTGTGTATTGAGGGTGAGCCTCAACACAACGGTAAGGTTGCTGCTTTGTGACCTGGAGGTTACGGGTTCAGATCCTAAAAAATAGTCTCTTTAGTTATAGGGTAAGGCTGTGTACATCTATCCTCCCTAGACTCCACTAGGTGGGAATCTTGTACACTGGGCCTGCCCTTTTTATCTCTGGTTTGCATATTAATCTTGGTAAGAGTGGTGTGGCTGGGATTAATATTGCTGATCATGTATTAAGAGATTTGGCAGATGTTGCAGGTTGTGGAATATTGGATTGGCTGATGCTGTATTTGGGTGTACCCTTGGGAGGTGACCCTCGATCAGATTCCTTTTGGGATCCAGTAATTCGGTAGATTTCTAAATGGCTAGATAATTGGAAAGGAGCTTTCTTTGCTTTAGATGGAAGGGTAACTCTAATCCAGTCTTGTTTGTTGAGTGTTTCACTATATTATCTTTCCTTGTTTAAGATTCAGGGGGGGGGGGTGGCAGGAAAATAGAAAGAATCATGCGAGATTTTTTGTGGCATGGTGCTAATGATTCCAAAAGGACCATTTAGTGAGTTGGGATGTTTGTTGTAAATCAAAGCACGATGGAGATTTGGGAATAGGTAATTTGGTTTCCAAGAACATTGCTCTACTTTCTAAATGGTTGTGGCAATTTCCTAAGGAAACAAACTCCTTATGGCATAAGATTATTAAGAGTAAGTATGGTCTTCACCAGAATGGATGGGATGCTTTGGCTGCAAATAATACGACTCACAGAAGTCCCTGGAAATGCATCTCTCAAGTTTATTCTTCTTTCATTCCCTTGATACAATTTTCTGTCGGAGATCGGAGGATCCTTGGTTGGGAGAGCCTTTTCTTTCACTTCATTTTCCACATCTCTCTTGTCTTTCTTTGCTATATGATTCTGTTATTTCCTCATTTGTTCAATCTGATACTACTATTTCTTGGAATTTTTCATTTCATTCATAATCTTAATGGAAAAGAGACATCAGAATTATTGAATCTTTTGAATTTATTGGATTCATTCCATTTTTCCTGAGACCTAGATAGACATATTTGCTCTCTAGACTTTTAGGGTGTGTTTACCTGTAAATCTTTCTTTAACTTTTTGTTGCAAAATCCTTTCCATCTTAATTTTCATTTTTTGAATTCTTTTTGGAAGATCAAGGCTCCTTTTAAAGTTAAAATTTTTGTTTGGACTGCTATTATGAATAAAATTAATATTAATGGCATGTTACAGGTGCGCAAGCCTCATACAGTTTTATCCCTCGATATGTGATTATTGTGTTAAAAAAATCCAGTGGCCAATAGCCATTTGTTTTTGCATTGTGAAATGGCTTGGCAGTTATGGAGTAAATTTTTTTCCTTGTTTGGGATGTTGTGGGTCTGCCCAGCTACTTTGGATAGCTTCTTAACTACTAGATGCTATGTTTTGAGGAGCAATAAGGAAAAGAGAGCTCTATGGGATGTTGCAAGGCTTGCTGTTTTATGGTGATTATGGTTGGAAAGGAATGCTAAAATTTTTACCAGCCATATTAGCCGATAGTGTTGGTGTGAGATTAGATCTTGTTTGTTACTTCACTTTGGCTTAAAGCTCATGGTTTGTTTCAAGGGATAATTTTGACAGATTTGCAAAGGAATTGGAAGTCAATCTTAGATCAGTGATAGGCTGGTTTCTTCAGTATCTTTTACCTTTTCTCCATCTGTTTTGAGGACTTCTTATCCTCTTTATTTTGTACCTTTATCCTTGTTTTAATAAACTTTTCTTTTTCTGTCAAAAACGAAAAAACTCAAAAATTTTCACTGCATCCTTGTTGGAATTCTTGGGCCTAATTCCTACTTAGAGTTAAACTTGTGTTCAGCCATAGTTTTCATGAAGTACAGACAGAAAGAGACAATAATGTTTAAACCGGAAACACTTACTTTCATTCTTTTTAAGTTATTAATATTAACATAGGATGTAAAGTCACACTTAATACAAGCGCATAAGCCCAAAACCCATCTCTAAATTTTTTAGCTCGCTCATATCTATCACCCAAATGTGTATTTTCAGGATTCTTTCTGATATGCGGACCCTTTCAGCCGACTGGATGGCAAATACAAATAAGTCAGAATCTGAGTTGCAATCCATGCAGCTTGGAGGTGAAGAAAGTAAAGGAAACTTCTTTTATCCAAGGGCAGTTGCCCCAACTGCTGCTCAGGTTTTGCATCATTTCCCATTTTCTTTGGATCAGTGGTTTTGTTACACTTTATTGTTATTAAAATGGTTCATTTTAAACAATTTTATCTTGTAGTTTACTGTCCCTAACTCAATTTGGTTAATTTCATGTTTAAAAATCTTGAGCTTGTTTTAGTAGCCAAAATTTTCATTTGATTTGGGACAATCAGATTCATAAGAGCTCAGAATAAAAAGGATATTGAACTATGGTACATTTCTGGATGTTATGTTGAACTACTGTGTATGGATTTGTTGATTGTTGATGCTTAGATAAAATGTAAATAATACACATTTTTTTTTCTTTTTGGTAATGATAGGGGTGGTTAAATAACTAAATGCACACACATAAATAAGGTTCTAGGATTGAACCCAGTATGCAAATGAAGTCAAAGCCCCCAAGCAACATTATATGCTATTTGAGTCAAAGGCTCTTGGCTAAATAATGCACATTTTATTCTTTCTATGATTGTGTTTAAGTGTTACTTTGGTCAGTAATTGCTTTCTTTGACAGGTGCACTGCTTGCAGTTCTTAATATATGAGGTGGTGTCTGGTGGCAATCTTAGGAGGCCAGGCGGACTCTTTGGAAATAGTGGCTCAGAAATTCCTGTTAATGATTTAAAGCAGTTGGAAATGTTTTTTTATAAGCTGGGTTTTTTCCTACACATTTTAGACTATACAGGTATCTTCTGACCATATAAAAGTGTTCTTATTATATCAAATTGTCATCTTGGTGCCTTCTCTTTTAATTGATGTAAGTCCTAGATTTGAGACCAACGCTTATGCTATTTAAAGCAGAATTAACTTCCTCCATCCCTTGTTACTAGAGTTACTAAATTGGCCCTTAGAAGCATCCCAGCTGAGCTTGGGTCCTTGCATGTAAAGAGGAAAAAGAGGATATTGTGAAAGCCAAAACTCAATTTGGGGCTAGGCTGTACGTATTTCCCTTGTTTAATAAAAATTCTTCTATCGAAAAAATATTTGGGAATAGGCAACTAAATAATGGTGATATGGAAAATGGGGATGTTAAAGGTTACAGGTGGAAAAAGATACCACTTGCCAGAAATAGACTAGAATGCCCTTATTTCATAGCAGTGTATATCATAGCTTTTTCAGGCTATCATTTGGGAAAAATGCAAAGTACCTCCTTCAACTTTGGGGTGGTTAGATTTTATCCGCCTTTAACTTTGAAAATAATCACCCTTTAAACTTCATAAAATTTGGAATTAACATCCATTGTCAACTTAATTAACCATTTTTATCAAATTATATGATTTTTTCCATGAACCTACAATATTATAGTATATTGATTTATTTCACCATTTTTTCATATATAATTAATTAAAACTCTGTATATCTAATTTAACTCCTCTTAATTATATAACATAAAAATTATTTGTGAAAAAGTAATAGGATGAATTAACATACTATAATATTGTGATTTTTGTTAAAAACATCATTAAAAAAATATGTAATTTGATAAAATGATAAATTAAGTTAGCAATAAGTGTTAATTCCAAGTTTTGTATAGTTTAAGGGGGTGATTTTCAAGTTTCTAAAGTTGAAGGAGGTAAAATCTAACCACCCCCAAGCTTAAGGGGATAATTTGCATTTCCTCCCATCATTTCAGTTAATAAGTTTACCTTAAAAATTCCATGCAGATGGTCACTGTGTTGCTTAAGTCCAGAAGTTATCTTCAAAAGTTTTGACCTCTGTGCTGTGTTTCAATTGATGTAAGAATGCTTTGATTTCTTGCTATATTACATGCTTTGATGTTAACTTTGGTTTGGGTTTGATGGTGCTTGCAGTGACTATTGCAACTCTGACAGATCTTGGTTTCTTATGGTTTAGAGAATTTTATTTGGAGTCTTCTCGCGTCATTCAGGTATGTATAACACAATTCAAATCCTTAACGCATTTTCAGTTTTGAACTTGAGGTCAAACGTTTTTTCCTACTTTGCTATGGTGATTACCATAATATCACGAGATATTTGTAATGAACTTTACCCGTTAATGGAAGCAAATACAAACTTCTGAGAAGCTTACAGAATATTGCATTCTGACTATTCATTCATAGAATTCTATTCTCTCCTTGTACAGTTATCCATATATATATATATATATATTAACTACATAATTATCATATGTATGGCACAAGGAGCAGGGGACTATTAGAGCTTACAGTAGTCTTAGACAAATTCCTATGGAGATGACAGGGTGATGTTTTTGCATGTCTTTGTTCTTTTTTATTGAACTTAATAATTTGTTTTGTGTAGTTTCCTATTGAGTGCTCCCTTCCCTGGATGTTGGTGGATTGCATACTTGAGTATCCAAACTGTGGTCTTCTGGAGAGTGTTCTGATGCCATTTGACATCTACAATGATTCAGCTCAGCAAGCGTTGGTGATGCTAAAGCAACGGTTCCTCTATGATGAGATTGAGGCTGAGGTACAAGACACTTCAACTGAACATCCACTTATAATTGGATGAATTGTTTGAGGCAAAACAGATTTGATATAGCTGCCTTTAAGCTTATATTGATAACATCTACTCATTGAATCACATAATTCATGGTATTAACTAAGATGTTTCGTGCACTAACTCATTGATTACAATATACAGGTGGACCATTGTTTTGATATATTTGTTTCAAAATTGTGTGATATCATTTTCACATACTACAAAAGTTGGGCAGCAAGGTATTCACGTGATTCTTTGGCTTGTTTGTCTGTGCTGTGATAACTATGCAGACTAATCCTTATTCATGTTGATTGTCAAATAAGTGCAGTGAATTACTTGATCCTTCTTTCCTCTTCGCCTCAGACAATGCAGAAAAGTATGCAGTACAGCCTATGAGATTCAATATGCTGCTAAAGATGTCTAGAGTAAAGGTTAATATATTACATTGTCATGGCATTTCTCTCCTATAATTTTATATGTTGCATTAAGGGTTGACACGAGAACCTCCCAAAAAATTGTGTCTCAAATGGTAGATAAATTCTTACATACACTTAATATGTTGGAATTGCTTGAGCAAATTGCTCAACATTGTAATCTATTTATAAACAAAAAGTTACAAAGGATTCTTCAATCAATTAACCTATCTATATCTATCAAAATCAATCTAAGATCATCCTAAAATCATTCTAGAATTAGCAGATCTAATTTCCTAATATATATTGTTAGATTGTAATATTAATAATTAGGTTTAAGTTGTGGGCTCAGGTTGTGTTACGAGCTTGCTTGTCTTACACACAAAATTAAAGGTATTAAAGTCTCTATTTTTAGTAGCTCTATATAAATAGAGCTCTAGGTTTTTATGTTATGTGATAATTCAGCCTCCTATTCATTCAATGATATATAAATTTTCCCTCAAATCTTTTTCTAGCCTCTCTCTACTTCTTCCTCTCTAAACCCTAACCAAGTTTCTCAACATATACAAATTATCTTCTTAATGCAACTCTACAATCCCCCTTAAGTTGGAGCATATATGTTATAAGCACCAAGCTTATGACATATGTAATTGATTCCTAGACCTTAAAGGGATTTCGTGAATACATCAGCCAACTAATCATGGAAATTTACAAAGATGGTGCTGATTTCCTTTGAGATAATCTTTTTCAAATGAAGTGATAGTCAAGTTCAATATGCACAGTCCTTTCACAGAAAACAGGATTTGATGCAATGTGTAACATTGCTTGATTATCACATAGGCTCCATGGGCTTGGGTTCATACAACTTTAGTTCCTAAAACAATTGTTTCAGCGATATAAGTTCATATTTGGCTAATGCCATGGCCTAATACTCAATCTCTAGGCTTGATCTTGCCACCATACTCTTCCATGAAATGAGATTCCTTCCAACAAGAATGTAATAACTTGAAGTGGAACATCAATCACTTGGAGATCCAGCCCATTTAGCATTGGAGTATTTGATAATTTGAGTGTGTCCTTTATCTTCATGTAATAGCCTTTCTTGGACTTCTTTTAATGTATCTAAGAATCCATACTACATCATCCCAATGAACTTCATAAGACAAGTTGAGGAATTGATTCACTGTTCTTACAACAAAGGAAATATCAAGTTGAGTAATTGTGAGATAATTGATTTTACCAACAAACCTGTGATATCTTCCTAGGTCTACAAAGGGCTTTCTTGGCAAAAGTTTTACATTTGGATCCATTGGAGTACCAACTTGTTTAGAGTCCATGATGCCTATCTCACATAGGATGTCAAGAACATAGTTTGACAAATAGAGATGCCAAAATGGGATTGATCCACCTCAAGGCCAAGGAAGTACCAAAACTTCCCTAGTTCTTTAGTTAGTAAGTGATGGGATAAGTGTTGTTTGAGCTTATCAATTCCTCTACGATCATTTCATGTCATTACTATATCATCAACCTGAACAATTAGATATATGTAGCCAGAATTTGAACAATGGTAAAAAGGAAAACAATGATGAGATTCACTTTGCTCCATGCCAAAATTTTGGATAACTTTGTTGTATCTTGCAAACCAAGCTTGTGGGGATTTTTGGAGACCATTGAGAGATTTTCTCAATCTACATACCAAACTAGCCTCCCCCAATGCAAGAAACATTGCACCATATAAAGTTGTTCTTCAAAATCACTATGTAAGAAGGCATTTTTTATGTCCAATTGATGTAGAGGCCAATGATTAATGGCAACCATAGATAGAAAAAGGCTCAATAGGGGTTGCCTTCTTCCTTAAAGGTACCAAGTCCCAAGTATGATTATTGTTGATTAAAGGAAAATTTGTAACGCCATATCCTTAATTGAGTTAGGCAGTCACTATATATAATATAATAGAGAATACATATCATAAAATATAAGTGATGTGGGACATAATACTACTTATCTACTAACATTCCTTTTCAAGTTGGGCTATAGATATCAATCATGCCCAACTTGTTGCAAATTTCATCAACCCGTTTTCTTGGAAGAGTCTTAGTAAATAAATCAGCTAATTGTTCCCCAGTTCTAATATGTCTAAGACCGATAACTCCTTCTTGTAATTTTTGCCTAACAAAGTGATAGTCAACCTTTACATACTTAGTTCGTTCATGAAAAACTGGATTCAAAGTAATGAGTAGTAGCTCGATTGTCACACCACAATTGCATAATTCCATAAGTCTTGATGCCAAGTTGCTGAAGAAGGTAAGCAATCCATACAAGTTCAGATTTAGCATGAGCCATAACTCGGTATTCAGACTCTGCACTGGAGCGAGATAGAACTGCTTGTTTCTTATTTTTCCACGACACAAGGTTTCCTCCAACAAACACACAATACCTAGAAGTAAATCTCCGATCTATGGGACATCCTGCCCAATCTGCATCAGAAAAAGCTTCCACTCTGCAATGACTATGATTTTTATATAAAACTCCTCGATTAGGTGCTTTCTTCAAATATTTCAAAATGTATGTAAGAGCATCCCAGTGAGAGATTTTTGGAGAGTTCATAAACTGACTTACTACACTTACCGAAAAGGCAATGTCAAGCCTAGTTATAATAAAGTAGTTCAATTTTCCTACCAATCTTCTGTACCGCTTAGGATCTTCAAGTAACTCCCCATCTTCTGGACTAAGCTTCGCATTTGTAATCATAGGAGTTTCGCATAGTTTAGCACCAATCATCCCTGTTTCATTCAAAAGATCAAGCACATATTTTCTGAGACAAGAAAATTCATTTCCTTCCTTGAGCAATTTCAATGCCTAAGAATTATCGAAGTGCTCCTAGGTCTTTAGTTTGGAATTTAGCTTGAAGAAAAATTTTTAATTGTGAAATGCCCAGTTTGTCACTCCCAGTAATTACAGTATCATCAACATATACAGTTAGAAGAATACATCCTGAATCAGATTGTCTGTAAAATACAGAGTGATCATGATCACTTTTTTTCATTCTAAATAAGTTCGAGGAGATTGCTTCAACCCATATAATGATTTCTTCAAATGCAGTACCTTGCCACACTCCCCCTGAGCAACAAATCCAGGTGGTTGCTTCATATACACTTCTTCATACAAATCTCCATGTAAAAAGACATTTTTAACATCTAATTGGTGAAGAGACCAGTTATTAGTAGCAGCAAGAGAGATAAGCAATCAAACTGAAGTAATTTTGACCACGGGAGAAAAGGTCTCTGAATAATCAATACCACAGGTTTGAGCATATTCTTTAGCTACTAAATGAGCTTTCAAGCGAGCAACAGAACCATCCGGATGCATTTTCACAGTAAATATCCATTTACAACCAATGGATTATTTACCATCAGATAAAGGCACAAGATACCATGTCTGATTCGCCTCAAGAGCTGTCATTTCTTCCTCCATAGCAACATGTCACCCATCATGAGAAAGAGTTTCGAAATATGACTTAGGAACAGTAATATTGTCTAAAGAGGCAATAAAAGATCGAGAAGAAGCAGGTAAAGAAGAATATGACACAGTTTGAAATGGAATACGGGTGGTCAGAGTTACCTTTCTAGGCACAAGTACGAGTACCTTTTCGAAGAGCAATGGTAGATCCAAATTAGAATATACAAGAGGAGGATCTGATGAAAAAGGAGCCGGTAAGGGAGTTGAAGTTGACGGATCGTTTGGAATGAAGTCTGGACTGGATGATTGTGGCTTGTCTGGTGGAGGAGCTGCTGAAGGTACTTGCACTCTACGAGAGTAAACATATTTAATGGGAGGTCGAATCTAATTTTGTTATGGAGAAACTTGTTGCTTTTGTGAGGGAGGAGATATAAAAGTATTCATCAACAGGTTCTGAATTTGGCGAGGTAGAAGATGGAAAAGACCCAAAGAATGAAGTAAATTTGAAAAATATAACATCAGAAGATGCAATGTAATGATTTAAGTTCGGGGAAAAATACCGATATCCTTTTTTAGTACAAGAATATCTAAGAAAAATACATTTCAAAGACCGAGGATCTAATTTGGATACCTGTGGATGATTATCATGAATGAAACATGTACACCCAAAAATACGTGGAGGAATAGGAAATAAGGACTTAGAGGGGAACAAAATAAAAAATGGTACCTGACCATCAAAGACTAAAGAAGGCATGCGATTTATCAAAAAACAAGCTGTAGAAACTGCATCTGCCCAAAAAATTTTAGGAACCTTCATTTGAAATAAAAAGGAACGAAAAACTTCTATTAAATGTCGATTTTTTCGTTTAGTTACTCCATTTTATTGTGGAATAACAGCATAAGATGACTGATGAATTATACCATGCTATGATAAATAGGTTGAAAACTGTGCAAAGAAATACTCCTTACCATTATCACTTCGAAAATTACGAATAGTTGTGTGAAACTGATTTGTAACTTCAACATGAAAAGTACGAAAGATATGAAACAACTCTGAACGATTTTTCATTAAATAACGTCAAGTCATTCTTGAATAATCATCCACGAAAAACACAAAATAACAAAAACCAAAATTTGAAGCAACTAGGCATAGCCCCCAAATATTCAAATGTACTAACTCAAATGGAGATGAAACCCGTTTATTAATTTTAAGAACATATGATTGATGATGCTGTTTAGCAAATTGACAAGATTTACAATCTATATGAGAAATAGATTCTAAGTTAGGGCATAACTTTCGTAAAGATACCAATGAGGGGTGACCAAAACGATAATGCAACTGGTGTGGAGTGGGGGTAGCAATAGCAGCAATTGATTGAGTAACTTTATCATCTAGTATGTACAATCCCCCGAATTCATATTCCCTAATAAAAATCTTCTTCGTCAACAGATCCTGAAACACACAATAACCAGGAAAGAAGAAAACACCACAATTATAAGTACGTGTAATTTGGCTGACTGAAAGTAAATTGAACGGGAAATTTGGGAGACACAAAACATTGGATAAAGAAATATCAGAAGTAACATTAATCATACCACTTCCAATAACAGAAACAGTAGACCCATTGGTTAAAGTAACATGAGAAGAATGAGAGGTATTGAAGGAAAACACGATACCTATTTGACCCGTCATATGATCAGTGGCTTCAGAATCAATGACCCATCTGGAATTGGAATTGGAATTGGAATTGGAGAGACATGCAATAGGATTACCTGTTTGAACTACTGAGGCAGTGGATTGAGTAGGTGGCGACTGTAAAGAGGCCTTCAATTGCAATTACTCAACATATTCACTAACGGACAGTACTTTACCATTGTTTCTTGATTTTTCTGAGCTATTAGGACCCCCAAACTTGTTTGTGACATTAGAACCAGTATCCATGATGAAATTTATCTAGCCAGCAAATTAAGGAAAACAGAAAATTACTCGGAAAATAGAAAAACACTGCTTGGAGGCACAAAATCGCAAAACCAACTTCACAGAATGATTCACTGACCTCCGAAATAGTACCCGAGCAAAGGTCGCCTCTGAACGCACTCTCACGCGCCACCATGCGCTACCCAAATCCTTTGGACGTGTGCCTCACGCGCCTCCGTACAACACGCGCATGTGTCACGTGCCACCCCACTTGGATCGCCTCACCATGATCTATCTGCCGGTGTGCCTAGATCTTCTTTCCGGTGGCCGGAACCCCTCCAACGGCTTTGAACAGTACTCCGCCACTCTCCTCTAACATTGTACACTGCCACCACAGCACCGCCGTGATCTAAGCTTCCTCTAATATGTGGCTTAGTTCGCTGCTGGTCCCACTGTGACTTTTTTAGTCACACATAAAAAAAAATAAAAAGAAGGGGAGAAGAAGAAGAGAGAGAGGACTGGGTTTTTTCTTCCTTTTTTTTTAAATCAGAGTGGGAGAAGAAAATTTAGAAGGCTCTAAAGACCATGTTGATTAGAGGAAAATTTGTAATGCCATATCCTCAATTGAGTTAGGCAGTTACTATATATAATATAATAGAGAATACATATCATAAAACATAAGTGATGTGGGACATAATGCTACTTATCTACTAACAATTATGTTATAGAGTATTCATCTCCTTCCATTGCAATACATCATCCATGATGAGAAAATGCTTCAACAACTGTTTTAAGAATGAAAAGGGGGTCATAAATTATTTTATGACACAAGATGATGTAGGAGAAGTGCATGATTGTTTACTTTTTCTAAGAGCAATAAGGAGCTATAAACTTGTGTTAGAGACTGGTGATAGGGGTAAAGACAAGGAAGTGAATCTTTAGCCAAAGATGGTATAGGTTGGGGATCTGAGTATATGATAGTAACCACATTCTATAGTCGAGAATGTCGACTATTAACTTTTGAAATGGTGGTCATGTATCCTCATGAGTGAAAGTGTACATAGAAAATCATCCTCGGATTGAATTGAAGGAGAAACATGAGCAATAGGCATAGAAGTAGATGCACCAAAGAAAGGCTTTGATTTAAAAAAAAAATGTAACATCAGCTGAAACTGCATATCAACCTAAATCAGGTGAAAAACAACAATGCCTTTCTTTGGAAAGGGGAATACCCAACAATTATGCATCTCAAAAGTTCAGGATCAAGTTTAGATGCATGAGGTCAAACATATCGAACAAAACAAGTATAACCAAAATACATATAGTGGAGTACCAAATAATTTACAGCAAGGAAATAACACAGAGTAAATGGCATGCAGTAGCTATATAGGCAATAGCATCTATCCAAAATACCTTAAGCACATATATATGAATATGATGTTTTGCCAGCTGGCATGACTCAGTCTAAAGTGGATATTGACTTTAAACTTGGACAAAGTATTTTAAAACTGGAAGCAATGGATGACCAAAATGACTATGAAGCTGAAGAAGGAAGAGGCATGTGTATTAGTACAAGCAATTGAGTGTGGCATTGCATCACAAGGTGTATCAAGAAAATTTAAGCCTTCTGACTCACAACCACTACTCACTTTCATCTTTGTCCCAAGATCATGAAACACAATTATCAGGGAAGAAACAACAACCATAGTTAGAAGTTTTTGTAATTTTGCTGGCATAAAGTGACTCTAGGTATTTCCACAACTGTTTTACCATAGTACAATGCCCAACTTGATCTTGTACTTGATGTTTCATTGAATTCAGAATTGATTAAGGAGGCTGTCATCTTCCTTCAGTCACTTTTCTTTACTCTCCTTGGGAAATCATTTGTTAAGTGGGTTCCCATGTCATTACAGGACAAATGACATTTAACAAATCCCTTCCACAACACAATTCTTGCCATTCAATCTTCTGCTTGTATTGTGTTAGAGGAGATCACCTCAGTTACTAAATTCTACAACACATAATTTGATATTTACTAAATTAGGACAAGAAGTCTTCAAAACAGATGGAGAAAAGCTAAAGACATTAAAGAAACCAGCCTATCACTGATTTAAGATTGAATTCCAATGGCTTTGTGTTAGAGGGTGCTATTTAGTAATTGGGTCATTGTATGGGCACAAGACTTGTTTCTAATAGAGCATCAGAGGTCTTATGATGTACTCAGCCATTACTAATATTAGTGTTCTTTCCCTAATTTTCTCTTTGCTTCTCCCTTCTCCTTTCTTCTAAACTCTAATTGCATCTCAACATGGTATCAAAGTGGTACTATTTGCTATGAGCCTATGGGTTATACTGTCTCCACCAAACTCAAAGAGGTTAAATTATTGATGATATGGAATTTAGGTTTATTTACTTATTTCATTTTTTGGTGAAAAAATTTAAAAAAGAAATAGAAAAGGAAAAAATATTCTGAGAGGAGGAGGAGGAGGAGTTCAGTTCTGTTTGAAGGGTTTGGGCTGACTGGATGACAGATCAGAGAATGGTGAACTTCCAAAGGCTGCGGAGGTGCATAAGGCCCATGTGCAGATAGTTCCTTGGTGTGTGGAGGCATGTGGATAGGTTTCCAGCAACACACTTACTGATGCAGCAGCTGCAACTTCCTGCATGGTTGTCTCTCTGGTCTGTGGACTTCTTTTGAGGTTTTTCTTAATTTTTTGACAAGTTCTGGTCTTTTTTCATGATTTCTGGACTGTTGATGTGTTTCTCGTCAGGGGTTTTGGTTGATTGGAGTTGTGTTGATTCAAAATAATACAGTGCTTCTGAATTGAGAGAAGAATTGGATTGGGAGGATTTTGATTCTGGCTCACACAACCTAGGTATGTGTAATATATGGATTTGGGTGTTCCGACTCGTCTTTGGTTGTTTGGGTGCTCCTGGTGCTGGGTTTTGATGGTGCTTCTGTTCTGAAGAATAAGTTTAATTAGTTTGGCTGTCTGCCCAAGGCATCAATTTGATTTGAGGCGATATAAGTTGCTTCTATTTTGCTGAAATTTAGTTGATTTTCAAGTATTTGGTTTGGAGGACAATTTAAAACATTTGATGATGTTAGAATGAAAACCAGAATATTTGGTAGATTCTTTTGTGAAGTCGGGTGAAGGTTGGATGAAGTAATTTTGAGCATGGTGGTTGAGTTGGCTACATTTGATCATCTCATAGAGCAATGGTATTGCTGGTTGTTTTTGCTTTGTATGCTAGTTGTGTTTTTGTTTGGTGCTTTTTGAGTTGCAAGGTAGTGTGCTGCTGTTTGGCTGCAATAAGCACAAGTTTTAAGCAACATGGTTGTCGGTAGTGTTGGTGGTTTTGAGGACTAGCTAGCAAGTTGAAGGAGCAGCTCAAGGGAAGTTAGTAGAAGATTTGTAGTTGTCTTAGGTCATGGGATTAACTAAAGGAAGTTGGCTGAAGACTTAAAGGAGTTGTATCTTCCAAGGTTTTGTTGTGATTTCTGGATTTTGTGAATGTTTGTGTTCAGTGGGAGTTGTTCACGTGTTGTGTTCATTGCAAGCTATTCATGGAGTTTGATGTTTGTTAAGTTTTCTTTATATTTATGTTTAGTTGCATTTTATTTGAGAGTTCAAATTTATGCAACAAGCTTAAGTTTTGGAAGCTTCAGCTTAAGAGGGAGTGTTAAAAAATATTATTTAGTAATTGGATCATGGTTCAGGCTTATGTTTTGGGCTTAAGTCCTTGTTTCTTAGTAGCTTTAACATAAATAGAGCATTAGGGGTCTTATGATATACTCAGCCGTTAATATTGAAATACAATATTAGTCTTATCTCCCTAATTTTTTCTCTCTGTCTTTCCCTTCTTCTTCTTCTTCCATCTAAACCCTAATTGCATTCTCAACACTTTGCAAATCTGTCAAACTTATCACTTGAAACAAACAGAATAAGACAGCCTGTATTATAGCAAACTCTGTCCAACAGTACAGAAATCACCAAATCTGTCCTAAAGAAACTGAAATGAGTGGATGTTCCAAAAACAGAATATTTGAACCTGTTTGGCAGCAAAATCTGATCTGCACAACAGTACCCAGATCACCACAATTCTTCACTGCCCTTTCTTATGCCAGACACCCCTGACTTGCACCTAAACCAGCCACGATTCACCCTTGTGTTGTTATTGCCCTAGGAATCAAATTGCTCCCAATACCATGTTATTTAAAAAGAAAGAACAAAAGAGGAGAGTGTAGAAGCCACAACCTCCAAACTAGGTTAGGCACCACGTATGAATTTGATCATAAATAAAATTACAGCAGCAAAATAGGATCCTATTATAATAAGGAATCCTAACAAAATAAGAAAAATTATGCAAACTAAGGACCTAACAATCAGGTCAAGTAACAGGCCTTTATTAAAATATTTAGTTATTATGGTTCTATGAATTGCTTGGTTCCTTTTTCTTAATTTAAACATCCTCTTATTTACATAATCACACTTGTGCACATACATACATAGAGCTCTGGCACTTTCTCTTCACATCAGAATATTTACTGTATAATGATGACTAATGACTTGCATTATTATGATTAACAGCTACTTGGAAGGACAATTAATCTGAGAAGTTTGCTAACTGAACGGATGAACAAACTGTTCCATGAAAATCTTGAGTTTCTGTTTGATCGTTTTGAGTGTCAAGATCTTTGTGCCATAGTGGTTAGTGTATTTACAAAATCTCTTGATCAGCAATAATAGAGTTCTTCCTCTTGTCTCATTTATTAAATGATGAAATACAATGTTCTATTCCAGGAATTAGAAAAGTTGCTGGATGTCTCAAGGCATGCCCATGAGCTGCTGTCCCGAGATCTTTCCCTAGATTCTTTTGCTCTTATGTTGAATGAGATGCAAGAGAACATCTCTCTTGTATCATTTTCTAGTAGATTGGCCTCACAGGTTTTTCCTTTTGAACTCTTTACATCTACTTTAATGTGTGTTGGGAGTCTCTATTCATCTGCATGCTAACTACGATACTAAATTCTCAGTATGTCAATAATGTTCAGATATTTATGTATTCTTGATGGCTGAAATAGAAATCACTGAATTATATTATGACTTGATCGACACACCATTTTTTATTTATGCTAGATTTGGTCAGAGATGCAAAATGATTTTTTGCCAAATTTCATTGTCTGCAACACTACTCAACGTTTTGTCCGATCATCAAAAGTCACTCCTGTTCAAAAGCCATCCATACCCTCTGCCAAGCCTAATTTCTATTGTGGAACTCAAGTAAGCTTTATTCTTCACCACCAGTATTTGACTGTATTTTATCAGTTGTTAATCTTATTTACTAACTATTGCAATGGATCTCCTTGTCTAATACCATGCTGCCCTTTTAATATTAGCTTTACTTCTATGTTTCTCATGATACTCCACCTATCTCCCCCTTTTAATGCTAGGATCTGAATTCTGCTCATCAAAGTTTTGCTCGGTTGCATAGTGGGTTCTTTGGAATACCCCACATGTTTTCAATTGTAAGAATTCTGGGATCCAGATCATTACCTTGGCTCATCCGTGCCCTCCTGGACCATATATCAAACAAGGTACACCTTGCTTTTCTATGTTGTGATCCATTCATTGCATGATGCTTTTTGCTTATTTGTAAAGCTCTTTGCCATAATAAAATAAAATCCAACTTACATGAAATTAGATGGTTAACTGTAGAAATTCTTGTTAAATTAATTGAAATCATTTCTGTCCTCCTGTGCATTTTGTAATGCCTTTCGACTTATCACCATAATGTCCCATCATCTTTTCCTGCATGTTTGAGACATCATACTCTATCTGTAGCAACAGGGAATAAAGTCGAAATACGTGTGGACAGCTAATGTATGAGAATTTCTGTTTTGATGTACTCTCTTCATTCCTTTTGTACTTGTCATTCTAGAGTAGTCCCCCCCCCTTCTCTCTTTATTCTTCTTCTTCTTCTTCTTTAGAAAACCATGAATGCATATTTATTGATTTATTTTAAATTTTACCCCTATTATCTTTACTATATGATCAACCACTTCAGACACTAATTGACTTTCAATATAAGATATGTTAGTGAATTAAGGATTAAGTTACTAGTTTCTTATTTACTAAGATATATGGGCCATGAGCCTATCTCTTATAGCCCTATATTTTATTATAAATGGACATGCCAACCTCTTGTAGGAGTATGGCTTCAAAAATTCCTTTCTCTTAACATGGTATCTAGAGCCTTCATCTAGGTATCTTTCTCACATTCAACCAACAACTCAAAAAAAAAAAAAAAATCCACTTTTTTCTGCTTTCCTTCTTTTTTTCCAAATTCCTGATGCGTGACTAGATCACGGAGGAGCTCACAGCCAGAAAACCCAGATCTAGAACTGCTGTCCAGAGTGCACAGTATTATAGAACAGTAGAGCTGCTGTCCGGAGCATTTGAAGGAGATTTGGCACATTTTTCACAGATCTGGGTTGACGGAATTGTAGATCTGCGACCGGTGACTTCACCGGACCGGGCGTGAACAGTACGCACAGCAGATTTTCCTGGCACGTGAAGGCGCTTGCGTATTCCGACGGCAATACAATTTCTCCGACGACCATCTGGGCAGATTCCGGATCTTCTTGTGTGGTTAGATTTGTGATTCGGGCACTTTGATTGCAATTTCTCAAATTTTTTGGCCTTTTTTTTGGTGGTTCTTTCAGTCATTCTTTTGTCATAATGGCGGATTTCTTTGATTTGGGTGTGAGAACTGCACACAATAATGACAGTAAGTTGTCTTCTATTATGACTACGAATTTGCTTTTGGTTGGTGAAAAGATAATTGATCAGAAGTCAGAAATAGAAGGGAAGCAATTTATTATAAGCATGTCTGAAAGTGAATATATTGAATACCTACAATTTCAAATCTCTAGACAGCCACCACCTACTCAATCCATTGCAACTTTGATTCAAATAGGTAACACCACTGCTTGTCTTTCCAATTCCCAATCTAAATGGGTAATTGATTCTGGGGGCCACTGATCATATGACGGGTCACAAAGGTATCTTGTCTTCCTTCCAAACTTCATCTTCCTCTTCTTATGTTACTATAGCAAACGGGTTTACTGCTTTAATTGTTGAGAGTGGTACAGTAAATGTTACCCCTGATACTTTCTTATCTAATGTTTTATGTCTCTCTAAATTCCCTTTCAACTTACTTTTTGTTAGTCAAATAACACGTGCCTATAATTGTGGTGTTTTCTTCTTTCCTGGTTATTGTATTTTTCAGGATCTATTGACGAAGAAGATTTTTGGTAGAGGATACAAATCTGGCGGCCTTTACATGCTTAATGAAAAAGTTCCTCGACCTGTTGCTACAGCTGTTACCATCACTCCATACCAATTGCATTGCCGTTTGGGCCATCCTTCCTTAACATCTTTAAAGAAACTATTTCCTAGTGTAAGTTTTGTTTCACAATTCAATTGTAAATCATGTCAGTTTGCTAAGCAACATCGTCCGCCTTATGTTCCTAGAGTTAATAAACGTGTTGCATCTCCTTTTAAATTAGTACACTCTGATGTTTGGGTCCATGTCCAGTGGTGGCTAAACTTGGTTATCGGTATTTTGTTACTTTTGTTGATGATTATTCAAGAGTCACTTAGCTTTATTTCATAAAAAATCGGTCTGAAATATTTATCATTTTTTATGCCTTTCATGCTGAAATTGTAAATCAATTCCATACTTCCATACAAAACTTACGAAGTGATAATGTTAAAGAATATATTTTTGCCCAATTTTCTTTATACTTATCTCAACATGGTATTATTCATCAATCTTCCTGTCCGGTTACTCCACAACAAAATGGAGTAGCTGAAAGAAAAAATTGTCATTTGATGGAGGTTTCTCGTGCACTCTTATTCCAAATGAAAGTGCTTAAGGTGTTTTGGGCAGAGGCAGTTTCCATTGCTTGTTTTCTCATCAATCGAATGCCATTCACGGTTCTCGATGGTCAGGTACCTTACTCCATTTTGTTTCCTTCTAGACCTTTATTTCCTCTCACTCCATGTGTCTTTGGTTGTACTTGTTTTGTTCAGGATCATTGTCCTCAGATCTCCAAACTTGACCCACAATCTTTAAAATATGTCTTCCTTGGTTATTCTCGAACACAAAAAGGGTATCGCTGTTATTCTTCCAATTTGAATCATTATTTTATATATTCTGATGTTACATTCTTTGAATCCACGTCATATTTTGCCTTTTCTGAATTTTCCTCTACCATACCTGAGTCTAATTCTCTTGACAAATATTTTCTTGTGTATTCTATCTCTCCAGATTCTCAGGCTTCCCTAGAGAAAAATTGGGTCCATCCTCTTATTAAACATGTTTATTCTCATAAAGTGCAAGTACCAACTATAGCATCGTCTTTTGACAATGCCGAGACATCCAATACAGCACCAACGATTGACTCACAACCAGCTTCGTCTCCTTTACCGATTGCTTCGTCACCAGATCCTCGTCCATTACCCTCCGATCTTGATATTCCTATAGCCCACCAAAAAGGTACTCGTAGTTGCACTCAGAAAGGTAACATTAATCATCCTTATCCCATTTCTACATATGTGTCCTATTCCTCACTACCTGTCTCCTCATAATCATATATTGCCTCGTTGGATTTGATCATTGTTCCTAAGTGTGTTGCAAAGGCACTTTCTAATCCTGGGTGACGTGTTGCTATGGAGGAAGAAATGATGGCCCTTGAGGAAAATCATACATGGGATATTGTGTCCTTACCAACTAGTAAAAATTCTATTGGGTACAAGTGGGTATTCATTGTGAAAGTTAACCCAGATGGTACTGTTGCTCGATTGAAGGCTCGTTTAGTAGCAAAAGGATATGCACAGACCTATGGTGTAGATTATTCAGAAACATTTTCTCCAGTTGCAAAACTTATTTCTGTTCACATATTTATTTCTCTTGCTGTATCTTATGGCTGGCCCCTCTATCAACTTGATGTTAAAAATGCCTTTTTGCATAATGATTTATATGAAGAGGTGTATATGGAGCAACTGCCCAGGTTTGTTACTCAGGGGGAGTATGGCAAAGTTTGTTGAATAAAAAATTTTTTATATGACTTGAAACAATCTCCTCGAGCTTGATTTGGGAGATTTAGTGATGCGGTGACAAAGTTTGGGATAAAAAAAAGTGACCATGATCATTCAATTTTTTATAAACAATCAAACTTTGGTTGTATTCTTCTATCTATTTATGTGGATGACATTGTAATCACTGGTAATGATAGATTGGATATCTTAAGATTAAAAATTTTTCTTCAAACCAAGTTTCAAACTAAAGACTTGGGAGCACTTCGATATTTTTTAGGGATTGAAATTGCTCAAGGAAGGAAAGGAATCTTCTTATCTTAGAGGAAATACGTTCTTGATCTCTTAAAAGAAATAGGAATGCTTGGCTCTAAACTCTGTGATACTCCTATGATTTCAAATGTTAAACTCAACTTGGAAGATGGAGAGTTGTTAGAAAATCCAAAGCGGTATAGACGACTAATGGGTAAATTGAACTACCTTACCATAACCAGACCTAATATTGCCTTTCCGATAAGTGTAGTAAGTCAATTTATGAACTCTCCAAGAACTTCTCATTGGGATGCAATTATGCAATTTATGAAATATCTCAAGAAGGCACCTAATCGTGGACTTTTATATAAAAATCATGGTCATTGCAAAATAGAAAGTTTTTCTGATGCAGATTGGGCTAGATGTCCTATAGATAGAAGATCCACCTTTGGGTATTTTGTGTTTGTTGGTGGGAATTTTGTATCTTGAAAAAGTAAGAAACAAGCAGTGATATCGCGTTCAAGTGCAGAGTCTAAGTATCGAGTTATGGCTCATGCCATGTCAGAGCCTGTGTGGATTTCCTACCTTCTTCATCAACTTGGAATTGAGCCTTATGAAACTATGCAACTATAGTGTGATAATCGAGCAACTACATATATTGCTACAAATTCGATTTTTCATGAACGTACAAAACATATAGAAGTTGATTGTCATTTTGTTAGAGAGAAATTTCAGGAAGGGATTATTGATCTGAGACATGTTAGAACTGGGGATCAATTGGCTGACTTGTTTACTAAAACCCTTTTAGAAAAACGGGTTAATGATATTTGTAACAAGTTGGGCATGTTTGATATTTATACTCCAGCTTGAGGGGGAGTGTTAGTGAATTAAGGATTAAGTTATTAGTTTCTTATTTACTAAGATATATGGGCCATGGGAGCTATCTCTTGTAACCCTACATTTTATTATAAATGGACGTGCCAACCTCTTGTAGGAGTATGGCTTCAAGAATTCCTTTCTCTTAACAAGGTAGAATTGTAAAATGCAAATATTTTCTTCTATAATTGAGACTATTAAGAGCTTTTTTAGAGTTTAGAATTTAGGATTTAAGAGTATCTAATCCTTTTGCGTATATCTAAAATGAAGGATGAAAAGGAGTGGAGGGAATAATTGTGAAAATACACAACTACATAGACCAAAATTGAATAACTCAGAGTCCAATCACTCCAAAATACACAAATCAGGTGCAAAATCTGTCAACTGGCTAGAGAAGATGAGAAAATGCCAAAATTTTATCCAAGAAGATCACCTAAAGTTCAAAATGCTTAAGATGTGATCACCAAATCAGAAAACCAAACATACAAAGTGATGCACATCATCAAAAAGGCTCTCACCTGCTGCCACCACCGATTGTCTTTTCACATGGGCCTCACATGGCTCCTAGATTAGAGTGCGTGTACTGCACATGCTGCCTAGAAAACTTCCTTGGTCCCCAATCTACAATGCGTGCAGCCTAGATCTAGTTTTCAGTCACAGGACGTACCTTAAACAACTTCGGCAGATTTCAGTCCCCAATTTGTTCTTCCTCTTTATTATTTGTTTTTTGCTCCCTTTTTTCCCCAATCCAGTGGTAGATTACGAACTTTACCCAAAGCAAACTCGAATGATGGCATTGCTAAACTCCTTTCTTTCCTCATTCTATAAATCTCTTTAACTTCTTTTCTTTACTAAATAAAACTCAAAAACTCCATAAACAGTCAGTAAAAATAAATAAATACTTAAATTCAGAGGATTTTGAATTTGATGGAAAGACTTATGTAATTGCTTTAGCCAAGAATTCTATTTATACATGAAAAATACATTGAATTAAGATACTGCAATTAATTAGGAAGATTCTAACCTGGCAAAACAAGGAAAACAATTATAAAAGAATTACCCAACAAGCAATCTAAGATAGCTCCCACTCCACCTCAAACTAGAGTATATATATCATATGCATCAAGCTTGTTGCATATGTAGCTTATTCTTGGACTTAGGAGTGGTTTTGTGAGCATATTGGCAATTGATCCTTGAAATTATCATTCATTTATAATTTCTTGAGTTATCATTTTTTATGTGCATCACATTGTGCCTTTGTTTCTCCTCCATCCTTTGTTTCTATTCCTAAAATTGTATGGGAAGCTCTCTCACCCAAGGTGGCATTAAGCAATGCTTGATGAGATGGTAGCTTTAGAAGCTACTAGTACATGTGATCTTGTTCCTTTGCCCTAAAAAAAGAAAAGTCTATGGTTGGATGTGGAGAGGTGTACACAGTTAAAGTTGGCATTGATGGGAAAATAGACTAGTTGAAAACAATTCTTGTTGTCAAAGGTTACACTCAAAATTTTCACCTAGATTGTGGTGAAACTCTCTTTTGTCGCCAAAATTGCATTAATTTATCTACTTTTGTTAGTTGCAACAAGACTAGTTTAGTTTGTCATCTAAGGAAATCTCTATATGGTCTAAAGCTATCCCTTCAAGCCTAATTTGGGAGGTAGTCATTCAAGATTTCAGCATGTGTCAAAATGAAGCAAATCACTCTATTTTGTATCGTCATTCATCTACTTCTCAATCTATATATCTCATTGTTTATGTTGACGATATAGTTATTGTAGGAAGTGATCAGGTTGGGATCGATAAACTCAAGCAGCATATTTTTCTTCATATTCAAAAAAAGGACTAGGGAAAATTCTAATATTGTCTTGGCATTGAAGTGGCTCAATCTTGTTTTGGCATTTCTATCCTAATGAAAATATGTACTTGACATTCTATGTTATAAAAAAGAATGGTTTTTAAAGTCATGCTCAACAATGAGGCAAACACATCTATTTATAATAGAACATAGGTTACGATAGGATTAATACTCATCTAGGCCTATAAGGCCATTACTTATACTAATTATCTACTAACACTCCTTTTCAAATTAGAGCATAGATATCAAGTATGCCTAACTTACTACAAATATTATCTAACTATTTTCCTGGGAGAGTTATTGTTCTCCAATTCTAATATATTTAAAACCAATAACCCCTTTTTGAAGTTTTTGCTTGACAAAAGTTTTACCTACTTTGTTCATGAAAAATCGTATTTGTAGCAATACGAGTAATTACCTAATTATCACACCTAATTGCGTAGTTCCAAAAAACTCAATTCCAAATTGATGAATAAGGTAGGAAATCTACATAAGCTTTGATGTAGTATGGGCTACGGCTCAATACTCAGAATTTTCACTCGTATGAGACACCATTGCTTATTGCTTCTCTTCCAAGATACAAAATTTTCACCAATAAATACACAATACTGAGAAGGGGACCTTATATTTGCAGGACATCTTGCCTAATTTGCATTAAAGAAACCTTTTATTGTACAATAACCATTATTTTTATACAAAATTTCACATTCAAGTGCTTTCTTAAAATATCTTAGGATGTGCATGATTGCATCCCAATGAGAAGTTCTTGGAGAGTTCATAAATTGATTTACTATACTCATCGGAAAGGTAATATTAGGTCTAATTAAGGTAAAGTAATTCAGCTTACCCACTAGTTGTCCATAGGGCTTTAGATCTTCTAGCGACTCCCTATCTTTTAAGTCAAGTTTGACATTGGAAACTGTTTAGAGTCAAACATTCTTATTTCTTTCAAGAGATCAAGAACATATTTGCTTTGAGATAAAAAAATTCCTTTCTTCAAGCAATTTCAATCCCCAAGAAATACCAGATTACTTCTTAATCTTTGGTCTGAAACTTGTTTTGAAGGAAAGCTTTCAACTTTGAAATATTCAATTTATCACTACCAATGATCATAATGTTATCCACATAGACAACCAAAAAAAATATAACCAAAATCTAATTGTTTATAAAATATTAAATGGTCATAGTCACTTTTCTTTGAACTTTATCACATTACTAAATCTTTCAAGCAAAGCCCGAGAAGACTGCTTCAAGTCATACAAAGGTTTTTTTTAATGAACAAACCTTGTCAAACTCCCTCTGAGCATCCAACTCGGGTGATTGCTCCATTTATACCTCTTCAAATAAATCATTATGTAGGAAGACATTTTTAGCATCAAGCTAATAGAAAGGCCAACCATAAGAAGCAGTGAGAAAAATAAATAGCCAAACAAATAAGTTACGCAACTAGAGAGAAAGTTTCTAAAAAATCCAAACCATAAGTCTATGCATTATTTTTGTGCCACTAAATAAGTCTTCAATTGAGCAATAGTGCCATTTGGGTAAATTTTCACAATGAATACCTGCTTGCACCCACTAAAATATTTACCACTTAACAAGGATGCAATATCCCAAATATGATTTGCTTTAAGGGCTATCATTTCTTCCTCCATGATAGCACATTATCCAAGGTGACAGAGTGCCTTTGTAGCATACTTGCAATTAGTAATAGAATGCAATGAGGCAATAAATGATTGTGAGGAAGCAAGCAAAGAGGAAGAGGAAACACATGTAGAGATAGGATAACGGTGATTAATGTTACCTTGTTGAGTATAATTGCAAGTATCTTTCTGGTGAGCAATAAAAATATCAAGATTAGAGAGGGTAAAAAAGGAGGATCTAGTGATGAAAAAGCTAGTAAAGGAGATGAAGCTGATGGTGATTCAATAATTGATGCTACATCAAATGTCTTAACATTGTTAGATGAAAGTGCTATAATTGGTACCTACACTCTATGAAAATAAACATGTTTAATAGGAAGACAGACCCTATTCTTTTTCTTAGGGAGGGTCTAGAGGGAAAGGCTGAAAATTCGAATAGGTAAAATATATAAGAAAATATTTGTCAAGGGAATCAAATATAGGTATGGTGGAGGAAGATTCAGAAAAGTCAAAATATGGAGTAGCTTCAAAGAATATATTATTAAAAGATACAAGATAACGATTTAAATCAAGAAAATAGCATGTATAACTTTTGTGTTTGAGAATAACTAGGAAGATACGTTTTAAGGACCGTGCATCAAGTTTAAAGGCCTAAGGGTGACGATCCTAAACAAAATAAATACCAAAAAAAAAAGTGTAGTAAGATGAAACAAAGATCTAGAAAGGAATAAAATTGAGTAAGTTACCTAGTTGATGAGAACAAAGAGTGGCATTTAATTGGTAAGATAACAAGTTGTAGAAATTGCCTCTACCCAAATGATTAGAAAATAGGTTGTGAAAATTGCCTTTGCCCAAAATACCTTAGGCACTTTCATTTGGAATAAGAGAGCATAGGAAGCTTCCATTAAATGATAATTTTTTCTTTTGGCTCCTCTATTTTGCTATGCAGTAACTATATGGGAAAATTGATAAATAATACTATACTTGGACAAGTATGAAGAAAATTTGGCAAAAATATATTCTTTAGCATTATTATTTTGCAAGTTTTGTATAGAAGTTTAAAACCGGTTCATAATTTTAGCATGAAAGTCACAAAAAATAGCACATAACTTGGATTGGTTTTTTATGAAATAAAGCCAACTAACTCTTGAATAATTATCAACAAAAATAGCAAAATACTAATAAACAAGTTTGGACACAATTGAACACAAACACAAAATATCAGAGTATACTAACTTAAAAAGGGATGAACTCTAGGCTCATAAGACAAATGATATTGTTTGGCAAACTGATATGATTCGTAATCGAAATGTGAAATAAAAATTACACTAGGGAAAAATTTTCTTTAAAGATGATAAGGAAGGATAACTCAAACGACAATATAATTGATACAAAGTGATGTGATGGTAGCAACAGTAGCAACATATCGAGAAACCTTTTCATCAAGCACATATAGGCCATCAGATTCATATCTTTTATCAAAATTCTTTGTTAAAAGATTTTGAAAAACACAATAATTAGGAAAAAAGAAAACACAATTATAAATACATGTTATTTAACTAATAGAAAGCAAGTTGAAAAGGAATTCAAAAAGGCACAAAACATTAGATAAGGAAATATTAAAGGTAACATTTATTGTACCACTTCCAACAATTGTAGTAGACCTAATGGTTATAGTAATGCAAGAACAACATTGGAAAGAAGATAAGATATCTTTGTGACCCATCATATGATCAATGGCCCCAGAATCAATTATCCATCTAAATTAATAATTAGAAAGTCACGCAATAGGATTGTCTATCTAAATCAAAGTTGCAACGGGTTAAGTGGGTGGCTATTGCCTAAAGGATTGGAATTGTATGTATTCAATATAGTCTCTTTTAGACATGCTCATAATATACCGTTGTCCTTTTATACCCGACTTCCAATCAATTATTTTTCCACTAATTGGAAGCAAATCAATAACCACAATTGAAAAAGACTAGGTGTCATCATTGCATGTAGTTTACACACCTAAATCAAAAGGATCAGCCATTAAAAATAAAAAAATAGCTAAAAAAATTACACCATAAAATATCACAAAAAAAATTGCAATTAAAGTGCTTGGATCACAAACCCAACCACATAGAAAGGTGTGGAATCTACCTAGAATGCCATAAGATGAGCACATCACGAGGACCCTGCTCACATGCTGCTATGCACCATCGAAAGCTACTATGCGTGAGCCTCATGTGCCGTCACAAGAAGCATGTGTGTACTATATGCACTAGTTAGAAGTGGTCATCAACGACTGATCTATTACCCTATCCACCTAAATCTAAAAACAACCCACTAAAGCTCTATCAATCGCACCAAACAGCTTCTAGCCTACTCTCCATTGCATTCTCTGCATAGTAACATGAAAATTAGATCTGGATCTTTTGATCTTTCAATGAATTTGTGACTTTAAGTTGCTGCCATATTTACCATGACCTAATCATGCATAAAAAAGGAGGAAAAGAAGAAAGTGGAGGGAAGAAGTAGATAGTTTTTTTATTTCTTTTGACTTGGTTAGGAGAAAGATGTCTAGGTTTAGGAGGTTCTAAATATCATGTTAAAAGAGAGTAGTTTCTGAAGCCATACTGAACAATGAGGTAGATATATCTATTCATAATAAAAGATAGGTCATAATCAAACCAAGACTCATCTAGGCCCATAAGTTCATAACCTATACTAATCACCCACTAACATATGTGAGATGGGCTTGATGAATTATATATTTGTGGATACTCCTATTAGGGTTGGGCACCAATTAGTTATGGGCGATTAAGCATTTTTAACCAACTCATTGTAACCATGGAGTGCAAAATTTAAAACTAAACTAAATTAAATAGTCATACCGATTTTAACCATTCTAGTCGGTTTCGGTTAGGTTAATATGGTTCCCATCGGTTTACAACTCATTTTCACCCTACCTTTCAAGAGGACAATGCAGACAAAGCAAAAAGTTTATCCTATTTTAGTAACCTCAATGTCACTTTAGACTTTCCTTCTTCAAATCTTAAGGGGAAGTCCCTTTGTGATTGTTTCTATGATTGGCAACATCATATTGCTCTTTCCCTTTACAACCAATCAACCATACACGCCATCCTTTTGCTTTCTTCACAGAATTTGCTCACCAAACACACCATTAAGCACAACAACAACCAAAGTTGGCTCATATTCGTCTTCGCCAATCAGTTTGTATTAGATACATCCTAAGATTTTTTCCAGTGAGTTTTTGGACATCATTTGGGTGATGGCATTGCTCAATTCAAGTTTCAAACACAGGGCCATTCTTAAAAGGTTCAGTTAGTGTAGCTCTTTTTTTGGCCATGCAAAGTTTTCAATAAAGTCTTTTAATGTGGAATACAAATGGAAAGAGAAACGAAAGGGAGATTTGCTAATGCTTGCCCGCCCACTTCATCTTTAACTTTTGTCCAAAACAGATTGTCCAATGGGAGTTCTTAATGATTGTAAATATAGAAGCATTAATGCTGATCGTGTTTGTATTGTTAGGGATTCATGGGTATTGAAATTAGATTTGATTTTTGTAACTTGGTATCTACCAAGTGTATCAAAGTGGAAAACCATGCTGAAATTATTTTTAATCAAAAGTATTGGTCAATTGCAATTTAACATGATTAAGGAAATTCAAACCACAATTAATTGAAACCCAAAAATTCCCTTGAATTTTAATTCATCACTAATTGACTTCACTTTTTAACCAATCTTAATAGACCAATTTCAAGTTTGGTTGATCAGTTAAGAGCAAATTAACACATTTTGATCACTTCTATTATAGATTCAAATATTAAACTCCTACCTGATCAGGATAAACCATTCTCAAATTTTGGAAGATATTGTAGGCTTGTTAGAAAATCATATCATCTCACAATTACTGAACTTGACATTTCTATTGTAGTGAGTATGGTGAATTAGCTCCTTAACTCACCATATGATATTCATTGGGATGCAATGGTTCAAATTTTTCCATATATCAAAGGAAATCCAAGCAAAGGTTTGTTTTACAAGAATAAAGGATACATTCGAATTATTGGTTGCTCTAATGTTGATTGAACAAGTTCTCCGAATGATTGTTACTCTACTTAAAAGCTCCCCCCGCTTGGGGGAAATCTTATTTCTTGGATAATGAGAAGCAATGCAAGATCAAGTCCAAATGCTGAGTCTCGAGTTATGGCATTTATTATGTGTAAACTCATATGGTTGAAACAGTTGTTATAAGAGCTAAAACTTTATGCACTTGGTCCTATGAAGCTTGTATGTAACAATCAAGCAACTTTGCACATTGAATCTAATCCTATCTTTCATAAAAGAATCAAACACATTGAAAATGACTGTCACTTCATAAGAGAGTGTTGTTGCAAAGGAAATTAATACTTTTTTGTGAATTCCAATTATCAATTGATCGATGTGCTCACAAAATTCCTTGGAGATTCAAGAATAAGCTATATATGTGACAAACTTGGTGTATAAGATATATATGCTCCGACTTGAAGGGGAGTATTAGAGTTATGTAAATATTAGAGAGTTATCTTAGATTGATTGTTAAGTATTTCTTTTATAATTGTTTTCCATTTTTAGCTAGTTTAGAACCTTCTAATTGATTGTATGATCCTAATTGATTGTATTTTTCGTAAATGAAAAGAATTCTTGTTTAAAGCAATCGCTTAAATGATTCCCTCAAGTTCAAAATCTTCTAAATTTAAGTTAAATTTAAATTATACATCACCAACAATTTAACCTCTTTGAGTTTGTTGGGGGTAGTATAATTCACAAACCTCAAGGCAGACAACGCCACTTTAATATCATCTTGAAAAATTAATTAGGGTTTCAAAGGGGAGTGTTAATTAAGAGAGATTTGTATTGCCATATCCTCAACTGAGTTAGGCAGTCACTATATATTATAATACAGGGTACATATAGCAGAATATAATAGATGTGGAACTTATTTACTAACACTCCCCCTCAAGCTGGGCTATAGATGTTAATCATATCCAACTTGTTACAAATTTCATCAACTCATTTTTCCGGAAGAGCTTTAGTAAATAAATCAGCTAATTGCTCCCCTGTTCTAATATGTCTAAGACTGATAATTCCTTCTTATAACTTCTGTCGAACAAAATGACAGTCAACCTCTACATGCTTAATTCGTTCATGAAAAACTGGATTTGAGACAATGTGAGTAGCAGCTCGATTGTTACACCACAATTGTATAATCCCATGAGTCTTAATGCCAAGTTGCTGAAGAAGGTAATTAACTTATACAAGTTTAGATGTAGCATGAGCTATAGCTCAGTATTCAGATTCTGCACTGGAGCGAGATACAACTGCTTGCTTCTTACTTTTCCATGACACAAGATTTCCTCCAACAAATACACAATACCTCGAAGTTGATCTCCGATCTATAGGACATCCGGCCCGGTCTGCATCAGAAAAAGCTTTTACTTTGCAATGATCATAATTTTTATATAAGACTCCTCGATCAGGTGCCTTCTTCAAATACTTCAAAATGTGTGTAAAAGCATCCTAATGGGAAGTCCTCGGGGAGTTCATAAATTGACTAACCACACTTACCGGAAAGGCAATATCAAGTCTAGTTATAGTAAGATAGTTTAATTTTCTCACCAATCTCCTATATCGTTCAGGATTTTCAAGTAACTCCCCATCTTCTGGATTAAACTTAATATTTGTAATCATAGGATTTTCAGATGGTTTAGCTCCAATCATTCCTGTTTCATTCAAGAGATCAAGCATATATTTCCTTTAAGATAAGAAGATCCCTTTTCACCTTCGAGCAATTTCAATGCCTAAAAAATATCGAAGCGCTCCCAAGTCTTTAGTCTGGAAGTTAGCTTGAAGAAAGGCTTTCAATTGTGAGATCTCTAACTTGTCACTCCCTGTGATCACAATATCATCAACATATACAGTCAGAAGAATACATCCTGAACTAAACTGCCTATAAAATACAGAGTGGTCATGATCACATTTCTTCATTTCGAATTCTGTCACTACTTCACTGAATCTTCCAAACCAAGTTCGAGGAGATTGTTTCAACCCATATAATAATTTTTTTAAACGTAATACCTTGCCACACTCCCCCTGAGCAATAAACTCAGGTGGTTGCTCCATGTATATTTCCTCATTCAAATCTCTATGTAAAGAAGTATTTTTAACATCCAATTGGTGAAGAGACCAATCATGAGTAGCAGCAAGAGAAATGAGTAAACGAATAGAGGTAATCTTGGCCACAGGTGAAAAAGTCTCTGAATAATCAACACCATAGGTCTGAGCATATCCTTTAGCGACTAGACGCGCTTTTAAACGAACAATAGAACCATCCGAATTCACTTTGACTGTAAATACCCATTTGCAACCAATGGATTATTTACCATTAGGTTAAGGCACAAGATCCCATATTTGATCAGCTTCAAGAGCTGTCATTTCTTCCTCCATAGTAGCATGCCACCCATTATGAGAAAGAGCTTCAAAATAGGACTTAGGAATAGTAATACGATCTAAAGAAGCAATGAAGGCTCGAGAAGAAGCAGGTAAAGAAGAATAAGATACATAGGTGGAGATGGAATAAGGGTGGTGAGGGTTATCTTTCTGAGTGCAAGTACGGGTACCTTTTTGGTGAGCAATAGAAAGATTCAAATCGGAAGACACAGGAGGAGGATCTGATGAGGAAGAAGCCAGTAGAGGAAATGAAGCTGACGGATCATAGGAAAGCAAGTCTAGATCAGATGGTTGTTGCATGACGGGTGGAGGAGTTGTTGGTGGTACCTACACTCTACGAGAATAAACAAACTGAATGGGAGGCCGAACCAAATTTTGCTGTGGAGGAACTTGTGATTCTAATGAAGGAGAAGGTACAAGAAAGTATTCATCAACATGATCTGATTCTGGCAAGGGGGAGGAAGATCGAGACGGCCCAAAGAATGGGGTAGACTCAAAAAATGAAACATCAGAAGAAATAATATAACGATTTAATTCAAGAGAAAAAACATCAATACCCTTTTTTAGTACAAGAATAGCCAAGAAAAACACACTTCAAAGACCGAGGATCCAATTTCGACACCTGGGGACGGTGATCATGAACAAAACAGGTGCACCTAAAAATACGGGGGGAAATAGGAAAAAAAGGCTTAGAAGGAAATAAAATAGAAAAAGGTACTTGACCACCAAGAATAGAAGAAGGCATGCGATTGATGAGAAAACAAGCTATAGAAACTGCATCCGCCCAAAAAACTTTAGGAACTTTCATTTCAAATAAAAGTGCCCGAGAAACTTCCTGTAAATGTCGATTTTTTCGTTCAGCTACTCCATTTTGTTGTGGAGTGACAGCATAGGAAAATTGATGAATTATACCATGCTGAGACAAATAAGCTGAAAACTGTGTAGAGAAATACTCTTTAGCATTATCACTTCGAAAATTATGAATAGGTGTCTGAAATAGATTTGTAACCTCAGCACGAAAAGTACAAAAAACATTAAACACTTCTGAACGATTTTTTATTAAATAGAGCCTAGTCACTCTTGAATAATCATCCACAAAAGACACAAAATAACGAAAATCAGACTTTGAAATAACTGGGCAAGGCCTCAAAATATCTGAATGTACTAACTCAAAGGGGGATGAAACCTGTTTATTAACTCTAGAAACATAAGATTAACGATACTGTTTAGCAAATTGACAAGACTCACAATCTAAATGAGAGACAGACGCTAAACTAGGACACAATTTTCATAAAGAGAGCAACGAGGGATGGCCAAGGCGACAATGCAATTGATGTAGAGTGAGGGTAGCAGCAGCAATTGATTGAGAAACTTTGTCATCCAGCACATATAATCCCCCAGATTCATATCCCCTGCCAAAAATCTTCTTCGTCAACAAATCCTGAAATAAACAATAATCAGGAAAGAAGAAACCATCACAATTATAAGCACGAGTAATTTGGCTAACTGAAAGTAAATTAAATGAAAAATTTGGAAGACACAAAACATTGGACAAAGAGATATCAGAAGTGAGATTAACCATGCCACTTCTAACAACAGAAGTAGTAGACCTATTAGCTAAAGTGACATGTGAAGGATGAGAATTATTAAAGAAAGATAGTATACCTATTTGACCCGTCATATGATCCGTAGTCCCAGAATTAATGACCCATCTAGAATTGGAATGGGATAGACATGCAGTAGGATTACCTTTGTGAACTATAGTGGCAGTAGGATGGATAGGTGGCGGCTGTACAGAAGCCTTTAATTGCAAGTACTCAACATATTCGCTATCAGATAATAATTTGCCATTGATTTCTGATTCTTGTGCCATATGAGCAAACCTGGACTGCTAGGGATTCTTTCCTACAAACTTCGAACAGAATTTCTTGATGTGTCCTTGTTCTTGACAATGATAGCAAATCACAATTGAATCACCTCCTCTCCCTCTTTCACTAGAGTGATTCTGCCAATCACCTCTTCTTCCTCCTTCATTAAAGTGACCTCACCCTCTTCCTCTTCCCCTTCCCCTTCCCCTACCACCTCTAGAATTACCACAGCCTTCACGAGCACCTGAACCAACTAATGCTGTTGACTCGTTCATATTTGAAGATGGAGAAGAGGAAGAAATATCTTTGGATGCTCTTTGAACTCGATAATAAGCTGTTTTTCGGGTGAGAGGCTCAGAACTAGATAAGATCTGCTGTCGTGCTGTGCTAAACTCAGGAGATAAACGCATCAAATAACACAAAGCAGTTAGTTGTTCTCGCTAAGAATGCATTGCATTAACATTACTAGTAATGGGTAGCAGAGAATTCCATTGTTCATAAATACGATTGAATTCAGTATAAATTTGAGCATTGGTCTTACCTCTCTCATCTGATTGAAACAAGGACACAGTCAGATCATATATCTGATTCAGATCATCCTTTTTCGAATATAGACCTTCAATAGACTCCTATAACTCCTTAATAGTACGACAATGAGCTGTGTTATCTTCAACTTCAATAGCTAAAGTATTACAAACCAACCTGAACAATCGACGATCTTTTATGATCCATTATTGATCTAGATCTTCTATGGGTAGTTTTGGAGTAAGGTGATGTGTCATACGAACTTTATCAAAATAATATTCAATTGCTCTTTTCTAGGTAACATATTGTCATCCTTCAATATCTAAGTTCCACTCTGTTATTTTTCCTCCTACTGGTAATAATTCTGAAAAATTAGATATGAGTTCTCTCCTTGAATTTCTAGAACTATTGGGACCCCCAGAATTGTTCATGAAATCAGAACCAGTATCCATATCCAGCCAGCACAACAGAAAACTAGAAGAAAATTATCCAGAAAATAGAAAATGCCACCTGAAGACACGAAACTGCAAAACCAATCTTATAGAGCCCTTCAAAGTCCTTCGAAACAGTGCCAGACGGAAGATCGCCGCTTGAAGATGTCTCACGCGCCTCCACGCGCCGCTACCTGCCTCCGCAAGTGGGCTTCACGCGCCTCCTTACACTAGTGCGTGTGATACCACGTGCCGCCTAGTCAGGATCATCTCGGCCCGATCGGTTGTTCGGTATATCTAGACCTTTCATACCGGTTGCGGTTCTGCTTCCACGACGTTGAACAGTACCGTTCTGGTCTCCACCTCCGTACTCCACCACCAATCAGCAATCCTGAGGTTTGGGCTTCCACCAATAAGCGGCTTAGAATGCCGTTGGTCCCACCGTGACCTTAGTCACGCATAAAAGAAAAATAAAAGAGGAAAGGAAGAAGAAGAGAGAGAGTTGGGTTTTTTTTTTTTTTCTCGGACGGATTACTAAAAAGCTCTAAATACCATGTTAATTAAGAGAGATTTGTATTGTCATATCTTCAACTGAGTTAGGCAGTCACTATATATATTATAATACAGGGTACATATAACAGAATATAATAGATGTGGAACCTATCTACTAACAGGAAGGAAGTAGTAAGAGGTTAGAAAGAGTTGAAGAGAAAACTCTGATATATTATTGAATGAAATTAGATGACTAAATTCTTACATAAGACAACCTTAATATTCTCTTTATACAAAGCGACTTAGAAAGATAAGGATGTTAATATCTTTAACTTTGGGTGCAAGACAAGCAAGCTTATAATATAATCTAGATCTAATTAGTAATATTACTATCTGATGGTGGTTAAACAAGGTGGAACCTTAGAAGATGTGAATTATTCATTATAAAATGGTTTGAAAATACTTTTACACCCAAATTTATAGAATAAAGATACTGCCACACACCCCAAGTCCCACACCACTTTCTAATGGATTATAACTTTCCTTAGGTCTACTAGTAACCTTTTTAAAGTCCAATGGTAACTTTCTCAACAAATGGCAAGTAACTTGTGGTAGTAACATGTCTAGATTAGGCAAGTAACTTCTTTAAAGCTTGGTTGTAAATGAGGGAAGTAGTGTGTGTGATGGTGTGTGTAGTGGATCATTACTCCTCGATGCTACAAAATTCACTTAAAATGCAACGCAAATATTTGGAGTTGCACTGAGATAGTGCAATATTGAACAATTCATGAATTAGCTTGGAGTGTTTTTATGTGTTTATAGGTTACAAAATAAAAATTAATCCATGGCTTACTTTATGTGTAATGCATGCTGTTTTCAGATAACTATGCTTGAACCGATGATAGCAGGATTGCAAGAATCATTGCCAAAATCAATTGGACTTCTGCCTTTTGACGGAGGTGTGACAGGTACATGATGGCTACCAATTGTTTTAGGGTCTTTTTTCCCTTTCCTTTTGATGCATGCTGTATTTTAACTGCTCAAAATATAAAATCTTGTACATTAAGTTTTTTACATCTCATGGAAAGCAACACATCCATAAATTTTAATACCTCTTGCTTTGGCAGCCATAGAAACTTGTACCATATATAGAGCATGATATGCAAAATCTCTTGATGAATGGTGGCTATGTAACTTATTGACGGTCCATGTAGACAACTATTTGGCTTCCTTTGCGGTTGCACAGTCCAATGTACCAATTTCTCAGATATATATACACTATACAAACTACATAGAATTTTCTAAAACCCATTTTTCTTCATTAATATGTTTTTATTAAAAAAAATTAGACCTAAAATTACTTTTGTACTAATTATTTAATGAAATCTAATTAACATGGTACTCGTGTGAAAAAAAATGTCTTTTTTTTTTTTTGTTTGTAGTAATATTTTATGTAATTCTTTTTTTTTTTTTTAAAAAAAAAAAGCAAGACTGTTTGTCTGCTTACATCCTTGTCTATTTTCATCATATTCCATTTATACATGGAATATAATAAATCGATGAAGTTTAAGAAACCAACCCATCCCTAGCGCACTAGTTTTTGGATACAATTGTTTTAAAGTACATCAACTGGAAGCACCTTAAACAATAGGCATTCTCAAAGCAAAATAAACGGGGAATGCATTTCAATATGCAAATTTTCATTGAAAATTTCTTTGAATTGAAATTTACTTTAAAATTCTTAAAATCAAAGCAAATCTTTTCTTGGAACTTACTGATGCAATTAGGATCAACAGTCATGCGAATTTTATAAATGATATTGTTATTTTGTATGTAGAAAATGACAAAATTCAGTGAAGAAAAATTTGTTCATTGTTTAATTTTACCGTTATAGCTATCGAGTAGCACTCAGTCTGAATAAATAGAAGAGCCCATGATTAGAAAACCAGAGAGCCTATCAAATTTGCTTCATCTGGGTTTTAATTCTTTTACTGTTTCTACACAGGTTGCGTTAGGCTTGTTAAAGAACATCTTAACTGGGGGACAAAGTCAGAGCTCAAAGCTGAGGTTCTTCGTAGCATTAAAGAGATTGGAAGTGTGCTCTACTGGATTGGGCTTCTAGATATTGTGTTGGTTGGTAACAAGTGAATCCAAACCATTGGATCTTGTACTAATGGACAGGGATTAAAAGAAAAAGTCAAATGACTTCTTTAAGTGATCATTTGACCTTTTATGTGAAAGTGAGAGGAGTGAATCTAAACTATAGAATTTTGTATTAATAGTCACAATCAAAGCATCTCTTATAATCACATGATCACTTAAAAAAGTCACGTGATTTTTTCTTTTAATCCTAATTTTTACTATGAGATCCAATAGTTTGGATTCCCTCCTCTCATATAAGCAATTCGCTCACTTGATATTCTCTTTATATATATATATATAGCTACGACAGAATCAATATCCTCCTTGAAGAATCATAAATTATATATAGACGTGTACTGACCTACATATATGCATATAAACTACCCTATAATTTTTTCATCAAACCACAAGAACAATAGCATTTTATCATTTGATTTGGTGTAACATCACCACAAACTTTCCCCCTAATGTGGTTAAACCCCATCTTAATCCTTTAGCCTGGGAACCTTAGTGATCAGTATCTGATGACATGTTGGATAGATAATTCTAATCATGGCTGTAACTTCTAATACGATTGAAAATTATCACACATGTTTTGACAGAGGGAAACAGATACAATGAATTTCATGCAAACTGCTCCCTGGTTGGGCTTGCATCCTGGTACAGACGGACAAATATTGAATTCTCAAGAAGGTGGAGACAGCCCTGTTGTCAGTCTCTTTAAATCAGCAACGGCTGCAATGGTGTCAAATCCAGGATGCCCAAATCCTACATCTTTCCACACCATGTCAAAACAGGCAGAAGCTGCAGGTATGCTATTGCAGCATTAATGACACTGCTCTGTTTTGGTTTTTCTAAATTTGAAGTATAATAGAAGTTGCATGAGCTCAAGCTGTAACGAGAGGAAATACTAATGGTTAAAAGCATTGCTGCTGTATATGATGTACATGCATAGTATATGAAGATGACATATCTTTCCATAGGAAGAGCTCTAAATCAGAAAGAGACTCGTTTTAAAGATTTTTGGTAACTTATGGTTGCTTTTTCTGCTTACTAATTGTGGAAATTATAAGAAAATTTCTCCTTAAATGGAACGGTGTCAATTTGATTTCACCTTTTATCCTGCTTTTTGTTTCTTTTCTACTCTTATGACCATCCATCCTGTGAATAGAAGAAAAAAAAAATTCAATTTCTGGTTATCCCTCTCCAATGATGATGAGGAACACTCTAACACTCTAATTAGCTTGTATTATGAGTGCAGCTTCTCATGGTCATCTTTTCTTTGATTAATGTCTTGATGGGACATGTGTGATGCCAATTGGTATTCGTGTTATAATGAGCAGTTTGTCAGGCCTTTTTCTTTTATTGCAGATCTTTTGTATAAGGCTAACTTGAATAGTGGGAGTGTGCTAGAGTATGCCCTTGCTTTCACAAGTGCTGCATTGGATAAATATTGCAGTCAATGGAGTGTTGCACCCAAGACTGGCTTCATTGACATCACAACTTCCAAAGATTTTTACCGCATATACAGCGGTCTCCAAATTGTAAGGAACAACCATTCTCAACTCCTTTTGACTTTCTGTGCTGTTTATAGTTAGACTTGATTTTGATGAATTGCTTAAGAGAAAACTGACTCTCAGTATGTTTATTTATATTCATAATTATACAAATCAAATCCCTTGATTTTAGGGATTAGGAATAAACAATAATGAAAATATCCTAATCTAAGATATGTATAGCTAATCATATCAGGATATACATTGGATCCATAGGATTATCAATTGGTTTGCAATCTAGCATTCCTGTCTCTTCCAAAATATCAAGAGCATACTTCCTCTGAGATATAGCGACACCTGTTCTTGATTGGGCTACTTCAATTCCAAGAAGTATCGCAATCGTCCCAAGTCCATGGTTTGAAAGTGTTGAGACAAGTGCTGTTTGAGATGTTTGATGCCATCATGATCATCCCCTGTAATGACAATATCGTCTACATAGACAACAAGGTAAATGCATTGATTAGAAGAAGAATGTTTGTAAAATACAGAATGATCTGCTTCGCTGCGAATCATGCCAAAACTTTTAAGGACTTTACTGAATCTTCCAAACCATGCTCGAGGACTTTGTTTAAGACCATACAAAGCCTTATGCAACTTGCAAACAAAGCCACGTTACTCCCCCTGAGCAACAAACCCAGGAGGTTGCTCCATATAAATTTCCTCTTTTAAGTCACCATGAAGGAATGCATTTTTAATATCTAACTGATGGAGAGGCCAACGGCGCATGGCTGCCACAGATAAGAACAAACAAACAGAGGTCAATTTTGCAACAGGAGAGAAGGTATCACCATAGTCAAGCCCAAATATTTGGGTGTAACCCTTGGCTACTAAGCAAGCTTTCAACCGATCAACTTGACCATCTGGGCCCACTTTAATGGTAAACACCCATCGACAACCAACAATAGATTTTCCAAGAGGAGATGGAACAATGGTCCAAGTATGGTTTGATTCCAAAGCTGCCATTTCATCAATCATAGCCTGTCGCCATCCTGGATGAGAGAGTGCTTCCTGGACAGTTTTTGGAATAGAAACAGAGGAAATAGCAGATACAAAAGCACAATAGGAAGGAGAAAGACAATGATAACTTAAGAAATTATAAATGGGATAAGGATTACGAGTAGAACGTGTACCTTTACGAAGAGCTATGGGTAAGTCATCAGAAGGTGCAGATGGATCTGGAGAAGGTAGATCAATTGGGGCAAAAGCTGAATCACCGGCTTCATCAATGGTAACTCCCTCTGATATTGCTGGACGCGGACGACATTAATAAGTGATAAGAGGATGAGGAGGAGAAGACACAGGAGGTGGAATAGACTTTGAAGAATCAACAACAAGAAGAATGGGTGGTATAGGTAATAACTGGGAAACAAAATCTAGTGATACTGATGAAGTAAAATTAAGAGTATCCTTAAAGAAAGTGACATCAGCAGACATATAAAATCGATGAGTAGAAGGAAAATAGCATCGATATCCTTTCTGTGTCCAAGAGTAACCCAAGAAATGCATTTAATGGCACGGGCAGACAATTTATCAAGACCTGGTGTAAGATTATGCACAAAACAAGTGGAACCAAAGACACGTGGAAGAACTTTAAAGAGTTGATCCTCAGGAAACAAAAGAGAATGAGGGACTTTATTATTCAAAACAGAGGATGGCATTCGGTTTATCAAGAAACCAGTAGTGAGTACAGCATCACCCCAAAATTTTAATGGTGCATTGGCATGTAATAAAAGAGTACAAGCAGTTTCAATGATATGGCGATGTTTCCTTTTAGCAATACCATTTTGTTGAGGTGTATGTGGACAAGTAGATTGATATATTATGCCATGAGATGTCATAAAGTGATGAAATGAAGCAGAGAAGTATTCTTTTGCATTATCACTACGTAAAATACGAATAGAATGTCCAAACTGGGTTTGAATTTCATTGTAAAAAATTTGAAAAATAGTAAATAACTTTGAACGTTCTTTCATTAAAAAAATCCAAGTACATCTTGAGAAGTCATCAATAAAAATAACAAAATATCTATATCCTAAGATAGAACTAATTCGACTTGAACCCCAAACATCTGAATGGACAAGATCAAAAGGAGAATTTGCATGAGAGTTAACCGTGCTTGGAAAGGAAGCTCGAACATGTTTACCAAGCTGACATGACTCACATTCCAAAGATTGCAAGTGAGAAAGATGAGGGATCATTTTCTTCAATTTATTAAGACTTGGATGACCTAAACGATAGTGAAGAAAATTTGGTGACTCTGAAGTGGTGCAAGCAGTAAAGGATGGAGGCTGGAGATAATATAAACCATGTGATTCAGATCCTGTACCAATCGTCTGTCCCATACTTCAGTCCTGTATAAAGAAAGAATTAGAAGTAAAGGTTATGGAATAATTAAGATTACGAGTGAGTTGACTAACAGAGACCAAATTAAAAGGACAACCAGGTATGAAAAGTACAGAATTTAAAGATAGTGAAGGAAGAAGTGTGGCTTGACCAGTACCAATGACTTTAGCTTTAGAACCATTGGCCAAAGTGATATGGTGTGGTGTTTCGGCCTGTGATAAGTTTGAGAAAAGAGAAGGATTACCAGCTATGTGATCAGAAGCAGCAGAATCCAGGATCCAACAGACGAGGATTGAGAGAAACATACCGTGGAATCACCAGTGTGAGCTACAGCAGCTACCTTAAGGTGCAAATACTCCTTGTATTCAGCATCTAACAAAATATTCTGATTGTCACTCTAAGGTTTAGTTTGTTTTTCAGACGCCGAGGGCTAAGCGTATGTCACATTGGCTGGTTTCTCAGGAAACCCATGCAAGGAGTAACATTTATCTTGAGTGTGACTCATATGTTTGCAATAAGAACATTGTGAGCGATTATTAGAACCACGACCTCCTCGCCAATCACCTCGACCACGTCCTCGGCCTCCACGACCTGCTAAATTAGAGAGAAATGCTGAAGATTCTAAACCTAGTTTTTGGGAACCAAAATCAGTCAAGGTGTCTAGAGATGGAACACGAAGTAGACAATCAATAAGATTTTCTGTTGTAGGCACAGTAGAACTTGTCAAAATTGGATTCCGAACAAATTCAAGGTCCTTATGCAAGCCATGAAGAACAAACACCATGCACATGTTGTCAATCTTAGTCAGCACTTTTTGAAGATTATCATCTGTCAAGATTAACTTAACCTCATCAATGATGGACTGTGCTTTATTTAGATATGATGGGAGATCATGATCTGTCATTTGAAGAGTAGCTAAATTATGCACCACGTCATAGAGTTGCTGAATATCATTTGAGTAGACACTTCGAGCCTTCTTCCATATGTCATAGCATGTTTTATAAGTACGAAAATGGACCAATAGTTTTGGGTCAAGGGACTGCCATAGAAGAGAAACAAGTTGATAATCAGCCTTCTTCCACTGATCTCGTTCAGTGGCATCAACGTCTTCGGCCTTTTTAGTTAAGTGATCTAAGAGACCTTGTCCCAAAAACCATATTTCTACAGTAGCTTGCCAATCCATATAATTTTTGCCATTGAGTTTCTCTGATGTTATAGATGGATTATTACCAAAGAAGACAAAGGACACAGGAGTCTTGTTTGCAGAAGTAGAACCAGTGGAGAATGTCCTAGCAGCGGAAGCCATTAAAGATGAAGATGAGATGAGGGAGATGATTTGTGATGAGTAACCTGGGCTGTTTGACCCCTGAGATGGACAGAGGAAGCGTCGACGAGATGACTGGTGGTGACCGGAAGCTGAACGGAGACCGGGAAGGTGGCGCATGGCCTTCATGCGCTGACGAAAACCTCTGCTGCTGGACATGCGTGACGGCGCTTGAATGGGCGGACTTGACCGGCGATTGGTGGAATGACCGGTTGGACAATGATACGGCAGCTGTTCAGACAGCAAGACTTTTGGACAAAAAACAGCTTCTCTATTTTATGGCTTCTCTGTTTTCTAGACAGTTATTTTTTTTTTTATTATTATTATCAAGCCCACTGATCGTGAGCTTTGATACCAACTTGATTTTTGATGAATTGCTTGAGAGAAAACTGACTCTCAGCATGTTTATTTATATTCATAATTATACAAATCAAATCCCTTGATTTTAGGGATTAGGAATAAACAATAATGAAAATATTCTAATCTAAGATATGTATAACTAATCATATCAGGATATACATGGAAGGAACTAAATAAGGAAAATATAAAAATAGGATAATCTCAACAGAGATTTTAACTTCTATATTTAATTGTTTTTGTTGGCAATAAATTACTTGCATATTACAGTTTGTATGCACATTAGCATTCTTCACTATATAAACACCGTATGACATAGGGGATGCATCAAAGGCCAAAATTCTCAATATAAACAGCATATTGGCTTCACATATAAATTTCATGTCTGTTTGAGTGTTTGAAATTTCTCTGTGGTTGTCTTTTTATTCAGTCTCAGTTCTCAGTTTTCATTAAATTGAAGTTGAGTTGTTTATGTTCCATACCCCCATCCTTTTCCTCTCTCTTTACACAGAAAAAAAGGGGATTTAAATTAGCACTAAACTTAATTTAAAAGGGTTTTATGTTTGACCCACGCAGGGATACCTAGAAGAGTCTGTCCAAGTACCAGCAAACAGTCATGAAAGGCTGGGTGACTCGGTGGCTTGGGGTGGTTGCACCATAATATATTTGCTTGGGCAACAGCTGCATTTCGAACTATTTGACTTTTCATATCAGATCCTCAACATTGCAGAGGTGGAGGCTGCATCTGTTGTGCAAGCACACAAGAACTCGCATTTTGTTCAGGTTTACATAGCTAAGTTTACTGCCTATATTCAAATCAATTCTTGCCTTTTTATATAACCATATCAATCAATATACTTAGTTGTTCATAACTTATCATATAGGCTTCATAGAAATGTTTGCCTCTTATTCTTGTCAAAAACATTATCCCGTGCCTTTCTCCAGTTCGAGATAATGTTTAGAGAATTAAAACATTGCATATCATAAATTTACTAACGAAATGCATGCAGATAAAATGAGCTTTGGTTTGACATCATATTGTCAAAGTAAATTAAATATGAAAAGATACAAACCCTACAAATTTAGTGATTTCAGAGTAGTATCTCCTGCTGCTTACACGCATAAACACTGAGGTGTAGATAACATAGTTTTAGTTAAACTTTAGGGATATATATGGAGAAAATCTTATGCGGTGTATGTGACAGAATTCATTTTCACTTAAACAGGGATGGGAAGTGTTGTTGGAAGCAATGAAGAAGGCAAGGCGGTTAAATAACCATGTATTTTCCATGTTAAAAGCACGCTGTCCTCTTGAAGAAAAAACAGCCTGTGCTATTAAGCAAAGTGGTGCTCCGCTGCATCGGATTAGATTTGAGAACACTGTCTCTGCATTTGAAACACTGCCACAGAAGGGAGCCTAAACAAATCACGGCAGTTCCGTGCTTCCAGTAAAAAGGGAGAAAGAAAATTCTGCCTTATTTCAATTTAATTTATTATGTACTGTGGGGCAAAGCTACCTTCTGTTCCTTTAAAGTATGTATTTGCATATTCACGAGAACAAAGATCGTTCACTGTTTTACGTTGAAAAAAAGCCTCCAAAACAAATGTTGTAAATAGAAGCACTAAAATGCCACCAGAAGATCCCTATTCCCCATTATTTCTCACAACTCCTGGTATCCATTTTTAGCAGGTATTATACATTTCAGCTGACATTATGGTTGGAACGTAGCTCCGAGGAATTTATTATGAATACATGCTAGTCATAATCAGTTATCATCTTAATAATTTTACAAAAATAAAGCTTGTGCATTTTGTTGTAAAATCAATATATCTTAGCTTCTTAATTTCAGGGCATCTGGACTATATGTTCGGTTCCATTTGGTAAATCCAGAGTTCATACGTATTTTAAAACCATATATGCAAAGTTGCACACACACTAGATAAAAATGGATAGTTGTCGCAAACACAACTCGATTAGAAATGGCAATTTTCTATTTTAAGAAGCAATAATGGAGTGGAATCTGTAGCGTCCGTGAGAGTAACACGCTGTTCCATAGCTTCAAAGTCGAGTGCTGTGGGATTGAGTTGGATTGGGTTGTTTGTTTGGTGTCCATACATGGGTCACCAAACGCGAGTGCCATTCATCCCCTGGATAGTTAAAAAACCTGCTTCGACTCTTTTGAACCAACTTGCCCCCGCAGTCAAAGTTCTCATTGGAAGTAAATTAAAAAGAGAGAGCTTATTTATTTTGTCTTTTTCTTTTTCTTTACATGGACACTAGTAATTTCAAAATTCAATATGGTTTGAAAGACTACGACTGTCAACTGGATTGATCAGCTCTTTTAATGCCATCGGGTTAGTGAAAGAGGACCTAATTCATTCGTCCTTTGTCGGTCATCCCCCATAAGCTTCACGAATCGAAGTGAAGCTCTGAGGAACTCGCCAATTGACAACAATCTATCGTCATTCTTTTCCATTATCTTCCTCGAAGATAGAACCAATTCAAATCCAAAACACCTCTGTTCCTTCCCGTTCTTGTGGGCAGTTGCATTCTTTCTCTACTTGTTGCTTCTGGATTCCTAGGTTTTTATGACTTGTGTCTCTTTTTTGTTCTGGATTCTTCTCATTGTTCATGTGCTCAGAGCAGCAAGTGCCAAACGAAGTCTTTTGTTTTGATTGGGGTGAAAGTGTCTACTTCCTTAGTCGTCAGCACTAGTCTCGGAATTATTTCTTGACCATAAGCATTTTTTGTAAGATTCTTTACTGCAGTGCAGAGAGGCTACTTGTGAGATACTGCTGTCACTTGTGTAGATTGGAGAAGAATGCGCCTGTGCTGTTAGTTATATACGCTCTTTCAACTGCTTTATTCGTCTTTCCATGTGAAGAGCTTAATACGAGGGTTTGTACCTTTTAGATATCAAAAATAGATTGGTTGACAAATATGACCATCTGGGTAATTGAAATCCTGGGATTCTACCCCTTGTGGGTGGAAAGGTGTCAATCACCGGTGATAATCAAAGTGGTGAAATATTATGAATTTTCAAAATATTAAATGCGTAGATTTTCAACTTCTAAAAGTTATGGATTCATAAAATTATAACTTTCCATGTCTTTTAAAAGTCAAACTGCGAAACTTTAGAAAGTGGGTCAGCCCTATAGCTTAAGGCAGAACTTACATGCTTCACACAACGGCAAGCACGAGCGGACCGCTTCCTCCCGTTAGGTGTAGACCGATACAGTTGATTCAGCAATTGAGAGTCTTAAGGCTAAATAGAACCCACCTTCTTCCTTCCCCTAGGATCAAGGGAAGTTTTTTAAAGAATTATGTCCCTTTATGTACAAAGATAAATTTTTCTATAAATAGATCATTCTTGGGTAAGTTTTTGGAAAAAGAAAAAAAAATACTCTCTCATACTCCTACAATTCTCTCCAAAGATTAAATATTATATTGTCCATATCTTCAATAAATGCAAAATGCAAATAGATTAAGTTTCATTTTATCCTTAAAGGAATTTGCGGATCCCCGTTGCGCATATTAGGTAAGTTTTTGGAGAGAGAAAAAGGAGAAAAAAAGCATTCTCTCATACTCCTACAATTCTCTTTAAAGATTAAATACTATATTGTCCCTATCTTCGATAAATGCAAAGTACAAACAGATTAGGTTTTATTTTATCCTAAAGGAATTTGTAGATTTTCTGTTGCACATATTAGGGGCAAATTTAGCCTAAAGGACAATGCTGTTACACAACTTGAAGCAAATCACTTTTTAACTTTCAATCATTTATTCATCTCTGGAGGCAACATCAATAACAATTTTTAGGCTAAATTTTCTTATGTACAATGGCTAGAACATTAAAGGATTTTGCTTCAAACTTCATTAAACTTGAATGGTTTAATGGTGGAAATTTCATACACTAGTAAAAAAGAGTGTACTTCTTATTAGTGACTTTTCAAGTGGCATACATTCTAAACACCCCGAAGCCTACAAAGAGCGAGAATGAAACTATGGCAGACATAAGACATAGGCAAAAGTAGGAGATTAATGATGAAATATTTCAAGGACACATCCTCAACGTGATGAGTAACTCTCTATTTGACAGCTATCATGGTGTTCCTACTACCAAAGAGTTATGGGACAAATCAAAGATAAAGGATTTGGTTAAAGACTTTATAAGTAAGAAATTTCTTATTTCCTACTTTAATAATTTTAATATGGTTGACGGTAGATTTGTTATAGAATAATTTTCTTAATTAAAGAGAATTCTAAATCATTTCACTTAACATAATATACATATGGATGAAACAATTATTGTGAGTTCTATAATAGACAAGTTACCTCCTTCCTAAAGGGACTTCAAAAGAAGACTGAAATATAAGAAAGAAGATATTAATCTTGATGGTTTGGCTAACTATTTATGTGTAGAAGAAGAATTTCGTATGTAGGATGAGACCAAATATCTAAATCCTTCAAAGATAAATATGGTGGAAAAAGAGTAGTCTAGTGAGGCCCCACCTAAAAGGAAAGATCAATCCAATGATAATCCTCAAAGCAACAAAAAAAAGAAAAAACATAAATGTTTCTTTTGTCATAAGGAAGGACATTATTGATTTGAATGTCAAACTCTTAAAAAGAAAAAAGAAAAATAGGATTCTAATAATACTCCTTCGAAGGATCTTATTGCAATAATATTTTAAATTAATTTGCTTAAAGATGATAGTGTATGGTGAGTTGATTCTAGCGCTACCCGGCATGTATGCAAGAAAAAGAGCCTGTTCAAAATGATGAAAACTTTAAATAATGGCACTATTCTATACATGGGCAACTCTACTTCTGTTCCTATCCTTAGGATAAGAAATATAAAACTGAGTTTCACTTCTAGAAAGGTGTTAACAATAACAAATATTTACTATGTATTAGAAATTAGAAAGAATTTGGTATCTAGTCTACTGAATAAATTTGGTTTCAAACTTGTATTTAAGGTTAATAAGTTTATACTATCTAAGGGAGGAATGTTTGTAGGAAAGGAATATTTGTGTGATGATATGTTTAAGATGAACATTAATTGTTGTATTACCAACAACAACAATAATAATAATACTAATTCTATTTACACGATTGAGCCTTCTTTCCTTTGGCATCAAAGATTAGGACATGTATACTTTAAAAGGTTGCATGAAATGATTAAATTAGATCTGCTGCCATATTTTGAAAAATCTAAAAATAAATGCAAAACATGCATGATGATAAAAATCACAAGAAATCTATTTCCTAAAATAGATAAGATATCAACTATACTTCAACTTATTCATAGTGATATTTGTGACTTGTATAATACACCAACACTAGGAGGAAAGAAATACTTTATCACATTTATTAATGATTGTACAAGATATTGCAATGTTTACTTGCTGCATTATAAAAATGAAGTATTAGATAAATTTAAGGTATAAAAAATCGAAGTTAAGTTGCAATTAGATCAAAAGATTAAATGTTTAAGATTTGATAAATGAGAAAAGTATTATGATCCTTCCTATTTTGAGTCCATTAGTGTTGTTTATGAAATCACTGCTCCTTACACACCACAACAAAACAGTATAGTTAAACACAAAGATCACATTCTTGTTGAAATGGTAAATTCCATATTGACAAACTTTAGTTTAAGCTAAGGATCTTAGGGTGAAGTATTGCTTATAGCATATTATATTTTGAATAGAGTTCTTCATAAAAGGAACAAGATAACCCTTTATAAGCTCTAGAAAAAGAGAAAGCCTAACCTTAACTATTTAAGAGTTTGGGGTTGTAGAGTTATTGTTAAAGTTTTGAACTTAAAAGGAAACAATTGGGTGAAAAAGGTATTAAGTGCATTGAGTGCATCTTCTTGGGATATGCATAAAATAGCAAAATCTATCAATTTATGGTTATTGAACCAAATGACTTAATATCAATTAATACCATTATTGAGTCACGAGATGCTATTTTTAAGGAGAATAGATACAACTCTATTCTTCATGTTAATGATAATAGCTAAAGGCAAAATCAAAACCTTAGTAAAGACATAAATGCATTAAAAAATCAACATAAAAATGAAGTCATTGAACTTCAAAGGAGAAAAACACAAAAGACACCAAAAACATTTGGCTCTAACTTTTTTATGTATCTTGTTGAAGGTACAAGAAAGCCTATAAGCAATAAAATTCCTTATTGCTTTAACACCGAGGCTAATCCTAAAACATACTAAAAGGCAGTGAAATCACAAGATGTCGCATTTTGGAAAAAAACCATTAATGATAAAATGGATTCAATCATGGGCAACAAAACTTGGAAATTGGTTAATCTTCTACCTAATTTCAAATTAATTAGTTGTAAATGATTTTTCAAAAGGCAAATAAAGATAGATGGAACCATTGATAAATTCAAAACCAAATTGGTTGGCAAAGGCTTTTCACAAAAGCATGTATTAATTATTTTGACACATATTCTCCTGTGGCAAGAATAAATACAATAAGAATTCTAATTACACTTGCTTCAATTCAAAATTTAACAATTCACCAAATGGACATTAAAACAGCATTCCTTAATGGTAAATTGGATGAAGAAATGTGTATGGAACAACCTGGAAGCTTTATTATGCTTGATTAAGAACACAAGGTGTACAAACTTGTAAAGTCTTTATATGGATTAAAGCAAGCACCTAAACAATAGCATTAAAAATTTGATAAGGTCATTCTTGCTAATAGCTTTAAGATCAATAAATCTGATAAGTGTGTTTATAGCAAGTTTGATGGCTAAAAAGGAGTTATAATTTGCTTGTATGTGGATGACATATTAATATTTGGAATTGATTTAAAACAAGTTAAGCTCACAAAATCCTTGTTGTCTAAAAGCTTTAACATGAAGGATATAAGTGAAGCTAATGTCATCCTTAGAATAAGAATCATAAGAAATTAAGGGAGTATCGTGCTTTCTCAATCACATTGCATTGGAAAAATTGGAAAGAAGTTCAATCACAAGATCTGCACTCCTGTATCAACACCATTTGATCCAAATATGAATTTTGTGAAGAATACTGGAAACCCAATATCATAACTAGAATAAGCAAAAGTAATAGAAAGCTTGATATATGCAATGACATATAATCAACCTAATATAGTTTATGTTGTTATTCAAATAAGTAGATACATAAGCAATCCTAGTGACATCTATTGGCATGGTGTTAGAAGAATTCTAAAAATACTTATAAAAAATAAAAGATTATGGCCTAAGTTATGTAGGATTTTCTTTGATACTAGAAGAATTTTTTTATGCCAATTAGATTACCCATAAGGATGATCATGCATCAACAACTGGATGGATTGTCATGCTTGATAGAGGTGCCATCTCTTAGGGATTCAAGAAGCAAACATGTATAACTAACTCCACCATAACTGTTAAATTCGTAGCTTTAGCTTCTACATGTAAAAAAGTTGAATAGTTAAGGGATCTATTATATGAAATTCCTTTATGGCCTAAACTAATAGCTCCTATTTCTATCCATTATGATAGTGTTGCAAACTTTGGCCAGAGAATATAGTCAAGTGTATAATGGCAAGTCTCAACACATTGATCTTAGACATAGTAATGTAAAAAACTTGATTATAAATGGAGTGATCACTGTTGACTTTGTAAGATTAAGTCATAACATAGCTAACCTTTGACAAAAGAGTTGAATCATGATCTTATGAATTTTACTTCAAAAGGGACAGGTTTCAAGCCAACAAAATTAAGTCACCACATTGATATAGTCAAGTGTATAATGGCAAGTCTCAAAACATTGATCTTAGACATAGTTATGTAAAAAACTTGATTATAAATGAAGTGATCACTGTTGACTTTGTAAGGTTAACTCATAACATAGCTAACCCTTTAACAAAAGAGTTGAATCATGATCTTACGAATTTTACTTCAAAAGGGACGGGTTTCAAGCCCACAAAATTAAGTCACCATTGATGGAACCTTAACTTAGCACATAATACAACATCTTGTCTTGAATTCAATGAGTCAAAGTACATCAATAGTGTAACTGAAATAATATAATGAGTTAATTGTTTCCATCCCAAAGTAAATAGTATTTCTTTTCCCATAGTTCACTTAGAAGAAGTTATGTTGATACAACATTTAACAAACTTGATAAAAAATACCAAATAACAAGGATATTTGAGTTTACTTATGTAAATATGAAATTTGGTCATTCCAAAAGTTAAAGGCTTAGCTTGAAGCATTTATGAAAAGGATATAAACACAAGTCCTTAAACATGTTGTTTCTTGCTATAGTTATTTGCATCTTAAATCATATATGTAAAAATTTATGCAGCTTATCAAAAAGAATAGTTAATTCAAAGTTTGTCTATCATTCTATTCAAATTTATTGTAATGAACTTTTACAAAATAGTGATTAAATCACAAGATATCATTATTTATGTATATGATTTGTTTTAGAATTATTGATGGTTTATTGATGCTATTTCAATATTTTAAAAATAGCAAAGAATTGTTATAAATTTTCAAAATATTAAATGTGTAACCTTTCAATTTTCAAAGGTTATGGATTCATAAGGTTATAATTCTCCACGTCTCTTCACAAGATTATTACTCTTATGACTTCTCATATCTCTTTACAATGATAGAACTTTTGAATTTCTTAAACAATTATGTTCCTTCATATACAGAAATAAATTTCTTTATAAATAAACTATTTTTTGGTAAGTTTTTGGAGAGAGAAAAAAAAAGAAAAAAAACATTCTCTTATACTTTTATAATTCTCTCCAAAGATTAAATATTATATTATCCCTATTTTTACTAAGTGCAATGTAAAAATAAACTAGACTTTATTTTATCCTAAAGAAAATTTACGGACCCTCTATTGCATATATTATGAGAAAATTTAGTCTAAAGGATAAAGGCATTATTACGTAACTTGAAACAAATCATTTTTTAACTTTCAGTTATTTGTCCACTCTTAAAAGGCAGCATCAACAACATGAAGTCTCTTGATTTGAACTCCATGAATCTTTCAAGGTCTCTGGCTCCTAGCATTGGTGGATTAGCTCACTTGACTTTACTCAATCCGTCTCACAATACACTGTAGCCAAGGAAATAGGAAATTGCTCGAGTTTGGAGTTTCTTCATATCGATTAACAATCAGTTTGGTGGCCAAATTCATGTGGAAGTGCGTAGGTTTTCTCATTTAGCAGAATTGAAAATTCATAACAATCAATTAGCAGGACCTTTACCAGAGGAAATGGGTAATCTTTCTTCCCTCCAAGTCTTTGTTGGTTATACTAACAATCTCAGTGGATCTGTGCCACGTTCAATTGGACAGCTTAAACAACTGCGGCTTTTCCGAGCTCGGCAGAATCTGATATCAGGAAGTTCCCCACCAGAATCAGGTGGCTGTCGGAGCCTGCAGGATCTTGGTTTAACTCTAAATCAGATAACCGGTGAAATTCCAAAGGAGTTTGGCATGCCAGCTCAAGAACTTAAGGTATCTGATCCTTCAGGAAATTAAGCTTTCTGGGGCTATTCCCAAAGAGCTTGTAAACTGTGAAAGTTTGGAGGTTGTTGCTCTTTATCAGAACAATCTAGTGGGAACAATTCCCAAGGACCTGGGAAACCTCTTGCCCGTGGTCCTGAAGAAGTTTTGCCTTTACCGTAATATACCCAAGGAGATTGGGAACCTTTCTCAAACAATAGAGATTGATTTTTCAGAGAACTTATTGGCAGGAGAAATACCAAGTGAGTTAGCCGAGATAAACGGGCTGTCCTTACTTTATCTCTTCGAGAATAAACTAACTGGTGTCATCCCACATGAGCTCACCAACTTGAAAAACCTGACTAGGCTCGACCTTTCTCTTAATAATTTCAGAGGTCTTCTTCCACTTGGATTTCAGAACATGACCAAATTGATCATGTGCAGCTTTTCCACAACTCATTTAGCGGTGTCATTCCTCAAGGTCCAGGACTTATCAGAAAACCATTTGGTGGGAAGAATTCCAGCCCATCTCTGCCAACATTCTATCTCTGATGCTGTTGAACTTAGGGTCAAACAAGCTCACTGGAAATATCCCATATGGGATTACGAACTGCAGGTCATTGGTTGAGCTAGTTGAAATCAACCTCGAAGCCAGGTTTCCTTCTAATTTACGTAAACTTTAAATCTTTCTACTGTTGAGTTGGATCAGAATGACTTCACTGGTCTCATTCCTCCACAAATTGCTAGCTACAATACCGTGCAAAGGCTTCACCTTTCTAACAACTCTTTCACCTCTGAATTGCCGAAAGAAATCGGTAACCTCTCGCAGTTGGTCACCTTTAATTTAATGTCTCATCAAATTATCTTTCTGGGAAAGTGCCATTTGAACTATTCAAGTGCAGGAAGCTTCAGCAAGTTGATCTCAACCGCAATAACTTTGTGGGTGCATTTCCACCCGAGATAGGCACTCTTTCCCAGTTGGAGGTTCTCATAAAATATCAGAAAACGATTTTCGGGGTATCTTCCGGTGTCAGAAGGAAACCTCTCAAGGTTGACGGCACTGCAAATAGGAAGCAACTTGTTTTCTGGTGGCATACTAGCCGAATTGGTTGCTCTTTCAGGTTTGCAGATTGAATTAAATCTCAGCTACAAAAATCTCTCGGGAAGATGCCCTCCCAGCTTGGCAAATCTTGCTTTGATAGAATCCCTCTTTCTCAACAACAACCATTTCGGTGATGAAATTCCAGCTTCCTTCACGAAGCTGTCAAGTTTACTAGCCTTTAACTTCTCATACAATGATCTAATGGGGCTCTTGCCTCCCTCACCGCTCTTTCTATAAACAGCAATCAGCCGCTTTGTTGGAAAGAAAGGCCTTTGTAGAGGACAGCTTGGCCAGTGCACGAGATCCTTTTCATCAAATGGACTTGTTCATCTAGGCAAAGTTTTGGTTATAGCTTCAGCTTCTGTTGGTGGGATTTAATTGGTTTTGATTGTGGTCATCATACATCTCATGAGACATTCAGCGGACCTCATTGTGCTACAGCAAGATCTAGATAGACCACTTTCTCCCCCAGGTACAGACATCTATTTTTTCCCCAAAAGAAGAAATGACTTTCAAAGAACTGGTTGAGGCCACTGAAAATTTTGATGGAAGATTTGTAATTGGGAGGGAAGGTAGTGGAACTGTGTATAAAGCTGTTTTCTTAACTGGTCATACAACTGCTATTAAGAATCTAGCATCCAACAGGGAGGGCTCCTATATAGATGAAAGCTTCCAGCTGAGATTATGAGCTTAGGAAAAATAAGGCACTGGAATATTGTTAAATTATATGGGTTTTGCAACCTACTTCTTTATGAGTACATGGCAAAAGGCAGTTTGATGGAGTTGCTTTATGGAGCATCCTCCGGTCTTGATTGGCAAAGTCGATTCAGGATTGCCCTGGGGACCGCACAAGGGCTGGCTTCTTTCTATGGTAAAGTCCTGTAACGTACTCTCAGTGATGAATTTGAAGCACGTGTTGGGGATTTTGGCTTTGGCAAAGCTGGTGGATGTCTTGCAATCTAAATCAGTGATTGCGGTTGGAGGTTCTTACAGCTACAGTGTCCCCTTCTTCTTGTTCCATCGAATCTTCTCTATCCAGTTTTCAATATCTATTCAATTGCCTAATAATGACTCTAATTTGTGTTCCTGCAGAACATGGATGTACCATGAAAGTCACAGAAAAATGTGATGTATATAGCTATTGAATTGCTAACAGGGAAGATGAAGGGGGGTGACCTTGCGACATGGGTCAGAAATTATTTCCGCAGTCATTCCTTCTGAATGGATATTTTCTATGCTCGATTGGATCTGTCAGACGAAATAGACGACCTAGCTCAAATTATTAACGTCTTCAAAATTGAACTACTTCCTTCTTATTAATTAATATTTTAATACTATTTTCTAAGAATGAGAAATATTTGACATATGTACTCTGTTCTACGGCAACTTCAAACGAGTAGATGTCGCTGAGGCTGATAGAAAGTCTAATTTGTCTGCCATACGCAATTTGATTTTGGTTAAAAATAATGGTAAATTGCAAATTATCCCTTCCAATTTTGGGTAAATGCATTCAATACCTACAATTTTCAATTTATACCATCAACAAGTAAAACTAAAACTATGCATAAATTTTAAATTATACGTGACATTCACTCTTCTATAAAAATTTAACAGAAAATTAAGAAGTTTTTCATTTCACGTAGGGAATAAGTTCAAAGTTCAATTTCGTAAAAGTGTGTTTAATAACATTTAAGTTTTTAATGCTGAAATTAAAACACTGAATATACTATAGATCCAATTTTGTGTGTTTGTTTAAATTTTATTTTAAGCACTCAAATTTTCAGTAAAAATTTTCAATTTTTAATTTTTAATTTTGATTTTACAATGAGCCTAAAATACTATTTTATTTATTGTTTTGGTTGTTATGCTACTTGTACAAAAATTTGTTTATACTAATAAATTAAAAATATGATATAATGTATTAAAATTAATAATCTGGTTAAATGCTAAATAAGTTCTTCTATTGTGTTAAACAACGTGAAAAACTTTTGAATGTATAAAATAAATTTTTTTTTTGACAAAAAAAAGTAGGTGCAATGATGGAGAAAGGATTATAATTATAATAACAATATGACCAAAAGAATTTGGTTTGGTTGAAAGCGTCCAGCAAGTGTTCTTTCACTAAACTCGGTCAACGTTTTGATGCTTAATATTTCTTTAAGTTGTAGTTTTTCAAACACACTTAATTAAAACTTTAGACTTGAGTTTTTCGATTAAGCACCGGGAAAGAAAATTAAAGCACACCTCTTATTTGTTTTATTAAAAAGTATTTTCTATAAAAACATTATGTATATTTATATTAACGAAAGAATGATATATTATTTTTATTGATGATTATAACTTTTAGAAAAAATATTTCAAAAAAATTTGAATTTAATGTTTTCTCAAAATATTTTTATGAAAAGATAGAGATTCTACATTTTTATAATATATAAATATTTTAGTAAAATAGAAGACTATTTTATCCATCTTCCATTAAGATCTTTTGCTATTAATGTCTAATTTCACTATTATCTATTATAATTAACTACTATTGATTACTACTCATCATCGATAACTATTACCCTTCACCACTCAATGTTGTTGTTTGTTGCTATAATCATCCATTAATAATAGCTATCATTAACCACAATTCACTGCAAGTAATCATTGTCGTTATTATCTATTATCAATAACCTCCATCTCTTACCACCAATCTCTTATCACAAGTAATCGTTATTACTACCATCTATTATTAATGACTTCCATCAAATACTATTTATCATTGAAAATCAGTGTTAGCTATCACTCATTATTAATATTCACTATTGATCATCTTTTACTACCATCCACCATTGTTAACTACTTAATTTTTAATGAAAATATTTTTTTAATCTAACAATATTTTTTTAAAAATATATAAATTAATTAAAATATAATATTATAATATTTTAAATATATCAAATATGATAATGTCACATTTTTAATAATTAAATTCTTAAGAATCATATTCCCTAAAATATTAAGATTTCTAGAATATATGGTTCCACAAACCAGGCATCACCTAAGAAAATAATACTTCTCAAGAATTAATTTTATGTATTTTATTTGGTTAAACTCTAAACTTTCTAAAAAGTATTATTAAAATAATTAATATATCCTTCAAAATTGTTATGTAAAAATGAGAAATAAAGGTAAATTTTAATTATTTATAGTTATTTTTAAAGTTATATTTTTATTCTCTTATATATGGTAAATTATTTATAGTCAATTTTTAAAGTTATATATATCTTAATTATTTCAATATAATTAAAATAAGATATAATTTAAATGAAAAATATTAGTTCAATAATTAATTCTATCAAATTTATATAAAATAGATAATAAATATATAATTTTTTATTTTTTATAATTAAATAATAAAATAATAAATAATAAATATATTAAATATAAATAATTAATAAAATAATATAATAGATATAGAATAAATGTAAATATATTTAGAAGTAAATTTCTATATAATTATATGTCTGATTATATCTACAGTCTATATTTTTGAAATAATACTTAATATTTATTTTATATAATTTTATATAATATTTATTTTATTTATTATATGAGAATAAAATAATTATATTCTATGTAATTAATAATTATATTTAATGTATTCAATTCATTATAATTATATTAATATTTTTAATTTAAAAATTATATTTATTATAATTTTCAAATGGTAAGCATGAAAAGTTAAAATAGTCATTAGTTAAATTAAGTAAGGGTAGTTTTATATGTTAATCTATAAATGACATTGGAAGTTCTTGTTACCAAGGAGGTATAGGTAAACAACTTTTCATATTTTGTGGAATATAGAACTTACTAAAAGGTTCTATTTCCTCATTTTGGTAACTAGACTTAAGAAATTCCTACTTCATGAGAAGTTACACTTTTCAAGCTAGTTTACTAAACTAAATAACATCTAAATACTTAAGATTGAGATCCATTTTGTTAGGTTTAGTCTTAGTAGTTGTTTAATTTATATAGAAAGTAAGTTTCTGCAGAATTTCTCATAAAGTAATTTCTAATATAAACTTTAGAAAATGTCCAAAGTAGCTTAATTGACACTAAGATTTTGTTTGGTTGTAGGAAAAAATAAGAGAAAAAGAAAATGGAGAGAAAGAAATGAGAGAAGTTATTTTTTTAAGTGTGTTTAGTTAGAAAGAAAATGAGAGACAAGTTATTTTCTTTTGGGTTGTGTTTGATTGGAGAGAAAATGAGAAAGAAAGAAAATAAGAGAGAAGTTATTTAATTTTGTTTAGATAAAAATAAAATTAGTACGAAATAAGATTTATTATAGTAAAATAACTATAATAATCTCATTACACAAAATAAAAAATTAATTATATTATTAATACATCAAACTCATTCAATAAAATGAGTTTGTATTTTTTTCTTTTAACATAATAAAATGGATAATCCTATGATATTACATTTTTCCTTTTTTTTTACATGATTCCTCTCCCTCTACAATTTAACGAAGCTTCTTTTTACTTTATAAACTGGTTATTCATTCGTCCAAGTAGAGCAACAAAGACCAATAATGGATGATAAGTTTCTAGTAGGATTTACATCTCTCCATTTCTTATTATAAATTTTTTATCAATTTTGAAGAGACAAAGATGTAAATTTTATTTTAAAACTTATTATTTTTTGTTGAAACTTACAATCCAAAATAAAAAAAATATCTAAAATTTACTAAATACGTTTCTTAAAAAATGCATCAAATTCAAATCCAAAAAATTGAGAAAATCATCATCATCTTATTTGAAATAGTTTCATTAAAAAAATTGAAATATGATCCAATTTCAACTTGTCAATATATAGTAAAGAAGGTAATTTGTTGCACCAAGTTACCCCATTAAAAAAAAAGGTCCATTCCTTATTTGAAGTTCTGCAATTGAAACCTTGAACAATAAGGTCAAAAAATGTAAAGCCAACAAAAATTGCTCCATCATCAAATTCGATAAAAAATTCTATTATAATAAAGAGGTAGAGCTAATATATTTTTTTAATCCTGATAAAAAATTTTAGACATTAATTTATATAAATATACATAATATAGAATATTATATTTTACTCTTACAATTTTACGTAATATCATTTATTTCATTTGTTCCTAAATATTTTATTAAAAATTAAATAAATAAAATATTAGCATTAAAATGTATATATAATCATAATTTTTTCATTTAAAAATATAAGAAAAGTTAAAATTAATAAAATTATATACAAATAAGGTGTAATTTTTCTATAATGTAAAATTTTAAATTTTAAATTTTTAAAATTAAAAAGAACAAAGTCTATGCAAGTAAATGGAAGAGGAAATTTTGCATTATTTTCCAAATTAAATACATTGTATAATTAGCTTTCATTTGAAAATTTATTGCAAAACCCAAATGGATATTTATCTCATTTTCTTATAGAATTAATATTTTGTAACTTCAATTCCTCATCTTAGAGATTCCATTAATTAGAAACTTTGAATGGATGGATTATTCAATTATTATTTAGATCACATTTACATCTTTGTAACTCCATCATACTTGTGAAAGTCCTCAAAGCACACAAAACTAACCTTATTCCTATCGACACTTCCTATCATGCGTTAATGCTCTTTTAACATGCATCACTCGTCCTCAATTGCCTTAAAAACTTATAATAACTCCTTTATTGAGATTTTCCCATCATGATCCATATCATTTGGGTCACCTCTTGATCTATCTTGCTGAGCACCTAAATCACCTCCTCCTAGCAACCGAATATATTCCAACATAAAGGAAATTTGTAATGGATGGCAAGCCAAACGACAAGTGCAAATTCTAGTGATTTAAGACCAAAAAATAGTAATAACATTCATAGATCTAGTGGAAAACAAGAAGAAAAAATTACTTGGTGGGAAAGTGTAGAAGGTGGGGGAAGCTTCTCTAAAAAAGAAGATGAGGGCATACACAAGAATAGTGCAAAGAACATCTATTTCTCCCCTATTTTTTTTCCTTTGCCAGCAAGAGATCACAACAATTGCCATCAACCAACCTCCAGCATATGGCATAAAAATCATCAATCACTAACATTCAATCACCCACTTGTCATTCAAATCTTACCATGTTACAATCGTACTAAAAAAGAAGTATGGATAACTAAAAAGAAACGTACTTGTGTGATGTAACAAATTTGACGATGGCAAATCCAATGATGATAACTCCTCAAAAGATTGATAAAGCATAGTGGCTGAGCAATAAGCCCTTGGGCATATGCGAAAAAGTGCAAAAATAGGGCTCTTCTCCTTTATTTTCTTCTTAGTTGAAGGAAGAAACTTTTTTCTTATGGGACCCACCTATTTGTTTTATCCCAATTTCTTTCCTTTCTGATTTCTTCTACATCCAAAAAGGAGAACTGCAAAATTTCTCCTCTAATTTCTCTTCTTTTTTTTCTTTCCCCCCAATTTTCATTGCAACCAAACATACAGTAAAGAAGTGACATTTCCTAAAAGTTAAGTTCATATATTTTGTTTAGTTCAACTTTGAACTTTCTATGAAGTTTTACAAAAATAACTACTATATCCTTAAATAATCACACATGACAAAGGAAATTCATACTATCAAGACAGTGCATGCCATAAAAGAATTTCACTATTGTAAAGCTTGCTTAATTCTAAAGTTCTCTAATAAGCTTATAATGGATAAGAAAAAAAATTTTAAAAATTCTTCTATATGAAACTCTAAATAATATGTTCATAATTAATGTTAACACATGAAGAATAAATAATATATCAATATATTTAAATTGAACATCTTACAAATAGATTATACATAGTAGTCACTTAGGCTATAAAGTTGTAAAAAATAAAAAACTATATGAAACTAGCAAATTTGTCATTAATTAAATTTACTATAGATAATTTTATTTTTATATTTATAAAGAACATAAAAAGTATAACTTACCTAGAAAATAGGTAGGTAAGTAAATTGTCATACTTGATAGAAAGTATAACCTTTTAAAAAGTTATCTATTTTTCTTAGTTTATTAAACAATAGTTAACTAAATAACCTACTTTTTGTCTATTTCTTAAAAAAATAGGGTTTTCAAGCTATTACTATGAATAAAATAACTTTCTTTAAATATCAAATTATTTATTTTCCATTAAATTTTTTAGAAAGAATAAATATCAAGTATAATTTGAAACCTAGGCATAGTTTTAACTATTGATTTATAAAGATTGAAAATTAGTGTTAAATGTAATTACTTCAAAATTGAAGGAAGTAATTTATATTCTTTTTCAAAGAGTGAACTCCCTTTTTCATTCTTGTAAAATTCATTTCTCCTCCCTTTTTATCATTGTCAAATATTTTAATTAATTTATCTTTGTAAAATATGAATTTATATAATTTTATCCTTTTTTTAATGTCCATATGAGGATTAATTTATTTAATTTTATCCTTCTAAAAATAAAATTAGATAAATTAATAATTTATAGAGATAAAATTAATACAAAATATTTTATAAGATAAAACTAGAAAAATGAATATTATAGGAATAAAATAAAAGGTTTACTCTTTGAATAATGTTATATATATTGAAAATGAAATTTAAAATTGAGTTTTGAATGGAAATAAAAAAAGTATCATTAAATACAAAATGACAGGGCAAATTTTTAATGCTTAATCCATTTTACAACTCATTCTCGATACCTATAATATTTTTCTTGCTTTTTTAAAATTAATTACTTTGTCCCTTTGATTGGATAGAAGGAAAAACAAGAAAGAAAATACTCTTCTAGTTTCCCATTTATATCTAATCAAATACACAATCAAAATTTAAGGATCTAGATTCTAGACTAATTATTAGATCATGTTCAATGAAATGTATCTATTACTTAAATTTGCTATTAGCATCACTTCAACAATTTTTGGTATAGTAACAAACTTGTTTATATAACAATAGTGAGAACAAAAGTAGATTGCAATCCACCACTTTTGATTGCTAAAAAAAAAAACTTACATAACTAGATTGTAATGTATAACCCATGTTAGTAAATAAATATCCAAATTAACAACTACGTAAAAATTCAAACCATTAACCATATAGGACTTAATTAGGTGTGATAAGATAATTTGATGATTGATGATTACATTGATATTTAATTATTTTGTAGAATTAATTTTAAAAATTAGATCAATAAACAACAAAAATAAGTATTTAATTGTTGTTTCCCATTAAAGCAATTTATAACCTACAAAAATAACTTATTGGTGACAACCAAGTTTTCTCTAAAGTAGTACTTGATTTGTGGAATCATATATTCTTATGAATATGATTCTTAAAAATCTAATCCTTGGAAATATAGCATAAGTTCAATTAGATATATTCTTAGGAATGCCGTAATGTGTTTTAATTAATTTTTATATTTAAAATAAATAAAATTAATAAATTAATCCCTAAAATTATAAAACATTAGTAAAATAGTTATTGAATTATATAAAATTATAATTTCATCCTTAAATAATGATTTATATAGACAATTTAACCCTTTTATACAATAATATTATTTAAAAATAAAATTATAATTTTATATAATTTAGGAACCATTTTACCAACACCTTATAATTTCAAAAACAAAATTGTTAATTTTATCTCTTAAAATATTATTAGAACTTATTACCATTACTTACCTTTAGCAAGTTCTCCTATTTAATTTCTTTCTTTTCTCCAAGGTTTCAAATTATGTTACCTAATGAAAATAGAAAGCGCTCATTTTTCACCATTATTATCATCACCTATAACCACTATCATTATCATTATCATCACTATCGTTATCTAATTACCACCACCACGCCACTAATATTATTATTATTATTGTTGTTGATGTTGTTGTTGTTGCTACCATTAGATGAGGACAAACATAGTTACCTTTAATACTACACCACCACCATTATCATGATCACACTACTGCTACCACTCTTGTTATTGTCATCATTACTATTATTGCCACCACAACACCAATGCTATCATTATTGTTATTGTTATTATTCGTTCCCTAAATAATAAATTAAACAACAAGTAAAGGAATTATAAATAGCATGATTCCATTCCTTGGAATGAACTAAATTTTTAAAAATAACAATTTTTCCATTACTCCTTTTTATCTAATTCTATTCCCATAAATTGAACTAAATGCCATCTAAGTTTTAAATATAGAAAAGTGATTGAAATAGTAAGGGAGATAGAATTTATTTAATCAAATCAATTTTAAATAGAAAATTTTAATAATTAATAATTGAACTAATTAAGTAATTATAAAAAAGGAAGATTTGTAAAAATCCATTTAGGGAAAGTCTGTGAAATAAAACAATTAAGAGTTGTAAGTAATTAGAAGTAAGTAAATGAGTGTAAAAGAGATTTTATACAAAGGACAAAATACCTTTACACCTCTTTAAAACACATTTCGACCTCATACCTTTTCATTTCAATTAAAACTTACACTCCTTCTTCCTCATTCCTCTTCCTTGTTTCTTTAATAAATCATGAAGAAAAAAAGTAAAATGTTATCAAATTCTTTATATGATCAAAGTAAGGATCCTAAACCACCCTTGATCTTAAGTTTCTTGTTTACTTTCTCTTTTAAAGTTTTGGATAAAGCTTAACCTTGAGCTTAAAAAGGGAAAACTTAAACCTTAATGAGCAATCTTTGAAATTTCAAATGATTAGGGTTGAAAAATAGCATATTTAACCTTTTAAAACCTTTTTCCCACTATGTGAATGAACATTTTAGTGCTTAAGTTTCAAACATTTAAATGTTTTGTTTATTTAGATAAAGTTAGTGTTTTATGGATTTTATGATAAATGAAGTGATTTTTGTTTAACAAAATGTGTATAAATGATGGAAATGATCTAAATAAGGCTTTCTTAAGAAGTATTAATGGATTGATAAGAATTAATTAAGTAATAAATAAATTAAAGGGTGTTTACGACATATGTAAATAATAATTTCACAATGTAAAATTTTATAGAAATCCAATATAATGGTCAATTGTTGCATTAGAAACTTGTCAAGATTTCTATTCAAAAGCTAACAGTTGACCGTTAGGCTTTAAATGATTGACCATTACTTCCATGATAATTGAATATGAAGTCCTAGACTATTGCTTTAGTACCTTAAGCTAATGTAATAGTAAGATGTTTATATGTATGTGTGTGTATGTACTTCATGTTAATAATTACATAGGAATGAATGTATTTGCAATTAATAATAATGAATGAGATATCTTAGCTATACAAGACTCAATCTAAGTTTAACAATATACATAAATGTGATCCAATCATGACTGTGTTATCTTAAATTAGTAATATTTTAAAATTTGGCCTAGTCATCAATTCGGTAAGGCAAGCGAGTGAAGGTCGAATTGATTTAACTAGTTTAACTGAATGGTTGAAATGATTAATGTATTTTATATTTATAAATATATATATATATATATAATAAAAATTAGCACGTCACATTATAAATTAATATTTTTAAGTCATTAAGAATATAATATTTTTCTAAATTTTAAATCTATATGTTACCACTATGCAAAAATGAATATATTTTCATTACTAGTATTTATAGTAACATGCATAATATAATTTAAATGAAATTAAAAGGTATTTAAAATAATAAAATCAATTAAAATGACATAATTTAAAATTATGTTTAATATAAACTTAATTGATATAATTTATTATATAATAAATATATTTTCAGTGTTAGAGAACTTGGTCATATTAAGTTGTAATACTCAATATATATATTTAATGACATATATAAAATGAAGCAAAGCACTGCTCTAGTGGTTAAAGTTAATGTCTTACATGTGCGGGGTTCAATGTTCGACTTCTTATGACATTATAAATTCTTTTTTATTGAAGTGCATATTAGAGACCCATCTAAATCAATTCACAATCAATTTAATAAGTTTTTGAGTATATGTCAGGTTTTAGCGATTTAAAGGGGTTGCACTATCCAGATATTACCAATCACTTGAACTAAACCAAAGACTAGTTCTCAGTTAGATTGGTTGAATCGACAGGTCCAGTCTAGGTTTAAAAATAATGAAATTTAGATTAGATTGATTTAAATATCATGTTATGTCATGATATCCTATCTACAATGTGCCTTAATTACTTATGGCCGTGCAAAATATTGAGAAATATAAGGTACATATAAAATTTGGTATCAAAAGAATATGTATGGATGATGATGAGATGCATGTATCAAATCTAACATTAAAAGGATATGTATTATGAAGCATAAGACACCCTAAAGGATGTGTTGTTTAATTAATACTTGAATATATATATAATTTTAATGTGAAAATATATTTTATACACATGAGTTATGTTGTGAATGATGGTTCCAAACTAAATAACAGAGTATTATTATGATTTTATTGTAAAACATATTATGTGATGACCTTATTGCACAATAATTATGTATGTTTGACTGTTAATGTTGATGAGTACGAAAGATTATCTTTGATGATAATGAATTAGAATTATTATATTAGATTGCATAAATTTTAATGAATTTACAAAAAAGGTAATTACAGTTGGCAATCCAGTTGTTAAGCATTTATGATTTATTTGCATTAAAATATTCATTCGTTAAGCCTACACTCATCTTTTTGTGTGTTATATCCTTATAGGTTTCATGATAATGTTTTGCCACCATTTTCGAATTAAGCTTCCAAAAGTTCATCAAGTATAGAATAAATAATATTAGATAATGTAAAATAAATGTTTATAGGCCGTAATTTGCATAGAATAAAAAAGTTAGTGGGTTAATAACAATGTTTAAATTTCATATGAGCTTGGAATCATATTTCCTTTCAATTAATAATATCATTCTCTTTTTTATTATACAAAATGTTTCTTAAACCTTCCTTGAGTATTAGATAGGTAGATTATGAATATGGTTCATGCTGGTAGAAACTAGGAAACGAGTTCTATGTTAATCATGACTAATGTTGGGTTATGACAAATATTATTGTCATTAATAGGGATAAATGTTTAATCCTTATTTAATTCCTACGTAGTTATGTTTAGAATGATGGAATAGTAATAAAAATAAGAATAAAATGAAATGTCTATTCCATAGTTGTTATTTAGATAAAGCTAGAACTAAGCTACCTTAATTAATAAGGATAAATGCACCAAAATTTTATGTGAAAAGTAGTATATCCTTTTATTGATTAAGATGATTAAATTAAGACACATCACTTGAATACTTAACAATTTCAATAACTTATTGCTACTTAAGGTTGAACTTACTCCAATTTAATGGCTTGATTTTAGTTTTCAAACTTGTTAAATATGGAACAAACTCCTTATCTTTTTTTATATTTGACATAGCTTCATCCTTAAGTCATTAGCTTGCTCTAATAATCTTTTTTGGTTTTAAAAAATATGAATATAATTTTATCACCTTTACATGAGTAACTTTAGATGTCTTAACTTTTAATGCATCAACAATTTTAACATTGAAAATTTTATGAATAAACACCTTAAGAAAATCTAAAAACAAATGATAACAAGAATAATTGTTTGTAAAGTTATACAAAGGCAAATGCATTAATATTGTTATCATCAAATTCTAGCATAATAGTCATAAAATTTAGCCAATCTTTACCTATTACAAATGGCAAATTTTTATAAAAGAGATATATTTCATTTTTCATGCTTAACCTCAAATGCATATGTTGCTTGGGTGATTTTTCTCTAAGCAAAACCTCAATAAAGTTTTCCATAATAGTTAAAGGGGGTTGTACCCCTTGTGTTAAAAAATTGTTTACGAAAGAAAAGCTTTTGAAGCACAAAAATTAGGAAGAACTTAATATTCATGACTTAATTGCATGGTAAGGTAAGGAGGTCAAAATAGCCTAATATCTAAGTTTATAAACCATGTGGATTAACTTGCAAATTGAAATGGATTGGAGTTAAAAAATTTTAATCCATTTTAATTGCATGCCTATAAAAATTGGTAAATGGATTAATCTTTTTCTTTTAACGTTTATCTCAATTCAATTCATCTAAACTTGGCTTGAGTTTTAATTTAGTACTTAAAAAAAATTTCATTAAGGCTTACTTATTTGCTCTTTTCAAGGTTAGCCTAAGAATAATATAAATTTTTTTATCTTTTCACATTAATCCAACTCAAAACAAAAGAAAATGTCAAATAATTTTCCATTATTTTCTTAGCAGACAAATAACATAATTTGATATTTGATTAATTAAGATTTTGTTATCTAAGTTTGATACTAGAAATTGACTCTTCCATCATGAAGTCTAGTATACACACATACATATATATATATATGTATATATAAATATATGTATATGTATGTATATAATGAAAATATTACAGACGAATCCTAAGAAAAAACCATATCATTTATATTGTAGTTCATTTTCATCACGAACTTATGCAATTTAGTTCACACAAATTTATTTTAAATCATCCATTTAATAGCCCTATGATAAGAGAATGATTAAATTATTAATTTAAACTTCATGTACTTTCACTATAAATTAATTTTATATTATTATTCACTTTCATGTTGTTATGTAATTAAAAAATGATTAAAATTATCTTGCTATTTATTTATAAAAATTCTTCATTAATCTTTTTACTTAGCAATGTCATATACATCAAACTTAAGCATACCACAATAAATTATTACTTGTAGCATACTACAATAAATTATCACTTGTGTTATGAATCATGTCATAAAAATTTAAAAATTATAGCAATTTTACCTCTTGCCATTAGAATAAAAATTTAATAGATATACAAAAAATTAAAAATTTTATACCACAAATTTTTTTTTACTTGTAACGTAATATTACTTATATTATAAATTAAGTTATGATAACACTTTACTTATAACAAAGTATTATTTGTGGAAAAACTTTCCTGTAACAAAATATTAGTTGTTTATCAATATAATAAGTAGAAAAATTTTACCCATGGCAAACATATATATATATACTAAATTGATTGAATTTTCTTCTTAAAATTTTGAAGAACAAAATAAAATAAAAAAAGATAAATATATACTATTTATAAAGGCATATTTGATGAAGTTAATTAGGCAAATAGGCTATAGGAGATTAGTTAAATTGATAGGAGAAATTAATGATATTATTATATATTTATATAAAAATATATTATAATAACATTAGTAATATTGCATTTATTATTATAATATTAAAGAAACTTTCATTAAAAATTTTAAAAAATAATTATGTAAAATTATATTATTATAATAATAATAATTAAATTATTAAGTTATAAATGAATTGTAAGCAAATTAAATTTAAAGGTGTGATATGCATATAATAATTTAAAATTTTATTTTGTTCTCTTATTAATTTCACTTACATCAATTGTTTCTTACGATTGTTAGAAAAGTGATTAGGAGAACCTAATTCTTTTTATTATTTAAACCGAACAAAATGTGTAAGTATGGAGTATTTATTTTCTTTCCTCTTATTTTCCTTTATTAATTCTTTTCTCTTTCCTTAATTGAACCAAGAGCCCCTAAAAGTATAAGATAAATTACATATTCAAACCCTATATTTGAGATTTTAAATAAATTATATAATTTATTAAAATTTTCTTCTTATATATCAAATTTTATATAAGACTATGCACTCTATGAGGAGATAATAAGGGATAATAAAATAGTCTTAAGATAAAATTTAAATCTTTAAAATTAAAAAAAATATTCTTTCAAGTCTCCTTTCTCGTACATATCTCCTACATATTTTTTTTGATAAAATTAACACTAATTTTTTTATATTGACATTTATGTTTTAATTTAATATTTTTAATATTTTGATTAGATAATAATAGATTTTGTTTATAATATTTGTGGATAGTGTGTATTATTTTTTATTTTTTTAAGATTTTATATGAGGCGAAAGGTGTATATTGAATTTTACATTCCTAAATTGGTTTATTATAAACCTTTTAGTTTGTTGTACTTACAACCATACATATGTATTAGTGCGTACAAACATGTATGTGTGCGAATGTAAATATGCAAATACACTATATTATTTTATTATCATATTGTAAAATTTTAATTTATTGATATTATTATATTTTCAAAAAGATATTGTTGTGGAATGATATTTTGGTTAACTACATAGTTTAAATTCATCAAGGACAATTTTATTAATTTTTGAAAAGTAAGAATATTTTAATTATAATTTTTTTAAGACTAAATATTCTTATACAATATAATAACGAACAGAAGGTAAAATAATTTTATACAATAATTGACCAAACGTAATACAATATAATACCTTAATTCACTTCATATAATACTATATTATTGTTGAATTGTTCTTATACTATACCATGATCACAATATGGTGTATTGAATTTGAAGTCTTAAATTTCTATAGAGTATTGGCATGAATATTTGTTGAGATTTTTTAACATTAAAATAGCAAGAATCAATCAATGAAATATACAAAGCAAAAGAACATCTACATCTACAAATAACAATGACTTTGAAAAAGAAAATTTAAAATAAAAGCGTGCAAAATAAGGAGTAAATAATAATATAAAAATAAAAAATGGAGTAGGTTGACGGTAAATTTAACAACAACAATTGACATTGACCCGAAACATAAACGCGTGAAAAAAGTCGGCGACAAACAAGGAGGATAAGAAAAAAATCCAATCCAAGCACTGGGAAACGTGGCTTATTGGATGGCATCAAACCAACCAAAATTCAAACAGATACAAGGAACATTGCCCTCTTCTATTTTCCTCTTGCGTGTCAGTGCCAAAACACTGCATCTTTTTCATTAACGGCTCAGATCTCTTGCAGACATAGATCCCCTTCTCCTTTATATAACACCCTCTCCTACCCCCTCCTCCAATTAAAATTGCACCAAGCACAAATTCAAGGACGACGGAAGAAGAAACTCGAGAAATTTCTTCCACTTAGGGTTTCGATTTTTCGAGCTACTTCTTCGTTACCGTTTCATCTCTTATCTCCGCCCTGGGATCCGATCCCACCTCGTTTTCTATGACTCCCCTCTGCACTCGAATCGGCTGATCTCTCATTCCTTTCTCACTCCGCATCATCAAGATCACCATGATCTCGGTGCAGGGCGATCATCGCCACCATCACCACCAGGCCCCACCGCCTCTTGTTGGTTCCTCCGGGATGTCTAGGGCTTCCTTCACAACCGATCGGGTTGAACCGTTTCCCGTCAAAGCCGAGGCTTCCTCCCTCAGTCTCCTGCCTTTACATGGTCATGATTCTAATGAAGGTGAGTTTATTATGCTTTCGTGAGAAACTTAGTTCAGAGTTTCTGAGCTGAAGACAAAGGGAAAATTGGGCTGCAGCACTATTTTTTCCCTACACTTGAGATCGATCTCATCTTCATTTAACGACTGCTACAATTTTAGGCATGTCGTGAAGTTTTTGAGTTGAATTCGGTAAATATTCTGAATTCGAGCTGCAATTATTGGTCATAGCGCCTTTGATTAACCTCAATTAATATACCTAGTAGTTAGGGATTAATTTGGGGGAATGTCTAACTGGTTTTTTTTTAATCTTACTCTAAACGTAATATGCAATATTCTTTCAAGCTTATTTCTTTTCTATTATCTACTGCCCTTTAGTAGTAGTATGGAGCGAACTATTGTGGTTGTTTATACATTAGTAGCTAACAGATGTGGTGTCATCTTATTCGCTACTGGGCTTCTCTAATTCTAGAGATACGTATACCGAACAAGTGGCGGTCTTATGTTTCATCCGTGGTTTTATTAAATTTTACTCTCCTTTTGTCCTCGATGCAGTTGATGAAGACTTGCATTTATCTCTTGCTCATCAAATGTATAAGACTGGCAACTATAAACAAGCACTTGAGCATAGCAGTACCGTCTATGAGAGAAATCCTCTTCGCACTGACAATTTACTACTCCTGGGTGCAATTTATTACCAGGTTTTTGTTCTGGAATATATTGTTTGTGCTTTAATTCTTTTTCTCTTACTGTGCCTAGGACTCTCATTAGGAACTTCCGATCCGTTTGTAGCATTCTGAATATGCTGCTGTCTTTTCTGCAGCTGCATGATTTTGATATGTGTATTGCTAAAAATGAAGAAGCACTTCGTATTGAGCCACATTTTGCGGAGTGTTATGGGAATATGGCAAATGCATGGAAGGTAATCGCTGGAAATCTGCATGTTTTGAGCTAATTTTACTATTTCATAACTGCTAAGCTAATAAGTACGTTTTCTAGTATTGACCCCTTTTTTTCCCCTTTATGCAGGAGAAGGGCAACATTGACCTTGCAATTCGCTACTACTTAATTGCTATTGAGGTGTTTGCAATTTGTGGACCTATAATTTGTGTTTTAATTCTCCTTAATTGTGGTTGTTGATTTCCCATTATTTTGAAGACCCAAAAGGAGTAATTTCAGTTTATTTCCAACCAGTGAAATATATTGGATTCAGTGCAATAATCTCTTTGGTGGTGTCTCTTCTGTGGAATTGATGCTTCAACATCCCTTGTTAATTTTAGTTTTTGCTCTCATGTCCTGTCTTCCATGTTGATGCGTCATTCTTTATTGGCTCATTTATCTTTCTATTCTTATGCTGTAGCTTCGTCCCAATTTTTGTGATGCATGGTCAAACCTAGCCAGTGCATACATGCGCAAGGGAAGACTCACTGAAGCAGCACAATGTTGTCGTCAGGCACTTGCATTAAATCCTCTGATGGTATGCTATTCCATTCTGCCTCTGTTTTTTATTCAATGAATAATCTTTACTCAAGTCCTGTTGCTTTTCTCTCGTGATTTGAGTGGTTTACTGTGGCTATGGTAAATTACTTTTGTTTTTGTGGTTTTTCTGTGTAATACAGGTTGATGCTCATAGCAACCTGGGGAATCTAATGAAGGCTCAGGGATTGGTACAAGAAGTAAGTTTTAACATTAGACTAGCACTTGGTTTAATTGATATTCTCATCTTATTTCCTTACACCCACAGTTTGGCTTCTTGAACTGTCAAATCTTGAAGCTGTAAAATTATCTATTTTTTTCATGTCCCCTTTAGCTCAATGCAACAAATTTTGGTATTTGTTTTGACGTACCTCATCCTGTTGTCAGAACCTACATAGTTTCCTCAGTAACTTGGTTCTTAGCTTTGAGTTGATGCTCTACTGGATTCTCCAGTACGAGTGGTGTTCTGCTGCATTCTGCTAGCCCATACTCTTCTCCCATATTTTGTATGGCCTGATAATAATCGGCTGTGTGCTGCCTGGAAGCCTGGGAGGCTCCTTCAGTACTTACTATTTTATACCCTACATTTTTTACATTTTAGTTACTGATTTAGATAATTCGTGCATGGAACTGTGTCCAAATACAGTTCGATACAGATATCAAGTTGTTGTCCACAAGCCAGGGCTCAGATGATGGTTGGTCTTGTTGTAACTTCCATCTCCAAGACTGCAAATAGTTCTAACATTTTGTGCAGGCATACAGTTGCTACCTTGAGGCGTTGCGCATTCAACCAACGTTTGCTATTGCATGGTCGAATCTTGCTGGTCTGTTTATGGAGTCTGGTGACTTCAATAGAGCCCTTCAGTACTATAAGGTAGGTCTCTTGAACTCAAATTTTTGAACTTAGGACAATTATTTGTTTTTTTGATGAAAATTTTCTAAATATCATTTTTCAATGTGATTGGCTTTTTCTTTTTATTGTTGCTGTTTTACTCTCTGCCAGTCAGGCACTGTAGGCTTCTTGTGGTGTGTGCAGTAGTTTCCTTTCTTGCCTATTTATGAATATATACACTAGTGTTCTTTCACACGCTATCTATGTAAGCACAGATAATTCTGTGCGCAATGCTTATAAGGTTTTTATAGGTTCAAGTTTCTTATTATATTTTAATGTAATTTCAGGAAGCTGTAAAACTCAAACCATCCTTTCCTGATGCCTACCTAAACCTTGGGAATGTATACAAGGTAAGCAGTTTTACTTATTATATGCATGGCTGGTTGGATAGATTGGCTGAATTAGTATGGGACAAACAGATATTTTTCCCCATTTTCCAGGCTCTAGGAATGTCTCAAGAGGCTATTGCATGTTACCAGCGTGCTCTTCAAACTCGGCCAAACTATGCTATGGCTTATGGTTAGTTCTGTTGGTTTATAGCATCATTTATTTGCTGCTAATGATTTATTTGTCAAATATTCATGATATGTGTGGTATCTGAGTGTTGATGCCTTGATGGTCATTGACTCATGGGCTTCTTTGCTTTTGATTCATGTTTGTGATTATCATTTTATAGATATTCAGTCTTGTAGTGTTGCTGTTGGTCCTTTTCACAGCTATGAATTTCGTTTTTTCTAAAATGTGTTGTAAAGACACGAGTCCTATTAATATGACATGATTTCATTGTTTTATGACTCTGGTACTCCACTCATTGCATTATGATTTATCTCATTTTACTTCTCAATTTCCACAAATTTTTTCTAGGTTATACATTTTATAATAAAGGCTAGAACTTTTGAGAAGCATGTTAGTGGCTTAACAAATCATATCAAGTGTTATATTTGCCATTTTTAAATTTGAAAGAATAAACTATGAAGGTAAAAAGTAAGGCTAAAATGGGATATGCCTATTTTTTTACTGCCCAAAATTGAATGTGAGAGTCATAGACAAAATGGATGGATGCAGTAGCATGTTAAGAAAATTAGCAATTGATATTTGTGTGGTAAAGATTGACATACTCGGCTGTCTTTAATATTGGACTGATGTAGAGAGTCAAAAGATGTAGAAATTTCAATTCTTACACTTGTATACTTGGTGGGCCTTTTTTATGGAATGTTTATTGGCTTCTATTTCCTGAAAAACATGACATCGGCTCATCTAAAGATTTGTAACAGTGGGTTCTGTGTCGATTTGTGAACTTGCTTTTGAAATTGAAGTTAAAGTGGCACAAGCTTTTATGCATAGACACTAAAAACTGGTTAATAACCCTTTAACTAGACCTAGGTTTAATTCTGCTTTTAAAGCAGATCCTAATCCATGTTTTATGCAGTCAAATTAGAATCTTGGTTTGCAGTCAACAGTATTCTGAGCCAGGCTGGTTTCTCATTTTGATTGAAATTTGTATCAAATGTTGCACAGGTAATTTGGCCAGTACATTCTATGAGCAAGGCCAATTGGACATGGCAATTCTACACTATAAGCAAGCTGTTTCATGTGATCCAAGATTTTTGGAGGCCTACAATAATTTGGTAGGGCGGCAGTTTGATTTAAATATCAACTTACTCTAAAATCTGCAAACTACATATAGTTTTGTTTGATATTCAATCTTAATTTATCTCCTACATGTAGGGTAATGCACTGAAGGATGTTGGCAGAGTGGAGGAAGCAATTCAGTGCTATAATGTATGTGTTTTAGTCTTCATTTACATGCTTCATATTTGGTTATTAGCTAGTATGGTTTCATACTTTTTGCATCCTACTCAACTTTATTTTTGTTGTGTGAAGCAATGCCTTGCATTACAACCTAACCATCCACAAGCACTGACCAATCTTGGTAATATATATATGGAATGGTATGCAGTTGACAAATCATCATGTTTATTTCATAAACGGTGCAGAGAGTGTATCGATTTTCATGTATGAGATTACTATGATGCAGGAACATGGTGGCTGCTGCTGCTTCATATTACAAAGCCACATTGAGTGTAACCACTGGCTTGTCAGCTCCATTCAACAACCTTGCCATAATCTATAAACAACAGGTTTTGAACCTTACCTTTTCGAGTGTCCTCAGTTGATACAAATGGGAAGTGAGAACTATGCTGCATCAGTCTTATCTGTTTTGTCCTTTTGCATAAATTATTGCAGGGCAACTATGCAGATGCCATATCATGCTACAATGAGGTTCTCCGCATTGATCCCATGGCAGCTGATGGCCTTGTTAATAGGGGCAATACATACAAGGAGATTGGTAGAGTTAGTGAAGCTATCCAGGACTACATACGTGCAATAGCTGTCAGGCCCACTATGGCCGAAGCCCATGCTAATCTGGCTTCAGCTTATAAAGATAGGTATGCTGACTCTCATTTTGGTTTCCATAGTGATAGCGATGAATCCCACAGATAATACCCTTGGCTTTAGAAATTAAATAAATCATGGTAAATATGTATCTATGAGCTTTGCATTTGGGTTGTTTTAGCTTTGAGTCTAGGCTTCTGAAGTTCTCATATCTTTGAACTTTTTCTTCTTGGTCCGTCGTGTCTACCACGAAAGATGACATTTCAAAGTTTATTCTGTAATCTCATTGGCCTTACTGACAACATCTGTATAGGCTCAATCAGTGTGTGACTCCTGGATGTAATAGGAATTTCATACCTTTGGTTTTGGCTAGAACTCAAGTCACTTCTTACTTGTGACAGTGGACATGTAGAAGCTGCAATAAAGAGTTACAGACAAGCTTTGAGTCTTCGGCAAGACTTCCCAGAAGCAACTTGCAATCTCCTGCATACCCTTCAGGTAGGTAGTGTCTATTCTTGCTGTTGACCTAAATTATTAATGACCTAAGCAAAATAATTAATGAAGTTCTATGTTACATGGCAGTGTGTCTGCAGCTGGGAGGATCGTGATAAGATGTTCAAGGAAGTTGAAGGGATCATCAGAAGGCAGATCAATGTCAGAATCTATCCAACCATTATTATGCCTTTCTATGGTTAATAAAACAGGAGCTTAAATTGTCATGTTCTGCTTTTCAGATGTCGGTGCTTCCTAGTGTTCAGCCTTTCCATGCAATAGCTTATCCACTCGACCCAATGCTTGCTTTGGAGATTAGGTATGATCAGGATCTTGGCATATGACATTTCTTGATGAAAGGAAAATGTCTAAAACGATTGGATTTCATCTCCCACCTTATAATTTACTGTTCTTCCACATTTTCCAGCCGTAAGTATGCTGCGCACTGTTCCCTAATTGCATCTCGATTTGCACTTCCTCCATTTAGCCATCCTGCCCCTATTCCAATTAAGCGCGAGGGTGGTTATGAGAGACTAAGGATTGGGTATGCTTTGAGTTTGTTGCTGAATTTTATTATGGTCTTCTGCTCCAATATTTTGGGCTGAGATTTTTTTTTCCTTCCCTCTGTAAAATTGTGCCTTTTTTCTCTTGTAACCATTGCAATTTTTTGAGTTGCAAGATATGTGAGCAGTGACTTCGGTAATCACCCCCTATCACACCTAATGGGGTCTATTTTTGGTATGCACAACAAGAAGAATGTTGAGGTATATATAACATAGTTGGTTCTACATAATACAACTTACTGTTCAGTGTTCTCAACTTGCAACTGCCAATTTTTGTGCAGGTCTTCTGCTATGCCTTGAGTCCAAATGATGGTACTGAATGGAGACAGCGTATTCAGTCTGAGGCCGAGCACTTTGTGGATGTATCCGCCATGTCATCAGATATGATTGCCAAATTGATCAATGAGGACAAGATTCATATCCTTGTCAACCTTAATGGTTATACTAAGGTAGCCCTTTTTACAAGAAGGCGTAATTACAATGAATTTCTTCTTCTCTTCTTTATTCCTTTTTTTTTTTTTTTTGGGGGGGGGGGGTACTATTTTGCTCATCTTCAATCTTCGAGGTTAGCTTCTTTTTTTTTTTTCTTTGGCTCTTTAGTCTTTTTTAGTTGATGAAACCTTAGTTGGATCCCGGTCCCTGGCTTGCTGGTGTCTTGATTAGGGGTACCTTTCTCTCTGGAGTCTTAAAATTGTTTGATTTATTGTTGTTGACCTTGTTATGATTTAGGGTGCCAGAAATGAGATATTTGCCATGCAACCAGCCCCTATTCAAGTTTCATATATGGGATTCCCTGGAACAACTGGAGCCACTTACATAGATTACTTGGTCACTGATGAGGTGGGATGCTGGATGTGATCCTGACTTGAGAATTAAGATGAGAATTTAATGTTTTCAGCTGACTTATCTGATTTTTTTTTGTTAAAAACCCTTTCAATGCTCAGTTTGTTTCACCCCTGCGATATGCTCATATCTACTCTGAAAAGCTTGTCCATCTTCCTCATTGTTACTTTGTAAATGACTACAAACAGGTTGGTCTCAAGACTATTGAAGGTTTTTTTTATCCCTTCCCTTCCCCCCCCCCCCCCAGTGTTTATATGCAAGATGTTGATGATGCATAATTTGTGCTCAGAAAAATCAGGATGCATTGGATCTGAAGTTCCAGCACAAGCGATCAGATTATGGTCTACCTGAGGATAAATTTATCTTTGCATGCTTTAATCAGTTGTACAAGATGGATCCTGAAATCTTTAATGCATGGTAATATCAGGATGAACATCAATGATTTCAAGATAAAATGTGATTCGTATTTTTTTGAGTATTCACTCTGTGCTTGCTCGGTGTGTCATCTCCCAGGTGCAATATTCTTAAACGTGTACCAAATAGTGCACTTTGGCTCCTCAGATTCCCTGCAGCAGGTGAAATGCGACTGCGGGCATGTATGTGAAGTTGATTTTTGATGCACTTGTATATCTTAATATTTCTGTTTTATGTGCACAGTGCATTCTATATTGTCAAGATTTCCGCTTCCAGTTTTTAGTACCACCACTGGCATTTTAGAGTAGCAATTTTTTCATTTTTTGGGATATATTATTTAGTGCCTTTTTAATGAATTTATGTCTTAATTCAGATGCTGGGGCACAAGGGGTACATCCAGATCAAATCATTTTCACAGATGTTGCCATGAAGAATGAACATATCAGACGAAGTGCTTTGGCAGACTTGTTCCTTGACACGTAATTTCCTTTTTCTGACCTTTTCCCGGTGTTGCATATTTTACTCATTTTTCTCTCCCCATTTTCTTGTTCTAATCAGTTTGGTGCTTTCATATTTTCATTCATTTTTGAATGATGATGATTTGTTTTTTATATTGTTAGGCCTTTATGCAATGCACATACAACAGGAACCGATATATTATGGGCGGGGTTGCCAATGATTACTCTGCCTCTTGAGAAAATGGCTACCAGAGTTGCTGGGTCACTCTGTCTTTCCACTGGACTTGGGGATGAGATGATTGTTAACAAGTAAGCAATTTTGCTTTCAATCAGCATTCTTGCTGGCAACTAGTAGTCGCTTTTTTTCCATGTATCTGATCAGTTGTCCATTGATTAGTGGTGTCAGTTTCAAGTCGTCATCATGATACTATCTTATTTGTGTGTCATTTAGTTGGATGCTTTTGTTGTCCCAATTCGTTCTATTGTTTTTAGTTATATTAACGTTTATCCTGGACAGATACCTGCCTACAAGTGTTTTTCATGTATATTTTTATGGAGGATACTAATTCCATGTACCTGGATTTTTGAACTATATAGCATGAAGGAGTATGAAGAGAGGGCAGTATCATTGGCTGTGAATCGACCAAAGCTGCAAGCTCTTACTAATAAGCTCAAAGCTGTTCGATTGACTTGCCCTTTATTTGACACGGCCCGCTGGGTGAGTTGTTTCAAATGATGTTGATTTGTATCTTTGCTTCTATTTGCATTGTTGGATATGCTCAATTCATATGCGTAATGTTGCAGGTGAGGAACCTGGAGAGAGGGTATTTCAAAATGTGGAATCTGCATTGCTCTGGTCAGCGTCCACAGCATTTCAAAGTTACTGAGAATGATCTTGAATGTCCCTATGATAGGTAGATTTAGGAATTAAACGGGAATGTAGATAAGAAAAGCAAGAGCAGGTGTAGTAGTAATTTATGATGCTGAATTGTTGACTTCGAGTAATATAGACAACTATGACATGCACTCATCCATTAAAGAAAATGTGCTGTTTAAAAATATCATTTTTCGTGGCAAGCTTCGAAGTGGGCGTGATGTTGCTGTTTGGGTTCCGGTGGATTATGGTTAGTTTCTCAAATTGTAGTAGGTATTTTTCAAGGCTGCATATTGTATACTCGGAAGTTATTCTCTTTTGGAATCCAGACGAGCGCATGATAAATTTATAGAACTAATTATTCCTTCTAGGAACAATTTTGAAGGACAAAAAGGCTTTCTCAAAGGGCACTTGGCAATTTAAAAAAATATTCCTTGCTTCTTACCAAAAAATGGTAATTCTTTATGAGAGAAAACCCAGATGGGTACCAGATAAATTTAAACATCAAGTTGTTATTCTTATAAGTTATGTGGGAGCCTTTTTAGCTAAATAAAAAGTTCACACTCAAGCTAGGTGTGTCAAAATAAAATCAAGTTTGTGGACTGGTTCAAATTTCTTATGAATCTGGACTTGCAAAATTGGCTTTATTTTTTGAATTTTTAGATAACGTGGATTAGTTCAATGTAGAGTGCGTTAATTGAAGACTTAGATGGATTCAGAGTTTTAAATATTTGGCTTTTAATTTTTTATTGGGCAAAATGAATTGGTTTTTTATGGACGGTTTTATATTCGACATGGCTTTTATTTTTTTACTAGACAAAATGATTAGTTCGATGTAGAGTGGGTTGATTGATGACTTAGATTCGGAGTTTTAAATATTTGGCTTTTATTTTTTTATTGGACAAAATGAATTGGTTTTTTATGGACGCTTTTGTATTCGGCATGGCTTTTATTTTTTCACTAGACAAAATGATTAGTTCGATGTAAAGTGGGTTGATTGATGACTTAGATTCAGAGTTTTAAATATTTGGTTTTTATTTTTTTATTGGACAAAATGAATTGGTTTTTTATGGACGGTTTTGTATTCGTCATGATTTGTCCACTAGGCAACCTTACGCAAGTTTGAAAACAATGATCAAAAGATGATGGGAGACAAGGAAACTTAGAGTTCACAGGTCAAGGCAGCCAAACATTTTGAGAATATTGTTGGTTCGGGCTCGAGAGCAGTATGGAGCATGCAAGAAATTTGAACATGCAAAGAGGGATTATGAAAACAGACAACAGCTGAAGACCCAACATGCTCAAGTAGCTGATAGCTAAAAAACAAGAATGAGAGGAAACATAAACATTGTTTGAATATAGGAGATCATAAAGTGAATATTTGCATGATTGATGGCGATTGCTGCAATCATACCTATCATGATATTGACATTTTTAATAATTTAAATAAATCTCGCAATTTGAAAGTACAAGTTCAATAATGGGGAGTACGTTAAAATTGGGGGAAGGATCATTTCATTAGAGATCTTAAATATAAAATTCATTGTCGATGTCTTATATGCTTATGAAATTCCAAATGAATGAAAACAAACACCTATGGCCAACATTTCAAATGAAGATAGATTTTGGACTAGTAATGTTGAATTTCAAGTCAGAGACAACAGGCCCATGAGAGAAATTTATTACATATGCAATGTCATTGCACTGGAACATGCTAGTTGTGACAAAGTTGCTAGAAAAGATGAATATAGAGTTGTTGTAAATTAGGGGGAGGGAAGGAATGAGAAAAATGAAATTCAAGCTAGTGAATGAACTGAAAAAAAGGAAAAAAAAAAAAGAGAAAAAAACAGGGCCTAGCATGGCAAAATAGAACTGCCTATGTGCTTGAAAAAATAGGACTTGTTGGTTACAAGTAGTGATCCAATGTATATGAGGCAATTCAAGCAAGATAAGTTCAAAAATTTTCGAAGAAAATGTTTTGTTGGTGAGAAAATTCATCAAGCAAGTTCATGGCATTCAGATCTCAAAGATCAAAGGCTTGTAGTCTTGGAAAGGAAAATTTTCAATGAAGAATGTTAGCCAATTAAAATTTTTCTATATGCTTAGCAAATCAAATCAATATGCTTCGTTTAATGTAGACAGCTTTAGTTATTGTGTTAAGTGAAAATCAGTTTTGCAGGATTGTATTTGTATTTGGTATATATTTCAGCACTATGAAGGAAAGTACTGTTTATTTATTAATTTAACCTAGTTAATAAAAGGCACATGCTTCCGAATTGGAGGGGGGCTGGTTAAGATAAATAAGGATTAGTTATTACCGCAATCAGAGTAATTGACTTTCTTCTTCACTTACTCCAAATATTATTGTCCGTTCTTCTGTTAGACTCATGGAGTTTTCTTCTAGAAGAATAAGGATATATAATATTCACTAGTGTCAGTCATTTTTTGTATTTATCGTAACAAATGACAACTATATAGCGACTAAGAAGTAGAATAAACTAGATAATTAACACAACGCTTGTTTATTTAAATCGGAATACAACCAAAAGCCAAACAGAAAACATGGATGCATTTTATTTAATGTAGTAGTTACTTTTTCGAGTAAACTGAGAAGTCAATTCATGGTTTTCTTTAGCTGTTGTTGAACCAGAATTGCTTCTGAAGATATTCAACCTCCTTCTTGTCCAACATGAAAGCCTTGGCAAGAACATCCGGAGAGATGGGTGGCTTAGCTCCAAAGACAGCATTTGCTATGGTGATAACTCCAGGGTTTTGGCTGCCGAAACCAACAATGGCAACAGCATTCCCATCACCCACATTCAATTGGAAGTGAATGAGACCAATTGGGAAAACAAAAACGTCTCCTTTGTTGAGCACTTTGGTGAAGAGGCGGTTGCCATCAGCATTGGACGTGACAAATCCAACATAAAGAGTGCCTTCAATTACTACTAGAATTTCAGTGCCTCGAGGGTGAGTGTGGGGAGGGTTTAAACCCTTTGGTGCAAAATCTATGCGAGCTAGGGATACGCCAAGAGTGTTGAGTCCTGCTAAATTGTCAACATTTACGGCAGTCACATTAGAACCAACCGGGTTGGCAGTGTTTCCTGGTCCCAGGTTATAGAAGAAGAAATCTTCTGGTTTGACAAGCTTGGGGTCCTTGCAGAATTTCCCGTTCACAAACACTGCAAGCAACCATAGAAAAACATGTCATATATTTCGTGATATATTCAGAAAAGAAAAAAAAAAAACGCAGAAGAGGGCGAACATACCACCATTGTTAAGATCATTGATGGCGACACAAAAGTCTTGAAGAGGGCTGGGATCATAGGCAGAGGCTCCAAGGGAGGAAGCGAGTGCCAAGAAGGCAACAAGGAAATAGGCAGCTCTCATGTTTGTTTTTGTGTGGATTGAATTGAACTAGCTGCGCATGTTATTTATAGGAAGATATGAAGAATTCCTTAACAACTACATGGGATTATTTCAGAATCAACGTCATTAATACTATAATTTTATGGAGTTAGTGAGGAGTTAGCACCATGCAATTTACAACTATACCACTCCTGAGTAAGAGTTGTTAAGAATCATTCCTTGAAAAAGGCGAACCAACTATTTTGAATAATGAAAATTAGGGGGGAAAAAAAGGATTAGGAGAAAGGGCAGCAGCTGAGTTGTTAAGGAGGATGGAGTTGGTAGAGGGAATATCAGGTGCTCTGCCTCATTTTCCCTTGCAATTAACTACTAACTACTTATGTCATATCCCTTTGGACATACACATATATATAATCTTATTGGGCCGGGCTCCGCCTTCATGATTTGGCACTCATATTAGCTGGGCCTTGAGTACGGACCATTTAACTAATGCTTGTTGGACTGTGGAGTTCTTTGCTCTTGCTCTTACGGCGTTAGAATAACCGAGACACTGATTCCGTTATTTGACCACAGCCTCCTGGTTTTATCCATTAGATAATTTATCATTTTGTTATTATGATCGGTTGAATTTGAATTATTCCATCTGCCCTTTAGTTGATGAATTCAGTGAAACTGTCCAAGTCATAACAACAATGAATGAAACCAAATTGCAGAAATATTCACATTCTATTCATTCAAACAATACGAGAAAAGCTCCGCTGCTCTCCATGTTTGAATTTTAAAAATTAAAGTTGATATTTATTTATTGAAGAATATAAGTTTTATAGATTAAAATATTCTATTTAGTAATAATTAAATAAAATTTATGAATTATTTAAAGGAAAGATTTAATTTATCAAATTTAACATTTTAAATTTAAGGAATATAAAAATGTCATTCTATATTTACTCTTAAAAGTATTATATTAACAATCATTTGTCGTTTACGAAAATCAAATAAAATTATTCCTTTTCAATTTAATTATTAAAATTAAATTATACAAAACTTCAAAATTCGCAACGCTTAATCCATACAAGAGAATTCCATCTTTTGGCTGCTATCAAACTCATATCTTCTAAATCTAAATAATAATCCAATAACGTAAAGTGAAACTACCTTGCTGATGAAGGCTGTTTGCAAAGCATGTGCTTATTAGTGTACTTGTTTAGATGACTGAATATCTTTTCTAATAATCATCAAGTGAAATGCTTGAAAATATTTTGAAACGGGGCTTAATTTTCGCCATTATTTTTTCTTTATCCGCCGTGTCAAGAAAACGTGTCTCGTGGGACAAATACACGTGGAATATGAAAAATCCAGCGAGGAAAAGAGAAAAAAGGCCAATACCCGTACCCGTGACTGAGGTTGGATTCGAACACTCTCGCTTGGGCCCCATGTGGCCATATCACACCTTCTGACAAACAAACAGTTGTGGAGGAAATTTTTAATTTTTTGTGACATGTGTTTCTGCACCAAAAATGTCATCCCAGAAAATCCTTCTGCTTCTCTCTGAAATTCTAACTGACAAAATGAAGGACTTGCTCCCAGTTCCCGTTGCTCGTGCTCTCCTCTCCTACTTCCTTTTCCGCTTTAAGATTTGTACCTCTTCGTCTTCTTAATCTCCCTTCTCTTTTCCAATTTTGTGTTCTAGAAATGGTCAAGACAGGAGTCTGCGAAAAAGATGAAACTACGGCTTCCAAGGCGTTGGAATTAAAGGAGAAGTTGCAGGGACTGGTAAATACTATTGTGGACGGAGACGATATTCCGGTGGGGACCGTCGATGAGGCCATTGCAATTCTATCTTCTCTAAAAAATATGAAATATGAGAGGGCACTCTCTCAAAAATTAGATGATTTGGCTGTTCCTCCTGAATTTCGATGCCCAATTTCAAGAGAGCTAATGAAGGATCCTGTTATTTTGGCCACCGGACAGGTTAGACTTAAAACTCGTTTTTTGATCTGCAGGTTTTTAAAACGTTTTCTTTTCTATCGATTTTCTTTCCCTTGTTCATAGCTGCGATTAGTTCTTCAATTCTGCTTATTTGTTATTTGGGATTATGTTTTATATCATTCCCTAGATTGTCTTTGACTACATGATGATGGCACTGCATTTTAAGCATATCGTTATGGTATTAAATTGTTAGAACGGAGTGGTACTGCCTGGCTGAGGATGTGAACAGAAATGTAATTGCTCGTTTAAAGTTCTATGATAGAAATGCTTTCGGCATGAATGTGCTATCGAGCATTTTGTAAATATATCATTGTCGTTGTTCAACTTTCAGTGATGTTATTCTGTTGGCAACTCCAACAGTTCATGCTCAATTGGCTTGTATAAGAATAAAGTAAAAAGACTTGTCGAAGTTGCAAGCTTTAACATCATTCGTATTCAACAACACTACGCTTTATCCTTCTAAGTAGTTGTCTTTTGATGGTTTACTGGGTGAAAATACAATGAAGCTTTTTTCTGGCTTAGTTTTTTAAGTGTTGCATGCCGAGATATTGAGGATTTTTATTTTATTTCGTTGCTATTAGCATCAAATTGTGTTAATACTCCATCTAAAAAAATTTTGCTTATTGGTAATGTTTACGCTTGTAGTGTTAGTCCTGTTTATTAGTATCTGAATTCATGTCTTAATTTTGCAGACTTACGACAGGCCATTTATCCAGAGGTGGTTGAATGAGGGTCACAGAACATGCCCTCAAACCCAGCAAGTTCTATCTCACTCCATCCTTACTCCTAATTACTTGGTCCGAGACATGATTTCACAGTGGTGCAAGGAGCATGGAATTGAGCTACCAAAGCCTGTCCTGGACATTGATAAAGAAGTAATAATTGAGGCAGACAGAAACCATTTAAATTCATTGCTATCTAAGTTGTCATTGTCTGTTTCCGATCAGAGAGAGGCTGCAAAGGAGCTTCGGCAGCTGACAAAACGGATGCCTTCCTTTCGAACACTTTTTAGTGAGTCCAACGACGTGATTCCGCAGCTGCTCAGTCCTATATCACGTGACACGGCTGATGTTCCTCCTGATCTCCATGAGGACTTGGTCACAACTATTTTAAATCTATCAATTCATGATGATAATAAGAAAATATTTGCCGAGCACCCGATAGTCATACCTCGGTTAATTGATTCCTTAAAATCCGGAACCATTCAAACAAGAAGCAATGCTGCTGCTGCTATATTCACTTTATCAGCTCTTGATTCAAACAAGCATATCATTGGAAAATCTGGGGCCATCAAATATCTGATTGACCTTTTAGAGGAAGGACATCCACTAGCCATGAAAGATGCTGCCTCAGCTATATTCAACCTATGCCTTGTGCATGAAAATAAAGGACGGACTGTCAGAGAAGGGGCGGTCCAGGTTATTGTGAAAAAGATCATGGAGCGCACACTAGTGGATGAGTTGTTGGCTATACTAGCACTCCTCTCTAGCCATCCCAAAGCTATGGAAGAAATGGGTGATCTTGGTTCTGTGCCCTTGTTGCTTGGTATTATAAGGGAGAGCATATCTGAACGCAGCAAGGAAAATTGTGTTGCAATCCTACATACTATCTGCTTCAGTGACAGAACAAAATGGAAGGACATTAGGGAAGATGAAAATGCCAATGGCACACTATCTAAGCTTGCACAGAGCGGGACTTCAAGGGCCAAAAGGAAAGCAAGTGGGATCCTTGAGAGGCTCCAAAGATCTCCCTCCTTAACGCACACTGCTTAGTGAAATAAACCTTGAAAAATTCCAAATCACCTCTTTGTAAATAAAATTCCCAACTACTTGTGAAACACTGTATCTCATCTTGCTGTATAAAGGAAAAAGCCTAAATATTTCTGGATATTCAGCCCGCGGGAGTATAGTACCGTCACAAGGAACCGATTCTAGTAAAACAATAGTTGCATTTAACCATTAGCAAACTGTCAGTCACTGTGAATAATAAATCTGAACGGAAAGAAATCATGTTTTGCCCCAGGGTAGTTAATCTGGATTCCATTCCATGAATGGGTAATATAACTTTTTCCCCCTTTTTCTTTGATGCGTATATGAAAATCCATCTTTCCCAAAGATTGGATTTTTACCTTATTACGTGCCAACCCGTGATTGTTGTTGTGGCGTGTTATTTGACGTAGTTGGCGGCCGACCAAATTCAAGGGCCGACATTGTTGGTGGCACTATCAGTTGTGTATTTGTACAGAGAAGAGATGGGCTACCGAACCAAATGAAAGCATTGGTGGGTAGGGCGTCTCTCTCCGTTTTACTTTTATCCCACGGCCAACCTTCAAAGAGCGTCGGCACCGCGTTAGCTTTTTTTAACAAGTTTTGTTTGTTTATTTTGACCCTTAACTCTCCCATAGAATTCATTCGGATGATGACGTGTTAGGCTGACTCTTCCCTCAATAAAGCTTAGACCTGTCAGTTTCAGGGAAAAAAATTAAAAAAAAAAAGATTCTAATTCTAACAGGAGAGTGATATAAACAAAATTTTTAATGAAGTAGGAATGTCCATTTTCTCGTAAGTTGAATCTCTGGATATGCACATACTGTTCGGGTTATCTTTGCGTTAAGAGTTTTACTTGTTTGGTAGTCGTAAATGATGGCATTTTTCTATTTTATGAAAGAAATGGCGTTCACGAGATTATCTTTGATCGAGCAGTAGAATTGAATTTGCGAGGGCACGAGAGAAAAGGGAAGTGAAGGAATTTAGAAGGTCCTTTTCGTTGGGCACTATATAACACCAATCCCTGCCCACTAAAAGCCAAATGAAGCCTCCTTCGTAGGCTCCAACGCTGCTGGGAATTTTGTCCCATTTTTATGGGGTACAAAGTAGGCAGCAACCTGCTAGAGGAATCTCAATAATGGAATCACCCTCTCCCTATCATACTCATTATTTATTTCAGTTACAGAAAATTTGTTGGCCTCTTTCATGTTTTTAAGATGTCTATACAATTACAACTTTTTGGAGAGAGAAGGGTGTGACTCAAATTCAATTTGTCAGAAATGCATGTTGGGGAATTGGACAAATGTAGAGAGGTACAGGTTTTGAAGAGTTTGGGTCTTGTGGTCCTTGGTTTTTGCTATAGAGTTTGAGGAGCAAACTGAGCTATGAATAGAATGGTAGTTCATACAATTCAGATACAAAGAACGATGCCCGGTATCACGTCTTAATCATACGCCAACGATTTCTCAAGTTTCTTTCATTACATGCAGAAAGAATTTTACTTTTAAAATCACCGCCATCAAATTACATATCATTACAGCTAATATATCTCGACAGGAAAACATTGGTGCCAAACACAAATTAGAGCCCTTTGTTTTTTATTTTGGAGTAACTCACACAGGCTTTTCTGAAAATTGATTCCTAAACTTTCTACTGTGAAACCTGACCTAAGTAAGTCAGGCACATTGAATAGTGACATTCTCAACCTCGTAAGAAACCACACGAGGAAATCCGCCCGAAAGTTGTGTTTAAATTCACTGCTATTCAAAGCCGAAGGCAGAGTCATACGAATCAATATTCAATGCTATGGCCCCTTGTCCCGTTCACACTTGACTGCAAGTGCGTAGGGGCCCACGACATTCTCATTTGAGGCCTTCTTGTTTGGGTCAATACCAACAATTTAGGCCCGTAATCAAGTTTCAACCGAAGATCTTAGCCCACTAAAACTAAAAACAAGTCCCGAGTTGAATATTGTAGTATGATCCAATTCCAAGCAATGAAAGGGGCAAAGGAAGTGTGAATTAGTTTGTGGATCATATCATAAGCTCTTGTTAATTAATAGATATATGGGCCCAGAAAGTGTGATTCAGAAGAAAAGAATTTCATTCGTGCGGCAGCAACCAGAGACTCATAAAAAATATTACACATTCTGTGAATATAAAAAATCATGAAACGCAAGCAGCGGGTACCAAACACTTTGAGATGAATCCCAACACCTTTTTCTGCAAACCAAAAACAACTCAATTCAATTAAATTTTTGTACGAACGGAGATATTATGGAATGGACTGTTTTAAGTGGAGAAACGAATACCCGCTTGGTAGTGTGAAGGAGTTCGGGAGGGATCTTGTAGAGATCTTCGTCTACAGGTTTAGGAGGTGGAGATCGTGGCACTGTGTCGTTTTTATGATGATGGAGTTGCTTGCTTTTTGCCTTCCTCGGCGCTTCCGTGACGTCGTCGCAAACTTTGCCCTGCTTTCTCACATTATCCTTAGCATCCCTCCTTCCCTGCATTTCAGATTGAAAATTGGTTTAAATGCTTAAAACGGATGGCCCTGTTACATAAATCATAGTCATCATCTTAAGAATCACATAAAATCGCAAATTCTCCATTCCTTCCTCTTTAATTAACAAGTCCTCAGTTAGAGAAGACAAAGTGCTCGAAATAAGCTGAAAAAGCAAACCTTTCTGAGAGTGGAGTGAGCAACATTACGAACGGGTTTCTTAAAATCAACCGCATAGAGGTCGCGATCCGCACGCAGGTGAGGATCGCTTTCGCCGGAGGAGGAACTGAAACGAACCAGGCCCGCTTGCCTGGCACACTCGAAATACTGGGTGATTGGCAACTCATTCGCGTAATCCCAGTTCCCAAACGCCGGTATCTGGCCGCTTCTCTTGCATTCCTTTGAAATAAACAGACTCAATCGTTAGTCACTGATCTGAAAGATAAAAAAGCAAAGGAAATTGTAAACAGACTCACATCCATTTTTTGGTGCGTCGGGAGCGGAAAGAATGAAAAAGGAGAGATACAAGTAGAAACCAAGATAAAATCTGAGAGGTAGTTCAAAGCTTTGATGACAAGGAATAGAAGGGCAGCAGCAGAGCAGCAAGCGAGGTTAAAAAGGCGTTTGATTTTCTTGCTTTTAGTAAGAGACAAGCAGAGGAGTAATAAATGGAGAGAGCACATAAGGGATGAAGGATTGAATCGTGGTGGTTGAGGTTGATCAATTAATTGAAGGACGATCTGCGGCAACGCTAGATTTGGGGAATTTGGTAAGCCAGACAGACACTGTTTGAGAAAAAGGCGGAGAGCTGCTGTGTTACTGTTTGCAACTATGACTGATCCGAATTGTAATTATAATAATGCTGCTGCCAGCTGCCAAACTGCCTTACCCACCTTCGTTTATGCGCAAACTCCGCACAAAAGTCGTCCATCATCCTTTCAAGGATTTCACTGTCAACTCGACCTTTTTATCCGGATTTTCGCATGCATTAGCCGTTTGATTTAAGGGTAATCAAAGAGAAATTGTAAAGTTTTATTTTTTTTATTTTTTTAATAAAATTATTTTAATTAAGAAAATGATGATTTTCTTCAGATTCTTAGGAAACTTCATTCCCTTTCTCTATTTTTAATACAATAATAAAATATAATAAAATATTAATAATTTAATAAATAATAATTATAATATATTTAAATAATAAATAAATAATAATCTTAAATATTAAATAAATAATAAATATTATAATATTATTTAATTATATTAATAATATTATAATATTTTTAAGTTATTAATAATTAACAATATTAATAAAAAATAATAAATATTAAAAATAATATTATTAATAATATATTAAATAATATTTAAATAATAATTAATATTATTATGATAATATTAATTATTATTAAGATATTAATAATAATTGAAATAATATGAGTAATAATAAAAATAATATTAATAAGATATTAATAATTAATATTAAATAATTATAAAATTTATATTATTAGTAAATAAAATAAAAAATAAGATAATAATTATAATAATTATTTTAATTATAATTATAAATAAATTATTTTTTAGTGTAATAATTATTAATAAAGTAAATTAAAAATATTTGATTCTTTTTTCTATTTAAATCAAACAGGTTTGATAATTAAGAGTAATTCCTTTTCTTTCTTCCTGATTCAATTCTCTTTCCCTATTTTGAACCAAACAACCCCTAACCCTCTTTCTCCCCCATTTGTTTTTTAACTTCTTTGCAAGATTTTCGGACAGTAATTTGATTAATTTAGAATTGAATTAGATCGAATTTCCTTTGAAGAATCCTCACATCTATTTTCTTCATTTGTATTTTTGATGCAATCAAATATCAAAATTTTCCCTCGCATGTTTATTCTCATATCATGCGCAACATATATAATTTAATTTTGAAAGTTTATTTGATTCACCTTAATAGTATAAGAAGTTCTATTTTTTAAGAAATAAAAAGTTAGTAGATTATTTGATTAATCATTATCTTACAAATTAAAGAAAATAGAACTTATTGAGAAGTCTTATTTCCCACAGAACATGTGAAGTTATTATCCATCTTCCCCTGAGTGAATTTTATTTTTCATGCTATTTATAAATGTAATAACAAAATTATCCTCATTAAATTTAATTAATGATAATTAAAATTTATTATTTTATATTATAATAGTATTAGAGATATAATAATTATTTTATTAATATTTTATAGGATATTCAAAGTTAAATCAAATAAGATATAGGAAATTATTTTTCAGGAAGTATCACTTCTTATGTGTCAACCAAATAACTTTGAGTATTTTTTAAAAAATTCACATAGAAAATTATTTTTTAGGAAGTTTAATTTCTCATGAAAAAAATTTTTCCATGCAAATCAAACGACTCCAAAACATATAACACTGGTAAAAAAATTATAATTTTTTTAAATTGATTAAACAACAGATGATTTGTAAAAAAATGATTATGAGAAGAATTCGACTTCTCATAATATCATTGATATAATGTAAAAAAAATAAAATAAAATAATTATTTAATAGAATATGCCAAATGAAAATGACCTTTTTCTAGTTTGTGGCTAATATATGTATAAACAAAATTTTAAATTATTATAATATAATTAAATACATAAATAAAAATAAAATATTATTCTAATTTTAATTTACTTATTTATATGTGTGTGTTAGTATATGAAATAAGTCAAATTTTATATATTTTCATTTCTATTTAATATAAAATATTTTTTAACCGATAAAATAAATATATGAAGAAATGTCATTTAAATTGCGGAGATAATAATTATAATTATAATTAATATATATGTGTATAGTTTTAATTTTTCTTTGTGACAATACGTAACGTGGATTCATCCATGATTATTCCATTATTTGTGAAATAAATTTTTTGCACTTTTATTTCTTATGTTTTTCATATATTTCAACATTATTTTTAATAAATAATAAAATAATATATATTTTTAATTTTATGTTATTAAAATATTTTACTAATTATTTTTAATAAAAATTAAAATAAAATATTTTTGTATAAAATAACATCTATTATTGTTATTGATATATTTTTTATTTCATTCTTATAATATTTATTATATCAAATATAATTATAAAATAATTCTTTCATTTCATTCTATTTTATCATCCTAAACACAATATTAAAAATTAAATATTTTCATCATTGAATTCAAACTTCTGAGAGACTAAATATTTTCATCATTGAGTTGTATGTTTTTAAATTTTAAAGTAAATAAATTAAACAATAAATGTAAACTTGACGATAAAATTATAATATAATGTAGGGACAGCATACCCAATCTTGTAAATGTTGAGTTTTTGTGTAATTAACTTGGAACGAAAACAAAAAGGAGAGATTTTGGTTGATTTTTACGTAATGAATTGGTGAATCCTTGGGGCCCCGACTTCCACACGGCAGCTGCAACTAAAGGTTGGGAACCCCAGACACGTGACCAATTGGTGGCCTTTGATCTCTGCTAATTATAGTTAGTCATTTTTTGTTGTTGTTTTTTATTTTTATTTAAACAGTAAATTTTATTCCTTCTTTTTATTAAATTTTAAAATTAAAAAATTAATAAAATTAATTTTTCTAAATAATTCATGAAATTAATTTAAATATGTGAGTAATACTAAAAAAAAATCAAGTTAACATTTTTAGTGGTGTAGTAACACCTGATATTACTTTAAAAATTTTATTTTTCACACATTGTGAATTCAAATCCTGGAATCTTATATAAGCTTGTTAAAAAAATTATCATTTGTGTAATTAAAAAAATATTAAATATCACTTATTAATAATCTATCATAATTAACTCAATTTAATAAATATAAAAATATCATTTTCATAATCATTTTATTTTTTTATGAATAAACCATGCATTTACTTATATGAAAAATATTAGAAAAGATTATAGTGGTCTATGTAATGAACAACAAGAATGTGTTATGGATTAAAAAAATGAAAAAAAATACATGTATAAAAAAAAAAAGAATAGCGTGTAGCTTTTTATTTTATGACATTATAATGTATAACTTAGGAAAAGAAAAAAAAATCATAAAAGAAAGGTATTTGACATTTTTAAATTAATTTTCAAACCCATTTAAACTTGACATTAATCCGTCATCTTTTGTTGTTATTGCTGTAGCATTATCAAGTGGTAAGGCTTCAATCTCGTAAAGGTAACGAGCAAGGGTGATTTTTTTAATTAAAATATAATAAATTTAATAATAATTAAAAACAGAAGATATTTATACAAAATATAAGATTAAAAAGCATGTAAAAATATGATAATAAATATTATAATCATAATTTATATTATTTTCTTTAAAAAAATACTTGTAACTCTTTGTTTTTATAAATTAATAAGAATATGATTTCTATCCTCTCATACTTAACTTATCTTTCTATATTTAAATTTTAATAAGTTTAAATATTGGTAGAGAAAGTTGCAGTACATATACTGGAAATTCAAATTCCTCTCATTTGAAAAATATTTTGAATCTAACAGACACATTGTAATTCATGAATTACACTACAAATAAAAAATTAAGGTCATTCTTATCTATTTAATTATATAAATCATGTCATAAACAATGGATCTAAGAATGCTAAAAATATTTTATAAGCCAAATTTTTATATTAAAAAACTTTTTTTTTGCTTATTTGTTTTGATGGTAAGAACTAATATTTGACTAAAAGTTTTTATGTACCAAAATTTTAATATATTTTTAATGTAACTTAATTAAATACAAATTAAAATTATAATGTGTATTTTGTATAATAAATAAGTTAATTTATAAATTATTTACTTGAATAATAAGTTACAAGTTAGTTTTAAATTACTTATTTAAAAAAATAAAATTTTATTTAATAAATTTTAATAGGCAGCTTATAACTTATAACTTATAAACTAACAAATTTTTTATTTTTTTTTAAATTTACCCCTATTCTTTTAATTTAATGACAAATTATTTTTATTATGTAAATAAATATTTGATATATTCTCATTAATTTAATATAAATAAATAAAAAATAAGTAAGTAAATACTTAAATGAATAAATTTGTGATATCATAAAATAGTTAATTAAAATTTAAGTTATTATATTATTATTTTGAATGACCACTAAATAAATATAATTTCATAAATATAATTAAATAAATTTTGAATAATTATATTATTATTTTAAATATTTTAACTATATTAATATAATTCATTCTAAATTGCTTTAATTCATATATATTAATATATTTTTATGTTATTTTTTATATTTTTAACTAATTCAACAATTAATCATATTAAACATTTATGATACAATCCGTTAACTTTTAACTTTTAGTTAATTTATTAGTTATTAATTAATTTATTAATTATTAATATCAAATAGACTCATAAAAATGCGTAAGTAATATTATTTTTATCTTTTTAAGAAAGGACAACTTAAAATATTGTTCGCAAAAATTTTTCATACTCTGTATAAATAGACATTTTTGTGCATGAGATAGAGGGATGGCCCTTTAGCCATATAGGGCTGCTGCCCCTAGGAATGGGGGTAGTTATCGCAGAATCTTCGACCTCGATCTTAAATACTTAGTTGAATTCTTCAAAACTTTGAATAATCAATTATAGATAATAATTTTAATTAAAAATAAATTATTCAAAACAGTTTATTTTTTTATCATAATTATAAAAAAATTTAAATTTTATGTCCATTCTATCTAATCTCATCTTTTATATTCTTTTACCTTTATTTTCCTTTTTCTAATAATATAAAATTTTAATTTTATACTCAATTTTTTATTTTAAATTTATGAATGACTTTTGAGATTTATAAATTAATTCTCTATAAGTTTTATCAAATTATTGAATATCAAAATAAATAAATATTATATTTTAATCATAAAAATGAAATTTTATAATTACCAAAAATAATTTAAATAAATAAGAATATATATTAAATAAAAACATACATAAATTAGATAAAATATATTATTTATTTAAATAAAGATTATATTATATATATTTTTTCTTATACAAATATGTTGACTATTCTATTATTTATTTGAACTAAAATTATATACTATCTTCATTTTAACATATTAACTATCCTGCTTTTCTTTTTTTTATTCAACTAAATACAGAAAATTAATTTCTTTCTTATTTTTTTTCTTCTCCACCAAATATATAGAAAGAAAATAATTTGTGTCTCCTTTTCTTTCTTTTCTCATTTCTTTCTATCAAATTTCCTTCTTCTCCAATTTGTATGGCATCCAAGTAGAGCCTTAATATTTTTCCTCTCTTTTTGTTGGGGACGTTGCCGCTCAGTGAAGTGGAGGAGTGTTTTGACTTTTCTCAACTGCCTTGTAATCTATGTATGGATATGGATTACTTTCTTGTGATTTGATCTCACAATCACTATTAAACCTAATAAAACATAAAATAATATTTATTGATATAATTTAAAAGAAAAATATTAAATAAAAAATAAAGAATATAAATGAAAATGCAAATAAATAAAGAAAGAGTAAACTCTTTTTTGTCCTTGTAAAATTTATTTTATTTTATTTTTGTTCATATGAAATATTTTATATTAATTTTATCTCTATGAAACATTAATTTAATCAATTTCATTTTTTTATTAATGTCTATATAATATATAAAGATTAATTTGTTCAATTTTGTTGTTTTAGGGCAAAAATTGTAGTATTACATTTGTATTGAAAATTCATTGCTGGTTCCATGCAAATATTACTAATTGTGTTATTTTTTAATTTAATAATTTAATTTCTTAAAAAATAACTAATTTTCTACCAAAAATAAATTATTTTTTTATCAAGTCAAATTGTTGGATTTGAAAATAATAATAAAATTGATAATACTTATATAGGAGTAATACCGAATTTTTAATACTGATATAATATTAAAGATCTTTTCCACTTTAAGGATATGGAATTGAGTAAATTAAAAATTTTATATGAATAAAATTTATATAAAATATTTCAAAGGACAATAATCTTCAAGTACGGATTTATTCATAAAAATACAGAGACTTAACAAGAAAACTAAACTAAAACATTCATAACTTGAAACATTACAAAAACATAACAGCAATTGCTAATTATAAAAAATATATATTTAAAATTTTAAAATTTATTCTTTTACTTTTCAAAAAATACTGTATTTACGTTATTAAATTAATAATTTTTATTAAAATAAAATTATTATGTTTGTAGTTTGCTAAACTTACACAATTTTCTTTTCAATATTAAAATTTAATAAAATAATAATTTTTGGATATCTTCATTAAAAAAATAACTATAAAAGACTATTATGATGCACTTAATATTTAGAAGGGTTCAGTGACTGAGTCATTGGCATAAGTAGGTCAACTTAAAGGAAATAATCTCCTACATTATGTGTACTTTAATTAGTGGAGTGAAAAATCCCTTGACTAGTCATGTGTCCCGGGTTCCGAAAGCCCAATTGTTCTGCCCCTGGGGAGGGGGGGGGGGGCGCGGGGAAGACAGTTGGTATAACGTGATGACATGTTAGGAGCGGGACCACAGTGTTGGCGATTAGAGCATGGAGTCAGCAACACTGATCATCATCTTATAATCTGGTGGCCCGCAATTCCATAGAGTAAAAAGATCACCTTGTTTAAGGGAGAAATACAAGATTAAATTGTTTGTTTAGAGTGGAAATATATATATATATATATATATATATATATATATTAAAGTAATAAATAATAATATAGATATAAAGTATTAAATATAAAAAACTTGATTAGAGATAATTTTATGTTTAAAAAAATAGTATTTGCTTTCATTCCGATGTTACCTAAAAGCTGCATTTGAAAGTCAGAGCATAGCAGTGCGGAAATGAAAAAGGTTAAAAGCATGACGTACTGAGGGCGGAGCGTGAAGTGATATGTTGTCCCAAGTTTGACCTCAGTCCCAACACCCAACACCTTTGTTTTTCTCAATTTCAAGATTAGGTAGGTGGGACCCACTACTCAGCCTAACTTTGACAAAACGACGTTTCCAAGGTCAACACCACCCCAAACTTTTTCTGTTTTTGCTTCCGTAACACGACGGATCTCGGTGATTGCTCCAACTCCAACTGTCAACACAATTTTTATTATCATGACAATTACTGTTTAGATTAGTAATTAATTAATTTAATTAACTATTAAATAATAATTTATTGCATTAATTATTTTGATAAAAGTATTTATTTATATGTAAAATGGTATTTAAAAATACAAATATATTACTTTATTTCAATAATATTTTAAATTTGAGATATTATTTATTAAATTAAAATTTCTTCTAAAAAATATATTACTATAGCTTATTATTTATCAAATTATTCCATAAGAATAATTTAACATGCATGTTAAAATTATTTTTGATAAAAATATAATTAAAATTTATTATAATTATTTTACTTCCTTTTAATATGAATATATTTAGGTGATGATCTTCATTTTTATGTTATTTTATATCAAGTTTTCACCACACTATTTATATATATTGTTGTGGTTATATTATTTTTATATTATATATATTTTTTATCACATTTTTAAGAAGAATATTACTTGATAAAAAATAATTTTTTATAATATTTTATACCATGAGTGATCTTTTTTTGTTTATGTGATATTTTAAAAATTTAACTAAACGATGGTTTAAAAATTATTTGATATGTATATATCATATATGTGTGTAAGTTAATCTTATTAATTTTTTACTTTAATGTGAAAAAAATTAAATTTATTAAATAATTATATAACATAATCTTTAACAAATTATAATATTTACTTTGTTAATTTATATTAATTTTATTATATAAATTTAATTAATAAAATTGAATAATTATTTATGATTTATAAAGAACTATAACATTCTAGTATATATTAAATTAGTGCATGCATAGTTAAAAATATTTAGTAATTTACTAGTTGAATTCTCTCTCTTATTCTAGTATTCACAATAAAAATTGACATTAATAATTATATAAATTTAAATGTACGTAATTATGTGATTTAAAGGTATTTTTATCTTTTTAGATAAATAGTCTATTTCATATAAATAATTGATAAATTAACTAATAGTTGATAATTTATAATTGATGGTTAATAATTGATAAACTAACCAATTATATACGAAGTATTTTATAAAATTAATTATTAAATTATTAAAATTATAAAATAACATAAAATAATATATTAATAGAAATATATATATATAATTAAAATATTTATATTTATCTAAAGATCAAATTATATTAACACAATTAATATGTTTAAAAATAAAATTATAATATTTAATATATAATTATATTTTATGAATTTATATATTCATTTACTTATATAAATTTTATTTTATTATTTATAATAGAAATATAATTACTTATAATTATAATTACTTAATTTATAATAGATTATAATTATTTAGTCATATTTTATAATATTATATATTTATTTATAGATATATTTTTATATATTTAAAGTTTAATTTAGATATAATTAAATTAATTATATTTTATCAAAAAAATTCAAATTTATGTTATGAAATGTATAAGTTGTAAATTAATAAAAAGAATAAGGATAAATTTAAAAAAATTAAAAATATAGTAACTTATAAATTATAAGTTATTTAAAATAATTTATTAAATTAAAACTTATCTTTTGTTAATAAGTTAGTATACAAAATATTTCTAAAGACTATTCTATAATTTATTAATTAGGCTAATGAACAATACATTGCCTTATATATTATGTGAAATGGAGTCAAAAAGAGTGTTTGATAAATAATTTTTTAAACAACTTTTAACTAAATTGAGTGCCTTTAATTTTTTTATCAAGTCAATCAATTACCATGAGTATTTGATAAATAAATATTTTAGTCAGTTTATTAGCATTATTTTGAAAAAAATAACTTTTTAAAATAACTAATTTACATTTACTATAACAAAGGTATTTTAGCCCATAATTATGATTTTTTACATTTTCATCATAGGTGAATAAGAAAATATTAAATTTTATTTATTTATTTCTTAAAAAATTAAATACATATAATAATAAAAATTAAAAATTGTATTGATAAAAATTTATATGAATCTAATCATATTTTTCTAGCAAATTATATATAAAAAGAATAGAATATATGTTTTATTTCATAGTAAATAAGAGAAAATATATTACAAATTTATTAATTTTTTTATCAACTGAAATCTTTTGAATTAAAAAATAATACATATTAAAAGAATAATGAAATGATATTACTTGCAAAAAATATATTTTTATACTTAAAATGTGTAATTCATTAATATTTTTAATGATAATTATATAAATTTTAAATTTTAAATTAAAAATTATTATAAAATAAATTTTAATAATTATTATATCTACTAAAATATTATAAGTATCTCTTAACTAAAAAATTATAATTGTTTATTTTTTAAAAGAAAATCAAATAAGTATAATAAATGATAATGATAAATTTTTTTAAATAACTTATAATTTATGATAATGATAAATTTTTATGTTAAAATTTAATATGTTAAATGAGATATTATAATCTAAAATATTATTGAAATAAAAAATATTGAAATAAATAATAAAATATGCATATATCATTATATGTTATTTTATTTATTAACAATTAATTTTATTAAATATCTTAGTATAAATAATTAATATTATCAATTTATTAAATTAGTTAATACAATTAATATAATTAATAGGATCAAAATAGTTGAACTCTTCAATTTTTTTAAATTGGCTAATTAAAATCAATCGATCAATCAATCAAAATGATTATTTTTCAAATATTTAAAATAATTATTTAACTTATATAATCAATGAAAAATTTTCATCTCAAAAAAGCTAATGGGTAACTTAGGATATGTTTAAATATGTTTTTGTTCTAGTGTTTTCAAAAACTAATTTTTTAAAAAACTATTTTTGAATTAAAAAAAATTAATATTAGAGAGTGATTAATATTGTAAATAAAAAAATGTCATTTAATTAAAAAATTGATATTTGGAATAAAAAAATAAGTTCAAAAAATAATTAAAAATTATTTTTATTTTCTTTTTTTAAGTAACATATTTAGAAAATAATTTTTAAAAATAGATTCCGAAAATAGCTTGCAAAATAGGTTCTTTTATTTTTAAAAATAAAAAAATAAAAAATATTTTTAAAAACAAAAAACAAACAAACCCTTAGGCTTTTGTTTTCTGTTTGTAAAAATATTTTTTATTTTTATTTTTTAGTTTTTAAAAACAAAAGAACTTATTTCACAACCTATTTTTAAAAATTATTTTTTAAATATTTAACTTAAAAATAGAAATAATTTTTAATTATTTTCTAAACTTATTTTATTATTTTGAATATTAATTTATAATTAAAAAGAATATTTCTTCATTTACTATCAACTATCCTTTAATCCTATTTTTTAAATATATAATTTAAAAATAAGAAAATAAAAATAACTTTTAATTACTTTTTAAATTTGTTTTCTTATTTTACATATTAATTTTATAATTAAATAAAATATTTTTATTTATAATATTAATTATATTTTAATATTAATTCTATTTTAATTTAAAAATAATTTTTAAAAATATAAAAATAAAAATATATTTAAATAAATACTTATATTTTAAATTTTGAATTTGAGTTTGAACTTAGCTGCGGAGTGCTTCCAAGGGCAAAGGTCAGGATTCGCATTAAAGAAGGCATATGCGTGGCAGTGCATATGATTTGAAGCGGTCCTTCCCAATGCATACAAAGGTCATCGTTTCCTACTCTCCTCGTCTAGGAATCACCGCACCTCCAAATTCAATTGATTTTCTCTTTGATTGATTAATTAATTAATGGTGGCTGTTCTTTGCTTTCAGCTTAAGCTCCCATCACATGCATAATGATACATCTATAACTACAACCCCGTGTTCATGTCTGCGAGAGAAAATATATAAAAATAATAAAGATGTTAATTTTATTTATTTTTATTGTAAATTTAAAAAAATAAGTCAAATGGCAAAATTATTTTTTTTGTTTTACAAATCAATAAAGTAATCTAATAAATTTAATAAAAAATAATTTTAAAATTATAATTTTTTTATCTTTTTTAACATTTAGTTGGTGGGAAAATATTTTGTTAATTTTATATTTTATTTTTTTAATAACTTATTCTCACCTCTAATTTTTTCGTAATATCTGGACTTGAAAAATATTATTTTTAACCCTTTTTATTTTCACACGCCCGTTCATTTCCAACTTTTCGTCTAAGGGTCTGAACAAAGAATGTGGGGCAGCTCTTTCGCATTTCTGCGTTTAACTTTGCACGACGATTTATGGTGCTGAGAGAAGGATATTTTTAAAAGGGGAAAACTGGTAAGTCTTTGACATGTGAAATGGGCTAAAGGTCCGATGCCAATGCAGACAGTTTGTGAGTTTGGAGTGGATTCAACTTCTTATATTAGGGTTTATATTTTTTTGCAAGTTAATACAAGTAAATCTGTGCGGGTAAAACCACATAGGTGTGGATTTACTCACAAGCTTAAGGTTTTTCTCTTTTTTTTATATTAAGATTTTTTATAATTCTTGAAGTATTTATTTATTTTTAATTTAATTCAATATCTAATATGTTAATATAATTTTTTTAACCTTATTGAACTAACCTATTATGCAAAATAAAGAAAATTAATTATCTAATTATAATTTATGAAATAATTAGATTTTTTTCAATTTAACCAAATTTAATATCTCTTAAGAGTATTTTTCTTCTTCTACATCTAGAGTTCAATATCTGTTCATTGCATATATACATATAATGATATAATCACTTCTAATAATAATAATAAAAAAAAACAATGTGACACCTATGAATATCTATGGGCTTCCTGTGGATATAGTAATTTTTTCTCAAAATGAAATATAATACATTATGTGATATTGCAATTATTTCTATGATTGACTCCTAAGACACACACTAACACTCTTAGGTACCATTATGCTATTGTTCAAGAAAATATTGATATATAAGCAAAGGAATAGGTAGTTAAACCATTTGTAAGTTAAAAGGTTTAGGTATGGAACTCGATATGATTGTTCATTTTACTAATTAACTTAATTATTTGAATTATGCTTAGCTAATTTTGAACATTAGTTTCAGGTAAATTTATACTTAGTTAGTTTATAAAACTTATTCTTTCTTTTAAATATAACATTTTATGTTTATCTTGAATTATTAATTTGAGCTACTTGTATAGAAGTCCAAAGCATTTCAACTAAAAAATTTGATAGTTAGGGAAAAAAGCCAATTGCAAATTATGATTTGATAGGAAATGTGTATAAAATTTAGTTATTTTTAGGTATGGTTCTTAATTAATGTCTGTTAAGTCATAAGCATGTACCTTTAGGGGCTAACCTTTTCAAGTGTCTAAAATCAAGGGAAACTTTATCTATTGATTTTGAAATTTTTAATGTATCACGGTCCCTATAGAAATAAAGGATTTTTGTTAAGTCAAAGTTTACATTATCTATCATTAAGGCTGGTGAAAATTAGATAATAGATTCTATACCAATCATAATCAGGTTAGGACATGGCAAAATTAGTATTGAGTAAGTTCTAAAGGTGTATAGGTTAATGGAAACCAATTAATAGATTCCATGCTAGTTACAATTAGGTTAGGTCATGACAAGAATTTCAAAGCCAATCATAGGATTACATTCATTATATTTATGTTAAATAGTTAATTAGGAAATATGTTAGGATGAAAATTATACTTGATTATCAATCCAATGTTCCCGATAAGAAATTTAATGTATTCTATAATTATCAAATGTTTTTAAATCTTATATCTATTTAATTTTTCCTTTGGTATCACTTTTTATCAATTTTCCATATACGTCATGTTTTTTATTGGATTTATATCAATAGTTCTTATTATTGGTCTTTCATTAGAATGATTTGTTTTATGTTCAAACAAGCAAAACATGCTTGGAGAAATAAGAAATTAATATAATTCTAAAATTCATAAATAATTTTTTACTATAGATTGAAAACAAAAGATTAAAAAAAAGTCCTTTTTCTTTTAAACTTAATAATTCAATTTGAAAGAATTTAGAAAATAAAAGAAGAATCATTTTCTTTCAACCTTAAAACTTTAAATTAAAAAGTTTCATACTGATAATATGTTTTAAAAAAAATGCTTAATACTAAAGAAATGACCAAAGACTTATATGATAGAGATGAATGAAAACTATAAAAGAAGGAGTATATTTTATTTAAGTATATATAAAATAATTCATATAACTCATATTTATAAGATAAAAAGGTTATCAATTACATTTTTATACTAATGGTTTTCTAAAGAAAATTGAAACTTAATAATTGACTAAAGAGAATATAATGCTTAAACTATGGATATTCATATTTAATTGTAATTATTCATAACGTTTTCTATATATTTTCTTTCTGCCCCTTTTCTTTTTACATATTTTCTATTTATATTTTTCCTCATCACAACCAAAGAAAGGGTTAGTGACATAATCAAGTACCACCACCACTTTCATATACTGATGATGTTTGCTCTATAATACATAGCATGGAAAAGCTAAAGAACTATTTCCTATATATACATATATGATTATTCTAATACACACACAAAAACTTGTTTAATGGCTTCAAAGTAATTGATTGATTTTGACCTTAGTAGCAAACTGTAAAAGAATAGGAGTTGAGAAAACACACACAAAAAACTAGTTTAATGGCTTCAAAATAATTGATTAATTTTTATCCTAACAACAAAGTGTAAAAGAATAGGTGTAAAGAATAAGCATATTTTTTATTTGAAGGAATTAATATTTTATTTAAATATTCTAGCATATGTTTATAGTAATACAAAAAAGTATAATGATAGCTATAAAACCAAAAGTTACAACAAAAATAACTTTTTCACCGTTGTAAATCAACTACGATAACTTATTGAATTTTCCAACTTACAACAACAAAAAAAGCTAAAAAGCTTGCAGTAAGACAGTTAAAGAATCATCAGCTATCACTCCTTATTGATTTTTTTATTGCAAACTCTAATCCTTTTTATAAGTCTTCAAAGTTCCATTTAGGCAAACTTTTTATCAGAATATTTATAAGTTAGTCTTCATATCTACAGTGAACAAGAACAATTTCCTTATCCCTTCAAACATCTCTAATAAAATGAAACTTGGTTTTAAAATGTTTCATTTTGTTAAGAAATTCAACGTTTTTTACAATAGCAATTACAAACTGATTATCATATTTAATCTCAGTTGCTCTATTTTGAGTTAATTCAAATTTATCGATAATTTTCTTATCTAAATTACTTAATTAACAACACCAACAATGTATTTAACTTTTGCCATAGATTAAGCAATAATTTCTTATTTCTTTAAACTTTATGCAAATGCTTTAGAACTAAGGGTAAATAAATATCCTAAAGTACCTTTTATGTCATCGTAAAATCTAAACCAATCATTATCGATAAAACCAATAAGTTTTAATTCTTCTAACTTTTGAAATTAAACACTATAGTCACTTGTGCCTTGGACATGACTTACCACTTTTTTTCCTGCCATAAAATGGATTTCATTTGCATAATGCATAAATCATGAAAGTAAACTTATAGAATACATGATGTCTAGCTTTGTTATTGTCAAATATAGTAAATAGCCAATAAGACTTCTATAAATTCTTTCTTTAGCTTTTTTGAAACCATTATCTTTGCTCATTTTCTTAATTTGACTTAAAAGAGTACGAATAAGCTTGCAATTTTCCATGTTAAATTTCTTGAATACCTCTTTTGCATATTAATGTTGTCTTATGAAAATCCTTTATTAAGATTGAGAAAAATCTCCATACTAAGGAAGTATGACATCTTTCATAAATTTATTATTTCAAGCACCCTTTATCAAATAATCTTTGAATTATTGTACTAACTTAAGATTGCTTTTTATTGCAAGAAATTCTTCAATATATAATAAAATAATAATGAGATCATTGTTTTCTACAACTTTTACTTAGAAAATTGGTTTACTTAGACTCTTTTTGAATCCCAATTATAGTAGATAGCTGTCAATTCTGCTTTACTAGGCTTTTAAAGTTTGTTTTAAGTCATATAATGCTTTTTTAAGTAGATACACCTTTTCTTTGCTTCCTTTAACAATAAAACCATTAGGTTGTTCTATGTTAATCTTTTTTCCTAAGATGCCATTTAAAAAAGCATATTTGACATCAAGTGTGCTATAACTCACCCTAAGGCATATGACATGCATAAAAAGTTGCTATAAGCAACCACTTATAGTCTTACCAATGTGAATAATGCAATATGCAATATGTAATGATACTTTACTTTTAAGGAAGTATAAATGTCATAAGAAAATGTAAACATATATCAAATTATCATATACTAGGTATATATATATATATATATATATATATATATATAGACATAAATATCTACTTCAATTGTCCTATAACTTGCTTTAGCACCAAAATATTCAAGCATGCCTACTGTTGACCTATTAGACAATAGTTAGGCATCCAAAGGGAAAAATTTTCACAAATTATTTAACCTTAAAGGGGACCTTTTATAATTTTGCACATGAGTAATTATTTCTTGGTTTCGTCTAGTCATCAATAACTTGATTATTTTTAGATAATAGTAGATAGAAATAATACTCGTGAGGAATCCTATTGAAATTAAGAAATATAGGCCTGCTTGCCATCCATACCAAAATAAATTAAGTTTTCCTAAAAAACCTACTAGTGAAGGAAGACCTCTTAAAGAGAAGAGACATAAGGCTAAAGGGAAATAAGAGAAAATTAAAATGTAAGTTTTCTTTAAAATTCAACAAGTAAACAAAAGTATTTAATGATTGTTAAGACTTGACTATACTAAGACATATAACTTACAATTAATTTTCCTTATGAAAGACATCTAGGTCTTTATTTGACAGTGTAAATGCACACTTATAGCTTTACCAAAAGAAAAATGAATATTTTTTTAGAAGAATGACTTGTTTATCAAGAAGGAGATATAGATATACACTATATCATGGCTTAATCAAGGTTGCACTACCCATTTTACAACATTATATATTTATATCCACCACTAGAATTTAATCATATGGTTAATAGCTTCATTTCCAAAATTTTGCAATTTGATTAAAACATGTTAATAATATTCTATAGAAAATCAAAAAATGAAAGTATGTAAATCTTTTTGTGACTCTCATCCATCTTTATCCTTCATAAGTTCATCCTTATCCCTTTAAGTCATCTCTATCTCTTACAAGAAGGCTTGCAGATTTGGAGCACATAGCCACCATATGAATGTTATCATCCCTATCATCATTAAATCTCATTTACTTCATAATTTATCATATTATATAAACAAGTGCCTCTATTAGCATTCTAATCCAAATGTAAATCAAACTTCATAATATTTATATGTATATATGTACAAGGAAGATCACAATTTGAGCACATTTTAATTCTTAAGTATAACATTAACAATCAAGTTTATTCATTTCAATATCGAATTTGAACATAATTTCACAAGTCAGAACAAGACTTTATAGGTTATTATAGCACCATGCCATTTTGCATGGCTTCAACATACCCAGTCAACATCAACATGACATATTTACTCATTTTACAACCATAAAATAACTTAAAATTCTTAAAACTTTTGAAATAAATAAAGACTAGAAATGAACAAGGCATAATCGACTATATAGTTAATTATGTAAGCCTAAACAATAATTCTACTTAGGTATAATCGATTATGTAAGCCTAGAGAATAAAATTTTTAAGCATAATTAATTATATAATGGATTATATAGATCTAGAAAGAAAATCTTTTAGGTATATTCAATTATAATTTCTATTATATCTATATTTTTTGTTGATTCTTTGCAAAAACACATTATTTACTTAAGGGGTTTTCATTCCAAACTTGTCATTTGGGTCAAATTACCTAATCAATTCACCAAGAAATATGAAAACAACATCATAAGTCTTGAATCTAGCAAAATCCACATATCAAATTGTCACACCTCTTTAAAAAATTTTAATTTTTAAAATTTTGCTTTGTATTAAACAAATTTTAATGTAATTAATTAATTTGAGTAAAATGATTATAATTGAATGAAATCATGTATGGAATCAATAAATCATGGTGAGAAAATATAAATCAGATATTGGGTAAAAGAAAATCTATTACTTGAGTGAAATTTGAAATAAAAACTTGAAATGGAATTGACGAGAAAAGAGGATTTATTAATTAAGTAGACTTTGAATAAAACCTTCAAGTAAATGAAAATAAATTGCTAAGTGAGTTTGAAGTAAACAGTTTAAAAGGGGTTTAGCAAGGAAAAGAGTATTGAATGAAAGAATTAAATATTATAAGTAATTAGAAGTAAGTAAGTGAGCAGAGAAAAATTTTAGGATAAATGATGAAAATGCCCATACCCTAATAAACATAAATTTCAACTCATAAGGTACTATTCCTCTTCTTTCTCACAATCCAACTTCATACTCTCCCTACTTTTTTTATCTTCTTCCTTCTCCTTTTCATATTTTTTATTAATCAAGCAATTTTGGGAACAAAATCTTGTTAAATTCTTCACATAAATGTAAACTGAGAAACAATAAATCTATCTTTCCAAAACCTTCTCTATAATAAGTGAAGGAATATCTTAACCTTAATTTTAGAGACTTACTTGAAATTATTTTGTTGAGTTTAGGTTTTTGGATTTCATTAAGAAATCTTTGAAATATGTTTATGCATGAAACTTGGTTTGATTTGATTATGTAAATGACTTGAATAAAGTGCTACAAATGTGTATTGATAATTTGGAATGGATTGATTGAGTAACAAATGAGTTAGAATGGAATTAATGTGGATGAATAGTGATTTATACTAGAAATATGTAGAAATTGATGTGTCAGAAAGAGATGGTTGAGTTATCTTACAATGGCTGTGGAAGGGATTGAGTGTTGATTTATAAATTGAGGAGAAACTTTGATTCTTGAATTAGTTTTTAATGGTTGAGAAGGCCCAATAAAGCACCAAACAATTACAAGTTTTAAGATCAAAGATATTGTAAAATCATAGGGAATAGATATAGAGCATTCAATCACTTTCAAACCCACATCTCAATTATAGAGAGAATATAAAATCTTTAATCACTTTCAAACTTATATTCCAAATACCTCAAAATTGGTGTTATATTTTCTTTAAAATAGTTTATATGCTTTTTGGTTAAAATAAATAAATTCATTAAAAAAAAGTGAGAGCTAATCATAAGATCTCAAATCACCCCATAGAGGTGACAAATACAAATTCTCTCACTTCTTTCCTTTTCACACATTAACCCTTATAGAAAATATATAAGTATTTATAAACTAGAATTTTTATTGAAGAATAAGTCTAACTTGATCTTGATCTTAATACCAGATAATAAGATAGATTTAATTTGATTAAAGCCTTTATCTAATCAAAATTCAAATTCTAATAAGATGAAAACACAAATGGAAATTTAGCCTATTTTATAAAATAAATAAATTTTAACTCAAAATCTATCTTTAAATATATACAATTTATGGATGATAAATTTTAATTGAGGAACCAAAGGAAGAGATTAACTATAAGCTTGAGTTTTGTAAATAGACATTGGAATTAAATGATTTTTACTTGAGCAAGAGCAAGACATAGTATATGCATTGCAAATTTAACAAGAAGTAAGATAGAAATAATTTGGAGGTAAGAATTGAAGAGCATATCATACCATAAGTGTTTAAATTTAAGTATTTAAGATTAATATTATAAAGTAATGGAAAAATTAATAAAGATATCACACACAAGATACAAGTTAGATTATTAAAATGAAGAATAACATCAGAGATTATTTATGATCGTAATGTATCTATTAAGTTTAAATGAAAATTTTATCGGACCATTATACGATTAGTTATACAACCAATTATACTTTATGATAATGAATGTTAGGCTTTGAAGAGACAATAAGAGCAAAAAATAAAAATAGTAGAAATGAGAATGTTAAGATGGATGTGTGATCAAATAAGAGAGGATAAGATACAAAATGAATGCACACGAAAGAATATTGGCATAACACTTATTGAAAAAAAGATGATAGAAAATTGGTTAAGGTAGTTTGAATATATGCAAAGAAGGTTATTGGAGGCACTAGTAGAAATGAGAATGTTAAGATAGATGTGTGATTACATAAGAAAGGATAAGATACAAAATGAATGTACATGAAAGAATATTGACATGACACTTATTGAAAAGAAGATGATAGAAAATCGGTTAAGGTAGTTTGGATATATGCAAAGAAGGCCATTGGAGGCACCAGTAGGAAGAATCGATCACATGATTTTTGATTTTGTAAAAGTGTAGAGGGAGGCAAAAAAAATATTGAAAAAAATTATAAAAAAAGATCTCTTGGTAAATAAAATTTCTAAAAATTTGATTTTGAATAGAATCCAATAACGTCATGTAATTTATGTAACGAATTTCATTTAGTGGGACAAAACTTCGATGTTGTTGTTATCATTGTGGGTCGAGATCTCAACACCATCGATGTGAAGAACTACTGGAACTTTCATTTGATAAAAAGGATTAATGATGGAGAACTAGAACCCGGAAACATTGCGAGTTTAGGCAGAGCAAAGCAAATAGAGAATGAGAGAACAGTGCTAAATGCATGGATGGACAAAGAGGCCAAAAATAATGTTCAGTTGGAACGATTGAAGGCGATGAGTAATATATGGGAATGGGATGACTTAGTCTTGGAGGACATTGACCATTACAATGCTTCTTTTTCAAGTTTACCAAATTAAACATACGGTGATTGAATTATTATTGTGTGTTTGCCCAATTAATTATGCATTAACAATTCTAATGAGTCGAAGACAAATTACTTCTCCTTTGTCTAAATAAAAATTCACAATTTTTTCTTACAATATAACAAAAGATAACTTTGTAATATGCAATAATTAAATTAAACTTACAACATATACATCTCAAATTCAATTTATATAGAGCGAAGCAAACCACTAAGGAATTGATTGTATGACAGGAGAAAGGCTTGGATAATGCCGGTGATAGTGTTGCTTGATTTGGAAGCAAACGACGACACTGCCGCCGACTTTGCAAGAATGGTGTAATATCCTGCGCCCGCCGGTGAAAGGATGACTCTAGACGAATGTGTTGACAAATGCATGCCTTTCTATATGATCTTAGTTGTTGGTTAGCATGGTGCGCGTGTAGGAGTTGTGCATTCAACTTATTATTTTTACATTTTTTTTTCCTTTTGGTTTTGTCTACCTGTAGCTGTTCCCTCAAGCTTGTGAGCTGCCAGGCTAAGGATTGAAAAGCAGTAAAGAATTATCGTGTTCGGGATTTCTTTTGCCCTGCAACTACTGCTGCCACCGGATGAGTGAAAAATCAACAAAATGAAATCTATAGTATATACTAATGACAAACACAGTTACAAATAATTTTTCAAAACATCAAAGCAGTGATCCCTACAGAAATTTGAGGAAAGAAAAACCAACGTTGACAAGTAATCTTTGCTTTGGTTTTCTAATTTATCTTAGCTTCCTTAATGGCAATGCACGGCCAAAAAGCTCTTCCACTTCGCTGGCTTCCATCTTGAGTTGGCTCAGAATGTCCATCTCTTCTTTGGAGAGCCCCCTTAAAAAATTTTCCTCATCTTCTTTAAGTACCTTCAACCCTTCAGCCAACTTCTGAAATAAAGTCGTCTCTGTTTTTCCCACTCTCTCTACCTGTTCTTCTAATTCTTCAACTTCTCTTACAATGGTCTCCTCTCCTTCCTCCACCTTTTTCTCCAGCCTTTCCACCAAGGAAGGCTCTGGCCCACAAGTATTATCTGTTCTGATGAACTTACTGAAGTCCCTTCCTACACTCTTGGCTGCTTTTTCAAGTTCTGGAACCACATCTTCAGGCAATACCGCACTCCTTGTGTACACGACAGCACCACCATAGCCATCCCAAGCATCATTTCTGCCTCGGTAGTATACAAATATGTAGTCATCGGGTTTATTCTCCACCTTGGATGACAAAATATACCTGCATACCTTTGCGGTTAAGTTCTCAAGTAGGAGAAATAAGACATATGGAACGAGGCACAGAATTTAGGAGCATGGTTGGTGAATTGTATTATATATTTATATGAAATTTCATTTTAAATAAACCAAGTGGTACTGGTATGGTTCGTGTGAATGTACATTCCATTAAGTATACAAGATCAGTCGATTGAAAATTGAAAAGGAATCCCTTGAGCAAGAAATTACCAGTCGTCCTGATAGTGCAGGTACTCGTTATCATGATTATAGAGTATCCCAGGTTGAGAAGGATCTTGCACAAATTTCTGCACAGTTGATCTGGTTAGAAATCCTCCATCTGGAGTTCCTACTCTCCATGACAAATTGCCCACAAGTTTGTTGCCTTCTGTGTGAAATTCATGTAACTGGCAGTCAAAAGTATCAAAGGTAGGATTTAAGCCACTACTGATAAACCACTTTCCATTAAAATCTTCCATGTTAAAGCTCTTAACAAGGACATCGGGATCTGGAACCGGAAATTCTCCCACATCCGATTTCCTAGGTACACATTTCTTCCGGGAGACTGCACACTCGTTAAATTGATCAACCACGGCATTTTCAAACAGGTCTCCGCATCTAATCTGCAAAATTATGGAATAGAAGCTGACATGAGCAATGTTTACATCACTTGGAACAAAATATTAGGAAATGAATGTCATGAAAGGAGAGGCATAGTACTAACTTGGCATTCGGTCTCATCGGATCGATTGTTGCAAGTTTGGAGACAAGCAACATTAGCAGCACATGAAGGATTGGAGATACACTTGGCGAGTTCTATCCTGCATAGATAGAGGACAGACCGATTAAACCAACAAGGAAGACACATAGAGTAACATTCACTTTCCTACTGATAAATACGCCACAATGAGGAAGGCAAAGATAAATAAGGTGACCAGGCCAAAAATAAATAGTAGCACTTACATTTCCGTTAAAACGCAATGGAGTAAAGATTTTATACCTGCATTCCTTCAACAAGCAAGCACAAGTTTTGACAGCATCCACAGCATTGGCTGATGGAATGATCATTGAAATGCATAACAATATAACAGTTACTTGCAAGAACCGTAGACGACTCCAATCTTTGAGAAAATCAAGTACCCTATGGACCCCAAATTTAAATATCTGCCATTGAAAAGGAGAAGCATAAACAGGAGAGTTTGTTGTCTTCATATATAGCATGCTTTAGGGATTACCTCTGGTATATTGGTGAGAGTACTAGTGCATGCTGAAGGGGAAGTATCCCCTTTCCGTACTCGCACTCGCACCCATGTGGAATATCTTGACCTCGAGCTGCGGTAATGTGGATGCAAGTATGTTGACTTTCTGACATTGGAAAATACTTTTACCACCACCAGATTATGATAAGGAAGGCCTCTCCTTGCATCCCTTGTGAGGCCTAATTTAATACATACATTGGCAGCGCAATCCTGATGGGATAGATACAGTGCTTGTGCAGCTATAGCCATAGAAGTGAACTGAAACAGAACACAAGTTATGAGTAGATATGGTAGAAATAAAGGTGTCACGGCAGCTCGCCGGGACGAAATAGGAAAAGAAAGAAGACGCACCGTCGCGCGAGCTTTCGGATAAGGCCATCGTGTGGTGCGCACTGAAACCAGACTGGCAACGGTAAACAGAATGTACACGTCGCCCAAAAGTGAAAACAATTGGGCTTGTGTTCGCATGAGCCTCATTCAAACCAGGCCTTACTACCTACCTGTTTCTTAAAACTGAACCCAAAATTTTACAGAATATTTTTAACATTCCCGAAATATTTTAAGAAAATTTTATATTCTCATGCTTGGTTCAAAATTAAAAAAAAAATTGGGAATGTCACATTTCCGTAAATTCTTTTAGCCTAACATTCCCCTAAAATATTTCCATGAGGGGAGGTAGGTATCTTAGATTTCTTTGTAATGAGAATGTGATATTAAAATATTCTTAGAAAAATTTATAATGAACAAAATATAGGAATATTACATTCCTGTCAATTAAATTTTTAGGAATCACATTACCAATAATGTATATTTTTCTAAGAATGTAAGATTTCATGAGCCAAACGTTATCTTAAATCTTAACCCGCATGCGTGTGTTCCAATTGCAGTGCATAATTAAATGGATGAAAAAATGTACACACTTTTAATTATATCTCGCAATTATTGAGCTTTCTATCCAAGACTGGTTGAAGGAAGAATAATGGGAAACATGGCTGCCTATGAAACGAAAGAGCAACATCGATATTCCATTGGGTGATGGCGACGAGTTGATGAGTTGGTTTCGGCTTAAGCCTGGTTCACTTTGAATTTTCTTTGCACATGACCTGACTTAAGTTTAGGTTGATCTTTTTAGCTCAAACTCAATTCGTATTACTTGATTCATTAGGCTCAAAATAGTAATATAATACTATTATTCATGTTATAAGAATAAATATCAATTTGTCTCGAAATGTAAAATTATATATTGTTACAAAAATAACTATACCAATAAGATACGAAATGATATATTAGTAATGAAAATATTATTTTTTAATAAAAATTTGTAAATATTTCATATATTATTTATCATCTCATCATATAAATGAGACGGCCACTTCATATATATATATATATATATATATATACGGCTTATTTATTTTACAAGTTTAACTTATCGAATGGAAATTTGAATTCAATTATAACCTGATGACGAGCAAGCTTGATTCATTGTTAGTTAGGCGGCAGGTAAATGACAAATTATGACTTGTTAGGTTACATATAGAAAGAATAAGTTACGTTAATCTCCAAATTAAATGACCTTGGAGTATAGAAAAGCATCGACTTCTTGGAGAATCCAGATGAGAGTAAGGATTATCCTAAGATTACATATAGAGAGAATCATCGCACTATTAATTAATGTGTAAGCGATGATTTCAATTTGAGCACCTCGAGAGAAACGAGAATATCCATATGGGCTCGGTAGTATCAAAGGCTCCGCTTACGCTATATCCATTGAATTCCACCCGTCTGGCAGAAAAATTTTGGCTCTTGTTAGTTACCTCTTCGGGGATATGAACTTGGCTTGCTTATTCTTCATTGCAATATTGGCGCACTCTATTCCGCTTGTTTGGTCTCAATCCAATGGTGAGTGTCCGATGAATTTCACTTCATACCCATATGGGACAATGAGTGAGTGCAACGGCAGCCGGGTCATAGAGAGCATAGGCGATTGGGGTCTAGATGGCTTCCCCAGCACTCTATGCTGCCGTAATGCACTCACACTTGTATCCCAGGCTCTGGCTTCACAAGCTCGTCTCTTCGAAACTCTCTTCCTTACTCAAGATCAGTGGCACATCTGCACTAGCTCATTTCATCCCCAACTTGGGCTATACCTTCAATCCTGTGGTTTTGAAAACTTGTATCAAGGCGCCGGCACCGGCAGCTGCTCCATGTTAAGCTTGCAGAACATCAAGGATCGGGGCAAATACCAAACTACCATAGACCAATGCTCCCACTTTGACCAACCATTTAACGATGTTTGTTCAAATTGCAGCCAGGCCATATTACAAATCAGGGACTCTCTCTTTGCTCAATTTAATGTCGCCGACAGCACCAGTACTGTGGAAAAAGGGATATGTAATGTAGCTGCTCTTGTTTCCGTAGCAGCTGTCACGACAGACGATCAATCTATCATCGACAAATTCTTACGTTGTCTGCCTCTTTCATTACAAAAATCCGGTATACATATATATATACGATTCACGTATATTTTGTTTTTGCCTTCATATCTGCTTGCTCAATCTATTGTCTACTGTCTGCAGATAATCGCCATGGCTTGTTCTTCAACGGTAAGTTAAATTAAGTTGGATCCAAATTGTTTTGTGTGCATGTTATTGTATACTAAAACTAGATATATGACAGGCGCCACTCGCAGAAACATCATAGAAGTGATATTCGGGCTGATTGTAATATCGCTGATAATATTTCTGGTAAGATATGTGAGCAAGAAGAAGAAGCCGTACAAACAAGTTCAGTTGGAAGAGATAACGGCATGGTCGGGACTATACTTGTTCTCTCGAGCAGAGATAGAGAATGCAATAAGGAATGGAAATGAAAGATGCCTGGGACGCGGAAGTGCTGGCCAGGTATACAAAGGGGTTCTGCCCAGCGGTCAAGTTGTGGCTATCAAGCATTTAAACAAGACCAACAGCCTTGATTCTTTTACTCGCGAAGTCGAAGGTCTTTCAAGGCTTCGCCATCCCAATCTCGTTTGTCTCTTTGGCTGTTGCATGGAAGGCGGCGAGAGATATTTGGTCTATGAATATTGTCCAAAAGGAAATCTAGCTCAACACCTATTAAGTAATTAATTAATCTCTCTCTCTCTCTCTCTCTCTTTATTTTGTTTTTCTCCTGTCAAGAATAGTTTTGAACATGGATATATATAATCAGGAAGAGACAGCCAGTTGACGTGGGATGCAAGAGTTAAAATTTTGAGGGACTGCTCGTTCGCACTGAAGTATCTTCATCATCACATAGAGGGCTGCGTGGTCCATAGAGATATCAAGGTACGTACGTGACATGAATATATGTATAATTAAAAGAAGATAAATTATTAATAATAAATTATATGTAGCTGACAAACATCCTATTGGGAGAGAACGAACATGCCAAACTGTCGGATTTTGGACTGGCAAGGATGATGGGAATGGAAGAGAGCAAAGTGTTTACGGATGTGAGAGGAACCATAGGGTATATGGATCCAGAGTACATGAGTAATGCGAAGCTGACTTGTGCCAGTGACATATACAGTTTTGGTATCGTGGCATTGCAAATTCTATCGGGACAGAAGGTGATCGAGTTGGATCTTGATGCCAGGGATCAGCTGACTAGAAAGGCAAAAGATGTGAGCATGGGAAAGCGTCCCCTTGCGGACTTTGAAGACCCAAGGCTCAGGGGACAGATCAATAAGGCCGATTTCGAAGCCATCTTACAGATCGCGGTCTTGTGTGTGGCTAAGTCGAGCAAAGGTCGACCTACAATTGAAGTTGTGTTTGAGGAGCTCGACAACGCCTATAAGAACACTCTTCTTCTAAAAAAGCCAAAGCAGGATGTGCTAAGCACGTCCTCAACCTCCACGCCCAAAAGCATCCATATGTGACTCACTCATCCCTGCTTCCGCCCAATAAAGTTTCTTGTGAAAAACATATGTACATTACGGATGCACTGAATGACCCATTTTAGCCCTTGGGTCTTCTTGGTGTTTAGGAAATTATATCCGTTTAATGTATTCAAATGAGAGTGGGAAATAAGTCTATTTCTGCCTTTCAAATTGCTCTATCTACCTGTCATTTAAAAGCATTTTTTATTTTTATCATTATTTTTCTGTTCTCCGTAGTAACCCAAGCTGTTTGTTTCTTTTTTTCTTTTTTTTTTCCTTTTAAATAATTTTTTAAGGGTTATATCCTAAAACAAGCAGATGCAAGACAATTTAAACTTACAATCGCACTCTTTCAATTACAACCTGGAAAAAAAGTCTAGTTATTCATTTAATAAATAATGTATAATATATATATGCTATATTAAAATCAAGAGCATAATTTTACTTTAATATTATAGTAGGGTTGGGTTAGAAATATGCAAAAAGGAAAGGATATGAAGAGAAGACAAAAGAAAACTAATAATACTAAATTTAGTCGAATAACCTAAATCCTTAAATAACAAATAAATAGAAAAGGCCTCATTCGGCCTAACCAATATGTCCACTGATAAGGCTAAGCAATAGAATTTAGGATAAGCATTCCACATAATCGATCTAAAAAATCAATCATATAAAAAAAATTCTTTAGAAATCTAGATTAACCCGACCAATCAACTTAGTAAAAGGTTGAATGACATAATCTAACACAATCAATCTAATACCAAAAAGTGGCCTTTATACACAAATCCAACCCAATATTAGAATATGTTTAGGTAGCATAGAATTCACTTCTCAATAATGCAAATCATGGTAAAACTATATTAAAAAAGTGAACATTCACAATTTTGGGCAATTAACTCAATATTGAAATTCCTTAAACTACTTAAGTATCACAAGCTGATCATTGTAACAATTTTGACAAATAAATATGTTTTATTTTTGATGAAATTTATGAAAAAATTAAGTATGTTATAAGGATTCTGTGATGAAATTTGAAATTAATTCGAATTGTGTATTATTTTTCTCAATTTTTTTTAAGTTTGAAGATATTTTAATAATTCAACATAATTCAAGAATCCGAAAGGGTTTGAAAATTCCATATTTGCGATCCTCACATTTTTTATCTTAATTTTACTATATTATATAACTTAAGAGGCATATGCCTACAACCAAGATTAAAGCAACATAACACAATGGCCTAGATAAGGATCACAGTCAACTATTAATCAAGAATTATCTAGATCAGAGATGACAATTCGTATTATTCATGTTAATTTATTTATTAATTGTGTTAAAATGAATCATTTATTTAATTCATTTAATAATTTTAATTATTAAAATTTATATTATTAAATTATTTATTAAATTTAATTAATTATTATTATTTATAAAAATATTTTTAATTATTAATAAAATATTATTTTAAACTTTTATTATCATTTTATTAAAATAAGAATTTTATATTTTTATTATATATCTATTTATAATTTAATTATTAATTATTTTATAATATTTTTAAAATTTTAATATAAATTCTTAAACAAATTAACGCATTAACTCAAATATGTGTAAGCATATCATATTCATATCAAGTTATTATATCATATTAAAAATTGATATGTAAAGAGGCATAAAGGATCGACGATGCACTATCTTAAAAACAACGCTAGCATAATTACATGATGACAAAACCAAAACAATAAGGTATTTACTCATTAGTTATCCCAATTGAGCAAATGGAAAAAAGAGCAAGTAATAATATTAAATTTTGTTGAATGACCCAAATCCATAAAAAGCTAAAAAAACAAAAAGAGCCTCACTCAACCTAACCAATTACTTCATTAGTCAGGCTAAACGGCTAAGTCAAAGTTAAGTGACTCATGTGGTTAATTCGAAAAAATAACTATATCAAAAAGCTTTCTAAATATTCAAATCAATTTATAAAAGGTCAATTGGCTTGATCCAATACGATTAATTTACTACTAAAAAGCAATCTTTATACACAGATCTAACCTAATATTAGAATAGGTTTAGTTAACATTAGACCTGCTCGTGGGTCTATAAGCCTTATGGGCTCAATAGGCTTTACCCACTTATAATAAAGTTTAGCCTAGTTCTTTTTTTGTCACGGCCCATTTATTATTATCAAGCTAGGCCTAATTAATTTAGGTCAAATTGGGTTATACCTGGGCTTTACAGTGAAGAGCAAAGGAAAACGCGTCTTCGTTCTCTCTTGCCTTTCTTTTTCGTTCTTCATTTTATGTCTGAAACTGGGAACTATCTTTGGTTGCGATCAATCTGCCCTTAATTTGCACAATGTTGATGAAACTTTTTTGTTTACTAAAGGTATTTTTCATTATTTTCTATTGATTTTGACAAGAGTTTTATTTTCTGTTCTTCCTTATTAGTTATCTTTTGTTTCTTTAGTTTCAAATCTTTCATTCTCTGTAAATGGGTATCTAAGATATGATAATATCCTCGTCATCAGACTTTTATTATTGCGGTTAGTGTCTATATCATGTCCTTAGTCAACAACCTTAGCTCATAATGTAGAATCTATGTTTCAGTGGAGTTTAGCACCTGGTCATCATTTAAATGCTTTCTTTTTAGTAAAAATGCAAGTTATATGAAAACTAAAACAAATGGCTGCTAGATTTTAGTTTCCCAGTAAAAGTAGCGTCAGGAATTAAATCCACAATTTTCACTTGAGGCATCTTACTTTTCCTCGCAAGTCTTGAACGTTTGGCTCTAGCTGGATTAGGACTGGAATCAGACTTAGGAGAGGAATATTAACTTATTCCAATTTCATTTGGAGGATTTTCTGAGGTTTAAGCAGAATCTTCGTCTGCAAAGGTGAATCCTACGTCTGTTCCTGTTATGGGAGTTTTGGATTTTTCATTAAAATAATATCTCCATTTATTTTGTGGAAACAAATGGAGGCAAGAGAAGCCTCTAAGTTGATGATTCATGCCTTGCAGAATTCTTGGACAAACTGAATATTGTTAAAGAGTAAGTGAAAATGCAATAACTGGGATAATTGAATTACATTACCTACAGAGTATGGTATTACAAGAGTTATGTTGGCTTCAGATCATCTCGTCACCTGCACAAACTATAAAAAGGGATGAGAAAAATATTTCCAAACAAATATTCAATTTATTTTTTATTGGCGCACACTTGAAAAATAATTTTTAAACTAAAATCTGGTTATCGTTTGTTTTTTATTGGCACACACTTGAGAACTTAACAAGGATTTTCTGCTTTCCTTTAGATTAGAATAATAATGCAATCATAAGGTTGAGACAATTTTTTTCTTTGTAGTTATTCTATTGTGAGTGGTATGACACTAGGTGATCGCAATCCATATAGCCTAAAATTTATAAGTTTGGCATAATGTGTGTTTTATTTTTTGTCTTCAATAATATGAGTATAAAAGTATAATTGCATTGCTTTGACTGTAATTCTCTTACTGCAATTGGTTGCTTATGTTTTGTCTTCTGTGCTTTTGTTAGTTGCATAGATTGTCTTCTATCCTACTTGTAAGTTATGATCAGTTCTGCTAGTTTTATGTGCATTTCTCTATTACGGATAGCTGGAAGTTTGTGCAACCTTCATTTCACATTCATATTTCTTCACCATTTGCTTTGTTGTATAGAAAATTTTGTACTAGGATATGTGATGAATATGCTCTTTAGTTATCTGGGTATTCAAAACTGGGTTTGCACTTGCTTGTTGTATCAACAGTAGTATTACATGCTTTTGTGTCCTCTTGTGTAGACAACTAATGATCAAATTGTGTTAGTTCTTTGTATATGTTTGTGTTGTGGATAGCAATTTCCTCTCGTTTAGTTTAATAGATTCATATTGATATATTGATTATTTTCTTTTTGGATCATACCCACACCGCAAATTGTGTAGATTATAGACATTGAGAGATAAATCATTGTGTGAACTTCTAAGTTACTCAGAAGATACATAATGCGACATGAAAAATAAAATAGGAAAAAGTGATCATGAACTAATAAAGGCTTACAAACATTACTAGATGTACAGTTAGTGTTACCTATACTATGATGTGGTACTGGTGTATTACCTTGCAAGTAGCATTTAAATTTTAGCTAAGTGTGACCATTTATTAGTTAAGTGTACAATTAGTTAATAATTTCTCTAATTAGTTAAGTGTGACCATTTCAAAATGTTTTCTCATTAAGGAGCAGAATTTTAGCTTAAGGGACTGATTGTGGGCTTTTAGAACTTATACAGTAAAAGTAATTAGTCTAAAATTGATCTTTTAGGCCTTTATTTTGAAAAATTGACTTTATCTTTTGTTGTTTATGACAGAAAAATGACAAGTGACACTGATGAAGATGCCACTTATGAGGAAGCAAACCTAAACTTAGAAGATGATAATGAAGAAAATGAAAACAAACGACGAAGATTAACATCAAAAGTATGGGAAGAAATGGAGAAGGTTCAAACAAGTGAGGGTCACAAGGTTCAATGCATTCATTGTAGAAAGAAGTTGAAAGATGATTGTGGAACATCCTATTTGAGGCGCCACTTAAATATATGTCGAAAGCGTCCCTCTGACCTTGCTGTAGTGCAAGCAAAGAGAAGTGGAGGTACATCTATAAAAGACTTTAAGTTTAGCTAAGAAGTGTCTCGTAAAAGTTTCATAGAATTCCTCATATGTGGAAAACATCCATTCACTCTTGCAGAAGAGCGTAAGTTTAGAGAATTTATGCATTCCACAAATCCAGAGTTTAAAAACTTGAGTAGACATACAGTTAGAAGGGATTTATTTGCTAGGTGTGATAAAGAAAAAGAGTTTGTTAAAAATGAATTGGTTAGTAGCCATGCTAGGATTTCCTTGACCATGAATAATTGGAGATTTGAGTACACTGTTGATGAATACATATGCATAACTGTGCATTGGGTGAACAATAATTAGGAACTTAAAAAGCATATCATACAATTTAGAATTCTAAAACCTCCTTTTGATGGGATTTCCATAACTGATAAGGTTGCCAGGTGTTTAAATGAGTGAGGGATTGATAACAAATTATTTAACATCACATTAGACAATGCAAGTTACAATAATGTGATGGCTAATAGCCTTAAGCTTCAATTGGTCAATAATAGATCTCTTGTGTGAGATGGAAAGTTATTCAAAATCAGGTGTTGTAGTCATATTGTTAATCTAATTGTTCAAGCAGGTTTAAGTTTAGTTGAAAATATTATTTCTAAAATGCGCAATGGTGTGAAGTATTTGAAGAGTTCTGTATCTCAAAAAAAGAAGTTCTATGAAATTACAGAAAATAGCTATCACTTGAATCCTAATAAAAAGTTGAGAACTGATGTAACCATTAGATGGAACAGTACTTATTTGATGTTAGATCATGTTATATACTTCAAACTGGCTTGGTAATGTTGGGGTAGACGTGACAATGTTTTCAACCATTTGATGCTTTCTAAAGAAGAATGGGAGAATGTGCAATTGCTTCACTAATTTTTGAAAGTATTTTATGATGTTACAAACTTATTTTCTGCAAGCAAGACTCCTATAGCTAATGTCTATTTCAGAGGAGTGTGGAGGGTGCATACTTATTTGTTACAAGCAATAAAAGCACCTCATAACTTTATGTCTAATATGGTCTCACAAATGAAGGTTAAATTTAATAAATATTGGGCTGATTATAGTTAGTTTTGTCTTGTGCTGCTGTTTTAGATCTGAGATACAAGTTTAGGTTTCTAGAATACTGTTATCAAAAAGTATATGGTGATGGTTATCAAGATCGCTTGAGAATTGGGGCAAGTAGTAGTGGTGGAGATTCAATTTCAAGAAATGATACTAATTTTAATTTTGATGATTATGAAGACTTTTTGAGTTCAAGGTCTAGTCAATCTAAGCAATCTCAATTGAGGCAATATTTGGCTGAAAAGAACTTAGATCACAAGACTGATATAGATGTGCTTGATTATTGGAAGAAAGCTTCTTTGCAATACCCTATTCTATCATTAATGGCTCGTGATGTGTTGGCTATACCAATATCTACTGTTCCATCAGAATCAACTTTTAATGTTGCAAAAAAAGTGATAAGTCCTATGAGAAGTTCACTACACCCAAGGACTATTGAGTCACTAATTTGTCTTGAGGATTGGATATATGCTAGAGATGGTAAAGTTTTATAAAATTTATTTTTTACTTTTTTTCCATTTAATATTAATGAAGTTTTTAATATATACTACTTTTTTTACTAATATCATAGAAGCATCTGACTTACCAAATGATAACAACAATAAGGATCATAATGAGTTGGATTCTAGTGATGATGATATAGACAGTGAAGGAGAAGACAGTTGTCATATTGTCTTGTAGTCTACATTAAGGTAATTTTGAAGCTGCTACTTGGTATATTTTTAATATTTATGGACTGTCTTTAAAGAGTTTGTCTATTGTGTGTCTCTATATATATAGTTGTTCTTATCATTGTTAGGTTTGTATGCTTTTTGTTAGAACTCTAGGACACACTTTTTGTCTTACAGGTTTTGTTAGAACAAATCTTCATAATAACCATGTAAGGTTTTGCATTGTTTTACTTGTATTTCAATATTGTTTTACTTGTGATTATCCTTAGCTCCTTACCAAATTCAATGTACCAGCCACATATCCTCAGTTTTTTTATTGAAATATTTATAATGAACTTGATGCCAATTAGACATGCATAAACAATTATGTTTAGTATCATGTGTAGCATTCAATCTAGTGCTAGGTTCGTAATGTTTTCAACTCTTATTTGGACCATTGTAAGTCCTCCTATACTTTATTGACAATCCCATTGTTGAACTTTGGTTCTCTCTGCCTAACTAGAGGAATCCATGGCAGCAGAGGTTAACTAGTTCGACTCAAAAATAAAATTCCCTTTCCCTTTTAAATTTTTACAGTGTGCATAAGATTAGTTTAGAGGAGATGTGGTGTTGTGAAATGGTCCCAATTTATTATCAGTATCAGTAGTATCCACTAATTGATTGAAAATTGAAATGTAATTTAAGCAATTTGATGATTTTAACTCCTACTATCCTTCTATAGCAACTGGCTTACATTTCCTTAAATTTTCATTAAGGGGGAGTTTATTGGCGGATCAGATATTGTTCTCAACATGCATCAGGTAACTTGACCTTTCCTTCTTGAACCCTTTTTAGCCACATTAGTTTGCCTTTCAACGGCTGAAAGACTAATATGATGATTTTGGTTTTGCCTTTGTTTGTCTAGACTGGCGAACTCAAGGAAAAGCTTAGAGATGTTGTGGCAAAGTAGGAAGAATCTAATTAAGTTGTTCTGGTTATGGGGTGTCCTCAAGTGAGATCAAGCAGTAGAAAAGGGAATTAGGTTATAAAAATTTGATGCCCATATTTGATCATAATTATAAAATGATCCAGAATGAGGTCTGTCATCATCCTAGATCATTAAAGCTTAGCAAATCTTGAAGTGTTCTTGAAACTTCTAATATTCTTGTCATTTATGTAGGCGAAAGATATGATTGATCTTGAAACTGTGCACATGGGATATATTGCTAATTCATTGCATATATAAGTTTAGTTTATGTGTTGCTTTACAGCTTTACATTTAAGTTGACAATTGCTATTTGTTAGTGCCTTGGTATAAGAAGTGTTTTTTCCCCCTTCTCTTTCTAAAATGAAGATACAAACAAGAATTAGGGAGATATATTTGGTTCAGAAATCAGCAATAAACTGGGCTATTATGCTTTCTAAATTTTGCCTGTCCAAGTGAGTGATTGAAAAAGTTCCATTAACCAAAGGCTATGAAACTAACTTCGATGGTTTCAATATTTAGAGAGTGACTTGGATTCATGAAATTTTCATGTGGTTGGAACATTATTTCCTTGGGTGGCACCACCTTTGGATGTACAATCCTTTAGGCTAGCTTAGAATCATGAATGTTAAAAAAGATTTTTTTTAGCAACTAATCAAACATGACCACTTTGTGACAAAAATCAATTCTGTTTTTGGCTAATTAAAGGTTTTGCATTGTTTTACTTATATTCCAGCTATGAATAAATCCATGGGCTTTACTTGGGCTTTGCCTATGAATTTTGGCTTAAGCCCTACTTAATTAATGGACTAAAACTATTATAAGCTTGGGCTAAAACTCAAAGTCCATTATTGTTTATGGGCCTTGGCCTAGCTTGACTCATTTTAGCCCATAAACAGGTCTAGTTAACATGGAATTCACCTCTTAACAACATAAATCATATTAAAGTCAGAGCAAAAAAGTAAATATTCATATTTTTAAGCAATTAATTCAATATTAAGATTTCTTCAAATTACTCAAGCCATTTATATGCTTCTTATTAGTTTTTCAGATTATATAAACATTATCTTTAGATTCTACAAAACTTATATAAAATCAAGGTATGAGCTCTTTTTCTCCAAATTTCTTCAATTATTCTATTTAAATATTTTCTGACTTAAATATTAGAATGTACATGATATATCATCCTTGCTGCATATATCTAACGTTTGTTCCTTCGTGCAAGCTTGTTGCTGGATCGACTTCCATCAGAAAGCCGACCTAACCAAATTGGAAGCAATCCGAAAGGCGGAAGCATAAAACTAGCGTGCGTACGAAGTGGCCTAATGGGTGCGTGAGACGGAACAAATATCTTTTGATGAATTCAGGGGGAGTGGAAATGCATCGTGTGGTTCCTAAGGGGACAACATTATCACCTACACGTCGTACCCATACGAGTCCATGTCTATTGTGACCGGAATTGGCCCAAACAGTTGGAAACGCCCTCTTCCCAAAGACAATCCACTATCTTAATATGGATCCTTCTTCATGTGCGTCTATCTACCTTATAGATCCCCAGTTGTTCCATCAATGCCTTCAAATCACGACTACAGACCATGCCAATGTTCCATTCTTATCTTTGTATTAAAAATTTTATTTGATTTTTTTAATCTCTAAAATATTTAAAAAATGCATTATAATTTTTAAACATGATCTAGCCTAGGTAGTTTTTATATTACGTTAATTACATCAAACTGGTAGAGTTCTTATTATCTGCAGATTACCTTCAAATATATCCTGCTAAATTAAGTCAAAGCACTTTGATTCATGAAAATTATGTTGCAGTAGAGATCGTCTCACGTTCTAAATAATGGTAGCCAAAAAGAAAAAGGTATTGAAACCCATTATATATATGCAAATTTAAGAGATTGCTTGTCACCCTGGCAATGCCGTCTATTATAATGAAATTGCTTTCATGCAAATCAACCATATTTTTTAATTCACATTTTTTTCGGGGGATATGTTAAAGCTTAGCTAAAATGTGAGTGATTTGAACTTGTACTCAGTGCCATACATTGCAATTACTTAACTAAGAAGGGTCTTTGTGTCATTGAGTGCAAGAAAGGGCGCGATGATAAGATAAAGTTGAAACAGACCACGGGTGAAAAAAAGAAATGAGCCATTGTTCCCCTCTTGCATGAAATTGTGGTGTAACATGACAAGAGGATACAGATCTTATTTTAACATTTTAACGTTTTTAACCATCAATCATGCACAACATGTGGTTGATCATTCACTTGGGCTCTTAAAATTAAAAGGACCAAAAAGGCCAGGCAGAATATAATAGCAAGCTTAATTGATGCCGCTTATGGTTTGTTTGGTCAGTTCCCAGACATTATAATCAACATTTAAAACAATAAAGCAAATTCATCATCATTTTATTTTTAATGCGAGTAATTTGCCCAACTCCATGGGCAGTCCTCCTATATAAATAGGGAATCCAAGGCAAGGAAGCTCATTTATATCACCCTACTCCTGCACAAAGTAAACACTTTTGAAAATGTTTTCAGTGTCTGATCATGAGTTGGTCTTCATTTTTGGTGTTCTAGGTATCAACTCTATCTATTTGAAATTATTTTATACCATTCATTAACATATGCAGTGGGTGTTTCGATTAATTTTTATACCATTTATGACCTCTATGCCCAACTATTTTCCTTTCTTGCTGTCAGGCAATATTGTATCCTTCATGGTGTTCTTGGCGCCCTTGTAAGCTCTATTCCGACAAATTAACATTCGTAATTTCATGTTTTCATAAAACTTACATATGGCTGTCATTATTATTGTCTCAGACCAACCTTTTACACAATATACAAGAACAAGTCATCGGAGGGATTTCAGGCTGTCCCATATGTTGTTGCCCTTCTTAGTGCACTGCTACTTCTATATTATGGCTTCCTGAAAACCAACGCCATTTTGATTATCACCATCAACAGCATCGGATGTTTCATAGAAGTCATTTACCTGCTAATCTACATTGCATACGCTCCCAGGAAGCACAAGGTGAAAGGAAATCATTATCCACGCCTCTTGTATTAATTGGTATTTGAGAGCTAATAAGAGATCTTCCTTCCAGATTTCGACAATGGTGTTGATACTGATGGCGGACGCAGGGGGCTTTGGCATAACGATGATAATCAGTACCTTCATTGTGAAGGGCTCTAATCGAGTTCATGCTGTTGGAATGATTTGCGCCATTTTTAACATGGCTGTGTTCGCTGCTCCTCTGAGCATCATGGTACCCAGTTTCTCATGTTCGTACATTTACATTTTATAGCAACAACTAAATCTTGTTTTGCAATGCAGAGGAGGGTCGTAAAAACCAAGAGTGTAGAGTACATGCCATTTTCTCTATCCTTGTTCCTTACCCTCTGCGCCACCACCTGGTTTTTCTATGGACTATTCGACAAGGATTATTACATAACGGTGAGACTCCACCATTCTTTTTTCCTATTTTTTTTTTTTTTTCCCTCTTGGGTGGAAGCAAACTGACGATTGATCTGTTTGAAACTGTTGACACATGATCAGCTGCCAAATGTGCTAGGATTTCTCCTGGGCGTATCCCAAATGATCCTATACATGGTATACAGGGATGCCAATAAGAAGAGAGGATCCAACAACGTACAGCATCAATGGATGGCCAAAGATACAAAGGAGACCGGTGCTGAGTATGCAGAGCAGCATAGCAGCGTTAATGAACAGCGTATTCAATTGCCCTTGGCCAGCCCAAATGAGCAAGAATAAATGTCATCTTTATTGGCGATTAGGGCTCCTGAGCTCCACTGTTACTGTCTTGTGCTTTCTTCTTGTATCTCTACTCAGTCTTGCCACTTACCAATGTAGTGCTGATGAAATAAATAAAATTTCCCTTCTACCTCGGAGTTCGAGGAATTGCAACAGAAACCTCAAAACATAATTATGAGTTGAATAAATAAGAAGCAAGCGAAGTTCGATAAAAGCCAATTCATCCTATTTCCGGCGTTGACATTGATAATTAATTAAAAAAGGCAATTTAAAACTCATTGGCGAGGTGTTGATGTGAAACTTGAGAGAGAACGTATGGACGGGCCCAGAATCATAGACAAAGAAATGCACAAGGAGACAAAATACAAGGAATATTTAATCTAAATTCTTAGAACGAACTTTCCCATGCGGCCATGCTCATCAACTTCTCCGCCAATTCCAATGTCTGATAGCAACCAATGGCTCTCCTCAAATACGGGTCTCGGGTGCTGCTTTATCTCCTTCCTCCTCCCTTCACTCCAATTTCAGAAAAATGGGTTTTGTCCCCAGAGAGAGTCGTGTTTTGAAACTGGTTCATCCCGGAGGCTTCGTAGAGATACACACCAATCCAATCATGGCTTCCGAAGTGATGATGAAGAACCCTAGACACTGCGTCACGCGCCCTGATATCTTCAAATTCCCTTGGATCGTGGTCAGTCCAGATTCCCTTCTCAAACCAGGCAGCGTCTTCTTCGTAGTCCCCTGCCACACCATCCGCGGATTGTTGAAATCCAGAGCGCACGGGTCCACTGCCACATACTCTCTTCGGCACCGAGGCCACACTCACAGTCAGAGGCAACAATGTCGTCCGGACCACCGTGAGCGATTTCTTCATGGAGATTCAAATGACTTTTCTATCCGAGACACCGATCAGCAATGTTGCTTCATGTTTTCCCTCTCATGTAGAAAACTTGGACATAGGAGAGCCGGAGACTGTTATGGTACAGAAGATGGAGGAGCAAGAGTTTGCGATTGGGATAGAGATCGCTCCGAGCAAGCCAGTACGCTGAAATCGTGTTTGAAGAAGGATAACAACAACGGTGATAGTGCCAGATTGCGCAATCTAAAGGTTAGATTTGCGTGCCGTGACTCGCCTGTCACAGACTGACCGTCATAAATCTGCCATGTGCACTGGGTATCAAGAGCTTAGAAAGATTGTTTGTTGTTTTGGCTGTGGGATTTTAGCACTGCAATCTATCATCTTCCTCTTTGGCGTCTGAATTTTGTTTCAGCTTATGACTCTGTTGGTGAATTTGGTCTTGATGTTTTTCAATTTATAGAGTGTTATTTTCCATTATGTTGTGATGCCTAGCCAGCATATATGCTTGAATATCAAATCAAAACTATACTACTAATGAAATCCTGAGATGAATTGTTATCAAATTAAGCAACATGCTACGTGAATGATAAAATAAATACGAATCAGGCCTCCTTTCATGTCAATTATGGAAATTCACAATGATTTTCACTCTGGTGAAAACCCTGCAAGGTACATAAATAATTAAATTTATACCTTAAGCCTACTGAACAAAACCCAGAGATTTCAATCCATGTGCCTTCTCACTCAACCTAACTTGCTCGGGAATAAACAGCCATGTTCGAGGATGTTGAACAAAGTTCACCAAATATTTTCATTCGGAATGAACACTTTCTCCGTCCGACCATCTGCTTTCGCCGTCACTGCTGGCACTGCCCTCACTTTCATCATTTGATCCCACACTACTGCGGCCTATGGAAACATTCCCTTCTGATTCCATGCTAATCTTGTGGCTTATAACTCTGCCAGAAGGTTTCCTGCTGCTCTTGCGACTTTTTACACCACTTTTGGCTCTTGATTTAATGCTTGTTACACCTTCTGGTTTTTCACTTCTCTTTCCATCGTTTGAAGTAGAGCTGCCACTCTTGCGCAGAGAAAATTTGCTTACGCTATTTGATTTCTTACTACTTTTGCGGATTGATTTGGACTTACCTCCTTCGCTATTAGAATCAGACTGACTTTCATTGTCCTCATCACTAGAACTGCTTGAATGATGAGATTTTTGTGAGGGGACAGCCAGGACAGGGACAGGAAGAGGAACAGGCATGACCATACCCTCCGGAGGAGTGACGGAAAGAAAACTCAGGGCAACTACCACGTCACTTATCAAGGGACGAGCTGCTGGTTCCTCTTGGAGGCACATGGCTGTCATTGCAACAGCTTGATTCAGATCTTTTTCTGGAAAACATTTTTGGAGAATTGGATCCGCCATATCTGGAAACCTTTTTGGGTCTCGGAAGATGGGTTGCGCCTGCTCAGTCATTGGCAATTAAAACACATATGTCAGATTCAAACTTGTTGGTTTGTTAGGAAACGAGTGAGAATCAGATGATTTACCCATGAAACAAGGTTTTGCTCATCGTTTGGCCTTGTAGTATCAACAGCACGTCGTCCAGTTATAAGCTCCAGCAAAATAACCCCAAAACTGTAGACATCTGATTTGGGCGTGAGGTTACCTGATCTTACATATTCCGGAGCACAGTAACCAAAGGTGCCCACAACTCTTGAAGGTACGGTGCTACCTTTGTCTCCGCCAGAATAATTGGAATGCCCAAAATCAGATAGTTTTGGATTAAGATCTTCATCCAGCAAGATGTTTGATGGTTTCATGTCCCCATATATAACCGGGGGATTTGCCGTCTCGTGCAAGTACTCTAATCCTCTAGCAGCACCGGCTGCTATTTTAATTCTGGAGAACCAATCTAAAGGTGGCTTACCAGTTCCAGCCCCTGCACCAAGAGCATTATAGACAGCTGAATGCAAGACACAGAGGTTTGTATTGAATATGAAAACAAATGGAAAAAAAGGAGAGGGTTATCACCAAGCAGACGGTCTTCAACGGTACCCCCTGAGATGTAATCGTAGACCAAAAGACGTTGATCCCCATCAGCACAATAACCAACTAGATTAACTAGATTTTCATGGTGCAAGAGGCTTAGCATCATGACCTCCGCCAGAAATTCCTTATTCCCTTGCATCCCATTTCGGTCCAGTTGCTTCACGGCGACCACCTGTGGATACAAATTACAAAATGAATTTGAAACGATGCTATTCTTTCTTTGTTTTTTTCACGTGAAAAAGGAAAGGGAATCTCATGACCTGCCCGGTTGTCGGAATGGTTCCTTTGTAAACTCTGCCGAAGCCACTTTCAGCCAACAGGCATTCCTGGCGGAAATTCTTGGTTGCAGTTGCTAGCTCTCGGAAAGTATAAGTTTTTGCTTGAATGTTTGCAGGGTCAGCCTCATCAGGCTTCTGTTTCTTGGCCTCTGCATGCATGCAATGGATTAATTGATACACGAAATAGGAATATTAATTAATTCTTATATTAAATTTGAAAACTTACCTGGTATTGCTGCCACCATGTTGTCGGGGGAAGCGCCACCGTTCTCCTTTTTGCTAGGATTTTTCTTGCTCTTTTGAGAGGTGAAACAGGGGAAGCAGCTCATGGTGCCAACAACGTAAGATGACCGATGTATATATAACTGTATGAATTTCTTCCTCGTTCTAGAGAATCTTTTTCTCCTTTTGATCCATAAACATAAAATAAAATAAAATAAATTACATTAATAAGAAGTAAGAAAATTATGGACGAAGGGTCCCCCAATGGAAGAAATTGAAGGACCCCGCAGGAGGGGATCTGGGGCTATTGGGATTGCAGGAAAAGATGAAAGGAAGAGGAAGCCATGTTTGGAGTGGCAATTTAGCAAAAAACAAACACGATGTCCTAACAAGTCTCGCCTCTTAGAGAGAGAAAAAGCAGGAGGAGATATGAGCGGACATGGTTACGAGGTGTCTTTTAGATGGATACCAAAATTTATGGAAATTCAATTTTCAGTTTCTGGTACTACTGTCATCCAGGATGGCATCCACCTCTGTTTTCTTTTCTTTGCTTAATTACGCTTATATTTTTGACTTTACACCATTTCTCCTTTGTACTATATCATGAATCCTTCTATTATTTAACAATTTTAGACATGTTTATTTAAACAACTAGGATTTTTCTTCTCCTTCCTTTTTTTTTTTTCCCCAGACGCAAGGGAAACTATTTTAAGTGAATTGACTTTCTAATCATTATGTGAATATGCGCGCCATTAAACTGCAACTGGTCATAATAAGTAAAGAACTATTGTTTTGTTCATGTTGTTTTATAGTATGAAGCATTTTCCAATGAGCCTTCAAATTCAAGGCGACCAGATGCATGTTCCCCTCTAACATCAATTGGTAGGATTAACGTTTATTACTATGTAAAATATCGTAATGTTCAGGAAATTTTAGGAGACCACAAACACTGCATTATTTAAAAGATTTAATTTTGATCCGTCAATGTAAAACAATTTTACGCTATCCACCTATGGATTGTCACTATATTATTTAAAATCTATTAAAGTTGAGAGTTTTTGTCTCAAGTAGTATTTAATGTCCCTTAAAGGTTTTGTACCTTCTGCTACTTAAAGGTTCGATTATTGATCTTTGCGTGTGTGCGTCTAGTAATTTAACCACTCCTACGATTACTAAAAAAATTAAATAAAATCTATTAAAAAATTTTTATTATAAATTTCTTAATTTTTTTTAATAATCTAATTGATAATATAAAATATTTTACATTAATAATAGATTAAATTTAAATTCTTATTTTAACAAATAAATATTAATTATACAATGATATCACTCATAAAATTTTATAATATTTCAATCACTTACTTCCTAATATATTCTCAAGAAAAATATAAAATATCTTTTCAATTATTGGGGTAGTTGTATTTTTCTCCCCCAACATTGAAAATTTGTAATTAAGACCGACTTCAACTATATAAAGTATTGAAATTAACACATACCATACACTTAATTAATTGCTTTATATAATCATGTGAGTTTTTCATAAGTCTTTTTAAACAAAAATTATATTATTATTCTATGTTGATTTAGCAGATCATTTTTTACACATAAATTGAAATTAGTTTTCATATTTTTTAGTTAAAAATTTATACATCTAAAGTAATTTTCATTAATTATTTACATAGAAATTATTTGTAAAAAATAACATGATAAATTAACATCCATTTGTTATTATGATACTTATCCAAGAAGTCATGAAAAATCAGCATAATTATATAACACAGTTAATTAAATCAATTGTGGATATTAATTTCAAGGTTTTGTAAAGTTCAAAACTTTAATTTTAAGTTTTTAAAGTTGCGACGGAAACTACTCTAAAATTGAATAGGGTAGTTTGTATCTTTTCCTATACTCATTGATATCATACATAAAAATTTAATGCTTTGATAAGATTATGCGGGAAGTCATTGGTATAATTTTTGTGCATTCCCTTACGTCACTTGACTTATGAAACAATTTGAGGCAAACATTCTCAATTCAGAACAAACTTGACATTAAAAATGAAGCATGATAAGGAGGAGGAGGTCATGTGGCCCAGCCACACCAATTAAAATTACAAAATAGTCAAATATTTTGACTAGCCATCAGTCCCATATCGTGTGTTCATCAAAATCAAGCACTGTCTTATCCTATAAATTAAGGATGTCTGTCGCAGCAAGCTTTTAAGATACGTACAAAGCAAGCACTTTGCAAAGGCAGACAATCATTTGTTTTTAATCTCATAACTGCTCCCGTAGGTTTACCCACTAACTACAAATCACAAAAGGAACAACAGGATGTTTAGACCGATTATATTCAAAACAGGAACTAGTTCCACAGATTCAACTCAATTCATATTTCACTAGTTAAATCAGGATTTACAGTTGAAAACTGCTAATGGGGATTCAACAGCATATTAATTCAGTTTAAGGGACAATGGGGAAAGAAAAGAAATGATAAAATCCGAGAGTTGTTATCAACGTAACTTTAATTTGGTAGGATCTGGATGCCTCCTTTCTCTAACGTAACATGGAACGGAGCCAACTAGTTTTTTGACATACAGGAAACTTTCTCCAGAGGAGTTCATCAAATTTTCAGTAGCTATGTTGTTTTCATTTTCAGTAAGTCTAGTATCCATATATACTGCGAAACCCCAAAAAACTCAAAACTTGAACCTACACTCGTTGAGAGAAAAGGTGGCGCTGCAAAACGACCGTGCTTCCTCTACAAAACCCTATCATTGCAAAACTTCATTGCTGCCAAGCTGAAGAAGGCCATAGAATTCTGAGAGGGAACTTCCACTTCTTTAATTGATGCCAAGCCTTCTCATTTCTTTGCCTAGCACATATTCCTCCATTTATTCTTCTGTCAACTGCAGTACAACCTTTATGAAATACAATTGAGCCATATGCCAAGATTTCCTTTTATAGCATACCTCTTATATCTGACAGCCAAAAAAAAAACTTCACCCCATTGTTTGCTTGTTTGTTGGGATACCTTTGATAGAAACATTCGCAAATTTCTCCACTCCCTCCTGCACAATAAAGCAATCATTAGAAAGGTTAAAAACATATATAAACACAAAATTGAAAACGTGGTAAAAAAAAAAATGCATAAAACCAATAGGTTTAGTATAATAAATATTAAATAAAAAATCCAAGAATTCCAACTCTTCTGCTTTCTAGAGCTATAACATAGGATAACACAAAATTCTGCAAGCATAGAGAAGAAAAAGAACTGTAATGAAGTGTCTCCTAAACTTTTTACCCTTGGTATCTCCTCTTCCTCAGAAGACCACGGAACTCTCCTATGGCTTTAAATAAAGCTTGGTAGGGGCGAGGCTTTCTGCAGACCAACACAACCCATCAGAAAATAATAGCATGCACTATTGCCATGGCCCAAAATTATGATGAACCCACACCAAAACGAATTCAAAACAAGTTCATCATCAATTATTCAGTAAAGAATGAATCAGTGATTACAAGTATAAGGATATGACACATCTCCCGCATTAAAATTATTTTAATAGCAACAAGAATTTTGCAGAAACATGACTAGACAAAAACTACATAAAACTGAATTGAATAAATGTGCAGTCACCATACCAAACAAAAAGAAAGAGAAACCTTCTACTGAAAAATTTACTACTGTGATCAACTTTCGGGGTCCCCTGGAGTACAAAGATACATAAAATTTTTTACTGACATCTTCCGACATATCTTCTTGATCATGAGCAGAGGAAGCATTTGTGTTTTCCCTAGAAAATTTATCAGCAATGTTGTCTTCCAGTCTCTTAACTGTTAAAATCTCTGGATTCTGCTCTGTCAATTCAGGACTTGCTGAAACGTCAAGACTAAATGTGCATTGAGAACTCGAGAAGGAATGTTTTTTGCGACAAGGTCAATAATTTCATCATGACAATCATCAGTACCACTTGACATCTCATCTCCCCAACCATCAACTCTACTCCTTATGTGTAGTAGCTTCTTATCTCCCCAACCGTCAACTCTACTCCTGATGTGTAGCAGCTTCTTATCTTGTAAATCCTCTCCAAATGATTTATCACCATTCCCTAGAAACAAAGGCATTCATATTTCTTTTGTTCTCATGTTGTCAGCATGAGAACAGTTCTCATTAGCCTTTCTTGAAAGAGCAATATGTTCCCCATCCTTCATAGGCACAGGGTAATCTGTATTCATACATACCAATCCACCACCTTCCTCTAAGCAATCAGTATGAGGGTGGGTACCTTCAACAACTGATTCTTTCAGCTATTCAGCAAAAAAGAGTGGAAAAGCAAACATTAATAATGTAAAAGGAATTGGATGAATGGTGGAGGAAGAGATTAAAAAAAGCTTCTATCTTAGGGAGTCTCTTTTGTGGATAATAAATGGATGAAGATCCCATTTCAATAGCTCTGCTCCTGCTCTTCTCAGATTTGATAATAGTATCTGATTTAAAAAAATAAAATAACATAAAATAAATCAAAAGATCTATAAGTTAGCATATGGCAATATACTTCTCATTGTCAAATTTCTCCATGAAATCAAATAGTATCACAAATAATCAATTTGGTTCTGTAATATTAATTCCCTGTAAGTAATTAATTAGTTACATCATCTCATCCAATATTTGCAGGAGGACATCTTCACAACTCTGTGAATAATCAAATGCAACTTGTAAATGTAAGCCAGAAGCGTTGCCACCAACTAGTCCAACTCTGTTAGCATATTCAGCCAAGGTCTCTAGGCATCACAGGGCAATCATTTCCCTTAAGTTTTCACGTAATTCCTTTTGCGCTTGTACTGAAGGTTTATCAATCACATCTGAATGGTAAGAAACCTAATCATAATGATTTTATGCAAATGATGCCACTGCTGATAACATAAGAAATGACTTGTTAAGCATACTTTGAACTTCTTGCATACCCAATAAAGCATATGTGCCTAATTCCTTGCAGTCTGCCCGAGCTTCAATAACTCAGAGCTCTGGTACAAGTGAGGCAGATTCAAATGTGTGCTTCATGTTCATCAGTAAGTTAAAACTTTCCAATTTGGAGAAACTACAGATGTGTCAGCTTCCCTATGACAAACTTTTGAGAAAATATAAAATTTTCTGCACGATAACTTCAATTTGTGTAAGAGGGTTTGTGTTGACGAACTTTTTATATGAAATTCAGAAGACAGACCATTTACCAAGATCGATAATCACAGAATGTAATTAAGTGTTGAGTTCTTACAACATGAAACATCTCTTCCCAGATTTAACTTTTTCATAAACAACAAATAGAGTTGTATGAACCGTACTAAAATGAAAGACTATAAACAAACCCAGTTGAAGGAAAAAGACGAAAGCTAAAAAAGAATGAAACTATGCATAGGAGGGTAAAAAAACAGAGAAAGGATTAAATAACTTCTGTTAAAATTTTGAATAAATTACACTCACCTCTCCAGGGAAGGTAAGTGTAATTTGCCTTAAAATTTTTCTAGTTGGGTAATATTTGGACAACGGCGTCAACAACATGCACTAAATTAGTTTGCAAAAAACACATTTTACTGCACATTCAATTATATTCATCAACATAAACTGCAGAACATATCATTTTTCATTTTGATCAGAAAACAGAGACAAAGATCACCTTAACCCAACATTTATATGATGACATACATAAAACAATGGAGAAAGAGAAACAAAGGTCCAAGCTATCCGTTGGGTTGCTAAGAAAATGAAGGAAACTTCTGTAAATCATGCAGTGTTTCAGAAGGGTTCAGATTGAGCAAAGACAAAACCCTATTAGGCAAAATCAAAACTCGAAGAATAAAAGATAAACTGAAATGTGAGAAGAATACAAATCATACATTGGAAATTAATTGGTGAAGCAATGTCCGCTTCAAGAACAAGAAATCGGGAACATCGCCGAAATTAGTTGAGCCATATTTGCTGTTTTCAAACATCTCGGCCTTTCTATTCGTTTGTTGGAAGTTCATTGAGGTGATATTTGTTTCAGGAAATTAAATTAAATATTTTCAAAAAAAATAATTTTAGGTTAATATTGTTTCAAAACATTCTCGTGGAAACTGAATATATCTTACATTGTTATACATATCATTGAAATATTTAATGATATAAAATAATTATTTTATTTACTAATTTTATTATTTTATTTCACCACATACAATTATTTATTATTATTAACCAATATTTTAATTATTACCATGCATCACCGTTCACTTATCGATAATAATTACTATTACCATTCGCCGTTATTATTCAACATTTATTATTATTAATTATCGTCTATTATTAATTAATCTTCAATCACCATTAATTATCATTACCTGTTAATGTTAATATTTACCACAATTGGCCACATAATTAAAGTTGCACTTCAAATAAATATTAGATATTCTCTAAGTAAATAAAATTTGATGTGTTTAATATATATCATGTTAAGCATAAATATAAATATAAAATCTAAAATGTATATTTGATATAATATAAAAGTAATTATATTAATTATAAATAATTTAAGATAATATATGTAATATAGTTATAGAGAAATTTTAATTTAACTTTGAAAGTCACAATATATTATGCCAAAAGAATAACACTTTAATTTATTTATGTTTCAATGTTTCAATAGATGTTGCGGTCATTCTCGTAGCAGTTAAAGAACCAACAAGGAGGTGGATTGCCATTCTACCTTCTATTAGCAAAGGGCATCATTGTTTGGTGATTAGATTGAATTTGGAGAAAGTTACTGAAGGATCTTGTTTTAATAAACTTCTTAAAAGTTATGAGTAGAGGAACGAAGATAACATAATTATACTAAATAAAAATTAATATTATACAACAAATGTTTTCAAATGATAAAATATAAATAAACTTGAAATGAAATTTATAAGCTTTTTAACAAATATTACTTGTTCAGCTAATGATTTTGATTTTTTTGAAAATTTATTTGAGAAAATGAAAGTTCATATGTCAAATTAATTATTGTAAAGGAACTTTAATCAATTTGCAAAAAAATAAATTATCATAAATTCCTTTGCATTTTACATCTTACTGATTAATTTAAATAAAATTAATGGGTAAAACTTATATTTTATAGCTAGACTAATGATAAAATATTTGATTACGATGATTTTAATTAAAGATAACAGTCTCTATCCATCCATATCACTAGAATCAAACATTTCATCAGATATATGTGATTAAACTTAAAAAGGTTAAAACACAAAGTGATATATTATGTAGATTTAAAAAATAAAGTAAAATTTAAGCAACACTAAGTTGTGATTTGAACATAGATGACACCAAATGTTAGTTATATATTACCAAAGAGGTGGCTAGCAAGGTAAGAGGTTGAAAATGGTGAAAATCACTCAAAGAAAATTGGTCAACGCTTGCAAGTAAGTTAACAATGAAGTCATGGTCCTATTTTGGCCATTTAAAGTGAGAGCAGAAAGTAAATGAGAGAGCAAGTAAGTGAAAAAGTAAGTTAAAAGACTTACTTAGGTTAATAGCTAGTATTTATAAGGACCATCTTACTTGAAATCTGATGGTCATGTCATAATATTAATAAGGGTATTGAGGTCATTTAAATTATGCAAGTGGCTCACAAGTAGTAATATTCTTTTGTTGTAATAACTCCCTTTAACACCATCTATTAAACCTAGTTTGATTTCCATAATTTGCTTTGTCACACTTATCATTATGTTAAGGTTAACAAATCTCATGATGAACTAATTTTAAGGTAGCAAATGGGCTAATTGGTCCAAGTTTGTGCTTGGTCATCACAAACTATATTATATAAATTGATATCTAGCTCTTATATTAAAATAGTATTTTTATTTGATATGATTTCTATAATTAAATTTTTAATTTATTGTAATACCTTAAAATAATATTTAAAATTTTATTATTTTAAATGCCTTGAAATATTTATTTTTAACCAAAAAGGATAAATGAATTATATTTATTCAACTAATATTTGATTCTAAAATTTAATCTAAATAATTATTATGATGATTCTTTTTTTAAGCTAAATAATCTAAATAATTTTTATCTAAATAATTCTTTTTTTAATCTAAATAATTTTTTATGAAAGCATGTGTGTGATTTAATAAAATAATCTTTCTAAAGTATATAGAATTTTTTAAAATCTTTATTGTTGAGTTCCTAAACTAAGTAAGTTATTATAAATATTGGAGAAAATGAATAATATGTAGGTTGAGATTTAAGAAAGAGAAATGAATAGGAGTTTTATAAAAATGGATTTTTAAAAATAAATGTATAGTTAGGATTGACTTTAGTTCAAAATGAAAAGTCGAGATTTAAAAATAAAAATAAGCTCGCATGGTGTAAAAAGCGCCGAATATTTGCTCACAGCTCCTTTTTTCTTATTTTTCTCTCTCATTTTCTCCTTATTTTTAGCACCTTCTCTTGTCTCTCTTTTCCTTTCCTTTCTTTTTCTCCTTTCTTTCTCCCTAGTGGCCTCTTTCCTTATTTCTCTTTCTTTTAGCCATGATGCCGTTATCGAGCGATGCTTTCCTTTTAAGGCTAGTCACTAATACCAATGATGTGTGGAAGCTGTAAGCTCACAGCTTAAACCAAGCAAAGTGTTAGGCATCCAATTTGACTAGCTACCACAAATCGGCTTCCTCTGTTAATTGAGCACCACCAACTCTTGAGGATACTTCCTTCTTCAAGTTAGAAGCTCCATGGTGAAAGAAGGAACTGTAGATCAATAAGGAGCAGCAGTTGTGCAAGGCATTGAATCCTTGTGTTTCCTAACTAAGTGTGGTGGTTTCCACTACTAGAAACCTCCTAAGATGGAGGTAAGCCACCCTAGACACTAAAATTTCTAAATGTTTCTAAATTGAGCTAAAATCAAAGAAAGCTTTATGGATTTTTGAGATATATGATGATGCTTTTAAAAAATATAATTTTTATGATATAAAATATTATAACAATATAATTAGAAAATGTTTATGGAGTGATTTATCCATAATTCAAGATACTTATAAATATATGAAATGTAATCCTTTTGGATTGTTTTGAGTTAAAGTTAAAAATATTAGAAAATAAAAGTATAGTTTTACATAATAATGTGATTAGAGCAAACTTAAAGTATCAAGTTCCAATGTCTTACTTGTTTTATGCTTTGATTCAGAAACCCCCATTTATGAGAATATATGATTTTTTCATGAAAAATTTGAAAATAAAGACAGTGATGATTTAGTAGCATATAATGCACCTTTTTAAAGCTTCAAGTTCTAATATTTTTATCTATTTTGTTTCCATTTGAAAATTCCTAAATAATGACATATTTGAATTAAAATTTAATATTAAGAAATATAAAGGGTAGATAATATAACATGCTATCATATTATGGTTTGAATTTGGAATTGTGAGATTTGAGAAGGAAGTAAGTAATATCCATGTATTTATAATTTATCTTTATAAAAATTTGTGAGTAAGAAGACAAGAGGAGGATAAGCCTAGATAGTTTAGGATTTTTTGGAAAGCATGAACAATATCAGGTAAGTATATACTTTACTACAAAATTCATATACTACTTATAATTGTTAAATGATATATTTTGTAATTTCTATATTAATTACATTAATAATAAATACATTCTTATATGGGATTTGAATCTATTTATGATTAGAGAGCTTTAATTTCAATAAGTATGATGGTTTACTTAACTGATATATCACCTAAACAATTGGCCCATTAATATGTAAATATATACCCATATTGTTATTCCATAAGATGACATTATTCATATGTTGAGAGTTTAAGAAGAAAGCAAAATAACGTTGTTATTTAATATTGCTTAGGGTATTAATATGTAAATATATACCCATATTGTTATTTCATAAGATGACATTATTCATATGTTGAGAGTTTAAGATGAAAGCAAAATATGATTGTTATTTAATATTGCTTAGGGTATTTATGTTTGATGGAACAATAGACCATGGATGTGCATGTGTATCAAGTGAATGTTAATTGATCATGCTTAGTAGACATGGTAATGCTACTATCTATTATTAGTTAATTGTGATTGGCTTGTGATATGTAGAGTTTAAGCTCTAGTATTTAAATTATATTATGAAATATGCTAAGAATGGCATCAAGATAAGAAATATGATAGGTATTATGTTGTGAAAATAAGATGAAAAATTTTTAGTAAAAAGATAGTAGTGTATAAGATTAGATTGAGAGTCAAAAGATGAATGTATGTATTATATTTACAAATTTTTATGTGTTGTGTTGTGATATAGAAATTTAATGGATCTTGAATATTTTCATTTGATAAGATTGTGATTACTTGATTGTGATGGAGTCTTATTAGCTACTTGAAAGTTTGATCACTACCCAAAGTGTGTTATGTGTGAAATGTGTATAAATTGCATAAATAGGGCTATTATGGATTACGATATGAAATAAGAAACTTGACATATGTGTAGCTAAATATATCACCCAAAGATCTAGTATTTGGGACCAAAAATAAAAAAATTGAATTTGTGACTGTTTTCTATCTTTACTCCTTAATTAGTATTTAATATTTCTAATTATTGAAAACTAATAATAGAGTGGTAGATATATATTTACTGATTTTATAAAATCATTCATTTCTTTTTAATATTTCTAGGAGTCAATATTAAGTTACATATCTTGTGTGAGAATTCAAAGCAATTTATGGAGAATGTAACAATTGGGATTTTGTTGGAACTAAATATGGGAATAGGGAATATGATATTTATGTAATAGTATGTTTACTAATGCATTTTATATGTATTTTATGTTGTTGTTATATTTATCTAAAATACAAGTTTTATATCTTAAGGCATGTGATTTTTGAGTTTACGTTCAAAATAAGAAAGATTCTATTTATTTTTTTATAAAATTAATAATAAATTTTAAGTTCCCATGATAGATATAGCATTGAGGTTAGTAAAAATCAATTAGTAAGATATACATTGATTAAGATCGAATTCAAACATTTATTTTCAAAGTTTTATTAGATTTATATTAATTAATAATGTTTATAATTATAATTACAATAAAATGTTTTAAAATATTTTTTATTATTGTTTAATTAAATATACTAATTTGGAGCTGGAGGCGATCATTTCATTCGGAACGACATTGCATCAGATAGTGCCAAAAGTCGACCGGCTGGGATGGCGGGCAACAAAGAGCACTTTTCAAATTCTGGCGGTGACGTGGCTCAACGAACCGGTGAAAAACGCCTCTTTTGCTCCGCGCGGAGCCATCAATTCTGCCCCATTTTCTTTCACCTTCTTCCTTCCCTTCTTTCCCCAGAAAGAGAAAATGAAAAACGCTGCAACCAACGCACCTCAATTATACCTTCCTTAACCCCTACACTTTCCAACTACTGCTTCCTACCTCTTCTTATATGTACATATATATATTTATTATATAAATATATTTCTTTATACTTTTTCCATTTTAGGCTTCGGAATCTTCTACATATTTTTACCGTCCTATTTCCCTCGTTTGATGGCGGAATCGCCGGGGAAGACTCACCCAGTATACTCTTCCAGTGACATTTCAGTATATTTGGATGCCGAGAGTGGCCGCAAAACTGGCAATGTTTCAGGTCTGCTTTTCAGCTGCAACTCCTCTTGTGATTTTCCATTTGATGATGATTTTTTATTCATTTATTTTATACATCGCGCTTAGAGGTTTACTATAAGGTTATAATCATGCATTTTGAAGACGGATATACTCAGAGAGACTTTCTCAACGTATCGTGTAACAGCTACCCATCCGTGAATTATCAACAAGTGAGAGCTGTGTATCTTATCTCCGGAATTACCTATGCAGGACATATCAACAAGAACTCATCTAGACAGAATATGCCCGGGGAATCACATATTGCTGGGGAATCAGATACGGGTGAGATTCACCATGATCATGCTAGAAAGGTCAGACCCAATCGTGGATTTGGTGCATTGGCTGCAAAATTCTTCGACGATAAAGTTCCCTTGAAGAAAAAGGTTTGGCTCATCAGTTTTTTTGCTCCTTCTTGCTCTTGTTTGTTCTTCTTCTTCTTCTTTTTTCCCCCAATAAAATTATCAGATAGTTCGTGGTATTGGACTAGGAGCTTGGGACATGTAAAATGGAAGAAAAAGAAAGTCTACAACCAAATACTACGAAACTTGGAACTAGTAAATTTTGGATATGCAAAGCACATACTACATAGAATACTTCTGAAGTTTTTGTTATTAATAACTTCAGTACAATCCCTTTTATTTTTCTGTTTTACCCATGAATTTTGACAATGTAGTTTACCGCTCAAGGCGTGTCAGAAAGACGTGTGTACTGGCTATGTACATAACTTTTCTATTGCGTTTTTAAGGCAAATCAACAATAAAACCTGACGAGCATGCTGGCTTTCATCTTAAGGGCTTGGCACTTGCTAAATTTGAGTTCAAGCGAGTTCTTTAAGTTGAAAAAATAACTTGATTCTCTCAAGTATTGTTCTTGATTAGGTCTTTTTAATCCTCCAATTTAATTTTACAAATCTTTCAGCTTCGATGGCTGAAACGACTTGTCATGGTTAAAGATGATGGAACTATTGAATTTGAAGTTCCAGAAGATATTAAGCCAGAGTGTGTTGTCCTTGGCACTGAGTCTGCTTGTCATGAAGCTCATGATGATAAAGCTGATGAGGCAACAGATGCAATAGATATTCCGCCATTGCAAATTGCAATGCTTATTGTTGGCACACGGGGAGATGTACAACCATTTGTAGCCATTGGGAAACGTTTACAGGTGATATGCTTTGCTGGATTTTTCTATTCATACTCTTTCACTGAATCATTTGCTAGAAAAACACATCCTGCATAGTTTCTTTTCTAGATTGCTTGGGATTATGATTGTCTTTGTACGGAATAGAGCCACTTCAAAGAACCAATTAGGATTTGAATAGTTATTTTGATGCTGGTAAAGCTACAGTCTGTTATTACCTTTTTCCCTTTGATTATAGTTATACTAGTGACGTGGAACTTTTGTGCAACTACTATTAGAAACAAGACACTCTAGATACTTTATGTCGTTCTTCATGAGTCCCTTGACTGAAGAACTGATCACACCAAAATATCAAACGTACTCAGTTTTTCCCCTTCAGATGTTTTCAGCTTTATTCTAGGTCTTACTTTTGATAATTCTGTATAGTTTTAAGTTATTGACTACTACAGAAGAATCATTTTTGACATAAATCATTATGGTGACACTGTAAAACTGTTTTATGTTTGATTTGTGATCTAGAGCACTTAGTTTCCTTGTGATATACTCTATGTAATTAACTGTTAGATACTCAGTATCTTTGAAGCCATTTTTAATTGCAGGAATATGGCCACCGGGTTAGGCTAGCTACACATAAGAATTTCAAAGATTTCATACTGAATGCAGGCTTGGAGTTCTTCCCTTTAGGTGGAGATCCCAAAATTCTTGCTGGTTGTAAGTGTTTTTTGTATTATATCTAAATGCAGTTCTGCTAGATTAACTTGTTTTGACAATTAAAATCAAAGTACAACATCATGTGATTTTGGCTGTTATGATCACCTTTTGTAGTATTGGTTCCAGTCTAATCACAATGCTGATTGCAGGGCTTCTTGTGCCCTTTTTTTTCCTCAAAATGATGCAAATAAAGTATAGTCAACTTTGCCATTGTCCAAGGTTGAATGACACTTCCTCCTCCCTTTAAAAAGGAGACTCTATCAAAAGCAGAGAAAACTAGAAAAGAAACCTAAATTGAGGCTGCATTTAACTATGAAATGATTCAAAATGGAATAGCCAATATCGAAGTTAAAAAATGGGAGTTGCCTTAGAATGATCCTTGTTTGAGAATTAATGATTGACAAAGATGGATTTGATTGATACTTTTTTCCCTTCCAATTGCAGTCCTCTTTCTCAAAGATGGATTTGATTTATACTTTTGTTCCATTCTAAGTGCAGTCCTTTTTCTTCTCACAAACACTCACGCTTTCTTATTCTTATTATATACTTATATGCATCAAATTCATATGTTTTCTGCAGATATGGTCAAGAATAAGGGCTTCTTGCCATCGGGACCTTCAGAAATACCTATACAAAGAAACCAGATAAAGGAGATCATTGAGTCATTGCTTCCTGCATGCATGAACGATGATCCTGATTCTAGAATTCCATTTAGAGCTGATGCAATAATTGCCAACCCTCCAGCTTATGGTTAGAATATCATAATGTAAACTTAGTTTTATCTAATGTCAAGTTAACACTAATATAGTATAGTGAAACATATCTGTGAACTCAACATGTGGTTGCTTAGACTGAAAGTTTCAAAGACCAAAAATATGAAGTAGAAATAAGTTAAAATATCATCTTTTTTTTTCTTTTGCTCATTCATACTTTTCTGCAGAGCATAGTTGAACTTTGATAAGATAAGTTCATTAAAGAAAGAGCGAAGAGTACTAGATTTACTAATAATCTGACATTGTTTTCTGCTAATATGTAGAATAGCAAGTTATTATGGGTTATTAATGTATATACTTTTATGCAGGACATACTCATGTTGCTGAGTTTCTAAAAGTACCGTTGCACATATTCTTCACAATGCCATGGACGTAAGTCTTGTTTGGTGAGATAGACTGATCTTGCATGCTGTTAACTTTTTTTCCTTTATTGAGAAGATATCTGTATAATTTTATTGACCTACAATAGTTCTCTCGTGCTCAATAAGTCAATTTATTTATTTGCTTGCTCATTTTTAGATTATTGTTGGCATTGCCAAATAAATTTGGGGATATCTTTATATTTTGCTTTTGTTTGATGATATTGACTATATTTGCAGCCCTACTAATGAATTTCCTCATCCTCTGTCCCGTGTTAAGCAACCAATTGGCTACAAAGTGAGTCCCCTGGCATGTCTATTGAAATCAAGTAAGCTAAGTCTGTCAATCTTTTCGTGGAATGCCTAATATTTTTTTTTCCATTTTTGTTTGTGCTTGTGCTTGTGTTTGTGTCTTTCAGCTGTCATATCAAATTGTTGATTCCTTAATTTGGCTTGGAATACGGGATATGATAAATGAGTTTAGAAAGAAGAGGCTGAGGCTAAGACCTATGACTTATTTAAGTGGATCTTATAGTTCCCCTCCTGATGTGCCCTATGGTTATATATGGAGTCCTCACCTGGTTCCTAAGCCCAAAGGTAAGATGTACATTTATAGGCCTCCTGCAATGCTGCAGTCTTTATTGCAATGATATATTGGGTCAATACTTTCAGTCTCATTATTATTATTATTTATTTATCATCGTCATCTCTTTCCATACCTTTCTTACTTGCTTTCTCTGCCCTGGGTTTTTCTGACCGGTGCCTCATCTGGAGGGTTTTATGCTGGTGTCACCATCTCTGGTTTCTTGCTGTGCAGATTGGGGACCTAAAATTGATGTTGTTGGATTTTGTTTCCTTGACCTTGCTTCAAATTATGAGCCTCCAGAATCTCTTGTGAAGTGGCTTGAAGCTGGCAAAAAACCTGTCTATGTTGGATTTGGTAGTCTTGTAAGTTTCTCTGTGAACATCTTAGATCATCTTATTTCATTCTGTTAAGCCATGGAATCCTGTATCTAATATGATTTTGCTACACAACACAACTTCTGTGCATATGTACTATGCCCACTAGCTAAATTCAGATTATTGTTCCTTGACTAGCAGCTTCATGTATAAAAGATATCTCTGTCTATATTCAAATCTCATATTTATTAATACTTAATAAGTTTATGTACTAACCTTACTGTGAGATTACGTGTTGTGTTTGCGAATGTATATATGTTAGAAGTTAAAAGATATTTTATTTCTCTGGATTGTTCCAAGAAGTAGCTGCAACATAAACATCTGAACTGTTCCAGACCAGCAGTGTGGAATATTATGGTTAATGCAAAATATGAGAGATTTGCAGTTGAATTATGACCTTTGCATGGCCTGTGTTAATGAAATAGGAAGTTAGACTTTAAACACAGATCTGAATTTGTTTCTGAATAGTGAATCTGTGATAGTAAAATTGTTTACTTTTCATTGAAGTTAGTTTTTGTGGAGGAGTAATGCTTTATGGAGCAACATTCTGGTTTTGCATAAGACTATAATTTTGCTCATTGTTGTCTTAGTGTCAAAATCAAGCTATGCAATCATTTGACCATGTGAAAAATCTCCATTCTAATATGATTTTGAGTTTTGAAACAGCCAATTCAGGACCCAGAGAAGATGACCAAGATTATAGTTAAAGCTCTGGATATGACAGGGCAAAGGGGTATCATCAACAGGGGCTGGGGTGGTCTTGGAAATTGTGAGTCTTGATTTTTGCTTCGGTGATGTATAAGAGTAGACCCAAATTTCTGTTTTATTACACCCTTTCAATTGTGAAGCATCTAGTAATTTCTGTTTCTCAGTGGCAGAACCAAAGGAATCTGTGTACTTATTGGACAACTGTCCCCATGACTGGCTATTCCCACAGTGCATTGCTGTGGTAATTGAATTTCTCCCCTTGAAAGGTACAACCTTTTTGTTCATTCTATAAATTGAAACTTGACTAACTATGGCATATAAGCTTTTCAGGTACATCACGGGGGTGCTGGGACAACTGCTGCTGGGCTTAAAGCTGCGGTAAGTTATTGTGTATTTGTGAACATTGTGTAATTTTAGTCAGTATATGCAGTTTACGATGAGTCATCTCTATTATCTGCTCTTTAGTGCCCTACAACTGTGGTTCCGTTCTTTGGTGATCAGCCATTTTGGGGAGAGCGGGTGCATGCTAGAGGAGTCGGTCCTGCACCCATCCCAGTGGATGAGTTTTCACTGGACAAGTTGGTCAGTGCTATACGCTTCATGCTGAATCCAAAGGTATTTCACCTTTCCTAGTATCTAACTGTCATCAGAGCATCTCGAGTTGTAAAGGTCTCTTCTGAAAAGAGGTGTGTATGTTGTTGCATAGGCAATATTTGCATAAAGCCAGAAACTGGACTTGATTTGAATGTAAAATCAGTAATATTCAGGACAAACCTATATATACAAATGGACCTATAGATGCTATAGGTGGTGACCTCTATATTTCATAAACAAAATTCAGTTTGAGTAATTAACTAATACGCTGTAAAATCTGATTCTGGATTTTATGCAGGTGAAAGAACGTGCAGTTGAACTTGCCGAAGCCATGAAAGATGAGGATGGAGTGGAGGGAGCAGTTAAAGCCTTCTATAAACATTTTTCTCCTCAAATATCTGAGGTCAAGCCTGACTCAGCAGCACATCCGCCCACAAAACATTTCTCTATACGAAGATGCTTGCGTTGTGCCGCATCTTCTCCATGATTAACCTCTTTTTATCTTGTTCATAATGTAATATGCCTATTCTTCAACATATTTATGCTATATCTGGTATTTTAACCTTGGTGATTTTGTTGAGCTTCTCGGTGGTACTTCTTAATGAGTTCACTATTATGTCTTACCGTACGTATTTGGTTCCCTGAAAAATAATCCATTACTATATACATGAGACAACTTATGGTGGATTGTTTTAACATTTTTCTAATATCTTTCCTGGCGACGGAATCTGTTGAATGCAGGCTTCATTACTGCTGGTTTGTTATGGAATAATTTGTATTTAAGTTTCCATGACTAGTATTTTGTTTTGGGTGGTGAGGGCGTGGGCAGGAGGAAGGAGGGAGAAATTGACTCCATTTTAGCCGTGTCTGTGTTTGAGGGCTCCTTTGTTCTGCCCTCTGATTGTAGTCATTGACCCAAAAAAAATTGAAAAAAAAAGTTAATTTTCTATTGAGTAATGATAATAATTAGGGGTCGTTTGGTTTGCAGTAAAAATATAAGAAATTGTATTTCCCAGGATATAAACTACCATAGAGTTGTTTGGTTTGCATAAATGAGAGGAAATAAATCTTCCTGGGAACTTGTGTTTCTCATAAAACACGGGAAATCACTTACCCACTCCCCCCTAGGTAAGTTCTATTTCCTGTATTTTTAACTAATTCATAGACAAAAATATCCTTACTAAAATTAACTAATACTAATTTTACCCTTTTAATTGATTATACTTTTATTTAATTCTTACGTTATTTTATAACCCATTTATTATTTTATTTTTTTATTTATTTTATTGCATAATTTTCTTTTACTTCTTTTTTATTTTATCTATTGCTATTATTTGAAAGTTAGATTATAATTATTAAATAATATAAATATAATATGATATATTTAATTTGATTATATAAATATTTTGAATAAATTAAAATTTTAATATATATTATATTAATTGCATTATATAATTATATATTCTATTTGTTAATTGAAATTATTTGAATATTAAAATCAAATTTTCTTTAAATTTTATAAATATTTTTTAATATCAAATTTCAAGCATTATATTTCAAATTAAATATATACACACACACACACACATACACACACACACACATAAATTAGAATTAAAATTTTCTTAATTAGTTACTGTCTAGAGAATAAATAGTAATATACTATTATTTGAAAATTTAATTTTTAATTAAATTTAATTTATCTATTTATTTGAAGTTTTCAATTGATGTTACTGTCTTGGAATGTAATAGTAACATGTTACTGTTTAGAGAAAAAATAGTAATATGCTATTATCTATTTATTTGAGATTTTTAATTGATATTACTATTTCAGAACAAAACAATAATATATTACTATATAGAGAAAAAATAGTAACATACTATTATTTAGCAATTTAGTTATTAATTGAACTTGATTTATCCATTTATTTAGGATTTTCAATTGGTGTTACTGTTTTGGAATGAAACAATAACATGTTATTGTCTAGAGAACAAACAGTAACATGTTATTATCTATTTATTTGAAATTTTTAATTGATGTTATTGTTTTGGAACGAAACAGTAACATGTTACTGTTTAGAGAAAAAATGGTAACATGCTATTATTTAGCAATTTGATTGTTAATTAGACTTGATTTATTCATTTATTTAGGGATTTTTAATTAATGTTACTGTTTTGGAACGAAACAGTAACATGTTACTGTCTAGAGAAAAAATAGTAATATATTATTATCTATTTATTTGAGATTTTTAATTGATGTTACTATTTTGTAACGAAACAGTAACATGTTACTATTTTGGAACGAAACAGTAACATGTTACTGTCTAGAAAAAAAATAGTAACATGTTATTATTTAGCAATTTGGTTGTTAATTAGACTTGATTTATCCATTTATTTGAGGTTTTTAGTTGGTGTTACTGTCTTGGAACGAAACAGTAACATGCTATTATTTGACAGTTTGATTGTTAATTAGACATGATTTATTCATTTATTTGAAGTTTTTAGTTGATGTTACTGTTTTGGAATGAAACAGTAACATGTTACTATCTTGGAACGAAACAGTAACATGTTACTATCTGGCAGTTTGGTTGTTAATTAGACATGATTTATTCATTTATTTGAGGTTTTTAGTTGGTGTTACTGTTTTGGAACGAAACAGTAACATGTTATTGTCTTAGAACGAAACAGTAACATGTTACTGTCTTGGAACGAAACAGTAACATGTTACTGTCTTGGAACGAAACAGTAACATATTATTATTTGGCAGTTTGGTTGTTAATTAGACATGATTTATTCATTTATTTGAGATTTTTAGTTGGTGTTATTGTCTTCGAACGAAACAGTAACATGTTACTGTCTTCGAACGAAACAGTAACATGTTACTGTCTTCGAACGAAACAGTAACATGCTATTATTTGACAGTTTGATTGTTAATTAGATATTGTTTATTCATTTATTTGAGATTTTTAGTTGGTGTTACTATTTTGGAACGAAACAGTAACATACTATTATTTAACAATTTTGTTATTAATTAGACATGATTTATTCATTTATTTAAGGTTTTTAGTTAATATTACTGTTTTGAAACGAGACAGTAACATGTTACTGTCTTGGAACGAGACAGTAACATGCTATTATTTGGCAGTTTGATTGTTAATTAGACATGATTTATTCTTTTATTTGAGATTTTTAGTTGGTGTTACTGTTTTGGAACGAAACAGTAACATACTATTATTTAGCAGTTTTGTTGTTAATTAGACATGATTTATTCATTTATTGGAGGTTTTTAGTTGGTATTACTGTTTTGAAACGAAACAGTAACATGTTACTGTCTTGGAACGAAACAGTAACATGCTATTATTTGGTAGTTTGGTTATTAATTAGACATGATTTATTCATTTATTTGAGATTTTTAGTTAGTGTTACTGTTTTGGAACGAAACAGTAACATACTATTATTTAGCAGATTTGTTATTAATTAGACATGATTTATTCATTTATTTGAGGTTTTTAGTTAGTGTTACTGTTTTCAAAACAGTGACATACTATTATTTGACAGTTTTGTTGTTAATTAGACATGATTTATTCATTTATTTGAGGTTTTTAGTTAGTGTTATTGTTTTAGAACGAAATAGTAACATGCTATTATTTGGTAGTTTTGTTGTTAATTAGACATGATTTATTCATTTATTTAAGAAATAGTAACATGTTACTATTTTAGAACGAAACAGTAACATGTTACTATCTTGGAACGAAAGAATAACATACTATTATTTGACAATTTAATTGTTAATTAGATATGATTTATTCATTTATTTGAGGTTTTTAGTTAGTGTTACTGTTTTGAAAAGAAACAGTAACATGTTACTATCTTAGAACGAAATAGTAACATATTACTATTTAGTTTACAAATAGTAATAAATTATTTTTTAGTAATTTTATTTGTTAAAAAAATTATTATAACACTACTAGACACCAAAAGAGTTAGGAAGAAAAATTTTAATATGGGATTCGAATGAATTTAAATTGATAAAAATAAAATCAAAGTTAAAAAAAATAACAAGAAATTAAAAAAAATTAAGAAAATAATTGAAAAAGGCCTTTTTTGCTAAATCAGAGTGGGCAAAACACCTTTTACCAAAGGTGTTTTGCAAGCACGTAGATCTCGAAAAGTTACATGAAATAAAAAAAAAATTCACTTAAAACGGATAATCAAGCACAAAGTTATGATCATTCAAAGTTTTGAGCTCAATTTATACGTTTTTAACCAAGTAGCTTCGTCAAACCCACATTTTCTTATTTTCTGTTGAAAGAGCAAATGAAAAAGATTGAAAATGAGTGGTCATGCAAACATTGGTTAACTAATAAAGAATTTATGACTTTTAAAAATTTTTAATTTACCATCGCATTCACACAGTTAAAAAAAGAGTAATTTCAGTATATATCATTCATAAATCATAAAATTGGAATCTATTTAAAAAAAATCTGGCGTTATCACCTCTTAAAAATCAATTAATATCTATTAATATATATTAAGTTATTATTGAGGATATTGTAGTCATTTCATTATTATTTCCTGGGAAATTCAAAGTTGAACCAAACAAAACATAAGAATTTATTTTTTGGGATATGTGACTTCCTTTATGTCAACCAAACAACATTTAAGGATTTCCTAGGAAGTGTACACAGTAAGTAACTTCTTAGGAAATTCAACTTCCCATGGAAAGTTATTTCCTGTATGAACCAAACGACCCCTTAGTCCTTTTGGTGATTATTATATAATTCAAATTCCATAACCAGCATTGCTTATCCTTTGTTTCTATTATAATTATCTCTTCTTCACTTATTAAAATAAATGGTGAAGAGAAAGAATGTAATTAAATTAAAATAAACATATATTTGATCTTGATTATTGCTTGAGTGAGATTTAACAATTCATTGCAATATTTTTTATTAATTATAACATTCTAATAGAGAAATAGATTAATAATTATGATAAAAATAAAAAAAATAATTGTGCTAATTATGTTAAATATTCTTTTCTATTCTAGTATACTTTTTGAAGAATGGCTTTCCTTTTGTCTCATTTCTCTCCCTCCCATCCAAACAGGTAGACAGATAATTGAGTATCAGTCAATCGATCTCAACATAATATTTGTTGCTCCTGTACACTGGCTTTGTTTGTGCATTATATTCAGTCTGTCTCTCCTCTAGTTGCGGCATATATAATATAAAATTCTCCAATAAGTAATTTAAGGTTGCACTCCAACGCCAATCTATTATATTTGTTTCTTGTGAACGAAACGCCGAATTTATAACGTGGAGACTTATATATTTGCAGGATCTATATTGTTTTTCTGTTTGTTTCACTTGTTGGTGTTACTCTTAGGTGAATTACAAACTCACTGTTGTTGCTTTTCCAGCAAAAAATGAGGAAAGAAACTGTCTCTACCTCAGTACCTTTACAGAAATATTTTGACCAGCTCGATGCATTACAGAAGATTTCTACTTTCCAAGCCCTCCGGACTTCAATGTGACTCGTTTTGCCAATTAAGGCAACAAAGAACGCATATGGCTCTGTGGATCGTAGAAACATTTCATATTTGTACGGATTATGCCGAGCTACATCAACAACCAGGAACGAGCTGGATAAACTTCACTTTTCTGACTTACTGCATCCTCATCTGAAAGGCCAATAGATGGATCTACTTCCAATGTTGACATCTGCAATGAGGGCACAATGGGAGGTTTCATTCTGCGTGTTACAGTCATTTTCAGCCCTTGTGTTGTATGAATTGTTGCTCCAGTTGTCATCTCAACCTGAAACCAACAATGACTCAATCAGATCCCAATCCTATCATGACATGTTGTCTCAACATTAGGGTTTCCTTCTTGATTGTAGTATCATTTTGGCACGATAAACACCCAAGTCCTATTAAGTGAAAGTCAAGCAATCAACTTAAAATCATCGTTCTGACATTCAACGTTTTGCCAAAACACATGCACACACTTCTTAAGACAGTAATAACTTACAGGTGGAGCTCCAAGTGCCATTTGGAAATTGAACCGCCTTACAAGCATCGCAAGCGCTACTACAGTCTTGACATATGCAATCATAAATTAAACACGTAAAAGGAATTATTAGCATGAGCAGTAGTAACATGGAGATGAAAGTTACCAGAAACTAGAGTTCATTCAATCTAATCCTAAGGTTTTCCAACTAGATCATTCAGAAGAGCTGGTGACTTAAAATTTTAACCACACAGCAATTTGTTCAAGCATAATTACCTCGTATGAAGCAAACAAATCACCCACACATTTTCGAGGTCCTCCACCAAATGGCAGATATCTGGAATTTGTTTTAGCATTTATTACTTGCAGATACAGGAGATTTCCACCAATTTTATGACAATAACCTCCTTAAGAGGAGAAAGAAGACGGATAAAAGGGGCAGGGGCAGACAAATAAGAAAAAGGAATAGGTAAAATACTTGAAGTTTTGGTTTGTCTCATTGGGATTAGGTCCATCAACTGGCCATCTTTCGGGTTTGAACTTGTCAGCATCATCCCAAAGTTTTGGACTGCGATGTAGGTTCCAGACAGATATAAAGATATCTTCACCCCTGCACAGAAATATGGGCATAACATTACCACTGAACAAAAGCAAGATAATCGGTGCATTGCATATCAGGTAAATTTTGACTAAGATGGCCCCTGCCAGGTGTGGGGCGGTAGAGCAAACACAAACTTCTGGAAGCCCAAACTTTCCTATTAGGTTTTTCCAGGAAATTTCATAATACATGCACAGAACCTGTAGATAAATTAGAAACAGAAGGTTCTAGCAAGGAAAAGAATTACAGAGAAATTTGTTTCTTAATTAGCTGAAAGATGGTGAAGGTGTAATTAACAGGATTACCTTTCTATAGGATACTCCCCAAGCACATCATTCTCACGAGAACGGCGAATTAACACAGGTGGTTGAGGGAAGAGCCTCATGGACTATTGAATATAAGCAAAAAGTTCAACTACTAGCTATAGAAGAGTCAGTACAAGTAATGCGTGAAAAGAGAAAGTCATATCCCTACCTCATTGATCACTCGGGTTGTATATTTAAGTTTCTTCATGTCTTCAATAGTTGGAAATCTATCTCCAAGTACAGAGTCGACCTGTGTAAAATAGACTAATAATTTAACATTACATGTTACCAGGTTTTATGCTGAAAGGTCAACTGGATACTTCAGATATGATGTGGAAGCTTTCAATCTCAAAAATACCTCTTCCTGGAGCTTGGATACGACACTAGGCTCCTGCAGACAGTAAATAAAGATGTCAAAAAAGCTCAGTGTAACCATTAGAGCAGGATAAACATGATGTCATTCAAATATGTAACTACCAGCACATTATCAAAAGAAACAGTACATATTTCTCTTAAGTTGGTGAAGTGGAGAAACAAATGCAATAGTCTTCTATACATGTATAACTATTATTTGCAACTACTTACTATATATAAATAAATAGTACCTTGCCTTAAGTTTTCTTATATCAAATGGAATTAAGAGTATAATTACAAAATCCCTCAAATCATCTTTTTGTAATTATGATATATAGTGTCAGTGCTATCTATATAGATTGAAATGACTCTCCTGAATTTACATTGAACAAGGGAGGATCAAAGTGTTATTTTTCAAAAAATTTCTATCCAGCTAAGAGACAAACATCTATGGAAGCACAGACAATAATTTCATGCTTCATATCTGACCTTGGATAAAAGATAGAAGGTCCAAGTCAAAACAGCAGCTGATGTTTCATGTCCAGCAATAAGCAGTGTCATCAAGTCATCACGAAGTTGCTTACTTGACACCTACAAAAGGATCATTATTTTGCATTAACAGCCAGCCTTGTTTATGAACTAATAAATGCTTTGACAAGTGTCAAGAGCCATTAGCTCAAACAGCATCCAATGTCCCTCAAATGCTTTTTGCCTTTCTGTGCATCTAGAGTTCAATCTTTGATTTTTGTGTGTGTGTGTCTAATAGTTTAACCACTTCTATTATTACCAATATATATATATATATATATATATATATATATATATGCCTTGACAGACGGACAACATACATCATCTCCTGATGCCAGCAAGAAGTGAAGAATACTGGGATCTTTTTCATTCATGTACTCCTCATGAAACTGTAGTTCTTCTTCATCTACCATCCTCTGCAAATGATCATTGAAAAGAACATAACAGGAATTTGATGAATAATCGAACAGCATAATTGTAGCATGTAAAAGGAGGTATCTTCAGGAAGCATCATTTAGGTGGGACGTATGTTATCTGCACCTATTCTTTTAGCAGAATCTTGCTGTTCAGATGGAAACCTTACCTTGCATATTGATACCAGATCATCAAGTGTATCATTGACCAATTTGAGAGCTGCAGTAACCTTCCTTTGGCGTGGTGAAATATCTTTCCATATTGGGATCTCCCAGATGGGAATTGGTGCAACACTTCGCTCTTCTGCCTCTCTTAGTACAGTATAAACAGCCTGAACTATCCAAGAGTAGGTATGTGAATATGAGGTGCATAAAAGGTAACTTATGAAGAATGACCAAGGGGTGGAAAAAAAGGCAAAATGATCAAATTCCAGAAGCAGTAAGAAAGGGGGACTATGTCAAAAGTATACCTCAACTATACCAGCATCATTTGTTAAAGAATCAAAATCATAATTGAATACTGCCTTGCCAATGATGTCCAATGTCAAACGAGAGAAAAGTGACTCCATCTCCACATCTTCCCCATCAGATTCAGCAGCATCTAGCTTCTTGCAAAGTCGATCCGTAGCTTGTCCAAAAAGGTCAATCATAGTTGCCACATACTATAATTACAATCAAAAAACAAAATCAATTGTAAAAATAGGTTAGTTACAGCAATATTTTGAGATAAGTGAAAAAGGGTGAAGTAACTATGACATCCCAAGACTACATAAAAGAAATAAAGTTAAAAATGTCAAACCATCCAGTTCCATGTCACTAAAATAACATTTCCATGATGAGTACTGAATACTGAAGCTCTACTTATTCATTAAAGAAATAATGTTAGTCTTCTTACAAGAGATTCAGAGAACTCATGTGCATTTCCATCATCCCAAGTAAATCTATGTATTTGTATTCTTTTTCTTTGTGCAGACAACAATTCTCAGCTAGATAAAGCATCAGTGTGTGAAACCCCGCGGTAATGAACTTTGCAATTGAGAAAATCTCAAGTCAACCAAGTATCAGTCCAAGGGCCCTGGAATCCAGAAGAAATTGTATTACCTTCCGATGCAATGCTGGGACTATAGCACGCCGCCTAACTCTCCAAATTTCCCCATCGGCTGGGATGAGTCCTTTCCCCATTACGAAGTCTAGAATCTCAGCTAAAATACCCTGCACATAGAGGAGTAACGAACAACGTGCAATCAACGGACAAAAGGGACTTGGCAAATAAGCAGTTGAAATACAGGTCGTTGTTCATATGATACCTTTGAATAAGCCTTTGAATTCTCTCGCAAGATGTGTCTTGCAATAGACGGATCAGAGACTATTAAAAAGGACTGCATAATGATTGAGAGATAATAAAAAAGAAAACCAAACGTTGATGGTTTCCCAGACATATTTAGTCCATTTTAGCGGACATAGACAAAAGAGTAAACAAACCTTTGGTCCAAATGTCAACCTGAAAATCCCACCGTATGTAAGGTAAAGTTCGTACAATGGAATGAAGAAGGCGTCCCTCCGAACGGCGTTCACTGAACCTTTTGCCTCAGGAATGCTGGGATAATCACCAGGCCCATCGAACCAACCAGATAAAAATCCCAGAACCTTCCCAGGTACACCCAGCTTCGACAAAATCTTCTTCAATACAGACGGAAAACTATTTTAAAGCCAAAAGAAAATAACGATAAGAATTACAACTACAGAAGATAAAAGTTATATTGTACGAGAGCTAACACAAAGCCATATAGATTAAGGTTGTTATAGTTATGTTAATTAATCGTAAGAAATACCCAGACTGCTGCGCGGTGAATTCTCCGGAGGCAATTCGAGCAGACAACTCAGCTCGTCTTTTTTCTTCAAGAAGGCGCTCAACGCTCTTAACGCCATCATCTCCGGAATCTGGCACTCTGCCATTTGAAGAGGAGCATGTGATTGCTTTCAATTTGGAGGATCCTGTAATATACAATTGGAAATATATCGATAAATATAGCTGATTTGGAGAAAAGAAAATGAAATAATGGGATTAAAGTTGAATGGACCTCTTGGTCTAGTGGAGGAGAATGGGTATGAGGGAAAAGGCTTCGAGTGGAAGCAGTGGGTAGCAATGGAAGCAGAGGCATGAGGTAGAGCAAAACTGGCACTGGCAGCCATGGAAGAGGAGAGTGTCAGTTTGCTATACCCAATGCCAAAGTGATAGACAATAAGAGGGGCCTCAATTATCGACCGCTAAGAAACACATTGGAATCTTTTATATCGTACTCCCTGACATGCCCATCCTGCTAAATTCAACCTACATTTTCTCGTGCCAAAATTAGACACGCAAAGCGGAGCTGTGATGGCAGGTAATGCGGGTAATCCATGATCGTGGGTAACCTATGGACATGGATTAATGTGAATAGCTTTGTATAAAATTTATATTTAATATAAGTTTATGTGGGTAAAAGCTTGATGGTCACGGGTTTGATCCGGCACAAAAAATTATTTTTTTATATTTAGGTCTAATTATATTTAAAAAAATTCAACTCAATTATTTTCTAATAAATTTAATCTAATTTTTATATTCTAATTCAAATTTTTATCTAAATAATTCAATAAAAATTAAAATATTAAAATATAATTTATATATTATAAAATAAAATAATTAATAAAAATATTTAAAAAATATGTACTATCCACAGGCTACTCGCATCGCACGCGGTGTAGTGCGGTGCGGGCACTCTTGTATGAAGCCCACATTAATGGGCAAGCCCGCATGAGCAAAAGTTTGCACGGGTTAGGCTCCCATTTTACATGTCTAGCCAAAATCCTTACTTTTCTGACCAACTCATTAGATAATTTCTAAGAGACTTTAACCTTTCATTAAAAATAAGGTTTCACTTTTAAATGAATTGTTTTAAAAAATAATATTTAACTTCAAATGAAAAAATTTTATTTTATTTATAATTCTTATTTTAATTACATTTGATGATAAATATAGGGACACCCATAATGAATAACTCACATCATCATGATATTTAAATTTTGAATTTAAATTTAATGAAAATAAAATCAGTTATTTTTTATAACTAATAATAAAGTGGGTAATCAAGATAACTACCCACATATAATAAAAAGGGAAGATAACCACTCAAAGAAAGAGAGAGAGTTAGCACATTAGAAAGAGAAAAAAATTTCAAAGAATATACTTTCCCTCTTAGAGTGTGTGATTCGTAGTGAGAGTTATTAAGAACATAAAGCAAGAGTTCCTGATTCTTAGTGATTCTTAGTTATTGCGTATGGAATTCGGCGTCAAATCAAGAGAGAAAGAATAAGTATGTTTATTTTTTGCATTAATTTAATTTATTAATTTTTTCTAACATTGGTATTAAAGTCTAATTGATTTGATATCTGTAATTCTCTGCATGTATTAAATGCTATTGAATACAAACATGTGTTATATGAGATGCTCTAGATGAATTTATTATTTACTATGTATATGACTGATAATTTTTTTTGTCAAAAGCATGCTTCCTATTCTTGCTTTTATGATATGAAAAATAGCCATTGGACGTAAATTTTTTTTTTTATTCTATTGTTCTTTGAAGAGTAATGTTAGGGATGATTTTTGTATTAAAAGGAACATATAAAACATCCATAAGATACTTCTAAACAATAGAAAACAACAAGAACACTAAAAGACTCCATAATACCCATAATTAGAAAATAATGGGTCCCCTGAATAATGAATTTTTTAGAGCATAAAATTACTTTAGAATTGTAGAGCATAATTTATGAGAATTTTGGCTTTTGAATCACCTAAAATAGAGCTCTGGATTAAAAGTTATGGCCAAAAAATCATTTCGGGCTGTACAAATCCAACTGAGTCTAGTCAACTTGTCATTTTAGCCCACCAGAAAATGACACGTTGTTTTGGCATCAGAGTCATCTCAGACTGAGCTAAAACGACACATAATTTTGAACAACACAAAAATGACATGTTGTTTCGACCTAAAAAAAAAAAAAATTCTCACTCTCAAGAAGTGCGCATAAGGGCCACCCCTTATTTCAAATGCTACATGTCATATACCAATGGAAAGAGAAGAAAACTTTCTACCCTAACCAGCCAATCCGGTGGTTGGAAAAGCCCTACACTGCAGTGCGTGGACATCATGCGCCATCGGTGAAAGTGAGCAAATTCTGTTTTTCCAAATTTTTCTAGATTTTTGAAATTAGACCACTCTTGAGGCACGTGTGGTGTCCTTTTGAGGCATAGTTTGATCCTAAAAATTTCTAAATTCAAGATCTACACATTGGTATATAATTTGTATATTTTTTAGAATTTTTATGACACTATATTTATTTAAAAAGTGGCAAAAATGACACATTTTGACTATAATTTATGTTTATTTTTGGTAAATAGATATAGAATAATGGTTCATGGAGGAATATGATTCATATGACTCTGTAGATAGTGTAGGAGAAGACCTTAAAGAGTCAAATTGGATAGATACCCTAAAGATCCTCACAAAAATGATGCAATTATTATATCTAAGAAACGCACGTACAATGCATCCCATGGAAGCCTTCCTGCACGAAGTCAAAGCCTTAAAAGCAGACTTTAGCCATAGAGGAAAAGTGTTTCCTACTCACTTTTGGGTTCGTACACTATTGAAAGAAATTTCATATGACAATTTCTGAGCATAAATTAAAAAGACACTATGGCAATGCAAAGATTATAAGTTATGAATCGTTAAATACATTGACCTTGAAAAATGCATGGAAGAGCTAAGACTACAGGAAGCCCGCTATGTCAAAGTGAATTAGAGTAAAATAATCCTATTGTCATAATTCTCAAATATGAAGGATGCAAGATATTTCAGGCACAACACTCTAGAGAGAGGGAAGTACCTGAAAAGTCTAATCAAAACCATGAATGTGCATAAATTAAGACCAGTTCACTCCATAAATCCACTAAAATTATTCAATACTTTCAAAAAGATAAAGACTCTGAATTCAAAATAAAAAGCCCAGATAGAAACATTAGCTATTAATTTTTATGGACTTTTCATATGTCTTTATATTTTGTTTAATGAGATTGGTTTCTGAACTTGATATAAGCTATTGAATTTATTTATTGTTTGATGAATGTTTAATTTTTTTACTTTATATACATTTATCTTATAGAATCTTATATTTGAGTGGAAGCTCTTATACTATGATTTTTCTTGAAAGTGATACAACATATGATATTTGCATGAGAATGATCTCGATAAGAAATAATGATAGTATTTAGGCAAACATGTGATAAGGGTATAATAAACATAAACTCCTAACCATTAACTAAGTAGTGTCATTATTGTTCTATGCGAGAACGATGCAAATAAATAACATTGTATACTTATAAGAGATATTATGATTTAGCAGAATGGCTAGCAAGAACATAATTACAGAACTAAACAAAAGTGAAAAACTAAATGGGGATAGCTGGGATATATGAATTGGGAAATATCTTATATATTAAAAGAGCAAAATGCTCTTGAAGCCTTAAACCATATCATGATAGAACCTAAACATGGGAACATAACCTAGCATAGAAAGAATGCTAAGGTATATGCTATTTGGAAGAAAAAGAATAATATCGTTTAAATTACACTTTTAAATGCAATGGCGGATAACCTTATGTGTAAGTATGAGGATTACCCAATTGCCTAGGATATATGGATTGCCCTAAAAGAAAATTTTGGTGGTACTTCTACTACTAAACTAAAGAGACTCACAAACAAATTTAACACTTATAAACTTTAGCCTAATACACCAATGAAAATAACATTTACATGAAATGTTAAATATAATTTGTGAACTAAAAGCTAGAGGATGTGCATTTTCTGATGAGCAGCAAGTGCAAGCGTAATTAGGTCACTTCTTACAAGTTGGGAACACATGAAGATCAACCTAATTCACAACAAAAGCATTGTTACTTTTGATGATGTGGTGAGACATTTAGAACTCGAGGATAAATGTCTGGGAGCTTATAAGTCCTCTAGACAAGCATACATAGCGAATAAAGTAAGACGTTCTAATTCCAAGTCTAAGTTCAAGAAAGGCAAGAAGTTCCAAAAGAGAAAATTTAGGCCCAATTTCAAGGGTCAGAAAACTTTAAAAAAGAAGAAGGAAAAGCATGGCTTAAAGAACTTTGATTTCAAGAAGACCAAATGTTATGCCTACTAGAAAATGAGCCATTTTGCTCGATATTGTGCTGAGCAAAATGAACAAAATAAAGTATTACTGGATACTGAACCTATACATTTTTCATATGTTTCTAGCACTATTTTTCTAATAGAATTTCAACCTTTGTGAATTTTGGACTCAGGTGCCACAGACTACGTGAGTAAAGATCGAGGATCCTACATAGAATATTGTCGATTATCAAGTCAAAGCAAATGACTTTACATTAGAAATAATGCAAGGATTGAGGTTAAGGACATTGGTACATGCAAATTGAATTTGTGTGGTGGAAAAACCTTAATCTTACATAATGTACTTTATATACCTGACATTTGATGGAATTTAGTTTCTGTCTGTTCTTTACTCTATTTTGGATTTTTAATTAATTTTCATGACAATGTTGTTGACATTTTAAGGATAATGTGCTTTATGATTTTGGCTTTATTTTTTATGGATTTACCATTTTAGATGTTATTGAAAATACTGCTTACGATTGCTTTACCACTTCTACTTTTAATTTAAATGTTGATATGGACATTTGACATGCTAGACTAGGACATATAAATCAAAATAGAATGATTAAACTAGTAAAAGAAGGATTACTAGATTCAATTTAAAAAATGGAGATATCCTTATGTAAACATTGTCTAACTGATAAAGTAACTAGAAAACTGTTTGGAAAAAGGACTAGGGTAGAAATTCCATTATAATTAATTCACTCTGATATATATAGTCCTTTGAGTTTGAAGGCAAGACATGAAGCTTGGTACTTCATCACTTTCATTGATAATTACTCATGATATGACTATATTTATTTGATTTCATATAAGTCAGAAGCATTAAAATACTTTAGACGTTATTTAAATGAAGTTGAAAATTAAATAAATAAGAAGGTTAAAGTGCTTAAAATTGACTGTAGATATGAATATTTATCTGAACAGTTTAAAGAGCTCTGTGAAGAAAAGGGAATAATAAGATAATTAACAATCCCTAACACTTTATAATAAAATGGAGTAGTTAAAAGAAGAAATAGAACACTTGTGAACTTGGTTAGGTTAATGATGGTACAGACCAATCTACCTTTTTTATATTGGCAAGATGCCATATTGATAACCACTTTCATACTTAATTGTGTACTCTCAAGTCTGTTACACCTACACCCTATGAACTATGGACAAAACGCAAACATGATTTGAGCATTCTCAGACTATGGGAGTTTGCTACATATGACCATGATGCTTCCCATAAATATGAAAAATTAGGTCTTAGAGGAAAGAAATGTATCTTTATCAAATATTCGAAACTATCTAAAGGATACGTTTTCATTGGTGAAAATGAGAATAGAATAATGATGGAACTTGAATTAAGAGATGCCACATTTTTAGAAAGTGAGTTTCCTAGTAGAGAAGAAAATAATTGCACTGTATCTTTTTATAAGCTACAAGATCAAGTGGATAATATTAACCATTATTTACTTTATCCGAGTAGGAACTTTCAAACAGAATGAGTGAGAGCCCTATATTTAGGGATGATGTAATATAGGGAACCCCATTACAGAAGAGTAAAAGAAGAAGTATACCCAAAAAATGCTTTTTAATTGAAGGATCAGCTCTTATGATTACTCCTTAAGATGAAGAAGAGCCAAGAACAGTTTAAAAGGCTCTAACTTGCCCTACTAAGGAACATTGGAAGAAATTAATGAAGGAAGAAATAGACTCAATGAAAACTAACTAAATTTAGGAACTAGTTAACCTATCATTTAGTCGAAAAGCAATAGGGAACAAGTGGGTTCCTAATATTAAAAGAAAGGTAGATGAATCAATTAAAAAGTATAAGACTCGATTAGTTGTAAAAGGGTATACACAACATGATGAATAGATTATGAGGACACATTCTCACCTATTATACATTTCAATTCAATAAGATTACTCCTAACCATAATAGCAAATTTAGATTTAGAATTACATCAAATGAATGTGAAAATCGCTTTTCTCAATGGAGAACTAGATGAAGAAATCTACATGGAATAACTAGAAGGATTCATACAAAAGGGAGAGGAAAAGAAAGTTTGCAAACTCCAAAGGTTCATTTATGGACTTAAACAATCATCCAGATAATGGTATTTAAGGTTTCACCGAGCTACGACCTCTTATGACTTTCAAATGATTGAAGAAGACCATTGTGTTTACATTAAATAGCATGAAGGTAATCTTGTAATATTATCCCTTTATGTGGATGATATACTGCTAGCTAGGAATAATTTGAATTCGATTATGGCTATTAAGGAATGATTATCTTCGAATTTCAAGATGAAAGACATAAGTGAAGAAGATTACATTATTGGAGTCAAAATTTTTAGGGATCGATCCAAGAAACTTGTTTCTCTTTCTCAAGAAAATTATATATGGAGAATCCTTGACAAATTTAATATGAAAGATTGTGAATCCATGGATACCTTTATAAATAAGAGTGTGTTAGGTTTTGAATATATTATTTAACGCAACAAAAATTAGATTTTTCAAAATCATGTAATGTGAAATCTTTCCACGGATCAATGTGTAGAGACATAAATCAAGAATCAAATATTATCGCTTGGAATGTAAATTTGAATCATGAGCACAATCAGGTGATGGTGTTTTTATAATATCTATATGGAGCGAATGGTGACTTCTTAACCTCCCTAAATCTGCTAGTGCGATTTTGTAGGGTGTTTTATGTGATTTTGTCAGTAGTGAATTTTCTTATTTTCATGCATGAATAATGGCACCTTTATACCCTTTTTATAAAGTTAAAGGCATGCATCTTTCCTAATCTTATTAGAATAATCACAACTAATCTTAATCCTACTCAATCATTAATACCTTATCTTTAACATAGTAAGAGTAAGGAGATATAGAGTTTATCTATTAGTTATTTAATATTACTTTAATATTAATAAGTAAATATTATTAAATAATAATATTATCTCATAATATATTTATCTAATATCAAATTGTATAATAATTTGATATTACTTTAATATTAGATAATATCACATAATATAATATAAAATATATATTACGTGAATAATAATATATATACATTATTACTTTAATAATATATATATAAAATAACAAGCCCAATTAATAAGTTTTTAATCTAACTAAAAATTAATTAATTATTATCTCATTCTTACTTCTTTTATGTAACCTTGTAGGTTCCTACTATGTTAACAATGACCTATTATCGGACTATAGATAGTAAGCGATATTTAATGATATATTACTACCACTTAAGTAGTAAGAATGTCTATGATTCGACGTCTACCTATTGTGTGATCAACACTTTACATCATAGTCCTTTTGTAATGATATCCAAATCGAACTAGAGGCATGGAGTGTGTCATCCTCATCAATGTTCAATTTATATTTATTGATACTGAGTCGATTAAAACAAATCATCAATATCACATATTGATCTAGTTGAGCATGGTCATGCATTTCTAAGTCTCTAAATTAAAAGGCTTAAGGATATCTCTTTTTTTACATAAGGGTAACAAAATCTCATCTACACCACTCACGTCCCTCTGCATGTTTCGTGACATACTCAATCAATGACCTACATGTTATCTCAATTAAATGTGACACAATATGACATCAAAGTATGGAACCCTTCATATAGGGAACCATAGTGACTTTAGGTTAAAAGACTATGTGCATTATGGTCACATGGTAATAGCTAATAACACATGTCTATCCATGCAGTATTCTTACAACGAGTTAGTCCAGTACATCTATTCACTAACAATGTACACATGTATTGACTTGATATTATATATCTATAATTCATAATCATCAGTCACCATACATGATAGTCTTAATATATTATTATCCCTTATGCAATAATATTTAACTATGGATATTTTAGGGATAACAAAACTATTCTAGGAATAATTATTATATTTAAATTATAAATTACGTAAAAATAAAATAAAATAAAATGTAATACATTGTGCGTTATTACAATCATCTTATGATTGACTTTTAGGACACAAACTAACAAGTGAACTATTGAGTCAAGAAATGTGGCCTCAAAATGAATTTGAAAAAAAAAATCAATAGAAAAGGTTCCTTATTCTAGTGTGGTTGGTAATCTAATGTACACAATAATATGTATTAGACTGAATATTTATCATGCGGTTAGACTCATAAACAGATACCAGTCAAATCCCAGACAAAAACATTGAAAAGTTGTCAAGAGAATATTAAGATATTTCAAAGGTATAGTTGATTATGCGCTATGCTACCAAGGAAATGATTTGTGCTTAGTTGGATATTCTGATGCGAATTGGGCAAAAGACCTGGATGAGTGAAAATCCACATCAGGTTACTTATTCTTGCTAAATAATAGCGCTATATCATGGTGTAGTAAGAAACAAATATGCATCGCATTATCAACAATGGAAGCAGAGTTTGTAGTATATTCTACAACAATACAAGAGGCTATATAGATGAAAAGATTTGTAGAGCATTTGGGGATTTATGTTGAAAATTCAAACTCTATCCTGATATACTATGATAGTTAGGCAGCTATCGCTTATACAAAAGTTTCAAAGTATCATAGTAAAACTAAGCATATTGACACAAAGTATCATTTTATGAAAGAAGCTATAGTACAGAAAAAAGTCACCATTCAACACATTCCTACGCAAAAGATGATAGCAGATCATTTTACTAAGCCTATACCTAAAGATATGTATATTGAACATGCAAAATCTTTTAGTATGCATAGAATGTAATCGAACAATTTTAAATTAGAATTAATAAAGTATGTTTTAATTCAATTACAAATGTATAATAAGTGTATGAGTATATAAATGTCTAGTATGTCGTACAGGTTGATAAGGTTAGTTGTGTCACATGAACAACCACCTTTGACACTCATAAGGAATGGGTAGAGATGAGACATGTATTTACCAATACAACAATGAGAAATGTTATATTTTGGTAGAGAAGTAACACAAATAAAATATGTCACCTCAACAAGGTAAAGTTAAGATGAGATCTAAGATACAAATATGAATCGACTTGCAGATTCTCTCACCTTCCATAATACTTGTCGCCAGACAATGAACTCTTTACATACTAATGTTAAAAGGAGTCGAGTAATATGGAAGAATTCAATTTAGGTATTATGTCTACTTGAACTAAAGTTTGTACGATGTTACTAATAAAATCGACATACGCCTTGTGCTATAAGGGAAACACTATAACATGTGATTCATACCACATGTGCAAAAGAATCACAAATGGGAAGCAAGTGAAAGATCCCTGGTTCATTGCTGTGCGAGTCCTAAAAAAGAAAATTATTTTCATGGATACCCTTTAACTCCTTTGACTTTGACGATGTCATGAAGAAATGATACAATGTTCACTACCTTAATGTATATCCTATGATCATGATATATATGGTCTAAAAGGTAAAATGCTAGAAAAGTAATTATTTCAAATCAAAGTGATATGCAGCCGAGAGGAAGATTTCCTAACATATATACAATTATGCTAGTATCTGAGACATATCTGTTATGAAGTTAATTTTGATAACATTATAAGCGTAGACGTTACATATATATGAATGACAATCTGAGCTTACAATAAAGCTTACAAGGGATCAGATTTGCAAATAAAAAGTGTAAATGAGAAAATTTAGGACATCCGAGGCTTAATATGAATAATTAAAAGATGGGATTGTTTTATGCTGATTTGTGTAAGAATTTCTAGTACAGAAACACTCAAGATGACATCATGCCCATGCAATAATGACAATGCACCGAATATGAAAATCCAAGAGAGATGAAGGTTAAATGATGTAGCTCATCCCATTATATTCAAGTGGGAGATGATAAATGTGGGGATACCTATAATGGGTGATCCACATCATTATGATATTTAAATTTTGAATTTAAATTTAAAAGAAACAAAATCAATTATTTTTTATAATCAATAACAAAGTAGATCATCAAGATAACTATTCATATATAACAGAAAGGGAGATAACCACTCAAAGAAAGAGAGAGCGTGAGCACATTATAATACATTCAGAGAGAAATTTTTTTCAGAGAATATACTTTCCCTCTTAGAGTGTGTGATTCGCGGTGAGAGTTATCATGGATATAAAGCAAGAGTTCTTAATTCTTGGTAATTCTTGACTACTGCATGTGAAATTTAGCATTAGATCAAGAGAGAAAGAATACGTATGTATATTTTCTGCATTGATTTAATTTATTAGTTTTTCCCAATAGTACTATTATAAAATTCATCCAATTTAATAAGAATTTTATTAAAATTTATTTTATTTGCTAAAAGAATATTATATATATAATTTTTACCCTTTTTTAGCATTATATTTATCATAATATCATTAAAATCTATTTTTTAATTAAATTTTATATATTTTTCAATACATTTTAAATAAAATAATTAATTTACAAATGAATTGAAATTATTATTTTTAATAAAATTTTCAAATAATAAAGTTTACTTATAAATGAATTAAAATCATTTCTATTAAAATAAAGTGAAATCAATTCTAAAACAATTACATATAACATAAATTCGAATTTCATTCAAAATATGTGATCGAATTTATTCAAAATATGTGAGTGGAACAAGTGTAATGTTATATTTATGAATTATTACCGATATTGATAGCCTATTTTATAAAATTAATTCTATTTATCCATCAAATTCTACCCATGAATTCAACGATGGATATATAAACCTTGCGATGGCGTATGAACTTGGATCCGGCATCAGAAACGAATAAATGTGAATAAATTCAAAGATCGTTTTAAAACGTTGGTGTAATAATTTAATTACTTTTTTTTTGCTACTAAAAAAGTTCTTTATAATTTAGTAAAAGATAGTTCTTTCATACTCAGAATAGAAATTAAAGTGTAGGCACCTTGAGTATTTCATAAATTTTGAACCATTTAATTTTTTTATAATTAAATCTAAGAGTTATGATAATTTGATTGATGACTTATTTAACTAGTTAACTATATATATCATAGAAATACCTATAATATTTTATTATTAACAAATTTTTTCATCTTTTGTCATACATTATTTATCTATTAAAATCTTTGCTTCACTTATTAAGATTAGAAAAAAAATTTACTTTTTTTGGTTATATTTGAATCATATATTAATATAATTTAAAAATATGAATATAATTTCTTAAAATATTATTAAATATGAAGTAAAATATTTATTACTTTTATAAGTATAGCTAATTCTTATAACAATTTTAAAATGAGTAGAATTAATAAAAGAGTCTTATATTTTATTTTTCATACATGAACTCTTTCCTAAATTCCATTTCTTCTTTAAAAAATAAAGAAGGATAAATTATATTTAGAGTCAATATAATAATGAATTATTATTATTAAAAATAATAATTATTATATTTTTAAAATTTTATAATTAACATCATTTGCTTTTTATTTTTATTATATTTTTAATAGAAATAAGAAGCGATTATTTTTATCTCAGTAAAAATTCATTTAACTTGATTCTTTAGTATATAATTTAAATTTTATTCAATATATAAAAAAATTAGCCAAAATACGAATAAAAAATTAAATTCAATTAATTTCTATAAACATCAAAATTCACTATTATATATTTTATTATATAATCATGAATAATGATATGATTATCATATTATATTAATATGAATGATTTATTTTATGAAGTATATTATCAATATGTAAAGGTAATTATAAATATATTAATTAGTATTAATTAGATTAACATAAAATTATTACATATATTTTCATAATTAATGGGACAATGAATGAGATATGATTAAATCATATTTTAATTTTTATTTAATTTCAAATTTATTTATTAAATAAAATTTTATGTAATTAAATATTTAATAAATATTGCAGTCACTTAAAAATATAAATATAAAATTTTTAATCAAATATAAATTTGAGAAAATGTAAATTTAATTAAATAGATATTATATAAAGTCATATATTAGGATAAGAGTACTTTTTAATAATTATTTTAAGTAAAAATTAATTTTAATTCATTTTATAAAATTTTATATTTTCAATCACCAATAATGACCTATCATTAAGTTTCAGATATTATATTAAATATTATGTGTCAATACTTTCATTTTTAATTTCTACCCTATATTTTAGTTATTTTCTAAGCTTGTTTTTATAAAATTTTATATTAACGAAATAAAATATTTTTAATGTTATTGAGAACAAGAAATTAATTTATCAAAAAATAAAAATGACTAAAAATTTTATTAAATGCAAAAAAATTGTAGAAATTTTCAATAACATGGTAAGTGATATTACAAAATTTTGTTACATTGTTTTAACACGTTAAAATAAAAAAATTTTATTGAGTAAACTAATTTTTAAATTTTAGAATTTAAATTGACTTATTGATGTTTTAAAAAAATAATTTTACACTATTATTTATCATGTATTTTTAAATTATTAAAAATTATTAAATTATTTTTACTAAAAATAATAATTTAGACCATATTTACTTTTTTAATAACATGATACCTTTTATATGAATTTTTTTGTTAATAATAGAATATATGAAATTCTAATATTAATATTACTAAATAAATAATTTTTTATGTCACAAAAGAATGTAAACTAAGAAAAATAAAAAAATTGTGTAAATTGTTTGAGAAAAATAAAAAATAAAAAATATTATATCTAATTTGTTAAAGTATGTGATTAATAAATATAAAAAATAAGTGAGTCAAAAAGTAAATTTTATTTTACTGTCTTATTTAAATAATAAATATTATGAATCTTAAAAAATAATATAAATGACAAATAATTATAATTATTGTGAGTTGAGATATCCGTACTTAAACTTTTAATTTAAATACCGTAGAATTGTACTTTAGTAAAATGTAAAAACAACCCGATAAAGACATCTGCCGTCCGTTCTGTTGTCTCAAAAATGTATTATGCATAGAAAATAAAGACAAGCTATACATGTGCTAATAATGCTCAAAGCTCCAAAAAGGTATGTTTGCTTGTCTTTAATAATTTTCTAAGTTGGTAATATCTATTCAAAAAATTATTCTTTTTTCACAAAAATTTATTCTATTTTTAATCAAAAGTACGCTTAGGTTGAAAAGTCCATTTGAGTTACGAGAAAAGAAAACAGGCGGTGCATGCAGCTTGAATATCGGTTCACGGAGGGTCTGTGTTTCTCAACCGCCTGGAATTGTGAGAGAACCCCGCATATACACATACGCGCGCGCGCGCGTAATTTTAATAATTTTCTATGCTGCATGAATGTCGGTTCACGGAGGGTGTGTGTTTCTCAACCGCCTGGGGAGAAACCCCGCGCCCGCACAGATATATATATATATTTGAAACTAATATTGCACCTGCCTAACCTGAAGTAGAATCGAAGAAGAGAGCGTCTTATACCCCATGGCCTTTGGCAATCATCATTACGCTAATAGCTGATTATATTATTCAATTTGATGAATGGATAGTATTAATTATTTAAATAAAAATAATAATATATAAAAATATAAGTATATTCTATAATCTATTTGAATATATACGTATGTAATTATGTTTTATAATTAATTTTTATTTTTAATATGAAAAGAATTTAAATTTATGAAATAATTATATACAAATATTTGAATATATTATAACAATTATTTTATTATATAAATTTAAATACTAAAAAGGATAATAATTACTTATTATTTATAAAAAAATTATTTTATTCTAATATATATTAGATCAGAGCGTATAAAAACATGGTAGTTAAATTTTATGCATTTTATGTCATTGAGCATTTTATGCATTAATTGAATTATTTAACAGTTAATATAATGGACTAATTGCCAAAAAAGGCCTATATATATATGTGTGTGTGGTAATAAGAGAATTAATCAATCATAAATATTAATTATCAAATATTTTCAATTGGAATTAAAAAAAATATATTAGCTATGTTTGCATAATTTAAATATATTATTTTTACATGCTTTATATTTTTAATGAAATACACATGCATCGAATTATTTTGAAGATAATTGATTGAAAATTTTTAACTTAGGGTTTATATGAAGAATATGATAATATAATATATAATAGGATAAGCAAACATTGTAGTATAGCATAAGATAATGAAAGAATAAAATATAATACTATCAAGTGTTTGATAAATAATTGTCTAAATAATTTGAAATTTTTTCCATGAATTATAATTATTTTAATTAATAGTAGTTGATATATTTGTTACATTTTACCTATTTCATATGTAGATAGTAATTATTAATATTTTTAGATCAAAATAAGTTATATTAAATTTGAAATAATAAATAAGTTACGTTATGGTTAAATTATTAATATTTTTAAAGATAAAATAGGTTAATATTAAATAATAATAAATAATAATTATTAATAGAGGTAGAATGATAATAATAATTAGTTAATACTAAATTAAGAATAATAAATTTTATTGTAATTTTATTAGATTATTATAGGTCAAAGGAATCTATATTTATATATTATATATTAGTCATAATATTTCCTATCGTTTTCTATGTCAAGTGTCTTTGCTATAACTTAGTATATATGTTAACCATAATGTTCTTTATCTTATTTTTCGTCAAGTGTTATTCTTATCATTTCTTCTTAATAAATATTGTATTAGAGTAAGTCATACATATGCAATCAATACAAAGGACTAAATCTTTTATTTATATATATTAATTTATATTAAATTGAGAAAAATTTAAACCCTTATTTTTTCTTGTTTATTATATTTTTATAATTTCTCTAATTTATTTTCCTAATTGTTAAACTTTTTAATTTTCTTGTATTTTCTTCTTTTATGGAATAATTTTCTTGATTTTTCCCTTTATTTACTTCATTTTCGTAATCTCTTTGATCCCTCTCTTTAATTAATTGCATTTTTAAGGCTAAATCTCTCATTTATAAATAGCAATTTATATTGAATTGAAATTTTTTTAAAAATTTCTTTCCCCTATTTATTGTATTTTCATAATCTTTTTTATTTTTATCCCTTATTTACTAAGTTTTTTTTTAAAATTTGATATGTTTTCTTCCTCTTTAGAATAATCTTATTGAATTCTTTCTCTTATTCGATTAATTTCTATGAGTGCCAGCTAATCATTAGCAACTAGTTCATTTATTCAGACACCTTCATCTTTCATTAATTTTTATTTTTATTTCTATGTTACATCATTGAAAGATATTCAAATCCTTACTAGCAATCTCTTTACCTCATTTTTTCTTTCTGTTAGTTAACTTTCTTTTATTTTACCTTTCTTTCATGTTTCTCAATCCCAAATTTTAAAATATATAATTAGTCCTAATTGTTAGAATTTTTATATAGATTAATATTGATTGTAAGTATTTTATTTTTGATAAAATCAACTAAACAATAATCCAAGAAATTTTTATTTTTTAAAGTCTAATTATTAAAGTAATCTATTGCTTTAACTTATAAATACCTAATTTTAGATTAATGTGTTTGGTGGCTAAAATATAGGCCTATACCTTTTCTGACCTATAATAAGAAGGCCTAATACAGTTTTATTTATATTAGTTAAGTCCCTTTTCCACTCCTAACATAATTGAATTATTGACTTGTCTGATTGAAAGCCACACACCCTAGGAGAAGGAAAGGAAAATTTGTGTCTATGATATTTATCTAAATATTACCTTATCCAAGAGAATTAAATTTATGATAAAATTATGTTTTTACATTAATTTTATTTTTATGGTGGCCTAAATTCTATACAAATTTTTATTTAAATTCTTACATGTAGTATAAGAGTTATTTTGTATAAATTTAAAATCCAATTATATATCATCTTATATTCAAAATACCTAATAATAATTACTATCTATTTTTAATTTTAAATTATTCATAAATAATAAATTAGCCATGATAAAAGTTTTTTATTCATAATTTTTATTTTGATAAAGGACGAACAATTTTACCCTTCGAATGTGTCTAACAAATAGGATTTTAGTTATTACATATGTGCAAGTATGAATTAAATTTGAGTATTAATATATAATGTATTTATAAGATAATAATTCAATATTCTTTATTTTACTTGAATTCAATTTTCATAATTAGATAGGAATAAAAATAAATTGTAAAAAGGATGACGAAAACCTTGTGGGTTGTATAATTCCTTTTTATGTTGAACATATTATGCTTATATGATTGAAACAATAGTATCATCATATATTCAAAAATAAATAATAATTATTTCTATTTTGAATTAATTATATATGTGATATATATAATTTAAAAAAAATCTTTGATTGATTTGATATGAGGAACTTCTATTTTATATGTTTATTTTATCATTTGTTTTGATGTAATTAATTTTATTAGATTTGTTGAAATTATCTTCTATTTTGATTTGATTATGTTACCACTTTTATAGGATCAATTTTTATGATTACTTTTGAATAATTTCATGATTATAAACTTACTATAATTTGAAATTATTATTATTATTATTATTATTATTATTATCATTATTATGATGATGATGAAAATTGATAGAATGATGAACAAATCCTAATCTTATGATTCCATAAGTTTGTTTGATTTCATTGGATAATTTTGAAAAATCTTTCAAAATTATTTTATGATAAATTTGAATTTGGTGTATGCTAAATTCATTAATTATCATTTTTATTTATCATAAATAATCTATATTAATTTGTAATTTTTATGAGATTTATTGTGTATAATTTATCTATTAATAATTTGGAATGAATTAGATGAATTAAGTTCTAATATATATATATATATGATTTTGTTTATTTCAATGCATTACTTTCCATTGAAAATTATATTTTTTGCATTGAATTTTACTATTTTTTTGCCTGACCTTGATTCATGCTTAAATAGTAGAAAGTCAAAAAGAAATAATAGGTAATATATCAAAATTATTCTTATCTTCCTCTTTTTATTAATTCATTACTTCCAATATTAGTTATGAGTTATTTACTCTGGAAGTAATACAAAAGGCTTTTTGGTCAATTAAAATATGTGCAATTCAACCTTTATGATTCATAAATTATATATATATATATATTAAATTATTCAAAATAATTATTTAAATATTTTGTATTGAATAAATCTTAAAATTATGAAATTTAATGCAATTTAAGACTCTTATAATCAATATAGGTGCAATTTACATAACATCTTATTATGGAATGATCTCATTTTATTTGTTATTAATTTTAAAAATTATTTAAATGATATTTTTAGGCTTTTTTTATTATCCTAAATTTTTTATTTAGTCAACTTTTAGATTGATTTTGAATAATTATTATAAAAGTAAAATTATTTATATTAATTTATAAGATCTTTGAATTATTAATATTTATGGAATTAATTTCTAATTATTTAATATAATTACTTTCCCAAAAGGGGTTATTATGTATTTTATTTAGAAATTGACTTATTAAAATATTTTTGGATATATTTTATTATTAAAAATTTATCTGCCTAAAGGGTATAAATTGTCAATATTAAAGCATTATCCTGATTGACTTTATTAGTAGGAGGATTTTTATATACTATATTTTCTATCTAAAGAGGAAAAGATATAACAATTTTTTTATATACTCCTAAATATTTTTATTATCTATGTGCTTATGAATTACCATATTGCATTTTTAATATTATACACAATATTTTTGCTTTATTAATTTATTTTTATTATTAAAACTATTTTAAATAATTACCATCTCAAAGAGAATTTTATTAGTAACAATTAAATAAATATTATATTTTTAGTAGCTATCTATTAAGATTCTTATTTGCTACTTTTGATATTTAATGCTAAAATAATTATTATATATAGAGTATAAAGTGAAGAAAATATTATACCTTAATTTGGTTGATAATAATTTGCTATTTTTTCTTGATAATAACTTGCCATTGGTTAGTTTGATAGATTATTGATTTCTATTTCATCCTTATCATGATAAAATAATAACAATTTATAAAAATCTTTTTTAAAATAATTTTAGTGATGTGACATTAATAATCAAGTAATATTTTCTTTTATTAGAGAAAAAAATAAGTTTTAAGATTGTGTTGTAATACAATATGATTTTAATAATTAGTATTGGTGTATATTATTTAACATCTTTTAATAGACTGATCATGTTATTATTATATTTAATAATTTAATTTTTAATTTTAGGCATAATTTTAACATTCTAATTCTTTAAGAAAAAATATTATTCAATTCAGATAATTATCATTAAACAAATTATTTTATATTGATTTATAAGTCTCCAAACTATTAATAAATATTTATGAAATTAATTTTTAATTATTTTACATAGTTATCTGTCAAAAAGGGTAAATGTGTGTTATAATTAAAAATGAGTTTAGTAAAATAATTTTAATTATTTCATACAATGACCTACTTAAGGGGGTTATTTATATTGTAATTAGAAATTAGTTTAGTGAAGCAATTTTATTTTTGAATTTATTTTATTATTGTATATTTTATTTACCTAAAGTGGATAAATTTTTAATAATAATATATTATCTTAGTTGACTTCAATTTTAGGAGGACTATTATATATTATATTGTTTAGTTAAAAGAGAGAATGTAATGATATTTATATACTCTTAAGCATGATTACTTTGCCCAAAACTAACATATTACTATTAAACAATTTTTTTTACATAATCTCTTTTATTATAAATATATGTTATCAAACACATGGTATTTGTAAAATCTTTTATATCATTTTCATACATAGTATTTATATTTATAAATATTTTTATTTTATCATGGATATGGACTAAGTAAGGTGTATTATTGAATTATGTTAATAATATTTTTAATATTTTTATTTTAATTTAAAAAAATTAATTTATGTTTTTAAAAGAAATATCTTAAAGGGATCTAATTAGAATTATAAATTTATTCTCATATTGATCTTGATTTAATGATAGCTTTAATTTTTAAAATAAATCTATATTTTAAGCCTTATTATTATTATTTTTTTGAATTGCAAAGATTTAAGATATATTTATGTACAAAAAGATTAAAATTGAGATAATTTGAATGTAACAATATTTTAATTTTGTGATAATTTATTATTTTACGTTAGAATCAATCACATATTATTTATGCTTAAAAAATTATTATTTTGGATAATTTTTATATCCTAAATTTTTTAAAAAAATTGTGATTTGTTGTAGATAATTATTATTGAAGTGAGATTATTTATATTAATTATAAAGTCTTTAAGTTATACCATACAGGATTGGCTTATGATTATTGCATACAACTACCTACTCAAAGTGGGTTATTGCATTTTTTAATCAAGAATATTTTGCAAAGTATATACATTTTTAGAGTTGCTTTAATTTTAAAAATATATTTATCTAGAAAGGATATATTTTCAATACTAAGGTATTTTCTTGGTTAGTTTCATGATTAGGAGGATTTTTTACATGCTATATATTCTACCCAAAAGAAAAATTGTAGTAATAGATATTACTCCTATATCCATGAATTAAAAGTTTTCTTACTTTCAATATTGTTTCTTTTACCTTTATAGTAAAGTGCTATCTCTTTGATTAATCATTTTCTTTCAAAGTAATTAAAATGTGTTATTTTATTTTAATTATAAGGGTAAATTGGCTACAAGGTCTATTTGTTTAAAGAAGATATTTTTTAAATATCACATTATCTTCTATGTAATTAAGTTAATATATTGAAAGAGAATTTAATATATATTATACATTCTATCTAAAGGAGAATTTATAGTTATGTATTGCAAACTCTTATGTAAACCTTATTAATATATAAGAAAATTTTCTTTTGTTTATTGTGTACTATTAGATGATTTGTGCGACTAAATTTAACTCTTTTATATTTTGAAGAGTTATTAGATAAATGAATTTTAAAACTAACATATACTATTATATAACTTTAGTTACATGGTAATAAATTGAATTTTATATTATTTATGACATTATGGTACATTAATTATCAAATATAATTTTTTTTACTTTCCTTCTTTGGGTTGGAATTATATATAACTTTTTAAAAAAAATTACATTTCATAATTAAATTATTAAAAAATTAGTATAAATAATTATATTTTAAAATAGTGTGCAATATTTTTGGGAATTGCATTGAATCTTTACATCAATGGGAGTTTGATTTGATGCTATGAAATTTTATTTATATTATAAAATGTGATACTTATATTCAATAATTTATTTTGGTTGAAGATTATTTGAAATTGCTTTACTTTGTAAAAATACATTTAAATATTAAAATTTGTTTATATAATTTAATTTATAATAAGTTATATGTTATTACATATATTTGTTTGTTAGAAAAATATATATAATAAAGAGGTAAAAATTTTTTGAATTCTTTTTTATGTATATAATATTTAAATTTTGAAATAATTTTTTATCAAGCATATTTTTGCTAATAGTAACAAATTTGACATATAAGCTATCGTATTTTTATTTAAGTATAGTATAAAGTAACTCATAAAGTTCTTGAAATATATGTTATGAATCCAATTTTTTTTTAAATACTTTTTGGTCAATAATATATATTGCTATCATGAGAATTTTTTAAATTGTTTAAGTTAAATTTAACACTTTTATTCATACTTTTTTCAAATAATTTCTAGAAATATATTTTAGAAAACTTTTTTGTTAAATTAACTTTGTGTCAATTTTAATACTCAATTTTGATAGCTCTGCAAATTGCTTGTTTGAGATATCAAACTTAATCATATAATTGATTTCTATTGATTATTGATTTATTTTATTTATATTATATCAAGTTAATGATATGAGAAATCACAATTTTACATACTATTAAAATATCTATGTGAAATTTAAATTTTTTTCCTAAACTAAGATTCTTATATTTATAGGATATTTAATAGCTTATTAAGATATGATGTTCAATTTTATTTTCCTATAATATACTTGGTTAATCATATAATTGATTTCTCTTAATTATTAATTTATTTTATTTATATTATATCAAGTTAATGATTTGATAAATCATAATTTTACATACTATTAAAATATATATGTGAAATTTAAATATTTTTCTCCTAAACTAAGGTTCTTATATTTATAGGATGTTTAATAGCTTATTAAGATTTGGATGTTCAATTTTATTTTTCTATAATATACTTGGTTAGTGAGAATTCTATATTATATAGAATATTTCATCTCAATTGATAATTATCATATGTTTGTAGGTACATATGGTGCATATGACATACATATTATTACATAATTTGCTAATTTTTATCATATTTACTCTTGATCATATTGATACATTATTGTGCATTTATATATGCAATTCATAGATTTTTTATCAATGAATGTATCTTTATATTATGAAATATACTAATTATTATAATTATTAGGACTAAGACTTGATGCCGATTGTTAGCTCTTGAACTTGTATATATGGTTTTGTTGGTGTATGTCCTAGGAGTTAATCATAAATGTCATTGTAATAATGCATAATGTATTATGTTTTATTTCAGACAATGTAATTATTATATTTTATTTTCTTATATATATCTATGTAATTTATAACTTAATATAATAATTGTCCTTAGAATAATTTTACTATTCTTAAAATACCCCTAATCAAGTATTATTACGAAATGGATAGTAATAATACATCGAAACTAGCATGTATTGTGACTGATGATTATGAATCATGGATATGTGATATCAAATCGATACATGAGTACATTGTTAGTGAACAAATGTATTGGACCCGCAATGAGAAAACTACATGAATTGTCATATGTCATTAGTTATTTTCATGAGACCATAATGCACGTAGTCCTTTGACCTGAAGTCACTACGGTTCCCTACATGAGAAGTCACATACTTTGATGTCATCCTGTATCACCTTTAACCGAGATGTGTTGTAGGACGTTGATTGGATGTGTCATGAATCATGCAAAGGGATGTGAGTGATGTAAATAGAAATTTTGTTCCTATTACATAGTAGGAATGATATTCATAGGCCCCTTGATTGAGCAAGATTAAGAAATGCATAGTCATGCTTAAACGGATCAATATAAGATTGATCATTTATTTAAGTTAATCTATTCGGTATCAAAAAATATAAATTGAACATTAATGAGGATGACGCATTCCATGCCTCTAGTTTGATTTGGATATCGTTACAAAAGGGATTATATTGCAAAGTATTATCCACACATTAAGTGAATATTGAGTTACAGATATTTTTACTACTTGGATGGCAGTGATGTATTGCTAGATATTGCTCACTGTTTATGATCTACAAATGGGCTATTACTAACATAGTAAGAACCTATAAGGTCACATAAAAAGAGTAAGAATGAGACAATAATTAATTAAGCTTTAGTTGGACTAAAATTTAATTAATTGAGCTTATTTTTATGCATATAATTATTATTAAAATAATAATTTATTTTCACGTAATATATATAGTATATTATGTGATATTATTTGATATTAAAGTAATATTAGATAATTATATTATGAGATAATATTATTTTCTAATATTTGATAACTATATGCATTTTTAATATTAGATATTTACATTATGAGAGAATATTGTTATCTAATATTAGATAATTAATGGATAAGTCCTATCTCTGCTCACTTTCTCCATGATAAGGATAAGGTGATAATTATTAAGTGATTTTAAGATTCTAGAAGCGTTACCTTAATGGGACTAGGAATATTGTATGCTTTAGTTCTATAAAAGGCAGTTGAAGGTAATACATTAAATATACATTAACTGTCATTAAACCCTAAAATCACTCCAAAATGCACTAATCTTAATCCTAGTGAGAGAAAAATGTATCCTAGTAGATTCGTGGAGGGTGAGAAGTCATCATTCACTCCGTGTGGATATTATAGAAATGTTGTACCTTCTGATCGGCGTTTGATTCGTGATTGATCTCACTCTCTTAAAGTTTTGTTTAGAAAGAATACGAGCACACAAAATATAAAATCCTAACATTGATTTATACCCTTTTGCATGGATTCTAGGTATAATTCAGATCAAAATTTTAATTTTTGTTGCGTATGATATTCCGAAACCTAACAGGTGTCCATGTGTACCATATTGGAATAATGAAAATTACCTTAATAAAAGCTAGTATCAAATCTAATATGTTATTTTCTATGATACTTTATTAGAACTAAGATTTATTATTTATTGATTAGTTCTTAATATATATCTTTGTCTTTTATTTGATACCATTTTTAAACTTTGAGACATGCTAGTAATATATTTGTTAAGACTAAGATTTGATGTCAATAATTAGTTCTTAAGTTATATATTTGTCTCTTAGTTAATACTATTTTAAAACTTAAAGACATTCTATCTAATAAATTTATAAGGATTAGAACTCAGTGTCAATCACTAACTTCTACGTTTGATATTTATCTCTTAATTAATACTATTTTAAAATTTTGAGATAATTAAATTTATTATTACTAAAAGATTTTTTTATCTTATTATTAAGTTTGTTATAAAAAAATCATTAAGGACTGACTTGAAACATAGCATATTTTGTTAGATCACACTTTTTAATACTATTTTTCTTGCTATACTTTCATATTAATGATTCATATTTAAGTAGCTGATAATATATGTAACCTTGAAAGGACTTATGTTAATAATAATGCAATTATAGCTATAATTCAATATTGTTAGTTGCTTAAATGTGAGTTGTGTTTCAGGTATCATCTCTTGGATAGTGTATTTTCAAAATCATGGCCATGTGTTTCTAAATTTTGTGTTCAATTTGAGAGTTGTTTCCATATAAACTTTTTTAAAATAATTTTTTTTACAATTAATGTTATCCAAGTGGAAGAATGATAGAATTTTTATGTCAATTAACATTAATTATAAGTATATTATCAACTACTTATGTCGGCTAACATTAATAGAATGATAGAATTTTTATGTCAGCTAACATATCTTGGATAGTGTTTTTCAAAATCATGGCCATGTGTTTCTAAATTTTGTGTTCAATTTAAGAGTTATTTCCATATAAAATATTTTAAAATAATTTTTTTACAATTAATATTATCTACGTAGGAGAATGATAAAATTTTTATGTAAGCTAATATTAATTGTAAGTATTTTATTTTTGATAAAACTAGCTGATCAATGATCTAATAGATTTTTATTTTCTAAAACCCAATTATTAAAGTAATTTATTACTTGTGCTTATAGATGCTTGATTTTAGATTAATGTATTTGGTATTTGAACTATAAGTCTATATCTTTTTTGGCCCATAATGAGAGGGCCTAATAGAGTTTTTTTTATACTAGCTAAGTTTCCTCTCTACTTTTAACCTAATTCAATTATTAACTTATCCCAGTAAAAGCCGCATACTCTCGGAGAAGGAGGGAAAGATTTGTGCCTATGGTATTCATCTAAATACTATCTTGTCCTAAAGAATTAAATCCATCATAAAGGTACGCTTCTGCATTAATTTTATTTTCATGGTATCTTATATTCTATACAAGTTTCAATTTAAATTCTTACACTAACTCTAATTAAGCAAGTCATTTAGTTTCTAAGTGACACTATTTTACTATTGATAATAACCACTTAATAAATCATCATGGTGCCATCTTAGCAATCATCAATTGCCTTCAATAATTCCTTTTAGTATATCGCTTCACTATAGTTGTTAATTGTTGAGTATTAATCTCTTTAAAAATAGTTTTATGTTCCTTTAATTTTCTTCTATCAATATCATTTTCTTCTTTGATTCCTTCTTTTGCAGCTATATATGGTATGATTATGTCAGGAAATTTTTTTAATAATAAATAAAAAATTTACTTTTTAATTTTTAACATTAATTCAATCCATTATGTTAAAATATAATGTACAATAATATTAAAAATGTTAATATTATGATAAAACTAGACATTATTCCATTTCAAAACATTAATGTGCAATATTTTACTTAAAACAGTTGTACAAGTGAGAACAATAGATTTAACCAATAAATTTAGATAATGATATTCTTTAACCAAACAAATAAGCGAAGGTGAATTTCATTCTAAAAAACAATCCTTTTGAACCAAAAGGCCTTTTCTTCTTATAAGTTTTGTAGTTTGTACCAAATTTTTCATGTAAAGTGAATTTATTATGCATAACTTGTTTCACTATGTGAAGTGAATTATTTTTTTCTATAATTCTAGATATGATATAAGGTTGATGTACATTTGTTCTTCCATTACAAGTTGGTATAACATTAAAAAGATATGTAATGTAATTTTTTTGTCAAAAATTGAAGTATATAAACATTTAAATTTCTAATAAAGGCAATTTTATACTCGTTTTTCTATTATAGGTTGAATTTTAGTCCTTAACTATATTTAACATATATATGTTTGCATTATAGTATATAACTTTTAGAAAGATTAATATATTTAATCAATTAGATATTCTTTATTCGAAAAGCATTTGAAAAGATAAATTAGACAATGTTTATTTTTTTATTATTTATAACAATTTATGTTTATATAAAATTAAGGATGGATATATATACATTTAATTTCATATAAATGAATGTTGTTTCTTTTATATATATAATTTTATGTTATATTTTCTAAATTTAATTTTTTTTAATATTTAAATGTGTTTGCATTCTTAAAATTGTAGCAATGAGCACTATTAATGTAATATTATAATAATTGATAACTTTATTGATAGCAATGAGTTAAAAAGGCATATTATAAATCCTCTTACTTAACTTAAATATAATTATATCAATTTTATAGTGAATTAACTGATATAAATATGTAGACATATTTTATATTGATTGTTAGAATACCTTATAATTTAAAAACTTAAAATTATTATAAATTATTATCAATTAAACCCATACGATACACAGGTTACAAGCTAGTTATCTTATATTAATTGTGTAAAATAAGTTGATCAAATTAAATTATAATATATTATGTAAGGTGTAAATCCATATAAAAAAATATAATAATATTTACTTATATTATTATATTCCGCATGGAACGGATCCTCAATTTCTATATAGCGGTTGACGAATTAATTAAATATAGGTATATTTTCTTCCTCCGTGGAAGAAAGAAGACGGAGGATAAGAGAGAGAAAATGTTGTTTTATTGAAGGTTGAAACAAAATTACTGAAGTCCATGTGCGGGCAACCTGCCGTGAATGACAAAACTTTTCAACAAAATTAAACATTGTAATTGATCAAGTGTGATAGTCAATTCTAATTCTTGGTGTTCATGCTCCGCTTGACAGCCTCAGCGTTGTCTTTGACGGAGCCGGCTGATTCCCGAGCCTTTTCCACGACGGTGTCCGTAGCCCTCTGGGCGGTGTTTTTGGTTGAATCCCAAGCCTCTTGCATCGTCTGCTTTGCCTTCTCCGATATGTTATGCGCCGTCGCCGACACCTGCCCAGCCGCATCTTTTGTCTTATCACTCACCTGCAGTTATTCATTTTACATTACATAGGTGGCGGCGAGAGAGCATGTGTGATTGTGACTATTAATTAAGTTTTACATGTCGCGCTGTGGAGAAGGCTTTGTCTTGCGTGTTTTCAGCCGTCGTGCTGAATGGCATGTTGCTGTCACTCGGTCCCTACGAAGAGAGAGAGGGAGAGAATTTAATTCATGATTTGATTCAAAGAAAGATGCAAGAGACATACTTGATTAGAAGCAATAGATTGTTGGTCTGTGGAGAAAGCCTTGTCTTGGGATTGATCAGAGGGGACATTGACGGTTTCGGTTGCTCCTTGTCCTTGTCGTTGAGGATGGGAAGGGGGTAGCTGGATGGGCCTGGGGGTGGCAGCTGCAAAGAAGGCAGGGTTCCAGGCGCGGCTGCTAGCAGCGTGGCCAAACTTGACAATGCTACACAATCTTGCCATTTTCTTGTGATCTGATTTTGCAATCAATCTTCACCCGTATGTATGCATTTATAGAACAATACTGGACGCTCCAGAGCAATTCACGCAGGACTGGTGGCAGACTCCGAAATTAAGACCCAGTATTGTAGGAATGGAAGCCTAGTGTTTGTGTAACTATTATTATACATTTCTTTTTATTTAGTGAAAATCGTATACTTCAATTCATAGTGGGGCGTTCTATGCTGTAATTGCATGTCATGCAACACAAATCCACACCATTAATTTTTGTTTTTTTTTTTGGTTAAAGTGCAGTTCTTTCTGTCTTCATCATCTGTCTGTTGTAATACTTAATTTGAAGGTTTACAATAATTTCACGAAGGATTCTTGGGTACACTTGTATCCTATATGCTCACATGGGAGATGCAGAAGCATGCGGATGAGGGAAATTTTGTTGTTAGTCAAAAAATGCTAAATTCTAGTCATTGGCTTTTAAGAAAAAGGACAAAATCTACATAATTTCTTTATATTACTTCATGTTAAAAAAAATTTTCTGACATTTTAAATATTCAAATTATATATTTTGTGTAAGAAAACCTTTCTATTATCTTTCCTTTCAAATTTTTAACAGTAGAGGACTTTTACAATTAATTTTTGTAGTGTCTTTAATTGCATAAAAATTAACTTTTCATAATTTATTTTATATCCAAAGCTGAATTTAAATTTAAATTTGGAAGCAATGATTCTTACTTTCAAAGTTAATATTTAAAACAATTTTTTTCAAATTAATTACTCATAATCATGTATATTCAAAATTAATTCTTTTACAAAAGTAATTTTAAAAAAAATATTTCATCTTTTATTTCAATCCTTGATATCTTGAGCATTTTTCATTTTAACAGATATAGTTTTTTTTAATAAAGATATTTTCTTCATAATATATAATTTAGAATTATAATTAAAATTTTATGTTGAAATGATTTCTTCTAAAAATCCTTTTTATGTATAAATGTATGCATAAAAAATTTTTGTTAATAATTTATTTAATTATAATTTTCGTAAATAAACTATATATACTTATTATTGTATCCAATTAGTTTGAGTTAGAAGAAAGTATTTCTATAAATTTTACTATGTTTCTCTAAGCAGTTATTTATCAATTCATCTTTAGATGTGTTGTAAGCGTGTGAACTACAACTTTTAAAGGTTTTACCATCTATTTGCATAAAATAAAAATAAAAATAAAAACCTCAATCAACAATTCATCTAAAATTAATAAATGAACAATGAAAAAGAAGGTTCAAAAAACATTGGCTTTCCTTGCTGTATTTTATGTGCAAAAATCTCTTAATATTTTGGGAAAAATACACAAAACCTTCTTGAAGTATTGCCTTCTATTAAATAACTTCCCCAAACTTTCAAATATTACAAATAACCTCCCCAAAATTTGAAAATAATTGAAAATATTTAGAATGGCCGCTATCATATTTCATTTACTAATAGTTAAAAATAATCACAATTTCTTTACTTAGTGGCAATTTTAAGTCGCTGCCATGCTAAGTGAATAGCAGTAGCTTAAAACCGCAGCTAAGTGACAATAGAACCACTGCTAAATTATTTTATCTATTTTTCTCGTCTTTCCATTTTTTTCCAAATTTCAAGGGAGTTATTTGTAGGGTTTGAAAGTTCAGGAGGGTTATTTGATAGAATTTCATACTTCAAGGGGTTATATATATTTTCTCCTAATATTTTAAAAGATGTAATTAAAAGTATCATGGGAAGAAATAATATTAACATAAAATTTTAACAGTGATTAAAAATTATATATATAATTAGGAAAATAACTTAATAGAAAAATTGTACCTATAAAAAAGGGTTTAAGATGTAATGGAAGGAGGTAAAAAATGAAATATTTTTTATAATTTTTGTAGAAGAATTAATTTTGTATATAATTGATTATGAATAATTAATTTAAAATTATTTCAAATATTATATTTGAATGTAAAAATTATTAGTTTCAATTCTTAATTTAAAATCTATTTTGAACATAAAATTAATTCTGGAAAATTAATTTTCATGCAAATAAGTAACTAAAAAAAATTAGAGTAAAATTTAGATAAAATTTGTTAAATGTTTGTTATAAGATTCTTTATTCAAATTACAATACATATATTAATTGCTTTATATAAAGAAAATAACTATAACATTGATAACTAATGTATTCATCATATTATAATATTATTGATAGTTAATAAATAAAAAAATAAATTAATGCATGTGTTGTAAGCTGAATGGAAAAGTACATATCAAAGAAATTTTACCTAAATTTTATCAAAAAAATAATACAAAAAATCCCTATATTGTTAAGAATTTATATGGCACATACTTAAAAAAATTTTACCCAAATTTTATTAACAAGTAATAGCAGAAACCTGCTTAAAAATTTGAAAAAAATAATGATCGAAAGATTTTTTATCACAACATATTTAGTTTAAATATATAATTACATCTTTTATAATATAGAAGGTTTTTTTTTTCTATAAAATATTATACAGAAGTTTTTGTGTCTTTTAGCTTCTTTTAAGTGCCAAGAGTAAAGAGTATTTACCTTTCTAGGCATATTGGTATCTGTCAATAAATTTACTTTAAATACAAGTAAGGATGTCCTTACATTTTCAATGTGAGTATGCGTGAGTACAGTAAATAAAAGTATCCAAGAATCCTCCAAATTTTATTTACTGTTATTTGGATGAAGAATGATATATTATTTATATACATTGTAATTGAAAAACTTAGTACCTAATAGTAATGGACAAAATTAATAACTTTTTTCCATCAAATTTCTCATATTTAACATCCAACATACAAAATATTTTTTATCATTTTAATAATTTATAACATATTATAAAATATGTCTTCACCAAACATTATTACAAAATTGTAAATAGATGTTAGTGGATAAACATTGATCAAAGTTAACATCAATATCCATTTTAATGTGGTGACATTTTTAAAATTATTTGAAAAATTTAAAATGACATGTTATAAATAATTGGCATCTATTTAGATGTAGTGGTATTTTTAAGTTTTTGAAAAACTTAAAATGTCAATTTTGTACATAATCGATATTAAAATATATAGCTTTTAAGGGTTACTTGTTGGTTTTATATATAATTGATAATAAAGATATTGCAAAAAGTCTAAAAGAAAATATCAAATTTTAACATGTCAATTTTTAATTTAATTGATATCTAAATATATAGCATTTATGAGATAATAAAAAATAACAAAAAATTAATATGTCAATTTTGCACATAATCATGATTTAGAGACATTTCAAATGTCTTGCTAGAGAAATATAAAAAGTTTATATGTTAGTTTTGAATATAACCAACATCTAATTCAACTTATTTTTAAAAGGAAAATACATGAAATGTTAGTTTCGTAAAATAACTTATGTCTAATAGTATGATAACTATTAGTATATTTTGAAAAGGAAAATATATAAGATATTGGTTCATAGAGTAACTGGCCTTTAAAGTTAGAGGAATGGTAATATTTTTGAAAGATATGAAGAAACTTTAGATATCAATTCGTAAATTAAATTATATCTAAAGTCAGGAGAATGGCGATATTTTTGAAAATATAAAAAAAATTTAGATGCCCTTTTTGTATAAATAACTAACATTTTTTTCTTCCAAAAATTTGAATTTCAATTTTTAAAATAATCTATGTTTAAAATTATTGGACTAATGATATTTTTCTGCCATAAATAAAATAAATCTTATTTTTTTTCCTTATTATCACTTACATTCTTCCTTTTATTTTTTTTTGTTTTTTATTTTTTGCTTTATTTTTTTCTAGCTTCCATTGTAAAACCTAGATTTCACTCCATCTTCTATTACACATTAGTAAGTTATTGATACTCATTCAACTACTATCAAGCATGAAGCAAATGTCCTATTCTAATCCATTGGTTTAAGACATAAGAATTGCATTTCTTATTTCTATTTGTCAAATCTTTAACTCTTTTATTCTTTTTGATTTTTTACATAAATTTTTTAAGAGATTTTTGTTTGTATTTCATTTATATAACTTTTAAAGTTACATATGAGTTTTAAGTATTTGCTATATATTTGATAAAATATTACAATAAAATTTGAAATCTACTAAATAATGACAAGAGATGGAGAAAAAGTAAAAAAAAAAAAGGTCTATGAAAAGTGATTTACATATTGATAGAACTCAAAAAATTATATAAAATAAAAAAATTGCTTTAAATAAATAACTAAGTGTGAAATTATAATTTTTTAAAATTTTTAACTCAAAATATACATTTTTGATAAAACGGTAGGTTTATTCAATTTTTACTATAAATATTTTTATGGGAAAGTAAAAAAAAATGATGTTAAAATAATATTATGCAAACATTTTATGTCAAATTTTTATTAAAAATTGATGTAAAATGTAAATATATATATTTACAAAAAATGTCAATTTTTAGTTTAAAAATTGATATGATTTATAAAAATTTAATGTGAAATGTAAAAAAAAATTCATTTTTTAGTGAAAAAAATAATATGATAATCTTTTCTCATATCAATTATGGAACCAACGTCAAAACTAGTATATAATAGCACTCAATTAGATAGTAATTAAAAATTAATGTGTAATTTATTAAACATTCAATATCTATTTATAATTTTATAATTACAGTATTTTGTAATAATGAGAATAAAATAGGTTTAAATTTAATTGCTTTGGATCTTATAATTATTCAAAACCAGAAGAGAAAGCAAGGAAAATTAAAAAAGGAGGCAAATGAATAAAAATGAAATAATTAAGATGTTTTATATGATAAAAAAGGATACCTATCAATAAACAATTTCATTTTTTTCCTTCCACTAAGATATGTACTCTGCATATGAAGACACATTTTAAGGATAAGAAATTAAATTTTGATTTAAAGTTTAATTATATTTTTATTTTAAGGTTATCTCTTTTTTAAGATCCCTCGTGAATCTATCACTCTTAGATGCAATCTGGATCTAATTCACTTCAAATAATTTAATTTTGGTGTATTTCTTAAAAAATGAGTGAATTTTAAATAAAAATAAATGTTATTTTTTTATGAAAGAGAAATGTTAAATGCTCAAACAAATGAAAAAATTACTTAAAGATTTTTTTTGGGGGTAGAAATCCCACTAACATTAATGAGAAGAAGTAATTGATGTTCAATAAGAGTTTTAGAAACAAATTTCAAATTTGGCTTAATTGTATTACATTTTGATATTAACCGATTTGTACATTTATTGACTTCTATATAAATATAATGTATCTTTACCATTTAATTTCTTCAAAGAAGTTTGACGATGCCTTATTAATTTCCTGATAAGTTAAAAGAAATTGAAAAAAATAATCTGAAATCTTATTATTTCTTGTACAAAAGGTATTTACATTTTATAGGCTAATACTCATAATTAGTTTCCCAAAATAGAGCTAAATTATAGGAATAAATTTGTCCTAATTATCTATCATAATAAAGGAAATATAGATTGATTTGTAAGAGTAAATTTGTCCTAATTATCTATCCTAATAAAGAGGAAAAAATACAGTCACAAATTTGTAAAAAAAAGGAATACAATCAAAGATAATAATAGTAGGATTTAACAACTCAACACTCTCCCTCAAGTTGGTGAATGGATATCTATCATTCCCATCTTGTCAGTAAAATCTTGGAATCATTTCGTGAGAAGATCTTTAGTTAGTACATCGACTAATTGATGTTGTGAAGGAACATATGCTATGGTGATTAGTCCACTATCCAATTTTTCTTTGATAAAGTGTCGGTCAATCTCTATATGCTTGGTCCTGTCATGTTGAATAAGATTATGTGTAATACTAATAGCTGACTTGTTCTTACACAATAACTTCATAAGGGCTTTATACTTTATTTTTAAGTCATCCAAAATGATTTTCATTCATAACAACTCATATACTTCTTGTGCCATAGCCCTAAATTCTGCCTTTGTACTTGACTTTGTAACTACATTATGCTTTTTACTTCTCCATGTTAAAAGGTTTCCTCCAAAAAACATGCAGTAGCCTAATGTTAACCTCCTGTCAGTCATTAAGCTTGCATAGTCAGCATCAATGAATAGTTCCATGGATAGATTTCTATCCCTATTCAATAGTAGACCTTTTCTTGGTGTAGCTTTAAGATCCCATAGTATTCGATCCACAACTTGTAAGTGTCTCATCCTTGGATCATGCATAAACTGACAAATAACGCTAATAGCATATGCCAAATTTGGTCTAGTGTGTGCTAGATACATCAATTTCCCCACCAGCCTTTGATACTAAGCTTTGTTGACTTTGGGGCTTTCTTCATCATTACCCATTCAGTGATTTTGCTTAATAGGTATATTAGTAACTTTACATCCAAGCTTTCTAATTTCCTTAAGAATATCAAAGACATATTTTTGTTGGGAAATAAATATATCTTGTTTAGAGTAGGCAACTTCAATTCTAAGGAAATATTTTAATCTCCCAAGATATTTTATTTCAAATTTAGCAACCAATCTCTTCTTTAAAAGTAATTTTTCAGCTAGATCATCACTTTAAATAATAATATCATTCACATACACAAGTAGCATAGTAAGTTTACCTTCTGGCGAATACTTGAGAAAGAGTGTATGATCACTTTGACTTTGTTTGTACTCAAGGGCTACCATTGTCTTATGAATCTTCCAAACCAAGCATGAAGGGATTGTTTCAGTCAATCTAAGGCTTTTTTTAGCTTGCATACCTTATTCCTCTCACTATAAGAATCATATCTAGGAGGAATTTTCATATAAACTTCTTCCTCCAAGTCTTTATGAAGGAAAGCATTTTTTACATCAAATTGATGGAGTTCCCATTAGAAATAAGTAGCAAAAGAGAGTAGAATTCTCATCATGTTCATCTTGACCTCTAGAGTAAATGTTTTATTATAGTCAATTCCATAATTTTTTATCTGCCCTTTTATAATTAACCTTACTTTATACAGATCCAATATGCCATCAGATCGATATTTCATAGTGTATATCCATCTACACCCTATTGGTCTTTTTTCACTTAGTCTCTCAACTACTTTCCAAATTCCATTCTTTTCCAATGCCCTTATTTCCTCATTCATAGCTTGAATCCAATTTTTATCCTTTATTACTTCTTTAACTGTAGTGGGAATTCTTATAGAATCAATAATTGAAATAAAGTTTTAGTGCTACAAAGAAAAATGTTTAAAAGAGATAAATTGAGAAATATAGTACTTAGCACAAGACCTTTTCCCCTTCCTTAATGCAATAGGTAAGTCATCTAAGTTAGGATTATAATCATTCAAAGGGATATTTAAAGTATCAAGTTCAAAATCATAGGGGTTAGTGTCTTTAGTACTTAGAATTGGTTCAGATGCTTAAAGATGTTATACGTCTAGTTCAGGTTATCTTCTCTTTTGGTATACTGATTTTAGTGTATTAGCTTTGGTAGTTTCAAGTGAAAGACTAATAGAAGATGTTAATTATTGAGTATTAGAAGACATATCAGAAGGAAATAGTGGAATACTATAGTTTGGAGAGAAAATCTCAACTTTTGAAGTATTGCTCTCCCCTTGAAGTTGAAAAAGAGTAAAAAAGGACTGGTTTTCCTAAAAAGTGACATCCATGGAGACAAAAAAATGTCGACTCGAAGGGTGATAACATTTATATCCCTTCTTATCAAAAGCATATCTAAGAAAAATGCATTTAATAGCACAAAGATCAAGTTTACTATGATGCCGGTAATGTATGTGAATAAAAGTAACACAATTAAAGACATGAGGTTTAAGACTTTGCATGATAGAAACAGAAGGAAAGAGAGATGATATAATATGAACATGACTAACACCACCAAGACCCCAAAAAGGTAATTAGTTTATTAGATAAGTGGCAGTTAAAACAGCTTCCTCTAGTATAAATTAGGAATCGACATTTGGAATAATAATGCCTCAATAATTTCAATTAAGTGCCTATTTTTATTTCAGCCATGCCATTGTGTTAGGGTGTATCCACGCATGTAAGTTTGTGAATAATACCATTCTCTTTAAGAAAATTAGAGAGATTTTAGTTCACATATTCTCTACCATTATCAAACCTTAAGTGCTTAATAGATTTCCTAAACTGAGTTTGAATCATATGATAAAATTAAACAAATAATTGATATACTTCAGATTTATCTTTCATAAGAAATACCTAGGTAATTCGAGTACAATCATCAATAAATGAAACAAACCACTTTACACCAAAAATATTAGAAATAATAGTAGGACCCCAAACATTAGTATAAAAAAGGCAAAAGGGTTCAAAATTTCTATTAGAGCTTGAAGGGAACTAACACGATGGTGTTTTGTAAATTGACAAACATCATAATTAAAGGACTTAACATACTCTTTCAAAAATAAAGAAGGGAGTATAGACTTAAGTAAGGCAAATGAAAGGTGTCCAAGTCATTTACGTTAAAGCCAGATTTGATAAGCAGGGGTCTCGGAATAGGAATGATAACAAGAATGTAATGACTTCTAACTAGATCTACTTGAAGCTTCTATGTTAAGAAAATGATACAATCCTCTTTGTTTCTTAGTAACTCTAATTGTCCTCCCCATGGCAAGGTCCTGAAATACATAGTGGGAATAAAAAAAAGTTACAGCATAATTTAGGTCTTTAGTAAGTTTATGAATAGAGATAAGATTAGTAGAGAACTTGGGAACATAAAGTACATCTTACAAGTTTAAAAAAGGATTAAGTTTGATATTACCACAACCTATAATTGATGTATGGGAGTCATTAGCCATAGTTATATGATGATTATCAGAAAAGGGTTGATATGATATGAAATTAGAGAAATGAAAAATCATATGGTTAATTACACCAAAGTCAAGAATCTAGGAATCCTCAAAGATAGCCATAAAAGCATCAGAGGATGAAACATGGATTCTTACCATTTATAGCCACAGAGCAAGAACCAAAAAGCTTACTAAAGGAATCTATAAGAGTTTGTAAATGTTCTAATTCCTCTTTATTGAGGGATGAAATCTCATCCTTAACTTAAAGGGCATCTACCATAGTCTCAGATTCTATAGCAGTCGGATGTGCTTGGCCTTGATTAATATTCTTAAACCTGTCAGTGTGACTTAAAACCTAGTATTTCCCATAAAGTTTGAAGCAGTTCTCCTTAATGTGACTAAACTTCTTACAATAAGTGCACTAATGATTAGATTTGGAAGAGGATGGAGGAGGGCCTAATTTGATAGTCCTGCTAGTAGTTAATGCTGACCTATTAGTGGTTTGTCATCCAGCATAATAGCTCTACAACTCTCTTCACCATGAACTGTATAGAATACCTCAGAGAATGAAGGAATCTTTTCTTTTCCTAATATTTAGACTCAAATAGGATCATATTCAAGGTTTAGACTAGAGAGAAATTCAAAGATTCTATCCTTTTTAATAAATTGTACCAATTTGGTTGTGTCTTTACTATATTCCATTTTTAGATTTTGGTATTGATTCAATTCAATCCATAGCCTATTTAAGGTCTCATAGTAGTTTATCATTGAAAGAGCACCCTATTTAATGTTAAAAATTTTAGTCTTCAACTTAAAGCAAGTTAATATATTTTATTTCATGAAAAAGGTTTGGCATAGATTCTCCTAAATTTCTTTAGCAGTAGGGAAAAACATATAATTATTGCTAATCTCAGGAGTCATAGAATTCCAAAGCCATGTCATAATAAATGAGTCTTCATCATCCCACATCTCAAATTATAGGTTATCTTTTTTAGGAGTAATACCTTTGATATGGTTTAAATTGTAACGACCTTTGAAAGTAGTACAGATAACTTGAGCCTATTATAAATAATTCTTTACATTAAGGTAGTATATGATATGCAAGACAGGTAGGTTATTAAGATTTAGAGGTGTTAAACTTAGGGTTGTGGTTTGATGTGTGGTGTTAGAGGTTTCGATCATTTCTAGGCTAGACATGAAGGAGAATTTATGTGGTAGCTAGGATCTATTAATAGGACACAAGTTCCTGAAATAGAGGCAACCCTCAAGGTTTTAGTGATTACACATTAAAGGCATAAAAAAGAAAAAAAGGAGCGGACTACTGTAATGAAGGCAGTTGTTCTACAATGAAAGTAGGCTAGGTTTTGAGTGCAGAAGCAGAGTCTCCTAAATTGGAAGCTCTGATACCAAGTTAAAAGAAATAAAGAAATTAATTTGAAATCTTATTATTTCCTATATAAAAGGTATTTACATTTTATAGGCTAATACTCATAATTAGTTTATAGAATAAAGCTAAATTATAGGAACAAATATATCCTAATTATCTATTTTAATAAAGGAAATACAGATCAGATTTGTAAGAGCAAATTTATCCTAATTATCTATCCTAATAAAGAGGAAAAAATACAATTACAAATTTATACAAAAAGGAATACAAGTAAGGATAATAATAATAGGATTTAACAGCTCAACACTGATGTTTACATTATTTCCAATGCCACTTTTCAACTCATTAACCAAAACTTGATAGTCAATTTCTACAATAATTTTCTTGAAGCCTAAACTCCATGTTAAAGAGAAACTTTCTATAACACTCCATAATTCAGCCGAATAAACATTTTATAATGCCTAAGATTTTTCATAAAGTTAACAATCCAAACTCTATTGGTATTCTGCAATAAACTAACATATCTAGCTGAAGAAGTCGTGACATTAGTTGATCCATCATTATTAATTTTTATCCATTTCTTATGAAGCTTTTGCCATTTGATATCCACATTATGAGGAAAGCACTGTACTTCCTCAAATTGCATAAAATTAATAGCAACTATATAGTCTCAAACATAAGTATTTATCTAGTATATCAAATATGGCAAAAATATAAAATTTGGTTAAAAATGCTTTTATTTCACTAAAACTAAAGGTAGCATATAGCAATACCCTATTTTAAAGATAGTTATCATCTTTTATGACAAAGTTACCACTCGCCAGATTGGATTGCACCTAATTTCATAAACTAGTAGTGAAGAAAACCACAAGATCTCTTAATTGAATCTTAACTAAACTTAAAGTTACAGTCTTTTACAACATGAAGCTTATTCTCTATAAAATTTTAACAATAATAACAAATGGGATTTCCCTTGTTTTTCCTTCCTTTAACTTCATTTATCAAAACCTTATTATTACAAAGTTTCTAAATGAAGAATTTAATCTTTTCTAGACCATTCCATTTCCAAATGCTCTCCCATAATTTATCACTTTCACCTTCCAACCTTCTAGTAGGCATTACATAAGCACTCTTAATGAAAAAGGAGGCTATATTTACTTGCCGCATTATTATTAGGTGGTAATACAACATGTAATGCTATCTAAAACTAATGTCGGAAGGATGTGATCACACAAATTCAAACCCTATCGATCATTCATGTTTCCCATGTTCACAATAGCCATATTCCATAAATACTGAGGAATAGGCTAAAAAGCTAAATCTTTCAATTTAGAATTCCCAATGTATACATCCTCCTAAAACTTCACTATACTACCATCCCCAATAGTCCAAGCAAAACCTTCCTTGCATTTATTTCATAAAGTGTAAAGACTTTTCCAAAATAAAGAATCTCTATTTTTTGCCACCATTTTATTAATTCGATTGTAATCTTTAACATAATTATTAATTAAAATAGCAGCTAACAAATCTTGACACCTATAATAAATATGCCAAGGAAACTTCATTAAACAAGCTTCATTCATCTTTTAGAGTCTCTTGCAACTGAGCTTATTAACATTTCTATTTTGGAACATTTTTTACCATGCAATCATATGAACTTTCCTTTCATCAATCACATGGTCCCAAATAAAATCCTTCTTATATTTTTCAATTTTTATAAGAACAAAATCTAAGATATATGCTACTTGTATAGTATAAACTAGAAGAGCTTGAGTTATAGATTTTGTTAAAACTACTCTACCTACCATAGATAAACAAGATGTTTTCTAGCCAGTAACATGATTATGAACTTTTTTAAGTAAAAACCTATAAGTTGCCTTAGATATCCATTTATAGAGGAAAGGAACACCCAAATACATTCTTAGGTCCATGGTCAAAGAAAAGTTAGATTTATTGATAATTTGCTCCTTAATGTCTGTTCTAACATTCTTTAAAAAGAAAATATTAGTTTTAGTAGTATTTATTTTCTGCCTTAACTAGTGTTTTAAAATCCATCCTAGCCATTAACCTAACAAGACAAGCAAGTGAAGGTTAGATCAATTCAATTATATGATTGAATTGGTTAATATATTTTTATATTTATAAATATATATATATACGATAAAAAAAATTAACACATCATATTATGAACTAATATTTTTAAGCCATTAAGAATCTAATATTTTTTAAAAATTTTAAATTTATATATTGCTATTACGTAAAAATAAATATATTTTCATTACTAGTATTTATAGTAATACATATAATATAATTTGAATGAAGTTAAGAAACATTTAAAATAATGAGATTAATTAAAATAACATAATTTAAAAATTATATTTAATATAAACTTAATTAATATAATTTATTATATAATAAATATATTTTCATTGTTAGAATATATATATATATATATATATATATATATATATATATATATATATATATATATATATATATATTTAATAACATATATGGTGTGAAGCATAACATTGCTCCAGTGGTCAAGGTTGTTGTTTGTGCATGCAGGTTGGGGGTTTGACTCTCAATGACAACAAATATTTTTTCATTGAAATGAATAATGGAGACTTGTGCAAACTGGTTCACAATGAGTTCAATAGGTTTTTAAGTAATTATTGGGTTTCGATAATTCAAAGTAGTTGAATGCCCTCCCAGGTATTATTAATCACTTAAATCGAACTAAGGACCGATTCTTGGTTAGATTGATCAAACCAATTAGTTCGATCCAGGTTTAAAAACAATGGCCTTGGGCAAGACTTTTAAAGGCATTGAAAAACTACTTTAATTTGACAAATAGAAGCTTCAACGAATAAAAGAAAATCATTAGTAAACATAAGATGAGAAATAGTAGTATCATCCTTTCCAACTCTTATAGGAGTCTATTCTTTATTATCAACTGCATTATTAATTATGTGAGAGAGCTTGTCTATACATAGAACAAAAATATAAGGGAAGAGGATCTTCTTGTGTGACATAATGGAATAATTTGAAATCTTCAATTTTACTTCTATTCTATAGGACATTAAAAGAGCAAGTAGTAATATATTGCATAATCAAGTTTAAAGAAAAGGTATTTGGATTAATCTTATTTAACACTTCATGAATAAAATCTTAATTTAAACGATCATATACCTTTTTAAGGTCCACCTTAATGATTAAAAAACCTTTCTTGCTATGCATTTTTCTAGAAGCATAGGCTTTAATCTATTAATAATGGTCTTTGTTACACCCTTGTAAATGACATTACATAATGAAATTGGATAGAACTAGTTAACAAACCTTGGCTTACCAATTTTTAGGATTAAATAAATTAGAGTTTTATTGATATCCATGATATCCCTCCCTTGAAAAACTTCCTTGATAAACCTACAAACACTATCTCTTACTACTCTCTACTAGTTGTGAAAGGAAATAACAGAAAAATCATTATCTCTTGGAGCCTTATTCCTTCTAGTGGAGAAAAATAGCCTTTTGTATTTCTTTACTTAAAACAGGACCTGATAATGATTCATTTTGGGAATTTGATAACAATAGAAATTGCATTCTAGTATTAACCTGGATATGTTATCCTTCATCTTGAAAGAAAAAAGCTTGATAAAAGTTATTTATCATATTCATGAGTTCATATTTATTTTCCTCCTAATGGCCTTCATTATTTCTTAACATAGTAAGCTAGTTTCAACATTTTGTTTTAATAGTTATGGCATGATAGTATTTTGTATTGCTGTACTTTTTATTAACCTAATCAACCTTGGATTCTAAAAAATTTCTTCTTGCTTCATTATTTTATTTGACTCATCATGTAACTCCTTTTCCAAAATCCATTAAAAAAATAATTATTTCTACTCTTTCTAGTTTGTTGAATACCTATAAGTCAAGCACACAACTCTTTTTTCCTTTTCCTTATGTTCCTAAAAATATTTTCATTCTATTATTTGATTATGAGAGTGAAATCTTTTAAGGCCACATTCACATCCATATCAATCTTCCAATTAAAAGATACCAAATCTTAAAATCCTTTGTAGGTGAGCTAATTAACCTCAAATCTGAAAAGATGATCATTAGAATTCATGGAACTTTTAAAGAAATCAATAGGATTAAGATGACGATTGAAATACATCCTTTATAGAACTTTCATATAAACTTCTAGGAAATGTATTCACCAATCCAAATTACAAAAGACCCCATTTAGCTTTTTAAAAAGAGGTTTATAGTCTCTAATTGTAGGACTATGCCAGGTGAAACGATCCCCTATTAATTTAAACTCCATTAAATTGTAGTAATTAATTCTATCATTGAATATTTGAGCTTTAGCCATATTAAAAGGAGCTTTTCCTTTTTTGTTTTTCATATAAGTCATGAATATCATTAAAATCTCTAGTTATAACCTATATTCCTATAGAATGCTTGCTTATTGAATTCAAATTCTTCTAAAGGTCATTCTTATTTATCATATTAGGATTAGCATATATTGCTATGAAAAACCATTCATCCCTATAATATGAAATTATTTTCATTTGTACATGTTAAATTTTTTTAAGATAATAATTTTATTTAAGTTATTTTTACATCAAACCTGAACCCACTAGAAATCTATCATTTAGAACTAAGTAATTATTTAGAAAATATATTCCATGTAGAACTTTCTCGTCTCTTTTAACACTTACTTTGGTTTTTATTAAAACCAAGATATATAGCTTAAAACCACCTAACACTGTATTTTCCTGAGAAACAAAGTTTCTATGCCTCACACTTCTATAGTTCCATACCACAATTTTCTTAATCATTAATAAAAAGAAAAAGGAATGGGACATACCTTAATTAAAACTTCATACATACAGGACTATTAATTTGGTCCATTTATATGGTTACATTAGCATTAATATTCACAAGTGTGCCACTTTTATTACGTTTTGCATTATTAGATTCCTTATTTGGAAGTTTTTACTTCATATTATTGTTTAGTGGTTTTGGATTCAGCTCAGTTTTTGTATCCATCTCCATGTAAGTTTAAGCTTAAACTAAGTTTTCTTCCTTAGCTATTATATGCTTTAAAGTTTCTTGGACAATAGAAATTCAAGAAGTTGCATTTGTCATTCATAATTCTTAATGCAAAATTTTTCTATGTCTAATCACAAAAGTGCTGGTAATAGGTGCTTATAACTATACTTGCTTTTTACCTTTATCTAGTAATTGTTTCTACAATCCTGCCATATTATTATATTTATTTTCCTTGTCTTCCTAAGAAGGTTATTCTTGTAAAACATTATCTTTCCACTTAATTTTTTTTGTATTGCCCATTCACTGCCTTCCTCATACAATTCTCCTTTCTATTTCCTACCTAACCTCTTATCATCACAATATCACATAGGACCATGCCATTTATAACTTGATGTACTTTATATACTTTATTTACATTCTTACTTCTCACACCTTTTTTTTAGCTAATATGGTAAAACATAAGTTAAGTTTCTTTTTTCCTCTTTTATTTTTGTTGGCATCTTGATTACTTTTAGTTAACATCCTAGAATTTCACATTCTTTTCTTTTTATTTTTTATACTAGCATCCATTTTCCATACAGATATTATCTCTTAATGCTCTCAATAGTAATAGTTTTCTTTCCCTTTTGTTCCACTAATTGATCCCTTTCTTCCTTTCTCATTTCAAGCTTTAATAGACAACAATTAACATAATGACCATACATTCCATAATGGAAATATATTAAGCGCATACTTTCATATTCTACGTAATAATTTTTCTTTTAATTCAAAAATTAACAAGTAGCTTTTCTTATATTGACTTCAATATACACTTAAGCATACTTCCCTTTGTATGTTTAATAGTTACATCATAAACTCTTATGATTTTTTTTTACTCTATTCCCAAGAAAAGTTAAGAATTTCTTATCATACAAATGAATAGGCAAACTGGGGAGCCAAATCCATATTGCCACATAGTTTATGTTTGTTTCCTTTGGATTCAAGTTTGAATCCCACTATGTTATAGTTGGGTAATGATCATAGATGATTTATGATTTATGAGTTAATGCATACTTATAATCAGAATCATCAGTAAACTTTGCTAAGAAAAAATCATTCATTAAATCAATGATATCAATTATCCCAAACTAGATCCAAAATTGATGTAACTTATTTTCCAAAGCCTTATAACCAATTTTGCTCCCCAATAATTTAATATTTAGGGTTTTTCTCGATGATATTTTCATTCAAGCTTCATCTTCTTTTGATATAATTAGAGTGGGATAAGGTTACCTTTCATTTACTCCTTTCACCATCTTAAATCTAGAAAAATCAACTTCTTCTTCAAAAATCAACTCATCATTTTTTTTCCATTACTTCTTTCTTCGTCTTATCTTCTAAACCACCTAAACGCCCCTACATAAAAGACTTGCTTTGTAAGATTTATTTTGTGAACTCTTAGCATCTGTAAAACTATCTCTATTCTGATCATTGTTAATTGTGTTTTTAGCTTTCTTTTCAATTAAACTACTTACTTAGTTTTTTATTTTTTATTTTTTATTCTCCAATCTAGTAGATTGATTTCTATATTAGTTGCTTTTCGCTTCTCTATCATAGAAATCCTAGCACAACTCATTATGGTTGGAAAAATATTTTGATTTGATAAGAGATTTTTAAATAGTTTGTGAGCACATAAATATAATTTTTTTAATTTAAAATTGTGGATCTCAATAAAAATAATAAATTTTAAAAATTAAAATTATAAAATTAACAAAAAATTAATAAAAAAGAACAAAGAAGATCCAAGTGTCATCCCAAATTTGTTTGGCACTTTGATAATCTCATTAACTTCATTTAATACAATGGAAAGCGTTTCATACTTTCATTACAAAGCAAGTTGCAGAAAATCATAATTTTTGTGATAGCATGAATTATATAGTAAAAACTTTCATAAATAACATGTTTTTTATTAATAAAAAAGTATTTATTATATTTTGTATATGTAGAATATTCTTATAAGCTAATTACTGATTTAAATATGGGATTTAGATTTTTGGAAAATAAATGCAAGTGTGGACAAGTTACATAGAAATATCATGTTCTTAAAAAAATAAGAATAGATTTCATGAAAGAAAATTACAATCATACTCTTAACAACAACAAAGTCTATTCTTATTTTTTTCATTTTTTAATGCATGATTATTCCACAAATGCAACTTTTACACACTTGCATTTATATTTTTCTTTTTAAAAAAAATCTCAATTCCTTCTTGAACAAACTACTGTTTACACTTGAAGACATTTAGAAATGACATGGAAAACATTCTACATCTATAAAATAAAAAAAATGACATGGAACAAATGAATTGACCAACCTTGGAAGGAATGGATCATAGTATATGCATGGAAATTATTAAAATAAAGTGTAATGCTTTTTAAAATGGATTTAAATTTGATTCATTGTTATTGTAAATTAATTTTACATTATCACACATTTATATATTGATAATATAAAACATTTTACATTCATTAACAAGTCTTTTTCTATTTACTGATAATATAAAATATTTTACATAAATAATGAATCAAATTTAAACTCTTTCCAAAAATATAAGTTTTATCATTAGAAGTTAATTCACATTAAAAATTTTATGAATAATTTGATTTATATGGGAAAATTAACTTCCTAAGAAATAGATATCTTCGTAAACTTTTAAAAAAAGTGTTGAAAATTATTATTTTTCAAGAATTAACTTTCTATATTTTATAATTTAAATTTCAACTTCTTAAAAAATAATATCAAAATAATTAATATATTCTTTAAAATTTTAATATAAAAATTAAGAAATACCAATAAATTTAAATTTTTTCTAATTATTTTTCTTTTAAAATTATAACATTTTTAATATCTCTTACCATTATAATTTTTCTAAAATTTTAATTTACCATTTAAAAGTAAAACATACTTATATAAAAAATTGAAATATCTTATATATATTTAGATTATCTCAATATAATTAAAATATAATATAATTTAATAAAAATGAATTAAATAATTAATTATATCAAAATTATATAAAATCATCAATAAATATATATTTTTATAATTAATCATTAAAATAATAAAGATAATAATTTATGTAATAAATATAAATATAATAATATTTAGAATTGAGTTTCATTTATAATTATATTTACATCATATAATTTCATATAATACTCATTCTATTTACTATATAATTGATAAAATAATTATGTTTTATATATTTAATAAATTATATTTATTATATTTTTTAAATAATGAGAATAAGAACTTAAAGTGATTATTAATTAAATTAAATAATGATAATTTTATATTTTTATTTATACATGACATAAGCAATTGGAAAGCAAATAAGCAATTGTCTGTAATTTATGAAAAGTAAAACTTTTCGAAAAATTCTACTTCTTTCAATTTGGTTGTTAATGGCTATTACACTTACTTTCACAAAATCTTAATAGTTAGTAATATCGCTTTGTTTGACCAAAGGGAAAGGATTGAAGTTTGTGAAAAGATAACTTACATACTGTTGAGCATTATAGCATAAACAAAGAGTCAATTAGAGGCTAGTTGAAGGGAAAGACAACTGACATAACTATTAGCTAAACTTGATAGAAAATAAGCAAAAATAAAGAGATCATGAGCAATTATTTTCAAAACTAGTGGGTCAACTTCCTATACCATGCAAACCTATGGTAACCACTCATTTCCTTAAGTAACCACCTAAGATGTTAACATGTAGCCAATTATTTAAGACCAAATACTTATAAACACATCCATAGTGATACATAAAAGGCTATTTTCCAATCCGACTTTAGAAAAACTATTATGCACTCTAGATCTTTACTTTTAGCACTTTGCTAGCCCTTAATTTGCAACCACTTTGCTATTATTCAGAGCAATTCCACACAAGTTCTTCCAACACCATTCCTTTAAAGAGAGCAAATCAGAATTATCTCAAAGTTTCCAACACAACTGAACCACTCTTATCCTTAAAAAAAGCTTAGTAAAGGCCTAGTGACAAGTATAGGTTTCATGCTTGAATTGCTCCATTTTTGTGCAGTTTTATGTAATCACCATTAAATGCTTACATATTTTGTACAATTATTAATAATTGGTTCTCCTTTGTACCACCTTTACTCATATTGCATTATTATTGTATTAGAGCCCCACTAGTGTACTATATGCCCAAACCATGGTTTGTTTATTAAGTGTTAAAAGTCACATTTATTAATATATTATAATTTTAATGAGCAAATAGTGACCAATCAAACAATTAAAAAAAATTTACTTCCTCAAAAATTGTATTTCCTATACTACTAATATCTTAAATTATTATACTAAGATATAAAAGTTATTTTTTGTTGTACATGTTTGGTGTTACTTTTGGGCATTTTAGAATCAATTGTAGGACATATAATTGATTTAGTATCTATTATATAAAAAAACAATGATTGATCATATAAATTTTTAATTCCTATGGAGCCAACTATTTCGAATTAGTTGTGCATACTTAATTACAATTAATTATCTTATTAATCAATTAAACATATGTAGGTTATTGTCATTTTCTTTGTGATTTTTAGGCATAATTTATTTTGAGAAATCCTTTAAAATCGAATCAAATATACTAAAAATTTTAAACTAAAACACCATTTTAATCCTTAAAATATTCAATTTATATTAATTTTATTTAAAGATTTGCATCAATTTAATTCATGAAGTTTTAAATCTAAGTAAATTTTAGTACTTTACAAGGATTAAATTGAAATAAATTTTAGTCCTCTTAAGAATTAAAATTTTACTTGAATTAAAAATTTTGTGAATTAAATTTGAATTTTACTTCAAAGATCAAGTTGATATAGACCAAATACTTTAAATATTAAAATAGGATTTTAATCTTCATTCTAAGTCATAGAAAATGGTAACTAGTTAAGAAGAGGGCACGTGTAATATTAAGAAAAATAATGTACCCATACACACTTTTATACTCCATATGTGACAAAATTTAAATATGCATGATCAAATCATTCATTTTCATCATTGCAAAATGTGAATGGGATTCGAAAAAATATTTTTATTAATTTCATCCATCACTAATTAAATTTTATCCAACTTTGCAGTGTGTTCAACAAGTTAGTAATGAAAAGTTAATTCTTAATAATTACATATAAACTACTTTTTAATATATTTTTCCCCATTAGTCATAACAATAGTTACAAGAGAGAAATAAACAAACCTACACAAAATATAGCTCTTAGAAAATTTTTTGAAATACCTACAACATACTAGTAACTTACTAGATAAATCATAAACATATAAAGAAAAAGTAAACTAACTAACTTTTTTAGCATAACTTAGAGGTTGACCATAGTGCCTTGTACTATTTTGGCTCTTTTAAGTAATAATTAAAAATTATGGAAGGGTTCCTTATTGATGACTCAATAAGATAGAAGAAGTCAAAATTGAAGTATACTTCTATTATATACATTATTGGAACCTTATTTTGTTACTTAAGATTTTATGTTACTTCTCCTATGATGCTAGAACTTTGTGAAGTTTCTTGGGATGCTTTTAACTTTTCGCCTTGCCTTAAAAGATATTGATAATGATGGTGAGCTTTTGGCAACAAAGTTTTACAGGAATCAATGTTGATGTGAAAGTTTTATTCTTGAGTAGATAAGTGCACCAAAGTAGTGTTTAGTTGCAACATGGGAGGTGGTGCCATAGGACAACCACAAATGTGGTGGCTCGACCTACGACAAGCAAATGATGCTATAAGATTCTGGAAATAGAAAGGATAATGAGGATTTAGTGAAAACTTCCATTAGTCGTGGCTTGGCATAGGATGAGTTAACATAACTTAGCTAACCATAATTAAAATAAGCTTTTACAATTTTCTCATTTTAAAAGAAAACTAGAACAAAGTGTTTAGACCAAACCTTTAAACATGCATCAACTTCTTTAAATTATTTTGGCTAAAGTTACTCTAACTTACATTAGTAACAACTTATGACTATTGATTTAACTCCTTGATGTTATCTTACAACTCTAACCTTTAATCCTTTACATGGTTTAGTTTATTTTTCAACTTATCAGTTTTCAGTTGTAAATCGTTAATTGTAGCAATCAAATATTGATTTATAGCATCCAACTAATAAGCTTTATTTATTGCATTGATAATTTTATTAGTCCTAAATTTTGTAATCACCCATATTAATACTTGACTTTAATGACTGTAGCTAAAATATTGATGAACATAGTCTCCAATGAAAGATTTTAAAGGTTCTTGGATGTAAGTTAGCTATGCACCTCAAAATAATTTTTCTTAAATTTTTTCAATTGAAAAGTGAAAGTGGACCAAATGTTAGCCACCTCTAAATAGGTACCTATCATCGGTTTTGAGTTACATGGTTGTTTCAAATGTTGTTTTCTTTATAGCTAGTCACCTTTGCCAAAAATCACTAGTAGCTAGAAATTAGTTATTGTTCTACCTTAAATGAGAGTCAAGGTTTCTTTCTACCTTGTTCCATATGAAATTTATTAGCATCTGTAAAAGTATTGTGCACCTTTTTAGCAAAAAATATCTTTTTCAATCTCAAACTTTTCATTCCATCAACCATGTTATGACTTCAATAAAATGACATGTAATCAAGAACTAATAAAGCCCTAACTAAATCTAACATCGATTAACTCCTCCCAATTCAATTGGTTTAAGCAAGACTAGATATTGCAACAAACAATAAGAGCAATTAAAAAAAAAGTAATTAAGGCATGGATTTATAGCACAAAAGAGATCATGCAAATACAAGCACCACTTAACTGAAAGTTAACAATTAAGCTTAACAAGTCAGCAATAATTGTACTTATATTATTATACTTATTGAAGAGAAACCTATCTTATTTGTTGACACTTACAAATCCTTGGGCAGTGTGTTGCAAAACTAACACCAATTCAAATTTGTTGACAGTAAAGTGAAATTGGTGCAAATTAGATTCATTGTAGATGAGATCATTGTTGTCACTAGATTAAAAACAATAAATGAGCTCTAATGTTGTTATGAAAAAATACTCAATCAATAAGAAGTGATGAAAGGCACAAACCCTAGGAGACAAATTGGACTAGAGTTTACTTTATCTTATTATTTATTAGATGTTTCCTTTAAGGTCAATTCTACCATGCATGGACTAAAAGTCGATGCATGGATAAAGCAAGTGATGTGGAGCAACAACAACTTTCAAATTTAACTTTTATCTGTTTGATGAAAAAAAATGTTACGTTTTATATAGGTAATGACTTTATTAAATTTAGCCATTTATTACTAATTAAGTTAACTGAAATTGTTACCTAAAACACAATAACAAAACTTATTGAAGAACTTATTTTCTTATAGTGGATATGTAAACATGATTTTTGCTCATGTAAAAGTGAAACTTCAACAATTTCTCCTTGAAGAAGCACCAAGTAAAGAAGATGCCAAATGAAAAAATAATCTTGTGTTTATTTTGTTGTTAAAAAGATGTTCAAGGATAAAAAGAATTAATTGTTGCTTAAGTATTATGCAAATCACATCAATCTATTATTTTTTGTTTAATAATGCCCTTTTAAGGAGCATTTGGCTCATGAAATATTTTTCACATGCTCAAAAATATTTTATGAGAATGTTATATTCTCATATTTAGTTTAAAATTTTAAAAAAAATATTCTAAAATATAACATTCTAAAAAATATTTTAAAATCCAAGTTTTCTGATAAATATGCCTATAGAAGAAGTGAATATCTCATATTTCCATGAGATAGGAATATTTATATTAAAATAAAAGGATAATTTTACTCTTATTTTTTCATGTTCTAATTTATTCTAATTTTTTTTATTTTTTTCTCTTTTAACTTATATTTCTCATTTTCAATTTTTTCATGATAATAAGCATAATTATAATAAATAAGCAAAAAAAGTAATTTCTAAATTTCAATCTTATTAATTTCTAAATTCCAATATTAATTTATTGCAAAAAAATTTTATTTTTATTTTTCATTTTTAACTTATTTTCTCATTTTTAATTTTTTCATGATAATAAATATAATTACACTAAATAAGGAAAAAATATATAACTAATTTCTAAATCTTAATCTTATTAATTTATATATAATCTCATAATATATTAAAAAATTTATAAAATAACTTTAATCTATTAAATTTTGATTTATATGATTACATTGATTAATATGATATATTCACATGTAATATATTTTTTAAGATTTTATCTTGTAAATAAAAATTAAAATTAAAATTTATAATTTTTTTATAATTCTTAATGCCTTATAAAGTAAAAAAAATAAAAATTTAAATGTGTAAGTTATGTGAAATTAATAGTCTAATATCACAAATAAATTTTAATTGGCTTATATAATTAATTATATAAAAAATTCAAGTTTAAATTGTTAAAAAATTTAATAACTTATATATCATTTAGTATATTTTAATTGAAGAGAACTAAAATTATTAATTTATTATATCTTCAAAAGTTTTCATTCACATATTTTTTAATTAAATTTGTAATTTATTATAATTTATAAAAAAATTAATAAGGATTTATTTCTGAAAAGGTAACAAAATCTCTAAAAATATAAAATGTAAACCAAATATAGGAATATAATATATTTGAAATTTGAAAAAATATTATAAAAAATTTATATATTAAACTAAATATAAAAATGTTATATTTCAAGAAATTACATTTTTGAAAATCACTTTCTTAGAAATGAACTTTCCAAAAAATATAAAATTTCATGAATCAAATGCCTTCTTTCTTAAGGATGAAATTATATAATGAAAGATGAAATTGATAATAAAATTCTTTTAGAACAAAATTGATCCAAATTACATCTATGAATGCGAAAAAAATATTTGTCTATCAAATTATACCATATGTAAAAAAATGATCACTTTAAGAAAATAAATAAATATAACATTGGTAGATAATTCTCTCCCCAAATAAGACATTAATGCTAGAAAATATTTCTATAAAAATATAATTATAAATGGTGAAAAATTATTTGCATGTTCAATATAATAAATTTAGTAGAAAATAATTTCTTCTTTTTCAAAGAGGAAGTTATATTCCTTCACTGTCATGGCTAAAATATATATATATATACACTTTTTTATATCACAAGTTGTAGAAACATAGAGTACTCTTTTATACACACACAAGATGGTTCATGTAGATTCAAGAAATTGACGAACCAATTTAAACAGGAATCGAATAAATTGTTACAATGCAGGGGCAACAGTATTGCACATGAATTTCCTTGGAAAGATATCACTACCGATATAGCAACCTATAGACAAACAATGAGAATCAAGACTTCGTTTCTTCATGAATGAATTTGGTTCTAAACATCAGATATAATTTCCTGACTGAAACTTCATATATTCATATGATTCAATATGGTTCCAAACATCAGAGCATATTCTTAAATTTATTGTCAACAAACCAATAAATATCATCCATTTATTCCGATTCCCATCTAATAGTATTGTCAGCCAACAGGAAGCCAATGAAAATATAAAGGCTGGAACAAAGCAGATACAGCAATAGATTTAAAGTAAAATAAAATAAAATTAGAAACTAATAACCGCTCCTCCTCTCACAAACCATGATTGTAAGGATGAATCGGATTGAAAACCATGACAACGAGTTTCAGCCAGAACCAGCTGACTTCCAAAGCTTGACCCACTCTTCCATGGCTTCAGCAGCACCAGAAAACATAGGATGAACCTGTCCCAGTTGCTGCTTAACTGCCTTGGCCATCTCAAGCACACAATCCTCTGCTTTAGTTGCTGATTGTGGCAACCTTACTGACTGAAAAAAAGGAACAATATCCTCCATTAGTTTCACCCCTTCCCACTCTTTCTTCAAGCTCTCTATTGCATTACCTCTCTCTGTTCTCCAAACATAAGGCAACCCGCTTTTCACTCCAAGACCTAGGTGATCACATATAACTTTCACACACATTCCACACCATATATCCTCCACTGTTTCCCACCTAAACTTTCCTTCCCCTGCCAACCTCAAAGCTGGGACTAATGCAGGGCCAATTGCTTCACGGTCAAAAGCAATGTTGATTCCACTCATAGGCATCATGGTTCTCACAGGAACAGTCAGAACAGCATCCACATACCGTGAATTCCTCTGTCCTGGCTTGAGAGCTTGTGTTGGTGCATCAAAATCTGCCAGATTGAGCCACAATCCACATGATAAAGCACAGCTAACCCCTTCTCGAAGACTAAATGGGTAACCACGTACAAAATCTGCACCCTTACGGAAAGGATCATAGAGTGTGTTGAAGAAGAAAGGGGTGGCAGGAGTCTTGAGGTTCACAATGTGCTGAGCAACAACATCTACCAGATTTCCCATACTGTCTTTTGCTGGAGTGCAATCATCATCAATGGAGATAATATATTTCTTCCGTGAAATTAGATAGCCAAAATACCTGCAAGAGTAGCCCGAGAAGATGACAGATGCAGAAGATCCCACAACTCGCTCAATATCAGACTTTGAATAGACATCCACATTGAAGCCTTCAAGAAGTTTGAGTTCTGCCTTTAGATCAGGATCTTTGACAATTATCAGGTGAAAACGGGAGAAAATTGTTCTCCATTCATTCATAAAAGATGAGAGGTCAGAGTGTAGTGCACCAATCACAATGTCCACTTCATTATCCTTGATATTTGCTTGAGACATTTTCGAAGTTATTCGGATCACAAACTTAACTCTTATTTAACCTCCCTAATGTAGCCGATAAATTGCATTCAAGGATCGCAAGTGCTGAAACTATTTGAACCTATCTCAGAATCTCTCAGAACATCCTGTAAATAAGATATCCAAAAGTCAGGAGAGAGAGAGAGAAAGGAAAAACTAAAAAACTGTTTTGCTATTAGGAAATAGTTATCATAACTATAAGATGGGATTTTTCACTATAACTCACGGGTGGGAAGCACAGGGGTCACAACATGCTGGATATTGAATGCTTGAATTAGTGAGAGCACTTCATCCCTGCCCGTGGCAATGAACAATTTCAGAACTTTCTCAGTCAGCTTTCCGGCTTTCAATATTCTCTGCCCAAGGGAATCATATAATGAATGAGGGCTATTTACGATAACCGAAGAGTGCAAGGGTAAATGAAAGAGCTATACAAACAACAACAACATAAGATCTGTTGTTTATCGCAACAGACAAAAGAGAGTCAACATTTTATAGCATAAAATAGGAAGACAATAGAGAAAAGTTTGAAAATGTACTGTCCTTCTCTCTATATATTTATTAAATATCAAATTCCATGCATCGATGACTCCCACCCCGCCCCGACATAAAAATCATAAGCCAAACACAACAAACAGTCATTCAGATAGAAAAAGGAAAAATAAAAATGTATCTGAACGAACTCTTATCCCTCCGACCACACTCTCTTTATCTCCCTTCATAATCGTCACAAGGCAGGAAGAGGAAAGGTACCCTTTCAATTAATAGTTTTGGAATAATAATAATAATAATATGACCTTCAATGATTGTTAAGTCATCAATCGCACTATGTGCAAAAATCATTCAGTCCTCGCCTTAATCAGTCGAGCAAAAGCCCAGAATCCAGAGCATAAGATACGACATCCAAATTTATGTAAGAAGAAGCATAATATTACTACTATGATAGCAAATCTAGGTAATGACTATTGATCAAAACGTAATGAAATCATTTCCAGTACGATAGGACCCTTCAAACAATGATGACCTGGCAAAGCCTACAAGGGGACGGCCGGGTAAAGCTTTCCAGATATTGAGGTCATATTATGGAAGTACTCTGAAAGGGACTATAGAATAGATTTCTTTTTATGCATACGCACATCTTGGCAAGCTGCAAACCCTATTCAAATATCATAATAACTGAATATAGAAGTTAACTCGATGGAAATTTGATTTTGAAACTAAGCCGATGAAGTGAAGAAAGGAAGAAATTTGAATACCTCAAGGAAAAGCAGATCAGGGTGAAGATAGAAAAGACAGGGAAGAGTGACGAGAGGATAAATTTATACCTGAAAAAGGTCGCGGAGGATGTGATCGGGGATGGGAGAAAGATCGGAGATATCGGAGAGATTAAGGACGGCTGAGTCAATGGTAAGAGATAGGAGCGATGGTGGCGTTTTCATTCATTCATGCAATGACAGAATTGGTCCGCAATTGTAATTGTTGCCACCACACCAGATATTCTTTGACCCTCTCCACTCTCTCTCAGGGTCTGTGTTCTTTCCGTCTTCCATTGTTCTTATTCCCAACACTAGAGCACGCTCTTTGTTGAAGTTGCTCAATTGGGCTGTTCCAAAGAGATATGGGCCTTGCAGCCCATAATGTCCAAAAGGACGGGGCTCATAGCCCATTGAATTCACGGGCTCTCGCGCTTACTTGGAAGTCATCGGATTTTTCTCTCTCTGGTTGCCATTTCGCTGTCTGATTAATTCATCGTCAGACAGAAATTATTCCAGCGTAGATGAGAATCGTTCGGAAAGACCTTGTTCCCAATGGACCTGGCAGCGTTAAGGTAAAATATGATACTCTTTATCTTAACCTGTGCCGAATTCAGTGAAAGCTGAAACAATTTGGTTCTATTTTCTGAGTTCCCATCTTGCGTTTGTTGGGTGCAAACTGTGACAGTAGAACGGTCAAGTTTCTCATGCTAACCAGCCTCGATTTCAATATTTTAGATGGTACCACTTGATTCTGATGATTTATGGTATGCCTATAACTTAATCGCTCCTGGTGACTCTGTCATGGCGGTCACTGTCAGGTAATTTTTCTTTTAGTTCCATTACTTACCTGCAATCTATTTTCTGTATTTTTTTTTTGAAAGTATGTGTAGCTTATGTGTTATGGTAACTAAATGACGAACGTTGTCCGGCGCTACATTGACTTTATATTGGATGTCCAAGGAATTATAAACCTATTTTGAAGGCCAACTCAAGTTGGATAGTATCCCATCCATAGTTAAATTAGCTATTAGTTTTAGCACTGAAACGCAGTTTGTTTAGGATCAGAGGTTAGTCATTTCATAATCTTTATCTTCTTATTTTTATAGAAAGGTTCTTAGAGAAGCAGCTTCTGGTGGACGGGATGCAGAACGTGTGAAGCTGAAATTGGAGATTAAAGTTGAAGAGGTAGAATTTAGAACACTCATAAGATGACATGTTTGCTTTATAAGTTCTTTGTTAATGCCTTGTATTTGTTCTTTATGCCAGGTTGCAGATTATGACAAGGAAGGATCTGTCTTGCGCATACGTGGAAAGAACATTTTAGAGAATGAACATGTTAAGGTAATTCTTGTCCCAAGTGCAAGTCCTATATATGGAAGTACAGGTGCTAATCTACTAATTCTAACTTGCCTTTTTGATAACTGCAGATAGGGGCATTCCATACTCTAGAACTAGAACTACATCGACCCTTTGTTCTCAGAAAGGTGAGTTTCATTTATATTTCTTTAAAATATTTATCATTGTTGTTACTGTTTGTCTCGTGTTGGTTCTTTCTGGCATGTAATTATACATGTACCTGACATATTCAAAGGCTAGGTCATTGACTTAACAATGTTACCTGCCTTGTTTGGACATAGCACTCATTTGGGAGCTGTGTATTTGTTGAGTTGCATATATGAACTGTCTAAACATTTGGGAAAATATTTAGAATCATGTCTGTAATAATTTTTACCTTGTTTGAGGTTTTATGAATTCATGATGACAAAGAATTTCATTTTCTTTCTTTTGTAGGATTTGTGGGATTCCTTGGCTTTGGAGGTACTGCAGCAGGCCTCTGGTAAGTTATTGATGAAAAGTAAATGGATCTATTGTCTTCTCATTTTGGGCAACTGACACTAAGACTTACTTGGAATTTCTGTTACCTACGTGCATGAAATTTTCCAGAGCTACCAATTTAAATTTTTTTTGGGAGTGACACTGTTAACCTGTGTCTTGTAGCATTAGCTCTGACATTTGTACATATAAGTAAAATGAGTGATGTATAGGATTATTTTCTATTGTGTCATCTTAATTGTTGCACCATTTGAGGGAGACAAATAATAGAAGTTGTAGAAAAATAAAAGTGTAAATGCTTCATATTAAAAGGCATCCATATCCAATTAAAAGGCAAATGGAAGTAGGAAGCTAGTTGCCATCAATATGATGGTTAGGTTCTAGTTTGAGGGTTACAGTAAATTGCTGTGACTGGACATTTTTTCAGATCCTAGTGCAAGTGCTGATCTCGCTGTGGTTTTGATGCAAGAAGGGCTAGCACATATCCTCCTTGTTGGCAGAAGGTACTAGTAACTTCCATATGAACAAGTTTCTTGGATAATTAATACAACTGTAATAATTGTAGTGGGTTTGTCTGTGTGTGTATGTAGACACACACGCATGGACGAATGTGATGGACATGTTGTAATGCTATTTGTATGCCAAGGTTTTCATGTGTATATATCTGTGCATATCTGTCATTTTGATGCTGTCTTAAACTACAATATTGTGTTTTATATTGTCAATAATTTGGCTAGTAAAATGTGTCATTGGTGAAGCATAGACTTTCAAGTCATGGTTCCGTGAACTTATGGTGAAAGTAATAATTTCCTTAAGGGAAAATCACATGGATAATTGGAACAGTGTAATGGTGGGCTGCAGTTGTTAATTTTTGATTCATTGATTTGGTTATTGCAAATAGAATCTTTCACATCTTGATTGCTGATATCACAGTATGACTGTCACTCGTTCACGGATTGAAACTTCAATACCTCGTAAGCATGGCCCTGCTATTGCAGGTTATGAAACAGTAAGCTCTCTCTCTCTCTCTCTCTCTATATATATATATATATGTTTTTCACTTGTTACAAGACAATAAGCGAATGAAATTGAAATCATTCACAATTTCTTGCCTTTTGTAGGCGTTGAATAAGTTTTTTGAAAATGTCTTACAGGTGAGTTCAGTTACAGGACTTGAAGCTACAGCTCTATAGAATTATTTATTTTCAAGTGTAATTGTTTCCATTAGAAATTGAAATAGTTGTTAGCACAAGTTTAACGGATTCTATTGATTCAATTTAGGCTTTCCTGAAACATATAGACTTCCATGTGATTCGTTGTGCTGTAATTGCAAGTCCAGGTTTCACAAAGGTTAGTAGTTATTATTGTTCCTATTCATTCTGCATTCCTTACATTTTGTCTTTTCAGTGATTATTTACATGGATGCTCTAGCATCAACAGTTTTTATTGGTAAGAAGAACGTTCTCTCTTTGATGAACCATAAATTCATGGACTAGGGTGATTTGAGAATAAAAGATTATTACACCCATTGGATTTGTGTCTCTTTATCTATTCCAGGACCAGTTTCATCGCCACTTGTTATTGGAGGCAGAAAGAAGACAGCTTCGACCTATTATTGAGAACAAGTCCCGTATCATCCTTGCGCATACAACCTCAGGATATAAGTATGAGCTCTTCTTCATTGAGCCCTTTCTGTTTTTTTTTTCTAGGAATTGATAAAAGACTTCATGATGAAACTAGCATAAAGTATAATATATGAAAATGATCGTGGAGTACATATAGATGTTGCCTATGGACATAATTTTCGTATATATTCAGATGAGAAGAGATATGCCAGTTATGTGGCTTTCTTTACTGGTTGGTTCTATAGATGTTATATCTATTGTTTTATTGGCAGAAGCTTTGATATATTTGTTATTATATCTGCTCTACACTTTATGAGTTTAACTGCAGATGATATGCTTACAGCTTGTAAAGATGCCATTTCTTTTAGTTTCCCCACAGGATAAAAGTAGGACTGACTGATAAATAGTTGATCATGGGGGACCCAGCGGAAGTGGGATTTCTACCTATAAGAAGGGCAAAAATGAAAAAGATAACTATGATACAATTTGGGCCAGGACCACTAGGTTAGAACACCACATTCTGGCATAACTGCTTTATGGGTAAAAAATTATATGGCCTGGTTCTATGATCATCTATCTTTCCATATCTGGACAGAAAGACTGATCTGTCTCTTGGAATGTGAGGAAGATAGTTTTGTACTAAGTTTAAGGAAACACGGTTCAAAAAAATGTCCCAAAGATAGTGTTTGTACTTCAACTGTATTTAAGTGCACTGGCAATCAATTCATCTCATCTCTGATGTTGAATTTCTTCTGTGCAGGCATAGTTTAAGAGAGGTTCTGGATGCACCTAATGTCATGAATATGATTAAAGATACCAAGGCAGCACAAGAGGTGTTGCAAAATAGTTCGCATATTTACTTGCCACCTTTGTAGTGCTGAGTAGTTTACTGATCCTTTAAAGCTGCTGTCTATTGAGCTGGTTTACTTGCTGCCTTTTCAGGTTCGAGCTTTGAAGGATTTCTACAACATGCTTTCAAATGTTAGGTTCTATTTTTGAGATTCTCTTGTTTGTGATGTCTATGTTCATGATTGAGATGTTAATTGCCCTCTCTGAAGAAAATGGGGTCAATGATTGGAGACCTTGTTCATCATTAAGTTTTGGTAGGGTGAGGAGCACTAAGTTTTGGTGTATCAAAAGGCCTTCACATAAAATTTATTTGCTGATACTCTCGTATCATGTCTAGAGGAGTATTGATTTCTCAATCAGTGCATGGACATTATCAGAAGTTTTGACATCCTGATTGAATGTTAAAAGGGTTGGACAGGAACCATCTCGTGCTTGTTATGGGGTAAAGCATGTAGATCTTGCTAATGAACGTCTGGCTGTGCAAACCCTTCTAATTACAGATGATCTATTCAGGTTTGTATTATGACCTTATGATATGGTGAAATTAAGGGCAGTATGCTCATGTACTGTTATTGGTGCATCCCTCATTTTTGACTCAGTTAAACCTTTTGAATTGACTCTCTTGCCTAGGAAATTAATGCACTTCACCTTTTCTATCGGTTGCCAATTGAGTTTAGTGAAATGTATTTTAGAGAACCTCAGTGTGGGATATTCTTTGGATGAGAAGCATAGTACTACCAAAACAGTAAAAAACTATATCCCATTAGATGAGGTAGGCTACATGGATCATTTGTTGTTGTGCTCTATGTTGAAGACCATATCTGTAATAAAACATAGAAGCATAACACAGTGCAAAGAATTTTTTTCCCCCAAAATTTTTATGTAAATATGTTCTTAGGCAGTCATGAATACAAATGATTGTCACAGTTGTGGCTTTGGAATATGTAGTTTCACCTTCCTTTTTCATTTTTACATTTTTGTCCCTTGTTTTCAGTTAACATACGCCTCTACAAGTACATTTACTCCCAATTTTTAGCATTGCAATAAAGGAGGCTTTTCTTGTTTGTGGTTGTTGCTTCACAATTCTGATTGTCCACTTGGCATGCAATTGAAATATCCATTTCCATAGTATGATGAATGAGCTCTGTATTCAATAAACCTCTCTTTTTAATGATAGGAATTCCGATATAAGAGCAAGACAGAAGTATGTTAATTTGGTTAACTCAGTTAAGGAGACAGGAGGATCCGTCCATGTGTTCTCATCCATGCATGTCTCTGGAGAACGTGAGTATTGTTACTTTCTTTAATCTCTAAATCTCCTAAACTGGAATTGAGAAGGCAGAGAAAATGTCTGGATGGTAATGGATAAGTTGGAGGATTTCCTATTTCCTTTTTCTCTTTGTTGTGGGAGCAGGTGTAGAATAAAGGAAGCTTTTCTACGGGTAAGTTTGTATTGTATCTAATATGTCAATTTCAAATTGATGTGACAGAGCTAGCACAGATAAGTGGCATCGCAGCAATCCTTCGTTTTCCCCTTCCGGATCTTGAAGACATTGAGATGTGATTTGATAATTCTCGCGCCCGTTGGTTGGTTTTCACAGTTTGTTTAATCATAGGTCATATGTGTTCCCATTTCATACACAGCTGATGCTGCAATGGCAGCCCCAGGTTGCCCAATTCAGGTCAGAATCAGGGCCTTGTATTATGCACAAGACAATGCTAATTAAAAACAACAACACACAACCAATAATTTTATTATATTTAATGCCAGGCGTTTTGAATTCAATCTTAAATAGCTGGTTCTCTATTTCAGCAGCTTTTCATTTAAAAAAATAAAATACTTGTTATTTCTAACATTATTTTCTTTTTTGCCTTTCCCTTTTTCGCCCTAGTTTTTTATTAATTATATATTAGATGAGGTTTAAATGAAATTTTGGTCCTTTTAAATTATAAGAATTTAATCTCTCTAATTTAAAATAATTTATCTTGATCATTAAATATTTAATTGATGTAATTTTAATCTTTCTGATTAATTTTTGTCAATTTCTTGATCTTACAAGATTTTTTTTACCCAATGCTTTTTACATATCAATTTGAAATGGTTTATATATAAATATAATAGGAAATGCTTGTTTGAATATTGAAAATTTTGAACAAAATTAAAAAGTTAAATATGATAGTTTGAATATTTTTGAGTGTATTATTTTCTAAATTCTAAAAAGCGTGATTCATCATATAAATAATGCAATGAGTGCATAAAAGTCAGATAGTATTGATTGAAGTCGATGTCATTTGAAAGACATCAAATAGGAGAATTAAAATTGCATTATGTATTTAAAAAATTAAAATAGATTATATTAAATTGAAATAATTAAAAACACGAATATCTATGCCACTATGCAATGGTGTCCACTTTTTAGCTTACATAAAAATTCATAGTAATGTACTTTATATTAAAAAATGAATAATTATGTAAGTTTTGTAATTAATTTATTTAAAAAATAGTATTTTTTTTTTTTTTTGCAGTTACTAGAAATTAATTAGCTGTAATTAAAATTGTGTGTCTCAAATCGGTCACAAGAATCCGGCATGCTATTCTCAACAGAAAACTGTAACTGTATCATGGTAACCTCCACCCTTGGGTTAAATTTAACATAGTGCTGCTAAAATCAACACCAATTAGGCAGGTAAGGTGTGGTGGAATTATTATGGATCGGGTTTAGGAGGATTAGAGAAGAGGCTGGAAAGATGCTTTGATGCCAAAGCGAAAATATAGGGTACTTTCAAGGGTCCTAAATTGGCTTGGGACCTTAACTATCAGAATGTTATTTTGGAATGTGACCCTAGCACTCTTGTTTAGTGTTTGAAGAGCATGAATGTAAGATTCGGAATGGATAGAGCTCTCCTTTAAGCTGTGCGTAATTTGTTACAACAGGAGCGGTGCGTTCCTATTCGTCATGCTTATCTTTAGAGAGAATGAGTGTGTTAACTGATTAACTAATTATGAAGCTACATTACATTGCCAAAGGATGGTGATGCATGAGCTTCCTATGGTTTTAAATATTTTAATGCCTAAAAAAATAAGAAATTTAAAATTCTATATTTTTCATAACTTTCATCCTTTATTTGTTGTATTCTAAATTATATATTCTTCATTCTCTCTACATTTTTGACATAGATTGTATGAGTGATTTTCTAAATCATTGTTCCATACTGATACTTTCATAGAATCATTTCACAAGTTTTATCTTGAAAGGACTAGCCCACTTTTCCATAAGTACATTAATGTATTTTCAAAATTCATGATCTTAAGAAGTAATGCGTTTTAGATTTTAATTTATTTTTTTATTTCCCTATTCTCTTTATATTGAAAATTTCCACATTGTTTACGTTGAAAAGACAAGATATCATTTTCTGAATGAAATTTTCTATTGTTTTATTTGACGAATTAAATTTATATTTTTAGTTTATTTTAAGATAAATTAGTTTTATAAACAATTTAAATATAATTTGTAAATCAATAAATTATATATAAATTTTTATACAATAACAATTGTTTAGTTAAATTGTCATTACTTGGCTAGAAATAAATTAATGACAAACCGTGATTAATGATATTTTATAAGTTTATATTATTTATATATATTTTTTAGTATGATTAATACAATACAAATTCTATATTTCATTTATTATGAGATTAATTGGCTAAATAAATAGTTTAAATGTGGTTAATAAATTAATAAATTATACATAATTTTTTGCAATAGCAATTGTTGGGCTAAATTAAATTGTCATTTACTAGAAATAAATTAAAGATATAATGATATTTTCATAAATTTATGTCATTTATATACTTTTGTAGTAGTATCTTTAATATAATAATACAACACCCACACACACACATACTAATCTATACTAAAATATAAAAATTTATACTTTCAATAAATAAAAATAGTTATACACTAATACATTGTTAAATAATTTGTTTAAAAAAATGAAATACTAAACTCTCCACAACTTATCTTTATTATTTATTAGTTTTTTTTCTTCTCTCATATTATCTCTATCCGCAAATCTTTTCCCTCATTTTTCGTGTTTTCCAACAAATTGTTTTCAGCCCTCAATTCAGAAATTTTTTCTTACATAAACGATATATTAGCAAGTTTGGAAATTTGTGATATCAAGAGACGGTATGTATTTGATTTTGATTTTCCTTTTCATCTCTTTGTATTAAACTTTTGCCTATTACTATTGACATATAAGCATAAACTTCATAATTCACAATATTTTTCAATAAAATTTTCAAACTATTTCATTAAAAAAAATCAATCATGTGAAATATTTTTAGTAATAAATAAACTAAATTTGGTGGTTAAATTTATTTAAGAAGGAAATTGTGCATAACGTATAAATGTTTTTAGTAAGATGTCAGTTACTAATACGTTTTGAATATCTCCACAATCAGGAGAAAATTCAATCATGCAAAATACTTTCAAGAGATAAATCAATTTTGGCATATGCATTTATTTGATGAAGAAAATACTGCATAAATTGTAAAAATGATAATTAAGATATCAATTGTTGATACTATTCTACAAAGTCTTTTATGATATAAGCAATTCATTTTATCAAAATACTTAAACTTATATTTTAAAATTTTTATTATCTATGCTACTATGTAAAGGGATAAAATAATTTGGTGTCCACTTTTTAGTTTCCACTAAAATCCATAATAACTTATTAGCTTAGCGCATGCTCAAAGGCCTTTTCTTAAAAAATTAAAAATTAAAAATATTATTAGTAATTATAGTGTACTTTATTTCAAAGAATATATATAGTTAATAATTATTAAAAATGTTTAATGTTTTAAATTTCTTGAAAAAGAAAAAAAATACCTCTTAATCAATGAATTATTTTTTATATGACTCATCACTAATTCCTTAAATATTAAGTCTATTCATTATTTAATTACATCCATTCAATTAATTTTAAATCGGAACTATATATTAATGAATTATTGTGTTCGAGTAGAATAAAAAAAAGAATAAGTATTATTACATTGAAAAATGATAAAAATAAGAAATATTAATTTATAACGTTATCGTTGTCATTGAATATATAAACTATATAGAAACTAACTCTCATAAAATCAGAAATTTTTTTAGTGAAAATAAAATAAATAAACTAATGCAAGAAATTAAATCTTATAGAAGAGTTTAAAGCTTCTCTCATTTATTAAGTGAAAGATGAAATAAATAAATACAAAAATTAACACAACAATTCTAGTAATAGTAAATGAAATAAAAACTTACATTTGATCAAATTAATATTAATATTATTATTTATTGAAGAAAACATAAATTCATATAAACATCGTTATTGTTCAAAAGGTGGATAGTTGCTTTTATTAATTAATTATTCATAAAATTATCGTATTGTGTTGATATTTCATTTTAAAGATAATGAGTTTGAATTAAAATGATATTATGAAGGGAATAATTTTATTTAGTACAGAGTTACTTTACATTTAAAATGGTTCAAAATTACTCTTATATTTAAAATAAATGAGTGTTATATTCGAATTATTCGGAAAACTAAAATTGGACACTAAAGGGAACAATTTCTATTATATAGTTGTATAGATTATACATAATTTATTAATTTGTGAATTACGTTTAAATTGTTTAATTAACTAATTTATATGATAATAAATATAAAATAGAAATTGTATTGTATTAATGATACAACCAAAAAAGCATATAAATGACATAAATCATGGTCTATCATTAATTTATTTTTGACCAAATAATAACAATTTAGCTCAACAACTACGATTGTACAAAAAATTACATACAATTTATTAATTTATGAATTATATTTAAACTATATATAAAACTAATTTATCTCATAATAAATGAAAAATAGAAATTTAATTGCTCAAATAAAATGATAGAAATCTTCAATCAGGAAAAGATATGGATTATAAAGTTCTTACCTTTTCAATATCAACAATATGAATAATTTCAATATAAAGAAAATTAAGGAGATGGAGAAACAAATCAAAATCTAAAATACAATGCCTCTTTAAGATTATGAATTTTGATAACATATTAATGTGCCTACAAAGGAATGGTTTTTTTTTTTTTCCTCTTTCCAAGCAAAAAGCTTCTAGAATGATTCCATCAAAATACCAATATCAAGTAATGAGTTAGAAAATTACTCGCATAATCTACAAGGAAAATATAAAGAGAATGAAGAATACAAAATTTAGAAATTTAAATTTAGCATGCAACAGATAAAGAATAAAAGTCATAAAAAAATATAAAATATAAAATTTCTTATTTTTTTAGTGACCATTTTGAGAGATAGGATTTTAACTACAACTAATTAATTTCTTGTAATTTCCAAACAAACTATTTTTTTTCATTATTAAATAAATTAATTGCATAATTACATAGTTTATTATTCTTTTTTCATATAAAGGTGGGTTTTTATGAAAACTTAAAACTGGATATCAAACTTCCCTATCCCCTTTATATAGTAGTATAGATAATAAAAATCTAAGAATAATAGTTTAAGTATTATAATCTAGTGAATTGAAATATAGAAAAAAAGTGTAGAAAAGTATGAATGATAGGCATCTTAATAACCATTTTTAAAATATATGCTATATTTTCCTTGTAAATTAAATGGCGTTGCCAAAATTAATTTATCTCTTGTCAAAAGTATTTCGCATGATTGATTTTTCTCTTGGTTGCAAAGTCATTTTAAAAGTATTAGCACCTAGCACATTATTAAAAATGTTTAAAACTCATGCACAATTATCCTCCTTAAGTAAATGCAATTACTAAATTTGGTTTATTTGTTGCGAAAAGCATTTTGCATGATTAATTTTTCTTTGAATAAAATAATAAAAAATTTAATTGAAAAATATTGTAAATTATAAAGTTTAGATGCATATGCCAATAGTAATAGATAAAATTTCAATAAAAGGGGACAAAAAGAAATGAAGAGCAAAATCAAAATTGAAAATATACCATCTTTTGAGATCATAAAATTTCTAAACTTACTAATATGTCAATTATATAAGGAAAATTTTCTAAAGTAATGGTTAAAATCAATTTGTTGTAAAATGCAAAGAATGAGGGAAGGGATTTACGAATAAAAATAATGTTAGAAAGGAAGAGAAAATTTAACAAATAGCGAAGATATGCTATGGACAATTTAGTATTTTATTTTTTAAAATTTATTTAACGATGTATTATTGCATAACTATTTTTATTTTAAATATATAAAATTTTACCCTAATGAAAGAATAAAAGTGGGATTAAAACTCTTTGATCACTTTTTATATTTTAGTATAGATTAGTGCATATATATATATATGGAGATTGCTAGCTTCTACATCCATACATAGATGTCAGTGACTTTTAATTTTTCATTTGAATAAAAAAATTATACTATTAATTTAAAAATAATAAAATAATGAAGGATATTATAGTTAACTTTTACTACCACTAACTACTTCCATTAATAAATACATTTATTGCAAAGATGAGTATATGCATGCATTGCAACACGCCAAAATTGATTATAATTAATTTGCTAAAAGTAATGCAATATAGGATGATAATCGAATTGTACCCTAGTGGCCCTTTGAAATATCCTTTCGAAATGATGTGCTAGTTAACAAAATGAAGCTAAAATATAATAGAATGTAGAAATAAACTAAAGCAAAATGCAAGTAAAAGAAAATTAGAATGCAAATAGTATGTAAAATAATGCAAAATAGAATGTAAATAAAATTAATTTAGGGGGATTTTGATTCAAAATTAATACAATAGCATTAAACCAAATAAAATACAGAAGTAAAATAAAAAAAATCAAGATAGCAAAATAGTTAATTTAAGGATTTGATAGTTCTTAGTATAGATTAATCATAAATCACAAAATATTTAACTATTTCAATTGATTCTTTTTGAATTATTCAAAACTCCTACAATAAAAAATTCTTCAACCATTTCAATCATGAATCCTATACTAGATGACTATGTAAAGTTTAATTAATTAAAATTAGTTAGAATAAGCAATTGTTATAATCCATGAAAAAATCATATCAAATTTGATTTAAAAATATAATTCAATTGAATTGAAGGATTAAATTAGAAATCTTTGATTCAATCTCTCAACCTTCTGTCCTTACATGAAAAATCATGATTAACCAAATATAATTTAACATAAAAACATATAAAGATTAGAAATTATAAAGTTGAATACTAATTATATTAAATCAACATTCAACAATGCAAATTCAAGTAATCAACATAAAAAATGAGAGAAAAAGAAAAATCAATTAGGAGAAACTAACATTACAAAATAGGATATCATAATCTAATAGAGATGAGCCTTAAAATCTTTGAATCAATTAGAAATTTAGCTTTCCATGGTTAGAGAATAAGAAACTTGAAGACAAAATTTTTTTTGCTAAATTATGTAATGCATAATAGTTTCCTCAACTTTGAAAATACAAAACTTTATATCTAATTTACTAACCTCTAAAACCTTATTAGACCTAAATCATATGCCTTTTAAGGTTACAAAAATAAGGCCTCATCAATTATTAGAAGTTCAGAACCTATTTTACAAAGTAATGAACTTTAAAAGTTAGAGCAATGAAATTTTATAGGTCTAATTTTCACTCAATATAAGACTATTAAAATTACGTAGTTTTGGTAAACCACACACATAAAATTATAAGGCTAGGTTTTAGGAACCTTTAGGCTCTAGTATCATATTAATTAGATCTCTACAATTCTACATATAGCCTAAAAATTAAAGTTGGCTTAATTGGGACAGAAACAAAACTTCAATTTTTTGATTAAATAAGACTTTCTAAAAATTTGAATTGGACTTTGACCTAAATATAAAAGTTGTAGAACCTTTTTTAAGCTTTCCAATAATACAAAGATTACCCCAATCCAACATCTAAAACTCAAGATATAACTAAAGATCTAAAATAGTGTAAAATTTTAATATTGATTAAATAAATTCAAAATATTATAAAACCAACCCTAAACTACAAAATAAAGCCAATTTTATGAAATTAAATATATGTAACATACTAAAAGGCATGAAATAGAAAAAAATAATATAGATAAATTCTTACACATCAATGAAAAAGAATAATTAAAGTTAATAATAAGTTTTATTATTATTATTATTTTATTGTTATTATTGTTAAATTAGTAGTATAGCTTTTTTATTTAAATGAAAAAAAATAAAGGTTACTATCCTCCAAATATGCATATGAAGGTTAATGATTCCCTATGTGTAAAAGTTTAAATTTAATCTATTAATAATATAAAATATTTTTCATTATTGATTAATAAGAAAATAACATATTATTAAAAAATTAATAGTAACTAAAATTTTTTACTAACTATAAGAGAATTTTAATAATTTTTTATTAATATAACAATATATGAATGTATAATAATACAAATCTGATTTCCATAAATAATAGATTAAATTTAAATTCTATCTATCTATACATACATATAATTTGTATTATTATATTAATAATATTGCTAAAAAAGGTATATAAATGATATAAATTTATGAAAGTGTCATTAATTACGAATTGTTATTAATTTACTTCTAACTAATTAATGATAATTTAGACCAATAATTGCTATTGTAAAAAAATTATATATAATTTATTAATTTTTTAATCATATTTCAACTATTTATTTAATTAGTTTATCTCATAATAAATGAAAAAAAAAGTTTGTATTGTATTAATGATAGTACCAAAAAAGTATATAAATGATATAAATTTATTAAAATGTTATTAATCATAGTTTGCCATTAATTTATTTCTAATCAAACAATGACAACTTATCTAAATAAGTGCTATTGTATAAAAATTTACATAGTTTAGTAATTTATGAATTGTATTTAAACTATTTATAAAATTAATTTATCTCAAAAAAATGAAAAATGAAAATTTAATTGCTTAAATAAAATGATAAAAAATTTCAACTAGAAAATGATATAAATTTTAAAGTTTTTGCCTTATCAGTATCAATAATATGAAAATTTTCAATATAAGAGTGGGAGAAAAAAAATCAAAATCTTCCCTTTTTATATATACTTATAATTGTATTTATTAGTAATTATTAATATAATTATTGCGAGCCATTACTTTTTTAATTATCATATTTGTCTGAATCAATTTTTAGCATTTTGATAACTATTAATTAACATATTAAATTAAATATTTATTCTTTACTTATTTTCATATATTCCCTATTTTCAATTATAATTATTGTTAGTCATTAATTACATAATTATAATTATTACTAGTTACTAATTATTGATATTCCATAATTTCTTATCTATTTAAATATTGATAGGAATAATTAGTATGTTATAAAAAATTTCTTATAATTTTTTAGTTTACTATTTACAATAGTTAATAATTTAATAGAATTGATTTTGATATCTTTTATTAGGAAGTTATTGAAATTGTCTAAGACCAATTTTTAGCATTTTTTTCAAATATCTTTCAATAGTTACAATTAACTAACACATTAAATTAAATATTATCAAATTTTTTCTTACATATTCCCTTATTTCAACTATAGTTATTGCTAATATTAATTCGATAAATACTTGTAATTTTGAAATAATGTTGACAATTAATATAATTATTAGTTAGTATTAATTTCATCAATATAATTATTATCAGTCATTAACATTCTCAATTTATTACTTATTTAAATGTTAATTAGTATTGTTAGCCAAGATTTTGCCCAACAGGGGAGTGAGTGAATTGGGTTTTAAAAACTTTTTGCAGTTATGCCTAATTTGAAGATAATGTGAATAGGAATAAGTGTTAATGTGAAAGTGAATGTAAGATAATACAACAATCTGATGAAGAATGTAAAGAATAGAGCAATATGTCAGACAAGTAAAGAAATAGGGAAAAGAGATATCAAACACTGCTATTTATAGTGGTTCCATTCTTGAAGATCCAACACTCCAAGGTGTACTTCGACTACCAAGCCTCTCTGACTTGGATTTAAAGTCTTATCCACTATCCCTTCAAGTTTGAGGTCACTTGAAGAAGCCTCAGTACAGACTCTATTTTTCCTTCACTATCCCTTTAAGAATCCTCTCTCAAAGCACTCGACAAATCCCAAGAGATTCGCCACTCTTGAAGTCTTTGGGGATACCTTACCCCAGTATCAAACAAATGAAAGAAAGTAATATAAGAATGCAGCTCACAAAACTCTAGAAAGTGGATTACATAATGAAGCTTAATGAGATGAGTTTTTCAATCAAGTAAGCTCAAGGGATTGCAGGTTATGAAAGGATGAAAGAATGTTTCTTGTGTTTATGTAACAATATAAGCTCTTTCTCTTATGAAATAATTTGAAAAGAAACCTTTATATAGGAGTTAAAAGAGTCAAAAAGCCATTACTTAGTAAAATATAGCTATTATGAAGTTATTGGCACCCTGTGAATCGATTCTGGAATCGATTCAGGGATTCTGCGAAAAATTTGAAAAAGGTTGATGAATTGATTCGGGAATCAATTCATACTTGAAAAACTCCTTAGTGAATCAATTGTTGAATTGATTCACTTTAACTCCACTTTGGCTCTGGATAAGCTGAATCGATTCAGCCTTTTTCAAAACAAAACTGAGAAAAAAATAAGACATAAAGAATGGGTTGAGCAATCGATTCATTGGAAAGAGAGATCAAACTTTTGAAAACATGAATCGATTCAAAAATTGATTAATTTTCCTTTGAAAAAACTTTTTGGACTTTGAGAATCGATTCGGGCAAACCAGTTTGCTCTCTGGATGCTTGGAATTGATTGGTGAATCAATTTGGGCAAATCAATTTACTCTTTAGATGCTTGAAATTAATTTGGGAATTGATTCAAGCAGTCTAGTCTGCTCTCTGGATGCCTAGAATCGATTCTGGAATCGATTCAACCTCAGAAACAACTTTGAAAATGTTCTTTTACTTAAAGAAAAACAACCCTTGCTTTGTTTAAAGGAGAGACATAAGATTAACATTATGATTTTGAGAAAAACACCTGATCCTTTAATGATTGAATCCTCTCTTATAGATAAATTCTAAGGGGATTAACTAAGAACTAACTAATCTAAACATGATCTTCTTGTCCTTATCTTCAAAACTTGTAGCAAGTTCCTTGATAAGGAGGCTTAAATCCAAAAGTCATCAAAGTACTTTGTTATCATCAAAACTCTTTAGAGGGGCTAAGGTTAACAAGCATGTCATGACTTAACCTATATTGTGATTGGTGTATAATCTATTATCTAGTTTTTACCAGCTTATTCTAACTCATTCAACTAAATTTCTAAACATGTATTTAATTTTAACATTCAAGCTAGCATATTTTATTGAAGGTAAAAATATAGTATTTCATTCATTAAAACTACTTACATAAAAGAATAAGTTAAACTTACTTATTTTCTCTTTATGATATGGATAAGTTAATTTAATTAGCTCACAAAATATAAGTTATGTATCTTTTACCATTTTTCCTGTACAGAACAAGGCCTTATAACATTAGCTAATTAAAACATTTTGTATTGTCAAACCATTTGTAGAGTTCTCGGCGACTCTGACTTTGAGGAGGTGATAATGGGAGTTGGACTTGCAAATAAGCAAAAGACAACACAAAATAGTAAGTATAAGCTTAATGAGTAAAACATTCTAATGGAATAAATTTGAAGGGTAAGGATGTAGGGCATTCCTTACCATCCAAAATTTACTCTTCTTATTTCTATAACTCATATTCATTTATCAAAACAAAACAATATAAGTCTTTAAGTTTTGCAAGTAATAACAAAGGCTTAAAAGCCTTTACGATATAATTTATCATATTAATAACATCAATTTATCAAACAATAGCATAAAAGCAATCATAAACAACTTTTCATGCATCATTAGTAGTTAAGCCTTCTTATGCCTTTTAGATTATTTTTATTCCTTCACAAACTTCAACCTTATTCCTTTAGCATCTACTTTATCCTTTCATAAACTAATATTAATTAACAAGACATAATAATTTACGATCCCCTAATCATTTCCTCAGTCTTTCTTTAACAACTCAATAATATTATATAATTCTTTCTCAATCAATTCCAATTTCATTAATAAAACATGAAATATTCATATTAGATTGAATCATTATCTTATCTTTCTAAATGTGTGAAATTCTCTTCTTAAGTCAAAGAATAAATTAGATTACTCATTTTCTCTTACTTACATACTTATACATGTGTATTAAGTCTTGTATGCTCATATCTATTTTAAACATCCTTTTAGAAACTTATTTTCATAAAAACAACGGATTATAATAGACATATAATTGTAGTCAACTATGAACTTATTGAAAAGTAAGTTATATTCAACTATAATTATCCAAAGGTAAATTTTTTGCTTAATAATCAATTATATATTCGATTATATTTTACTAGAGAGTTAACTTTATAGTTAAGCATAACCCTTCAAGGGAAAATCCATTTGCAATAGTCAACAATGGGATCTATGAGAACTATTTTTTAGGTTATAGTTAATTATATAGTCAATTACTAGTTAAATTTTTAAAAATTCTAAATTCAAAAATACTATTTATTTTATCATTAATGCATTCTACTTCATTTTTTCTTTAATAAACAATTATTCCATCATCATTCCTTACATTTATAACCTTATTTATGACATTTGCATCATAAAACAACTCAATCATATTTAATCTCATCATATATTACAAAAACTCCATCAACCTAAAAATATTCTCAAACTATAAATCACAATTAAATCAAATAAATTAACTTAGAATGATTATTCACCTAGTACAAAGGAGTTAGGAGGAAGTTTGAATTGATAAAGAATAGTTCCTAATCAATCAAAATCATATGGTTGGATGTTAGGGTCTATTTTTCCTTTTTGAGCTCATAACTTGTCTTTTCTAAATTTCAAAAGAAAATTAAGAAGAAATTTAGGAGAAATGATGATTTTTAGGTTCTTACGTTAATTGCATAAAAAAATTGAAGATAATTGTTGTTTTCTTGCTTGATTTATTGAAGGGATTGAAAGAAGAAGAATAATAAGATTGGAAAGTGTGGAAGTTGATGGGAAAAATGAGATAGTGTAAGGAGGAGTTGTGTTTTAAGTTATATGGACAAGGACATTTTGAAAAATTTATTTTAAAGCTATTTTATATTTACATACTTACTTCTAAATACTTATAACTTCTAATCTTCCTATTATACTATATTTTTTCTTAACTCTTTTACTTTCTTCTTTCTAATATTTTCCAAATTTACATTATTCTTACTTATTGATTCTTACTTATTCTTTCACATTTATTAATAGTAAAATTATCTCAATAATTTTTTTATAATAATAAATTTTAAAATTATTAAGAAGGCGTAGTATGGTATAATTAGTATGTTTTAATATTTTTTTATTTTTAAGCTTTCATTTTCAATATTTTATGATTTAATGAAGTTGACAATGATATTTTTTAATAAGAAATTGTTTATTATAAATTTGACAATCAAATATGGTAAAGAATAATTACATATCATAAATATTTAAAAGTAGCTTTTAGTATTTTTTATGGAAGAAGGTTATGATGTAATTATTAACCTTGAATTAATAATAATATAATTAATATTAGAATCATATCTAATATTTTATTTCTACTTTAATAATGTTATTATTAGAATTAATGTCTTTTGTTAATTATATTATTAAAATTAAAAATAAAGTATTAAATGTAATTTTAATATTTATTATCTTATTACTAATTAGGGATCAATAATTACATCTTAATCAACCATTCCTTAGAGGCAATGGTTAGCATTATTCTTTTTATTTAAATATCTTTCGATAATGATTATGTCACGACCTAACTTGATCATGATTGATATGGAACTTGTCATTCAATTCCATCAACCTCATCCATAAATTAAATAAAATCTAACTTAATGGAAAACCCTTCTTTCCTACAATGATGGTATTCATTACTAGTTTAGAATAAATGAATATATTTTTTTTATTTTCAAATTTTAAGAGAGTCATATGCCTTAGTATGTATAACTTATGACACAATAGATAGGCAGCCACTATGCACCATGCATAAGAATAAACAAAATTACACATAATATTTATCTAAACATAATTACAATTGACTCTATCTTAATTGTTAAATTTTTTCATCATAATGCCTTGAACTTCTATGAAAACAAATACGATTTGATAATTTGCTTAAATCCTGAAATGTTGAAAATAAACATAAAGTGAATTATAAAAACTCAATAAGCGTATATTTACTAAACACCATAATTAAAATTAATTTAAGAATAATTCAAAATAAAAAAATTAATCAATAAATGAATAGTTTACTAGATCTTGTGTTTAATCCCTTTAATTCATAAACAACTTTAACTATCACGTTCATTTACTCACAGTTATTCTAAGTTTCTATAAAAGAAGAATTATAATGTCAAAAGAATTCCCATAGTCTAATAATGAAAATCTTACTAGCATACATATGATAAACAGGTACAATGCTTAGAAGCCTTTTAGAATAATACATATATAGATCATTGAAATAATATAATTCTTTAATTAGTATCACAAGTTTATTTACATTTACATCATATCACATAATGTAATCAAAAAATAAAAATAAGAAATTAGATAAATTTTCTTCTAACTTCTGATTAGTTTTATCCTTTTATAAACTCATATTTGTTCTTTTAAATCTGTCTTGTTCCTTTATAAAGAGTTATCAAATCTGATTTTTATATCTCATATTATCATATTCTTCTCTAACTTATCATTTCAATCATGCCTAAGGCATTATTTTTACAATATATTATAGATTATAAATTAACGTAGCCACTCGTTCCTAACATGATCATGATAATGTTATAAACAACAATTCCATGCCTCTAATGCATGGTTACAAATTATCCATTTAATATCAATCCATTAATTTATGTAAACACAGTTGTAATGCATTATAACTCAATAATAACATTGTCATATTTTCATTGCATGGCTTTAAAAATATAATCTATAGTACTCACAAGAAAAGTATATTCCAATATACAAAATACACCCATAAGATTCACAATAACTTAACCTTTAACAAATAATCAAAATTAAGGTTCTTATTCATAAGCATATTATGATTATATAGTTACATTTGTAAGCATTCATATATTTATGAATATATCATTTGTATATTCAATACGTGGAAATAAAAGATTAAATGGAATCAATTTAAGATGTTATTTCCCTTCGAGCATTTCAAGGTATTCATGCTCTTTTTTTCTTTTCTATTTATTCACTGATCTATAATAATAAATTATAATTTTATTAATATTAATTATTTTTCTTCTAAAAATTCTTGCTTTATGCTCTAAACACGCAATTATAATGAACTAATTTATTTTTCTGAAATCATTTCAAGAAAACTAAATGCATATATATCAAGGTTCCTAGGTTAAGCTTATACAAGCAAAAATATTAAGATTTTATGCTTTTAAGGAGCTTAACTAAGGGAGTGACCTTTAACTTCTCCACATGTAGCATATAGTAGAGAACTAGTAAGAAAGAGGGCTAATGACTTTTTTTGGCTATTAGTATACTTGTAAAAGCGCTATGATTTCATAGCTCCTTTCAGCAATTATGATCGCTAATAGCTAGAAAAAAAGTGAGGAGGAGAAGCCACAATGGATGGCAATATTTCGACATAATGGTTTGATAAAGTGACAAGGTGGTGGCTGAGGGAGAAAGAAGATGCATAAGAAAGAGGCAGAAATGAGATGAGGGAAATAGAAAAGGATTTGCCTAAATTTGAAAGGAGCCAAAGGAAATATTATAAGTGTCATGTGTGTACCATGAGCTCAAATCTTTTTAATCTTAAATTTTCATTTAATTGACTACTAAGAAAAACTTAAGAAAAAGATATGGTGTGTTAGAAAGTATAGTAACCACAAGATACAACCAATTCTAACCATCTTTTCTTTATACCAAACTCTAATCTTGTTAAACCACATCCACTTGATTTTAATTTTCACTCATTTTTTTATTTTTCTCTCTCTTTTTCAATAATTTCTATAATAATTTAAAAAATTTAGGTGTTTAAAATAAATATCCTAAAACTTTATAAATTTTCAAGAAATTATCTATTAAAACTAGTGCAAATATTTTCATAAATTATCACACTCATAAATTATTAAATATCTTCAATTTTATAAGACTAGGGCAACACCTTAATCAGATAAATATATGCATAATATCATCAAAAAAATTAAAATTTCTAAGTCTTATTATAAAGTAAAGTAAATTGCATTTAAACAATTAAATATGCAAATAATTATTTTATTTATTCAAAACTCATTAAAATAAAATAATTTAAATAATGCAATTATTTAAAACAAAATAAATACTATTAAGCTGTAAATTTTTTAAGGATTTCTTAAAATTAACCCATGTATTACATATTATTAAATAGCACATCACATTAAAATTAATCAATTTCTTACATATTTTTGTTACATATTCTTCTGTTTGGATTATAATTATTGTTGATCATTAATTGTACAAATATTTATCTGTACTAATATTGACCATTAATATGATAATTGCTAGTAATTAATTTCATAATCATTTTTTTTGTTATTAGTATGTCTCAATTTCTTAGCTATTTAAATACTGATTAGAAGAATTGCTATGTCGTAAGGAGTCTTTTTTTTTTATAATTTTCCCATACTTAATAATTTAATAGAGTTAACTCTACATTACCGATTGAGAAATTATTTATCTTTTAATGTTTGAAATTCATTATTAGCTATCCATTTAATTGTAACGTGATTTTATGCGATGTATGTTTTATTTCTTATTTTTATATTTACTGAATTTTTTAATAGTAACTTACTTATTGTTTATGTTTTAGAGCAATTAAAAATTATGTTATGTTATTAATATTAATAATAATATATCTCATAAAATAATATTTATAAAATAATAATAAAAAATAACATCAAAGTGTGAGGAAAAATAGAGTAATAATAGTAGAGGTAATGATGATGATGATGATGATGATGATGATGAGGAGGAGGAGGAGGAGGATTATAAATGTAGTCATGCTACTGTAGTGGAAAAATTATTACTATCAGTTAGTTTCATAGGCCAATTGGAATATAAACAATGGGAAAAAAATATTATTTAAAATGAAAACTAGCCAAAAGTGTAGATTACTAAGGCCTAGAATTTATGTAGAAGTGTAATGCTAAAAATTACCATGTTGGTTTTTCGTAAATCACGTCGGCAGATTCGTCACAAATTTAATGGTTTGGACGAAATTTAGATATTAGGATGGAAATAAAAATTTGAATAATGGTTTGGCTCATTCAAGGAATAAAATCTTATTATTTGTAATTTTTTTGTCTTATTGTTTAGTTCGTTAATCAAGGATTGAATAATGATGATAACAATGGTGACAATATTAATATTAGTAACAACGATGGTGGTAATGCAATAATAGAGGGTATTTGATAAAGAATTTTTTAGTGAACTTTTAGTTGATTTAATAGTGTTTAGCTGTTTGACTAAATCAATAAGCTAATTTAACTGTTTGGTAAATAACTTATTCAATTAGCTAATTGGCCCTTAATAAGCTAATTTGAAAAAGTTAATAAACCCAGCATTTTCAATTAGTTTATTGATAATGAGTTTGTAAAAATATAAAATTATCCTTAAATAATATGCTCCTTTTCACTTATATCCTCACTAAAAAAGGATTAAAAAATTTATTAAATAATAATTATTAATTTCTATAAGTATTTATGAAGTATAATAATTTATTTTTAAGAAATATAATAATTTATTTTTTAAAAAATATAATAACTTAAAAAATATAATAAATCTTTAATTATATTTTAGATTTATCATATTTTTAAGGAAGTATGACTTAAAAAAATATTTAAAATAAATTATTATATTTCTTAAATATAAATTATATAATAAATCTAAAATATTATTAAAGTAAAAAATATTAAAATAAATCATAAAATATATACGTGTCCTTATATGTCATTTTGTATATAAACAGTTAATAGGAAACAGTTAATTTTACTAAATATTTTCATTTAAACAGTTAATGTTATCAGTTGGTCAAATCAGTTAATACAATTAGTTATTAACTAATAATTAATTAAATTAGTTAATTGCCAAACAAGATTATAATAATAATGGTGTAGTGATAATTTTAATAATGGTGGTGACACATTACTGATGGCGATAATAATGATGATAATACTAACTATAATGATAGTTATAAATGGTGTTGATAAGAAATTAATATTTTTAATTTTTGCAGATAACTTAATTTGAAACTCTAAAGAAAAGAAAGGAATTAGATTGGGGAATTTATCAAAAATAATTAAATCTAAAGTGAGTCAAAGATGAATCAGAAAAGTTGCCAATAATCTAAGATTATCGAATTAAATGCTATTTAAAATTTTAGATTATTTTTAATAAATCAAAAAATATTTTCTTAATAATAATAATAAAATTTTAATTAATTAAAACATAATAAAAATAATACTAGCAAATTTCACTTCAACGACATGAGTAGAAAATTTTCCGTTTGAGGTCCATCAAGTTTTCAACACGTTGTTTTTATTCCATTATTATTATTTATTATAATCACTTATTGCTCCGCGGAATGAAGTGCCCGGCTTCCACAAGAAAAGGGAAGGGGAAAGCTTTGATATAAGAAGAAGCAAATATGGGGTCGGCAGGACCAAAATGCCCCCGTGCGATTGGTGCTCACTCCTCAATGCAACGAAGGTAGAAGAAAGGAAAGGAAAGGAAAGGAAAAAAAGGAAGGCTTAACCACTATTCAATTCTGGTTTGCTCTCTCTTCCATTCCTTTCTTCACCCTTCTATTTTATTCCCTGCTTTGTTCTGCAACACCATCGCCAACGCAACACATTGAAACAGATTCGCCATATTGATTGTGTTGCAAGTTGCTTTCTTCTGATTTTAGTTCCGTCCACTCTCTCTCTCTCTCTCTCTCTCTCTCTCTGACGCATTCACGCTCCCCAGTTTCTTACCCGTCTCTCTCTTCTCTTTCGAGCTCAACCAAACCAACCAAACCAGGAAACCTCCAAATCTCTCCTGCCAATTGGATACTAACAAGTTTCTCCTTCTCTCTCTTCTCCGATGTTCAATCCAATCCATCAAATTTTCTAAATTCAAGACACCCAAGCCTCCGAGATCTCAGCTCTCGAGTCATCATTAATGGCATGCCCTTCAAACTCCATCCGCTATAATGGCAGCCTGTGTGCTTGTCCGCCTGGATATGTCCTTAACAGCAACAGCAGCAGCAGCAACTGCACCTTCTTCCTGGCCAACTCTACTATCACCGTCGCCTCGGGGGTGGACTACTACGCCCTCGGTTTTCCGGAGACCATATTTGCCTTTGACTCCATCAAGAAGTTTACGCAGTCCCAGGCTGTTTTCCTGGAGGCTACCCTGGTTATGCTCCTTTCTTGGCTTATCTTCTGCCTTTTCTTAAGGTTTATGAAGCCTGGGGATGGCACCAATATTTGGTTTAATATCAGATGGTGGATTAGCAGATTAGATATCTGTTTTGCCACCAGGCATTGGCTGGTTAGTTCCCTCTTTGACTTGCTTTCTTTCTTCGTATTGCCCTTAGGATTTACAAACTCTCCTTATCTCATACATATAACGTTAATGATGAATCGAGTCCTGGACTCTGCCAGCTATAGCCTATAATTGGGTCTCAAAACTAATTCAATTTGTTCTGTATCAATTCTTATCTGATTGATTTCTGGTGTTTATCCTTTGCACATCTTTCTTCTCATCAAAGGCACATAAAACAACTACAGCGTGCTTTGTTGTGAGCATTTCCAATTGTTATCGACACGTTCATGTGGTTATATCTTTAGACCAGGTCTTAGTCCTCGTGTCTTAATGTTGACCTGAAAATTGAGATATTTATGAAAATTATGTGATACCAGCTATATGCATGGTATATTGCCAAAAAACGCTTTACTTTTTGCTGCTTTTCTTCCTGTAGGATGATCAGAAGGTAGTTAGGAAGCGGAAAACAGAACTTGGTGGAACTTTCTCAATAGCAAGTTGGATACTTTTTATTGGTTTATTTGCTGCGTGAGTATCTGATAGTTTCTGTCATCAGCAGTTAGGATATTTTGGTGAAATATGCTTCTTTTGGATTATTTTTCATCATGTCCTTTGACTCAAGCTTTCATCAGGTTGTTGTACCAGATCATATCAAAGAGAACAATTGAGGTGCACAATGTGAGAGCTACAAATGGACCTGAATTAGCTTCATTTATGAATGACATGGAGTTCAATATAACAACAGTCTCTGGCATGACCTGTTCAAATCTTCGTGATCTGGGTAGTTTAGTCATTGGGAACCCTGGGTTTATTGATCGAAGAGTTACTTCTTTGTTAACATTAGCAAACTACTCTTGTCACAACACAAGCAAGGGCCCAACCATAACTCTAAAGTGTAAAAACTGCAAGGTCATGCAAGATAACATGTACATTTCATGGCAGTTTGTTGATCTCCCTAACAATCCTGCCACTGCTGTTGGGTTTGAGTTCAACCTATCTTCAATGGACAGTGCCAAGAAACATGTGAGTTTCGTCTGTGGAACACTAAGGAATGGAAGCACTGTTGATGATAGACCAGTTACATTCAGAGGGAGAGGATCAAACTTGTTGAAATTTAACCTGTTTCCTCAAATATACCGTCACTTACATGATCTAAAGCTCATTCAACCAGTATTTCATGACTTTGTCCCAGGCTCCATATATCGTGATAGAAATCAATTACAAGCATCCCTTGAAAATTCTATTGATGGACTAATTAATACCACATTGTATATCAACCTTCTTTCATCTTATATTGTGGAAATTGATAAAAAGAGTATTATGGGTCCTGGTGAGTATCACACTCTTCCTAGTATATATTAAAAAATACCATTTGAAAGTCAGTTAATCTTCAGTTTTCTTTTCCTTCTTTGCCAGCATACTAATTGCACTCTCATGATCTTCTTCCTTTGTTGATTGTTGCATCTTTAGTGACTTCCTTCAAGTTGCTGTAATGCACGCCACTTTCTGTTTATATTTTCATTTGTGTCCTGCTCAATCCCTCATTGATTTTCGCATCAAATTATATCAACTTCTTTGCCTTCAAGTTCAAGCACATAATTCTAGGATTTTTAATTCTTCTCCTTAAATTTCTCGATTTACAAATGAGAATAGGTTGTACCTACTTCCTTCTTAATTGGCTTCTGGATGTCTTGTTGAAGCTTGAGAATTTGACACAAGAGTACACATATTCATCTTACTGATTTGATGCTTATTAGTTTAAGAGGGATCAGGCTGAGTAGCCCTCTGGGCTTAGCTTAGATTAACCTGATGGAAGTATGAGCTTTTGCTGGAAAGATGTTGCCCAGCTGTTCTGTAATTTTTTACTGTCACATGAATGTAGTATTTTGGAGGAAACCATTTTATCTTTGGTATTGGTGTCCTTACATATTTAATGCTCGTTTTGTACTTATAAGTAATTTGATCATTTTAAATTTTTGATTTCATGTGCAGTGAGCTTCCTTGCAGATCTTGGTGGTCTGTATTGCATTAGCATAGGGATCTTTTTATATCTGTTGATACAAGTATGATTCTGGTTCCCTTTTAGGCTTCTTGATACTACTAAGCTTATAATTTCTGATAATTTGTTACATGATCAACAAGGAGAATAACATATATAAGGGCTATGTTGCACAGGACTGGCAAATACTTTGCCTGTTTACAAAATATAGAACAATACTTGGTTTGGGGTCATTGGCTTGTATGTTAAATTCCATAACATTAAGCATCAGAAGTCATCATATTCAGCTCCTAGCAAACACTTGAGTATGCTTTTGTCGTGCTGGAGTTATTCTTTGGGTGTCATGAGCATCAATTGTAGATGGCCACAACATGGAGTGCCTAGTTTATATGATGACCCTAGTAGAGCATAGAAGTTCGTTGCTTTGCCTAAATTACTTGTAAAGATATCAGTAAAAATAATCCTTAATCTCTAATCAATGGGTGCGTGTGTTGTTAATCATGCCTGCTTTATATGCTAGTAATGTTATCTAAATGCTGCTTTATGAGCAATTTAAATTGCAATATACTTTTATGCTGTCCCAATGAATTTCTTTTCCTTGTGAGGCACATGAGTATCTTTTCAGTCAGTTGTTCAAATTCTTCTAGGGTTGTCAAGTAACACAAGGCAGTTGATTCAGCGTGTTAAACTCTTAAGTGCTTCTAGTTTGTTTTGGTCAATCTGTAATTGGTTAAATTAAACTTTCATCATTATTTTTTGATTCAATTTGTAATTTTCTGTTTATACTTTTTTCTTTGTAATCAGGTGTTATTTACCTTTGGCTTTATTTAGCCTGTGTAATTTTTTTTTCTCCAATATTGTTCTTACTGTACTAGATTCTAGTGTGAGTACAGGGTTAAGAAACTCCGAAATGAGGATGGTATTTTGCGAGGAATTAGAAATCGGCGTAAAGCTCAAGAGCATTGGAGCAAAGTAATTTCTTTCTTGATTGATTTAAACATCTTGACAGAATTTGTCTTTTACTGGACAATTTTTTCTGGTCTGGGATCTTAAGGTATATGACTGATATGGCTACATTTAACTAGTTGAGGAAATATGTAATGTACACATGGGGCTGTAGCACATTAGAAGACACCTACAACAGCTCTAAAAGAGGATCAAATTGTGGTGGGTTTGTATTGACATCAATTCACCGAAATGTATCATTGCATAAGCGGAGGCAACCAATCAGAGCAGATTCTATTAGTTTTTGTAAAAAATCCAGCTTACCTGCTAACAAGGTAAAGCTTTACTTCATTCATCTTTAGTCAACTTAATTCATTTGCTTCTGATGTTCTTGATGATTTTTCTCTCTCATTCATCACTCTTCTTACGGGAAATATTTTTAGTCCTTCTATAGTACTGAGTAACTCAATATTACTTTCACTTGTATTTTGAGAAATAAGATAACTACCTTCTAAATTTTAATGGTCACTCAATCATGATGTTAAAACATTATATTCGTTAAAATATAACTGAAAGTAGTATTGAAATTTCAGTATTACAGTATGTCACAACCCTTCCCGGGCTATGACTAGCATGAAACCTGGTCACCAGCTTCCCACTAGCCTAACCTTGTCATATATGATACACAAACACATAAATTAGTATAAAATAAGACACCGATAATACAGCTAGCATTTTTTTAGTAAGGGTAATGATGATGTTCAACGAGTTTAGTCTCTACAAATAAGGGAAGTTAAGCCTATTTATAATTTCTAACATAATAAAAAATAAACCTAAAAAATAAGTTGGCTTAACTTATCCCAATGAACAAAAGAATATGTACTCTAAATGATCAACTTTTACAACCTAAGGCCCATAGATATACTTACAAATAAAATATTCGAGTGTTACCTATAACTACCGAGGGAAGCCTAAAGGACCTATCCTTATTATAGTAGTGGTGGAGGTACCTCAATTTGAGAATTTGCAATTTTAAATATGGAGGAGTAAGTTTGGAGTTTAGTGAGTGAATATTCTAAAATGAGGGAATCATAAAAGCATTTAAACCTTATAGATGAGATTTATCCATCTCTACATATACTTAAACTCTTACATAATTTTACAATCAAATTGTTAGTAATTGTAACATCTTATACGCAAAATAATAGATATATCTTGTATCTCATTTTACTCAAGGGTAACAGCTTAATCTTATCTCAAAAGCAAATAAAATGGAAAGCAAGTAAGGTCTGTTTGTTTTTTGTTTTTAAAAATAAATTTCTATTTTTTTATTTTTTAAAAATAGAAGAACTTATTTGTCAATTTGGTTTTAGAATCTATTTTTAAAAACTATTTTTTGAATATATAACTCAACAACAAAAAAAAAAAGAAACAACTTTTAGTTATTTTTTAAACTTGTTTTCTTGTTTTGGATGTTAGTTTTGTAATTAAATGAAATATTTCTTTATTTACAATATCAACCACTTTCTAATTTGGTTTTCCCTCAATCCAAAAACACTTTTTGAGAACAAGAAAACAATTTTCAAAAATAGTTTTTGAGATCAGTTTTTAAAAACACAAACAAAAACATATTCAAATACACCCTAATTCTCCCTTTAACTTCCATTCATTCTCATCCTTTACAAGTCCATCATTGTCCCTCTAACATATCCTTATTTCTTATAAGCATATACCAAATCTAGTGTTCGATTCATGAGAATTTCATATTGCCCCCTTCTTAATTCTCATGAACAATCAGGCAAAATAAACCTAATTATTACAATAGCCATTTAATAATGCAATTTATATATCAAAGCAGCATCATGACTCTTTGCATGACCTCAAACTTCTCATCCAATATCATCTAGTGTATAATTTATGGTATCAACAGTGAATGGATTACATGCTTTAAGACTTCTATAGTAAGCTATATATGAAATATAGATGGGCATTAGTTGGTTATGTTGTCCTAGAGAGTTACTCTATGAGGCACAATTGATTGTGTAATCGATTATAGAGGTCTAGAGGACAAGGCTTTGGGCATATAATCGATTATGTGGTTCCAAAAAGTAATTTTGTGGGGGCATAATCGATAATAAGCTTCTAGAGGGTAAATTCTTTTGGGCACAATTGATTATGTAATTGATTATGCTCGCTTAAAAAGTAGATTTTTTGGTGCATAACTGATTATGGCCTGGATTTTGCAAATTTTCCCCTGCGAAAACACTGTTCATCAGAGAATATTTTGCTAAAATCTCATTTCACAAGCTACAATAGGCAATCTAACCACCATATCTTGCATTTATATCATTGTTTCCATCGGACCCAACAAGACTTCCACACCAAAAACATCCAATCATATTATTCCTTCATGGATCATGAAAACATGGAAAGAACCCAATTTCAAATCAACCAATTTCATTCAAATCATTGAAGTTTAGTTGGAATGCGTACTCACTTTGTATGGAAAAGAAACTAGGTGTAAGGGATAGTTGTTTGCTTGCCTCTAATCATTCAAAAAATCATGTTAAAAAGTATTATTTAGTAATTGGAGCATGGTACAGGCTTAGGTTATGTTATGGGCTTAAGTGTTTATTTCTTAAGTATCTCTATTAAGAATAGAGCATTAGGGGTCTTATGATATACCTAGCCATCATTACTGAATTAGATTATTAGTTTTTCTCCCAAACTCACTCTTTCTCAGCCTCTCTTCTCTTCTTTCTGAACCTTAATTACATTCTCAACATAGTATCAGAGTGATATTAGCCACCTTGAGGCCTGTTGGTGTATCATGCTTCCAGCAACCTCAAGAGAAGGCTTGGTTGCCATTAGAATTATTAGTGAACCTTGGATTCTTTTTTGTTAATTTCTACCAATTTTGGTTCTGTGGAAAACGCTAGCCACCTAAAAGAAGGGGGGGGGGGGCGGGGGGAGGGAGCCCGAACCGAGCAAGTTTTCTCCTTGGTGAAACCATGAATCAGATCTGGATCTACTGCATGTTAGTAGTCCATAACCTAGTGACAACACTCAAGAATCATTTGGGCAAGTTGAAGGTGGTCAGTCACAAATAGAGATTTCATATAGAGCTTTCTTAGTCTGCTAAAGGTTGGATTGTAGTGGTTTGTCAATTTGGACCATTCTCTTGGTTTGCCTTGATTTGATTTTGATTGATTTGGTTGGATTTATCACTGCCCAGAGTCAATTTGGAATTATTCAGATCTGACAGCTCTCTTTTCAGTGGTTGTTTTGTGAAGTTGGGTAAAGAAAGGCATCATGTGATGGTGGCTCCTGCCGGTGCTCTATTGAAAAGAGGCAATGCATTTTGATGTCAAGTGTTTGGCTGTGAAGTGGTGCGAATGGCCTTGTGCCCTTGTTATTGGTTGTTTTTGTTTGGTTTGCTTTTTTTATTTGGTATTTTTTTTCTAGTTTTTTGGGTGAAATTTTTTGCTTGGTGCATTTTGAGTTGGAAGGCAGTATGCTTGTGTTTGGCTGCAATGAGCACAATCTGGGAGCAATTTGGTTTGTGGTAGTGTTGGTGGTGTGAATGCAATCAAGGGTGTTGCAGTTTATTTGGTGTAATTCCAACCAGGGTTGCTGGTGTTTTTGAAGACCAGCTAGGAAGTTGAGGGAACAGCATAGAGAAGCTAGCAGAAAACTTCTAGATGTTGTGTCATTTGTGCCGAGGGGAACAACTAGAAGAAGGTTGAGGGAACAACTGGAGGTAGTTGGCTTAAGACTTCCAGGAGTCGTATGTGCCGAAGTTTTGATGTTGTTTATGGGGATGGTGAATGTTTGCATGCAGGGGAGTTGTTCATCAATTGTTGCTGCAAGCTGTTGTGGTTTGAAGCCTGTCAAGTTTTCTTTGTTTTTATGTTTAGTTGCATTTTATTTTTTGGAGTTCAAACTCATGTAACAAGCCTAAGCTTTGTAAGCTTAAGCATGCTAGGAAGTAATATTTAATAATTGGATCATGGCATGGGCTTACGTCCTTATATTTTAGTATTTTTATATAAATAGGGCATTAGGGGTCTTATGATATACTTAGCTGTCATTATTGAAATACATTATCAGCTTCTCTCCCAAAATCTCTCTCTCTCTCTCTCTCTCTCATCCTTTCTTATCTTCTCCTTCCTAAACCTTAATTACATTCTCAACAAACCACAAGTTTCGTGTTAGGGTTTCAAATTCCCTTTTTAGCCAAAATCCCTTGATTAATCCAAATCCAAAGAGAAAAATGGGAAGAAGCTTTACGATAAAGGGACTCTAGAAGACCTAGCCTTGTTTGTGTGAAAAATTTGATGAAGATTATGCCCTTTTTTGCTTTGCTTGGTGAAGGGGAAGAGAAGAAGATGAGAAGAGGGAGATGAGGGTTTGGTGTTTTGTGAATGGTAAAGTGAGGAATGACTGAAAATTTGAGGGAATAAGAGGAAATGTGGCTAACGGCAAAATTGGAAAGGTGACCCAATTCTTCTCCATACATCATATTCTTACCTCTAATCATAATTAACTTTTAAACATTTCATAATAATCTTTTCAATTATTTCACAAAAATATTTTACTTCCATATTTCATTAAAATAATAAATTATTTTCCACATAATTTTATCGCATATTTCTTTATAATAGTTTATTATTCTTAACACATTATTTTAAATTTTTAAGGGGTGTAGCACTGTAGGACTGAAAATATTTCCCATTCTTACTGTTCATCTAGAAAGTGGCTTGGCTAGTTCTCCTCAAGTAGCTGAATCTCTTTATTTTTGGCTAGCTGTGCACCATTCTTATACTGACATTCACTTGAAGGAAAAGGTATTTATTGACGAAAATGTCAAAATGTCTAAAAGTGGATAAACCTAATGTTGCTTCTGTTTACCTTGTGTGTGTGAATTCACACATTTATATGTATTTATGGTTAACCATTGTAGCTCACATGAGTGCAGTATAATTTTTTGGTCTTGAGTGATAACGGTAAAAATCATAAGAATCACTGCTTTACTTTTTCTTATTTGACACATGACCTATAAATAATGTTTATTTTTTATGGAGATTCCAACTAATTGTTGATTTCACGTTGTCTTCAAGTCATTGAGCTGCACAGCGCTTGGGTCCACAAATTATCAGAAACATTATTCTGAATTTATGGAAAAGCAGCAGAATGTTGGTCCACACAAAGATTTGTCTTGGTCTCAGCCTCAAGAATCTTCTACGAGTGATGATAACTTAATTCCTCCACCACCTTTGCTAGGTAGAAAGTGATTCCTGTATAGACTGGCATACGTATTGGTGGTTTTTCATTTTTCTTTCTTTTTTTTTTTTTTCCAAAATATCCAATGCATGCACTGTTTTTGTTATATGAAAAATGGTTTGTTTAAAGTCATGGCTATCAAATTGTTAATTGTCATTGAGGCGGCATTTCTTAGCTGTTTGGTCTATAAATTTGTGTTTAAAATTACATTGAAATAATAATTTAATGCTTTTGCTGCCCGTCTTCTTCAATTTGTTTAACATGTTTATATGTGTTTCAGAATTTAAGGACAATTCTGAGCTGGACGTGTCTGACATCCAGAAGAATCTCAGAAGTTTGTATGAGTACAATGTCATGCTAAGGGAGAAATTAATAGCTGCACAGTCTTTCCTTCATTCTTCAGCTTCTGGGCTGTCTTCTGAAGCAAAAAAGTAGTGGAACCTAATACAGTTATCTATGTAAAGGAGTCCTTATCTAGGCACGCTGCTTTGATTGTTCCCTGATTTATACTCAAGCATCCAAATCTGGAATAGAAGTTGGGTCCTTGATTGCAGCTGAACACGGAACTAATATTAGATTGGAGAATTTTTGTGCCGCATATTGCTGCATTTGAAGCTGCTGAAAGGATAAATTATGCTAATCCACATTTGCATGAGAAAGGGATTTGATTTTGTCTGGTAATTTTTTCATGTCCTTGTAAAAGTGATCTTGCAAGTTGATATATGGCTTGTATGGTATAGCAGTGGCCATATCAAAATGATGGTAGAAATCACAGTAAAGACAAAAGTTGGTCTATTGTTTCTGTCTGCCCATCAGATAAACAAGTGGATAGTCCTTGTCATGGTACCGCCGAATCTTGTTTTACGACTAGTCCTAGAGGCAGAATGCATCCTACTTGTTTTTTCTGGCCAATCTGACCTGGCATTGTAACTTTGGAGTGAAAAATGCTTTAGAATGTAACAAGATTTTCGTGTGTTCTACGGATTCTGTATTTTAGATATGCATGAGGTTTGAAGGAAGGTCTTATTTTTTGAAGAACATCTTACTTAGTTTGGTTATATTGCTCTTTTCTGGAGTGGAAGTTTCTAGTGTTCTTTGGTTATTTGGCTAATGGGAAACAAATGCTTTTACCCGCGGCCAAATAAAGAAACATATGGTTTAACCGAGTTACATTAATAGTTTGTTGCGCAATTGGTAATCCAAAATTGTTTTATTGAAGAAATGGTTTGAGTATGATATCATGATTACGTCGAGTTGATCATCTTTATCTTCTCTAAATAACGTTAGCCTGGGAATCGAATATTAATTCTGTTGTCAACCAAGATGTTACTAATGAGAAGAAAGAAAAAAAGTGCAAAAGCTTATTTGTCTCCACATGTCAATATAAGAAGCAGCAAGACAACAATGTTTATTGGTTCAAAGTTAACTCTTTCAAATAAGAAAATAATAATTATATATAAGAAGCAGTTTGGGATGATATAATTGGTTAGAATAGGATCGGGTTGCATCCTAATAATAAAGAAATATTATTAAAGGAAAGAGAAAAATTAAAAAAAAAAAGAGGACAAGAAATCCTCAAATGAAAGGAGAATTTTTTTTTAACATCAATGAAACCATCTTAGCAAAGGTCTCGGACAGATTTTCAATTTTCTTACAAATCTGTCAAGCTTGTTCCTCGAAAGAAACCATGACCTTTAAGCCATAAACACCATAAAAAGGGGAAAAAAAAAAAAAATTCTTGCAACCTTCCATAATGCTCTCTATCGTTATTCCTCCCAAAACCAAGTAGTTAAGAAACTCTCCAGGGCGGCAGGGTAAGCCCATAATATCTCAAATAAAAAGTGAGGTGGCAAAAGATAAGAATTTTGTATCCTTCTTTATTTTTAAGAAAAAAAAGTATTGAATATTTTTAACTTGAAGTAGTATTCATGTTGATCTAAGATAAAATCTATTCAGACCCCTTTAAAATTATTATTTAATTTTGGTCTTTATAAAACTAAAATCAGATCAATTTTGACCCAATTGACATGAAAAGAAGGAAGAAAAACAGATAATGAGGTATTTTAAGTGATAAATTGTTTTGTAGATGATCCCACTTTGGTGTTAAAACCTCTGCAAATATATCTTCTTTCTTTATTATGCTAATATGGGATTTGCCTTTCATGTAAGAAATGAGAAAAGGATTCAAAACAAGAAACTAGCCTTTTATTCAACGCTTGTTTTGTAGATGGTATAGTGCATTGACATCAACTGGAGTTTACAAATTGCTTACATGCATATATTGCCAAGAATAAATAGGGTTTGTATGAAACGCTGTTCCGATTCCCACTCCTCGATCTATTCTGCGTCTCCATAAGTTCTGGCCGCTCCTCCCTCCTTTCGTCACGATGAGCTCCATCGTTTTTTGCCTTTCTATTCCTCTCCGACCAAAATGCACTCCATTTCCAGTCAGCCACCGACTGATTGAACTTCCCCTGGGCCATCTCCGAAGTATCGGAAAATTAAATAATATTTAGATTGATTTTTCTCACGTATAATTAAGTATTTTATCAGAAATTATCGTGAAAAATAATTCTTAATGTAAAAATTCTTAATACGAAAATAATATTTAGAGAGGCACTCTCTTAATGACAGAATATTTTAAGTCTATTAGTAAAAACTTAAGAGTAGGTTAGACTTATTTTGGATGTGAGCTTACTGTTATTGATCATCCTCTTGATAATGTCAATTTAGCCATTCATATGTTAAATGGCTAAGGGTCTAATTATATAAAGATTGCCGTTACAATTAGGGCTCATGAGATATCTATATTGCTTGAGGAATTTTCTGAAATATGATGAATGCTTCCCGGTTGAAATACAAGTTGCTATTATCGATGCTACAAAAAGATCATTTCACCATCCTTTAAGAATCATCAAGCGCACCTTTATCCAATAGTAATAACAAGTCTTCTGATCCCACCTCACCTCCAATAATCTGTAAATTTTGTCAAAAATAAGGTCTATTGCTAGAACATGCTGTAGAATCTTTGGGATGCCACCATCATACAATACCTTGCAAATTCCTCCACCACTTCAATTAATAATTGGCTGCTAGATCTACACATCATTCGTCCAACAACTTGCAAAACCTTTCTTGAAAAATACCTTATGAAGCGTTTGAACAAATCTTGATTGATGATGGCTCAGGTTTATTATCACACCTCGGGACCAATAATCTTTCTTATCCCTCATTTTTTTTAGTTATCCAATATTTTGTGTGCAATATCTACGCAATATAATTTTATTTCTGTTTTTAAGCTTTACAAGACTAATAAAGTATCTATGGAATTATTTCTGACTTGTTTCAAGTTAAGGATTTGGGCAAGGGATGATCCTTTTACAAGAATACGATAAATAAAATATCTACCAATTACTTTCACATTTCAATTTAGATTACAAACACTTTATGAAACACTTTCTCGAGCTCAAGGTAGATTGCACAGGTGAAAGATTGCTCTTATGCCAATAGAAGTATGTAAAGGGCTTGCTCTAGGGATTTGGCATGACATATTGCAAGCCATTATCTACATTAATGGAGGCTAATGCAAAGTTGCCAGCAAATGAGGAAAAAGATTCAAAGATAATACTATGTACCGATAACTTTACTCTAACAGGATTGGACATATCATATGTAATTGGAATAGTTAGTAGATACATGCAAAGTCCAAAGAAAGAAGATTCATCTAAAAGTAGTTTGAAGAAAGCATATCAAATGTGCGATAAATTATGGCCTATTTTATCCGAAGGGTGAGGCATTACAATTGATCAAATATTATGATGTTAATTATGCTAGAGACTATAACACTAAAAAATCAACGTTTGGGTATGTATTTACATTTTGATTAGGAGTAATGTTTTGGTGTAACAGGAAGCAACCAGTAGTGTGTTGTTGTTGACAATGGAGGTAGATTATAGAGTAGCAACTATGGTGGCATAAGAATGCACTTGGTTGATGCAGTTAATGAAAGATTTACATCATTTAGTTAGTGGTATAGTTTCATTGCATTGTGATAATCATTTTGCAATACATTTGGCAGAGAATCCAATGTTCTATGAAAGAATAAAGCACATAGAGTTGCACTATCACTTTATGAAAGAAAATATACTAAATAGAGAGATCAAAATGATGCAAGTAACAATTAATAAGCCAGTAACAAATGTTTTGATAAAAGGATTAAATGGATTTATATTTTCAATATTATGAAATCAATTCAGACTATGTAAGAGAAAGAGAGAACATTAGTAATATGGGGGTGTTTAATTATATTACCAACTCATTAAAAGATCCACACAACGCAGGAAACTTTTAGCAACTTGCGGACATGAATCAATGAGTTTAATTCTAGAATAATGGAGATAAGGTATAGCAATAAAAACTAGTTAAGAAATTTCTTATCACATTACCTAAGGCCTTTTTAAAAATAAGAAATTGTATACATTCTAGAATATTATAGTAAAGTCGATGGTTTTGACTAACTTAGGAAATCCTATAAATAGGCTATAATGGCAAAAGTGCTAGTATGCTTAAGAGAAGTGCCTCCAAAACAAGTATAATGAAAGTTTTAGTAAGGAGTTGTGAGCAAGTTTCAATGTGAGAGTGCTTTAATGTGTGAAAGTGCTTTTACTTTGCTATCTTTTTCTTTCTTAACTAGTAATATTTTGCAACATATTCCTTCCTTCCACAATTATAGCATATTAGATCCCACTTTTTATTACTATCTTATTTAGCCCTTTTAGATTGAGACTCATTTTCTTTCTCTTTTTTGTTTTTATTTTCATTTTATTTTTGAGTGATTTTTTTCCTTTTCTTGTTGCTAAAGAGTGCTTTTTCTTCACTTTTGATATAGACTCTACCCACTTGTTTGGTTAAAACCTCTTGGTCAGCCAATAAAATTTCTAATTCTATGAGTGTAAGTTATTTTGGCCAACCTTGAATAGCAATAACATAACTTCTATATTCTAGTTTTAACCTATGTATAATAATTCTTCTTATACATTTTTTAAAAATATTACTATCGAGATCTAATTTAGTAATTTATTAGTAAAGATTTTTTACCTTATTGAAGTACTAATTGTTCATTGTATCTCCTTACATGAATAATAGCTACTTGTTTTCCAATAACAATAGCCATGTGTCATTTGTCTTTGAAAATAGAGTCACAAGGGTATCCTAAGCTTCCTTTGCCATTTTTGCCTTCCTCACATGCTTTAGCATTTTTTCCTCCACTGCAACCTTGATCATGAACGTGGTCTTTCTTGCTTTTACCTTCCCTCTATGTCAGGTTGTTGCATCCGTCATAAGAGGTAGCGTGGTCTCATGACCACTAATAACATTCACAAATCTTGACCTTGGAGATACAACTCCATAAATGTTTGCCACGTGTTATAATTTCACCCATTAAGCTTCTTCATTGCACTAATAACTTGAATTTTTTGCCATTATGACTTGGTGAAATTTCTAGTCCACCATGTTACTTGATCCTAGACTAGTAACATTATAATCCTAGATTGCATTTTGTGTAGAATAGCTTCCCTATAAATGATAAGCCTTTATCAGTTTTCAAAATTGTCATAAGATTATCCCATTTTAATACCAGATTGTTCAGGAAAAATGGCACTTAAACATAACAAACAAACTAATTTTATTAAACACAAGCCCATTTACACACACTAATAGTGTTTACACTTTCATACATTAAAGCATCATCAAAATTAGTTTGTTTGTCATGTATAAGTGCCATTTTTTCTCAACAGTCAATTAAAGCAAGACAATCTTGCAGCAGTTTTATGAGTGACAAGCAAACTAAATTTGAGAGTGCTTTAGTGTGTGAAAGTGTAAATACTATTAGTTTGTGTAAGTGATCTTATGTTTAATAAAATTAGTTTGTTTGTCACATGTGAGTACCATTTTTTCTCAACACCTCAAGCATTTGTCACTTATCTTCAATCTTCCAACACTTCACACTATTATCTAGCTATTATTCCTTTTGTATTTTTTAGCATCTAGTTAGTTGTTATCATTTTCCAATCAAAGTCTCTACTTCAAATTTGCATTGTACATTAAGTTACTGTTCTAAGAGTTATACGTAGAGGTGGCACTTAATTAGAGTTATTTGGGTGCTTTATGAGTTTAACTCAAACACAGCTTGGTTGAGCTTAACCTGTAACTTGTTTTTATCGAGTTTGAGAAAAATATTAGCCTACAGTTCAAGCTGAGCACAATTTATTCTTAGTCAACTCGTTTAACTTGTGAATAGCTAGTTTATATATATATATATATTAAGAAAATACCCATAATCTACTAGTTTCTATTAAGTATTAATATTCATATTAATAGGGTTATGATTTTATTTTTAACTAATTTATAAGTTCTAATAGGATTTTAGTTTAGTTTTTAACTAACTTATATTTTAAATTTTTATGGTTCATTTTCTATTACTAGTTACCATTTTCTTTCATTAGGCTAGGAAATTTGTTGCGAGACAATTATACTCTTGATGGCAACAAAAGCAATTAAAGTTAGTTTGTCATTACCATTGATGAACAAAAATGGTGACTAGACATACTACAAAACTAGTTTTGGTGTCGTAAAGCTAATTTTAGGGTTTTCATTTAGTGGGTTGTCTTTTTGTCCACAATAGTAGCATATATCTATATCAATTTAGTGGAAATAGCAAAGGATTTGTTGGCTAACCCTATAACTAATCCTTGCTAGGGAATAATTCAATAATGATGAAGAAACTAGCTAAATTTATAAAAGTTACTACTTGATGTTAACAAAGATATTACATAGTTTTAGTAAAATTACAACTAAGACATCCCAAAAGCTTCTTTTCATAAAGTTATTAATGTACAGCTATAGTAAGTAATAGTTACTTCATATCTATATGGATGTTACCCTCATGTTTACAAATTGTTACTGGCTAATATTGTAGTTATTATTATTGATATGGCATTGTTATTATTCTCAAGAGTAATTGAACAATTAGTTACTATATGAATTTGCAAATCTTATTGCATTTTTTCTCATATATTACTAGTGTTGATATAATACCTTTTGGTATTGCAATGTTATTTCATGAGAAAGATTATTGTAAATTTTGCTCTAAATTAGTTTGGTGTAGGGATACCGAATAGATTAACTTAAACTCTATAATAATAAGGTTACTATACCACTTCATAAGAGTTATTTCATATATTCAAAATCGACATTTCGTTGTGTTAAAGGTGGTACTTTCATACCAATGACCCACCCTTGTTTACCACAATTAGTTTGCCATTTGATAAAAGTTACCATTGTTATTATTGAATCTTACCACCAGACACTGGAAAAATAATAGTAAAAAACCTTACCAATTTTAATCATTGTCAAGAATTATTTGAGAACCTAGTTACTAAAGATGTTTTTATCAATATTGAACCTAGTGATGGTAGCTATCTTGCTTTAAACACTTCCTCAACATTAAATGTTGTTATTTGAAAAGCATCATATCCTAACTAATATCTACATAAAGGTAGTATAGTTAATAAGTCAATTATGTATTCCTTCCTAAGCTAGTTATAAGTTTTATTACCTGGGTAACTTAGATTAAATGTCAAATTACTAAATGGCTTAGATCCAGTCTTCCTTATGGTACATTTTAGTACTCATCAATTTGTCGTAAGTGCCATAAATAAGTTTAGAATGATTAATTTACTAACTAATAGAGCTTAGATTAAGAATCGAGCTCATTTAAAGTTTGATAATATTTTTTTTATCATTTTCAAGTTAATTAAGCTAATCATAAAATTTTATTATTCTAAGTGAAGCTAAGCATGATCTAATTTTTCTATTATAATTTGAGCTCAAACTCCTACAATTTTGTATCAAGCCATGTTTGATTAAAGTTAGAACTTGATTCAACTTGGCTTGATTCCACCTTTAGTCAAACGCTCCTTGTATCTTAATCAACAATTCAAAGTTCAAGCCTTTTAGATCTAATCTATGTTGGTGTATACGGGTTTGCTCTATTTGTCTCTTTAAATAATTTCAATTACTATCTCATTTTGGTTGATTATTTCTCCATAAATGTGTAAGACTGTATGCTTTGAAAACTAAATTTGAGGTGTATTTCATTTCTACCAAATTTAAAGCTTTCATTAAAAATGTATTAACTTGCCTATTACTTCTTTTTATTCTAATAACAATGGAGAGTTTATCAAATTCAAATCATTATTTGTATCGTTTAGAATTTCTAATTATATTACACCTCTTTACACTTCACAACTTAATGATAAAGTTGAATGCAAACATAAGAACATTGTACAAGTTGGACTTAACTTTTTACATAATACCAAATTGCCTTTAAAATTATTTCTAAATTACTAATTGTTAATAGACTTCCAATTCCAATAATGTGAATGCAATCTCTTTACAAATTTTCATTTAAAATTATTCCAAATAATTATAACTTGCATTCCTTTACTTGCCTATGTTACCTATAGCTTTGCCCTTATACATCTTGAAAACTTTAACCTTGTTTTAAGATTATTAACTTTACTGGTTATTCATCTGCTCAACATGCTTATCTCCTTTTTCATTTTCCTTTTAATAAATTATATTCTTCTCATCATGTTTAGTTTTTCAATAATAAGTTCCCTAATCTATCCAACATTAATATTATTATTACTAACTCTACCTCTATCAGTCATTGTTTCTCTAGTCATTCTCAAATTATTGCTCAACACACTTCACCTCATAAACACATCAAGCCATCACCATTTCCTTCTCTAACAACTTCTAACTCTCTCCCTTCAAAGACTACCACCTAGCATCTTATAACTTCACCTTTTTGTTCAAATTCTTCATTAGGTTACTCAATTGTGCCAATTAGTTTACAACATAGTAAAATTCATCTTATGATTATTTAGCTTTAAGATAACATCTCAAAACCTAAATAAATCTTCTTTAGCACTAAATATCTGATGCCTATAAGTTTTGAACCAAGTTGTTACTTTCAAGCCTTAGGATATCTATCCATTGGAGAAATGCCATGTTTATAGAGTTTAATACTTTTATATTCGATGGCAATTAGGAATTAGATCCTAAATAGCTTTAAGAAAAGATTTGTCAGGTGGAAATAGTCTTTTCAATTTAAAAAGAGATTAGATAAGGATGTGGTTATGTATAAAGCCAGACTTACATTATAAAATTTCACTCATTAGCCATGCAAAGATTATCATGATACTTTTTAATTCTGTTATCAAGCCCTAAACAATTGAAATAGTATTTACTTTGGCCTTGGCACATAATTAGACTCTTAAATAGATGGATGTATAAAGCATTCTTGTAAAGGACACTCCATGAAGAGTTATACTTATATCAATCTCTAAGGTTTATTAATTCTTAGTTGTTTAACCATGTATGCCATATTAAAAAGGAAATATACGGCCTTAAATAAGTCCTTAAAGCTTAATACTTTACTATTATCTTGTAGGTTTAAAAACTCATGCAGTGATATTTCTCCATTTATCCATCACTAAAATAGTGTTATTGTCTTCTTCTTGGTCTATATGGATGATATACTTCTTATGGGAAATAACTTTGCCTTTCTTATTGAATTCAGTTACACATTATCTTAAAACATCTCTTAAAGATATGGAAACTTTAAGTTACTTCCTCGGAGTTACATTTATTCCTACCTGTTTTAGTGTGTTTTGTCTCGACATAAATATATTAGAAACGTTAAAGAGTTTCACATGTCCAAAGCTAAACTAATATCTACTCCTTTATCTATTACAATAGCATTTAAATTGTAGAATGGTGTTCCTCTTACAGATGCTTTTAAGTATCCAAAAATAGTTAGCTTTCTTCAATATCTTTTTTTTGACAAAGTTAGACATTGCCTTTGCAGTTAATAACTCTCACAATTCATACATCTTCTTATAGTTACTCACTTTCAATCTCTAAAAAAGGTCTAGGATATCTCAAACCTATTGGCTCCTAATGGAATTCATCTTAGGAGGTTTACTTCATTTCATTTCCACACCTTCTCAAATGTAGATTAAGCAAGGAACTTAATTGATAAAACCTTTATCACTGGTTATCACTGGTTGTTTCTTGGGCCTCTAAGAAGCAAAGGTCAATTGCATAGTTTTTCACAAAGGTAAAATATCATGCTTTAATAATTGCAATGATTGAAAATTCCTAACTTAACTACTTGCTTAATGAATTACATGTGCAACTTCCATCATCTCCTACCATTTTTGTGATAATGCAGGCCACATATCTATGCTCTCATCCAATTTATATTGCCATTGATTATTATTTTGTTAGGAAAAAAAGTGATAACTAATTAGTTGAAAGTCTTTTACATATCTTCCACTTATTAACCAAGCCCCTATTTATCTTTAGGCATCATTCTCTTTTGTCTAAGATTGGTGTCACCCATGGCTCCTAAAGCTGCATAAAAGAGTTATCATATAATTCAAAGAAAGCTAAGATAATTAGTAAAAGTTGATATAATTAATTATGATAAGATTATATCCTAGCTTTATTTTTCTAATGCAATATATTTATATTGAATTTAAATTCTATCTACTATACTATTAATAAATGAGAAAGAGACATATCATTAACAAAGTATAAGTAATTAAATTTTTTTAACCATAATAAGAAAATTTTAATAATTTTTTATTAATATGGCAATATATGAGTGATTGGTAATCTAAAGTTAATTTATAAAGATGATAGATTAAATTTAAATTCATTTATATTTATATCTATTTCTTTTTGTATGTAAATTGCAATTTCAAGAAAGTTCTTGTATGCTCCAAATTTAACTATTACCATTCCTTAGTTTTAAATAAAGGCTAATTGCCAGCCTTTATAATTTTTAATATTTTAAAAACTAAAAAATAAAATTTTTAATGTGTCTAGATTGTATAAAACTGCCAAATGGATAATAAAATTGATAATTATCCTTCATTTATTGAGTATGAGTAAGGACATATATTATAATTTAAGCATTTAAGAATTTTTTACAATCCTAATGAATATAAGCATGCCTTTTCATGCATATTACTTTAGAAAAATCCTTAAATGCTTAAATTATATCATATTTCCTTAGTCTCAACTAATAAATGAAAAATACTTGTTAATTTTACTATCCATTTGTAAGTTTTATTAGGATTTACATGTATTAAAATTTTAACTTTTCAATTTTCAAGACTTTGAAATTGTAAAAAAAAAACTTATAATTAACTTAGGACTAAAAATATGTGATAAATTTGAATCATTAAAAATTTTCTCCATTACCGTGTAAATTTATAATAATAACAATATGGTTACAAATATAAATCATATGGCGAATAATGAATATCATATAGGCTTTATTTGATAATTAATTGATTATATTAATAGTTAGCAGATTGAATTAATTGTTAATTGATAGTTGATTACATTAACGGTTAACTCAAAGTGAAAGTCTAAAAATCCTAAACCATTAAGAATCATTAAAGGCTTGAAACAAGTAATATTAACCAAGTCAAAGCCATTTAAAATTACTCAAAAAATTAAAAAGAAAATCTAGTAACTTCATACTTTCCTTATCTTGGGGTAGAATGAGCCAAGACCACTCCACTATCATCCTATTATATGCACCTGTGCAGTGTATCTAACTATTCCTAAAATCCAAATAATAAAAGCTAATAAGCTATGGATGTTTATCTTTGCCACAAACTGTACTAATGGTAGTATCATGTATGCAAATTACAGAGACTAGCATATAAAAAATACCATGCTAACCTAATTCTTACTAATACTAGGTAGATAAATACCAAGTGTAAATTCTAATCCTTTCCTCTATACATTAATTGGTGTCCTAACACTAGCGGGCATAAAAAAGAAACAAAGAACACATTGAGATTGATTAGTAGTACAATAAAAAAAGCATAAGACAAAACATTATGTACAAAAAATCTAAAAAACATACAATTGGATAGAAGTATACCCTGTTCAATTTCTTTGCCTTTGTTAGGCTTATCATTGTCATCAAGGTTATGGAGCCTCGATCTTTTTTAAAGTAAGAGAACTCCTAAATACATTTAACACACATCCTTTAGTATTAAATGGAAAATCTTAAGCTGTGTTAGAGATGGGGAGAGCCAAAACATCTCTAACTATCTTGAAAACAATGTTGAATCTTTAAGCATTAAGCTTCCACGAAACTAAAATGTCTAAGTTGTCATCTTTATCCACACAAACTTCATGGAAAAACCTTTTTGCCTCATTCTGGGTATCAATTGTGTCTTTTTTCATGTGACCTAAAGGCAATAGTCCTAATCTTATGAGTTTGGCTTTCAGTTGAAGAAGCAGTAGGTTAAGATTATGCCATTGGCTGGGTACTTCTTTTGCATACCATTCTTACATTTTTACCAAATTATCTTTTACTTTCCTCACCATTGTTTTGCCATAACTTCCCTATATATCTCTCGAATGACCAATCAACGTAAGCCAATTTATTTTTAGGATCAAGAACATTAGCAACAAAGATAAAAGGATTCTTGTTTCCAATTTAAAATTGAACTTATATTCCTGTTTTAAATAATTCTTGTCAAGATTAACCCTTTTTGATTAATAATCCCTATCAAGTGCATGGATACACAATTATAGACCCAATATACAGGATTAATGAAATACTTTTTGATATTTCTCAACGTCTTGTAACATTTTAAAGATAGAGTTCCACTTTTTAAGCACATCAAAGCATACAAAAAATTTGTGGATGATGTGTTCCTTATCTATGACTTACTTGAACCTTGATAATCTTAAACGGGAGAACTTCACATATCTCATTGCATTTTTAATTGAAAAAATTGAGTTATAAAAATTCTTCAATCCCTTATTAACTACAATGTTTATGATATAGGCACAACGTTTTATGTACATTTCACTATCTAATACTAATCCCATCCACTTCTTTAATTTTTCTTTCAAACAATCCCATCATTAAAGCTAATATTGTCCATAATAATAGTGAAAAACTTCTTTACACTTCACTCATTCAAATATTGTTCAACATTTTTCCTTATGATTTCTCCCTTGGGAATAAAGTAGAAATTAGTTATCTTTTTTTATAGCTTTCAATCATTTTTCAATGAAATGAATTGTCAATGCCATGTAATTAAGATTTTGCGCACACATAAAAAAATCAATAATTTTGCAAGCCTTCTTGTGATTTCAGCTGCGCTGTTGGCTGACTGCCATTTTTTTCTTTCTAGAGCGATCTTCTTACTTTCAGGGGCTAACGGTGATGCACTTGCCCCAGCTTCTTGAATAGAAAAAAGTAGTAGTTCCTGCTCCATGATGTAGTCTCACAGGGAGCCACATAGGTTATTAAATTTTCAGGTCAAAACAATGTTCTTTACAAATGAAAAGCCAATTGCACAAATGAATGAAATCAGCAACAACAAATTGAAAAAAATAGCTAATTCCATTACTTCATGAATGATATGTCCATTACAACTTGTCCAAATTTGACATAAAAATTGGGAAATTAAAACTAACAATGAAGCCGAAAAACATAATTCATAATTGCATGTCCTAACATGAAACAGATAATGTGTTTGACAGTTCACATTAGTAACAACTAAATTTAACAATTACCATCAAGAAGAAAGTAAAAAATAAAAAGACATTGAATCATGCTTCAATCATCATAAAACAGAGCACAAATCAAACCAAAGGAATTTGCAGGAACAGAAATTTTATGTCACCACATCTGCAACAATCAATAACAAGAAAGTCTTATTATTCTGGAATTAAAATCTCATTTTTTACACAAAATAAAAGTGCCCGGAATCAGAAAGCGTAATTGAATTTAAGCTTATACGTTACAAGTAGCAATTTCAAAATAATTAATCATACAAGATATGTACCACATTTGTATTTGTTTAAAACCCCGTGTGAAATATGTATTCAAGGCCCCGCTGTTTTTTTTTCCTCCCTTAAGTTTGATATCTTTAATATTTATCACAGAACATAAGTGATAACATGTTTGATCATATAGAGTTGAAATTAGTATAAGGGTTCTATATATTAAAAACAAAGAACAGAAGGAGGATTAGCTATCAATAATACCTAAACTCAAACAAAAGATTTTGAAAATGCATTCTGATTTTCTGCAAGAGAAGGATAGACAATACAAGAATAATTTTAGGTTTAATTTGTTGGGATCTTAATAGAAAAAGTAACAAGAGCAGCCGAAACCAGAACCCATTGTGCACAAAAATACCACCATCAAATTAGCAAATCAAATCATTTCGACTAACTGAAATTAGCAAAACATGAAACAAAGATACCCCTAAACCACACTATCACAATTTAAAAAATATACTTCGTCAAAATATTCGTAGATTTGAATGAATATGACAATAATGAAGAAACACAACACAGCTCCAAAAATTGTAGAAATGAAGAAAGAAATCACATCCGCATGAAAAAAAAAAAGCAAAGTCAAAATCATAAACTAAAATCAACAATAAATTGTGGGTTCAAAATCCCTCTGACCTTCGCGATAATGTTCGCTTGGAGAAACACTGCTTAGAGGTTTGATTTCTTTGGTGGAGTAGCGATGTTAAGAGTGAATTCCGACCAGTTCGACGCCAGTGAGGGTGGCTAGTGGGGCAGAATCGCGGTTGGAAACAACGGCAAGCTCTCCTAGAGCTTTTTTAGGGCAAGATACCGAATAAAATGAGATAAAGAGGGCGTTGGCTACGGGGCCTTCTTCAGAAATCAAATGCCCCTAAGATGAAAAACGTTGTCATTTTCCTCTTCTGTCGATCGGGCTCGGATCTACTCAATTGTGGTGTCCGATTTCAAAATCGACCGAGATCCGACAATTTCCACTGTTTTCATTTTGCGCGGATTCTTGCATCCAACTTGACTTCAACCATGGACTTTTTGGCTGGGGTCTGTCGAGTTTCTTTGGGTGGCAAAAATAGTTAAGATCGAACTGTATAAATGTTTACTCTTATACAATAAGAAGCAATTAAATGTCAATTTCATTATTCATGGAGATAGGAACAAATGTTAAGATCGAAGTACCTAAATATTTTTCTGATTGGACATGCAAACATGGGCTTTTATACCGCTGTACTGCAGCAGGAAAAACAAATGTCTGAATATGCAATTCTATTATCCGAAATGCTAAAACACCTTTTTTTTTTTTTAAAATCACTTATCACGAGAAAGGGGCACCTCGTGATCACTGTCATTAGTCATGGGTAGACCCATCCCATGATCAGTGGGTTTATTTTTTTTTTATTTTTTATGAAATTTACACAAAATATTTTATTAATTCAATTTGGACCAAGGGCTTTTTAAAAATTTTAATTAATTTTAGTTTGTGATCCTTTCTTTGTTTTATTTTTAATTTTTACTTAACTTGTATTTGATATAATTTTTTATATTTTGAATTTTTATTTGATATTAATTATTCAAGGTTCTAAATAATAATCAATAATATTAATAACTCTCATAAAATTATACAATATATATAATATAATTAAATTATAAAAATATTTATCTAAACATAAAATTAGAATATATTCTCCATCATAAAAATAAATATTTTATTAGTAAACTATGTTAGTTCACAATGTGATATAATTTAATTCATAAAAAATTAATTATATACAGATTATATATTTTTAAGAAATTGCTAAATAAAAATTCTAATATTATAATACATTATTTATTTTTCATTTTATCAAATATAATATTTATGTTATATAAATAATGAAAATAAATTATGCAAAAAAAATTATTTAAATACTTTAAAATACTTTGTTGAATTACATGCCAAAAAATTATTCAAAAATTAATAAATTATAATGTTGTAATTCTTATGTAAAAATAAAAAAAATTACATCATTTGGTAAAATATTTAATTAATTAGGGTAACATAATATTAAGTATAAGTTTAGTAAAATTTAATCTGTAAAATTCAAATTCCTAAAATTAAGCAGTGCAAAATTTAATTATTGTAAAGTAATCTAAAGGTGATATTTGACTTTAACATCTAAAAATTAATATTTAAAATAATTTTAGGTTAATAATTTAGGCCCTACTAGTTTTATTAGATAACATTTTTCATAGAAAAAAATCATAGATATATATTGATAAAGGAGTAACATGGTACTTCTATCCGTAATTATTAAAAATGATTCATAAAGTTATAGTAATAAAAGAAAGCAAGCTCCTTTGATCTTTAGATAACACTGATAAAAAATAAAATTTAATATTAATAAATTTAATCAATGTTGAAGTGTTTTCAGTAGATGCAAAATATGTAATTAATTCACTTAATACAAAAACATAAAAGATAATTATAAAGTAAAAAGTAAAATACAATTAATTAAATATTTCATCAAATGATGTATTTTTTTAATTTTTACATAAGGATTACAACATTATAATATCTCAATTTTTTTTTTAAATTTTACATATAATTTAATGCATTATTTTTAAGTATTTAATTAAAAAATTTTATGCATAATTTATTTTTATTATTTATGTAACATAAATGTTATATGTGACAAAATAAAAAATAAATAATGTATTATAATATTATAATTCTTATTTAACAATTTCTTAAGAATATATAATCTATATGTAATTAATTTTTTATAAATTAAATTGAATCATATTATGGATTAACATAATTTACTAATAAAATATTTATTTTCATGATACCGATTATATTCTAATTTCATATTTAGTTAAAATTTTTTACATATATATATATATATATAATATTATTTAAAAATTTAATTTTATAATTTAAATCTTCCAACTAATAAGTTTACAAAAGAATAAGTAAAAACATGTATTTATTGAGATTTTAATTATTTCAACAATTTTTTTATAGTTACTAATTTTATTATATTATATATTATACAATATTATAAGAGTTAATAAGATTATTAATTATTATTTAAAATTTTAAATAATTAATATAAAAAAATTTAAAATGTCAAAAATTAAATTAAATACAAATTAAGTTAAGATTAAAAATAAAATAAAAATAAGGCAACAAATTAAAAATAAATGAATTTTTTTAAAAAAAATGAATTCAGAAAAATAAAAAAATTAAGTATAAATTAAATAAAATAAAAAAATAAATTAAACTTGAATAAATTAAAATTTTTTAAATTTTGATTACGAGAGGGCTTACATGATTCATTGATCACGAGGCTCCCTTCCCGTGACCAGTCAATTTTTTTTAAAAAAAAAATTTAAGAACTTTGGAAAAATGTTTTGGTTGCGCAGGATTTTGAAAAATTCCTTTTGGAAAACGCGTGCCGTGGTAAAAAAACCTGCAAACATGGGCACAATGCTCCCAGTCTGCGAGATGGCATTGAGTGAAAGACTTCATCCGCAGATGCTTTTGCTACTTCCCCCCGCCATGCAAATGCTCTGTTTTTGCTTAAGAAAAGATAGATAAATGATTCGGAGGCATGTTTAGTTAATATCGACACTCAATAAATGCCCGTATCCCTATTGCAGACGTCTTCACCCCTCTATATTTAACATCATTTATTTTTCACCTGTTTTCCTTCTCGATGTATAACGCATACTTCTACCCTATATGTAGTATAATAAAATAATAATTTCCAAGTGGATCTCCCCATCCTCCATTGAATTTGAGGATAGGGGTCTAATGCAATCTACAGAAGCCTAAGCTGACAAATGAGTACGACTCTCACCATGGAAATTCCAACAGAGTTTATGACTGAATAAGTATACAAATTTGACTTTTCTGCAACACATCATCGTAAGATCTACAAATTTGTTGGTTTCAAGTATTACATATAACAGCATATCGAAAGGATACATTGTAATTGGTCATCCAACGAAATGAGCCAAATACAGAACCTGGCCATAGCACAGCTGGAGCCTGAAACTGCATGTTACCACTCCTGCTGAACGCTTGAAAAAGTGCCAGATACCATAGCAACAGGATCAGCTTCATCCATACACAATCCAAGCTTACCTTTGGTGCTGCTTATCTGCATTCCTCTGGCACACTCGGAGAAAGACTGAGCGACCACCATGACAAGGACAAAGTCTTGTATTCCAAGAATCATGCATGAGAGAATTCAAGTAATGTACAGTTCATTGTAAAACTGGGAAGCACCTGCCAAGGTATAATCGGTGTCACAAAAATACCACTCTTCAGATTAAGATTTCTCAACCTCATTCTGTATTTTTTTGTTTGTTCTCTCCACTTCTACTTCTAGAGACAAAACCACCCTTCCCAGGCTGCACTCCCAAAGCATGAGCAAACATTCTCTTTGCAGCACCTAAATGCTCCTTTTTCATGTGCTCTTTATCCATACTATTCCCGAGTTTCCCATCCTGGGACAAGTGCGGAGAAATTTTGCCAGCCCCTGTTTGGCCAACCATTTTATCATGAGATAATGCATTACAGCTGCTAATGTTTCTTATTCTTCTGTTTGAAACGGAAAGTTTAGAATCTTCCACGAGGTTGGATTCTTTACCATTCTCATCTTGAGTATCTAAGCTACTCTGATTCTTTGGATGGACTCTTTGGCCTAGTGCATGTGCAATCATTCGGCGAGCAACCACTGGCACACATCGTGGCTTCTGTTCACCAGGTTCTCTTACCCCATCCAAATTCATTGAGAAAATTCGCTCCCGAGCAACAGAATAAGCTGCTTGCCTCTCTTCTAATGAATGTTGAACTGACACTGTATTTGTCTGTGAAACTGAAAATGCAAAACATATATCTTAAGCAGTGCAGAATAGTCCACGTGCAGAAGTGGCAAGCAAACTTGGGCAGTGCAGAACAGTCACACATATTTTTCCTCCCAAAATGTCAACTATACAATTTGCTGCTTGAGAGAAATATGTAACATAAGATAGAATATTGTGCCACCCAAAAAAAGAGAGGGAGAAAGAAAGCAGTGTGCATCACCTGGGGAGGCTTCCTTTCTCCTTAATAATTGGTGTGACCTAACCGAAGATTGAGGCTCATCATATTGGCATAGCATATCACTAACTAGGATAGGAGGTCTGGAATATATCATTAAAAAATCTCAATGAAAATTGTTGATCAGCAAAAATATATAAACTGAGCTCATAAAACAATGAATATGGTTTTTGCAAGAAAGAACAGAGGGCAGAGCACATACATAGAAGTCTCTGGGCACCTCTGTATAATCAAATGCCGATCATCTCCTTCACCAACAGATTCATGTGCAAACCTAGCATGATTTACAAACCATCAAATAAAGGGGTAAAAGTTTGATATAAATTTCCAAAAAGACCAATGCATTAATGAAAAGGAACTTTCAATTTAACTTTCAGATATATTCATAAGAAAAATACCCAAATATCTCTGCAAGACGATGCAAGAGGAGACGGCTGTAAGAATTCATTGGCTCCAACTCCAAAATCGCATCAGAACTAAAGTTCAATTACAACAGAAATTTAGGAATATTTTGCATTATACCAACAAATAAATCCCAACTTCCATTAAACAACTATTAAAAGTCATAGCGCAATATTAAGAATCAGACTGTAATGCTAAAAGCAATAATGTATTTTCTTTTTTATATATAGGAAAACAATTTTCTACAAATACCATGATATTGCAACCCTTTTGGACTCCAAAATGATGTGGTTATGCTTAATAATATCCTTAAATGTTTTCCTTCCTTTTGAGGGGTCTAGGCACTAAGTGAGTATGAAAGATCAGCTAAATACACCTAAATGATAACAGAGAGACACATTGAAAACAACTAAACAACGTTCTCTTCACCCTTCCTGTCCCTAACCCATGCGCAACATAGAAAGTTAAAAAGGGCAGGAAAGGAAAATGGATGGTAAACAATATAGGAGAAACAACTGAGGTTTCATCTTTGCCTACAGACCATGCTAGAGTCAACATCAACAGCGTTGAGACTACAGATTTTAATGCCCTGTACTATAGTTACAGCTTGGATCAATACTCAGATTAAGCACTATCCATACTGTCCATAAATGTTACCGTGTGTCATCCTGAAGGAAGTTAACTAAGGCTTCTTCCATTCTGAGAACTAGATGCTTGCAAGGAAGATTGTCCTGGATAAGAGAAGCCAATTCCTCAACCTGCAATAGGATGAAATCAATACTAGCATGAAATCATAACATGTGCTAAAGAAATCCTTCTGCAGAGAGGAATCCTCATCTCCGGTTGAAATAAGCTGAACAGCAGGAAAAATGCTAGGGAAGCATCATTATTTCTTCTGTCTTGCACAGTAGAAGACTACTTCTGTTATCATTATTTATTCCGCCTTGCCCAATAAAAGACTACTTCTGTTTTCAATTTTTTAAGAAGATAAGGAAATCATGATCCAAAACACCCCAATGTAACCCTAACAGAAAGCTAGCAAGAGGAATCAACATTGTATTCACCAATTGTAGCCTAAAGCTGAGAGTATGCTCTAGAGAAAAAAAAATGGTTGAGAAATAAGACATGAGGAATGAATTTGCTGCTGTCAAGATGGGTGAGACAAGCAGAGGGATATACAAATGGAGATCTGAATCACTATAAAAAAGTGAAAACAACGAGAGATTTGCTTGGATCCACCAAATTTTATGTTCAACATGAATAACTTGTCAAGCTTTTAATGTTTGGAAGAATGACGGGAAGCACGCTAATACTGAAAGCTGAATCCTTTTATTTGGAGATTAAATCTGATTCTTATTTTTCACTCGTTCTTTTTAGGAATTTGTCTATTGCAGATATTCAAGTCAAAAGTTTCCTCTCTAGTTTATAACACAACACGGGTTCTTTATTCAGTATATTTCATTCAGAAACGGATTCATTACATCTTGGCATCTTCTAGAATATTCCAAACCTAGAGAGAGCCAAAATGTGCATAATAACACTCGCAAAAGATATATTGATAAAAAAACTTTCTTCAAGTTGGACTTGGGTGGAACAGGTTCCCAATTACCGGGCGCAGTCCTATACTGAAGGGCTCCCCGCTGGTTGTTGTACAAGCATAATTAAAGAGTTGGGGGAAAAAAACAGCTACATCCACATATTATATACTATCCAATTGGCAAAGTTATGCACCAAGATGCAGTAAACTAGTATTCTTATTGCACCCCCTTAGGTACAGACTATAGAGTAATATGTTCTTTTTCTTTAGTAGCCTTGGCGATTCCACTACCACTAACCTTTCCTTCTCTTCTTTTCGACCATGATTATTCCATAATTAAAAAAACCAGTCAGATGCCAACGATTTAAACGAAAGAAGGCAACTCAGGGTAGGATTCTGTAGTTTTCATACATGCAATGAGAATTTCAGAACACTACCCGGATGAAATAGGTCAGTACAATAATCGTCAGACAAAATTGTACAGAAAGAGAGAAAGAGCAAAAGTAGACAAGAAAGAGTCATGAGAGAGGCAAAATTGGAAATTGGGGAAAGGGAAGACATGAGCAGGAGGGATTAAGAACATACCATGGCGAATTGGGTCATACTGAAAAAGGTCGAGTGTGATGCTCGGTCAGGAGCAGACAGAGAGAAACAGGCGACTCGTCTAAGAAGGGATTCTATTGTGCTGGAGTTGAGACCTTGTTCAAACTTGAAACGAACGCCCAACTCCAACCAAACCTTTCGGCTCCGATGGTTGTCGAGTCGTATCGCCCAAGATTTTTCACTCTGATTATTTTTGAGAGAGAGAGAATGGACCGGACCGACAGACAAGATAATTTTATTTAGGAAAAATATGGTGAATATTTTTGTATAATCATCAATTACGGTTTAATATAAATATAAAATCAACCTAAAAGGCGTCATTGTTGAAAACAGGTTAAATTTTAAAAATTAAGTTTATGTACCTTGTTTGTAACGAAATAAATAAATAAATACACCCTAAATTTTAGATCGATAGAAATAACATTTTGTTTTAATCCTTGGATTATACTTTCAAAACTATATATATATATTTCTAGAAAAATTTAAATTTGATGTATTGTTGTATAATATTTTATATTATTAATAAATATAGAAATAATATATCATTAAAAAATAATAATAATTAAAAATCTTTACTAATAAAAAGAGAGTTACGATAATTTTTTAATAAAATAATAATATAAAAATAAATAATAGTATAAATTTGATTTATATTAATAATAAATTAAATTTAATTCCTTAAAAAAAATAGCATACCCTATGTGGAGGAAGAGTTATTAATATTTTTTTTTAAAAAAAAAAGAGCCCCATCAATCAAGAGTAACATTTCCTCACAAAAATGTGAAGCTCACGGTGTGAATCCAAGATTGGCTATTAAAAATTGAATCTCTCAATTTCTTATAGTAATATAAATATATATAGATATATAATTTTTCTTTTATTGAAGAAGGGGTCTGTTTATATAGAAGGTGATGTAAAAACTATAGATTGTGTTTTATCTCTTATGAATCGATACCATCAAGAAATGAGCGTCACCAAATATGATTCCATTGTGGTGCTTATGAGAAGATTTGCTAGAGTTGAGAGTTGCACAGCCAGGAAGGAAAATAGTACCTAGAACTCTTGAAAATGTTCGTGGATCACGAGCTAGCTTGTTTGTCCGCGAATTTTTGTGGATATGAATTGATATTGACCTAGTTCGTAAAGTTCATGGTTTGCGTGGATAAACCGTGGGACCTGCTTATATTAATTTTTCTGATTTCTTAATTTTTTTTAATATTTATGTAAGTGTGAATTTTCAATTCATATAAAATTACGTTTTTTTTAACTCACTGTTAATTATATAATGTTGGATAATGAATTATTTTTAAATATTTTTTTTAATTTTATGGATATTTATTTATACATATGCATAGTATTTTTTAACATTATACATAAATTTCAAATATATTATAATTTATTTATGAATAAATATGTAATATTTTATAATAGTTTAAAATTTTATTATTATTTAAAATTTTAAAAAAAATCTACGGGCCACCTTGTTTATCCGCAAACTTTCAAAATCGGAACTAAAATATCTATACTAAAAGCCCACAAAATATGCAATCCGGTTCAGCCCGACCCAATTTGCAAAAAGCCCAACTTGCCAAAAGCATGGCACGAGCCTGTGTGGCCTGCTCCGTTAGACAGCTCTGGTGAAGCTACGAACTTCTAGCCATTGATAGGACCAGGGTGTAAGCAAGAATCCAAATCGCATCCATAGCCTCACGTAGTTTTAAAAATTGAAGGGGACTGAGTGCAGTTAGATTGGTCATTAATCACTACCCCACCCCCCCCCCCCCTAAAAAAAAAAAAAAGGAAAAATATATGCAGCTAGCTTCGTTATCAGTGAAAAAACACACCGCCCATGCGCACGCACAGCTAATCCTGAAGGGGGAGAAAATACGAGTGAAAGAACATCAACCAACAGTTTCCTAATAAAATTTACTACTAATTACATTACGTTAATGTTATCAAGGCCTAAAATATGTATACTAGTATATCATCTTTTGTTGCCTCGCAATTTGGAAAAGAAAAACAAGAGAGACTGCCTCAGATTTTCCTCGTAATAAAAATCATGATATTCAAAAGAATAGTGACATCACAAAATCAATTGCGTCAACAAAAAGTAAAAGTGTATTGAGTATGTAATTACATACTATAGAGACACCGACTCTTCTATTTTCATTTGATCAACAGCCACGAGAAGAAAAGGACGTCGAACTGAATGAATATTCACTTGGTACTTTCATTCCCAAGCAAGCTAGTTCACATCCCAGATGATGTCCGGTTTATTCTCTGAGCACCCAGTTTTGGAGCAGCTGGTTTTGTTCCCCTAGCTCTTCCAGCAGATAATGGCTTGGCCTTGGTAGTAGGAGCAGGGGCAGCAATGGCGGCCCAGGGGTCATCAGCATCCGTCACAGTTGATTTCATATTTGACGGATTCAATGTTTTTGGAGCAGGAGCTGCTATAGATCCCCACAAATCATCATCATCATCATCCTTGCTTGACTTTGCTGTACTTCTTGGTTGCAAACTGGAGGCTAAAGGACAGAAAATTCTCCCATTAGCACAGATCTAAATATGAAATGATTGAATAGGTACATAACTTGATTTCATGGGAGATGGGCCCTTTATTCTTTTGTCTCATTTAGAACTTTAAAGTACAGATCACAGAGCAGATAAAATGTCAGCAGCCTCTCTGAAGCATACTGAAATGAATTGCATTCTCTTCAACGGTGCAACTGTCACTTTGGAAATTAGAATGCCATTTGAATTGGATAAGCAGATCCATCAACAAAGAAACAAAAGATAATCAAAATAGCCTACCAACAGGGGGGAAAAAATGATAATCAAATTAGGATCCATTCTACCAAACACGGTCAGGTGCATTTCAAAGGAAATTATTATTAAAAAATGGAGAAACGCCAAGATGCATTTCTTATTTCTTTATAAGAATGATAGGTAACAAACAATCACTAGATAACACCAGAGGAACTATTCAATACAAACCTCAAAAACTTGAATCAATTACTGTGAAGAATCTTGTCATACCACAAGGACAGACACATATAACAATTTTACCTTTGTTTTCAAGCATAAATTTTTATCCTCTTCTCTTGTACTATTCTTCTCTTAATAAAATCTTTTTCTATCAAAAATAGTAAAAAATCTGTTCAAGCATAACTAAAGACTAAAAAGAAATAACATGTCATCTGAGATCTAAAAATTAGTAGTAGGAACATACAAGTCATAAAAATTCCAGCCAAAATATTACCAGTTAAATGTACAATACCTTGTTTTGTCTGTGCAGCAGGATGTGAGACCGGCCGCCGTTGAGCTGCTTGAATGTTTGTGAGAGCTGGAGATGGCTTTGGCTCTTCAAGTGGTTCTAGATCATCCCAGCCACCCTTGTCACTTTCATGCTCGTCATTTAGTCCATTATCAAGCTCTCCCCAGCCATCCGTTGAAGTAGGTGATGAAGGGGCCTGATGTTCAGCCAAATCTGTGGTTGAACTTACACGGACAGGTGCTGTTGATGGAGTTTCCATAACTAATATATCAAGCCAAACAAAAGAAAAGGGGGGCAAACAGAGGTCAAATTGTGGTACAAATAAGCCAAGAGAATGAAATGATGTTCAAAAACATCATCAAGCATGATTTGCCAACAAAATATCATAGAAGGGAGCATGAATGATTTCCTGAATTCCCATCAACATTAATTTTCTTCTGGAGGCAAGGGTAGAACACAGGGAGCTGGAAAATTAATGGGCATACCTGAGCTGGCATTAGATGATGTTGAGGTAAGTGCACCGGAACTTGCAGAAGCAATTGGAGCAGTCTCAGAAGGCTTACCCTTCAGAGTCAAGGAGCTCATAGCCCATCTGCATTGTTACATGAATTCTGAGTCAGTACCAATTTCAGAGAGCAAAGGGGAATGGAGCTCCACTGTGAGCTCTGGCAAAGTAGGATGCTGCATGGCCAGGTGTGTGTATTAGCATCTGTTTGAGAATATCTCCCCGAGTTGCATTCACCAAAACAAGCATCATTTAACTAAATTATGTACAGTGAATTTAGTAACATCCACTTGGGTCGACAATCCTATTGGGAACAAAAGTGCATAGCCATATTCTAACAATTCGCTAGTAATACTTTATGTTTAATCACGAGTTTACAAATAAATGACATGATGATACACAAGATTAACAAGATCTACTCCATGGGAAAAAAAATAGCTTTCCTTTGTGCATTTTTTATTATGGTGTAATATTAAAGAAAAAAAAAAAGGAAAAGGAAAGTTCATGATATGTGAATGTAATATCAGAAATTAAGATTGGCAGTCTGTGAATGTAATTTCAGAAGTTCAGAATGACACTGATGCTCATCTCATTGCTAAACATGAGACCATGTATATGATTTTGATTTCGTACCAAGTTTGGACCAACTTACCCAAGTAAACTAGCATTTCCTGGAAGTGATGAAATTCCAATGCCTGCAGAGCCTGGGGTCTCAGCTGTATTTGTCTACAACAGAAAACAGAAAAGAACATCACCAAAAAATGGAAACAAAATTATCATTGTTGGAAGGCAGTCAGTGAAACTCAGAAAACTTGTAAACCATTGAGACTAGGCCATTCAACGTTTGACTTCTTTTCCTTGCAGTACAAAAAGTAAATTCTATTCAAGAATTGATGATTGATTTTCGGATCAAGATTACATGTTTGGCAACCATCACTACCATTTTCTGCGACTTCAGCTCTTTCAGATGCTTTATTTGTTTTAGCAACTATTGTTACTACAGATAGGATAAACAGAACCACATGACCGAATAGATTTGTCAATCTGCCTACGCTATATCTTTAGGTGTATGTCCAGGAAAATCAGCATGCCTAAAACAGAAAACATGAGCAGTAATTGTTCTCTCTCATTACAACAGATACTAGTTTCAAGGGATGGCCTGGCACCAAGCACATTTTTATTAAAAGAAGGCTCATCAAATATGGCATGTAAAGGACACCGAAGAATTAATTAGAAATCATAAGTTGGACCTTAAAAAATTAATAAATTTACTTTGCACTAACAACTCATTTCTTATAAAAGAAGTACATTTAAAACCATGAGATGCACCAAATCAAACCCAATTAAAAAAAAAAAAAAAACAAAGTATACCTTCTCGTTATATTGCTTCACTATTTGCAAAAACTGATCGATCGCTTGAAATGCCTTAGATCGAACATCACTGTTTAAATCATCACAAGAACAAGAAAAATCACTTAAAGCCTCAAAATGAGAGACAATCTAAGGCACAATAATATGAATCCAATCCATTTCAGAATGTACAGACTGGCGAAGAACAACCAATGAAACATCATCCATCATCCATCATCCATAATATTGAAAGCAGGTGAAATACTAATTCAAAATAACAATTATAACAAAAAAAAAATTCCAAGATTTAAAGAAAAATGGACTATAAAAGAAGGAACCAACAATATAAGGACAAGGAATATAATTCAATATATAGATTTAAATTGTGTGTACTTGAAAAATTATTGTGAAGGATAAATCATTTCGATGAAAAGCTTTTGCCACCTTCACATAGTATAAAGATATATAAGATAACAAAACCACAAAAAGGGAAAACTATCAGCATGATATAACCTGTCAGGATCAATGGTGAGTACTATGACGTTAGGAAGGATCCGAGTTGCAATTTCAGTAATGTCATAATAGGCACTTGTAGCACATAAAGCCATAATGCCTGATCACCAAAATTCAGGAATATGAGACTACATCTGGAATACCCAATGACAGTCATGAATGAAGAGTAACATGCATTATGATAAATCAATTGTTAATAGATGATTTGTCTCCTATTCTAATACCTGCTCCTCTAGCAGGTGGAAAAGTATCACGTAATGCACGGACAGTAAATGCATTGATCAAAACTCTTCTTCTCGTCTGCAGAAGGTTAACATCAGTTTATCTTGATCCACAAAAGAAACATGCAAGACCAATACATAATACAATATAGCCAGCTATTTAAACTCCAGCAAATTTGTAATGGTGCCAAGATTGTATGCCTTTTTAGGAAATCATTCTCGAATGATTCTAGATTAATTATGTACATTAGATTGATATTTTTTTTCCTTTCTATCTTGATTAGGATTAGAATTAGTATCATAGATTTGATTACAATAATTTTGATTAATTACAGCTTTGTATATAAATAGACTTCCTGATTGTAGCAAATTGCTCAAGCCATTTTCAACAATTCAAGTTGGTATCAGACCCCTCACATTGAGGGATTCTGCTTCTGCATCAATTATCTTCTATCAAAATTCAAGCTTTCTTATTTTACACAGAAAAATAAACTTGAACGCCTCCAGGTCTCTAAACACAGACCTTACAAACCCAAACACAGAATTCCTTTTCTCTAGAAACTGTTTACATCATGCTAGCAACACCCAAACTGATTGCTCTAATTCACAGAGCAATAGCACAAGTTTTGACAAACGACTGCCAGAATTGTTGCCACCTGCAAATTTTTTACCTTAACTAGTGCAAGACATCAATGCGCCACTATTGTAGACACACGTGAATCCCATGGGCCCCTGCTCCAAACACACATGAACAACATGTGCCACCCAACTGCGACCATGCCTTCTCATCGAATTTGTCCGTGGCCTTAGCTTTGAAATTCAAACATCGGATCCCCTTCTTTCAAATCCAGACAGTAAGATTTCTATTTTTTGGATTTTTGTTTTCTGCTTACAGCCGTTTTGGTTACCTCTTTAACATTGAAGAAAATTCAAAGATTACAAAAATTTTTTCCTCCTTATCTAGTGATAATCCGACCATCACATCAATTAAATTGAATGAAGACAATTATGCCTCATGGTCCGTTGCTGTTCAAACTTGGTTTAAGGGGCAGGAAGTGTAAGATCACTTGACAAAAAAGCTTATAGATATCTTCACACCCAATCAACCAGCTTGGAAAAAATTAGATGCTCAATTGTTACAATTTTGTGGCAGTCTATTGAACCCGATTTATTCATCTATTTTCGTTCCTTTACAAGTTATATTCAAATAATATCTAGCAACTTTATAATATTGTGTATAATCTGGTCAATTTGAAGCAACAGAATTCTAGCATCTCTTCCTATATTAAGAGAGTCTAAATTGTCATAGAGGAATTCCAAAAAGTACCGCCTATCACAACTAATATCACTAAGCATGAGATACAACAAAATCAAAATTTTATGGCCCTCCCTCTTGCAAGTGTTGACTCAAAATTTTCTATAATTCGTAATCAACTACTAGCTTCCACACAAATTCCACCCTTGAATGATGCTTTCTCAAGCTTAATGCAATATAAACCCCTAATACTTTTCACCATAGAAAATGAAAAACCTTCAACACCTTTCATCACAAGAAATGATAATTTTGCTTTAGTATCCCATTCTGATGACAAAGGTTGAGGTAGTTGTGGAAATCGAAGTGGTGGAAAGAGATGTAGAGGATGAGAAAACTCTCATCACTATTGCAATCATTGCTAGAAACCTAGACATTCACAAAAGCATTATCGGGTCTTGCATGAACATCTCGCATGATTTGCCACCTTAGCTAATATTGAAATTGGTACAAAAACAACTAGTAATGAAACAAATAATCACTGAATCCCATCTGATCAAAAGCCTCAAGGGTTCCTTTCGAATCTATTCACTTAGCATAAACAAGGAAAAAGTATTGCCTCCACAGTACATTCCAGTAATTCTACAGCTTATCTATATCATTCAACATTCTTAGGACTTCAGGTGTGTTAAATACTAATAAATATGTTTGATTTGTTTTAGCTGTAATTAGAAAGTAATAAGAATAAATTAGCAAATGTTTAGGCATAATTCTAGGGATTTTATTTGTTAGCATTAAAAATGTATTGATTGTAATTTTATTATACAAAGGACCAAGCCTGAGATAATTTTCTTAAGCCATTCATTTCCAACAATCTCAAGTGGGTGCCTGATTTGGGAGCTTTTAATTACATAGCTAGTAACAAATCCTTATTTACTCATTTTTACACTAATAAATCTCTTCCTCTTGTCACCTTAGCTAATGGAACAAAAATTAGTACACAAACTATTGGTCAGGCAAATCCTTTTCCATATTTACCTTTGAAATCAATCCTTTATATTCCTGATTGCTCACTCAATTTCATATCTATTAGCTAACTTATGCGCACTCTTAATTGTTCTATAACCTTTTTTTGCTATTTCCTTTTCCATACAAGATTGAAACACAGGAATACCAATTGACATCGAGCATGAGTCATGAGGACTTTATTACATCCAACCAACTTCTCAACAATTTGTGCTGCTACTGAGTCACACAAGTTCTTTCACTACCCTTCGGGTCATCCTAATATTGAAAAATTTTGCAAAATAATTTCTCATTTTTCAACTTTAGAGTCTTTAGAGTGCGAGTCTTGTTAACTTAATAAGCAAGTACGAAACTCATTCCCTAGCAGAACCCACAATAAAGCTAAATCATTATTTTCTATCATTCATTTTGATATTTGGAATCCGAGTCGTGTTACTTCAACTTTAGATTTTTAATATTTTATTACATTTATTGATGGCTACTCTCAATGTACATGGTTATATTTAATAGTTATTTTCAATTAAGTCTTTTTGTTCTAAAATTCATAATCAATTTGGTGTTAAAATTTGCATACTTCAAAGTGACAATATTCCAGAATATTTTTTGCATCTTTTTTTTCCTTCATGTCTTTCAAAGGCATTATTCATCAATCCACATATTCATACACATCTCAACAAAATGACATTGCTAAAAAAAAAAAAAAAAAGAATCGACGTTTAATTAAAACTGCACAAACTCTTTTGATACATGCAAAAATTCTTTTTCATTTTTGGGCTAATACTATTTGAATTACATGTTATTTAATTAATCATATGCTTTCTTCTATTTTAAATAATCAAATTGCTCACTCTCTAGTTTTTCCAAAAGAACCCATATACAAATTTCCTCTTTGTATCTTTGGATGTACTTGTTTTATTCATGATTTTTCTCTAAGAAAAAATAAATTATCCTCTAAATCCATCAAATTATTTTTCTAGGCTATTCAAGACTGTAAAAAGGCTATAATTATTATTCGCCAACGTTGCATAAATTTTTCACTTTTACTAATATTACATTCTTTGAGTCTTCTCCATTTTTCTCCTTTTCCACAAAATCCACTCCTATAACTGAGATTTTACCTATTCTTTTTTATGATCCTACACTTATACCATCTCCACAAGATAAGCTCCTAATTACCTATCAACGACAACCATGTCCAGCTTAGATTGTTGACAATTTAGTTAATTCATCATAGCCCAAATTACTAAAGAAGCTCCTACAGACCCGTGTCCTATGCCAACATTTCTGGAATCTAATTCATTAGGAAGTCTTGACAACCTTTCCATTGCCTTTCAAAAAGATAATCATTCTACTCGTAATCCATATCCTGTTTATAATTTTCCAAGTTACCATTGTCTTTCTACATCCTACCATGCTTTTATTTCTACTTTGTCTTCTCTCCCCATTTTGAAAACTGTGCAAAAAGCTCTCTCTCACCCAAGGCGGTGTCAAGTAATGTTTGATGATATGATCACATTACACACTAGTGATACATAAGAATTGCTATATGTTGGCAAATCTTTAGTTGGATGTCACTAGGTCTCCACTGTTGAAGTTGATCCTTATGAAAAGATTGACCAGTTAAAAACTTGATTAATGGCAAAGGACTATACTCAAATTTAGTCTGGATTACATACATTTTCACCTATAGCAAATATTGCCTTAGTTCGCCTTTTTCTTTCTCCAACTGCCATTCATCATTAGTCTTTATATCAATTAGACATTGAAGATGTCTTCTTGCATAGTGATCTTAAAGAAGAAGTTTACCTGGAGCAACCATTAGGGTTTGTTGCTCAAGAGAAGACCCATCTAGTATGTAAATTGAAGAAACCACTTTCTAACCTTAAACAATCTCCATGAGCTTAGTTTGGGAGATTCAGTAAAGTTATTCAAAATTTTAACATGTAACAGAGTGAAACTAATCACTTTATTTTTTATCACTCTTCTATTTTTGGTCTCCTTCTTCTATTTTTGGTCAAATATATCTAATTGTTTATTTGATGACATGGTGATTACAGGAGATGATCACAGGGTATTGACCAACTTAAACAACATTTTTCTTATCACTTTCAAACTAAAGATTTTGGAAAATTTCATTACTTTCTTAGCATTAAAGTAACACAATCTTGATCTGATATCTCTATTTGTAGGAGAAAATATGCTTTTGATATACTATGTGAAACAAATATGGTGGAGTACAAGTCAATTGACATACTTATTGATCCAAAAATAAAATTTCTACCAAATCAAGGAAAACCTTTTTCAAATTCGAAAAGATATCGAAGGCTTGTTAGAAAATTATCTTACAATCACTCAACCTAATATCTTATTTATTGTAAGTGCAGTGAATCAATTGCTCAACTCACCCTGTGAAGTTTATTAGGATGTTGTTACATGAATTCTCACATACATTAAGGAAAGTCCAGCAAAAGAATTATTATATGAAAGTTGAGACCACACTCAAATTATTAGGTATTCTAATGTAGATTGGATTGGGTTTCCAAGTGATCAACAATCCACTTCTGGATATTGTGGATATTGTGTTCTTTTTATAGAAAATCTCATTTCATAAAATAATAAAAAGCAAAATGTGATAACAAGATCAAGTACAAAAATAGAGTATCGAACTATGGTATTAGTCACATGTGAATTCATATGGTTGAAACAATTATTACAAAAACTCAAATTGTATCAATCAGATCCTATAGAACTTATATGTGATAATCAAACCGCATTGCATATTGCCTCAAATCCAATCTTTCATAAGAAAATTAAGTACATTGAACTTAACTACTACTTCATCCTAGAAAAGATAACTTCGAAAGAAATTAGCACTATTTTTGTAAATTCTAATGATCAACTAGCTAATATTTTTATAAAATCTCTCTGAGAACTAAGAATTGAGTATATATATAACAAGTTGAGTACATTTGATATATATACTCTAACTTGAGAGAGAGTGTTAAAATTGTATACTTTTTTAAGAAATCGTTCTAGAATGATTTTAGATTGACTATGTACATATTAAGAAGTTATTTTAGATTGATATTTTTTCCTTTCTAACTTGATTAGGATTAGAATTAGTATCATAAATTTGATTGTGATATCTTTGATTAATTATAACTTTTGTATATAAATAGAAGTCCTAGCTGTAGCAAATTGCTCAAGCCATTTTCAACAATTCAAGTAATGGCATTTGATCCATACCCCATCATTTAGGTAGCTTGCAATATTCCCTAGTAAGATGGTAGTATTAGTTCGAATTGCTGGTTCTTCATCAACCTGTGAGAATCCAGTAGATAAAATGAAAATTTGGACAATAAGAAGATAACAAGAAATAAATGTTATTTTCTTCCCCAAAAAAAAAAAAAAAAAAACCAACTGAAGAAAGATTTTCTACATGTCAATCAACATATGCAGTTAAGTAATTAGCCAACTTTGACAGTTAAAAAGCATCCAAACTCCTAAATAAAGCCTTGTCTACTCTCCATTTTACAGTCTACATATACAACCAGGCTATACATCCACACATATTTAAAGCACTACCTGTAACTTTGACAGATACTTCAATAACGACCCTGAGATGGTCCTTTGAGACAGCTGCAATTATAAGACAAATACAATCAAAATTTTAGATGCAACTTGAGAAACAAGCAAATTTCTGCTGCTGAGTGGAAGATATCAAGGAAAAAATGACGAAAGGGAACAATCAGACTTGGATCAACTTCTGGTAAAAAATTCAATCAGAATAAGCCCTTGTATATCTCACTATGAGTGCCCAGGCATGCAGACACCTGGCATTTTTCCCCCAACTTCTGTTTGAATTTCCAAAGTAACTGAGAAACTGTGTAATGAACTGTCCAATTTTATAGGAAATAGTAGTTGTGACCAGTGCTGTATTATAGAATGACAATTTTCTCCACTTTTCTCAATACATAGGGGGTAAAATCTTGAGTATTTAGGAAAAACGAAAAATGGACACCAAGAAAGGGGAGTCCACTTTCTCTAGTAGTATAAAGTAACTTTATTTTGGTGACAAGGGGAGCTGAGAGGTTTACTTGATCCTGGTCCTTCCTCAACTAAGCCATCCAGACAGTCCAAGTTACCCTAATTAAAGCCACTCTATCTTATCTGAAGTGTGTTCAATTCCATCTAAAGACCACTCGACATGTGTGAATATCTTGAAAGAATATCTTGAAAATATTCCTTCATAGACATCTTGAAAGGGTCCCTAGGGTAGGTGTAGGAACAATACTAGCTCTGTGATGAGTGCTCTGGACCAATCCAACCTTCAGCATAACTACAAGGCAATAGCTTGTTGAACACAGATAACAGTCGTTGTGGCACCCACCCTTTCTAATGGCCCATGGGGATAATTGAAATATCAAAGTTTATAATATAATCCTATGCTAAATCTAAAGCTCCTTGATCCCCAATTAGTCACATGCTAACATCACTTGCATAAGAAGCCACTTGATACTACTCCAAGTTGCAATAGTTCAAAACTGTACTAACAATAAGCTCTCATCAAAACCTACATAGGAAAGAGGCTTCTCCAGCATGAATTTGTGATAGCGAGGTCACACAGATGATGCCAACACAAAAGCACCAAAATCATATCACCAAAATATATATATAGAGAGAGAGAGAGAGAGAGAAAGAGAGAGAGAGAGCTAAATTAGAGTGTATAACTGTCATGAAAAATTTCATTTTCAACAATAAACTCAAAAGGAACAAAGAATCTGCTAACGTTACTACATGATAGACGTACCTTTGGAGCCAGAATGAGCATGGACTTGAGGGTCAGTTCCCTCAGAAAAGCAGATGTGTCAGAGAACCCAGTAGCAACATGAGGATAAACCTAATCACAAGTGTTAATAAAAATTTCAATACTTCATTTAATTAAAAAAAAAAGAAGAAGCAAATTTCAAGACTTTTAAGTTGTTAGTAACAGAATTTTTCTTAAAGTAGAGAAATTATTTCTACAAAGAAAAGTATAGAAACCAAATTTTTGTAATCTGGACTTTGTACCTGCTCATCAACAACTTGTGATGATAAAGACTCCCCAAATTGATCAATATGTTGAAGGAGGGCAACCCGAATAGCTCGGTCATTGGAGGCAAAGAGTTTTATAATCGTTGGAAGAACCTATGAATTAAAGCAAGAGATTATCCAAAAGGTCTTTCTTTTTTCTTTTTTTGGTGGGTGAGGTGGGGGCGGGGGGAATAGGGACGCTATCATAGAAGATAATCAGATTATATCTAACCTTCACTCTGAACTCCTCAGTTGAAAGCCAGGAACCCATTTTCAACAATGCAGTCAAAGCAGGGGCAGCAGCTGAGCCAAATTCAAGAGCAGAAGCTAATAAAGGAACTAACTGTGAAACCAAAACAAAGCTCATACAATCAGGATAAGAGGTCAAAGATGGCACTTAAAATCATTCCTTCCATAGAGTTACACCTTCTTTAACACAATCTGGCGGGGAAGCTGCTCTGCTAAATTTGGAAGCCTACGGAAGAAGGTGTCTTTCTCAACACTATCTTTCAAACTCAGAATTTCCATGAAATGTATTGTGTCCACCAACTTATTTTGAAAATATTCTGCATTACCGTTAACAGCAGACCCAAATTATACACAATGAAAATATCCAATATAGTAGCTAAGAATAAGCTAAATGCTAATATCTTTCAATCATATAAATCATTACTCCCACTAGATATACACAGGCTGGTGTGCTAGATCTTGATTGCAACAAGTGTAATCAAAGTTGATTAAAAATGACTCACCACTGTTTTCTATAAGCTTTGATGTATTTAATCTACGAGAAGGCATGGAACTCAATAGCCGTTGGTAATCTGGAAGCAGAGACTGTGAGACAAAAAAAAAATAGAAATATAAAGATGAAAATGAACATTTCATAAGAATTAAGTATCAATCAACCAATATACTAGAGTTCCAATAAATTTTTTATTTTCAACCATAACATAGATTTACAATGATTAAATTCCAAAGCAGGCTAACCTTGGGAATGGAAGCAGTGTTTCGTAACTCCTCCGTTTTCCCCAACCTCATACCAGAAAATAGCTCATAGATTAGACAACCTATTAAATTAGAAAATTTTAAGTCACTGGTATGAGAATTGCTATCACAGAATCACAGTGTAGTTCTCAGAAAAACGAGCAGAAACTCTATCCAAAAAAAGAAAAAGGAAAATTGAGCAGAAACTAACTTACCCATGCCCCAAGAATCAATGGCGCATGGAGGAGACTTTTTAATTGCAGCCCAGTCAGATTTTACCAGTTCCATTGGTTTGTATTGAGATCCAACAAGCCATGCATATTGCTGAATGATAAACGTGGAAACAAAAGGAGGCAAGATATGATAAAAATGGAATAACATGAGGAATCATCACCATGGATAACTCTTGGCAAAGAATTACTCATAATGTCAATCAACTTTGTGATAGATGTTAAAGATGACTTATAAAGGATGATAACACTTCTGATCAGGTGAAGCATAGCATGCCTCAAACTTGAGAGAACAAGCTCAAAATTACATACTATAGTCGGCTGAAGATTACATACTCAAAATTACATACTATAGGCCATGTTTCCAAAATTTCCATACTCAAACAACTTCCACCTCATTATGTGAAATTCTATACTTATTTACTAGGATGGGCAGCTAGTATCCAAATTTATAAAAGGAAAACAATAAAAAAAAATTCTTAAAACAGACAGCTAAAGGGAGGGGAAAAGTATTGCAATCAAACAAATGAATTACCAGCATTTGCCCAGAGGAACTTTCATTATTCCCATCAAACTCTGATAAAACATCAAAAGCATGGAGTTTCCAGTCCAAAGTTTGAGTGACGACAACACTAGCCAAGCAAACATTACCATGAACCTGCAACAACGTGAAGCTCATCAAGAAAAAAGGAATTCAATTGGAAAATTTGAGAGGATGAAATCTTTAAGCATGCTAGTATGGAGTTTCTAAGCTTACTATAAATGAATACTGACAACAATGCATGCCTCAAGAATTTTTTTATTATTATTATCTTCTTTTTTTTTCCTATAGAAGAAAAATTATTAAAGGATACATATATATATGACCCGATGAAACCATCCTATTAATGATCATGTTAGAATTATGTTATAGGAAGTTATCTTTAATAGATTATGACTGATTCTAGGTTATATTATTGGCTTGGGGCTTGCTTGTCTTTATATTTCTTTAGGAGCTCTACATAAATAGAATATTAGGATTAAGTCTTGTTCTCATATTCAGCCAATATATCATTCTATAATATATTCTGAGTTTCTCCCTTCAACTCTCTCTTGTCTATCCCTTCTTCTCCTTTCCAAGTCCTAATTATTTTTCTCAACATGGTATCCACCTTGAGGCCTTGTGAGTTGTATTGCTTTCAACGCAACACCCCTCTCCTATCACCACATTTCAATCTCCAACAGCGCACTGTTCATTCTAGGGTTTTTGTGTGACTGTCACACCATTCAGAAGGTTCTGTTCGCTGCAATTCTTCTGGGCTTTTTGTTCGTTGCAATTCTTCTGGGCTTTCTCTTCATCAGTAATGCTCAAAAAATTGCCATTATCAACCTTGTCTTCTGCATAGTGACCTTGCTGTTTGAATCGCCAGCCACACACTATTTGTCCTAGGGTTTTTGTGTGATTGCCACACCATTCAAAGGGCTTTGTACACTGCAATTCTTCTGGGCTTTATCTCCAATAGCGCCCAGAAAATTGCTATTATCAACCATGTCTTCTGCACAGCAACCTTCTTGTTTGTTTCAATTCACAGAGCATCTTCAAGTTTTTGGAAAAACTACCTCTAGATTCAATTTCACAAACAAACTTTAGATCCAGTTTCACCAATGGTCATCCCAGCATCACTTCTCCTTTGCACCAACAATTTTTCTAGCAGTATTGTGTGCCAATGTTTATCCTGGCAGCACTTTTTTCCCGCCTCCCTTAGCAATACTTTGTGCCAATGTTTATTCTGGCACCAAAAATTGTTCGGGTAGCACTTTTGTGCCGATAATCATTGAGGCAGCCATGAGATCGCTTTGTGTTCAGGGGGAGTTGATGGCATCCTATGTTCATTGCTAGCTGTTCATGTAGAATGAAGATTCTTCAAGTTCTCTTCATTATATTTTATTACTAAGGAGTTCTAATTTATGTTCTAAGCTTACCCTTAGAAAAGCTCAAAAGGAGGAAGAGTGTTAGAATTATATTGTAAGAAATTATCTTTGATTGATTATGATCGATTCTAGGTTATATTTTGATCGAATATGATTAATTCCAGGTTATATTATGGCCTTGTGACTTGCTTGTCTTACACCCAATGTTAGAGGTAGCAGAGTCCTTATACTTCTTTAGGAGCACTATACATATGGATAGGAGTGTTCATCAATCAGTTAACAACAATTAAGACTATTTTCTTAACCAATTGACTCTAACCATTACTATGTCTTTTTCAACCAATACTGATTGATAACCAAATTTTAGCCAATCATTTCGGAAACTATCAGTTGTCAATGGATTAAAACCTAAAAAAATTATGGTATTACAACACTATATTTATGAATTTAGTATGAGTAAATAACTATAATAAGAAGCAATTTCAACATTAAATTAGAAACATTATCATTGAACATAAAATATGAACCTTCATTCAAATACAATATAATATTAACACTTAAACATTCATATTTGAAGTTTGGACGACAAATATTGTCAAAAAAAAAATATGAAGCAAAAGTTTGAAATCCCCTAGCCAATCAATCAAATTTTGCAATTTTTTTATTTTTTGATTAATATTGATTATGTGTGGCTAAGGGCTTCTTAACTACCCTTAACCAATCAACCAAATTTTGCAATTTTTTTTTTTTTACCAATTTTGATTGACCTACTATATTAACCACTCTTAATTAACCAATCTCAGGTTCAGTCAATTGGCCAGTTGAGAGTACTTTAACATATTTTAATCATCTCTATAAATAAAGCATTATGGTTAAGTCTCGTTTATGTATTTAATCAATATATCATTCAAAAATATATTCAAAGCTTTTCTTTTCAAATCTCTCTAGTCCTTCTATTTCTCCCTTTTCTCTAAACCCTAATTATTTTTTCTCAATGAAACCATCCTATCAAGGATCTAAAATAGACTTCCAATTCTTTTGCAAATCTATTAAAACTTATCCTTGGAAAGAAACCATGAGCATTAAACCAAAGTAAGGTACCAAACATAATTTTATCCTACACCAACAAAATCAATTGATACAGATGTTTAAAAATTATAGCATTCCTTTCCAACCATAAACACCATGATACAACAAGTCTTGCAACTTCCTATAGTGTTCTTTTTTCCTTATTCTTCCCAAAACTACAATATCTAGAAATGAAGGCTTTGCTTGTTTTTTGTTTTAAAAAACAGTTTTCTATTTTTTGTTTTTAAAAACAGAAGAACCTGTTTGGCAACTTGTTTGCAGAATCTATTTTTAAAAACTGTTCTCTAAATGTATAACTGAAAAATAAGAAAACAGAAATAACTTTTAGTTATTTTCTAAACTTATTTTCTTGTTTTGGATGTCAGTTTTGTAATTAAATGAAATATTTCCTCATTTACAATATTAATCACTCTCTAATCTTAGTTTTCCTTCAATCCAAAAATAGTTTTTGAGAACAAAAAATAGTTTTCAAAAATAACTTTTGAGAACAGCTTTTAAAAACAAAAATAAAAACATATCCAAACATACCCTAAGGAACTGTCCCAAGTAGCTAGGCAAGCCTATAATATCTCAAACAAGCTTATTCCATAACTGCCATGCCATCTCATTATGAAAAATAAGTGGCTATTGGTCTCTGAATTTTTGGAACATAAGAAACACATATCCAAGGACGAAGCTTTATGAGGTCTGCACACCTATAACCTACAAAGCACAAATTCTTCTTTAATGGCAGAGAACTGGTATCACACCAGTATCAGATTCCAATACTCAATGGATACTTCTTGATTCATATCATAGAAGAATCAAATCAATCATTTCTTTCCTTTTTTTTTTTTAATTCACATTTCACGCAGGATGGGGCTCAGATTCGCTTTCGTTTGGTGCAACCAAGTATCCATTCCAAACTTGATTTTTGATTTTTTCAAACAGAGCAGTTGCATTATTGAAGGCAAGAAATAAAACCTAAACAACTTGCTTGTCATTTCAAATCAATAAGGAAAATTTATTCCTTGATGAATCAAATATGAAACCATGCTTTTTACAGATAATGGACAAGGGGGAGATAAAATTGTTATGTTTTCTATTAATAGAGAACAAAAATTGATTCATTTGTGTGCATAGTCTTAATATAGTTTTAGATTATGATTACCAGTTTGAAATTTATATTCTTTTTTAGACATAACATTATGAAATTTATATAACCTTTTTTTAATGTATCCTAGCCGTATCCTAAATCCTAATTTTTTAAAAATTGCTGCATCCTCTTACCCATATCGTATCCGTGCTTCATAGCCTATAACATATTATTAATATTAATTTTATTCAAAAAAAAAAAAAAAAACAAAGCCTTATCCCACCTCCAACGAAGACAGAAATCAAAATTTTATGCAAATTTCAATATCAACATATGAAATTCAAAACAAAAGTCTGAACAAAAAAAGATTAACTTTAGAAGGAGCCTTAATCTCTCAAAACGCATTAAGAAAAGGTAAATCAAGATTACTTACAAGTTTACAATCATTATTCAAGAAGCTCACAGCTTTTGCTATTTGATGCAGACCCCAAGCATAATATTCATCCCTACAAAACCAATAAGTAATAACAAGCAACAACAAACTTAATTAATAAATTGGTTCTTGACATGAAAATCAATGTCTGCAGTCACAAAAAATATTATACTTCAGACTACGTGCAATGAAAGCTACCACAAAATTAGTAACCAACTCCAACCTTATGAACCAAGCAGGAAACCCCATTTCATACCTTTGTGTGCCTTCTAGTCCTAACTCCTTAATCTTTTCGGATAATGGCATTACAGGCTCTGTTACAATATAGATAGTCACCTTTGAAGAACCACTGTCAGAAGTTTCAATCTCAGTACTGTGAAGAAATGACAAGATATTTGGATGCCTGACCTGAAAATGAGCACGGTTTAAGGGTCTAGTTGGACAAAGCACAAATATCATATGTTATTTGCTTCTGGCATAAAAAGGATCTTTTATTGTGGACATTGGGAAGGGAGAAAATTCCCAATGACCAAAGAAAAATCTTAAATTCTGATTCATTAGCATTATACACTATTTTTCACAGGGTATGCGACTAATATTAATTTTTAGGGTACTTTTGTGTTACTGTTGTGAGGTATGACATGTCATAATGCAAAGTGTGTCAACATGAAACCGTCCATTGCTTAAAGGGAAAGGGAAATGGAAGTAATTTGATCTGAACCATTAGATTACTCACTGTTGATAACAATATTAAAGAAGCAATTGTAGTTAGTTTGTAAGATTCATTTAAATATAGCAGCAATTCATAAGCTTACAGTCCGGAGACGCTTGACGCCATTACGACCAGCAGCTAAATGTCCATCCTGAGCATTACTCCCAGAAAGAGAAAAGATTGACACTGGAGACCCATCATCCTGACAATTGAACCAATAAGCAGAAATTTATCAGACCAACTGTGATTGATAAGAAATAAACACAAATTATCTAAATAAAAATAGATTTGCATAATGAGAACCTCCGACTATGCTCTAAGTTTAAACATCATAAACCATAGTTATTAAACGATTTGATGATCACAGTTACGTGATAAATAAATCATGTGAATTTTTACAAGTACAACATAAAATTAATTGGTATTACTGGACAACCACGGCATCAGATTCACTTAAACCTCAACGGAGAAGCAAGTCACGACTGTATGGAAAGCACACTAGCAATTCCAAACAATTTTTGCCACAGGAGGATAAGCAGTGCAGTATTGATCAAGTCCCAAAAGTCGGTAAGTAATTAATAAGAACGGATCTGATGTTCGCTGTTCCATTCACCCTTTAGTATCAAATTTGCGTCCTTGATTTAGTTTTTCTTTTTAATCAGCAGCTCACACAAATGTTTTAAACAATGGAATTCCAGAAAAAAAAACGGCCCTATTCGATCCCTTACTAACGGAAAAATCTCAGGTTCGAGTGGATCAAAGCATTATCCACAGCCAAAATCAAAGTGTACCTCTCTAATCAGCAAGCAGTGCACAAACAAAAACCAAATTCAGCAGCTTCACCTGCTTACTATCTTAAATTAAAAGCATTAAAATCACCGAGGAAATTGCAAATTAGACATAGGATATTTGAGCTGAAATGGAAACCATCAGATTTACCGCATATGTGATTGTAAATAACCAGATCAAATTGTGTTATAAAACATATTTAAAGGAAAAAAAAATGACAAGCAAGCATCAGTGTAGTCCAAGAAGGAGGAAGATGGTAAAAGTACCTTGGAGGTGGCGCGGCAGTGAACCCAAGAGCCCCAAGCAGAAGGATAGGGTTCGCCAATATTGTATGGAAGATCTTTGAGTCCAGTTCCAGATCCAACCACCACCTCTCTGAAGAATCTGAACATTTTGGCAGAAATCGGGCGGAACGTAAGAGAAGATGAACAACGGTATGACGTCTAGAATCAACTCGACCTAATCGGCTGTTTTGCCGTCTATGTTTCGGACCGTTATGGTCATCGAACGCAGGCAACCATGTCAGTTTATTCAACTTCACTAAACTTGCCCAATCAAAGCTCCTAAGTTCTAACCCAACAATTAATCCTCTTTTTTTTTTTTGGTAAATAAACCCAAAAATTAATGTTTAACATTTAGTAATAAGTAATTTTACCAAAAAAATTGTTTAATACTTAACAGCAAAATATTATAATTATAAACATAATAGAGTTTGTTTAAATCTTGTTTTTAAAATAATTTTTTATTTTTTAAACATAAAATATTAAAATATTTATTTCACAACATATTCTCAAAATTTATTCTTAAAATTATTTTTGAAACTTTTATAAAAATAAATTTTAAATATTTTTAAATTTATTTTAATGTTAAATAATAATTTTATAATTAAAAAATTATTTATTTTATTAAATATTTTATATTTTACCTTTTTAAATTTACAAATAAAAATATATCCAAATATAAAATAATTTTACATCCGGACTCGTGGCTCTATTCATGTGCACGGGGCGAATAATCGTTTCAACTACTATTAAAGGGAAATGCGTAGCCCATGAAACTGAGAAAGGAATTATTATGCCACCGACCCCCGCAACTAAAATTTACGGAGTTGTGATTCAGACTCATAATTAAGATCTATGATTTGACAATTTTTTAAGAATAAATTATATTTATTTTTCATGTTATTTAATTTAATTATATTCATATTTTTTATTTTTAAAAATACACTTTTATTAATTTTTAAAAATAAAGAAAGTAAGTATAATATATTTTAGACGTCTTAAATAAATAAATCGAATCAGATGCAAATCCGTTCGTAAAAATTTGATCACCGATTGATAAATCTGTATTAATGGTAAAAAAAATAGTTTTAAAAAATTAGAATCTATTAAAAATTCACACAAATTTAAATAAATTTACAAATGTTAATTGAAAGTTTGAGAACAATCGGATTATCTAGCTTGTATAAATTGAGTCTATAATGAATAAGTATTATTCGTAAAAAAATATTAAATTTTAAAAATTTAAATTTATTACAAATTGATACGAATTTGAATATATTCATAAATTTGAGTTCATTTGACATATCTAAATATTTAATTTAAATAAAAGAGAAGGTAATATAAATATATATATTAATAAATATTTTTATAATAGAAATAATATGGATATAATTATATTAAATAAATGAATATAATTTATCCTTCTAATATTTTTCTGGCAAAATGTCCTTCTTCTAAAATAGAAATAATTAGTTCGGTATTTGATTTGATTGCTCCGGTAGCGTTCGATTACTCTAGTCATCGTTATAATTAACATTAACGCAATAATTTTTTTACTGATTATGATATGATATGATTTTTTTAAATTGTTTTAACTTTAATTATTATATTATATTATAATTAGAGATTAAAATAGATATTCCATATTTTAAAATCTTATTAATTTTAATCAGCAATACCAAGAAAAAAAAAAGATTATTAAGGCGAGTTTATTATTATTATTATTGAAGAAATAATGCTTAGTTCAAAATTTATTTTACCCGAAAACAGAGAATAGCTGATTTCGCAGTTGAGCTGAGTTCCATCCCTCGCGGCCAAACGTTTGCTTTTTCTAATTTCTAGCCTGTCATTCTTAGAGTGCTTTTCACAGGGAGATGCTATTACATCTTTCGGGCTTTCATCGACATAAATCAATTTGCTTAGGTTACTTGCTATCAAACCTGCATTTGCTTCAGAATTGAGAATCCATTTTCGACGTTTTCGAAGATAGTTAGGTGCGGGTGGCTGATCCAACTGATCTGGTTAAGCCAGAAGCCGGTAGCGTCGCAAAAGCATGGTTTCGTTATCAAGTGCCGTTTTGTTTTCTCTACCAATACGAAACGGTTTCTCTCGCTGTACTAGATTCGCAGTTGTGGACGATAGGGTTATAAATTCATTCTATATCGATCAGAATAAGAGCCATAGAAAGGTCGTTTGTGCTTGTGTGGCTCCTTCCCGAAACTTGAAGGGCGACGATTCATCGGCAATTAAATTCAATGTAATTTCCCTTGTGCAATTTTTTTTTAAATGGCTTGTCTCTCTATGTTTGATTGGGAAGGCTATTTTTGCAATGATAGGGCATTACAACTACTTCACTAAACATAAGAGGTCATGCTGCAATACACCCCCGCTTGCTCTCTGCTTTTGATATTCTTACATAGTTCCTTTGTCTTTTAATTCTATCTTAGCTTCTGGAAGATGCCATCGGCAATTCTTCTATTTTGCAGTGGAAGGAAGTTGCATTACAAGTACTTATAATGTTGCCTATTTTTTTATAAGCTGACAACAATTATATTGCTAGGGTTCCTCAAAATCAGAACATCTAAGCACTGTACGGGATCCTGAGGATGACTCTGATGTTCTGATTGAGTGTAGAGATGTCTACAAGTCTTTTGGGGAGAAGAAAATCTTAAATGGAGTGAGCTTCAAGGTCTTTATCTTTTGTCAATTAGCTGGCAATGGCCTTTTTACTTTTTATTTTTCAAACTTCCACGGATCCCCTGCATGATGTTGGGAAAAATAATTAAGATTTAGGAGGAGAAGAAGTAGGGAGAGGGTAAAGAGAATTAGAGAGAACACTGATATTATAATTGAATGATATCAGCTGAATTACAAAAGACTGAACTAATGCCCTATTTATAGGGTCTCTAAGAAATGTAAAGACTCTAAAACCCTTGACTTTGGGTGCACCACAAACAAGCCCATAGCATAATATAACCTAATTAGTAAATAATTAGTAAAGATTACTTTCTGACAGAGAGATTTAAGAATGAGTTTTCTAGGTCAATTGTGTAAGAATGTCATTAAGGAGAGAAATTCTTGGGTACAAGGAATGTATTGCATTAAACCATTTAAAATAATTTTTTAAGAGTAAACTATTTATGAGTTCGGATCAAGTGCAGCAACTGCAACTATGGTCGCTACATCTGGCCATCCAAAAGCGTAGGGCCCTTGCATTTTCATGGGAGGTTTCCACATTGATTCCAACTTACCACCACAAACTCTTTACTAGCTTTTGATTAGCGTGGGACTCAAGAAAATGCAGAGGCCCTACTCATTTGGATAACCAAATGTGGTGACTACAGTTACAATTGCTATATTGGATCCAAACTCGTAAATAATTTGCTATTAAAAAATATTTTAAATGGTTTAATGCAATACATTTTATGTACCTAAGAATTTCTCCATAGAGGAGGAGGCTTACAGATTTTCTTATGTCCTTAGGGAGCTTGCTAATTATTTTCATTTCTTATATGTTATAACACAACAAGTAGATCAGACATGGTGAAGCTGTTGGAATAATCGGTCCTTCTGGGACTGGGAAGTCAACAGCTTTAAAGATCATTGCAGGACTTCTTGCTCCAGACAAGGTAAATAAGTGCTGATCATAGTAAGATTGGTAGACCTGACACTAATTTAAACAAAATTGTTTTCAATTATTTAAATTTCTTTTGTCATAATTAATTTCTTCACTTCTTGGATATTATTGTTGTCCAATATGCAGGGAGAGGTTTATATCCGTGGTAGGAAGAGAGATGGTTTGATAAGTGATGAGGAATTATCTGGTCTTCGGATTGGATTGGTGAGTTGTAGAGTAACCTATACTTTACTATTCTTAAGTGTAGTATGATCTATTGTAATCTTTATTGTTTTTATGTAAACAGGTTTTCCAGAGTGCAGCACTTTTTGATTCTTTGACTGTTCGTGAAAATGTTGGTTTTCTCTTGTAAGATATGGTCATAATTGCTTTTGGATTGGTTCTTCTTCTCCCCCCCCCCCCCCAAATCAATATCTAATCTAAAGTGTGATATAACTGATGAACGGATTGATTTTTTCTTCTTCTATTGTGGCGTCAACCTTCTCACTTGTTCAGGTATGAAAGGTCAAGTATGTCTGATGAACAAATATCAGAGCTTGTGAGGGATTGCTTGGCTGCAGTCGGATTAAAGGTATGCTTTGACTGTCAATTCTTATCAGTCTGACAGTGGGTCTGTAATCCTTTTTTCAACAGATTATGAAAATTATTCATCTAATTACCCTTAGGTGCTGATCGCTGCATTCAGGAGTGGCAATGTTAATGTACCTTCTGTTTCTGCTAGTGGGAATTTTGTTATTATTTAATTGTATTCAATGTTAAAAGATTAGAATGTTTTATGTGGAACACGAGCAACTAGACTGCTGAACTCACATCCTTGACCTTCCTTCTATTTAGCCAGCCACCATTCTATTGCAAGTGCCTAGACTAATGCTTTCTCCTTATTCCAGGGCGTTGAGGATCGGCTGCCTTCTGAGTTGTCAGGTGGGATGAAAAAAAGAGTTGCTTTAGCCCGGTCAATAATTTATGACACCACAAAGGACTCAATAGAGCCAGAGGTGTGTTAGCATCAAAGATTTAACTTTTATCTTTAATCCCCTACCCTCATCATCAAATCGACAACCTGTCAAAGGTATTCCTCTGTGGTTCCTCCTTTCCATTCCATACATTAAACTGTTTTAAACTGTGCACAGGTGCTCTTGTATGATGAACCCACTGCTGGGCTTGATCCTATCGCATCTACTGTAGTTGAGGATCTGATTCGCTCTGTTCACATCAAAGGTCGAGATGCAGTTGGGAAACCTGGGAAGATTGCTTCTTATGTGGTTGTCACTCACCAGCATAGTACCATTAGAAGAGCTATTGACAGGCAAGTATATTTTGATAATGGTTGCAAGGCTCATCTTGAATTTCTTTCATAACCACACATGATAATTTCTGGTGAATGACTCTGATAGATACGCCCTAAACTGACATGTTATTACATAAATATAGGTTGTTGTTTCTGCACAAGGGCAAAATTGTTTGGGAAGGAATGACTCGTGAGTTTACTACATCAACAAATCCAATTGTTCAACAGGTATGAAGTTTTGATTCAATTTCAATTAAGTTTTTTCAATATGAAAAATATTCTTAACCACCAATGTTTTTCCTCTGGTGGCAGTTTGCATCTGGGAGTTTGGATGGGCCCATCAAATATTAGAAGTGTTATTATGATCATAAACCAAATGGGAATGTGAATACTGCCTGCAGATCTCGCCTTCTGTCCAGGACTCTGAGATGAACAAAGAATTAGCTGCTCTTTGAAACTATGTGATGGATGGGCTTTGGCATGACTTTAGCAATACACATATTTAGTTTGGCCTTGATTTATAGAATTTGGCCCCCATTCTGGAATGGTAGCTGCAGAGTACAGTAACTCGTTGTCTACATACTATCGTATTACTTGGAGTTTTTAGAAAAGATTATTCTAAAATTGATTCCTCTGCAAATAGGGAGGAGGTTAGTACTGCCGATTGTATTGATAGTTCTTAATGGAATGTTCCGAGGTTTGCAATCAACAGATCTGTTTCATGATTTATAGGCTGCCTCTTGTAAGTAACTGCAACAAGTTGAGCGTTTCATTTCTCTTTTACCGGCTATTTACTTTCTGCAAATTCTTTTGTTGTCTTGCATTCCCTTGATATCATTTCACAAGTACTTAATTCAATTTCTCTTCCCCCATCCCCAAAAAGGGAATAAAACATCTAAAGAGAGTAATAATGAAATCATTGGTAAAAACTATGATTAAAATCATAGGATCACGAGAGAAGTGTTACAATTGTAAGAACTGAATATATAATCAGGCTAAAAATTCCCTATCAACAAGACCGGCAACAATCAACAATGGTGAGCCAAAATTTTGTCCAGAACCTTCTTTACCCCACGGACATCACACAGAAATGATATTGGTATTCAATTAAGACCCAAGTTCACTCATAACTAGGTATTGGGCATATTCCCTCGCCGACTTGGCATGTGGTTTGACCATATATGAAAGGGGCATCCAAGGGTGAGATGAGATTGTGTTCCGCAGAATGATGGAGAACAACTTATTTCTCATTCCAACCTGAATTCAAGATCCATGAAGCTTGGACTATAAATCCTCTTCAACTCCATTTCCCCTGCATTGTCTGAAACACCAGGTCCAACTGTGGTGAACAAGGTGAGGAGGACCCAATAAGATAACATCTTGAATGTAAGTCGATGATCAGTTCTAAGCCCCACTCAGTGTTTATGTACACTTCTGGCAAGAACTGAGCGACCACGAGTTACTTGATGAATTTTACCAGAGTGAGTACTCAGTTATCACCAGCTTCTAATCAAACTTTTGTCTGCAGAATGTATTTTCTTGCTCGAGCAGAACAGAAGAGAGCAATGACTCCAAAATCAAAAGTAACAAAGGCACTTATAAAGAATACTCCAATAGAAATTGGTCCATCCATCATATCTTCCTTAAATGATTTCCCCTGCATTGATGGACTCCCTTTTTTGTCACATGTTCCAGTGGTAGATTCCAAGCATAAATCAGGATTCCCAGCAAATGCACCAGGAAACCTCCCATATCCTTGCTTCTGGGGTACGTATCCAGAAAAACAGTTATAAGACAAATTCAGGAGAGAGAGATCGGTAAGGGTGGAAATGTTTCCTGGGATCTGACCCGACAAAGAGTTATGTGACAAATCTAGGGCTCTCAAACTCTGCATTTTCTGCAAGCCTGGAACCTGTCCATCGAGAAAGTTGGATGACAAATTCAGATATTGTATACCTGCTAATCCAAATAGACCCCTTGGAATTTCCCCACGTAGTAAATTGTTAGATAGATCAATTCCAACCACCGAAGAAATTACATAATTGAAGCTGGACTGATTGCTATCAGCAACCGCCACTGAAATTTTCAGTTGCAAACTTTTTGCAGCAACAAATGACTCTCTAGCAACCACATCTCTCTTGCTAAATAATGAGCTACTTTTTACATTAACATCCGGTATGAAGCCAGTAAACTTGTTGCCCGAGAAATCCATCATCTCTATTGCTTCAAATGAGAACAACCAACTTGGAAGAGTTTCACTGAATTTGTTCTGGGCAAGAGAAAGATACCTGAGGTTCGTCCATTTGGTTATTGCATCATTCAAGGATCCAGAGAGATTATTGAAACTAAAGTCTACAATCTCCAGAGATTTACAACCCGCCAAAGTGAGTGGTATCACGCCAGAAAACCTGTTGTTGCTTATATCAAGAATCTTCAGGCTGTCCAATGCATCCAACTCTGGCTGGATTGCACCAGAAAGATTGTTGTTATTAAGTATTAAAGCAAGCAGCTGGAAGCACCCAACGATATTTAAAGGAATGGTACCAGACAACAAGTTGTGCGAGAGATCAATGACTTGGAGATAAGTCAAATTTCCAATTCGGGCAGGAATTTCACCGAAAAGATTGTTGTGAGAAAGGAATAAAGCCTGCAAGCTTTTCAATTCTGTAATTCTCATTGGAATTTCACCAGAAAACTGATTGTGAGAAAGGTCGAGAAGTACAAGACCCAATTTCTCTGATGTCTCAGCAATTTTGCTTGGAATGGGACCAGACAAATCATTATTACTCAAGTCCAAAACAAGAAGCTTTTCAGAGAACACAAGTCTTGGGGATATTTCATACTTTAACTGGTTAAAGGATAGGTTCAGATAAGTCAAAGCTTGAAAGGAAGCAACACACGCAGGTAGTCCGCCCACAATAGAATTGTTAGACAGATTTAATGCAGTCAGAGACAAAAATGAGGCTGCAAAGCAGGGCACAGTACCCGAAAACCGATTGGAGGCAAGATTGAGAAAAACCAAAGGCTGGTGAAAACGAGGCAGGTTACCAGATAAAAAATTGCTTTCAAAGTCTAAATATTTGAGGGATTTCAAGTAAAGCAAGCTTTCTGGAATTTCTCCACCAAATGAATTGAACCCCAAATCAAGCTTTTCCAAATTTGCAGAGAAGTTACCGATCCATCCAGGCAGGAAGCCTTGCAAACCGCGGTTCCCATTCAGCACAAGTTGAGTAAGCTGCCCGAGCTTCATGAAAGAGTCTGGTATTCCGCCGCTAAATTGATTGTGACTGAGATCAATGGTTCTGAGTTTAAGCAAACTTCCAAAACAGACAGGAAGTGGACAAGTAAAGTTATTTTGGGATAAAACCACGGATTCCAAATATGAAAGCCTGCAGAAATTGGGGTGAATTTGGCCGGACAAGTTCTTATCGGTCAAGTTGACGGAAACAACTCGGCCAGTTGGGTAGTCACACGTGATTCCAGTCCAATCAGAGCAGTTAGAGCCGACCCAGTTGGACAAGCTCTTGTTGGGGTCGACCCATGACCTGAAGCGTATAAGGGAGTCCCTGTCTTGTGGGTGAATATCAAATGACTTAGAAAGGGTAGAGCATAGAAGAACCAAAGATAAGACTGTTAGAGGATGAAGTTCGAGGGCTTTAATTAAGCAGAAAGAGGAAACCCAGTTCGGAGCCATGATAGGCAGCAAAATGCGATTTTGAGAGAGAACAAAATTGAGGTGGTAAATAGAGGAGAGATTGAGGAGAAAGAGAGGAACTTACATTGGGTAGTGAATGAACGAAGAGGAAGTGGAAAAGCTGTGTGCTTTGGTCTCCTTTTCTTCCTGCTTTTTCATTCCCCTTTCCCTTTTTCGACTCTGCTGTTGCAAATGCGGCATATGTGGGAGTGGCAGCACTCTCTCTCTTTCATTCTGACGCTACATTCTTCTACTCAGAACTCGTGTTGGGTTTCAAGCGCGTCACTTTTACGCACTAATCATTCTGTTGCATTAATATTAGTTTCCTTTTTGTAATTTAATCGCTTTCTTCAGACGCAACCGTACTTTATAAATGTTCTCCGGCAAGAAGACTGCTTAGCTGCTTCTTTTTTACCATTTTTTTTCCTTGGAAGGCTAACCTTAGATATATAATAATATTACAAATTTGATGTGATTTCTTATCATTAACTTTAATATTTTTTTGGAACAGTAATGTTCGTAAAATTAATTAAAGATGGATAGCATTTATGATACCACTATTAGATTAGATGCGCCAAATTAGTTTATTTGTATAATATTATATAGATGGAATGAAATAACAATTTAAGACTACTAATATATTATAAGGTGATGCATCTATTTTCCCCCTTAAAAGTGATACAACAGCACGTGAGAATAAGTGCTATAAAAAAATTATTGTATCACACGTTATTCCATTTATCTACACTACGTATTTAAAAGAGTAAAATTTAAATTTAATCTCATCGCAATTCAACTCTCACTATGATCAGCGTAAATCTATGATAATGATTTTCATCGATTTTTCCTAACGTTGCCAATTCTTAAACACAGGTATTAGAAGATATATAATAAGCTTTTCATTAATAATTTTATAATAATATTTATCTTATTCTAATTTATCAAACAAGAATAGTCAAATTACTTATAACTCATAATATAATCAAATATAAGCGGTCTAACTTATTCTAACAATCATAAAAATCGACCTTCAATAAAATCACTTCTACTATCCAAGGTCTAAAATATATATATCTATAAATAGAATATTTAATTGTTGCTCTTGGTTTTGCCAAAAAGAAGTTTTAAGAGAACTATCAGAACTTAACTCAATTAAGATTGATGTGAAACCTATTTTTTGATTTTTATTAACCTCAATAAAACTACTTCTAATTTCAACACTATCAAAATAAGGTACATACGATAATTAAAGATTAATATTTCAATCATATATTAAAAAAAACAATGAAATTTAGCTAATATTTAGATTTCATTTTCAAAAGATTTCAACCCTAACATTTACAACAAATAACTAATGCTACCCAAGCAATACCTAATAATCTTCAAAATACTCAATGTTAAGGTGGTGGTGGAAAAGACTCATTTTGAAAATCTATAAAGAGATATTTAATTAATATTAGTAATAATAAATTCAAAAGAAATTTTATGAGCTAACATTCAAAAAGGTAAGTACGAAATTTTATAAGTAAACTTTCAATTAATTTTACTAATAGCAAATTTAAAGAAAATTTTTATTTTTTACCAATTGAGTTTATCCTTATTTATCCACAATATGCAACTTAATTGATTCTATACTAGATGGTCTATAGTTGTAACTTTATTACCATAAACATAAGGCTTATAAGATCATCAAATTTTAAATGAACAATTTAGGATACAGAGTATTTCTATTTATCCACACTTAATAATGCCATTACTTGAATATACATACCCTACAAATCATATATTACCTTTCACAGGTATAAAAGTGTCTATGCAAACCTATCATTCGCATACCATAACATAGGAAAAATGGGTAAATTTAAAAACTTAATTCACACATCATATCATCAACATTTTCCTATAGCCTTAACTTAAACAATGATAAGCATCCACACTCGTTGGTGCCAACATTCAACATACATGCTTATTGTAGTTCATATATCATAATAAGATTTAGAAGACAATTAATTGTACTTTACAACCAATCACCAGATCTAGTTTTCATATACTATAATTTGGGTGTAACGAAAATAGCCTCATAAACTTCCAACACCATTCTCTTGATGAAGACAATTTTATATGAGCTTTTAGCATTGCCTCTAATATTATGTAGTAAAGATAACTCTACGCACTTCTAACACTATACCCATGTAGTGAAGAAAAGTTACGCAAGCATCCATCTAACATCATTTTCATATATCATTTTATTTCACATTTCAAACACACATATAGTTCAACTCATAACTTTTCCATATCTCTTTGCATAACCTCACATACCAATCCCTAATATTAACAATACATATATATAAATTAACTCATTATATGATGTAACATAAGTATCATAGTTCACCACACCTATTAATATGGCCACACCTATCATCAACACATTATAATATAATTTACATCTTAATTTGCACATTACCATATTACTATACCTTATTGCATTGTTATTAATTGTTTATCTTACCTCTACTTATCATATACTAACTCATCTTAATCTTAAAAAACTTTATAATATAGCTTAATCCTTTATATAATTTCATACCTCAACTTAAATGGGATATAGTCCATTATATCAATTCAGAGAACACATAATCTACTATATTAATGTAAAGGATACATTGTCCACTATATCAATTCAGAGAATAACTCTAATACTCATAGCCAACTATCAACACTTGAAAAGTAACTTGAAAGCTTATAATTAATTATGACTTGGGTTTTTACAAATTTACAACTTAAAATACTATTCATCCATAATTATTTCCATCTTAACTCATTTATTACTCAACTAATCCATCCAAATCATTAATACATACTTATAGAACTTTATTTAGGTCATTATCATCACCAAATCAAATTAAACACCACATATAAACATGTTTTATAGATATTATCATCAAAACCAAAAATATAAACTCAATCAAACAAAAACTAATCAAATTCTCAAATAATGTGAGATTGTTCACTTATCCATTAGAAAAAAAAAGTTTTAGAAGGCTAAAAAAAATTTTTAGTCCTAATTAACCAAAATTGAAAAGATTCCAAGTTAGTATTTATTTTTTCCTCTTTTGAGTTAAATGCCCCAAATCCCCCTAATTCAAAGGAACATGTAAGAAATTTAGTTATTATCAAGGACTTACTATGTTTGTGTGAAGTATTTGTCAAGAAATTGCCCCTAACTTGCTTAATTGAAGAAAATCTTGATATAAAAGATGGAGAAGTTAAGAAAGAGTTAGGAAATGAGAAAGTTTAATTTAAGAAAAATAAGAAATAATACCTTTCTTCTAAGTTATAATTAGTATCAATAAGGGCAAAGGCATTCTAAGAGAGAGCAAATTATGGCTTTTACTCATCAATTGCTTTTCCTAAAATATAATTAATTATATAGTTAACTAAACTAGTTTAAAGTACAACTCAAATGACTATAGTCAATTATTGCTTTCTTTCTTAACACTAATTACCTCTATAAGTTTTTTTTTTTATTCTTAACTATTCTTATATTTCGTCACGCTTTTAGCTATCCACATCTTTCTCATTCATTTGTACTCACTTTTAGACATTCAAAACCTTCAAATATTTCATTTTACCTAAAAGTTTTATTCAAATTTTGGTTAATTAATAAATTCTTTTTTCTTTCATGTATTTCACCCAAAGTTTTATCTCAATTAATATTTCTCTTTTGCCTAATTTCTCATTTATCTTCTCATCACAATTTATCTATTTCAAATAAAAAATATTTGTAGTAATTATTTTACTAGAATTAATTAATTATTTCCCTTTTTCTGATATATGCAAAATTTTTAAAATTCAAAATTTCTAAAGAAAGTGTAATAAGAACCTATCCTTATTATAGTGATGATGGTGGCACATCAACTTGAGTATCTACATTATCTAAGACAAAAAGGTAAATCCAAACTTAGTGAGTAAACATTCTTAGATAAAGAAATCATAAAAATAATTTATATCTTATTGATCGAGTTTGCCCCTTTTTACACATATCCTAACTCTTACATAACTCACAAGTTTCATTACTAAGCATATTATCCTTATATGCACAATAAGATCAAATATTTTATCTTAATTAACTTATTAACATCAATTTAATAATAATTTTAAAAGAAAAAAATTAAAAAGGAAAGCAAGTAAAGCTTCATATAACACTCATCCATCCTTATCACTCATAAGTCCATCCTTATCACTTTAAGTTGACCTTATCCCTTACAATTCACTATCAGCTCCAATGCTCAATTCATAAATGATATTAATACACCTCTATCTTAACTTTCATAGATGTCAACAAATTTCAAGCTCAATTGTCATAAATTTAAGCAAATTATAATACAATAGTACAAGTCAACACTACTATGCCTTTTTTACATAGCCCAAAATGCATAACCAATATCATTTATCTTTGTTATACTTACCTTTCAACCAAATTTTAATATGCAATTGCCATTTATATATTAATGAAGGGCAAAAAATCTTACTATTATGTTCATAATTCATTTTATATATAAGCATACATTAAGATAATTAATTACATTTGAATCTAAGAGTAAAATATAAAATCTAGCTATGGGAATTGATTAAGGAATCAATTTAGGATCTCCTATAACTTTTTGTAAGCCTTCAATTGATTCTGGAATCAATTTATTACAGCGAACTGAATTGAATCTGGAATAAACTCCTAGTCACATTTTTTGCATGCTAGATCTGATGAATCCATTCTAGAATCGATTTATACATAAAGATTCTATGATTTTTAAAAAAATTATTGTTTACCCATTAGGAAATCCCTCAAATTTCAATACTTATACAACATAACTCAATTCAAGCACCACTAAATGCAAAAATAACATCATAACTACTAACCTTAGCATTTAACTCATTATAAATATCAACATATAGTAATTTGCCTTAAATCATTCAATATCAATTAAAACATAACTCAATCTATTTAAATCTTTCAAAAATAAATAAAAGTTTAAAGAAGAGGACAAGCACTAAGTTTGAGAGTGAGATTGTTATTAAGCATAAGGAATTACAAGATTGAGGTTAAGGCTTAAAATTCCTAATTTCATATTTGATCCTAAAATCTTTAACTATCCATCACCAATTAGGAAATAGGAAAAATATAATCTATGGATTAGAGATTAAAATTGCTTACCTTAATTAAAATTAGAGAGATAAAGATTAAGAAAAAATGGTGATGATTTAACTAAAAAGATAAGAGGAAAGGGAGTTAAAGGTTTTTGAGAGTTTTGGTGTGAAAAATGGAGTTAAAAGCAGAAATAAGGAATAGAAAAGATAATGGGCCAAGGTAATTGGAAAAAATGCCCTAAATTTCCTTCATACTAAAATATTTAATTTTAAACACATATAGCCTTTAGCCTTTACATTTCATTTACTTTTTCTCAACTTTTCCATTAAAGTCCTCATTTTCATTTCATTCAAATAATTAATTCTTTTTTATAGAATATTATATCACTTATTTCATTATGATAATTTATCTTTTGTATGCAAACATTTCATTTTGAATTTAGTCATCATACTTAATTAATTCCTTTTATAAAATAAATTTAAAATTTTCAAGGGGATGTAATAGATTCATGGTTAATGTAAAATATTTTACACTATCAATAAATAAGTAAATGTTATATTATTAAAAATAAAAAATAATTAAGAAATTATATTAATAGTAAAAAAATTTAATAATTTTTAAATGATATAGCAAAATATAGGTGGATAATAGTGTAAAACTCATTTACATTAATAATGAATTAAATTTAAATTCAAAAAATTATAGATTTAAATTTGATCTACCATCAATATAAATGAATTTTATACTGTTATCCACTTATGTATTGTGCAATACCTAAATTAATATTTAAATTCTTTTTATTTAATATTTTTAAGTCTCAAAGCATTTATTTTAATTGATTATGATATTTAAAATTTTCTCCTGTAAATTTTTTTTAAATTAATTAATTAATTGTATATTTTATTATTTAAGCATTATTTATTTTATCTTGTGACAAATAGTCAAGAATTTAATATTTTTTACAATAATATTAAAATTTTATTTACTTGGCTAAAGTTTTGCTTCAAGATTAATTTAAATAATTTCTAAGATGTATTCCTCATAAAAATAAAGAATATTAAATATTCATAGTACATTAATTTATTAAAATAATAAATAGTTTTCCAAAAAAATTATAAAATTTTTAGAATATTCACTTTTAAACTCTTAAATTTATTAAATTATTATAGGAATTACTAGGAAAACAAGAATGGTGAAAATTAGTATTTATTGGCTTAAAACTAATATGAATAGAATTGGTAGGAGGAATAAGTTGCTAAGATTAAGTTTTATGCTTGAATGTTAAAATTAATATTTATTGACTTTTTGCTTGATTCTAAATTACACCTAAAGTAGCCAATAATTTCTTTTAGCTCTTTATTTGTTTTATATGATCAAAGTTTTCTTTCTCTAATTGGATTTTCTTTCTCCCTCTTGTTACTCTCTTTCTTCTTCTGGAACATTTCAACCTCACCTTTTTTCTTTAAAATCTCCATCATGCTTCAGCTTCTTTTGATATCATGCGATTGTTATACGTATGCTCTAGCCAACAACCACTTGCAAATGCAAAGGAAAATAATAGAATAAGACACAATAGCAATAGAATAAAGCACTTCTTTCTCCATTTAATTTATGGTAACCATCACCTCCACACCATTGAAGAAACTTAAGGTAGCTTCCTTAAGTAGAGGTGGGGCCCCTTAAAGTATAAGGCTTAAATATTTTTGTTTGGTTAAGCTAGATTCAAGAACCTTTAATATATGCGTAATTTTGATTCCTTATTTTTAGCTTTAGGAATATAAGAAAATAATGATTGAAATTACTGGCATACATCATAACCAACTTAGATGTGATTGGCATATAACCCATTTTCTAGTTTTTCACCAGCCAAAACCATTACTCATATTGGTATGATATCACACAAATTCTAGAAACAACATATTTATAAATGATTTCAAAATATTCATAATAAAGTTCTACTATAACATATATAAAAATATTAATAAGGCCCATCACAATTCTAATTATACATTATCATAGTAATAGCTACACTACACCTAACTTCAAGGTGATTTTCTTTCTTAAGCTAGTGATAAAGGCAAAAGAGCTCCTACAACATATCTATTACAAGAAAAAAAACACTAAAAAAATAAGTTATTGACTTAATAAGTAAACAATCCACTTAACAAAAATATAAACAACCACACAATCTTCTTATATATACATATATATCTTTAAATACATAGTTTATACTTAATTTTTTTAATTCATTAATCAACATAATTACTTACATTCATAAGGAAACCACATAACATGAATAATATGAAGTACCAAACTTAATGAAAAATAAATAATTAAACCACCTTGTGGCTCCCTTTATCCTTAATCATTCATAAACTTAACCTTATCCCCCCAAATACTTAATCCATTTACAAGTATTTTGTCACACCTTTAATATTTAAGATTTTTATTTTAATTAATTTATTGATAATTTTGTATACATGTTAGTAACTCGGAATATTTTGGGAATGTTTAAGTTTAAATTAAGGAGGTTATAGTTTATTGATAAAAATAGGTATAATTAAATTAAATATAAGGAAAGATTAGAATTTATTTCATTTATTTTAATAATATTTTATATATGTGATATTAATAAACTGTTGTTAATAAGTTTAGGATAAGGATTTAACTAGGATATAGCATTAGGAATAAGAAGATTAAAATTAAATATTAGCTAAAATCTAATCAGATTTGAAAGGGGTGTAGGGAGGTAATTTAAGATTTAGTTTTTCCATTTTACCCTTTGCTACCCTCATGTTTATGAAATTGCCATTGGCCTTATTTAAGCCTCCAATTCTTTTATATTCTTCTATTTTCTTCACTTAGCTTACATGAACCTTCTTCTTCTCTATGTTTTTCTCAATTCTAATGGAAAAGAATAAGCTTTAATTGACATCAGTCTTCCTTAATTCTTATAGCATATCAAGGTAATTATTAACATCTTCTTGTTAGATTATATATTTGTTAAGCTTTTAAATTTTGATGGTAGGATTAGGGATTTTGGACTTTGGAAAGATTTTTTTAAATTTACTATAAAATCTTGTTACTAAAGTAAGTTTCATCATCAAGCAACCTCATCTCTCCTTCTTTATGCAAATTTTAGATAAACAATCTATTTACATCTTATAAAAATATATAAATATAATTTAAGATAGTGAATAAATGAAATTAGGGATTTTTTATAATATGCTAGTAAATGAAATTTTAGATGTTTTTAAGTTGGAAAATATAGATAAATATTGCTTAATTATAAAATTCTATGTTAGTCTTGTATAAAATGCAAGCATGGATGAAATAGGTAAGTTATTCGATGAATTTAGTGAAAAACTAGAAAATTCAAATCAGTATTTAACTACAGTAGTCAAATACAATATGAAAATTCCTCATAGCATGCTTGTATTCAACTCTTATAGTTGAAAACCATAAAATGTATTCATTTTTTCTTTTTTGTAAGTAACTTACTACTATAATCAATTACTTTATTTTAAGAAATTAGTAGTAAAATACTATATAATTATGAATTAAGTAATGGCTTACAATATTAGAATATCTTAGTTTATAAAACTAAGTAATGGCTTACAATAGTTGAATATTATATAAAATGTAATTTTTTGAAGTGAGTAGGCTACTACTATAATTGACTGTTTTAGTTTAAAGACTTAAATAATGACTTATAGTAGTAAACTACTTATGAAGATTTTCCTTTTTGAAGATTCAAGTAGTAGAATACTGTAGATGAATACTTCTTATATGTAAACTTAACATTTGAAAATAGTATTGGAATACTTAATTTGTAAGACTTGGTATTTGAATATAGTATTAGAATATTATAGCAGTAAAATTTAGTATTTGGTATAATAGTGAAATATCCTTAGTTAAAAGTTACTTATATTTAATTACTATATTTGGATACTCTAATCTAAATATTAATGACAATTATATAAAATCAACATTGGGTAAGTAAATTATGTACATATTTATGAACATAAGTAAATTATGAAGTAATTGTTTAAGGATGGCTAGTTTAAAATAGTATTATGAGTGCCACTAAAATGTATTGATATGAGTGAGCAACCTTATATTCTATTATAATATTAAATTATATTACGTTATATTCTATTATAGTTTATTATAGTATTAAACTACATTATCTTATACTTTATAATAACATCAAATTATATTATCTTATATTCTTTTATAGTGTTAAATTATATGATCTTATATTTTACTATAGTACAGAATTATAATGTATTATACTCTATTGTAGTATTAAATTATGTTATTTTATATTCTACTATAGTATTAAATTATATTACCTAAGTTCTATTATAATATTGAATTATGATACCTTACTCACTATTATAGTATTGATTAATATGATAATAATTGTGAAGTTAAATATATGTGATTGTGTAAGAATAGTTTCATAATTAGAATGATTGTTTGTTAAGTATGATTATTATTAGAATTATGATGGATTAAAATATGAATGATTAATATTAATAACAATTGATGGATAGATGGAATGTGACTAAGTATGATTGCTTTATAAATTGTAATTATATTTACTGACTTAAGATGTGATTAATGTTATGATGCTACTTATTGGAAAAATATTATCGATTAAATTATTGTAAACTAAAAGTATTGTTATTTGTTAGATAATACGAGTTAATTATTTATTTTAGATAATATGGATTGGATGAATTATTATTCTTGATGGACAATATTGGTTTATTATTTTAAACTAAAAGGATTATTATTTTGGAGAAACAAGGTGTGTTTATTATTTTATGATATATATGTGGTACCAAAATCTAGATTTTCTTTGCATAGGTATTGAAAATTAAGCCTTAAAAGTTTTCATGTATAAACAATGTTAAAGTATGACTTTTAGCTAAAAGATCCCATCTTATGAGAGATGGAGTGGTTCTAGTAAGTATTAGAAGTTGTTATCACGTATCTTATGACTAAACACTCGTATTGCATCATACATCATATCTTATTTAGGTACTTAAATGGAGTAGTTAGCAGGGATGGTGGAAAGGCTAGTCGAGTAAGCAGAACAAAAGCAACTCTTGAAACTAGAGTTGATTGATATTATTTTTAATGTTTATGTTTGTATGTTAATTGCTATGTGTTATATTAAAGTGTTGTACTATTTTATGAAGTTAAGTTAAATATCTATTAACCTTCCTTTCTAATGTTTGTTTTCTACTATGAACAATAAATGATAATGTTATATAAAATATGAGTTAAATATGAATGTGCTTGAATATTAGTATAAGGTTTATAAGTAATTGAAAAATTTTTTATCACAAAAAACTTCTTTTAAGGCTAAAGGGTAAAGAGAAAATGCCTACTCATAACCTAACAGATAAAGTACATTCCATAATTCATTTTCTTACTGAGTCTATAACATTATTATTTTCTTAAAAATGTTTTACAAATTTGAATGTTAAAGCTTGTCAACTCAGAAGTAAATATCTCTTGAATTTTCTTTTTAAGAGCAGCCATAATGTTGTTAGAAAATAGTTAAAAAATGTGACAGGTCATGTAAATAGTTTAGTATAAGCTACAATACAAACTTTATTTTATAACTATTTATATTACATATTAAAAAAGAATGAAATTAGTTAATTTAATTGCTTAGTTTGTTAGTAATTATGTAATGATGTCACATAAAATTAGTTAGCCTTATGGAAACCAAGAAACGAGATTTACATTGGTCATAGTCAGGCGATTCATGAGATATTTTTAATTTCATACCATTTTATAATATTTCATTGATAATAACAATCCCTTCATTTCATAATAATACTACTTCCATTTCATTTTCCAAACAATAACATATCCTTTAATTGGAATTCATCATAATACCAATTATATACAAAATCAACAATGGTTATAAATGTAAAACAATTCATAAATTCCATTAAGATTTTAGCATATGTGTTACATAATTCCATTTCATTCATAAATCACAATTTATTAATTTAATCAATCACAATAATGCATTCCTATCACATTAATAATACTATTAAGAACTAGTCTTTCCTAGTTCAAATCACTATGAAATACATATACATAATTTAATGATATTCATAGATTTACATGTATAATCTTTTGTAGTATTGAAACATATACCTTTGTAATCTATTATCGTATTTAAATATGTATACTCATACAATCTTTTATAGTATTCAACATGTGTTAAGGTAATCCAATACTATAGTAAAATATATGCTAATATAATCCTATACTATAATAGCGTACATTTCATATATTTATGTTTATAATATAAATACAAATGAGGAATTAATCAATCATAAATATAAAATACTATCATATTCGTATTACTAATATAAGTTAACTATTCCTTATCCAAATCATTGTTAAACCCATATTTATAACATAATCATGCTCATAATTTTATAATATAATTTAACTCACCATGAGAAGTATTCATATAATCATAATATTTAAACAAAGTATTCCAATACAGTAATTGAATATATGTGACATTAGCTTAAGGTATTTTAATATAATATTTGAATATAAGGTTCCAAAAATGAAAATTTGATTGTATATTCGAATACAATATTGGCATACTGTCAACTAGAGATACCCCTTTTATGCTATATTAGAATACAATATTGGATTACTGAATTTTATATTTGAATATAGTATTGACATGCTATTAACTAGAGATAAAGGCTTATAACCATATTTGAATATGATACTCGAATATTAGCCTCCAAAGGGTATTCTTTAAAGCTATATCGAGTATTATACTTGAATATAAACTAGATTTTTCCTAGTTTTTCATCAATTTTCTCCAAATAAAATGCTATTTTATCCATATTTAACATGCTATAATATTACTAAACTAAAATTTTACCATTAAGTAACATTTATTAACATATTTCCATCTCACAAACAATTAAAACTTCTATCAACAATAATCATACATATTAAAACATTAAGATCTCTAATTTTCTCTATTTTTATGTAAAGTCACAATTAAATAAATTAGGAAAGCTTAAGTAGATTTTCTAATAACTTAATGTGTTAAATGAGATGGAAAGGGCTAAAAGAGTCACTGATTTGCTTTTAACATTGTTTAAATGAGGATAAGTTGGCTAAATCCCTACTTTTCCCATTTTAACCAAAGTCATATTAATTCAAAGCTAGAATTTAGGAATAAGGAGATTTACCTTGGATTACTCAAGGTACATTTTTTAACTGATTGTTGTCAAAGTTTGATGAAAATCAAATTGAGCAAAAAGAAGAAAGAAAATCCAAACTTAGTGGTAGAAAAATAGTTGAAGAAAATGGGTTTGGGGGCTTTAAAATAACCTTAAGGGCATTTTCATTATTTTTAAGATAATTGAAGGTAAATCAGGAGAATGACTCTTAAATCTCCTTTATTTATAACCTCTTAACTTTAATTTTATTCTTCCTATTTTTAATGTAATATCCTATTTTTTGAAATTAAATTCTTACTTAAACTCATTCACAATGATTTATTAACTAATATGTCTATAAAGTATTAATAAAATCAATAAATAAAGTAAATATTAATATCACACAATCCTATAATTAATTTAATTTTCTTATTTTTACTATAAAACACTATTTTCTTCATACAAACTCTATCTTAATCTTGCTTTAACTATTTATTAGCTACTGTATTCATATAATTATTAATAAAAGTAAGTAAAATATATTCTAATTTTCTAAAGAACATAATAAAATAGCATGATTAAAATTGGGGATAAGAATTCGTAGAAGGAAATAGTACAAGAATTTTTAAAAGTTTTAATCACAAAAATCTCAAGATGTGGCTTTGAATTATGGCATAAGGAAAATGGAATTTATTAACATATCATTTATAATTAATAAAGGATTGCAATGTATGTACCTCATTCTAAGATATCCATTTTATGCAAAAATATCTTGTTTGATTCCTTTCGCTTTTCATGTTTTCCTTTGATATTCGAACTCAAATTTGCATCAACTTTAGGTTCTATTTCATTAACCGTTATATCTAACCTTGCAATTATTGGATAGAATTTCATAGACTTAGCTTGTTTCTCATAATTCGTTCTATTCAACATTTTTATAAAAACTAATTGTGCATGTAAAGCAATTAAGGAAAAATGTATCAAACTATTAATGCATTTAGATACTTTAATCATACTCATATTTTCCTTTTAATTACATAATTTCATACAATATTTTATTAAAGATCTAATATCAAATGATGTTTAAGATTTTGCAATGTAATATAAGAGTTGAATATTATATTCTTAAAACTTAACATTAAAAGGGTCTTTAAAAATTCTAAAAATATAATATCTAAGCCTAAACATGTCATTGCTAACATATTGTATTATTAAAAATAAATTTTATTTTCCAAAATTTTCAAATAAATTTTATGCAATCAGTTCCACAAAGGTGGGTATGCATTTACAAAAAAAAAAATTCAAAATATAAGTATATAGTAATTCCTATAAAATGTAATAATATTTCAAAATTATTATATTATACAAATAGTGTCCAAAATACTATAAAATTATAGTATATAGCTAATATAATAGGAATCTTATAGAAAAATTTAAATTCAAAATAACATCATTTACTTATTTAAATAAAATAGGCAAATAATAATTAAAAATAATTTTATTTCAAAAAATCTAAAAATTGCTCTTTAAAAAGTGTTAAAAAAGTGGAGCACAATAATGCAACCACTAATGCTAAAAGCTACTTGTATGGTGGCGTGTTACATGCACACATCAAGCCTATGCATAGGTTTAACTAACTAGTACTATTGGCTTTTTTCCCAAATTGAAAGGCACCCATATGTTTGTGCAACCCAATTCCTAACCTAGGAAACAACCTAGCCATTTTAACACCAATTTTGCAATTTTTCACTAATTTTCTCACCCAGAATTGCTTCTTTATCAAAATACTACCTAACTCAATAAAAATTTATCCTAAAATGCAATTGTTTTGTTTTTCAAAAATTTTAAAATAAGGTTCCAATAGTTTTGGTAATTCCTAAGTTTTAAGGAAGGCTATCACTACATTTTTAAGTCTTAACTAAACTTATTTGCCTCGAGAGTTATATATAGGCTAGTCTGATCTTCACTCTAGCTTAATTTCTAGAAATTAGGATGTTTTATGCAGTTTAAAATAATGCCCAATTCCAAAAACTCTTAATGCTTTCTAGGTTTGAACAATATTATAGCATTCAATATTCATGTATACCTAAAAAAATAATATACAAATATAGCACGCAATATAACATATATATCACTAGTAATAAATTACACACAATCATATGACATATTAATGGCAAATCATGGGATGTGAAATGCCAACGTGCTATAAAATGCAAAAAAAAAAATGCATATTGAGTAGGAAAAATGCCATAAAGCAAAATTCATAGCATATTTACAATCATGTTTCAATATCAAAATGGACACATATGTATGTAAAATCATGTTTTAACAAGCATAAGTCATGTTCCAATATCAACAAATCTTCTCATGTATATATGGCATAACTAATATGAAAAATATACATTCATGCATATTCCAAAAACATTTAATTCCATCTAATATTGGCAAATTTGGTAGAGCTAGAGCTAGAAAATTTCAAATGAAAATTTTCACAAAAAATTAACTATAATCAAAAGTTCCAACCTAACTCCAATACCAGTTGCAAGAATTTTAAAAAGTTTTAATGAGAAAATCCTAGGAAGTGGCTTTGAATTATGGTATAAAAAAGATGGAATTTGTCAACACATCACTCGTAATTAATAAGGGATTATAATGTATATACCTAATTTCAAGATGTCTATTATATACACTTATTTATTTTTGCTTTTGTTCTCTAATTAAAGTAATTCCTTCTTGTTCCAATTTTTGAAATCATAATACAAAAAATATGTAGTTAAAAGGGATTACCATCCCTCACCTAGAACTCTTTTTCTGTATCTTTATGTGAAAGTTATAAGGTTTTTTTGATGGAGCAAAAATTGATCTTAAGGTTAGAGTGAGGCAAGAATCTCATTAAATAATAAAATCTAATTCATGGATCTTGTCCATTATAGAATCTATGCTCGTTTCTTAACGTTTGGGTTAAAGTATCATATGACCACTTAATTAATTATCAAATTTTTTAGTCCTATTAATAAATCTATATTAATAAATTATATTAGCTTCACATGAAAAGTACTAAAAAATAGTTAATAATAAAGTGCTTATATTTTATCTTTATAAATCCATTAGTAAAAGGAAAAGAAAAATAAGTGTAGATGCTTTTGAATACTTAAAAGTAATTAACATTTTGAGCTGAGTGTATATCTTACCTCAACTATTATTTTATTTAATTTTTATATCCTATATCTTCCTTTGTTAAACATATGGATCACAAATACATTGATATATACACACACATATATACAATGTTATAAACATAGCTATAAAGTCATAGCCTGTTTGCATATAAGGAATTATAATTTTGATTATTTAGAGTTGTTTAATCTTTTATGATGTTAAATAGTGTAACCAATATGTTGATATATATATATATCTATGAGGCTTTACTATAAAGGCATGACATTGTTGATTCTTGGAATAATACATTGTAACTGCATTTATTTAAATTTAATGATTTTTATTGAATAAATAGTTTGTGGCCATGCAATAGAGGCATGGATTTACTAATATCAATTGTTAGAAAATATGTTACTATGATAAAATGTGAATTATTTTGTGTTGTGGAATTAATGCCATAAGCATGATTGATATTAAAAGATAAAGAAGATATGATTATGTGATTATGAATTAGTATTGGATCCGAGAAACCATTTCTTAAAGGATAAGAAAAATCCTAAGAGGATAAGAATGAAGTTTGTAAAGGGACTAGGCGACTGAAAGGTAAAAAGAGATTTAATTATTTTCTTTTTCATTATATATTTCTATTTTGTAAGTTAAATATATGATAATAGAATTGTGAATATATTTTTGTTGATAAGTGAGTGATATAAATGAATGTGGGGATTTTGTTAGTTTATTATCCCCCATGTGGGTTATTTCTAGAAAGGTTATAATATTCAAAGTATTACATTGTTTCCCTTTATTTATAAGAATAGAATTTTGGTTAATAGGCTATTAAACCCCCTTAGGCACCATTATTCCTTTATGTATGAAAGTACTAATGTATGAATAAAGGAATATGCTAGCTAAATTATTTGTATGCCAGAGAGTTCTAGTATGGGACCTGGTATGATTTCTCATTTTATTAATTATCTTAATTATTTAAATTATACTTAGTTAACTCTAAACATTAGTTTTAGGTAGATATATACTCATTGAATTTATATAAGTCATTCTTTGTTTTATTTTAACTTTTTTTAGGATTAACTTGAATTATCAAGTTAGGCTTCTTTATTAGAGGTCCACAGCACTTTAAAAGTAGGATTTAATAGTTAGGAGAGTGTTAGTTGTAAAATTATCTTTTGATAGGCATTGTATGTAAAGTGTTGTTCATTTCTCATGCATAATTCCTATCATATGTTTGTAAAATCATAGGTATGCATTTTAGAGAAAGCATCCCCGTCAATTGTTTATAGACTAAGTTTCTCTCTATCTATTTATTTTAAGATTTATTTCACATTGTAGTCTCTACAAGAATAAAGGTATTTCTATTTATTTACATTTTACATAGTCAATTAGTGAATTGTGTAGAGCTAATTAGCGGGACCTATGCCGATCACGATCAAGGTGGGTTGTGACATATTGCCATGTAATTTAAAATTTATTAAAATTCTTTTACTATTTGTAGAATTAATTACTTTTGATTTTTTAATTACATGGCATTTTTTAATTCATTAATAGTGTAAAATATTTTACACTAATAGTGGATCAAATTTAAACTTAATACACCTTTTTTTATTGATTTTGTTTTATCTTCCTTCATTTTCTTTCAAACCTATACATCTTTTTAATCAAGTTGAATTCTAAAATTTCAAAATTTGGAGTTATGCAGTAATTTTTAAAATCATTAAATTAAAATTATTTTATTATATTTATTAAATAATAGATAATTGTGATTGAATAATTTCAATTTAATAGTTTTAGAACTTACCATATCATCCTAAGTTTTGAAACTCCAAGGATACTATAGCAAACACTTTGCATTAATCAATTTATTAATTATTATATTTATTACCATTCACTTGAGGCAAAATTTTTCTTCAGATCTTTATAAATAATATGTGTATTGTATTTTAACTTAAAAAGTTAGTATACATGAATTCAATACTATGTTATTCTCTTCTTGAAAAATATTTTTAATTTTATGTTGATATTGAAATCTTAATACTACTTCTTACTGTAATTTTAATAAATTAGATATTTTAACACTATTGTAAAATGAATGCTAAAACTAAATGGACAGTAGTGTGATTTGTCAAAATATAACAAGGAATAATATTGACCATGAGACTAAAAATATTTTCCTCCTCTTGGTATTATCAATTACAAAACAATGCCAAGACAATTGTATTGGCAAGAGATTTCAGACAAATTCTACCCGTAATTCACCGTGTTAGCCGACTTGACGTTGGTAATGCAACATGGTACTCACCTACTTATAAGATTATTGTCAAGTCTTAGAAGGTGGCAAAGAGCTTCAACCTCAAACATGTCAAAAATTCGGAAAGTGAAACAATTTTCTTGTTTGGACGAAGAATTTTAAGGAAGGAATGTAAATGTTCAGGTGATTTAAAATGCTATGATCATAAATGCTTTGTTTGGATATTTAATAGAAGGATTTTGAAATTTCTAAAAAATTTAATGAGTATTTCGCTGGACTAACTCCTTGTTTGGCATAATCAAAAACAAGAATTCATTTCATTTTTAAATAATTTTTTTTAATATGGTGTTTGGATTTAAATAAAAAAAAATTCATTTCATTTACAATTCTCATTTTAATTACAATTTTACCATTATGAAATTCCTCCAATTTTGCAAGGATTTCACTAGAATTCATTTTATTTGATATAAAAATATATTTTATAAATAATTTACCCTTTTTTTTAATATTATATTTACTATAATATCATCAAAATCTACTTTTTATTAATTTTTATGTATTTTTTAATATATTACAAATAAAATAATTTATTTTCAAATGAATTAAAATTATTATTTTTAATAAAATTATCAAACAATAAAATTTATTTGTAAATGAATTAAAATTATTTTTATTAAAATGAAATAAAATCAATTTTAAAAAATTGTCATGCCGAACAAACTGAGGAATTTTAAATTCCACCTACGGGAAGTGGAACATAAAATGCCTGTACTGTACGCCTATGATTCACGTAAAATATATGATTCCTTTTTGGGGGTATATTTTGATTTATTTGACCAATATATCCTTGCGAAAGCATCTAATAATTTGTTTTTTGTAGGCCAAAAATCTAGTCATAATGTGTGAAATTTATTTATTAAAATTCTTTTGATAAAACATTAGGATAAATATTTTTGAACAAGAATAATTTATCAATTTTATTACCATTATATATATCCTTGAAACTTTTGTCAAAAATATTATTCATGTTTTTAATTTAAAATTAATAAATTTTGATGCGACTTTTGATAGTATATATATATATGGAGAGAGAGAATTGTAATCTTACTAATTTTTATTTTAAGAAAAAGTATAAAAAATCACAAAATTTAATATGTGTAACTATAGCTTTTATGAAAAAATAAGACAAAATTGCAATATTCCCTGATATATAACAAGTAAGGTACATATTCCGATGTATTATTTTTCATATAATTTTAATTTTACTGCATTAAAATACTCCATATACGTTAAAGTGACTGCAAAGAATTCAAATTATATTAATGCATATTTTTAACCTATTATGAGCCTATAAAGAAGTATAAAAGTATACTTCAGTACAAATATGTGTTATCCAAACAAGTTATTGTTTAAATGAAGTACTTCAAAATTTTAGCATTCTTAACCTTTCTGAAATTTACAAATACTTCACTCAAATACAACATGAATAATTTCTAAATACTGGTGATGTACAAGTTAGGGGATTAAATAGATAAAAAATTTTCTTGCATTAAATTCTTGCACACATTAAATATTTAATGGCTTATATTAAATTTTACTTTTTTTGGGATAAAAAAATTTATAAATCGTAGAAATTGACATATAAATATTAAATGATGCATTAATCACTAATTTATCATTTGCAAATGCTTTATTCAAACATAATATGAATAATTTCTAAATATTGGCGATGCAAAAGTAAGAGAACTAAATAAATAAGTTCTTTCATACATTAAATTCTTACACATATTAAATATTTAATGAATTATATTAAATTTTACTTTTTTTGAGTGATGATAAACATTTATAAATTTTAGAAGTCAACATACAAATACTAAATGATAAACTAATCCTTAATTTATCCGATGGAAGTAATCGCTTAACTGATTCTCTAATAGAAAACCAATGCCACGTAGAGGCATTAACCTTATTCAAGATTTCATTTTTATTCTTAAATGAATTCTTTTTTAACTGGTGTTTGAAATTAAGTAAAAATGAATTTTATTTTATTTATAATTTTTATTTGAAATATATTTATATAATTATGCAATTTATTAAATTTAGTAAAAATTTATTAGAATTTATTTTATTTAGCTTAAAACATATTATATAAAATATTTATTTTTCTTTCTAATATTGTATTTATTATAATATTATCAAAATCTATTTTTTAATTGAATTTTATACATTTTTAATACATTTCAAATAAATTAAAATCATTATTTTTTTATATAATTTTCAAAGAATAAAATTTATTTATGAATGAATTAAAATCATTTTTACTAAAATGAAATGAAACTAATACTAAAAAATTTTGATGCTAAATCAACCTTAAGATATTCTGCTATTGTGGCTCCTGAGTTAAGCATCCCCGCCAAAGTTAAAATTTAAATGCTGTCACATATTGATTTCAGTTTGCAAAACAGGTAGGAATAGTTCGATCGCCCCACGAGATGATACATGGTCTTCAAAGTTGAAATTCCAATTTACCTAACTACAAATTGAAACTTAAACTCCCGTCGTCTTTGTAATGATACTATACTAATTGTAATTACGCAATTGACTGATTAATTATGTGACTGAAGCAGAAATATTAAATGGGAGAGGGATAAAAATATTTATACTAACTCCGCGCTTATCACAATCAAACTCGGAAGAAGACAATTCTAATTATCTTATTATGCAATATCAACCAATAAAAAGTCAAGAATTATTACTAAATAAAATTAAATTGCATTTGCCCAAATGAATCTACAGCCATAGTTGAGTATATGTTGCACTGTTCACGGTTAAAAGTAACCAAGGGATAAAAATTTCTCATACATGAACTAAAGAAAGAAATCAAAAAATTCATAAATTTTAGAGGAAAAAACTTCTCTTCTACGAAGGGATCCCAGAGACATACGGAAACTTCTCAGTCAGTTAGTTAAACCCAGCAAGTATCACAGTTATGAGACGGAGCTCTTTGGATCTTCATGGGCCTTAATCTCCCTGTTCTTCTTCATCTTCCAACGGCAATCTCTATACTCTCCCTTCTGATCTCTTACAAACCACCCATTACCGGCTTTCTTCTTCTCGTCTTCAAATCAATTGGCCTTCTCTTTGATTGTCATTTTCTATGTATAATGTCAATTCCTATCTCCAATATTGGAAGCTCTATCCATTGCTGCAGTGCATCCCTTGAAGCAACTCAAACTCTACTGTAATTGTATACATTAGAAAAAGTGGGCTTCCTCTGATTTGATTTTCTTTTCTTTGTATCAAATGATGAGGGGGAGAATCAAACATAAGGAAAGGATGTAATTTTTAATGCAAAGTTTTTGTGATTTGTGATTTGTTTTCTGTATATGAAGCAACGCCACGTGACTAGCAATTTGGCTAATTGCACTAGTTGCGATCATCCATTTGATAACCCACAGTGGATGGAGGTTGTAGACTAAATCAGAATATACATGTAGAGAGCTGAAGGGAATATATGCAGCAAAACATGCCTTCCTCAGATAACTGGAAAAGGATTAATGTTAATCACAAGATGGAATATAACTAAAATGAAATTTATTCTCATCCCACCAAAAGTGTACAATTTTTACTGCCGCTCACGTAATGTTAACCACACAATTTGCATGCAGCCCTGGTCATTGTCAGAAGTGATCGAGGGAGAGAATAGTTCCCAAGCGAGTGAGTAGTTCAAATACCCACTTTGTGTGGTGAGGGGAATAATGGCTGGAACTCATTCCATATAATAATACTGAGAATTGGCGTGTCCAGAAAACACACTCCACGCTTCATGTCACCCTTCAAGAATCCGTCGAATCCTATTCTCTACGAATGAACGCACGGAATCAACACACCCACCCATATATATAAATATAAATACCTGGATGGGTTACTATTTGATGTCCCAGAGAGAAATTAAAATGATAGGGTGGGAAGATGTTTACAAGGTGGTAGTGGCCATGGTACCACTCTACGTGGCTCTTATGTTAGGATATGGGTCAGTCAAGTGGTGGCGCATCTTCACCAGGGAGCAGTGTGATGCAATAAACCGTCTCGTCTGCTACTTCACGCTGCCACTCTTCACCTTTGAGTTCACAGCTCACGTTGATCCGTTCAAAATGAACTTCTTGTTCATAGCTGCCGATACCATATCAAAGCTCATCATAGTTGCGGTGCTCGGGGTCTGGGCCAAGTGCACCGGCAAAGCAAGCTATTGTTGGTCCATAACCAGCTTCTCCTTGTGCACTCTAACCAATGCTCTTGTGGTGGGAGTGCCTCTAGTGAAGGCCATGTATGGTCCGATGGGGGTGGATCTCGTCGTCCAATCCTCCGTCGTGCAGGCCATCATATGGCTCACTCTGCTTCTCTTTGTCCTGGAACTTAGACGTACCAGAACTGAGACCAGCGGATCAAAAGATGCAGGGGCAGATTGCAATGACATGGAAGAGGGTGGCAGGCCTCCTTTCTGGAAGCTGATAAAGTCTGTTGTGCTGAAACTTGCGGTGAACCCCAACTCCTACGGTTGTGCGGTTGGCATGGGTTGGGCCTTCATAGCAAACAGGTTTAAGCTGGAGATGCCGAGCATCGTAGAGGGATCCGTATTGATCATGTCGAAGGCTGGGACAGGCACTGCCATGTTTAGCATGGGTGAGAGACAGAATATGTTAGTTGTCTATAATTTTAGAGTAATCATGCTAATGCTGTATATATACGCAGGTATTTTTATGGCACTTCAAGAGAAGGTGATTGCCTGCGGGCCAAGTCTGACTGTGTTTGGAATGCTCCTAAAGTTCGTTGCGGGACCAGCAGCCATGGCCATCGGTGCCATCGCTGTGGGATTGCATGCTGACGTTCTACGAGTTGCTATCATTCAGGTATACATTAGCTGTTAGAGCTTATTTTACAGACAAACTATATATATATATGTAATTAGTTGGTATAGTGACCATTGTTGTGTTGAATGGCTTGTTTGATTGTGTGTGGTGCAGGCAGCAGTGCCGCAATCCATCACGTCCTTCATTTTTGCCAGAGAATATGGATTGCATGCAGAGGTTCTTAGCACCGCGTAAGTTTCATATTTATATTACGTACTGATTCGTGCACGCAGTACTCACTCGTATTTCTACATTGTATCATCAGGGTGATCTTTGGTATGCTTGTCTCGCTGCCGGTGTCCATTGCCTATTATGCAGTTCTGGAGTTTCTAAGTTAGATCTGCGGAGTTGACACAAAGACAGACTCTACCTTTTGTTTTGTAGGCTAAACCCAATTAATTAACCCATAATGTACTGGTCTATTCCAAGTGCTGTAATTTTGAATTTCTTACAACATTGCTCCATTCGGATACATATATGCTCTAATTGTAACACCAAACATATTCATCAGCCAACATCCATTCACTAACCAGTAAGGCGAACTCATGCTTTTAACGTAACAATGCAGACTAAACTTACCGAGTTAAAAAGTTAATTCACGTACCCAATAAATACACTCTGCTTAAATAGTGACGGCTAAGTGCAACTTGATACATACGGCATACTGAAAACAATCCCCCATACAAATTTGTATCAACCAGAAACGACATATTCTTCACCGAGAGCTGCTTGTTTTCTGCTTTGCCTTCTCGATGAGGGGCTTCAACTGCTTCTTCTCAGCAAGAATCTTTAGGAAGTTAAACAAGAAGGGTATGTAGTTGTGTTTCCTACGGATATTTTCGGTTCTCCATTTTTTGAATTTTTCTTCCTCCATCAAGATCTTCTCTGTTGCAGCTTCGATCCCAGCATTCACTTCAGAAAGAGAATTGTTCAGCGCCTCAAAACTGCCGTTGTCGGCCCGTGTATCAGACTTCACTGCAGACATCTGCTGCAAAATGCGTTCCCTCCTCTTTTGGAGCTCCTTAAGCTCTGCAGTATGCATCTCTTTCCTGTTTTTGATTATTGCCATGAGATTAAATCTTATCTCGCTTTGGGAATACCTCTCAATGCGTTCCTGAATCACAGGTTGCACCATCCTCAGCCATTCCAGATCACCTTGCCCACCAGAGCATTGACCAAGACTAATAGGACCCTCCTTTAACCCATCAAGCTCATATAGGACACCATCTACAGGTATATAGCTTATGAAATGGTAAACATCATCATCTTTGCCAGCGACCTTCTGTTCTTCAGGAACAAATGGTTCAGGCCTGGCAAAGCTATTGTGGGCTGTACGGATGGGTTCACTGTTATTAATAGCCAAGCCTTTAAGCTCTGGAGGAAAGTTCTTGGTAAATTCTCTCAACTTTGACAACTCTGGACCAATGTCAATATCAGGTGAATTCATAAGGATGGACAAGATTGCTTGGGTTGCACAAGCATTATTAATTACCTAAAAATGTACAACTCAGATCAGTAAATTACAAACAATATGCTTCGGTAAAACTTGTATCAAAGGAAACCAACCTGGCTTGCAAAAAACAAGTTAGGGTTGGGATCTTTGATCACAACACGTTCATCCTTTTCCCCTGGACGCCATTTGAAAAGAAAAATCAACCCATATACAGGCCTGTAATTGATGGTGGAAACCAAGAAAAAGAAGGCAGATGTTCACAAATGCAATATCTTAACGTGAATGTTATTATGTTATCAGAGATAGCTGAGATATTGCACCAACCTAAGGTTGTTGAGAGAGTCAAGGTCCAAGGAATACAACTCCTCAACCTGGCAATACAAATGATAGCTTCATGCTTGCATATATGGAGAAGATAAACAAAACAGGGAAAATCGAAAGTATAAAGCCTTGTAAACTTTGCATATGAAAGTAAATGCTAACGTTGAAAATATTACTCCTTCCCTACCATGGTCTTTTAAGCTATTAGCAATTTTTTAATTAAGAAAAATACAATATACTCCCTTCAACTTTAGAGTGGTTGGATTTTACCCCCTCTAATCTTGGAAACTTGCAAATCAAATCCTTTTAGCTACATAAAACTTAGAATTAACACTCATTGCCCATTTAATTAACCATTTTATTGAATTAAATTTTTACACAAGAATTACAATGTTATTGTATGTTAGTTTATTACAAAAAATTTTCACATATAATTTATGTGTCACATAACTAATAGAAATTAAACTAAATATATAATATTAAAAAATTAGTTGTAACATTATGTGCCAAAAATGACATGATAAACCAACACATAATAATATTGTGATTCTAGTTTAAAAACTTCATGACAAAATTATGTAGTTTAATAAAATGGTTAATTAAGTAAATTATGAATGTTAATTCCAATTTTCTCATAGTTTAAGGGTTTGGTTTCCAAGTTTCCAAAATTGAAGGGGGCAAAATCCAACCATTACAAACCTAAAGGGGGCATTTTGCATTTTTCCCTTTTCTAATTAATGTTGAGATGAATGACTTGGTAATTTGGCCTCTCAATCCCCCCCCCCAAAAAAAAAAGATTTGGTAAAAACAACTAAATAGCATCAATTCAATAATGGCATCCCATCTAAATTGAGCTTTTTAAGTTTTACAGGATCTAAACAAAACCCAAGCCAACCCAACGGAACAAAAGACTACAAACCGGGGAAAAAAAATGAAAATTAGAACAATCAGGTAGTCTGTTTTATCTAGATACATACAATTTTTTTCTTTCTTTTCCCCGTCTCTCAAAAAGACATTCAAACCTAGGCAAAAGTCTTGTTTGTCTAAAAGGTTAGAACAGTTTGCAAATATGTAGGTCCTGGGTGTCAGGAGATATATCAATTTCTCGCTTAGCCAAAGCTAGGCTAGACCTACTAATAAACATAAATCAGTTTCTGCTGTCCAGGAGCCATCACTGTCACTTTTTTTTTTTTTTAATGTATTTTCACCTTGTAATCAAATACCCAATTCAATCATAGATAACAATTGCAAGGTCTAAATCTTAGTTTTATATCCCTCTAATATTCATGCCGAAAGATTTTTTTTTTTTTTAAATATTCTATTAAATCAAATCAATATATCAACTCATGGAGATTAGAGAAGAAATACAAAGAAATGAAACGAAAAACCTACATGCCATAATAAAACCATAAGTTGTTAATGCATCAACAAAACAAACCAAAAAATATACATATCCAGGATCAACCTTACCTGCACTCCTTTTACTTGCATTTGTTGTATAAGTTCGGTAAACACACCTGGAAAATAGAAAGCAGAAAGCTTGAAACAACATCATTAACAAAATCTATATAAACATCAGATAAACGCAAGCAATTTGCTTATAATACATCCCCAAGAAAGTAACAAAGTAAAACATACCCGGATCTGACTCAATTGTACACCAAGACATGATTGAAAATTCTACAAGCTGCATATAGTGAAGAGGATAATTAGTAGCAGACATTAATCAAGAAATCAGAATAGGTGAGCCATAAAATTATATCTCTATGAAACATGACCAAGTTTTCAGTATGGATTTCCAAATACATGAGAAGTTAATTAACTCATTGGTGAAGAGCAGCACAAAGAGGGAGATTCTTCTGATTATGGTGCGAAGTTCTAAATCTGGTTTCAGTGGATTTAGGAAAATATGGAATGAACCAGTCTTAATAGATTTCTGGGCAGCTACGGCGAAATGTTTTATAATGCTTTCGCTGCAAGCAGCTTGGTACTAAGAGCAGGTTCAGTAGTTCGCTGGATCAAATCGTCTTAATAAAAATCCGAGCAATGCATCACATATGCCCTTTGTATCAAAAGCTCAGTACTTGTTGAAAGAATTAACAACAGAAACATGCCATGGGAAGGAGAATGCCCACTATTTACAGCAACAACTCAGCTACAAAGATTTTTTTTCTCATTTTTTAAGATACCATTACTGCTGAAGAGAAACGTATAAGGCTGTATTTGCTTGATGCACAAAGGAATCGAAAAAAAAATAAAATAAAATCTTCCTCCAAATCATATTTGATAAATAATAAAAACCTTGAAATCAATCTATGATAAAGTCTCCTAAAATTAAAAACATAATACTGAGTGAAATCGAAAATTAATAAAAAAAAAGAAAAGTAGATGCGATAAGCAAATTACCTGTTGACACAAACAGAGAGTTCTGGACAGTGATTTTGAGCGAGACAAGAAGGAGGGTCGGCTGCTCTTGGCCCTATACTCTGGCTGTAGCTTCCCTTCTTCACACTTGCGACTTCTATCTTTTGATCCAAGCGCTTGCAAAGCACCACGTCAGCACATCCGACTTTCTGCTTTTGTTTTTATTATTTCAAAAACGGTTGAAGCAAATATGTAGAGACCGGGGAGGACTAGATAACTATGAAATCTGAAAACTCGGGGTTGGGCCTATACAAGAACATTGGGCTTTTCTTTCCCGGCCCATTATGATTTTATTTCTCTTCTTCATTATGGGTGAGAACTCTCCCCCTTTTTTTGGTGTATATATTTGACCTTGTTTTAAGATTTTGTTCCTTCCTATAAATATATATATATATATATGCATTTAATAATTTAATTATTTTTACCGTAAAAAAAAAGGACAGAACTCATCCTTCCCTTTTTGTATACATCGTTGGATTATGAATCCATGTTGGGATTGAAAATTTATTTTCATCTAAATTTATATTTTTATTTTATATAACTAAATTTTAAATGATGAGCTTCATCCAATAAAACAAGAATGTTATAAAATTGGTGGATTCTAATTTTTCCTATTCATCGAAAAAATTTTAGTTTTCTTGTAGAATTGAGCCTTAAGCGTACTTCATATTATATTTTCATAAATTAGCATTGATTAAGTGGTTCAAAAAATTAAGAGAATAATTTTCTAAATTGTTAAAAAATCATAGGAACTAGCACTTAAAATCTAAACACTACAGTAAAATTAGAAAAAAATTTCTATTTATCATCTAACCAAGTATTTACTTTTGTAAACAATAAATTTTTAATATATATATATATTTCTACTCAATAAAAGTATGCAAAATCAACAAATTTTTTGGTCCTAAGTATAGCCCTCTTGATTATATACAAATTAAATCTAGAACTAATATAAAAATTTTATATTATTATGCATATGAAAATATTATATTTACTAATGATTTGATTATAAAATTGTCTAAGAGATAAATTATAAGTAAAGAAAGGTAAATCTAATCAGTAAGATTTAATCATTTTATAATTCCCTTATTTTAAGATATTTTCCCATTAAGTAAGCCTTAAGTTTATCCTTTCTATGTTTAATATTGTAGATTCTCATACTAGGGTGTCTTTACCACTACCATAACAACAAAGATAGGTCATTTGCTTTTCTTTTTGACATGGTTACCAGTAGTAATTGGTTATTTTGTTTATAGATAAATATATCTTTTAGGCTTTAGACTATAGAAGTTGATAGTTTGGATAAAAATCCTTTTGTCTTACAGAACCAATTAGGCTAACTTATTCTTGAATATGTTAAAGATTATAAGAAGATTTAACTTCCCTCATTCTTTATGTAGAAGCTAAACTTAATGGGTATTATTACTACCCTTAACTACTAATGCTAACGATATTATCATTTGCTTAAATTAATTTGTGTCTTTATACATTAAACATGACTTGGTTAGGTTAATGGAAATCGAGTGACCAAATTCCACGTTAGTCACGATTTAGGAAAGGTTATGATAAAGGTGATATCAAAACAAGTTATAGGGTTTTCTAGTGAGACGAGGCCCTAAGATTGGTTAACTATGTTATATATATTGGCTACCTAAATATGTGTTGACTAAAATTCTACCAATGGTATGTGTACACTTGAGATCAAATGTTATTTGTATAATTACGATGGATTCTATAATGCTTACGAATATTGATAGTGGAGTTTATATTTAATGATTTGCTTATTATTGACTTGTTTCATGTCTAAATGTTTAAGAATTTTGTAAACTAGGAAAAATAGTGAATCGTAAAAGTTAGTGAGCTAGCAAACCTAACAATGAAAAATCTTTCGTAGGTTTGCAGGCTAAAAGTAATAGACGTAAGAAGAAAAATAGTAAATAATAGATTTCTCCTTAGGTTGTAAATTTCATGTAGCAAATGGTGACTTAAGTGTTTAGGACACTTGTTTGAGATTAAAAGTGAATGCAATACATAACACACTAAAATTAGATTGATACTAGTTGCTGAAAGTAATGTAATATTGGATGTCAAACCAAGTCAGACCCTTAGTGATTTCTTAAATTATCCTTTTGTAATTAATTTACTAACAATAATTATACAATTGTTTTAATTATTTATGCACTAGAAACATTAAAATTGAATGCAAATAGGATGCACATAGAATGTAACAATATGCAAAAAATAGAATGAAATATGCAAAATACAGTATTAAATTAGAATTAAAATTGAGGGGATTTGTGATTTGAAATTGAAATAAGTGTATTAAACAAAGGAAAACATAAAGTAAAATAGCAAGGAAGAAATTTAATTTAATAAAATAGCCAATTTAAGGATTTGAAAACTCTAGTTTAAATTAATTATGGATCACTTGATATTTGACTTCTCTAATTAACTTTTCAACCTTGAATTATCTAAAATACCTACAATAATTTATGAATTATACGCTAGATAACTATTTGGGATTTGATTAATTAATATTAGTTAAATTAAGCAACTACTATAATCCTTAAGAAATTAGATCAAAATTATTTTAATGATAGAATTCGATTAAATTAAGAAATTAAATTAAAAATATCTAAATTAATCTTTCAATCCTATACCTTTATTTGTAAAATTGTGATTAGCACTAACTAACCATAAGTTAACATAAAAATAATAAAACATCAAAAATCACATGAATAAACCTTATTTATACCAAATTAATATTCAACTCATACAATTTTAAAGCAATCAGCATAAAGGATTAGTGAAAAAAATTAATTAGAAAAAATTAACATTATGAATCAAGATCTCATATTCTAATAGAAAGAAGTCTTAAAATCATTGAATTAACTATAAATTTTAACCCTCCATGACCGAAGAATAAAAGTTAAAAGAAGAGAAAAAATTGCATTACTAAATTCTATGTAAAGTGTAGTTATGTTCTTACCTTTAATCTAACTTGATTACCCTAAAATCATATTAGACTTGAATTCTATGCCTTTTAGGGTTATAAGAATGGGGTCTTGCTAATTTTTAGAAGGCCAGAGCTTATTTTTACAAAATAATAACCTTTAAGAGTTACAATAATGAATTCTTGCAAGTTTAACTTCCATCCAATGTAAAACCATCAAAACTGCATAGTTTTGGTAAACCATAAATGCCAAAGCTATAAAGTTGGTCTTAGGAAGCTTTGGGCATGGGTTTCACCTTAATTGAGCTTTGTAGCTCTAGATATGGTCTCAAAACTTAAGTTGGCTTAATTAAGACAAAAATAAGGCTTCAACTTCTCAATAGAATAAGACCTTCTAGAAGTCCAAATTAGGCTTTAACTAAAATATCAAAGTTGTAAGGCTTTCTTTGAACTTTCCAATGATATAAAGTTCACTTAAATCCGACATACAGAACTCAAGATATAGCTGAAAATCTAAGATAGTATAAAAATTCAATATTAATTAAATAAATTTAAAATATTATAAAACTAATCTCAAATTATAAAATAAGGCATATTCTATGAAATTGAGCAAATGTAATACATTAAGAGATATGAAATCAAAAAAAATAATATAGTAAATATTTTTTATATCAAAAAGCAAGACCAATATAAGGATCAAGATAATTATAATGAAAACTAAAATCATGGACATGAACAATATCATACCTTTCCTAAAAGAACTGTTGAGGGTAGATTTCACATAATACATGAGTTTCTTAAATTGAAGCTGCTATAATATTCTAGTACTAATCCAGTGATGGATCCCTAGTTTCTAGATCAAATTAAGTAACATGGTAGGATACTGCAAAACCTCTAATTACTATTAATAGAGCTCATAGGCTACTATTTAGATGTTGTTGCTTACAACTAGTTCATGAGCACTTGATGAGAAAAATATTTACTCTTTTATTTTTTCCTATTTTATGTCTTTTAAGTGTTACATGTACTTGATTTTATAGAATAGGCCTTGTTTTATAGTTTTAGATTAATTTTACAAGTTTGTGAATTTATTCGGTAAATACTAGATTTTGATAATATTTCTATTTTTTAGTCATATTTTGGGGTATGACTTGGTTATGTTAGGGAACATTTAGGAAGGATAAAATCAAATGATCATTAGAGGTATGACCTAATTGTGCCACTATACAATATTATATTTTCAGCACACCAATTTATTCTAATTTTGGTGCATTGCAACGTGTACATCAGCACTATTAATAAAAGATATCCCATTTGAAGCCCTTAACTTTGGCAACCTTTCAAGAAAATTTCATTAACCATTTCTTACCTCCAAATGTGTATCGAGCCAAAGTTAAGGAATTTAAATACTTGAAGCAAGGGAACTTTACCATTAATTAGTATGATGCCCAGTTTACTAAATTATTTAGGTATGTAGGTTATTTGATCCTTACTAAAAAAGTCAAGGTTGAGAGGTTTATATAAGGGTTAGAAGATTATTACTTTGAAAGGATCCACTTTAATGACAGCACAACTTATTAACAAGTGCTAAGCCAAGCACTAAGACTTAAATTTAAAACTAAGGAATAATACGAGTGTGAGATGCTTATGGATAATAAGAAAAGAAGCTGATCAAAGAGACTAAGTCAAATGCAATCTACTAGAGGGATGCTCGCTCAAGGAATTATCAATAAAGAAAAAAATAATCTTACTTTAATACTAACATAATTCTTTAATGCTCAAAATGAGCCCTCTATAAGGAAAAGTGCAAAGGGCTAAAGAAGCTAATCAAATCTTAATTCAAGCTATTAATAAAATTATATTCTAACTTATAGTAATGTGAGATTAGGGACACCATGGTAATCTTAATGTCACTCCTATCATGATGGTTCTTACGGTCGTTTTAGTGAAGCATGCTTCAAGTGTGGTTACAGAAAGCATAAAGCTTGGGAATGTCCTAAAAACTTCCTCAACAAGTATGCTAGCTATTTGGTTTCTTAATGGTACCTTTACCCCAGAATTTTGCAAGAAACTAACCAATACCCACAACAAATGCCAATGTAAATAACTAGGAAAGACAAGCTTATGGAAGCTAAGCTAGGGTATATGCATTAAAATGCTAGGAAACCTAAACCTTTAACATTATTATGATAGGTATTCTAAGAATTGATAATATTTCCATTAAAGCTTTATTTGACCTTGATGCTACTTACTCTTTTATCTTTAGGAAATTTATTGCTTCTTTGAATAAAACCCTTAAAACCATAAGTGCACCCTTGATTATAATGACCTCAATTGATAAATCATTGATAACTACTTATATAATATAAGCTTACCTTATATGTGTTCATGAATGTCAATGCCTATTGACCTAATTTTTTTTTAAAGATGATGGATTATGACATGATTTTAAGAATAAATTGGTTACTTAAGTATCATGCTTTCGTAAATTATTTTGATAAGTTTGTTACTTTTTCTATAAAGAGTTTTTACCAATTAAGTTTTAGAGAAAGAAGTTAGCAGGAATTATTAGCCTAATATCCAATGTCAAGGCATAGAAACTTATTAAAAAAGGATGTATAGCTTATTTAATTATTATTCAAGATCTAAATTAACTAGTCTTAAATTTTAGTAATGTTTTAATGGTACAAAATATTTCTCATATGTTTCTAAAAGAATTGCCTAAATCATCATCTAATTAAGAAATAAAGTTTCACATTAATTTAGTGTCAAGCACTGAATTGATCTTCATGCCTCTTTATTGAACGGTCCATGCAAAATTAAGGGAATTAAAAGAATAATTGCAAGACTTTGTAGATAAAGGCTTTATTTATTCAAGTTCTTCACCTTGAAGAACTTTAATATTGTTTGTCAATAAGAAAGATGGATCCTTGTGACTATATATAGACTATTACTACTTAATTAAGGTTACCATCAAGAATAAATATCCTTTGTTTTATATTGATGATTTATTTAACTAACTATAAAAAGTAGAATACTTCTTAAGATGAATTTGTGATCAAGATACAATTAACTGAAAATTTATCGAGAAAACATCCTAATGATAGCCTTTTTGAATGCATTATAGGTATTATCAATTTCTAATTATATCTTTTGCGCTAACTAATGCCTCAACTACTTTCATGGATCTAATGAATTAGTGTACTCAAAAAGTGAAAAATAGCATATTCACATTTTAAATATGTGTTATAAACTTTATGTGAGCACTAGTTGTATGTTTAATTTTCTAAATGCAAATTCTTGATAACCAATATTAGGTTCTTAAGGTATATTATGTCATTAGAAGAAGTTTAGATGGATCCTTAAAAAATAGAAACTATGAAATATTAGCCAAAACCCATATCCATCACTAAAATTAAAAGCTTTCTTAGGTTAACATGATGTTATAGTAGATTTATCACAAATTTATCTAAAATTGTTACAACATTAACATAGAAGGGAGTCAAGTTTGTGTAGTAGGATATGTGTGAAGACAACTTCTATACACTAAAGGCATGTTTGACATTAACCTTTGCTAAAATTTCCTTCAGGCATAAGAAGATGAATTATCTTACATAATACTTATAAAGTCAGTCTTAGGTATGTTAAAATGTAACATAGTAAGGTGATAGTATATGCTTCTTAACAATTGAAAAGACACAAGCAAAACTATTTAACATATAACCTGGAGATGATAGTAGTTATCTTTGCTTTAAAGATTTAGAGACATTACTTATATGGAGAAACTTGTGAAATATATATGAACTATAAAAACTTGAAGTATATCTTTAAGTAAAAGGATTTGACTCTAAAATAAAGGAGATGAATGGAGCTTATCAAGGACTACAATTGTTCAAGCATGCATCATCCCATCTAAACTAATATGGAAAAGGATGTGTTTAGTAGAAAGTTTATGAATAAAGTGATTAAAACACCTCCTAAAGATCAAAAGGTGGTGCTAGATAATAAAAATTTTTCAAAAGATTGATTTAAATTATATGACGTTGTTGAAAGATGTAACTAAGAATCCAAAATTGGATTTGGCTATTGATAAGGAAAGAGTAATTCATCATTAAGGAAAAATTTAGGTTCTTTCAAGTGAACAAAATGAGTTATTACTTCAAGCTCATAGTTCCTTATACACTAAGCACCGTAAAGTAACTAAGGTGTACCATGACCTACAAGATGCCTTTTAGTAGAAATGGGTGAAAAAGAATGTACTTAATTATGTAATAAATGTTTCATATGCCAATAGATAAAAGCAAAACATCAGTATCCAGTTAGGATGCACTAACTACTTTTAATTCTGGAATGTAAGTGGAAATACATGACGATGGATTTCCAAACAGGGTTACCAAAGGCCTATAAAAAGTACACTTCCATTTAGGTTATTACTAATCAATTAACTAAGATAAGACATTTCTTACCAGTTAAAACTACTTTCTCAATAATCTAGTATGTTTAAGTGTACTTTGATAGGATAGTACCACTACATAGAGTGCCAATCCCCATCATATCAAATTGAGGTATATAATTCACAACTTATTTTTTTTAATCATTCTAGTAAGCTCTAGGAATCCAATTACAATCTAGTACACTTTTTCACTCATAAATAGATAGATAACCAAAACATATAATTCAAATTTTGGAAGATATTTTTAAAGCTTACACTTTAAAGTTTAATGGCAATTGGTAAAGGTACCTACTATTGATCAAGTTTACTTGCAATAATAGTTATCAAGGAAGCATTAAGATGGTTCTATAAGAAATACTTTATAGCTAAAAATGCAGGTTACTTATAGGATGGTTTAAACTAGGAAAGGTAAAACTTTTAGGGCTAAACCTAATGACTAATGCTTTGGAAAAGTTCACACCATTATAAACTAGTTAAAAATAACAAAAGACAGGCAAAAATCTTATTTGGATAAGAGAAAAAGAAAATTAGAGTTTCAAGAAAAAGATAGAATTTTTCTAAAGGTTTCACCTATAAAGGGTTTTATGTGGCTTGAAAAGAAAGAAAAGTTAGCACCCTCTTTTATTAAGCCCTTTTTTATTATTAAATGAGTAAAAGCTATGGCCTATCGATTAGAATTATTGGATAGTTTATAAGATATACATATGATATTTCATGTTTCTATGCTTCAAAAGTACATACCAGATCTAACCTATGTGATTAAGAAGGAACTATTATAATTACACCTCTTAAATTTAAAATGATTTGTGCAAAAAATAATTAATTATTATAATGAATTTTGAAATAAAACTTTTATGTGAAATAGTTAAAAAAAGAGTAAATTAAAATGTTAAAGGTTATGTATAATTAAAGGTAAGGAATTAAGTGTATAGGAAACTTAAGGCACTTTTTTTGTTTTTACTCTTGACCCTACTTTCCCATTTATTTCCCCATTTGTTAGTTTATTCCTCACTTGCCCTATCACAAATACACCAACTTTCTCTTCTTAACTAGCAAGGTCACTAATTATCATAAAATCACATCCATTCTTTAATCCAATTGATATAAGGCCTTCTAAACTTCAATCCTTATAGATATTTCCTCCATTTTCTCTTAGGTTTAAAGAGGTTAAAAGATTTTATTCAATAATTTGAGGTTAATTTTGAATGATTAAGAGGAAGCAAACCATATTCACATTTTTTCATTTTTTCCTTCACACAAGGTGAGTAAGCATTCTAACTAAATTTGGATGATTTCAAATAAATATGGTTAGTAAGTTGTGGTTTTCTTATTCTTTATAAATTTTAAGGAAAATGATATGGTTGAATATTTTGATATGAATTTCTTATTAAATTTGGTATGAATGATGTTATAAATGCAATATGTAATGGCTTAATTAAGTATTGTAGCTCAAGGGAAGGGATGAAATCTTAGCTAAGAAATCTCGATTTAGCATTGTTTTCATAGAAAAATTATATAGAATTGGAACTATAATCGACTATGTCCTAGAACATTTACTTTCTGGACAAGCATATTTGATTATATAATCAATTATACCCCAAAAACTTACTATTTAAAAGCATATAATCGATTATATAGTTTATTATACCCCATAGAGTTATTTTCTAGGATTGCATAATTGAGTACATAATCAATTATAACCTATGTAATTCTAAATTATGTTCATCACAAGAGTGTCAAAGCGTGTAATTTGTTCTGTAGTAAAAATATGAGCTAGTATGCTTTAAATGATTTTAAGTGAATGATTTAAGGCCATACAAAGAGACACGATAATGTTATGATGTATAATCAATAATTAATAGTCTATTTTGTAAAAATTTAATTTAATTTATATTAAAAATTGATATAGAGCGAATTAATGACTCGTGACTTGAATATTGAATCCAACATATGCTTGTGAAGATGGATATGAGTTCCATGGAGATTTACTTTCATTTTATTGTATATACTTTTGAGATAATATTTTAATGTTATTCTTGAATTAGGACAATTGTGAAATTTTATTATTACAATGCCTATAAGAATGTTATATTTACTAATGATTTGATTGTGGAATTATGTAAGAGCTAAATTATGAGTAAGAAAGGGTAAATCCGATGGTAAAGTTTAATTGTTTTATAATTTTCTTATTTTAGAATATTTACTCACTAAGTTTTAAACTTAACCTTCCATATTTAATATTATAAATTCTTAAATTAAGGTGCTTTCACCATCATAACAATAAGGATAGGTCCTTTGGTATGAATTTTGATATGAATTTCTTATTAAATTTGGTATAAATGATGTTATAAATGCAATATGTAATGGCTTAATTAAGTATTGTAGCTTAGGGGAGGGATAAAATCTTAGCCAAGAATTCTTGATTTAGCATTGTTTTCATAGAAAAATTATGTAGAAATGTAACTATAATTGACTACGCCCTAGAACATTTACTTTCTAGACAAGCATATTTGATTATATAATCAATTATACCCTAAAAACTTGCCATTTAAAAGCTTACAATCGATTACATAATGGATTATATCCTATAGAGTTGCTTTCTTGGATTGCATAATTGAGTACATAATCAATTATAACCTATGTAATTCTAAATTATGTTCATCACAAGAGTGTCAAAGCGTGTAATTTGTTCTGTAGTAAAAATATGAGCTAGTATGCGTTAAATGATTTTAAGTGAATGATTCAAGGCCATATAAAGAGACACGATAATGTTATAATGTATAATCAAGAATTAATAGTCTATTTTGTAAAAATTGAATTTAATTTATATTAAAAATTGATATAGAGCGAATTAATGACTCGTGACTTGAATATTGAATCCAACATATGCTTGTGAAGATGGATATGAGTTTCGTGGAGATTTACTTTCATTTTATTGTATATACTTTTGAGATAATATTTTAATGTTATTCTTGAATTAGGACAATTGTGAAATTTATTATTACAATGCCTATAAGAATGTTATATTTACTAATGATTTGATTGTGGAGTTATGTAAGAGCCAAATTATAAGTAAGAAAGGGTAAATCCAGTGGCAAAGTTTAATTGTTTTATGATTTCCTTATTTTAGAATGTTTACTCACTAGGTTTTAAACTTGCCCTTCCATATTTGATATTATAAATTCTTAAACTAATGTGCTTTCATCATCACAACAACAAGGATAGGTCCTTTGATTTTTCTTTTAAGATGGTTATAGGGAGTAATTAATTATGTTGTTTGTAGATAAATATTTCTCTAAGTCCTTGAATTGTAAAAGTTGATAGTTTGGGTAAAGGCCTTTTTGTCCTCTGGGACCAATTGATAAAAAATATTTTTTAAATATTTTCATATGGCACAACAAACATACCTTTAATTAGATGAAATTGAACAAATCATAAATGAATAAAATGATTAGAAAAAATGTTTATTTGATAGATACTATTCTAAAAAATAATCATTCAATTAAATGATGGAATCTCCATTATATAGTAAAAAAGATAGAATGACCTTTTTACACTCTTACTTTTTATTATTTTATATATTTCAACATTATTTTTATTAATAAATAATAAAATAATAATAGTTTTTAATATTTTCTAATAAAATATTTTGAAAATTATATTTTTTAATAATAAATTTTAAAATAGGATATTTGCATTTTATAAAAATTTATTTAACATAAAAATTTAATAAATTTGAATTTTTAGTTTTATTATGGAATTTTTTGAATTATAATTTTGATTAATAAAATATAAAATATAATTATTTTTATTATTAATCATATTAAATCATTTAATAATTTTTTTATTTTTTAATAATAATAGAAATGGTTTAACTACTAAATGTAGATACATAAGAATTAAGAATCGAATTTTGAGTACAAAGGAAAGTATAAAACTTTTAAAAAATATTAAATATTACTTGAATTAAAATTTCTCAATATATATTTGTTATTTTTGTGATAAGAATGTTGTTAACATTAATCACTATTTTTTTATTTTATTCCTATATTGTTTTACTACACCAAACATAAAAAAGAAATTAAATATTCATGCTAATCTTTAAAATATAAAATATAATTATGAAATCATCATCCAATTTTATATTATTTTTACTTTCATCCCGTTTTCATTTTATTGCGTTTCAACAATGTTAAAAGAAAAACATAAGAGCCTTCTTTTTACCCCGAAAACCTCTCTTAAAAGATAACCAACCTTGTCTAAATTTGGTATTTTTATGCTCATTGCAATTGTATTAAAAAATAATAAAAAGAAAAATAAAAATAAAAATAAAAGGCTGATGAGCCATGCATGCGCCATGGTGATTGAAAATAGAAGCATATCAATCAATTATATCATATTCGTAAAATATTATTATAAGAGAAGGAATTCTTCCGAAGAATAGAAAATAGAGATTTGCGTTTAATCGAGATCCATTGACCTCCACCTGAATTCTTACGAGCATTAATTAGATGAAGTGTACCCGTAGTGACCCGCCAACGGCCGATGACAATTTGGATTCCAAGCTTACGAGCATTAATTAGATGAAATTTGTCATTAATTGATATTTACTAAAAATTTAAAATTTATATTATTATATATCCATATATAATTTAAAATCATTAAAATTATTTATTATTAATTAAAGTTTTTTTTATTTTTTTATTTTTTTAATAATATAATATATTTTACACTAATAATAAATCGAATTTAAATATTATTATATAACCTGATTAAAAATTCCGAAAAGCACTTCCGATATCGCTGTAACCGCCGTCAATAACATTCATATTAAACCAGGAGTCACAATCATTGGAATCATTTAGTATTTCCCATCGAATTTAACCCCATATATTAATCCAGTGTAAGTTGTGACTTCACTGACTTGTGCCTCGAGAGATTCATGCGTGCGTTTTTTTATTATAAAAAAGTAATAATATATTTAGAAGAGTCTAAAGGAAGAAAAGATAATGAGAAATGGTAGAGAATAAATGGTAAAAAAAAAAAAAAAAAAGGTTTTTTCTTCCCTTTGTTTAAATGCTTGGAAGGTGCTCCGCAAACCTCCAAATCGAATGTGTATAAAAATATTAATATCTTCTTAATATTATAATACTTATGATATTCCCTAAATGATAAAATATCACAAATGATAGCGTCTTCTCCTTATTAATACACGGCGATTTGATTTGTTTTCCTTATATTCCATTCAAATTTTAAAAAGAAATTATAAATTTATTTTTATTCTTATTCTTTCCCTTTTTAAGTCGTACATCACATACTTTCTCTTAAATTTTTTCATTCTTATTATCATTAAAACCCTACCTTTTAATTCATCGCTCTCTTCTTCTTTGTATAATAAAAATATAATACTCTATTTTTATCACACATTAATATATACTTTATTTTTAATAATAAAAATATAATATTTATATCTATTTAATTTTTAGGTTTTCATAAATTCTAAATAAATTTAATAAGAAAACTCAATTAATAAACATGTAACTTAATCTTTTTCATATTAAAATTGCAATAAAAATTATTTCTATATCAAATTTATGCTACTGCTAATGATGTAAGTTTGCTCCCATATATTCATATATCAAAATAATCTCACGCGTTGCTTCAAATCAATCATCAAAATTTAAGATTATCATGGTACTAGGGAAGTGTTCGATACATGAATCAAACATTATCATAAATTTTAATAATTTTAGAAATGTGATTTTTAATAATTATATTTTTGAAAATATAATATTATTATGTTAGATTCAATCAGGAATATTTCTAAAAATATTAGCAGATTTTATTTGAATTATTTTAAATATTTTTTTTAAAAAAGTGCTAAATAAAGAAATAATTTCATTAAAAATTAAGAGGTCAACAATAATAAGTACTGTGTGATCATTAGCAATAGGTGATGTTTAACAATAGTTACTAAAAATTAGTGCTAGTTAACAATGGGCACCAACAATAAATTATTATGACAATGGTGGTCAATGGTAATAGACAATAATTAATAGTGATCACTAATAATAGATAATGACCAATAATAATCATTGATGATGAATGATAACCAGTGATAAATTATGATAAATGATGATCATTAATTATAAGTAATGATGAGTAGTGACCATCAATAATAAATGATAGTAAAATAAAGTATTAATAATAGTAAATTTTCAATGAAATGATAGATAAAATAGTTTATTTACATCACTAAAATATTCTCGTATTATAAAAATATAAAATACTTATATTTCTCATGAGATTATTTTAAGTGCATATTGAATTAAAAATATTTTCAAAAATATTATTTTAAAATTTGAATCAAATACTAGTACGTGACATTCCTTTAAAATATACCTTGAAATATGATAAAGATTTTGCAAACCACACACCATTTATAATTATTTTAATATATTAACCACCTTTCATAAACACGTTGAAATACAGTAATTTTAACAACAGAAAAGGAAAAGAAGCCCTCGCATGATGTGATTGCAAGAATATTGTAAAATTGCATGATTCATTGAAGTTTTTCTTAAATCAAGAAAATAAAATATATTAATTTATTTTTCACATAACACTATTTATAAATTCTATGAAAGACATAATAAGGGACCAACTATTTTTATTGTTCAAGAGACTAATGAATATTATTGTGTTATTCAATATTGAATTTATGTTTAATAACTTTTAATTTTTCTCACTTGTATAATTTATAATTACAATTTCATTTATATATATATATATATATATATAGACACACACACACATTTTTGTTGAACAAACATATTTCAATTAATTTTATGATAGACAACATTATTTGTATAATATATTGATAATATTTTGCAATCAGCTAATCTAGGAATCTTTAACTTATTAATTAAGTTAAATAATTATTATAAGTGTTTGATAAACACTAAATCATAAACTCATTTGATCAATCGATTGATCCTAAATCAATCAATTTGAAAAAGTTAGAAAACTCAAAATTTTCAATTACTTACTCATAAAAAGTATATAAAACAACAAAATTGCCTCCAAAAATATATAATTACATATGTTTATTATTTTGCTGAAAATGTTAAAGAGAGAAATTGAAACTTTAACCTTGAGTTCTTACGACAAAAACTTAATTATTATCCACTAAATATTTATAATTATACATGTAATTATTTAATATATATTAGAATGTGACAATTATTCATAAATAATGAATAATTATTTAATTTTTTATTAATTAAATTTATATGATAAAATTAATATATATTAATAAAATAAATATTATAATATGTTAAAAATTATCATATGATTATTTGGTGAATTTAAATTCTTTCTGTATTAAAAATAAAAATTAATAAGATTAATATATATATATATATATATATATATATATATATATATATATATATATATATATTGAAAACTTGATAAAATATATCACAGGATAAGAATGCCTAAATATATTTACATGTTAAAAGAAAATTAAATATATAAGAATGCCTACACTAGTTAGATGGTATTAGAAGGTTTTGGAGGATTCACAATCCCATGTTCCCTCCTTCTTCATCCCGAAAATTCCGAAAAAAGGGAACGATTATTTAATAACCTCATCCTCTGTTTTCTTCTTATCCATCCTCGTACTACAGTGGTATACATGTTTAGGGATTTGGACGGGAATGAGGGGGGGGGGAATAGTGAGAAAATGAAGAATAAGAAAAGGCGAGGAGATGGATGATTAGAAAACACGTTTTATTCTTTTATTTAGATATTTAGAAAATTTTTTAATAGTCTCTTAAATTAGTGAAATATAAAATAACAAATAATTAATATTTTTAATGGATTCTAAAAAAATTAGTCATGAATTCCTAATTCACTGTCCTTATAAATTAAATTTTTTATTTTTTTAAATATAAATTATATAATTTTAATCCCTCCAAATATAAAATTACTACAATTTTGATTGTCTATCAACTTTTGTTAATTGTATTTTTTTAAGTATTCATTGCATTATTTATCTAACAAATCATATCTTTTAGAATTTAAAAGACAATAAACTCTTATAAAGATTTTAATTTTTACATGTAATCCTATAATTTTGTTCAAAATTTTTAATACTCTATCAAAGACCACCTTACATATTCATATACAAACCATTTTAGATTAATATGTAAGAAATATTGTAAAAATAGTTTTGTTACATCAAAAAGTAAATGAAAATTAAATATGAAGAATAAAATTGTTAATATTAATTAGATATTTAAGAGGCTAAAATTGCATAATTTATACCTAAAACTTTGAATTGAAGATCATTTCCTATCCCCACTAGGACACACGTAAGACATAATGGGAATCTAATGGGTTGTTTGATTTGCACAAAAAATAATTTTTGTGAAAAATTTAACTTTTTAAAAAATAATTTCTCATGTAAATTTCTTGAAGAATACTCAAAATTATTTAGTTAACACGTAGAAAGTGACACTTTTTAAAAAATAATTTTTTATATTTTTTTTGATTTAATTTTAAATATCACTAGAAATATTAATAAAATAATTAATATAGTTCTAATATTATTATAATATAAAATAATAAATTTTAATTATCATTAATTAAATTTAGTAAAAATAATTTTATCATTATATTTATAAATAATATGAAAAATAAAACTTACCTAAATGGAAAGTAAATAAGTAACTTCTCACGTGAGAAGTAGGATTTTTTAAAAAAATTTATTTTTTTTAATTTATAAAATAATAATTAATCAAATAATTTACTAATTTTTAATTTTTTAAAAAATAAAACTTCTCGGTATTATTAAAATAAATCAAACGAACTTTAAAAAACAAAATATATGCACGCGAGTGCCAGGAAATGAAAATTACAACTTCGTAATTGCCTTTCAGCAAGGATATCGCGGACGATCACTTTCCGAGCCGGGTCAGTATTTACATGATTGATCCATTTGAGTTTCTCCCTTGCATAGTACAATACGTCAAAATTGCTTGGTAGACTTTATCCCACTCTTCAAAAATATATCTAACAAAAACTCTAATTTCTGCCTAATTAAATTTCACAAATTATTGATAATTATTTTTAAAAATAATTTTATGTATTTATATTTTCAAAAATAAAATTTACTGGTTAATAATTATTTAAATATTTCTTTTAAAAATTTTGCAATTTCTAATTTGTAACTTAAAAATAGAAAGAGAGAAATAACTTTTAAATATTTTAATTTTTTTATTCTTTATTTTTTTAATTCAAAAATAATTTTTAAAAATAGTTTAAAAAGACAAAATTATATTCAAATAGAGCTACAGTAACCTTTTTCAAGTTTTAAATTGGTTTCTTCCACCAACGACAGTTGGTCCAAGTGGTAGGAGTTTGGTCCCCTTAAGTAAGGTCTTAAATTCGAGTATTGTGAATGGAACAAACTGTTGCTAAGAAAGTTTTATTCCCATATTAGGTCCTCCCAATTCGAATTCGGATTAGTCAGAAGTTTAATGTGACCTACCAGATATCGGATGGTTCATATAAAAAAAAAATTGGTCTCTTCCTGAGTTAGTGTTACATTATGATTATGATTGAATGCCATAGGAAGGAACTGCAGTGGTTCTACATAAAGATGGAGTATATATTAATTAATCTCTAAAGTTTCTCCAATTTTTTTAACGGAAGAAACTGGTCATTTGCATTACATAAAACGTACATATACATACCTAAGGGAGAAAAAAATAGTTTCACAGAAAATCATATTATACAACAGTCCCACGCACTTATTGTTTACCAATGAATTAGGCCTGCAATCAAATTTAGGTTCCAAATATGTTTAATAATAATAATAGTCTTATTTATAGAATAAAAATATTATAAAATATAAAGGTAAAAAAATATTATATTTATTTAATGTTAATAGTAAAAAAATATTTTTGTTTATTTTCTTTCAATATTTTTTAACCACAAAACATATTAGTCACATAACACCTTTCTACTTATTCACAAGCAATAAAGTTATTAAAAAAAAAATAAAATCTTTGGACAAAGCTAAAAAGTTTTTTCTTTTCTTTTCTTTTTTTTGGAAAGTTATAACGTGACAATGTGATTCAGGGGGAAAAAAGTCAATAAAATATTTGGTTGGAGAGAAGATGTTTGTTTTTTATTTTTATAGAAGAGAAAGGAGCGGAGGAGGAGTTGGAGTTGTAATAAGACATTAGGATCCCAAAAAACAACAACAACGTAGGGATGTTTAACGAGACATCGTGGTAGCCGATTTGTTGACCCTCTGTTTTTCCGCTTATTGGCAGTACCCGCGTTCTTCGTTTCCCCTTCTTAATCGTCGTCCTCGTCTCAACTCTGTCGATTTAAGGTTTATGATCCTTCCTGCCTGGCAATTTACTGCTTCCAAACTCCTCACCACCCGAAACAGGGCACTGTCAAGGGACCAAAAATGAAGTCATCTGCTCGTGTACGGAGCTCTTTCATCTCAGTTGCGTTTTATCTCTTTTCCTGATTCAATTGTTCTTTTTTTATGATTATCATATCATTCACGTTAATCGCTTATGTCTATCATCCACTCATCATTCTTGTCAACGTTATTTAATTTTCTAAGGACTATTCGGGTTAATGGTTGTGTTTTCGGTGGCCCTCTCTGTAATCTTCGGGTTCGACTTAATAATAAGAATTAAAATTCCGAAACTCAGAAACTGTTGCAAGTGCAATTTTGGGAGATATGTAGGGGCATCTTCCTTGATGCCCAAGTTTTTCGGTCACTCAAATTCCATCAGATTATATAACCTCACGCCTCTTTCTCGTATCAGGCATCTATTCTCGCTGATCCAAAGAGAAGAAGATTATGTTTTGGCAGGGTCTTCCCAGTAGCTTCTTTACTCTCTATTGTTTTGCTTGTTGCGAGCTCTTTCGTTGCACAAGGCTACAAAGAGGTATATATGTCATATTTATGTAGGACCTAGTGTTTTCTCGAATAAAGAAAGAATTCTCGTCTTTGCAGACAGCGTCGAGTTGGAAAATGGAAGATGTAATGCAGAATAATAAGACCAAGAAATGTCAGGTTTGTTCTTCTTAGTGTGCTAGCCTTCGTTAACCAGACTAGAGTTGAGTCCTTATATTTGTTCGGTAGAATGAGTGCAGGTCTAATGGAAGTGAGGCATTACCTCAAGGGATAGTCGCCAACACTTCTAATTTGGAGATGCGACCTTTGTGGGATCCTCCAAGGAGGAAGGGTCGCCACCGCCAATCAATAAAAGTAAACTTGTTTACAACTAGTTTATGTGTTTCTGAATGTCACGCTTGGGAAATGGCAGTTTGAGGGTTTCTTGTGCAAACCTGCATCTCTTTATGTCCATTATTGTTTCATTTCAACAGGTAAATGCAAACAAGTCAAGCAATTTGTTTGCAGTATCAGTCGGGATAAAGCAGAAAGATATTGTCCACAAAATGGTGACAAAGGTCTCTTAATTTAATGACTTGTATTCGGGTTGCTAATGCTAATTACTAATACTCATTTTTGCTTAATGCCTTTTTTTTTTTTCATTACTGAAACTTGCAGTTTCTGGCAAGTGATTTTGCTGTGATGCTCTTCCATTACGATGGAATTGTTGATGAATGGAAGGTTTTTGAATGGAGTGATCGCGTCATTCATGTGTCAGCAGGGAATCAAACTAAATGGTAGCTTGACTTGAGTTCATTCATATCAGGATCTTTGAGGATACTGATTAATGGTCCTAAATGTGTTTTCAATGATCAGGTGGTTTGCTAAGCGTTTCTTACACCCTGACATAGTTGCAGAATATAATTATATTTTCCTCTGGGATGAGGACCTTGGAGTTGAGCATTTCAACCCAGATAAGTATGTTGGAACACTCAGATGTCTGCCTATCCTCTAATGTACCACATCTAAGTGCACTTGATTGATTCCAGGTATGTGTCTATTATAAAAAAAGAAGGGCTGGAAATCTCACAACCTGCACTGGATCCTTCCAAATCGGAGATGCATCATCAGATTACGGTACGGGTGAGGAAGTCAAGAGTGCACAGGTTCTACTGTACATCCTTTTGCTCCTGACAATGATTTTATGGTTTGTATGCTCAGACACATTTCCTGTGCGGTTTTGCAGAAGGACATTCAAGGGCAGCAATGGTGGCAAAGGCTGTGATGGTAAAAGTAGTGCTCCTCCTTGCACCGGGTAAAATTTTCTTCTGGTACCTCACTAATTGAATCCGGTCTATGTCATCAGACAAGGAATGACGAAATATTGTGTCAGGTGGATAGAAATGATGGCACCTGTTTTCTCAAGAGGTGCATGGCGTTGCGTATGGTATATGATTCAGGTGCGCCCTTTTTTTGTCCCTTGCTATCTATTACTAATGTGAAACTTTCAATCTCATCATTGTTTATGACTTATTTTGCAGAATGACTTGATCCATGCATGGGGTCTAGACTTCCAGCTCGGCTATTGTGCTCAGGCAAGGCAGGCTTACCTCCTATTCAGTCGCATCAACATTTTGTGCTCTTTTAACCTTTTGTTTCTTGTCGATCAGGGTGATCGAACAAAAAACGTTGGCGTTGTGGATGCTGAATACATTGTCCATTACAATCGTCCTACTCTTGGAGGCCAAGAGGTGTAAAATTTAACATCATGTCTATCGCACTTGTTTGACAATGCCACAAACTAAGAATTATTTTTCACTTGCAGGCATCGTCCCCGTCAAGCGATCATAGAGTTGATGTAAGACAAAGGAAAAATAAAATCCTGATTATGTATCAGCTGTTTCTGTTACTATAATATCCATCTGTGTGTGCAGGTGAGAAGATTGTCATACCATGAATTAGATGTTTTTAGAAAACGGTGGCAGAAGGCAGCCGAGGAAGATAAATGCTGGATCGATCCATTTAAATAGATAATGAATAAATTCTATAAAATGTAATTCTTGTGGAGAGAAGCAGAACGACTTTGGAATGAGCTGGCTAGCTGCATGTCTTTCAAAATCGAAGAGAGTTAACAATCAAATTTCACATCTTACGATTTACAGGTGATGGCGTCTAATTATATGTCTCTGTCTTTTGGCCATCTTACTAAATGAAGGCTAAGGGTTAAAATATTTATAATCCATACTACCTTCCTATTATGATATCATGACTTGCATTTCTTTGCCTTTGGAATTGGGAATTAGTTTCCCTTACATGTTTAATTTTTCTATCCTTTCTTTCTTCTTACAATTCACTATGACAATCCCTCATAAATTTTTTTCTCGCCTTGACATATATCTTGAGCATATTTTCTTCTCTTAATTCACCTTTTTTTTTCATTTAATTTTTAAAATTTTCCTAGTGAATACTTTTAAATAATAGATATTAACCGGAGATTAAATACTGTATTTACTCATATGATATTTTATTTCTATTTTTTGATTAAAACCATTGTTGTATAAAAAATAAATTCCTAAATTCAAACTATATTGTTGGTTTAAATATGTTTCATATTTTATCTGCTTTTCTATTTTATCCAAAGGCAATCATATTAATAGCATTAATTTTTCTTAAGTGCATTTTTGTAATAAATAATTATAATAGTCCTAATGCAATGCTCACTAAATTTTGTGCATCGTACGTGTACAAGTTATGTGTAAACTTTTTGCCAATTTCCAAAATGCTTCAAAAATGTTTGTTTCGTACTAAATATAAAAAATCTCGGTGTTTCTTTATGCATATTTTGCACTATACATACACAAGCGAGTATTCATTTAATTCGTGCACAATGTATTTAAACGATGGAACATAGTAAAGCAATGGGGGTGTAAACATCCATTTTTCATACCAATCTATGCCCTCGAGAGTGCAGAGCGAGTGACCAAATACTCATGGACTTACAAATCAAACAAATTAAGTGACCAGAAGGGCACATGGGTTGTTGACAGCAACACTTTTCTCAAGACCAACAGCCCCCAAAGTCACTAGACAGTAATTTGACTCGATTCTTAATTAACTTGCTCATTTGATGGAACATGACAAATACTAAGACTGAATGAATCAGGTTTGGTTTGGTTTGTGTTATAGCTACAGCGCATAATTGTGCTGCTGCTACTCCTCCTACCCAACTACCCGCCACCAACATGCATTCATATCATCACAACTATCTTATCCACCAACAATTAAAACCCCATCCACACCACTCTAGGTTCTCTTCTAATCAAAATTAACCATTTCTCCTCCCAATTGAAAATAACAACATTCAAGGATATCATTACTAGCATGAATACCACTACTACTATCATCATCATGACTGGTTTATATTAATTAGCTCATAAGTAAATCATGACCAATTCAAGACATTGAATCCCACAAAACATGGGCTGGGGAAGAACACCGGCTGTGGAGTACATTAGTGGATATGTGAAATTACCATGAAACAGCTTATGATATAAGCATTGAAAAGTAAGCTATGGGAGTGACATGGAAAACTAAATCATAACCTCAGCCACACTGAACGCTTGTATTACTATATTCATTCAAAATAGCTCCACCTCCAAAGAAAAGGACAATATGTCGCTTGATTCCTTGAGAAATTAATTATCATATATTGCTACTCTGAGAATATGCTACCCCCAAGCATAAACAAATCCCAGAAAGAAATATAAAAAAGAGACCTGGAAACAATAATCCTAAAATAATACTAAACAAACAAACCAAGAACAGATATACATTCTCCTCATTCGCACTCAAACAATTTAAGTCATAAATTATAACAGAGAAAGGGGAAGAAGAGACTTAGAGATGGCATCCAAAGCAATTACAGGTCTTAGGCGTGAATGAACAGAAACCAAAAGGTCTGTTGGGAATGTTGCAATTGATGGCATAGCAACAGGGAGAAGGCAAGCAAACCCCTTTAGCTCCACCGCAGCAGGTACACAGTGCACATATCTGGAAGCTTCCCAACTTCCTCCTGCTCTCATTCATCATCATCTCCATCTTCCCTGCCTCCATCATCGGCACCAATTCAACCCCCGCGACTGCAGACCCATTTGCTTCCTAATCATCAAAGTAAATAATTAATAAATCATCACAAATTGGACGATCGATGAATAAGAGAAGGATTTTGGGAAACAACACTCACTAGGACCATACTCGCGTCGGAACGAGCTAAAATGAACATAATAATGAAAGAAACGGCAACCCCATGAGCAGGCATCATTTCTACTGAAAAGTGCTTGTTAGATTTGGAAAAATAAAGAGGTGAAATGGATCTCAATCCTTTGGGGACGAGTTTGAATTTGGTGTAAATCAAATGTGCTTGAATTGGGTATATGAGCAAGCTGCTCCGGTAATTGGTGGTGTGCTATACTGAAGAAAAGTTAAGAAACTGGAAAGACGGGGGAAAAGTGGCTTGCTTTGAGCTTGAGGCATACCCAAGCCAAGATAACCTCAGAGGGTTCTGTTCAAACTTCAGAGACTCCCATCTCTTGTAAGGTTCTCTCACATGCGCGAATGTCTGTAACCTAAACGGAGAGTATTATATTATATTAATGGATAAATTATCTCACCTTCTCTTTCTTTTTCTTTTTTTTTAATCTAATTATATATATAGTTTTTATTTTTAAAAGAATTCAAATTTTCTCCTTTTTTTAATCAATTTTTATTATTTTTAGAAAAATAAAAATATTTTTTAAAGTCTATGTTTTAAGTTCATAATTTTAAAAAAATTATATTTATCTTTATTTAAACTCATCATTTTTTTTTTAAATCAAAAGTGCATGAATCAATTATACTAAAAGTTAAAGATAAATGAATGCAATTCGACCAATATTAAAAAGTTAAGTGGAAAAGTGAAGGAAGGAACGATAGAAAATCCTTTTTTTTTTTTGGGAGATTCTTAATTATATTAATATAGATTTATTATTAGTGATCACCAAATCAATTATGAAAGAAGTATATACAAATTTTATTTTATTTAATAACGCCTTTTTTTATTAATTTAATGTACACACTTTAAACAACCTTAAACGTAGCAAATAATTAATCCCCGTTTCTCCGCCCAATAGGTTAATGGAAGGTGGCAAAGACAAAGAGGCTTAGGTTGTGAGAGACAGGATCTTGAGATATTTATTGTTTGGAGGATAAATGCCGCCCGAGGGATTATAGTTATGCGTTGTATCATAGAATTCATATCCGCTTGCATGTCGTTAATGATATTTAATAAATGGTGAATAATTATTAATTTTATTTTTTACTAATTTTTTAAAATTTATATACATTAAAAATTTAATTTTTAATTTTCAAGGTATTGAGATTGAAAATTGTAAAAATTAACAATTATTTTTAATTTATTAAATATAATTAAAAATACATAATATAATTAGAACATATAAAAATATTTCATTACATCAATGTAACATCAAATCATTCGATTTCAGATGACAATAAGATATTGATGAATTTTGTTGGGCTTCTTACAAAGAAAATGTTTGATATATTCTTGAGGAATAAATTATGCACTCCCCATTTAAGAAGTAGGAGTTTATAAAATTTTGAATTTTGACAGTATTTGAATGAGTAAAAAATGAGTTCAAATGAACGAAAATGATATTACTCAAAGTGGCAAATGCACTATTATGCTAGAAGCAGCAATGTAAAAGGGTATTTATTTATAATTAATAAAAAAGCTGAAGATTTTTAAAACTGCTAGCATTTTGATAACGTTATGATAACTAACTCACCTTTTGTAATTATAATAATGTTCAAAGAGGATATTCAACATTGACTGTTGCTGATTCTTTTATTTTCTTAATTAAAAAAAAAAAATCCAAGAACAGCGCACCAATCACAGGACGTAAGAGTCACACTCCAGCGCTTTGAATTGATCTAGAACCACCCCACGGCAATATATGATTCTTTTAGAAACCAGCGGAGACAAAACATAAAGTGACTCAGTATGAACTGCAAAAGAAACTCCAATAACTTGTATATGAAACAATTCTGCCGCTCATGTCTCCAACTTCCCCAGTTCAGATTTCTTATGCTTCAACTTCAGCAAAATGAATTCTATACAAGGTATTAACTGCTATTAAGAGAAAATAATGATGGGAGAAAAAATACAGACGGAATTTAAAGTTCTCGAACTTTAATTGTTCTGCGGGGTAATAGAATATGAAACACAATGATACTGCTGCTCCTGAAGATGAATTCTACATCCATGCATGATGGACGACAGTCTTAACCATAAAAGGAAATACATGGAGGAGGCAGATTTCACACATAAATTTGTTTCAAAAATAGTTTTTCTTTACATACTTCAAAGAAACTAATGAGAAAGAGTGGCTTAAGGACAGAAGAATTGTTCACATTGGGTATAACCAAATGTGACAATATTTACTGAAATTTATACAATGCAGCGAAATGACATACAGAACAGTGGAGTCTGTCAACTGGATGCATTTTTGGGTTGACAGAATCAGCTTGACTTGAAGTCTGTACATCTCCATCAATGGGAAAATGAATTTACAAGTTAAGTGTTTATCCCCCAACCCCCAACAAAAAGACAAAAAAAATTGTAAATACCAAATGATCCATGTCAAAGAGACATCCTTCATCCCTCATCGTCAATATTATCATCACCCGAAGATGGTTGTCTAGTCTCAGACAATGAAAGCCGCCTGGGCTTTGCTGAGCCTGACTCAATTAGTCCTTCTGATGACAAGTTTAATGCAGGAGTTCCAGATGATGATCCTAACAAGCGCCGGACTGGGGTATCAGCTGAAGGTGATGCAGGTAAATTGTAGGCGAAAATTCCCATTGGATGGTCAAACTTGCAACTTGGACCAAATTTGCAGATGCCATAGCGCGAATAGAAGACACACACAGGTTCTCCCTGTAGGAAATGCGACAATGCCTCTATCAGCTTGAACCAAATCAATCAGAAGCAAATCCGAGTGAATAGAATATTCATATTTGCAGATCTTCCCACCTGCCTCCAATCACTATATGTAGCAATCGCTTTTCAACTATTTATTTACCTCACCCATGAAAAACAAGTTCATATAGCAATGAAAGACGCTCCATAAGGAATTTATGACACTGTTACCATTAATAAAACATTTCTTGGGAAAGATGTATAATGATAAGTCAATAATCAAAGCATGCAAACCATCCTTCAAATTATTCAATCTAGTCACTTTGCCTCAATCATACATCAGTGCCATTAGATCAGCAACTGCTTTATTGATAAAATTATGTTTATAAGCTCATGGTTGTACTCAGAATGCAATCCTTGTACGTCATTCAAAAATTCATGTACGAGCTAAGCGCCATATAAGTTACTTGGTTCTATGGTAGGTTTGTCTGTGTATAATGAGTCAAATCATCCAAAGAATTTAAGTATAGAACTAGTGCCTTGTTTTCTTTTTGGCCTTTTAACGCCTGTTACTTTCAAATGAAAATGTATTATTTTACTTCATAATCAATAGTAAGAGGCATATAGAAGTGTGATAGAGGCAAAACATCAGTTACAAAACAGTAACAGCATTAAGAAAGACTACTTTTCCAAGTTTCACTGAACTGAAAACCTATAACACTATAAGGAAGTGTAAGTTCAGAAACAGCATAATATAGGTAAATAAATTTGGTGGATAAAACAAAATAGCAATATTCAGCTCACCGGACGTAAAGGCAAACCTAGGGGACTCAAGACACAGTCAGGAGCAGGAATTAGCCTCTCACGTGGATGGTGAAACCGACAGACTGCACCAAATTTACAATCGCCTGTCTTCATGTAGAACTGGCATTCTGGCTGGCCAGGTCTCTCAGGAAAAATGCTCTCCCTCTGCAATGCATAGAACCCAACAGGAACAGAGCCAGATCGTAATTGAGAATAAGAACCTTGAGACCCAGCATTTGTTGATTCACCTTGGCTGGAAGTTCCGTAGATTTGACCATTTCCCATTGTCTGCTGAGGACTGTCTGAAGAAGAGATTGATCCCAGCTGACCCTGGAGATATAAAAATCCCATTTGCATGTTCGTGTTAACATGTCTCATGAATGACAAGTTTTAGCATCAAAGTGCAGGTTCATATAGATCATGTAGCATAATATTATAGCCGAAAGGATTAACCACTATAAACAAAAAGAAGACACTGACATGTTCACTTGGAAATTGAATACGATACAATAGCTGTTCAACACAGGGGCCACATCAATTTTACAGAGTATTATCTCCATTAAGTACACAGGAATGTATCCTATAGTTCCACAATCTGAACTCAACCAGCTGTGCAACTAGACATTTATTAGGTAAAACTCATATTATGGAAACAAAACATTTTTAGACTAAAGATGTTCAGTTAAGTCAACTACAAACACTCTAATATGAACTTACACTGTATGCACCCCACCCAGGCACTGAAACCACTCCCTGAGGTAGAATTAGAGGTGGATAACTTGAAGGACCTTGCCAGCGTGGACTAGGTATATAAGATGCTCTGGACCAATTAGTAATCCCCCCAGCATAAGACTGTTGACCTGGTGTAGTTGGAGACTGCACGGAAGGATAAACAGGGGAGCCCCGCAATGAAACCATCATATTAGTTGGTTGGGGATGATGAAATTTGCAAGTGCTTCCAAACTTGCATTGTCCCGTTCTCAGATAATAAGTACACTCAGGCTCATTCTGCAAGAATAGGAAAGAAAGCAAACTGTAAGATAAGACCATTAATTTCACTCATCTGAGAAACAAGAGAAAATATCCAGAAAAGACTCAAATATTGGGTGGCTGCATGCAAAGCCACAAGATTTGAATAACACATGCGAGACAAAAATCAATTATTTAAATATTAACCTTGTGGGTCTAAAATTTGGTCAAACAACTTAATGAGACCGAGCAATACAATATAGAAATGAGTCGGAAGAAGATGAACTACTTGATTCTGAGCCATATAGAAGAGGGAAATATGAAAATACTAACAGGGCGAATTGGATAGCCCAATATATTTAAGGCCACTCTTCCAGAAATTCCTGCCTTGTCTCTAGGGTGATGAAATTTGCATGTAGCTCCAAATTTGCAGCTTCCGGTCTTCAGATAGTACTGAAAAGCAAATAAATAATATTAGCTTTTTGAAATATGGTGAATGCATTAATATGTATGTGCACACATTTATATCCTACATCACAGTCACAAGACAAACTTGCTTTCAGCAGCACAAAGATATGTTCAAAATCTATGTCATCAATTTGAAACAATTTTTAAAATCAAGTAAGAAAAATGTCACCAAACAAGCTTTTGTAGTTTAAAACAAACTCAGTTCCTTTTCTTTGCCAACTAGATCTCATAAAGACATCAGTGCTAAATAACCTGACTCCAACTAGCAGAATATTTCACTCATTTTCAATTAGGTGAAAGCTAAAATGAACTAAAATATTTGAATCAGCTCCTTAAAATCTAGAGAAAAGTCATGAATAGAAGCAATTTCAAATTCTCCAAACTTTCAACCTGAAATCTCCCATTATTCAGATAAATCCAACTGAATAATATCAAAGGCAACAATCCAGATGATAGATGGCATCCAATACATGTTGCCAGATAGCTGTTTTTTTCCTCCTACCTCCATTGAACTACAGGTTTTACTTTTGGGGTACCCATTCAACCATGTGTTTGAAACATCATTTACTGATATCACAGGCTTGCCCTACACAACTTCACCAAGGGATAATAAATTTAAAAAATGAAAGAAAAAACTCCAAAGTCCAAACCATATACTACACACATAGTGATACAATTTCAAAAGTTATTAAAATCCACCTCCAAGGGAGGAAATTCACAAAGCATACACAACAGGCAGTAATGCACCTTGTGCACGCATTGAGAAACAAGTACATGCCTGACATTCTGGCTGTCCTATTCTTTCAGGGAACTCGCCTTTCATCCTTGCAGTGGCAATAGCCTGATGGAATTCAGACAAAATACTTTAAGGTATCTATGTTACCAAGCACTAATTCATCAAAATATGAGTCATAATTCAATAGCATCTTTCTGTCTCTGCCAGTCTACTATCATAGTTCAATAGCATGAACAGAAGCCGCAAGTATTTTGGATAGTAATGAACTGAGATATACAGATGTGTCGACCAAAGAAGATAAAAAGGAACAAGAGCATATAGTTTCAATTCCTCTTGCTGATGGTAAGGCATTGAAATAAATACATCTAAGAATTGAAAGTGATGCATCAACAATACCTAACTAATATATGTTAGTATAATATAATACATTTTTGTACATATACATTGGAGCTTATACCAGCTTCCGGTTAGGAGGATGATTGTATCGACAGGTTGGCCCAAATCTACAAAGTCCCGTTCTTATGTAATATGAACAATCCTGTTCTCCAGGACGCTCGGGATAAGGTCCAGATTCCATTGTTTCACCAGGTCTGAATTTCATTTGCCACATTGCATCTGAAGAAACATCATACAAGTAAGAATTTTCCAAAACAGCCAGCTAGCATATTAAAGAAACCCCGAATGACATTAAAATGAAATGTGATTAGATAGCTCAAAAGCGGGAAAAACACAAAGCAAAGAGAGCAGTCTTAACTCTGATTATCATTATTAATTAGCCTGACAAGAAAATATTCAACAATCCATATTTTCTTAGAGAACTATAACTCCACCGATGATCAATCACCAATTCATCACAACAATGATTTTTAAAAAAAAAAAATTGAGAAGGAAAACCCGAAGCAAGTCTAGAATCTCAAAACACAAAAGACGGCAGCAAAAAATAACCCCAGAAAGAAACCATAAGAAACCTAGCAGGTGAAACCCAGAAATAGAAGTTTAGATAAGGAACCAAAGTATGAAAAAGGATGATGCATAGAATCAGACACGGAGTATCAATCAACCTTAAGGATCATAGGTCTCACAAAAAGGGGACCAAAGAAACACGAAGGTAGAGAGGCCATTCACATCATCAAGCACAATTCAGCAGGACTACGCCGAAACTGCATTAATAGAAGCGTAAGGATCATACGTCTCACAGTAAAAAGACACCTCGCGAAATAAAAAGCACAACCGAATTGAAAAACACGGAAAAGATGGAAGAAATAAAAGAGAGAGAAGCAATTAAAATCGAAAGCGAACAAGAGAGAAGGAAAAAAATGAGAAGGACGTATGAACATAAGCTTATGCGGAGAAATATAGAAATTGCAGTGATCATACTAACCTTGGGCGAGGGAGGGTGAGGCTTCCGACATGGGAATTTGGGCATCGAATTCCATGGCCATAGATTGTGCAGGAGACTTTCTCCATATAATCTTATATATATAAAAATATATATCAGGACGCCGTGAGTGTAGAGAATCCTGCCTGAGTTCCCATTGCCACTCGCCGTACGTTCACAGGTTCTACCCTCCGACCGATCAAAAGAAAAAAAAAAACACAAATTTTGAAACTTTTGACAGAACGAAGGAGAGAGAGAGAGAGGGGAAGGGGGGAAAGAAAGGTTGAGAGAGAGGGGGGCGTTGGGTTCTCCTCTCCACAAACGATAGAGGGAATAAAAACCAACCATCCAACTCCGGGTCAGTCAATCATCTGTTGGCTTTTTCACCCCGCGTTTATTACACAACTCCATCCAACTCGCTCCGATATTTCGACACGTATAGATATCATGTCTTTGTAATCATTTAATTTTAATGAAAATGGGAAATTTTGACTTTTCTGTTTGACGTCAGTGAATGTTATAATTGGATTGGATTATTAATTAATAATTAATTATTCAATTGGACAGGTGCTGCATCGACAGTGCACGTAGGCTTATGGTAAGAGCCAAAAACGCTGGCGGTAAATGCAAGCCATATAACCAGAAACCCCGGCTACCTTAACCGCCTTTATCATACTCACGTAACCTCCCTACGCTGTCCATTTTCTCATCTCTTCCCTTCACTCGAGATATAAATATAAGATAACCTTTAGAATTTATTATATGTAAAAAATTAATATTTAATTCTCTCTGACATGATAAAAATATTTGAATTATATTATACATAAAATTTTTAAACCTCATTTTATAAGAATTTAATATCTATCCCTCCTTAACATTTAATAAAATATTAAATTTATTTTATTTTAATAAATTATAATTTTTTTAAAGTGATGAATAAAATACATCGTTGATAAAACAGTGGATAGATGCATCATTTAATGCATGGTTGAGATTATATCACAGAATTTAACGTGATGATGGATAATTAGATGAATGGTGGAAAGCAAATATTTTAAAAAATAATCTCGCTAAAATAAGAATTTCAATTAATGGATTGAATCAAATATATGTATAGACATGAATATCAAATAATTGAAATCTAATTGAATGAATAGCATCATTGAGAGGGAAATACAAATCGTAGAATAAAAAGATAGGGCTCTAATCACTAGCAGTGCAATGGAGATAGAACCTAATCCTTCATCTTTCTCAATCTAATTATAAGTTTAAAACCTTTTGGTAACACTTTTGGCAAAGAAATACAAATCAGAAGTTTAGGAGGTGGTAACATCCTTGCTTTTTCTAGATAACTCTTTGTGATTGTCTTCCTAATAATCACATCAAAATCTTCAACTCATGATAAGCCATATAAAAGTCTATCTTCCAAAAGTATTTGGCTTCTTATAATTAGTCAAGCAAGTCATCTATGCAAGAGAAAGGATAGTTGCTCTTAATTACAAGACAAAGAGATAGGATTCTAGTCATTAGCAGCACAATGGATGTGGAACCTAATCCTTTATCTTTCTCTATCTTTCATTACAATTCTGAAACCTTTCATTATTTTCCAAACATGCATAAGCCAGTTCTTTAACAAGCAATCAAAGCATTATCTGATAACCTCCAAATCGTCTTTCCCTTTGTCCTCTGCTCTGTTGCTAATAAGTTTGTGCAAGATAGTGATGGAATAGGTTGATTTAGTTACTGTATTTGAAGTTGAATCTTGGATTAAGCTAAAATTTTGTATTCATTTCTCAATGACCATTTTTATATTTCATGAATTTATAGGGTTATTTCATATTTTAAAAATCTTCTCGTTGGCAGTTGTTGCTCAATCAATATATAGTCTTCAATTAAATTCGAGCCATTGATTAGGTGAAGCATCGATGTACTACTTTTTTACTAATGCGTCAAAGTCTGTCCTTTTACCTAAACCCTTATACATATACATATATTTATATAACTATGTTTAGCCTTTTATAACTTCTAAACTCTAGGACATATATTTTTATTAGGAAGAAATTATGATACATTATTGATGCAATATTATATTGGTACACTATTAAATCTGGTTATATGTTAGGTTTATTTTTTTATAAAGTTAACACACTAAAAAATTAAAGTAATGGTGCACTAATATACTATTGTATTAATGGAATATCATAGTTGTCTTTTTCTATTATCACATCTAACTTATCTTTTATCTTCATTTTTAAAAAGTCCATCTTTGCTTTATATTTTTAAGCATCATTTTTAGTATAATTTTTAACATATGCCATTATAAATGTGACCTAAATCAATAAGAAGTTTGGAAATGATAGAAGCATTGAAAAATTTTATGATATGTTATTGATATAATAATATATTGATTTAATATATCATTATGTGATGTGTAAAATTTGACTTTTAAAAAATAAATTTAATATACAATCAAATCTAATAGTATATCAATATGTTACTATATTATTAATGTACTAAAATTTCTCTTTATAAACATATTAAGGAAGAAAAGGAAGGCATTAAATTTATAATAAAAATAGGTCCTTAGTATTATACAATAAATATATCAATATAAATAGATAAATTGAATATGTAGCAAATAACATTAGAACTATACCATAGATTTCACATTTTTATGAGGAGGAATTGCTGTAATGTATATGTGTCACCATTTTCAAGTCTTATCAAATTATATGTATAAATAAATTACCCTATTTATTTACCAAATGATCACGTTGTAAATGAAATATACTGCTTTTCTTTTATTTTTCTTTTGCTCTGCAAGTATGTACTATAACTTTTTCCCCTGCTTGGGGAGGTTGGATTTAACATTTAAAATTTGATAATAATAAGAAGTTATTTGACTCATATAAGAAATAATTTTTTTAGTAAATTGAACTTTTAAAAAATAAATTTTTATATAAATATTTCTAAAAATATTAAAAAATATTTAATTGATATTAAAAAAAGTAATACTTCTATTGAAATAATTTATAATTTATAATATTTTATTTGGTTCAAGTATAGATATGTAATTTTTCATATTTTATGAAAGTAAGATTTTCTGAAAAAAATTTATTTTTTTTGAATTTATTAGATAATAATTATTTAAATAATTCAATTTTTTATTTTTTTGGGATATAAATTTTTATATTATTTTTAAAAATTAAAATGAGTTTAAATTATATTAATTTTTGGTGGCAAAATAACCCTGTCATTTTCCTTGAATGCGAAAAAGTAAAAGGAGGATTGGTGGGATTGAGAATCATGCGGTGATCGGCGAACAGCGTGGATAATTATATGTGGCAGTTGGGACCATTGGTTTGCAAAATAATATTTTATTTTGTGGAACGTGGCCTCCTATGTGCTTAGCGTGAAGTTGATTGAACAAACCCGGTAGCTAAACGCGAGGATTCCATCGTCGCACTCCAAACTGGACCACGCAATCTACAAGAATAAAGTGCCCGGTAATTTATCCACTTTTATTATTAAAAAATATTTATAGACGAAAAATATTAAAATTATATCATTAAATTTTTAGTTAAACTGAAATCATTATTCTCTTAATAAAATAGTTATTATTATTTTTTTTCATGAAATTTTCTCTTTAATTCAATGATGAAATTTAAGGAAGAGTTTTAGAATTTCGTTGCTAAATCGCTAACTTAATGCTTTGATTTCACAATATTAACGGTACATTTAATGACAGAGTTAATTGAATTCGTTGCAAAATCCGCCACCGATGGTCATTGCTAAAATAAGAGGGAAACTTTCACCAAAGTTGGTGATAGGAATAACAACGAAATTCCCCTTTTCTTTGCTAAATTGGAGGGCAACATAATTAGCATCTAATGCGCGGAGGGAAAATGAAATAGAAACAATGACAACTGATGTATTATGCTTCATTAAGTAATTTTAAGTGTGTAGGAGTAGACATCATATTAACGTAATTATTTAAAACTATTCGAGCTGCCGAGTGCACATTTTCTGAAAGAGATGTAGATTTTTCTCACCCAACATAGGATATTTTCCCATATTAAGCATATCTTATTAGAACGTGGAAATAAAATGTAAAGATAGCCATCACATTGACAAATGAATATTAATGAAAAAAATAATAATATTCTCGAAATGCGAAAATTTGACGAAGATAATACACAATTGTATTTACTCACAAATCATTGTCATCGGATCCCCTCTTCCTTTTTGTACTTGATTTTTGCTTCAAGTTTTATCTTCAATTATGTTTGTCCGTCCTTATTAGATAAAATACCATATTAACATTTTTTCAGAAATTTATTTTCGTTTTACCGTTACTCGAAAACATATTACCAAATACGCATGTACGGTGGAGGCGCCAAACAAGATGGCGTCCACGGGAGAAGGCGTCATCTTGGATGGCACCCTTGGGCTGTCTTGAGGGCGCCTTTCAAAGTGGCGCCCTCGCCATCAATTTTTCTTTAAAAATTTTTTAAAAATAAATAATATGTAATTATAACTAAAAATAAATTTTTAAAAATAAATTACTTATTTTATAATTATATTTGATGTCATAAAAAAATATATTAACTCGACTTTGATATTTAATACATAAATTTATTATAGGAATTAAATAAGAAAGTAATTTATGTAATAATATATTTAATAAAAGTAATTTATATTAATTAAATATAAAAATAATTAAACATTATTAAAATAAAATATAGGATCAATAAAGAATAATTACGTAATTTATATTAATATCTCTCAAAATTTGATTCAATGACACTTAATATTTATCATTTTTCAGAGTTATAAACTTCCACCGTTACGTATTAAATTATTACAAGTAATTATTTAATACGTTATTATACATAAGCAAATTTATTGAATTATTCAATAATATTCTTTATATACGAAGTTGAAGATTGTTAAAAATGAAAAAAAATATAACGAAATAGATATGTTTCTTTTTATTATGTATTTATTCCAATAATATTTTTGCTATTTTGTATTTATTTGAATAAAATAATTTTTATTTTGTAACAAAATAGATACGAAATGACGAAATTGAAGATAGTTAAAAATTTTAAAAAAATGTGGTTATTTCGTTGCAATAATCTTTAAATATTGTAATGAAATTAAAATTATAACATGAATTAATTCTTTTTTTTGTCACAATGATAAAATATTTTAGCAATGAGAGGTAAAAGTACCGATTTATTATTTTTTTAGAAACTATTATTTGTTTTACCATTCCTTCGAAATATTTTATCAAAATATGCACAGAAGATACGCACAGCGGCGGAGAGACGCTAAATAGCGTGTTGAGGGACGCCAGACGAAATAGCGTCGATGGCGCTCGAGGGAAGGGATGTCAGGCGATATGGCGCCTTTGGCCTACAGCACCATCGCTCTTCATTTCTAAGTTAATTAGCCGGTGATCATGCCTACTGTGGATCCAAAAAACTTGAATTTTGGTATTATACAAGGCCAGTATTTCCATCTACATTGACAATTGTGCTACGTGTTTTGACATATTTGGTGGACTCAAATCATAACGTATTGAATAAACATAACATTTAATGTCATTTACAAGGATGATGGTTATTTATCCTTCAAATATTATAATTAATATTATTAATTTTTTTATATTAATTATATCTATTTATTCCTTTCTTCACTAATAATATTAAAATTACTAATGATAAAAAATTTAATTTAAAAATAATTATATATTTCAAATTATGAAGAGAAAATTTATTAATTTATTTTAATATTGTTTATGTATTTTAACATGGTAAATAAAGAAAAGAATAGATGACTATAACAACTGTGAAAATAAAAAACTAATAACATTAGTTATTAAATTTAGGAGATGTCATTATCACTACTTTAATTAAAAAAAACTAAATATTCTAATTATTTGAAAGTTTATTATTTTCTGTTATCTATATATTAACTTAAAATTTGGGTGGACCGATCTTAGAGGCCCCATTTGGTTTGGCGTCTCTTCGCCGAAGTACGTATTTTGATAAAATATTTCGAAGGAATGGTAAAATGAAAAGTAGTATCTAAAAACATAACAAATCAATACTTTTGCGTAACGAGATGTGGAACATAGAATAATGTTCATCGTTAGAAAGAAATAGACACACACTGTTTTAAAAAAATTTATAATTAGTTTATGTTTGTTAATAATTTATAATAATTAAAGTTATGAAAATAAAATACTAGAGGAGAGAATAAAATTCTAGTTAAAAGGATGTTATTAGAAAAAATTGCTTTAATCTGATGCATTGTATGAGAATTGAATTGATTGTGTATTTGTTATAAAAATTCGTAATTAAAATCGATATAAGTACCTACGCAAGAAGATAAAAATGTCATAATAATGAAAATCATCCTGAATGTTGATGTTTGGCAATAAAGTAGTAAGATAGATGTGCATAAATATACAATAAACATGAAAAAGAAAGCTAATGTTTACGTAAGTGATGTCCAGTCCCACATCCAAGATCGGTAATGTGGCGGCCAAATCTACTCACCCTCTGCGCAGGCTGGGGAGTCACATCTCCGGTGTCTGTGGCTCCTCTGCCCCTGGGTCCTGCTCCACCTCCACCTCCACCTTCACCTCGATCTACAAGGTCTGAGTCATCTGTCATCATGCCAACAAGTGTTGATCCCTGATCCTAAGTATGAAAATCAAATGCAGGACGATACGACTGTGATGGACCAGCATCAACGGAAGGAAAGGCATGGAATGAAGATGAAACTCCTGGTATGTGTGGAAATGCTTGGACTGATGATGAAACACCAGAAGAAAACTGGTACATCTGGGGTGATGACAGACCAAATAGTACAGGCGGGAACATGATGGAGGATGAAGGATCATCAAGTGCAGTAGGATACATATGAGATGAGACAATAATGTCTGGCATCATAATCATGGTGTCCTGGGTAGTCGATGGTGGAGTCTGCTGCACTGTCGAAGCGGACGGAACATCAGGCTACGACGTAGGCTGTGGAGCAGTGCGACGACGTCGACGAGAACGAGGCTGATCATGGTCACCCTCCGCAGGGTCTAGGATATGATGGGCATGAGGTGCTGGCTCTGGATGTGAGTCAATAATCAGATGATCAACCTCCTGGGTGGTGTGGAGGATGGAGTCCGTCGCTGATCTAAGCGCATCGAAGGTGAACCTAGACTGCCTATCAGGTGTAGTGAATTCCTGGAGTGTGGACACCTCATCTAACTGTCCAAAATTTTGACATTGAAGTTAGTAACAATACTAATACACGGGAAGAAAATCAGACGTAGAAAACTAGCACGAAGTATTACCACAAGGTCTAGCGCTCCCTCAACGGGTGTAACACATTGCCTGGTAACCCGTCTGTACCATACCATGTAATCGGATCGTGGGCCCAGAACTAGTCGTGTGGTCGGCTCGGCGATAGCGCACAAGCCTCGCCGAATATCCCAGAGTGCAATGTATTGCTGATGGCGGATGTGCCACTCCTCATCATGCCGACCAGATAAATGAAGGCGATGGACCTCCGCCACCTGCTTCGGTGGCCCAGGAATAGTCTGGCGTAGTCCAAACTGCCGCAAAACCCAATCTGGTTAGTGCCACTCGACAATCTGAAAGTGAATGAGCGGCACCACTGCTGTCCGCATGTCACTCCTGTCAAAACAGTATTGAGGTAGTGATGCGGTGACCTCCTCAATGTACGGGATCCAGGCGATCTGAAATTACACATTTATTTTATCAATATAATGGGACAACGAAATGGACAAAACCCTGACATAAAAATATGCATTATCCCTTGCATACCTGGTCGAGTTGAAGACGGTCCAGCGTGTATCTGTAATAGGGAAGGCTGTGTGTTGGACTATCCTGAAATGTCTTCTGAAAGTGCCACCTACCAAGTACAATAACTAAGTTAAACAACTTCAAAGTCAACTTAATTACAAGTACAAGTTGAGAAATTTTCTAACTTGCGGGTTAGGGGGCCAATCCCTGCATCCCCCTCTGGTATGTCTAAAACAGTGATCGCGGGGGTGATAGTGGGAAATCTATCCCATGCCCAGAGCTGCAGTAGTAGACAAAACCCTCCTATCTTCCTGTAATACGGGGTAGTGGCCTTGCAGAACTCTTTGTACAGATAGGCCAGGCAAGCAGATCCCCAACTGTACGTCCCAGCCTCATGTAAGTGTCCTAGCAAGGGTAAATGCATGAGGTGGACATACGTGCCGGAGTGGTCTGGAAACAACGTCCCACCAATCAGACGCAAAATGTAGGCCCAGGTGAATCTCTGCACTGTCACCTCATCCGCATCATCTGGAAGATGAGTGAAATGCCTCTCCAACCAACTCATCCTCAATCGGCCTCCTCTGATGACATTCTCGTCCGCCGGTAACTGCAGTCCCAGATACTCCTCTATCAGGGCTCCCCATCCCCACACAGTGGGCCCCGTCACTACATGACCGTCAATGGGTAGGCCGAGCTGGAAAGCAACATCCTGTAGTGTAATAGTCGTCTCCCCCTGCGGCATGTGAAAAGTGTGTGTCTCCGGCCTCCACCTCTCTACAAAAGCACTGATCAACTGATGGTCGATCGGCACAAACTCGCACATCGCCAGGTTGTAAAAAGGGGACAATCAACTCTGGCGGCTGCTGGTAGTGGTAGTGATGAGCCCAACGTATCCTCAGCACGCGGTCAGGCTGCAAAATAAAAAAAAATACTAGTTATTGTGTCTGACAATCCAGAAACTATTCAACCAACTTTATTAAGTTCTAACTATTTCCATACATGGCCTGCCCAAATGGACTGGAATATGTGATCGGCCTGGGCCGTCAGCAGTGAAGGATCCCGTGGACCAGGATCAACATGTCGCGATGTGGATGCCATCTGCCATGACAAAAATTGCATTATGATGGAATCTAAACATACACTAATATAACATACATGTGCAAATTATCTACAGAGATACACATAAGAAAACATAGCACTTGATATTTTTAAGTATCTTGTTAACATTACTAGTAATGGGGTCACATATATATACATAATGGCTTGCAGTTTTACAACAATCAAACAAAACACATCATCTGGCTGTGACATTTATAACATTGCTTAATATATTTCATAACGTACGTCTGCAAAAGTAAAAACCAAGGACAACGTCAAGATGGGCCTTCCTCTCCATGTAGCAGTGGGCAGCGCCTACGATTATAACCTTCCGCCTTACAAAGACCGCATTTTTGCTCAACATAAAATAAATATTAAAATATAAATACAAAAATTATAAAAAAATTAACCAATAAAAATTATAAATTATCACATATCATCAATGAATTTGTACAATTTTTTTTTAAATCCTAGATCGTCGTTTCACATCATAAATTATAATAATCAACATAAAATAAATATTAAAATATAGATTCAAAAATTATTAACATATCAACCAGTAAAAATCATAAACTATCACAGATCATCAAATAATTTGTACAAATTTTTTTTAAATCCTAAATCATCATTTCACATCATAAATTATAATAATTAACATAAAATAAAAATAAAATTATAAAAATTATAAAAATACTAATCAGTTTAAATTACAAACTATCCCAGATCATATAAATTTGTATATTTTTTTTCTAAATCCTAGATCATCATTTCATATCATAAATCATAATAATTAATATGAAATAAAAATTAGAATATAAATACATAAATTATAAAAATACTAACCAATGAATAACTAACAGAAGAACATATTTATTCCAAAGAATAAAATGTTGCCGAATGAAATGTACAAAGGTAAGAACGGATGAAGAAATATTTTCAACTGCTTCAAAAAAGGAAGGATGAACTGCAAAGAGTTGCTGCAAAATTTTGGAAGAGAGAAGGGAAGAGAGTGGCTGCGAAATTTTGGAAGAGACAAAGGAAGAGAGCGGCTGCGCAAGGTTTTTAGGTTTTTGGAATGTGGCTGCATGAGAAGGGGGAGGAAATAAATAGGGCAGGAGGCGCCTCTTCAAATAGCGCCTCCCAGCTAAAATTCGAATTCCAAAAGGCGGATGGCGCCTCTGCAAATGGCGCCATTGAAATGCAAGATCTCGGAGGGCACCACTTTGAATGACGCCTCCAAGGCCAAGGGCGCCACCCAAGAAGGCGCCTTCGCCTTGGGGCGCCAAACAACCTGGCACTCTTCAGGTTTTTCCCATGCCCACGCACGCCATTCAACCTGGCGCCTTGCGTATTTTGGTAAACTATTTCAAAACTACCGTAAAATGAAAAAATATTTGCAGAAAAATGGTAATCCGGTATTTTAACCGTCCTTATTTGTGAAACATAGGTAAACAATGTAATTTCTAGTCTTCGAACGTCACAACGTGAATTCTATTAATTTTTTCTTTGAATAATCACCGATTTGTAATCCCATCAGAATTTTACATGTTAATTAAGATTTTCCATCTCCAAGCCGATAAAAATTATTAATTTATACTTAGGTTTCATTAGACGCAATAAATAAGTTAACTTATAATTTATTAACTTAATTAATAAGTTATAAGTTAATTTCTAAAGGTATTTCTTATACTAATTTATAAGTTATTGAGAATAACTTATAAGTTCTGATTTAATAAGTTACATAGAGTAACTTATAACTTAAAAGCTATTACTTTTTTAGTTTTTTAAATTCTTTCCAAATCTAACTTTGTTCATTTTATTAATTTACAACTCATACTTTTTATAATATAAATTTAAATTTTTTTTATAAAATATAATTAATTTAATTTTAGTATAATTATATCCTAATTTTAACTTATAAATATATATAAATAATATCATAAAATATAATTAATTATATTTTAAATAATTATAATTTTATAATAAATGATAAAATAAAAATTATATAAGTAAATAAATATATAAATTAATGAAATATAATTAATTAAATATTAAATATTATACTTTTATTTTAAAATTTTTAATTACATTAATATAATTTAATTTTTAGATAAATATAAATTATTTTAATTATATATCTATTTCTATTAATATATCTTTTTATATTATTTTACAATTTCAACTAGTTCAACAGTTAATTTTGTAAAATACTTCAACTAACTTATCAGTTATAAGTTATTAACTATCAATTATAAACTATTAACTATCAGATAACTTATCAATTACCAAGTAACTTATTAACTATTAGTTAGTTTATCAGTTATTTACATGAAACGGAACCTTGAGTTATTTAAATTTGTATATTAGAAAATTTAAAATAAAATAAATATATTTAAGGAAGATTAAATATAATTAATTTAAATATCAACAACCATTGTAATTATGCATAGTATTTAATTTGGTTTAGCTCAAGTACACGCCTAATCCCATGCCATCAAATAAGTTAATTTTTTAAATAGGAGAGTTTACAATTCATGTGTTGCGGCAATATAAATTAAAAATTAAAGATATTAGATATGTTTATTTATTATTTTTAAAAATAATTTTTTATTTTTACTTTTTTGAAAATCAAACTTCCCGTATGATAACTATGTTTATAAATTGTTTTTATAAAGGAGATTTTTTACAGTGTTATAAGTTGTTTTTAGAGCATAATATACCCATAGTTATTAGCCAATAGAAAGAAAGATAATATCAATTAATTGCCACCAAAATACATAAAATAATATCCTAATTGGAAACTATCTCAATAATTCAAAAAAAAATTATAACAACCTCTTTAACCCCAAAAAAATAAAATAGCTAACTCTCATAGAGTCTAACAATTCGCACTAAAAGATTTTGAGATTAATAGGACAAAGCAGAGGAATAATTGTGAAAATAATTAACAATAAATGATAATTTTTTGTATTCTTTAAAGTTTTGAAGTTTCATATCACTTCCTTTTTAAGTAGGTTACTCTTCATCTGTCTCTTATTATTTGTTGCATCTTTCTTAAATTTTTTATTCTTTTTTATTCGTTATTTTAGAAATCTAATGAAATATTAATTTTTTAAATTTTGCCTCTTTTTTATTTAATAGATACTTCAATATTTTATATTTATATCTTAGAATATCTCAACAATTTTATTCTATCTTTCTCTCTTTATTTTTAATTATATTGAAATTTGTGCATGAAATAATAGAGAGGATTATGCATGCATTTAAATTTGATCATAAATTAAAAATAAATAAATAAGAATAGAATAAATTTTAATTTTGAATTAGGCTAGTTTTGAAAAGTATACTAAAAATAAATAAATTAAATATTTTCTTAACTTTTGTGAAATCAGTTAAATGTGATAGATAATAAAAAAAAATAAAGGGAGTAATAATTGCCTTGATCATTAGGTAAATTTACAAATTTTCTAACATCTTATTCATTTTTATAGAATTGCAAAAAAAATGATGACGACGTATTGAATTTGTAATCACATGTTATGCTTCATTTTGATTGGATTTTGTTAATCTTCTTGTAAGAATTGTAAAAAAATTATTGATAAATGAAATAAAACTTAAAAAGTATTAATTCCATGAATTTAGGATATGTAAGAGGAAAAATTATGGAAACCAATTAACAATTGTCAAGAAAAGAAGTAGAAAAGACTATCTAATAATTATCCATGATATATTGCCATATTCTTATTGTTATTCTAAATGTGTATCTTACAAATAAAAAAGAAAAAACACTTTTTAGATATTTATAAACTTGTTTTTTTGGTTATTGATTATAATTTTAATTAAATGAAACCTTTTTTATTTGCTTCATAGACTATCTTTTATTCTTTATTTTATTTACATTCAAAAATGGTTTTTTAAAAAAATGAATTTTAAAAATAATTTCAAAACAAAATATATTCAAACATACCTATAATAACTATAACCATAATTTATGATTTTCATATATGTTAAGATTCCGAAAACATTATAAATTTGTTAAAGGACTTTGGTTCAAGTAACACTTAATATCCCTTAAAAAATTTGTGATTATTATTGTATTTAAGGTTTAATCATTGGCTTTTACATATATGTATCAAGTATTTTAACCACTCTTATTATTATTAAAATCCAATAAAATTAGCTATCACATATGATCATTAGAGTTGTTTAACAAATCCGGCTAGTCTATTAACAAGTCCAATCAAAACAAATTGAATCGAATGAATTCACAATACTCATAAACTATATATTTACAAGTTATAGTCTACTATCTCTAATTCTTGAATTCCATGAATGAGTCTCTAAACTTTTCTTTTCATTTTCCTTTATACTTTGCTTGTTTTGGTTGAACATGCATGGAAAGAAATTTGAAGGAAAGAAGTAGGCTAGAAAGTGGAATATTTTCTTATTTAATTGCATGATAGAGAAATAATAGAAAAGATAAAGACTAGAAAAAATTTAATATGGATCCTACCAATTTTTTTCTCAATAGACTTAATTAAAAAAAAGAAAGTAAATCCATTTGTGTCAAAATATTTAGAATTAGTGGCTTTTATAACCATATAAAATAGTGTCATAATTAAAATTAATATTTATTAATTATTGTAACTATTGCATATTAAAATTGTAGTAAAATCCTATTAATTATAAAATTAAATTCTATTAAATATATGATTAAATCCTATGAAGTATATGTTTATATCTTATTTATTATTGTAATTACTATCTCTTAAATATATTAAATTGTTTATTTTTACTAAATAATCATAATCATAATTATATAACTCACATATTAATGTGAATTGATACTTATTAATTAAAGCTACTAGATACCTTTCATATTTCTTTCATGGGAAAAATAAGTAATTTCACAGCTTCAAAGGTTAGTTAAAATAATAGAATGATGTTTTTTAATTTAATGGAGGAAGTTTAAGAGTTATAAATTTTTGTTGGGTTGAATTATTTAAAGTTTTATATAAAAAGCTCTTGGTCCATTTTTCCACTCACCACCACTTTCACCACGAGTTAGAGATAAGTTAGAAAAAGGAGGTTCTCATCACCTAATACTAGCATTAGAGTAACAAGAAGAGGGAAGATCAAGGTGCTAATCTTATATTAACCTTTATTTTTCTTTATGTTATTTATAAGTTTGTTACAAGATCTTAGAGAAAAAAGACAATGGCCTACCTAAAATGTCTTAACTGCTTGTAATTTCGATATAAATTTCACATATGATCTAGTTAGATGGGAAGAAATCACATCTAATTTCAAAATTCTTAAGAATACAATTAGTAAGGAAGATAAATTAAAATTTATAAAATATAAATTTGAAACTTTAAATGCACTAGTTATATTGTCATTAGTATGCACTTTAGTGTATTTGTTATATATTTGGAAGAAAATTTTACACTAGAGATGCTAGATTTTAGTTAAAACATGGTTTACTTACACCTTATAAAAGTATATGCTATTATCTAAAGGAGTAATCTAATCGTGCACTAAAAAAATTAAAAGAAATTTTCAACCATCATTATGCTTTGTTATGAAATGTTATTTAAAAAAGGTTTTTAGGCTTTTAAAGAAGAGTTTTTTATAATAGTTGGTTGAACCAAACCAAACTATTCCTTTTAAACTATAACTTGCATTGTTATAACTTGTTGTATGTTACATAACTTTTTAATGAGGGTGGATCATAATGAGAACTTAATTGCTAAATTTGATCAATAATTATTCTATATAACATTTGACTTGGAGGATTATATCTTACAAAATCAAGATAGAGACTATAAGCGAGACTTGATCTTGAGAAACAATATAATAACCTCAAATGTCAGCTGATTATGAACCAAACTCATAAGAATAAATATTGTCTCGATTGTAGTTTATGCATTATGTGTACTTTTATGGTTTTACTAAAAATGAACATTTTTTTAATTGTATGTTTATTGATTATATACTTGTTAGATAATATATAATCTTACATTTAAGATTATAGCTTATTATTCTATAGATTTATTACTTTATGTTATAATTAAAATATGTCAGAAGATAAGGGAACAAAAACTACCATTGGAACTACATTAAAGGATAATTTAAGATGGACCAAAGAAATAGATATCATTTTAGTTAATCCTTTGTTAAAGTAACATACAAAAATAATTTTATTGATGATGAATTATCCATAATAATTACAATGAAATATTGAATGCTTTACGAGTTACATTTAGGCTAATGATTAGATAAAAAATATAAAGAATAGTTTAAAGATACTAAAAGAGCATTTTGGGAGATATTATAATCTTTTCAATCCTTACGTGAAATTGTTAGGGATCTTATCACATAACATTTTCGTGTAGAGCCTTAAGTTTGGAAGAAAATAATTAAGGTAATTTGTAATTAATAATTTAGTAATAATATATAATGCAAGTTGTAACTTTTGTCATATAGTATGCATTCTAAATAAATTTTAAATTTGAAGTACCTTTGTATGTTGGATTTATAAACTTTCATAGGAACCTCATCCCAATTTCATGCACAAAGTTTTATCAATTATTTACATGCTTAGTTTAAAATAAACTAAATTATCATTTTTATATAAACTTCTAATTTGAGTACCAAGATAATGTTATATGTTTTTAGGCCAAGCTTGAAGTTATAAAGTGGATGAGAATCAAAGTTAAACATTATGATAAGCTATATAAGCTATATAATCTATACTCTACAAATAAGGTAATTGATAAATATACTAAAAGTGTGAGAAATGCATTTAAATACCACGATAAGGAAGGAATCAATTTGAATGACTTTATTAAAGGTATTGACATGTCTTAAACTAATTTAAATTGGGGAAATGATACTTATTCCATAAGTAAGATGAATGCTTTAAGCCCATCTTATGGCAATTCTAATCATAGTCATGGAACTTCATCATCTAAAGGATTGAAGTGCAAAGCACCTATGATTGATATAACTAAAACTTAATTTGAAAAAGTGACTAAAGGAGTTGATAACTTAACTGATGTTATAACATATGGAAATTATTACTATGATAAAACCATTATAGTGGTTAAAAGATAAGCTAAAATTGCTTAGAAGAGACTCACAATTCTTGAGTAAAGTGAATAAGGTGTGTGGGGAGAATTAAAGGCTTTTAATGTAACTCCATAAATCTGATAAAGTGTTATCAATTTTTAGGTCAAGATGATTAGGCAAAACGTGAAATTTTTAAAGATTTAGGATCAATACATTTTGAGATATTACATCACTTATTTCCAAAAGCTATTATTATTTGAGTATATGTTTGTATGAAAGAGTAGAAATTTGTATGTTGACGAGTAGTTATGTGTAGTTAAAGTAGTTTCATGAATGTATGTATAAGTAGTAGGATATGAGACAATTTGAAACCTTAACTTAAATGTGATGTAATTAGAGTTGTTGAAATGGACTTTGGTCTATGCGTCTACAAAAAAATGTGATTTAAAGCTCGTAAAAAGTGAATTTATTTAAATACAAGCTTAAAATAATAAGGTCCACGTTAGCGTTAACAAAATTACCAATTTAGTCCTTAAAATTATAAGGCCTTGGCAATATAATTTCTAGATATATAAAATTATAATTTCATACTTTTATACATATTTATACAAATAATTTCATCCCTGAATAAATATATGGAGGGATAAAATTATATGTACGGATGATTAGTTAGGGACAAAAATCAACTTTATGTAATTCAGATACTATTTTGCTAACATTTTACAATTTTAGGGACAAAATTATTAATTTTGTCATTTTATTTATATTTTTACCTTCAAACTAAATTAATATATTATACAATTATTTATCCAACTAATTCAATACTTATTCTTAAACTCAATTTTTTATCTTTTAAATGAATAAATTATTTTTAAGTAATGATTTTATTTCTAAATTAATAATTTTGAAGTTATTTTTTTTATAATTTATTAAGTCTTGAATTAGTTGTATAGATTAAGAATACATTAAATATATATTTTTTAAATTTACAATTATTATTTTAGATTTAATTTTTTTAAAAAAATTTAAAATTATTTTTTTAAAAAAAGTTTATGGACCATAGACCATAAACTTTAGAACTTAGACTTCTATTTAGGGAGCTTGTAATTTTCATGGATTGCACCCCCACTTGGATTATTAATGGCTAATTTGTGGACAAACTAGACAAATCCATTTAATAGCTCTAAAAGTAATCAAATGACTATGTTAAGATTTCTTGACTTTTCATGTAATTTGTTGCATAATGTTTGCACACTATATATTAAAGTTGTTAAAATAGAATCAAGTTCACAGACGGGTTTACAAGTTTATAAAATAATACAAACTAAGACTTGTAAAAAGTAAGCTTGTTTAAAAGTGGACTTAAAGTAGTTTGGTCTATTGGATCCTTGATTCACTTAAATTGAACTGGATGGTTTGTGCACAAGTTCGCATTCCTTCTTCTTCTTCTTTTTTTAACATTTTCACATTAAAAGTAAATTAATACACCACATAAATTTTCATCCAACCAATTTAATACTCATTTTTAAATTCAATTTTTCACCATTCAAATTAATTCAACCTAAAGAAATTATTTCTCAATTGATTATATTATTTCTGAATTAATAATTTCAAAGTTAACTAATTTAATTATAGTTTATTTAGTTGTGAATTATTTTAAAAATTAAGAATGCATTAGATATACGATTTTTGAATTTATAATTATTATTTTAGATTTAAAATTATTTTTTTAAAAATGTTTATAAACCTAGCCTATGGGTCCACAATTTACAAACTCTAGGACTTAAACTTTTACAGATTAAATCCAATCTCGTTTGTTTTTTGCTAGTTTATGAATAGATCATGTGAGTTTGTTTAACAACTTTATTATATATATGTCTACTATGACTACTAACTAAAATTTTGGTGCAAATAGTATTTAAGATCCAGATATACTAGCCTTCCATTTTTTTTTGTACATTTTCATAAAAAGAAATTAATCTATGAACAATATCCTTGAAATATAAATAAATGAAAAACAATAAGTTAGAAGGATGAAAAATATTTAACTCATATGATATAGTTTATAAACTTAAAATAATTGTCTAACAATTTGAAATATACTTTTATTATAGGAGTAAATTTTATTAATAAGTTCATAGTTATTAAATTTAAAAGAATGACAAAAGTTTGGTAGTTGTATTTTGAATTTTGAGAAATCATATATTTAAAGAATAAATTTAATATATGCCTTTTATTCTTGATATATCAATCATTTATTTTTTTATTTATGTAGCATCATAAATTTAACAAGCAAAAAATTATCCAAATTTGAGTATGGATATAATTATAGAAGAGAAAAAAGAGTAAATAAAATTTTATTATTAAATAATTAATGTTTTTACTTTTAATTTTTGTTAGTGTTTTGCGTAAGTTTTTATTAATCTAAATATGTTTTCTTATCGTTGGCGTACAAAGAACAATATATTAGATTTTTTTCATAAATATTTGGTACATAAATTGGATTACAATTTTACTAAGAATTGACTTCAAACCATTTGTACCTATAAATTTTTTTCTCTTATTTTTCTACTCAATCAAACAAAAAAAAATTATTTTCTTATCATTTTCTTTTATCTCCTTTTCTTCTCTTCCAAACCATTAAAAGAAGACTAGTTTTTCTTTTTATTTTCTATTCCTCTCATTTTCTTTTCGATACAAACAAACAAAAGGTTGAAGTCCAACTATTTTTGTCTTTTTTCTCCAAAAAAAAAATTATAACTTGCATATAAAATTTCATCCTTTAATATTATTACTAGAGGATGAAATTATTTGCATGGAACAATAAAATTATATGTACACATTATTATTTAAAGATGGAACTATCATTTTACATAATTTAGAGATCATTTTCACTAATATTTTATTAATTTCAAGCATTTTTCGTTACAAAAACCGTAAGATTTTGTTTTTTTTTTTTAAAAAACAAACATCCGGTCATTAAAACGAAGATAATAGAAATACGGTGTTAAAACTTTGCTCGAATCTTCTCTGCATATCACGTTACTTATTTATGGTGGCAATATCGATAATTTTTTCTTTTCTTACAATTGCTTTCTTTAACATAAGTATTTTGAACCCGTTTGGTTGATATACTAATAACATTGATGGAATGGAATTGAAAGGAAACGAATATAATATGTCTATTTAGTAGGTATTATTTAATAGAATATCCATTCATCATTTTATTAAATAATAGAATACTTATTTTATAACAAAATTGATAAAATGATCTTTCTATTATTTGTAGAATGATTTTTTTACATTCTTGCTCTTTACATTTTTCTTATATTCAATATAATCTTTTATTAATAAATAATAAAATAATATTAATTTTTAATATTTTGATAATTATATTTTTAATAATAAAATTTGAAATAAAATATTTTGTATTCACTATAAAATAATTTAACGTGAAAATTTTGATTAATTAGTTTTTTTATTAATTATAATTTTAATAACTAAATTTAGAATATAGTAATTTTTTATTATTAATCATGTCATATATTTTTCATTTAACATATGATATGATTTTACTATTTAATAAACGTTCAATTATAAAAATGTCATAAATAAACAAAAAATGATAATACCATCTTTTATATAAATATAATTTCAATTTTACACTTTCTTTTTATTTCATTCCAGTAATATTTGTTATACAAAATATAATTATGAAATATTTATTATATTTCTAACCATGTTAAATATGATTACGTAATGGTTATTTCATTCATTTTTTTTTATTCCATTTCATTCATTTTATCGTATCAAATATAACATAAATTTTCAATAAAATACTCTATGATTGCAAAAACTTGATGAAATACTATTGGCTCAGGTAATTGTAAATGCGAATCAACAAATTGGATTACTTTAAATTTGTACTTAAATGCATCATCTTTTTATAAATTTTAATTTACAATTGCTTTATATTTGCAAAACAAAATTTATTTTAACATTTTTAATCATATCTAGTGATAATGAATATTCAATCGAACTTTATTTATTTGAAGGGGTTAAAGATCAAGTTTGGCTTATTTTGCGTAAACTAAGAAAAGAATTTCCTTCATGCCAAGCTTTTACATTCAATCAGACATTATCCTAATTTGCCTTTGCAATATCACCAAAACATGCTAGAAGTTTTTAGAATTTATGACTAAAGGTTTTCATAACCTATATATAAAAGTTATTATCACTTGATCAACTCTTATGTTATAAATTCTAATCCTATTAAGTGTCTACCATTAAGAATTTAATATAATATAAAATTATCATCGGTGTCATTTATGACTTACCAGGCCACAATTTTCAATCCGAAGCGATTCTCGGAAGGAATCCATGAAATTATGTGAAATCAAATTGGAGATTTTTTTTATTTTTTTATTTTGATAGTCGGAGAAGAGGATCTTTTGGATCTAAAAATAAGATCCTCCGAGAACGCCTTACCCCCATTTATTACAAGCTTGAGGAAGATGTATTGATTCTGCTTCATCATCATCAGTGATGGATGGAGTTTTCTGAACAATTGAAACCGCCACCAGCTATGGGATCTGACGCAAGGCTACAACGTTGAAGGCGTTAGCTTTCCTCTCTAGTCCTCTGCCGCGACGTTGTGATAAAGATCGCTCCGATGCTGTGAATCGGTTTTGGACAATGACTAAGCTACATCACTACCTGTGACCACCGTATCTTCTCCTTGAGATACGATGATATTCAAAGCACAAGTGAAGGAATTGGTGGATAATGGAGTCCGTAGAACTTGAAATCCTTGGCTCAAAGATGAGTCCCATCGGATTGGATGAAAGCTGTAGACATTAACCTCGAAATTTGTATCAAATTTCTTCCATACAAAAATGGAAAAAAAAAAAAAAAAAAAAGTTACTCATATCAAAGCTCTCCATCACCTAAAGGCCATTTCACAATAGCAGGCAAATAGGCCAAGGCATTTTCGGGCCTTGTATTTATACGGACGAAGGTATTTCTGTATTTTATTGTAGATAGTCAGATAAACCGCTAAATAGCAATAAGAATTCATAAGGCATGATGGAGAACCCAAATAAAAACAATGTGTTTATTTCCACTCTTCAAATAAAAAGAGGGATCTAAGCCCCTCTGCATTTTCAAAAGGTACAGTCACCTCAAACTCTCAATTCCGACGTATTACTCGAGAAGCTTGATTAAATTTACTGTTGCAATTACATCACTACTTGATTTGTGATGCTGCTGGATGTTTTCTTGTTTCATTTCTTTACTAGATATACTAATTTTGGTCACACATATCTCGAGTTTGCTAAAATGCTTGCCATATTGTCAGAAGACTATAAAAGACTATAACCATATATCCACAATCATATCCTTATGATACTAGTTAGAACGAGAGAAACCATATACAGTACTCTTCGTTCCACAATCCTTCCTACACCCCAGTAAAACCTTCACACTACAAATCCATAGTATACTCAACACAGCTGGAAGGCCATTCCGTGTAAACAAGATAAATTGACATCACCCTTCGTTCATAATATTGAAACCTACCCCCCACACTTTACCATCACAATATGATATTAAGGATTTTGCCCATCATTATTTGTTTGTGTCACGAGGAGGTTTCATTTATGAGCTAACAATGAGGAAAGGACATTATACATAGTACAACAACTCGTTTAATATTTCACATGATTCAATAGATACTCATGGTAAAAAAAAATTAAGGGATAATTTCTTAACTCAAAAGATAATCTTTTCACATTATCAAAAAGTCCAAAGTAATCTTACTTAGAAAGTGTAAAGGATAATCCTTTGACTTAAAAGATAATTTTTTGGCATTATTAAACAGCCTAAGATAAATTTCTTGGCACAGTAAAAGATTTCTAGCATAATCCTAAAAAAAGTGTGATCCACTTGACGATTGAACGAATGTACTTTTATTTGAATGGACATTATATGAAAAATTAGAATTGAAAAGGAACTATTCAAGTAAACATATCAATAGTTTGTTTGAAGCCAAGAATGAGTTATCCTAAGTAATCATTTGAATGGAAAATAAATATATCAAAAGGTTGTTGGAACCCAAGGCTAAAGTACAAAATACAAGTTGTTTGAGTAACATCTAAGTAGAAAATAAAGATACTAAGAGCCCAATGGAAGCTATTACAATTGAAACCCAAAGAGGAAAACTAAGAGAAAGAAATAATTACTACATTATGACAAGTTTAAAAATGATAATTAATCTTTGAGCAGATTCATCTTTGGAATTATTTCATGCACATTGGATAAAATCTAAATTGTAATAGTGTGCTAAAGATGTGGAAGGAAGTTAAGAAGAGGAAAGTAAACAATTTGGAAATTAGAAAGACTAAAAAGAAATTCAAGAATGCAGACCAAATGGTCGAGTTTAAGAAGATCAAATGGCTAATATTCATTTGGAAACCAGAATTGTCATTAATGTCAAAGGTACTTAATAGTCTCGATACACAAAATGACACAATCTGCAAAGGTGAGGTGCCAAGTGATAATGAATATTCAATTGGACCCTTTCTATCTGAATGGACTAAAGAGTAAACTTGACCCACTTTGCATAACTCAACTTAACATCTGTTGGACTTTGATAACTTAGACTTCAAAAAGAACTTCTTTCATACTAGACCTTAAATCTAATTGGACATTAGCCCAATTTCCCTTCGGAATATCATTAGAACCTACAGGAAGGTTTTAGAACTCTATTTAAAGGCTTTCACAACCTATATGTAAAGGCCGCTATCATTTAACCGACTTTTAGACTACAAATCCTATTCCTACTTGGTATCCATTTACCACCAAGGACCTAACACAATGTGAAACTATTATTTGGCATGAAAAAAATATAAAGTCACATTTAAATTTAAATTTCTTTTCTAAAAATAGAAGATATAATTTTAGTTCAATAAAACTTTTAATATAATATCGAGTGTCACTATATTACTAAAATGTTGGTATAATCTATTATTGATTTGATAATTTAACTTTAAATTTGAATTTAATGTCTTACCCTATTTCACAAGCTAATTGCTTAAACTAAGATTTTTGAATGTTTTGTAATTTTTTTTTAAATGGGAGAGTTGTTAAATCATTATATGCATATATATAATAATTAAAGATTGGATCCTAGATGAAATAGAAAATACAAAGCCTTAGAAAAACATTAGGTCTTATTTGAGTCAAATGCTCTCAATAGGGTTATCTAAATTTTTATTCTTTTATAAAAATATAGATGGTGTTCATAGTTTGATATATATCGAAAATGAAATAAGAAAATTAATAATTTTATTAATGAAATTCTAATATACAGTTTGAATCAAATCATTATCTAATAGTTTTAAATAATATTTTATTTATATAAATTTATTTATCTATTATATTATTATTTAATATTAAAAATTATAAATGAGAGAAAATTATATAGATAAAATATTATAATAGCTAATATTTTTATAATTTAAAGATAATTTATCAATACTTAAAAAATTCACAGATAAAACTTTTAATTTCATCAAAATAAAATTTAGAATAAACCTTATTTTTTGTTCTTATGAAATTTATTTTTTTAATTTCATTTTCATGAAATATTTTGTATTAATTTTATTATCATAAAATATTAATTTATTCAATTTATTCCTAGAAGTATGGAATTAAATAAATTAATATTTTAAAAAAATAAAATTGAAATAATTTTATAGAGGGAAGAAAATTTGAATTTCACATAGAGAGAAAATGAGATATGTTTGTTTGCTATTTTTAAAAGTATTTTTTTATTTTTTATTTTTAAAAATAGAAGAATCTATTTGTTGATTTATTTTTAGAATCCATTTTTAAAAATTATTTTCTAAATATATAATTTAAAAATAAAAAAAATAATTTTTAATTATTTTTAAACTTATTTTCTTATTTTCAATATTATTTTTATAATTAAATAAAATATTTCTTTATTTATAATATGAACCACCCTCTAATCTTAATTTTTCTTCAATCAAAGTTAGTTTACCACCTTTTAATTTTGATTTTCCTTCAATCTAAAAATAGTTTTTCAAAATAAGAAATAATTTTTTAAAATATTTTTTAAGAATAATTTTTAATAATGCAAAAATAAAAACATATTTAAACATATTCTTAATATGCAATCTATATATGCGAAACTGCAAGCTTGATCGTTTGGAGGTCTTCACTCCTAGCAAGATTCCTTTCATTAAATTCATGAAATAGTCACGCACAGTTTTATAAAAAGGAATCAGCAGATCTCATTGAGATCCCAGGGATTCCTTTCTTCCTAACTTGACCCTAATAAAAAACTAAAATTCATTTCATCCTCAAATGAATTCCATTAAAAAATTATGTTTGGCTTTGAACTTCATTAGATTTTGTTTTATTTAGAAAATTTATTTTATTTATATTCTTACCATTTTAAAATCCTATCAAATTAACTTAAATTTGGTGGGATTTCATTTCATTTGAAATGTAAAATTTTTGCTAGACAACTTTATCCCTAACCATTTAATTTATTTACAACCCTATCTATTTATCTTCTACTTTAAATCTCACATTGTCTTCGTTCACAATAAAAGAGACCAAAGTCAACTACGTTAGATTGTTAAATATTAGAAGCATAAAACTAAAAAAAAAATTAACTTGCTAATTATTCTTAAATGAAAAATTAAGGAATATTAATAATTAATAATAATCATAATTATGCAACCAATAGCTAACAAAAAATATATTAATAGACAATATTAAAGTTCTATTTTATATAACTAGTTAATAAATTACTTAATAGTTGATAAGTTAACTGATAATTGATAATTGATAAGTTAGTTAAAGTATTTTACAAAATTAACTGTTAAAATAGCTGAAATTATAAAATAATATAAAAATATATTAATAGAAATAGATGTATAATTAAAATAAATTATATTTATCTAAAAATTAAATTATATTAATGTAATTAAGAAGTTTAAAATAAAAATATAATATTTAATATTTAATTAATTATATTTTATAAACTTAAGTATTTATTTACTTACATAATTTTTATTTTATTATTTATTATTAAATTATAATTACTTAAAATAAAATTAATTATATTTTATAATATTATTTATTTACATATATTTTTATATATTTATAATTTAAAATTAGGATATAATTATGTTAAAATTAAATTATTTATATTTTTAAAAAATATTTAAATTTATATTATAAAGGGCATGAATTGTTAATTAATAAAAAAGGATAAATTTGAAAAAAAATTGAAGAAATAGTAGTTTATAAATTAGAAGTTACTTTAGGTAATATACTAAATAAGAGCTAATTTTTTAAAATAAGTTAGTATAAGAAATACCTTTAGAGGTTAACTCATAACTTATTAATCAGATTAACAAGAAATAAATTATTGACTTAATCAATAAGTTATGAACTAATTTATTTATTATGTGAAATGGAGATTAATATAAAATTATTAGTATTTATGAAATTAATAATTAGTAATAATTATGACTAAAATTAAGAAATACATGATAAAAATAGGTAAGAAATTAAATATTAAATTTGATGCATTAATTAATAGTTATCATTGAAAGATATTTAAAGATAAAATACTAAAAATTAATCTCAGGTAACTATGATGCTGATAATAAATATATATAATATTTATGGTTAGCAATAAAAATTATATTAATAATCACTATTAATAATTAATAAATAATTATAAATATTTATGAAATTAATACATATAAAATTACATGTACTATTTTATTTTTATATTTTATTATCATTTTATTGGATTCAACTCTAAGTTTAATTTTCAATTTATGCCTATAAAGTCAAAACTTAAAAATTACTAAAAGATAAAAATATATAAAAATTTAAAATGATTGAAATAAAATTGAAAAATTATACAAATATCAATTATCATAAAAACTAATTGAGTGATGCAAAGCATAAAAGAAATAAATATTAAATGTGCATTATAAATTGGTAAATGATATAATTGCTAAAATATAACAAAGTCCACAAAATTATTGCATATAAAGAATTGGTTAATAATAGAGAATAGAAACAAAATCCAATTCAAATATTTAATGTCCGAAGATAAAATTTGGAATTCATAATCATGCAAATTACTTATTGAAAAATTAATCTTTAAGATCTAATGTGAAGAAAATCAACATACTAATAAGTTTTAGTTAAGACTAACTCAACATAGCAGAAAACTTATTAGATTATTTTTGGACCCCTATCAAAAACAAAATCAAAATTAAAATTAATTAATTATGGAACACAAACTAATTCTTTTTAGAAAACTTATAAATTAATCAATGACATAATGAAACAATGGATGTTAAATGAAACAAAAAGAGAAGATAATGGTGGTGTTGAACATAGGGCATGATGGATTAGTAATAGAGAAAGAGAAGAAAGGTTTAGTTACGATCTAGTAAAAGAAAGCATCAAATAATGAAGGTTTGATGGGATTGGTACTTGGCATGAGATTTTGATTAAATGTTAACTAACATTATAAATAAGAGGGGTGGAAGTGGCAATGAAAAGTAAAAGGAAATCCATAATAATAGGGAAAAGGATAATAGAGAAAGAAGAAGGAATAATCTAGCACACTAAAAAGAAATTAAAAGAATAAAGATGATGATGGGAGAGAAAAAGGAGGATAAAAAAGTGGGATGGTAGATTTAGATTTTAGAAGAAATATTGCGTAATAAATATAACTAAAGAAGTAATAAATAATAATGAATAAATAAATAAATAAAAATAAAAAAGAAAGGAAGATGAAGAATGAAACGAATAGGAAGAAATTAATAAAGAGTTAACATGTGTACAAATGAGACAAGAACTTTTATATATAATATTGATCACAAATTAATGATTTTAATATAATAAAACCAATGACTATAAATTGGAATAATATATTATTAAGTTAATAAAATGAACCTTATATTTATAATGTGCGGTACTTAAATGATTAAATTAGTTAGAATGAGTTATATAAAGTTTAAGCAAATATTGTTACATGCATTAGGATTAAAATATTTTATTTTATATATGAAAATAAATAATTTCAAAGGTTAGATTAGATAGATTTTGTGAAAAAGGATGTAGCATAATTTTACTAAGGCTTGCTTTAAAGTTATATGCATGTAAAAAGTGAAGATATTTTAGAGCACATTTTCAATTTTGTCCTTGGGACCTTTTTATCCCTTTATATCTACTATCTTCAACATATTCTCCATTCCTCATTCTTCATTCTAAAACTCTCCATCACTCGTTCTTTTCTTCATAATCTTAAGAAGAATTAAATTACTCTTTTTTCCTTTTCATCTTTTTCAAATTTAATCAAGGTAAAACTTTGTATATCAATCTTTGTGACATTTCTCTTCTATCTCTCTTTTTGAATTTGAATGACTTAAAGGTTTTAAGTAAATGGAATTTTTGGTTCCCTAGCTATAAATTTCTTGATTCTTGGATGTTTAGGAATAATTAACACTCAATTCTAGTACTTGTTAACTTATCCATAAATAGTGAGTAGATATTCTAACTCATCTTGTATAGGATTTAATGATTTGGATTTGTTAAGTTAGGATTTTTATCATAATTGTAAACTTAAGAATTTAATGTTATAGGATAGGATTTGAGGTGTGATTTATGCGTAATTTGAGGCTCATGAAGCTGTTTTATGTTATACGATGGTTCAATGGTTTGATTTCACATGAGGAATGATTTTAGGATGAAGTTTCTCTAGATAAATAGTGTTCATTATGATAAAATCTACAAAAAAATGTTTAGATAATCGATTGCACAATCAATTGTGCCCTAATAAACTTGCATTTTGGACGTGTATAATTAATTACATAATTGATTATCCCTAAATATTTTTTTTAGACTCATATAATCGATTATACTAAACAAAAATTACTATTTAAATGCATATAAGATATGTATAATCAGCTACATAATTGATTATATCTTGATCTCTTCCAAAAATTTATATGTTTTAAAGATTTCAAATCACATTATGCCTTTCTACATGTGTGGTATGATGATAACTAACCTTTATATGAATAATTGAGAACAAAATGAAAACATAAACATATTTATAACTATAATATAAATCTAAATTAAATGTAAAGATTAACTAATTATATTTGTGCATGCCATAAAGACATGTTAAACTATTAAATGATGTGTCAATTGTGGTATTTGTTTATTTGTATGAATATGAATATAATTAAATGATGTGTAAATTTTATTTATATTATTGCTTCCTGTTTTATGTCTCTTAATATATTGTATACGCTTAATTTTATAAAATTAGCTTTGTTATATGTTTAAGTGTTAGTTTTCTAATATTCTGAAATTATTCAGTTAATGCTAATTTTTATACTATTTCAGGCTCTTAACTATAACTTGAGTTTTGGATATGAGATTTAGGTGATTTTTATATTGTTAGAATGCTTAAAGGAAGCTTTGCAACTTTCATGTTTTGTCCAAAACTCAATTTGGATGTTTAAATGGTTAAATTTAGCTGTGAAATTGATATTTTGTTTTTATCTAAATTGATCCAATCTCGATCTTTGGACCATATATGGAGTTCTAGAGGTTCAATTAAGGTAAAACCAGATCCCAAAATTTTCTGAAACCCAGCCTTATAACTTCCATATTTGTGTTTGTGTAACTAAATAATTTTAGGGCATTTATAATGGCTAGAAGTCAAGCCTATAAGCTTTTATCACATTAACTCTTATAATGTTTTATTTTATGAATTAAGTTTTAAGTTTCTAAAAATTAACAAGATCTTATTTTTTATAATCCCAGGAGATATATGATTTTGGTCCATTAGGTTTTAGAGGATAGTAAATCAGATATAGGGTTTGGTGCCTCAAAAAATAAGGCCACACTTTTAAATAATTATGTATAAAAACTAAGATAACTTTCTTCTCTTTTTAAGATTTCTTCTTCTTCTTTTACTATGGAAGACTAAATTTCTCATTGATTTAAGAAATTTAAAGCTCGTTTCTATTTGGATTATGAAATCTAAGTTGTAATGTTAACCTTTTGTAATTAATTTTTCTCTTTCCTTATTTTTTATTTTGGTTATTTGGAATTGCATGAGTTAAATGTTAATTTGGTATAATTTATGCTTGACCTTATCATTATTTATGTTTATATATTTTTATATTGAATTATAATTAGTTAATCATTATTTTTCACATCAGAATAGAGGATTGAATGATTAAATTAAAGGTTTTTTAGTTTAATTATTCAATTCAATTGAATTCTATTTTCAAATTAATTTTCAACTAGCTTTATGGATTATTGTAGTTAATTAATTCTGCTAATATTAATTAATTAAATTTTAGATAATTATTTAGCATAGAATTTATAAATCATTGCAAAGGTACTAGATGATTTTTGGTTGAAAATTAGTTAGAATTCTTAATTAATTTGTGATCTGTGATTGATCTACTAAGAGCTTTTAAATCCTTGAATTAGTTATTTTGTCATATTAATTTTTTACTTTTTTATGCTATTTCTATATTTTATTTTGTTAATACATTTTGTTTGAATTTAAAATCAAAGCATTCAATTGGTTTTGTTTTATATCATACTGCATATTTGTATTTTGTTTTGCTTTTCATTTTGTTTGCATCTTGTTTGTAACCAAGGTTAGTAAATCATTATGATAGGATGTGTTAAGTGAATCATTAGGGTTCGACCTAGTTTGTCATCTTTTATTGCAAATTTTTTTTATCAAACTAATATTTTAATTTTGATTGTATTGGAATGCGTGTATCATTATGGTATTATGATTGCAATACTAATTATGGCACCTAATTATAGATGTTGAATTGGGATATGTATAAATTACAATGATGGCAGAGCTAATATTATTATTATTGTAGCTTTATATACTAGATTCATGTGTCTATTTGTAAAGAGATAAGGATGAGCATGAGAGAGATAAGGGTGGATGAGAATTATAAAGATATTTACTTGCTTTTTTCCTTTTATTTTGATACTGAAATGTCATGCTTAGAATTTTGTTTTACCTTTTTTAAATTATAATAAATTAGAAATTATTTTGTAAGAAATAATAACTAAGGTAACTAGTAAATTTGATTGAGTTAGAAATTTTATATATCAAATATGAAATAAAATAAAGTTAATAAAATTAAGAATATAGGACTATGAATTTAGTAAAAATTTGGTAAGAAAAATTTATTGGAATAAGTAATATAAAGTTTTGTACTAATATAAATGAGTGTGTGAGTATGAAAGAGGTTAAGAGAAATTTTTTGAAAATGTCTCTAGGGCATTATTTCTTTTTTTTAGTCTAATCTTCATTTCCTTATATTCCCCTCATCTTTCTCAATTTTCTCTAACTCTTTCTACACAATCTCCTCTACCATTTTATTAATCAAGTAAGGAGAGCTTTAATTCTTCATTCAATCAAGGTAAGAGCATTGCTTTTATTAAAAATCTTTCTTATTTCTTTTTAGTTAATAAAGAAATTTGATTTTTTTTAAGAATTCTAAACTTTAACTCTAAAACTTATAAATTTTAATGTTATTAGGGTTGAAAGATACCTTCTTTCATACAAGATGAATGGATAATCTAATTAAATTCATAAATTTGTGATTATATGATGGTATTGATGAAATATTAATTTTTTATAATTTTTCTTGAAACATGTTTAATTTAATATGGTGAGTGTAATAAATGATGAAAAAGGCTGATATGAGATGTTAAGTAAATATATTAATGATTGTATCAAGATTTAATGTGTAATAAATATGATTGGAGGGCATTTATGGCTAGGTGAACAGTAAAATTTTGTGGAAAAATATGAACCGAGTGTATAATCGATTCTCATGATCTATATGCAAATTCGAGCATAAAAATCAAGTGAACAATTAATTCTCCTTGTGCAGATGCAAGTTTAAGGTAAGTGAATCAATTGTATAATTAATTTACCATACCTAGAATTTTATGTTAATTTTAAAAGAGCATAACTTTTTCATCTTATATTCATTTTTAGTGAATTACTTATCGTTAAAAAAGTAGTTAAGTCTAATTTTATATAAAATAAATTTTATAAATAATATATTCATAATTTTTGAATTACCTGTAAAACATGATTCAAAGGTCACAATTATAGTGACCATATAATATATTATACCCATCACAGGTTATTTTATCATGATTTATAATAGTCTAACTTAGGGTATTTGGTCTCTAAACATAAAAAATAAAGTATTTATAATATTTATAAGATAAGTACATCATAAGATAAGAAATTAAAATGTTATATAATATAATATGTTTTGTAACGAACTTATTGCATTGATCATGGAATGAAAGTGTTATGTTATCATGCATATGGGCCTAATATGGTATAATAATTACAATAAATATAGCTTGTGGCCAATTATGAGTTTAAAGTATTCTGAGTTACTATAAATTGTGAAAAATAAGAAAAAAGGGCAAGTTAAATACTAGATGCTTAATTTTTGATAGTATGCTTATGAAAAGTATAAGATATACTCAGGAAGAATAAGAATGGAAAGCTTATAGAAGGTATAAAGTTGACTTGGGAGTCAAAAGGTAAATAAATATATTTTATCTATTAGTTATTGTTTCAAATGAGATGTGACTTTAATTGCAATTAGTCATGAATATTCTTATGTGTTACATTGGAAATTAAATGGTTATGTCTTAATCTCAATATGGTTGACTTTTAGTTACTAATATGCTTAAATGTGATATGAACTGTCAAAAAAGGATAGTCCAATAGGTTAGCTATTATGAATTATTATTATGTTTATAGATTATTCATTCATTAAACTCTAAACTCACTTCTCTATGATTTATTTTACAAATTCCTAAGTTGAGCCTCCATATTCAACTTTTTAAGCTAGATTCTATGAAAGTTCACTAATAGTAGAATGATAGTACAAGATCTTATATATAGTATATTTTAGGCCTTATTTTGTTGTAAGTTAGGATGAAAAAGATACTTAAACTGATTCTTTATAAGATAGTTAGACTAACTTATCCTTATTTTGGGAGGATTTCTATGCAAGCTTAATTAGTTATCTTTTATTTTCTAAATGATTTGGTTTATTCATTGAGTTTAAAAAAAACTTAGTTTATGTTTCTTTTTTCTTTCTTTTTAGAGAATTTTCCCATAAGTATTGAGCTATTGCTGAAAGGGTTAGAACTAGGCTAGCTTTTGAACATTTATATTGACGTAATTCAAGATAGTTAGGTTAGTACTTGTGAAAACTAATTACAATTATAGATTGAATTTCATTGATAACTGAATTTATCATTCACACTTCCTTATATTGCATTAATTTCATGTTAGTAAGGTTGGTAGGCAATCACACTTAGTGACTTCCTATGTAAATCATGTGCTGGGGAACAAGTTATGACAAAGTTAATATTAAAGCATAGTTTAAGGCATAATGATATATTTATCTGAAAGTATGGTCTAGAGGTATTCAATTATCCTAGTAAGTAATCTGAAAAATCAAGTCCCTAATAATGGGTTGATAACTATCAAAGGGTGTAGTTAGGTTTATCGTTGTTTCTATAAGCATTATAATTCTACTTAGGCCACTTTAGCAATAAGCAATTAGGACAAACAATGTGAATATCTTTTTATGTTTGGGATTATTGCAACTTTCTAAATTACTAGTGACTTTTAATGTAAGTGATTTCAATGTGTAGAAAATGATGCATGAAAAGTTTTGATCGATAATTTAATTAGATTAAAGGAATTAGATAATTCCTTCTGATTACATTTCTACGATTTGCAAAAATTAGTCAAATATGTACAGTTTTACACATAAACTTGCTTGGGTGATTTTACTTTTACATTATTGACAAGATGTTCTAGTTTGATGACTATTTAAATTTCAAATTACAACTTAAGGCATAGTCCAAGTATACCATTAGAATACTAAGTTAATTTATTTTTGTTATGCTAGAAGAAAAGGATTCATGTGACTTAGATGCTCTATAGGAAGGTATGACTTATCTTGCATTGATTAAACCCCTAAGTTAGTGCATGGATGTCATTACCTTAAGACATTTAGGATTAAACTAAACTATATTTCAATTAAATTAATATATATTTATATGCATTTTATTAGAATAAGAGCCATTAATTTAAATTTCAACTTTGGAAGGGTAGCAATGGTACAAGAATATTGATTAATTCATATATGTATTAAGTTGTCTTATATGGATTAAAGTGAGAGCATGGAGTAAGTACATGTGTATATAAATTTATAAATTATTGTTGGTGAAAAGGTGTTTTATGATCTTTTTTTATTGAGAAGTGTCTTTACCATTTATTTGAGTTAATGAATCATAGGTTATAAATTTTTAGGCCTAAAAATGCGATGTATAGAGCTAAAAAGGTGAGTACACAAACATTGATATGGAACTTAGAAACTTATAAGTAGTGTTGAATCTGCTAATCGTTTGGTATTCATTATTGGAAAATCTATGATAATTCATTATGTGTGAGGTTACCGAGTATAGTCCTTTTATTATGAATGGCTTAGGGATGATGAATAGAGCACATTATCAAAGGGTAAGATATAGGTTATTATACATAAGATAAAAATATTACTTATATAAGATTAATTGGATAAAGTTAAATTTTCAAATATAGGACAAGTGAGAGCTTTTAAACTGAGAAAGAAGGAAAACTTCAAGTATTTAAGGCATATTTAGGTATAAAAGTTAGTATGGCTTAATAAAATAATGGTCAAGTATGGGCATCATTTTCCTAAGCCATAAGGTTAGACAGTTTGCTTGGAAGTCATACCAGTCAGGTACTTATTTTAATAAAGCTTGAATAAAGTATATAACTTATGGCAAGTTAGTGTTAGGTTAATGAAAGGTTGGTGACACAAAATTTGCAAAGGAATGACTAGTTTACCCATGGATAGGGAATAAGGTGCTAAAAGAATAAAAAGAATCCTTGGTGTAATTTATGTAGGAGTCTTTCGACAAACTAAAATAACCTTTATGTTTAAGGAATGAAGAAATAAAGGACGAACCCAGTATAATGATCTTATACTTATCATTATTACTAGGAAACATTAAATTTGCTCTTACATAATTGATAAACTAATAGGATTAGTACGAAAACATTAAACACAAGGCAAAAATATGTGTTAAGGGATATAAGAACTTAGTTATTTTATGAGAATTATGGTAAAAAATGGAATATAGTTGGGTAGAAGAGGGGTTGTGATAAGAAAAATATTTACTATATTATTTCCTTCTATTTCATATCTTTTAGTGAGTTACATATACTTAATTTCATAGGATTGGCCTCATTTTATAATTTAAGTTAGTTTTACAATGTTCTGAATTTATTTGATTAATGTTGGATTTTAATATTTTTTTTTATTTTTCACCTTTATCTTGGGCTTTGGATGTCCATTAGAATAATCTATATATCATTGGAAAGTTTAAAGAAAGATCTACAACTTTATTATTTTGGTCAAAGCCCTATTTCAACTCGTTTAAGCCTTTATTTAATTAATAAGCTAAAGCTCTATCTTTACCCTAGATGAGCTACCCTTGATTTTTGGGTCATATCTAAAGTTACAAAGGTCCAATTAATATAAAGCCAATGCCTAAATTAGCTTTATAACTTTTTTGTTTATGGATCAGCCAAATTACCTTATCTTGATAGTCTTAAACTAGTTGGAAGTTAGACCTATAGAAATTTACTATTGTAACTATTAGAGTTAATTACCTTATAAAAAATAGGTTTGGACTTTTAAAAATAAGGAAGTCCCATTATTATAATCCTAAGAGACATATAATCCAAGTTCAGTAGGGTTTTAGGTCAATTAGGTCAAATAAAAGGAGCGAACTCATTAGACTTTAGGGACTTTTACACATTAAATAACATATATTTCTTTTCTTCTTCTTGTTTCTCTTTTGTTCTTCATCAATAGAAGCTTAAATTCGAAGCTAATTCAAAGATTTTGAGGCTTTCTTCTTTTGGATTATGAAATTATGATTTGTATTGTTAACTTTCCTTAATTAATTCTCCTCTTTCCCTATTTATTTATGCTAATATCTTGAAATTACTTGTGTTGGGTTTTGATTTAATATAATTGATATTCATCCTTGTGATTTTTGATATTATGTTATTTTAATATTAAATTGTAGTTAGTAAGTCATTGTTTTATACATATGGGTAGATGGTTGAAGGATTAATTTGGAAGTTTTAATTTAATTTCTCAAACCAATCAAATTTTATCATTAGATCAATTTTGATCTAACTTAGGGATTATAACAATTGCTTAATTTGGCTAATCCTAATTGATCAAATCTTAGATGGTAATCTAACATAGGATTCATGAATTATTGTAAAAGTTTTGGGTAATTCAAGGTTAAAGAATAATTTTATATATAAGGAAAGAGGGTTGAAAGATTAATTTAGAGGTTTTTAATTTAATTTCTTAAATCAACCAAATTATATCATTAAATCAATTTTGATCTACTTTAGGGATTATAGCAGTTACTTAACTCGACTAATCTTAATTGATCAAATTCTAGATGGTAATCTAGTATAGGATTCATGAATTATTGCAGAGGTTTCGAGTAATTCAAGATTGAAAAATTAATTAGAAAAATCAAATCCTAATTGATTTATGATTAATCCAAATTAGACCTCTTAATTCCTTAAATTGGTTGTTTCACCATATTTATTTTGTGTTTTGTTTTGCTTAGTACGTTCAATTCAATTTTGATTCACAAAATCCCCCCAACTCTGATTTTGTATTAGTCTACATTCTACATACTACTGCATACCCTATTCTATTATTACGTTCTACATTCTGTTTAATTTTTGTTTTTTAGTTCTGTTTTGCATTTATTTGCATTAGCTTCTTGTGTTTTTAATTCATAATAAATTAGATAATTATATAAACATTGTTAGTAACTCAATTCAGAAAAGATAAATTAAAGAATCATTAGGGGTGTGGTCTGGTTGTTTCACTATATTACATTATTTTGTATATTTTGTAGTAAATTAATTTTTAATCTAGTCTTAGTACATTATAATGTGCTAATCAAAATTTTGGCATCATTGCCTGAGGATCAACTTGAATTCATCTTTTCTTATATACTTCTAGCTGTGTATTACACAATGATTCAAGTAATTCAGTTAGTAATTAAATCTATTAGTGTGTTATTTGCATTTTATGGTGGCCACCCTTTTTCTATATTTTTTTGCATTCTTTTGCATTCTTTGATTTTAGCATATTCCTCCACTTCAATGCATCATACTTTATCATATTTTACTTTGACATTTCTAAAGCTACACACGATAATTTTGTATCCTTTCTTAACACTTTAGAGCCATTGTTGTATGATGTTCCTCTTTCTAATTTTTCTGATGTTAGTGATTCTAATTCTAAAATTTTTTTATTCTAGTTCTAATTTTGTTGTTTTGGATAATCTTATTATTTTTCCTACTATTTTTGCATTTCCTAATTTTGAGGATTTTTTACTTTGATTTTACCGGTTTTAAGGTTATTCATTCTAATTTACATGTTAATGTTATTCATGATGACATACTTAATAAGTTTCCTAAAATTTTTGAATTTATGAATTGTATGGATAACAATGAATGCACTTGTAAAGATAGTGATTCTAAGTATACCATAGGCATTGAAATTGATGCCTTCATAAGTGATGAAAATAGAAATGTTATTTTAAAAATTATAGAAAATAATGATAAAGAGATTTTACTTTTAGAGAAAAAAATGCTTTTACATTAACCATTCTAGTCATTTTAACCATTATATTGAATTCATTTTACTAGATAATTTTGAATATTCAAGTAAAAGTGATTTAAGAATAGCATTCGGAGAATTTATAATAGATGATCTCAAGTTACAAAATACTTCTTTGATGGATAAATTAAAAGTTAGTCATATGGAAATAACGAAGGTAGCCAATCCATATGTAAATCCTGATTGAAGATAATTCAAGCTATATCTAGCCAAAGATGTTAAAAAAAGACACTTCTTGGGAAGCAACCTAAACTATTTTAGATTTACTTTCTCTTACCCTTCTTTTTTATGCCTTTTATCTTTCTTGATCTTGATGATGATATTGATATATTTTATATTAAGGACAATATAAAATTTAAATGTGGGAAGAGACTTTTAACTTTTGGGATTTCTTTTATGCTTTTATTTTTTCACTTGTTTTGCTTTTTTAATGCTTTCAAAATATAGAAAAATAAAAAAAGTATATTTTTTACTTATTTTTTAGTCCTTTTTTGTCATTTTAGTTGCTTTCTATTTATAGATATTTTGCATTTTCATAAGTAGGATTTAATTGAAGTTAGATAGGATTCATAATATGATTGAATAAATGATTTTACTTCTTGAAATTGATTGATGTAGTTATGAATTTTGAATTAGTAGATTTAACTTGGTAGCATGACTTATCTTATGAGATTTTGAATCTTATGTTGAAAATCTATACTATTCTCTTTCTTTCTTGTATGATGTTCTTCTATGATTTGTACATTTGCATATACATATAGAAAAATGATAAAAGTATTCTTTCTTTATTTAAGCTTGAGTCATATAACTAACTTTAAGTTTTTATCATTGTTAGCCCCTTTAGCTTTTATTACCTTTTTTTTGTTGATTAACCTATTAGTAACTTTCCAATAAAAAATAAATATCTTTAATTGATCTTAGGGATTAGTAGAGTATTTAAATTCTTATGAGATGGGCTCTGAAATAAGTGTAAGGGTGTGTGAGTTTATATATTGTGAAAAGTCATCAAATGTTAGTTAAAAAAGAAAAAAAAAGAAGTAAAAAAATCAAAGTAAAAAAATATGGAAAAAAAGAGAAAATGAAAAAAATTGAAAAAAATATGGGTAAAGGAAATTTTAAGAAGAGAAAGAAATAAAGAAAGAAAAGGAAAAGTAAAAAATAAAGAAATTAATAAGTATTTGAATTTAAAATTAGATTGTTATATTGAGTTATTATTATTTATTATTAGCCCATATACTTTTGATTCAAGTATTTTATTAATTTCTTTAGTTTCTAACATCTCATATACTTATTTTTCTTTACCTTTTTCCCTAGCCACATTACAATCATGAATAAAGTTCTCTTGATTTATGTTATACATATGATTTGAACAGTGGAGGTGAAATAATTAATAAGCTTATGGTAGGGTAATTTCACAAAAAAAAAGAACTTGAGTGAAACATTACCCTAAACACCTGAGAGATGGAGAGTGAATTTTGTAAGAATTTATCATGTTGCTTGTTAAAGTTAGTTAGTTTTAAGTTTGTCAAGATTTTTCTTCATGATGTATTATATTTCTTGTTGACTTTTATTTATTTCTTGCTTGTGGATTTTTGATTTTGAAGTTTTTAGAAAATAAAATCTTTTGTTTCTTAATTTTAAATGAAATTGTATCTTACCCGACGATTTGCAAGAGTTAAGTGTAGGGGAATTTAATGACAAAAATATTTACTATATTATTTTCTCTTGTTTCATCTCTCTTAGTAAATTACACATGCTTATTTTCATAGAATTGACCTTGTTTTATAATTTGTGTTAGTTTTATAATGTTTTAAATTTATTTGATTAATGTTAGATTTTAATACTATTTCTTTTTTTCAGTTATATTTTGGGTTCTGAATGTTCAATTGAAGTGATCTATAAACCATTGAAAAGCTTAAAGAAAGATCTATAATTTTGCTATTTTGATCAAAGCATAGTTCAAACTCTTTCAATCCCTTACTTAGCTAATAATTTGAAGCTCTATCTTTATCCTAGCTAAGCCAACCTTAATTTTTGGGTTATATCTAGAATTATAGAGATCCAATTAATATGAAATTAGGGCCCAAATTTCCATAAGATTAAGCTATACAATTTTGTATTTATGGATTAGTTAAATTACCTTATTTTAGTGGTCTTAAACTAGTTGAAGGTCATACCCATAGGAATTCACTACTGTAATTATTAGAGTTAATTACCTTATAAAAAATAAGTCTAGACTTCTAAAACTTAAGAAGGCCCCATTATTATAATTCTAAAAGATATAAAATCCAAGTCTAATAGGGTTTTAGGTTAATTAGGTCAAATAAAAAGGTAGAACTCATTAGACTTTAGGGACTTTCACACATTCAGTAGCACAACTTTTCTTTTCTTCTTCATCAATGGAAGCTTAAATTTAGAGTTAATTCAAGGAGTTTGAAGCTCTCCTCTTCTGGATTATAAGATTATGATTTAAATATTATATTTTTTTAATTAATTCTCTTCTTTCCTTATTCACTTGTGTTGATTTCTTAAAATTACTTGTATTGAATTTTAATTTGGTATAATTGGTATTCTTCCTTGTGATTTTTGATATTATGCTATTTTGATATTGAATTATAATTAGTAAATCATGATTTTACATATAAAAGTAGAGGGTTGAGGGATTTATTTAGAGGTTTCTAATTTAATCTCTTAAATTAATTAAATTTTATCATTAAATCTATTTTGATCTGACTTAGGGATTATAGCAGTTGCTGAATTCGGCTAATCCTAATTGATAAAATCCTAGATGGTAATTTAGCATAGGATTCATGAATTATTGCAAGGATTTTGAATAATTCAAGGTTAAAGAATTAATTAGAAAAGTTAAATCCTAATTGATTTATAATTAATCTAAATTAAAGCTCTCAATTCCTTGAATTGTTTGTTTCATCATATTAGTTTTCTTACTTGCTATTTGCTTGGTGTTTTGTTTTGCTTAGTATGTTCAATTCAGTTTTAATTCATAAAATCCCCCTAACTCTGATTCTATATTAGTTTTTATACTACATTCTATCTAATTTCTATTTTTGGTTCTATTTTGCATTAGCTTATTGTGTTTTTAGTGCAGAATAAATTAGATAATTATGTAAAAATTGTTAGTAATTTAATTAAGAAAAGACAAATCAAGGGATTATTAGAGTTATGACTTGATTGTTTCACTATACTATATTATTTGGTAGTAAATTAATTTTTAATCTAATTTTGATGTATTACAACTTACTAATTAGGTTGCTAACTTTTTTAGGCAATTTCAAAGAACTATAGGGATTATTTTACATTGAATGCAAGACATTCATACTTAATGACAAGAATATTACATTTTAAGAATAAAAAATTTGAAACAAAATAAAAGAAAGGTAGTGAGATGGTGTTCAATCAAGTGGTATACAAAATAAGGAGTTTTACATCTTGAATGCATGAGAATTAATTTTGGGTAAACTAAGTAAAGCTAGCTTAGTCATTTAATCTAAATGTAATAAATATGGTAATAAGAATCCTAATAAAAAAGGATGCGATGTTTTTGTTAACAACTGATATACCTATATTTGTAGAGAAAGCTATGGAGTATGATAAGGATAGTGGGTAATAGGTTAAGTAACATATGAAGGATTAAGTGACTTACATATAAACTTGGTGGGATATCAAATACAATAATGGACATAAGGCTAAGAGTAAAGCTAATTAAAATAGGTGCAATCATACTTTAGATAAGACAAATTGTAATGTTAAGGAATTTTATTTTTGACACTTTAACTAAAAAAACAATAATAGATTATGCCATGTAAACTCATAGACCTTTGATCTAGATAGTTATGTGATGAATTTTATAGGCATTCCTAGAATTTGTAGGTCTAATGGATTCAAATAAATCAAATTACATAAAACCACTCCACTTGACATATAGTAAATTGATGGGCCTATTAAGATGTGGACTAAGGTGTAAATGGTACGAGTTACATACGAGCATTAGACGTTATTAAGTAGGATCACAAGTTCTTAAATCTTAAACAATTTTAAAAATTATATCTCCTCAAGCACAAAGAATGAAGTATGAATTAAATATGAGAGGCTAGCCCTATTTTACCTTGTAATTAATCAAGGATATTTTATTTATTAATACATTTTCTCAATAGATGTTGAAAATAGATTTACCTAAACTAAAATTATTATTGATGTGCATAATTTATTTATATTATTTCCTCCTATTTTATGCCTTTTAATGTGTTACATATATTTAATTTTATAAAATTGGCCTTGTTTTGTAATTTAGGGTTGATTTTATAATGATTTGAAATTATTTAGTTAATATTGAATTTTTATATTATTTCAAATTTTTTTATTATATTTTAAGCTTTAGATGTCGAATTAATGTGATCTCTATATCGTTGGAAAGCTTAAAGTAAACTCTATGATTTTTATGTTTTAGTCAAAGTCTAGTTCAAACTTTTAGATGATCTTCTTTAGCCAAAAATCTAAAGCCCTAGTTTTGTCTCAATTTAGCTAGCTTTTGTTTTTAACTCATATTTAGAGATACAAAAGTCCAATTAATGTAAAACTAATATCTAAAGCTTCCCAAGGCCTAACTTTACAATCTTAGGTTAGTGGTTTACCAAAATTATATAGTTTTGTAATCTTATATTAAGTGAAAATTAAACCTATGAAATTTCACTATCGTAACTCTTATAGTTCATTGGTTTGTAAATTAGGTTCTAGGCCTCTAAAAATTAGCAAGGCCTTATTTTTATAACCTTATGGGGTATATGATTCAGGTCCAATAAGGTTTTAGAGACTAGCAAGTTAGATATAAGGTTTTGTGCCTTCAAAGGCAATAATAATTAAGACTTTATATAATTTAACAAGACATTTTTTCTTTTTTTCAAGTTTCTTGTTCTTCAGTCATGGAAAGCTAAACTTTTGATTGATTTAAGAATGTTGAGGATTATCTTTATTAGATTATGAGATCTTAATTTGTAATATTAATATCTTCTAATTGATTTCCCTCTTTCCCTCATTCTTTATACTAATTGCTTGAAATTATATGAGTTGAATGTTAATTTGATATAATTAGTGTTCAATCTTATGATTTTTTATCTTTATTTATTTTTATGTTAAATTATAGTTAGTTAATCATAGTTTTTCATATAAAGACAAAAGGTTGAGAGATTAAATTAGAAGTTTCTAATTTAATCTCTTAATTTAGCTGAATTCTATTTTCAAATCAATTTCGATCTAACTTCTTTATAGAGTATAGTTATTATTTAATTTAGCTAATTTTAATTGATCAAATTTTAGATAGTTATCTAGCATAGGATTCATGAATTATTACAAGGGTTTTTGATAATTCAAGGTTAAATAATTAATTGGAATGATTAAATATTTTATGATCTATGATTAATCTACACTAAGAGTTATAAATCATAAGATTAACTGTTTTACTATCTTGATTTTCTTTTTGTTTTGCTTCTATATTTTATTTTGTTTAATGCCATTATGTTAATTTCAAATTAAACTGCTGAAATTAATTTTATCTACATTCTGTTCTGCATTTTTTACATATTTAAATTCTACATATTATGTGCATTTTATTTGTATTTTCTATTTACTTCTCTTTGTATTCATTCCTTTTGTTTTTAGTGTATAATAGTGTGTAATTATTGTTAGTAAGTTATTTGGAAAGGATATATTAAGGGATTATTAGGGTACAATCTAATTTGTCATCTTATATTACATTACTTTTAGCAAATAAATTATAATCAATTTTAGCATGTTGCAACGCACACATTTAGTTATGATTGTACTATAGTTCAATAACATGATTTAGTGGAATTAAAGCAAATGAAGTGTTAATTTTGATTGATAATTTTAGGAGATTTTATGTTGAAATTAGATTTAGCTTTAGAAGCATCATATATGAATCATAACTTTGCTTTTTGAACCTTTTAATCAACTATATAATAAATTATGTTTGAAGCCTTACTTTTTGGATTGACACAATCAATTATATAATTGAGAAATATTGAGATCCTACCTCTTAGATCCATATAATCAATTATGCCTAAATAGAGCTACTATTTAGGCCTAAATAATCGATTATATAATTGATTATACCCTATTTATCTTTGAACATTGCTTATTTTAAGAGTTTCAAAGTATACAATTCATTTTATAGTGGTAACATAAGCTTATATCATTAGTATATATGGAATGAGCACTTTAAGGCCATACGAAAAGGCATGTTGATGTTATGAAATATAAAATCATTCTATAATTTAGCATTGAAATGGATAAGCTTGGTTGATATTGATATTTATAAGAATTAAAACTTTTGATGTGCATATATCTTTGTTAGGGCATAAAGTTAGACCATGGCTAGTAGGTGTAGATAAACTGACATATTATGAAAATTATAAAAGAACTAGAACTCAATAACACTAGTAAAGAGTAATGTGTAAAATATACTAGGATTGCATGTATAATTTTGGAAAATATATATTGAATACTTGTGAATTGTTAAGAAAAAAATTAGGATTTTAGGTAAATGATTGCAAAAAGTGAAATACCTATACTTGAGAATGGACCCATAAAGGCTCTTTAAACTTGAACAATATAGAATTAGTATTATATGACCAATTAGCTTAATGGTGAATTTGAAAAAAGGGGCATTACTCCCTCTAACTACTTTTATATGGTGCCATTACTTTATATATACAGTGGTGCTTATGTAATGATAATTATAACCATACCTCAGTGAAAAATTATTACAAATTGCATGATATTCATAAAATGCTCAAAGTTAATATACTTATTTATAGATTTAAGCTCAATAATAATGTTAACAACATTATTTTGAACATTTAGTCTGTAGTTGTGCTTGTATACATTAAATAAGGATATAAGTGTAGTTATAAATTGAATAATGAACTAATTAGAAATTTGCCCTTAAGAACCATACCTTATGCAACTAAACCTTTGTATTATAAATTGGTGATACTAGTATTGTATGAATTTCAAAATCTATCTAACATAAGTAATAATAGTACAATTAGGGGTTAAGTAAAGTTATAGAAAGAAGAATGATGTTGGAGGTTCTCGTATACATTTAAGTATTTAATCTAATCAATCGTTAATGGAAATCAAGTTGATCACCTAATACATAAGACTTATGCAAATAGCATTGAATTAAACAAAATGACAAGCATAACAGATAGCCTCAAGTAAAATTAAAGGTGAAAATTACATTGGTCAAATACAAATATAAAGTTTTAAAACTAGAAGGACTAAAGGTATTCAATACTAATCATAAGAGGCAATCAAGTCATGTATAAGCCTTAGAAGGTAAGGTCTATTAATAAGCTTCTTAGGTTAATAAAACATCATGATTAGTGATTTCCTAACTCATTTTATAGAATTTAAGGATGAATTCTTTTGAAAGGAGTACTACTACATCCACTAGGATTGAAATGTTTTACATATATAAATAAATAATTTCAGAGGTGGGATAAAATAGATTTTATGGAAAAGGGTTGTAGCATAACTTTAATAGGGATGATTTTAAAATTAAATATGTGTAAGAATAAGTATGTGAGAATAAAGGTAATTTACAACACATTTCAATTTTTCCCTAGGGCATTTTTATCCCTTTATATCTCCCATTTTTAACACATTCCCTACTCTTGTTCCTAAAAATCTCCATCCCTTATACTCTTCTTCATAATTTTAAGAAGAATCAAATTATTACTTTTTCTTTTCATCTTTCTTAAATTCAAGTAAGGTAAAACTCTCAATAACTTAATCTTTATGACATTTCTCTTTTATTTTCTTTTTAAATTTAAATGACTTAGGGGTTTTGATTAAATGGAAGTTTTAATGCCCTAACAACAAGTTTCTTGATTTTTGGATATTTAAGAGCAATTAACACTCAATTCCTTCACTTGTTAACTCATCCATAAATGTGGAGCAAAGATTCTAGACCATTTTGTATGGGATTTAATGATTTAGATTAGTTAAGTTAAGTTTTTTATTATAGTTATAAACTTAGGAATTTGATGCTATAGGATAGGATTTAAGGTGTGATTTATGCTTAATCTAAGGCTTATAAAGTAATTTTTATATTATATACTGGTTAAATAGTTTGATTTTACATGAGGAATGAGTTTTGGGTGAAGTTTTCTCAGATGAATAGTATTTATTGCAATGAAATCTACAAAGTATGTTGAGATAATTGATTATACCTCATAGACTTATTTTTTTGGACCTATATAATTAATTATCCCTAAATAATTTTTTTAGACTTATATAATCAATTATACCAAATAGATTTACTCTCTAAATATCCATAATTAACTATACAATTAATTATGTCTTGATTTTTTCTATGTTTTGAAGTTCTTGGACTATATTATGCCCCTCTTCACATGTGCTATGATGATTTATGACCATAATGTGAATTTAATTTAATGGTAAATATTAATCAATTATATTTGTGAATGCTATAAAGACATGTTAAATTGTTAAATACTAATTATTATTAAAATTGAAGGTATGTTAGGTAGTAAGAATGATGTGTAACAATGGTATTAAGGTTTAAAGCCACATGGTTGTTTTCCTTGCAATATACATATATGTGTATATATTTTGCATGAAATTTAAATTATATTCAAACTAGTACGATGATTGTGGTATTTGTTTATTTATATTAATATGAATGTTGTTATGGTATTACAATTATGTGTTAGTTATAGCATTAGATTATAGTTAATGAATTTTGATATGTATAAATTATGATGATAGTAAGCGTGATATTATTATTGTTATATCTTTATAGCATAATCCCTTGTTATGTCGTGACTGACGTGGACCTTCACTCCCAATATCCACTAGCTAAATATTATTCTCACACTCTTCTGGTCCTAGGTTAGCATTGAGTGTTGGCTTACCACTAGCAAACTCTAGACCATAAGACCTCATTTACATTATACACCAACCTTGGGATATAAATAACAAACATATGTATAATAAGTCTTAAGACTTAGTTATGGAAATCAATATGATAAGAAAATGACATACACATTTAGATAGATCATAATAATTAAGAAAACAACATACACATTCAAATAGATCAAAATAATTCTCTTAAGCCTAAAGTTTAGGAAGATGGTGTTGTCTTACAATAAGAGAATTGTAGAATGACTACCTTACCATTTGAAGTGACATATTCCTAAATAATTACTACCACAGCAAGGCATTTTGCTTAATTGGATGTTTGTTAAGAACATTATGGCTTACATGACCTTTGGGTCCTATCTATTGTATAACATTAGAATTAAAGAGTAAGGTTATCAAGGTATTATGAGTATATAAGCAAATGTAAATCTAATAAGTGATACATGTATTCCCTTTATTATCTTTGGTTTGCTTCATTCCCTATCTCATTCATGCTTATATGAGATAACCTTACCAAAGTAGGTCTAATACCTTGGTACATCTATCCTACTTGCATTCTCACACTTTTAAAATTACGTAAAACTATTACCTTATAGCATATGTAGCCTAAATAATACACTAGCATTGTGAAAAGCCTTATTTAGATATATTATACCTTTTTTAGCTTTCTAAAAGTGCATAACCAGTAAATAAAGGATAAATAAATGATCATTATTAGGTAAATAGCTAGTCATTTATCCTTAGATTGGAAATCTAGAAGACCCTAAAGGAATAAGTGGCCATTTTTGACAAACAACCAACATTTCTTGAATTTCTTCTAGTTTGAGGTCTTAAAAACATTGTTTCCCCTATTGGGTAAATCCCTACAACTATTTTTTAACCTTTTTTCAATTTATTGAGACACAATTTAAGAGTATGAAACCCTTAAACACCTATATTTTACCTTTTCCTTATGTTTACTTCACTTAATCGCATCTAAATTCGAAAAATCCCTAACCTATTATCACTATTCATTAGTGTTAGCAAAAAAAAGTGGATTTAAGGTGTTAAACTAAGAATTCTAGTCATTAAGCTAGAAGAAATTGTATAATACTTGACTTTCTTTTGTAATGATGGATTTTTTTTTTCAAGATTTCAAGATGAAAATGGATTTAGTAGCCATTCCTTTCCTATAGGTAAAGCATTCAAACAAGACTACCAAGGAGAAGATGTGTTAGATGTTAGCATGGTTTCAATGATCTTACCTTGCTTAAGCAGCTTACTAGTGATCTTCGCTTTTGTTTTTCAAATCTTATAGTTTGATATTGGTTTTAAGGATAAAGAAAGAGAAAAGAAGTCCTAGTGTTTGTTAGAAAGAGAAAGGGAAATGAAGGGGTGAAGGGGTAAGATGTTAAAAAAAACCCTAGGGATATTTTCATCTTAAGTTTTCAAGCTTCTCCATATGTGTTTCATTTCTTAATCACTCGTCCATCTAGTGCGGTGCTGTTTAGGGTGTAACACTTTATACATGGGATTTGTATGTTTCTTTGTAAAGACATAAGGTCGGCTCTAAAGGGATAAGGATGAATAAAAGTCATACAGAGATTTTGCCATAACTTAACCCTAGTTGTGATTGGCGTGGACCTTGATTAATTAGTTCCTACAAGCCTAACCTCTTAGTATTCAATAATTATTGTAAAATAGACGGTATTTCAAAAGGCTTAGTCCCATGTTAACTTAGTCAAGCCTTTTGTAAAGGTTTAAATATGAGACTCATCATATTAGTGAATTGACAAATAAAGGAAGTGATGTGTTTGCGCGTATAAGGTAGGCTAAAGCTAGTGTAATTAATGGATTTATCCCTATGTGCATGAATAAAATAGGAAGCCTGATCTAAGTCCATTTTTAAGAAAATCAAAAATAATTTTTCTAGATATTTTACAATAAATAAGTTTATCTAAAAAATAGGAATTTTAGCTAGTTAAAATTAAAAACATGTTCATAAGTTAAAAATATGTTCATAAGTCATCAACTCTATCCTTTACATATTTTTTAGGTCATTAATCTTCTCTCCAAACTAATTATAGTGTCATTAGCCTTATTTATCACCTAATTCCAACACATTGTCTCTACATTAATCTTTGGAACCTTCTTTCAGTGGTCTATAAATATAGTTTTTTACTTTTCATTTCACAACTATGAAATAAACATTTTCTACTTTCTTTTTCTTCCTATTTATTAGGTTACACTTTCTTGTTATGCATTCAAAATAGAAGATTCTATTGAATCTTAGGGGATTGCTGCGGCAAACTCTAGGTGAAAAGGCAAAACAATCATTGAGGGCAATGAATATACCTGCCATAAACTTCAATTTTAACAACAATCTTAAGGATTATTTAATGTCTACTATTTATAGATAAGTTTTAGAAATTTTATTCATTATACTATAAATTCAATCTGATAAGATGTTATTCTAACTTTTTTCCTTATATGGATATTTTGAAGCCATTCTAAATCAAATTTGCTCTATTTATGCTATTGTTTGAAAGGTGATTTCATTTTAAGGAGATAAAGCTTTGGAAAGACAGTTTTTCATATCATCATTTGGTTGAATGGTATGAATTTTTATTTCTAATCTCTTTCTCTTTATTAAAACTTTTTATGAAGATTGAAAAAATAAGAAAGAAAAGTTTTGCACTTAAATTTCTATAAAATAATTTGTTTTCTTAAAATATTACATTACTTTTAAACAATAACAACATATGTCATGGGTTATTGAATTGAAAATAAATTGCTATATAAATAGGTTTTAATGACTTTTATGAATTAAATATAATAATTAATTAATTTGATGGCTAAACACTTATTTTATTAATTAAACTTTAATGAGCTCAATTTTTGCAATTTCAAAGAATATGAATATTATTAATTAAGAAATAATCTCTCACAAATGATAATTAGTTTTTTGAATGCGCAATTGATTGGTCAAAATTTAGCCTTATAATTAATGTGAGTTAAAGACAAAACTACCTTATGGGCTTTTAGCTCAATATGATATTTGTTAATCATATCAACATAATCATATTTTTCCATCAATGAAGTTATATGGCAAATAAAAAAAGAAAAGAAAAAGCTATACGTTACCTAAACATTTCATTGAATGGATTAAAAAATTATATTCTATAACTATAATTATTATATAACTTTAAAAGATATGTTTGGGTGGCATCTTTTGCTTAAAACTGTATTTAAGTATTAACTTTTCACTAGTAAAATGAAATCTAAGAAAATACCTTAATTTGTGGGATATTTCATGAGTCATCAATCTTATCTTCCAATTAATTACAATCTCATCAACCTTTTCCAACACTTGATTCCAACATAATTCTCTCCAACATTAGTCTCTAGAACTTTCCTTTTGTGGTATATAAATATAGCTTTTTGCTTCTTATTTCATAATTATGAAAGAAATGCTTTTTGTTCTCTTCTTCTCCCTATTTATTGGGTTACACTTTCCTACTACGTACTCCCATTTTGATTGTACAATCAAAATAGTAGGGTTCGTTGAATGCTTGATAAATGCATCACAACACCTAAAATTAATTATTACTAGTTTGTTAAAAATTATGCAATATAGAATAACAAATTAGGTCATATTCTAGTGATCCCTTGATATACGTTTTTTCAATTATTTACTAATAATGATTACATAATTATTTAAGCTTTTTATGCATTAAAAATAGAAGGAAGAAATACAAATAGAAGTGAAATAAAAATTTAGATAGAATGTAGAATGCATAATGCAAAATTCAAATAGAATGCAAAACCAAATTGGAAAGGTTTGATTCAAAATTAAGATGAATGTACTAAATAAATTAAAGTACAAAAGTAAAATAGAAAGAAAGAAAATTAATATAGTAAAGTAGTTAATCCAAAGATTTGAGAACTCCTAATATAGATTAATTATAGATCACCAAATATTTGAATATTCCAATTAATTTTTCAACTTTGAATTATCCAGAACCCTTATAATAATTCATGAATTCTATACTAGATGACAATCTAAAATTTGATTAATTAAAATTAGCAGTATTAAGTAACTGCTATAATTAGTATAAAGCCATATCAAAATTAATTTGAAAATAGAATTCAACTTAATTGAGGGATTAAATTAGAAACTTCTAGTTTAATCTTTTAACCCTTTATCTCCATGTGAAAAATCATTACTAGCCAACCACTATTCAATGTAAAAATAGATAAAGATAAAAAATTAGAAGATTGAATATCAATTATACTAAATCAATATTTAACACATGCAATTTTAAGTAATTAGCATAAAGAATGAGAGAAAGAAAAAATTAATTAGAAAAAGTCAATATTAAGAATTAAGAATCCAATCGAGATGAGTCTTAAATCCTTAAATCAATTAGAAATTTAGTCTTTTGTGACTGAAGAACAATAACTTCAAAGAAGTTGAAAAACTATCTTTGCTAAATTGTGTAGTGTTGAAGTGTGTAGCATTCTTGCCTTTTATATTTGATTTAATAACTGTTAAAACCTAAGCGTCCCAAATCCTATGCCTCTTAGGATTACAAAGAATAAGACCTTATTAATTTTGGAAGCCTATAACCTATTTTACAAAATAACGTACACCAAGAATTATAGCAGTGAAATTTCATATGTTTAATTTCTACCTAATGTAAAACCACTAAAACTATGTAGTTCTAGTAAACCATAAACATAAAATTTGTAAAGCTAAGTCTTAGAATGCTTTATGCATTAGTTTCAAACTAATTGGACTTTTGGAACTCTAGATATGGCTTAAAAACTAGAGTTATTTAAGGTGGGATAGAAACAAAGCTTCAACCTCTTGGCTAAATAAGACCTTTCAGACATTTAAACTAGGTTTTGATTAAAATATAAAAATTTTAGAGCTTTCTTTAAGCTTTTCAATAATATAAAAATCACACTAATTTCACACTTAAAGCTAAAGATATAGTTGAAAACCTAAAATAGTATAAAAATGTAACATTAACTGAATAAAGTCAAAATATTTTAAAACCAACCCCAAATTAGATAACAAGGCCAATTTTATGAAATTAAACATATGTAACATATTAAGAGGTATAAAATAGAAGGAAATGCTATAAATAAAATTTTGCATATTAATGCTGGAAGATTGTCATGGCAAACTTTGCATGAAGAAATGGAATAATCCTTAAAAACAGTGAACATATCTACCTTAAGCTCTAATTTTAACAATAATAACTACATATGCATGCATTGGATATTAGAGATGATTAATAGAAAAGATAGTATCAATAAATACAAGAACTATATTCATTAAAGAAAATTTACAGGTTCAAGGAAGTTAGGCTTGTTTATAACTTCTAAAATGTCTAACCATAAGTTAGCCTAACTCATCTAAATGAACAAAATAATTTCTATCCCAACTTCCAATGTCTAAAGCCCAAGATAAATCACTACATATACATATATTATTAAAATATCTATATGCTACCTACAACCTTGCTAGAAGGATCTATCCTTATTAGGTGAAAATCGCTTAACTTGAGAATCTATAAAATTAAACCCGAAAGGGTAAGTTTAGAGTTTAGTGAGTAAACATTTAATTGAATTAAGCATATGAAATTAAATAAACTTTTAATAATTGGATTTACCTTTCTTCTTTTGATGCTAAATTCTTAGACAATTTGCCATAAAACATTAGTAATCATGAATTTTTCATAATGCGTAATAACACTTATGTCACAATCTATTTAATTCAAGACTATTAATTTAATAATATCTCAAGATAATTAAATTAGAAAGTTGTAAATCTCTTTATAATTCTCATCTATCTTTATTCTTCAGAAGCTTAGTTTTATCCTTCTAATTCTAGCTTATCCCTCATAAGCCATTATTGGATTTAGTATTCAAATTATAAGACTATCATATCGCCCTCTCTCAATTCTTATGAATAATAACACAATTCAAGCTTAATCATGATTAAATAAGTTAAATCATGGCTTGAATTACATATATCAACATTATTATGCCTCTATGCATGATCTCATATCACCCATTCATTATTATTTAATTGTTATTTAATGCATTACAATCTTATAATATCATTAAAAGACTAATTACACACTATAACACTTTAAAAGTGATTAATCACAAAATTATAAAAGGAATAGTCAACTATTAGCATCTAGAGATCAAATTCTCTAAGTTTAATTAACTATACACTCGATTATGGGTAGCTTGAGAGAAATTCCTTTAAGTATAGTTAACTATGTAGTTAACCATAAGCTGTTAGAGAGTAAATCTTTAAGGTCATAGTCGACTATACTTGCCTAAAGAGAACTTCTATAGAACATAATCCATTATATAGTCAACTATAACTTAATACCTTATAGATTTTTCTTTAAAAAATATTATTCAATTGTGGCTTTTTTCACCAAAATTTCATCCCACTAGTTATAATGCATGATCTATTCATCATATATCAAATCCGCAACATTATACATCTTACATCTAATAAATTTTCAAATTGCAAATCCTTACATTTCCTAGAAAATCATTAAAATTTAGGAAACTAAACTCTAACTAACTAAATTCAACCAAAACCATTGAAATTAAGCTTGAATGCTTACTCACCCTATATATAAGAGTTACTAGCTAAGAGGAATTGTAGTTTAATAGTTCCTAGTAATCCAAACACCTAAAAGTCCTTTTGAACTTGAACCCCTTGATTAACCTAAATCCCAAGTGAAAAATGCAATGGAAAGTGAAAATAATGAAAATTTAAGAGGTTTTACTTTGATTATATAAAATTTTGAGGAAAATTAACCTTTTCTTGCCTTACTTGATGTAAAAAAATAAAGAAAGGGATGAAAAAAGGGGAAAGTTTAAGGCATTTTGAGTGAGGAATAAGATGATTGGGTAAACTTTAGAGATAGAAGAGAAAATAAGGGATAGGCCAATCGCAAAATTCTCATTTCATTGCTTACCCAAGCATTAAATATTTTTGTCTCAATAATTCATCCATAACATTCAAATATGTCACTTACGATTCAAAATACATCATTTAAACTAATCACATTTAATTCATATGAAACCATTTAATTTTGTAAATGTAAAATTTTGAATTCTTGAGGGGTGTAACAACTTCAAGTTATTTATTATGATGGTGTTATTATCTAACTTTTTAAACATTTATTTATTTAATACTTTATGCATTTAATGTATTAAAAATTTTATGTCTTCGTATTGTTATAATAGTTGTGATATTACCACTTTTGTATTGGATTGGTTTTAGAGCAAGTGTGTATATGCTGATGCAAGGATTGAGAGAGTAATACCATTCCTCACCTTAATTCACTTCCTATAACATATTGTTTTTTAAGATCAATTCTTTTAACAAATCATTTTTTTATTATACAAATATTTTAAATAAGTTGAAAGTGTAATATAGAAAGTATATATTGATTGAATTAATTAATTATGTATTTCATTTATTAAATTTTTTTTTTGAAAATTAAAATTAAAATTTATTAATATTTTCTTCATATTAATTTTTAAGTATTATATTTCAATTAAATATATATATCTGTTTGGATTTCATTAAGATTTCATCACTCACGTATTATATATTTTTTTTCATTTTTATTATTTACAATTTAGGTATCTTATAAATATAATAAAATATATTTTTATTAAAAAATATTTAAAAAATTTAAAGATTTTATTTAATTGATTAATTTACTACATATTTTATTTTTAATTTTTATTATTTTTCAATTCATCTATTTTTTATTATCTTTATTATAATTTTTCCCTACTTTTACACGTTCATTTCTATTATATATAATTTAAATGCTAATATTACAAAACCATAATCCTAAATTATAAAAATATAACATAACATATTTTTTTATTATAAAAATATTTTAAATAAATTAAATCTTATATTCAATTTTTAACTCTTATTTTTATATGTGACATGTTCTCTCTTCTTTTTATTTATTACTTTTCATGTATTTCCTTTTTCCCCTTTTTACCTCCACTTTTATTATTTATATCTCACAACTATCATTGGATAGTAAAAATATAGTAAGACATGTTTTATTTTTAATATAAAATATATTCAAAATCAATTAAGAATTTAACATAAAAATTATGAATTGAATAAATTAATTAAATATTATTTTTTAATAAAAATATTTAAAAATTAAAATTAAATATATATTTAAATTTTTTTAATATTTTTTTATAAAATTTTATATACTATATTTCAAATTAAATATACAATAATTAAGATTTTGTTATGATTTTTTTTGTTCTCACATTGTTTTTTTTATTTTATCTATCATATTATATGTTTTTCTGTTTTTTCCCATCTACTTTTACTATTTATAGTTTAGAAACCATTAAGCAGTATTAATATAATATAATATAATTTTATTTAAGAATATTTAAAATAGGTTAAAAATTTTATGTAATTCAATTTAATGACTACATATTTTAATTTTAACTCTAATTATTTTATGACTAATACAATGCGTTTCATGCTCCATTACATGTTTATTTTTTTATATATATACTCCTATTGTTTATAACTCAGAAATTAATATTATTAAATAATATAATATAATATATAAAAAAATAATTTATTTTTTTTAAAATACAAAATATCTTTTCAACTCTAAAGTGGTTAATTTTTATCTTTTTTTTATACTTGAAAATCACTTCTTTAAATTTTACAAAACTTAGAATTAATACCTAGTTAATTAATTATTTTGTCAAATTACATAATTTTTATAAACTTCTTAAACTTTATTTCATAATTTTTCACATTTAATTTCGTAACATAATTCTTATTATTTAATCAAAACTTTTTTATATCTAATTTAATTCCCATTAATTATATAATATTGAAATTATTTATTAAAAAATAACAAGATTGACTATCATAATATAATATTATAATTTTTATTTAAAAATATTATAAAAATTATGTAATTTAATAAAATTATAATTTAATCAAGTTGACAGTATATATCAATTTCAAATTTTATAAAGTAATTCATAAGTTTTGAAAGTTGAAAAAGATAAAATTCTCCCACTCCAAAAAGGCATTTTACATTTTTTTTCCTATATTTTTATTTTCAAATTTTATAAAATTTTTATTTCATAATATTAAACTTATTTAAAATTATGTATATAAATAATCTTATATTTTTTTTAAAATTATGCATGAGTTGCTGCGATTTAACTTTCATCAAAATATATACGGTTTGGAATCTAGTTGTCTTGTAATAGAGAAACCTTGACACGTACATCCTATGTCGCGAAAGGTTTAGTTTTTAATCATTTATATAAGGAAAAATGTTGGAAAATTTTAGGAAATTTTTTTATTGTTATACTAATATTAATTTTTTTTTATTCTTATATAAATATTATCAATTATATTATTTTTCTAGCTTAATAATTTGATACTAAGAAAATCATTTATTTCAAGTAAAAAATTAATTATTTTTGAGAAAAAATAAATATTAAATTTGGAAAATAATATATTTGAAAATATTTATATAAAAGTAGTACTAAATTTTCAGTATTAATAACTAATTTTTTTTCGAGATTGAGGAGTTTAGCAAGTAAATCTGGCATTTTAATTAAAAAAAATGCAAATATTACAAATAAAGGCAGTTAAATAAAACTTCTCTCCACCGTAGCAATGGTCAACAGTCTTTTAATACAATTACACATTCCAAATACGACTAATTTAGTATTACGAATGAATGGAAAAAATATAAAATACTGTCTTCAGTTTTAAAAATTTGAAAATCAACTTTTTAAATTATACTAAATTTAAAATTAACATTTATTATCAACTTAATTTATCATTTTATTACATTATATAATTTTTATAATATTTTTAAATAAAAATTATAATATTATAATATATTAATTTGTTTTATTATTTGTTCGTAAATAAATTTTACTAGTTGTATTCTTTTTTTAGGTATTGTTTTAGAGAAAAAATTTATTCTTATTTATCTGTCATTTTAAGAATCAAGATTATATTTATTATTTTTTTAAATGTTACCCCTATTATTAAAATAAATACATAGTAATTTTACTTATTAATTAATTTTTAATAGATGATATATTAATAAATCATATATCATCTCTTTTAAAATTAAGATTATTTTTCATATTCCTTAATCTTTATATAGTAAGTTCAAACGATACTTAAAAAAATAAAGTTAATAGGAAATAAATTAAATATATAAAATTTTAATTAAATAATAAAAATAAATTACAAAATTATATATAAAAAATGATTAAATAAGTCAATATATTACAATATTACAATTATTCTAAAAAAGTTCATGAAAAATTATATAAGTTGATAAAACAATCGATTAAGATAATAAATATTAATTTCAAATTTTATAAAACTTAAAAAAGCAATATTTAAATTTGAAAATAGAAAGAAAAAAATTTTATCACTTCAAAACTAAAGAGATTATTTTACATTCTATTCTAAATGAATTATTGTAAATAAATTGAATAGAATTTACAAAAAAATTATTGAAAACATTTCAATTGTAAAATGAAAATATAAATACATGAAGCCTCCTTAGAAACATTTATCTCAATCAGGGCAAGGTACGCGTACGAACCGTACGGTAATTCTGCGTTTGGAGGAATAAAAAATAATAAATTTTAATTTTAATTTAAAAAGAAAATAGAAAAAAATTTAAAAATTTACAGCGTAGAAGGAAACTTTACAAATTCCTTTCCTTTTCTCCTTGTTCCCTTCCCACCAAATCAAGTAAATTTGGTGTTTTCTATGTTACCTGCATAGGTTTGGAATCCATAGGTACGTGGTAAAATGTAAACTATTAAATGAATGAGACCATTGATTTAGTTAACTTATCTAATAATTTAGATTTAATCACATTTCCATGGGTTCCAAACCTACAGAGGTAACATAGGATTCCCATTAAATTTTTTTACGCTTAATCTTTCTTTTTTCAACCCCAAAACCAAAGTGATAGTGTAAGTTTGCGATGCATGGTGTCAGTGGTGAGTGAATGTATGGAGAATGACTCGATCTCGATGAGCCTCATAATATGACCACAACAGCAGTCTAAAAATGTTGGTGTTAAGATGATATGGATATGTAGGGGTTATCGATGCTCTCGGCCTCGGAACTATTCTAGCAATGGCTCTCTGCTTTCAATCCCCAATCTTGACTTAGTAACTACATCAATTACGTTTCCGAGATTTCCATCTCGTTGGCATCAAAGTAATGGGCCATCAGATTTTTCTTTACATGCTAAGGCTTTTAAGGAGGGATCTTTACGAAACCTGGGTAATTATCTCTTGACTCTGTATGTGAAATCCAAGAATTTGGATGCCGCCCAGAAGCTGTTTGATGAAATTCTCTTCAGAGATACTCAAACATGGACAATTCTTATATCTGGTTTTTCCCGAATTGGCTCTTCAGAGATGGTTTTGAACCTTTTCAGAGATATGCAGGTTGCAGGAGCTTGTCCAAATCATTATACGTTATCTGGTGTCATTAAGTGTTGTTCAACCGTAAGCAATCTTCGATTGGGCAAGGCAATCCATGGGTGGATACTGCGAAATAAAATTGAAGGAGATATTGTGCTGGATAACTCCATGCTTGATCTTTATTTGAAATGCAGGGTTGTTGAATATGCAAAAAGGCTATTTGAGTTGATGCAAGAGAGAGACATTGTGTCACTGAATATAATGATTCGTGCATATCTGCATGCAGAAGATGTGGAGAGATCTCTTGACTTATTTAGGAATTTGCCTTACAAGGATGTCGTGAGTTGGAATACAATAATAGACGGGCTGATACGATGTGGTTACGAGAGAGCTGCATTGGAACAACTTTACTTTATGGTGGATTGTCGGACTGAGCTCTCTGCATTCACTTTCTCCATAGCTCTTATTTTAGCTGCTTCTTTATCATTCATGGAGCTAGGGAGACAACTTCATGGGCGTGTCCTAAGATTTGGTATTAATAATGATGGGTTTATAAGGAGCTCACTTGTGGAAATGTATTGCAAGTGTGATAGGATGGAAAAGGCATCTTTAATTCTCAGAGAGGTACCTCTGGATTTTCTGAGAACTCAGGATTCTGGAGTTACTTCTAAGGAACAAATGGCAGAAATAGTGTCATGGAGTTCAATGGTTTCTGGCTATGTTCGGAATGGCAAGTATGAAGATGGTTTACAATCTTTTAAGTTCATGGTGTGCGAACTGGTTGCAGTGGATATTCTGACTGTCACAAGCATTATTTCAGCTTGTGCTGATGCTGGAATGTTAGAATTTGGTCGACAGACACATGCCTACATTCTGAAAATTGGCCATAGGATGGATGCCTATGTTGGTTCCGCCTTAATTGATATGTATTCTAAATCTGGAAGTTTGAATGATGCCTGGATGATTTTCAGACAAATCAATTATCAAAATGTTGTTTTGTGGACTTCCATGATATCGGGATGTGCACTACATGGTCGAGGGAGGGAGGCCATTTGCCTTTTTGAAGAAATGATAAATATGAGTATAATACCAAATGAAGTTACCTTTCTAGCGGTTTTAAATGCATGTAGGCATGTGGGACTCCTCGAGGAAGGCCGTAGATATTTCAAAATGATGAAAGATGGTTATTGCATCAATCCCGGAGTCCAACACCTCACTTCTATGGTTGATCTTTATGGTCGAGCAGGTTGCTTAAATGAGACTAAGGAGTTTATCTTTACAAACGGCATTTCTCACCTGAGTGCTGTGTGGAAATCATTTTTATCATCTTGCCGATTTCATAAAGATTTTGAGATGGGAAAGTGGGTTTCTGAAATGCTACTTCGAGTTGCGCCATCCGATGCAGGAGCTTATATTCTGTCATCGATTGTGTGTGCTACTAATCATAGGTGGGATGAAGCTGCCAGGTTAAGGAGTATAATGCATGATAGAGGGCTGAAGAAGCAGCATGGTCAATCTTGGATACAGCTGAGGGATCAAATCCACTCTTTTGTCATGGGAGATAGGTCTCACCCACAAGAGAAGGATATATACTCAAACCTGGATAGCTTAATTGCAAGATTGAAGGAAATTGGATATTCCCTTGATGTGGAACTGGTAATGCAGGACGTTGAAGGGGAAGAAGGAGAAGTACTTGTTGGTCATCACAGTGAAAAGCTTGCACTTGTCTTTGGCATCATTAATACGTCCTCTTGGACACCAATTCGAATTTTGAAGAACCTTCGCATATGTACCGATTGCCATAACTTCATCAAGTACACTTCTCAGCTTCTAGAACGAGAAATAATTGTGAGAGATATTCATAGATTTCACCATTTTAAGCAGGGAAGCTGTTCTTGTGGAGATTATTGGTGACCAGATATGTAAGATGTTTCCTTAATTTATGTGTATTAACTTAAAATTACCTATACCGTTCAAATATGAAAGGGAAAAAAATATCGATCCTTACTTGACTCTAAAGTTCTTTCCGAAGCTAAGCTTTCACGTGGTCAATCATAAATGCTCCATTTTAACGATAGGAATATTATTCATATAAGATTGTGGGTTGAAGAAAGAAAGTATTTGGAATCATTTGGTTCACATAATAACTAATTTTTATAAGAAATTGAACTTCTCAAAAAATAAATTTTCTTGTGAATATCTTAAAAAGTGCTCAAAGTTATTTGCTTGATAATAATATTTAAAAGTTATGATAGAAAGTTTTTCTTACTTGGGGGGATTAGTTAAGCAATTTTCTATACTTTGTGTAGGAAGTAGGAATTTTTTTTATTTTTAAATAACTCATCTATCTTATACTGGGAAGCTGCATTTCCTATAATTTTTTTTCCAATCAGATGAACTCTTAGAGTAGATCAGAGTGTTACTTTAGTGCAGATCTAAGATTTATAACAACACCGGTCCTCAATTGGTTAAGCGTGCAAACTTGGCCACCTGGGCCTTGGTATATCATGGATTAGATAGACTTGCAAGATTTAAAATAAATGGAGTGAGATCCAATTAATTAAAGCCTAACTAGCTTGGTAAGTTAGCATTAGCTAGTTAATCAACACACATGTTAATTTACCCAAGCCTTGAAGACGGATCAACCTGTGTGTTCGTCTGTCTCCAACAAACTCCATATTCTGTACTCCTACAATCAATAATACCCTGCCTTCTTCATATTGAAGAAATCCATACCTATAATCTTCCTGGAGTTGGATGAGATCAAATGCTAGTTGGCTTCGGATGTACTACTTCTGATTAGAGTCCAAAGTAAGTAAACAAAATGGAGCACTTTATTAGAATTTTCTCTTTTGTAAGAAAAGGAAAGAAGGGATGCTTATTGTGCAAGCTGAATGGGAAAATGATATGAGTTCCGATTTTGTCACTCAACCAACTTTATAGGGTGACGTTGGTTAGAGACAGAGGTGATAGCATTAGGTGCTCAGACGACAGAGAGAGTAATATTAAATGGTGAAGAAGATAGCGCAGCCCCTACCATTTATAACAAAGGGGGAGGTGGAAGTCCGTTTATGAGATTATCAAAAAATGAGAGACCGAATGGAAAGGCTTGTCATCCTTCCTTTCTCTGTTGGTTGTATCTCAGAGGGCAGCGTTGCTGTTGGCATTCCCCAGCCAAGAAGATCCTCCAACTCACCTCCAATTATAAGTCTCTCATCTCTCTCTCTCTCTCTCTCTCTCTCTTTGATTTGGGATGTGGCCAATTAAGGCTAATATTACTTTTGTTGTGAACATGAATAAAGGCTGCAAACGGGTGGAGGAGGATGTAGAGAGCAGGTTGACATCATCGGCTGAAAGGGTCATGAAGCTTATTCCGAAGTCGTCGTCGTCGTCCTCCTCCTCCTCTACCGTCTCCACTGGTATTAATAGGCTCTTGAAGGGTTTCAAGAACTTGTCTCATCAATTCTTTGGTAAGTTGTGTGACACTCAGGTTTAATTAATGTAAATCATGTGGATGCTAATTATATACATATATATGTAGTGGAGAAAGAGGATGAGAAGGAGGAAGAAGAAATGGAGATGGAAATAGGAAGTCCAAGAGATGTGCAGCATGTGACACACATTGGATGGGATGGCACTGCAAATGCAGATAACCCCATAATGGGTTGGGATAATCTGATGCCTCCGTCTGATTCTCACAACAACAACGTTTTCTCCAATCTGCAGCATCATTATGACCTCATCATCTCCAAACCACCTCAAACAACATCTCCAGCTCCTCTTTAAGCATTCATTTCTTGCTTCCACTAAATTTGTATTATTTAAGATGTATTATTGTAAACACCATCTGTTTCTATTATGACTTCTCCCCACTTTTTTTCATTTTTAATCTTAATTTCAATCTATGTATGTATGTTGCACTCTGTACCCACGATTAGTGAGTGAGTATACGAATAAATAAATAAAAAACTAAAAATTGCAACCAACGAATACAACACAAGCCCAGCTTGAGGAAACCATAGGCCAATTTGATGGAAAATATCCTATGTATTCATAGAGGAATTGGCTGCTGAAGATAAATAAAAGGGTAAAATACAAATAAAACTCTTGAACTATGAACTTGTATTAAATAATTCCTTTGAACTTTTAAATCTTTCAAATGAATCCCTGAACTTTTACCAAACATAAAAACGTTAAAATTTGTGTTAAAACAAACGGGCAATTGCACACGTGATTTTGCAGAAGTCCGGTTCAACTTAAAGCAGCATTGTTTGGGATCCTGAGGCTGTACCACTCAAACCCGCAGGATACCGCTGAGAGGTGGTTGTCCTTGGATGGTTAGAAATTCATAATACACCACTCTTTCAAGTTTGTTGCCTTCAATGCTGATCCAAGAATTTGCTTGGGAAGGATTTGGCTTACCTACGAATCAAGTCGATTGCAGCGGTGGCTGCGCTACTCTGCGACCGGCTTGTGGTGGCTCTCAGCCACCAGGTGGAGCAAAAAAATGTCATTGATATTGTTCATGAGAGTAGACTTAAAAGTCAATGTGCATCACAGGGACTTGAAGGCAATTTTGAAAAGTATACAGATGGAGAGACGGATTTCGACCAATTAAGTGGTTTTTAAGTTAAAGTGAGATGGATTCAGCTTATTGAAGGGAGGCTTATATAGGAAAAAAGTGCATATAATTTCCTTCAGAAACAGTATATTCTTTATACCTCAAAAAAAGAAAAAATCATTTGTGAAAATTGTGGGAAGGGGTTGTTGTCCTAAGGGTTGATGAATATGGTATTCAATCTGTTTTCTTTGTAGAAAGGATGCTTATATTCATTGCATTCTTTTTCTGTTCTGTTAATGAGTTGTTTCAATTTAAATTTACTGGTTTGAATAAATTTTATCAGGTGGTTATATGTAAAAGAAAAAGTTAATTATTTTCTCTGGCTGAAGTTTGATGCGAGAGTTGATTGTTCTTGGACATTCTTCTGGGTTATCCTGAGAGACAAAACTTCTAGACTGCCAATTTAGAATTATGTTGATTTATTTCAGATTTTAACAAACATCAAATGAATTTAGCAAAAAATTTCTTAGCTCATTCGCACGTTACTATATCGTCTTTTAAAGTTTCTGTTTGTCTGTGTCGTTTTCATCATTGCAGCCGAACCGCAAACTCATAAATGCACCCTTTTGTCGCCGGAACTGACACTGGAGCTGCAAGGTTGGGAGGTAGCTTTTCCATTTGCTTTGAGCTTTAGTCTTCGAACCCTTGATCAATGGCTTGCAGCAAAAGCAGGGGAAAACGTGAGGAAATGGTGCCTTCAGTGCTCAGAGCCCTAAGGATGGTCTTCAGCAGAACTTAAGCCTAAATGAAGAGAGGTAGAGATGCATAGGTCAATCACATGTGCAATTGTCCGTTTGTTTTAACCCAGATTTTAATGTTTTCATGTTTGGCAAAAGTTTAGAGAGGTTATTTGAAAGGTTCCAAAGTTCAGAGCGATTATTTAACACAAGATCATAATTCAAGGAGCTTTTCTGTATTCTCCCCTAAATAAAAAGAAGCAGGTGCTCTAATACTTGTATATTTTTTTGACAAAGATGTCGTATTAAGGAGGAAACTTGTATACTGGAAGTGGAAGACGGGTCTAATCCCTTCTCTTTTGGGCTGCCCTCTCAATTTCGGCCATCCAACCAAAAGCATTAGCAACACCAATCACAGCACCTTAAGCCCTCTGCTTCCTCTCCAGTGGGATTGATAGTGGAAGAAGGAGACCAAAACATTCTGATTCCGCCATCCAATTTCTCCATGGTCGACGATCGCATTTTTCGATCCGGCTTCCCCTGATCTTCTAAATTCGCCTTTCTTCATTCCCTCAATCTTCGTTTCATCATGTAAGCTTCTCCTCTTTCTGTTTCTGTTTCTGTTTCTCTTTCTTCCCTTAAAAATTTTTCTCTCTCTCTCTTTTCTTGTGTGCTAAATAAACAACACACAGATTCCGAATATATATCTTTTCTGGATTGCTTTTCAGAATATCTTTACGTGAATGTGAATGAATTCATTTTAGATTCTACCTTTAACAGTAGCTTTTACATTGTCCAACCATATTTTCATCACTTAAATATGCATTTCGCTCTTTCAAGCGCACATTCGACTTACGGTTTCACAACTGCCAAATTACAAACATGAAAGGAAGTGATTTTCAAATTACTGGATCCTACCGTTTTATAAATAATATGAACCTTATGGGGTTGCAGATACTTGTGTCCTGAGCCCTGTCCCCAAGAAAATCTGGAGTTTCTTCGATTGCACAATATTCGGCTCTCTCAGTTTGGAATCCTTCTGTCCTATCTATGGTCTCCCTCTTAAAATTGTAAAATGCTACTTGCCTTTTCTGATATGCGCAGCTATCTTCATGCCTTCTTACGTGACATAATAATAATTTGATTTTATTTATAAAGCTTTAGTAAGAAATGTTATATGATATGTGCTAGATGCTAAAAATGGTTTCTGCTAGGTTTTGTACAATTCTACATGTGTAGTAAATGTTAATGTATTTAGGACATTTAGGGCCTCGCGTTCGCTCAGATGGTTCTGAACAACTTACGAGATAGTTGCCAAAAGTTCTGGTTGTGCATGAAGTTCGAGCCATTGTTCTAGCGGGCTCAGGGTGGGATTCATTCCATGGCAGTGTGTATTGCCATACGATGTAATTTTATGACATGAGCTGCTGGATAAAGTAGGTTCTTTGTTTTCTAAATTTGGATACTAGAGTTTGCTGAAATTCTAATCTGCACGAGGTTTAGCATAGGAAGCAACGTCTAAATGAGAAAGGATGGTGCCATCAAGTTATTGTTTTTAAATTTTAATGAAAAACTATATGATTACATAAAATGATGATTACCATTGATGCTAACATCGGATGGCTTATGGCCTTGGCTTGGCTGTCCATGTCGGTTTGTTTTACTGCTGGAGAAGGTGCTATAAAGTATTTACATACTCATGTGTCTGTTCCCAAGGACACTATAATGGAGGCGCTGAAAGTCTTGATTGGTACTGAATTATATAAGTTTCTCATTCAACTTCTAATTGTACTTCTTTATGTTTACCTGTGTTTCTGGTGCTTCTGTTATTTATTAGATTTTTAACATCATTTATCTCTATCTTTTAATGTGGTATCAGATGTGAGGAATCACCCAGTTTTGATCCGTTGCAAATGGGAAAATGTATATTTCAAGCACTGATTTATCCATTCTCATCTGCAATTTGTGTAATTGGTTGTTTGGTAAGATTATATATTCTAAGGAAATTCCCTTGAATCTCTCCTTTCTTGCAGTATGGAAGAGGTTGTCCTGTAGGTTGCTTGAGAAAACTGCAGAGTTGGTGTTCATCTTCTGTGCTTGAGGAGTACCAGCGATTTGCTGATGCTAAATCCAGGATAACAGATTTGAGATTTATGGATACATTTGACTTCTTAAGCCTGAGGCAGTGCCTTTACAGTATCATATGCCATCACCAAGGATATGGTTTAAAGAAGAGGCGTTTGTTGTACAGAGAAGAGAATTTACAGAAACCCCAACTGACTTCAGTTTAGCCAGGTGCGGGGTTGACACTGGAGCTCTTGATCGTTGCGAGCAATTATGCACTCTGGTTCTCAGAATTTTTTTTAGAATACTGTAAAAGAAAAACATTTGGTTTTGTTTTTGCTTCTTTTCCCTTCCAATCTTCACCCCAACCCAAAAAAAAAAAGAAAAAAATCTTACACACTGAAAGAGGCATTGGTGAAACCAATATTATGCGGTAAAGAACTGATTGTCTGGAAGAAATGTCTTTGAGGCACCTGTTGAATTGCATCTTGAAGTAAATAAACTTTTCAGCCCTTGTCTTTCTAAGCGACAAGTTTTGATATATTATCTCCGGGCATTGGATCTGATTGGAATCTGATATGACTTCGCTGAGATCAGGCCATGTCAGGTTAAATTCGCCCGTTGGTTGTTTCTTGCTTTAATTATGTGATGCTTTTCAAAATATTCAATGTTTCATAACCTGTGTCAACAATTTAATTATTTATCTTCAACTATACTATCAAAATTTAGGTGAAATATGACAGAGCCAATAATAGTTTCCGCATATGAAATGATTGGAGATGAAGAATTGCTCTTTTTTTCTTTAAAAAAAAATTGTTTCATCTTTGGGCGGTTTATAGATATGATTGCAGAAAGTATAAATTCTTTACAAGTTCGAAATGCAAATTTATTAATTAATATTCTTAATTGAAATCATAAGGTAGATACAAAAGTAAGTTACAATCATATTTGATCTTCGAAGCAGTGTTTGAACCTGCCTGACCAGTCACAAAATCCCAGTATCTTATGGTGTATTCATTAAATGTTTACAGCACTGGACTGGCCGGTCAAGTTAGTTGGACCAAACATTGTTTTGTATAACGGTACGGTATGGGAATCATAGATGCATTTTTCTTTCAAAATCAGATCGGATTCAACTGGGCGAATCCGGTCAAAATCGATGAATTGGAACTGCTTTTTAAATTTAGCTTTCATTTGTTTCAATAAAAGATATTTTTTATAAAATATAATTATAAAATATTAAAATTAAAAAATATTTTATTTGTTAAATGTTAAATATGAAGAATTTGAAAAAGATAACTTTCTCTATTTAAAAAAATATATTTTTTTTAATTATCATACCTTTAAGTATCATTTTTTAAAATAATCAATATATGTTATATATCGCTCATTCATTAATGTGTGTCTGTGTGTGTGTGTGTATATATATATATATATATATATATATTTTCCTACAAAATAAGTGGAGCCTTAGTGGACAAGTTTTATCTTTACCTTTCTTTACCATTTGCCTTCAAATTGAATTACTTTTTTTAGGAAAAAAATACATTTTATCCATACACATAGTATGTTGAGCTACCCCTCTTTAATTTGTTAGGCACCCATATTTTTTTTTGGGCTATTTAGGATTTGAGCTTCTAAGTAGCTCATCCCATATTAATCTTAGAATGGTTTGTGTAATTCAAAAGTGAATGAATTTTTAAAAAGTAAGTGATAACCACCATAAGTGAGGGAATTTGAGAATTTGTCAATCTTTCAAGTGAGTGTTCCTCCAAGTTGAGTGAGGTATTAAAAGTAAACCCTAGTTTGAACAAGGTAAGATAAATATTAATCCTACTATTGCTATATTGGAAGATTCTATTGAACCTAGGGTCCCAAGATTTTTTCTTTCAAATTGAAGGATTTTTCATGTAAAAATTATGTGTTTCCATCTATTTATTTTCTATTTACTTTCTTACCTATCTTAATTTCACAAAGAGGAAAATGTTTAGCTTTTTCCATCCACTAACTTTGTCTTTTCTCAACAGTGGTATCAAAGCTTGAGTAAAAGAAGTCATCTTCTTGTGTAATTTAAAATGGAGGATTTGGAGTCATCTTCTTGTGTCATTTAAGATAGAGGATTTTATTGCTTATGATGGTGACATATTCAAGTTGATTGGGGAGAATATTCCAATTAGAATTTGATGATAGAGGACCATTTATATTGTAAAGAACTAGATAAGCTAATTCTTAATAAGAAGAAGCCAAAAGGATAAAGTGATTGTGAATGGACACTCATGAATCAAAAAGTAGTAATGATGATCAAGAAATATATTAATCAAAGCTTGTTTGAGCATGTGTTTACCTACATAAATGCCTACAAACAATAAATAAAGTTTGAATCTATGATTCAAAAGAAAATACCTCATAATGAAATTCACCTAGTGAAGTAGTTAATGAAGCTAGAGTACAAGGATAGTTAGAATATAATTGAGCACTTAAACAATTTTAAAGGTCTTGTCAATTAGTTAGTAAAGTTCAAAATGAAAATCGATGTTGAATTACAAGCGTTACCACTTCTCAATTCATTATTAGAGAACTTGCTAGGTAAAGAAGCCAAGAAAAGGGAATATGGTGATAATACAAGGCTAATGTTACTGAGAATCGAGGTAGAAATGTAATACCTTATTGTGACCATTAAAATTTTATCATTTTAAATTCCTTGAAGTATTTATTTAATTAAAAATAATAATTAAATTATATTTATTTTAACCAATATTTTATCATAAAATGTATTTAAATTATTATTATAGCAAATCTTTCATGAAGCTAAGAGTATTTAACAATTGGTTAGTAAGAGAATTTATGAAAATCTATGTATCACTTAATAAAATAACTTTCCTAAAGCTTGCAAAATTCTTTTAAATGTTTTTAGTTCCTAAACTTTAAAATTATTAAAGGAATTGTTAAGGAGAACTAAGAATGATAAAGTATATGTATATAGAGAGAGTACGTGAGAGAATGGGTGGTTAGAATCACGTCGTAACACTTAATTTCACTTTTATTAAAAAAAAGACAAAACAAAGGCTAATATTTAAAGGAAAAGTTGATTATATCTACACCCTGTCACACTATATAATCTTCTTTAACATTTTATTTTTCTCAAAGACACGAAAGGCTTTTTGCTTTAAGCTAACACCCATTTCTCTCTCTCTCTCTCTTGCATCTCTATCACCTTCCCTCTCTTGCTTTCTATTTAGCAATTTCTCCTTCCTTTTGTTGCTACTGCTACTAGCCTTAATGCTAGAAACTTTTTATTGGCCAATAGCCAACACTGCTATAGTAAAGCCACTAGTTCATGGCTGAAGCGATAAGACCTAAAGCTGCTTGGCCTTTCCTTGTGTCAGCAGTCCGACAAGTGATTATTGTCAGTGAAGCTTTCAGCAAGCTCTTTAGGATGAGATAAGTTCATTTAAAGCATAACATCCTAATATTACTATCCATATAATTATAGCTTAGAAGACTTATTTTCATGTATATTTGAAATATATGATAGTGCTTCTGAAAAATATAAGTTTCATGCTATAAAATGATTGAATGATATGATTAAAGCCCTTTTATGTCATTAACTTTCAAAATTTTGGGTGTTCAAAGGTGATTTAGAAAATCCATTTTTATGTAAAATTGAAAAATAGGATTATGCTTTTAAAAAATATAATTTTCATGTTATAGGATATTTACATTAACATGATTAAAGTATTTATGAAGTATTGCCTTCTAATAATTTGGATGATTGGTGTATAATTCAAGAAACCCTTAAATGGAGGAAATGTGATTTGGTGATTTTGTAGAAATAAAGCTAAAAATATTAAGAACTAAATATATAATTTCCTAAAATGATGTAACAGAGTATTCTTATAGCATAAAGTTTTAATATTTTGATTGTCTTATATTTGATTCAGAAAAATATCATTTTTTATCATTTTATTTTAGTTATTTAATATAGAACTAATAAAATAAAAATTTTATACCCTAAAGTATTAAAATAGCATACCTAAAGCACATCTAAATCATTAAATTTAATATTTTTTATGTTCAAAGTTTGATTCAAAAATCCTTAATATATGTGATTTTTTATTTCCTTAAAGTGAAGTTAAAAAGATTAAGAACTAAATATATGGTTTTATAATATAATATGATTTTGGTCTCTTTAAAGCATAAAGCTCTAATATTTTGACTATTTTACACTTGATTAAAAAATGCCTTCATTTATGAAAATCTCTAATTTCTTTATGATAATTTTAAAAATACAAAAAATAGTGATATAAAATGATAAAGTGGGAAGAACAGAATCTTTTTATAGAATCTAGTTTAATATTTTTACTTGTATGGTCTTGATTCAAAAATCTCTATATTATGACATATTTTAAATTTAAAAGCTAATATTAGAAAATGTAAATAGCTGATGATCTAGAGTACTAGTATGTCATGCATTGAATTTGGAATTGTGAAATTTGGGATTGTGAAATTTGGGAAGAAAATAAGGAATATCCATATATTCATAAATTATCATTATAAATTATGAAGTCAGAAGAAAGGAAAAATGGAAGCAAAATACTTAGAGATCCTCGAAATGAATAAGTATTCCCAAGTGAGTATATATGTCACTCTAAATTAATATTTTAATTGTATTTTTTGTGAATGTTATACTTTACACTCTTTTTATTAGTGATATGATCTATATTACATCTACATGAAAATTTATGAAGGTGTAATTATGTACTTTGGGTATGCTCCTGAATAATGAACCTTAGTTTATATACTTGTAGTTGTTTCCTTTATTATGATATTTGGCATAATTCTAACATGTTAGTATATATGTAGTTTCTTATTAGTTATTATTAAATCACCCTTACAGTCATGCACAAGTATTATGGAACTGTTGTTTATAGTATGGTTATAGTTATCTATTTGAGTGATTGTGATTGACCCTGTTGATAAGGCATAGTGGTGTTATAATCACTGTTGATTAATTTTGATTGGATTGTAATGATAAATAATATAGTATGTATTGTGATTAGATTGAAATTATAAAGCATAAAACTTGAGCTTTAATGTATAAGTTAAATTGTGAATTATGCCATGAGTGATATTGAAATTAACAAATGTGATGAAGGAATGATATTGCAAATACTAGATGAAAAATTCTTAGTGAAAAGCTTATAGAGAATACAAGGCAAACCTTAGAGAAATAAGGATGAAAAACTTGTAGAGGGTTTAAAATTAACCTGGGAGTTAAAAGGTTTATGTGTGTATGTATATATATTTATTATAAACTGCTATGTATTATGATTATAACATTAATACATAGTTATTTTTGAATATTTCTATTTGATGTGATCATGATGATTTGGCTATGATTGAGTCTTATTGGCTACTTGAAAGTTTATGATAACCTGAAATGAGTTGCATGTGAATTTGTGATTGTATTGTGTAAAGTTGAGTAAATAAGAGTATTATGAATTATGATATGAAATAGAAAATTTGAGTTATGTGCAAGTGAATACATCATCTAAAGGACTGATATCGCGTATTATAAAATCTGATAATTTGATTTGCTATTATTTTTCTTTTTTATTCCAGTTATAATTAACATTTATTTTTTTATTTAATTAATTCTAAGTATAGTTATGATAGATGTATACTCATTGAGTTCTCGTAACTTATTTCTTTTATTTCAATGTTTTCAAGTTAAAATAAGTGCATTAGATTCTCACTACATCTATCAAAAATCAAATACTACCTTGTTAAGGAATTAATAGTTAGATCAAAAGTGAAGTTTAATTATGTTTGTATAAATATTATGTATATTGAGGTTATGTATTCTTGTGAGTATTTTATGTTGCTATCAAATCTGCAAATTCTACAAGTTATATAATTTAGTGCATGTAGCCTTTAGGAAGTACCTTAAAATTAAGGAAACTTTATCCATTTTCTTTGCAAAAACTTAAAATAATTTTTGGTCACCATAAAAATAGAGAAATTTTTATTAGGTAAAATTAGTACAGTTAGTATTAAAGCTAGTAAAAATTAGGTAGTGGGATTCATACTAATCATAATCAAGTTTGTTTGGGTTGTAATAATAACTAATACTTAAGGAAAAGTAAAAACCAAGGTTGTAATAAGTCCAGACAGAGATTTAAATCTTGCTCCAAAATCTTATGTTAATATTAAGATAAACTAGACTATAAGAAAGCTAATTATTGTCTCAAGATAGATCAAAAGGATAAGAAAGTTAAACTAGTTAAGATCAAGCAAAAAAATGGTAAAATGCAAAAGTACCATTGCCATGGTTGCTAAAGGTGACAAGGTCTTTCTTATTATAAAAGATAATTATCTTAAATTTACCTTTATTGACAACTTATAGATCGTTGATTTGGGGGCCTCATTCCACGTCATTCCACATGGAGGTTTCTTCTTATCCCACTAGAATGGTGATGTTGATACTGTCAAGATAGGAATTAAGTTAAAAGTAAGATTATTAGCATATGTGACATCACCTTGACAATAAGTAAGGGGTGTAAGCTTGTATTAAAGAATGTGAAGCATGTCTTAGATATATGCATAAATCTTATCTCAGCTAAAGAGCTCAATAACATTGGTTTAATGAATTATTTTAATGATAGAAAATAGAAGCTTACTAAGGGAAGTTTAATCATAGCTTAAGAAAGAAAGAAAGGTTCATTGTGCGTGGTACAAAGTAAATTGTGCTAGGTTTGTAGAAATAAGAACAACAAAAAAATTAAAAATTTTATGAAATTGACCAAAGATCCACATGAAAAGACTATAAATTATTGATTAGGATGATACTTTTGTTGCATAAAAAATACACTCACTACAAAAGAGTCCAAATTATTCCCACTTCAACTAAATGCATGAATGCATATACAATACTATTTTCATCAAATCCTCGAATGCATAAACTATATTGTTTCTAATGAATCTTGAAAACAAACAACTATGGTCTATAAACTATGAATGCAATTCAATAAAACTACATCTCTATGATATCAACATGAGCAATTAAAAAATTTTAATCCATAAATGAATCATATAAAGTAGCTTTCCTCTCAATGCAGTGCTACCTATATTTGGTTTTATTACTCTTAACCTTAAGCACTCAGTATCAATAAAGAACCCTAAGGTTTTGTAACTTTAGAAAATAAATATATGTGGTCTAACCAAAATTCCTTAAGAAAGAAGAATAGTAAGTTTAGATAATTGAGCAAATCTAATAATAATCTAGTTAATAATCAACCTAAATACAATAATACCTTAGTAAAGTTCAATCATATTGTATTATTACTCTAGTGAAACTCAATCATATTAGCCCTATTCCAATTAGGAGCTATAATTTAATCATGTATTTTAATTATCTTATAACCCTATTTTTGTAAATTGCTCTTTATATGTGACCCTGTAAATTCTTATTACATTAGCAATTGTATTTTAGGATTATATATGATAAGTGATATTTAGCAATACATTATTTCTACCCAAGTAATGAGAATATCTATGATTTGACATAATATTTTTATGCGATTAATGTTTCATGTAATTTTATCTCTTTTGTCTTAAATATTCAAATCAAACTTAAGGTATGGAATATGTCATCATCTTTATAGTTTAATCTATATGTTTCTTAATTTTTTAGCAAACTAACTCAAAACAAATGGGATCAATATCGCGTATTGATTTATTTAAGTATAACCATATATTTTGTAGTTATACTCAGTCAAGAGGTCATGGATATCACTCTTTTTATATAAAAGGGATAAAATCTTATTTAAGTCACTTGCATTTCTCTAGAAAATTTATGAAATAATCAATTATTGATTCTACAATTGTAATATCCCTAAAAGAAATAAAGAAATTTGCAAAGGAAATTTCAATTAGAATTTTAAATAAAATGTATTAAGTGTTATTATAGATCACTAAATTTGAAAAAAAACTACATAAAGGCTTTATAGAAAATTTTCAACACCAATAGGTCAAAAATTGACATTTCGAGTTCAAAATTTTGATATTTTAATCTAACTTATTTGACTTTAATTTGAAATTCATTTTGGCCAATTTTTAGAAGCTTATTAATAATATTTATGTAATTGGGCTTAAAGAAAAGAAAAGAAAGCCCAATAGGAAATTTTTTAGAATTAGGCCAAAAAGCCCTATTAAGTCCACATAAGCCCAATAAGGCGTAATAAGGATCTAATTGAGCCAAGGCCCAATGAGAAACCTACTAAAGGCCTAACAGTGGAAATATAAGGTTAAATGACAAAAGAAATCTAAAAGTCCAAAAATATTTTAAGAATAAAAAGTGGGCTTGAATATTCAGATGGAACCGAATTCAAAATCAATTGGTTTAAGCCTAATTTGAAAGGCTTCATGAATATTAGAAATGAATTATATGAAGGTGCAAGTCAAAATGAGAAAAGGAATTACTTAAAAATCTAAAATAAAATATCAATTAGAAAAGCCCTTAAGTAGTTAATCGAACAACATAATTAGATAAGATTTAGGTAGATTGTAGAGAAAATTGGGATATGTACCTAACTAGAATTTTTATGAAAAATTTATCAGGAACTAATATGAGTTAAAAAGAGTTGGAAATAACAAAATGAATCACTAGAAAAGAATTTATGATATTTTTGGCCTGATAAGTCGAAAATTTGCCTTTTTGAGCTTGAAACAAAAATACATCCGAATTAGGTTATTTTATTTTATTTTGGGTTCATTAAGCTTGGTTTTTGAAGGTCCAAATGGAGTTTTAAAAGGGCCTACATGTGTAACAACTTCCAAAGGAAGCTAGGATGTAAATATTATTAAGTGAAAAATTAAAGATATTTTTTAAAAGAGAGGCAAAAATTAAAATTTATTTAAATTTAATTATCTCAAAAGTAATAAAATAGTAAAAGGGATAGCAAGATACTCCAACTACACCCAGCCATGTTTATCATTTTATTTTAATTAATTAAAATAAGAAAATTTTGACTATATGTGATTGGTTGGAAGATTATATATAAAGATATTTTTGCTAAACTTGAAAAAAAAATAGTCATTTCCTCCAAGGTAGCCGTGGGTATGAAGAGCTAAAGAGAGGGCTTGTTATACTTTAAACAAGTAAAGAAATTTTGAAAGAAAATTTATGAAATTTTTTTTTGCAAGTGATTATTATCCTTGGAAGTAAAGATAGGAAAGCAAAAAGAGAAGGTGAGCGAAAATTCTTCTTTATCCTTTAAAAATTTAATTTTAAGCATTTTTAAGTTATTTATGGTGTTAGATTGTGATCTAAAGTTGATAAAAAAATTATATTTTTTTCAGACAAATTTTCATGAACATAGATGAATTGAGTTCAAAACAAGAGATTGGGTTCTACCTTTTCTATTTCTAAGATTTTTTACTAACTTATTTATAGTTAAAAATTATGCAAAATATGTTTTGAAAACCTTAAGTTTCATTGAAATTGAAGTTATATTGAATACCTAAAAGGCATAATTTCAAAAATAGCTCTAATGCTATTTGAAAATAGTAGCACTAGATGGGCAAATTTTTATGACAAAGAAATTCATGAGATCTTAATGGAATAAAACTTTCCATTGATTAAATAACATGTTGGAAACCTTATAAATTTATTTGGAAATTTTTTTAGATCATTTGGGTATTTTAAAAATTATCTTTGTGAACACTATTAGTATTATTCTATTTTTATTATTGAGAAATAAGGCTATGTGAATAGTCCCTAGGAAGCTTAAAATTATGTCAAACAATTGATATTTTGTAAAATATATATGTTAGCTATATTGTTACCCATTTTAGGGATTAATAGAAATAATTTGAATACCTAAAAGGAATTTATTATAAAAATTGGTAGCCTAATAGGATAGTATTTTTATAAAACTCTTATAATTATTTGGTCACACCCATATATTTGGTGCTTACTATAAATTAATATTATACATTATGAAGTGTGATATGTGATAATATAATATATGGTGTAGATATAATTTTATCCTTTACCGAGAAGGAATGCTATGATTTAATATGATATAACCCAAAGTGACTAGCAATTACTTCTTCTTCTTATATTGAGTTTTTCATAAAAAGTTAAAGAATTTTGATGATTTATTTATGTTGGGCAAAAAGCTAACTTGTGAAATAGGTGGGTTTTATTTTAATGATGTATAAATTCTAATATGAAGATATAATATTAGCATTATTATGTTGAAATGAGTATGAAATGATTTATAGAATCTTTCCTTAGAAAATTGCTATAGGGAAGTGTAGGGAGAATTTCTGTCAAAGTTAAGGGTGTGTTTTTGTTTACCTTTAGAATCATGGTTAGAAATTTTTTAAAATTTTAACAATTAGCATTTTAATATTATATTTAGTGTTAGGATGATTGTAAATGGAATTAGGAATTTTTGAAAATTTTTTAATGTATGAAAATCTAAATTATAGGTGAAATACTTGAAACTATCTATTTCAAACCCTTATTTTGGTTGCTTTAAGGTTTGAACATTTTTTAAGTACTAAATGAATGAGAAAAATTATGAAATTTTCCAGACATGATTTTAAGATGTTAATAAGCTTGTCTTAAAATTTGGTGGTAAACAAAATTTGATTTAGTTGCCCAAATGATAGTTTAGTTTTAACAGCTCTGGTGTTATCCAAATTTAGCAATTTTGAGTTTATGCCTTTAGTTTATGGGCAAAGTCACAAAATTTGTTATACAACACTTCATTTATTCCTTATTTAAAATGTTAAGAATGTTTTATCAAAATTTAGTGATGATTGAGGGTGATTTGGTTACTCAAAAGAGACTTGGATTGCAAGTGCTCCTATGCTATCCTGTTTTGCATTTCCTATTTTTAGTTCTATGTGAACTAAACCTATGGAAAGAAATGAGACAAATTAATTGGTGTTTGATGTGTAACATTATGTTAGGAATGTTAAGACAAATTTTGATAAAATTTAGAAGCCTTAAAGGGCACCAAAACCATAATACATATAGGATATAAGCAATAAGATAGTTGTAATTTTTTTTTTTTGAGAAACAATTTAAATTTATAAAAGGATTGATCAGATTGGAATCATATGAAAATTTATTCATTAAAATTATATGTTTCTATACTTAAATATGTAAAGGTTATATGTAATAACTTTAGATGTAACATTAAATGATCATAAATCATAAATGATGCTTGAATTACAATTTGGTAGCCATTAAAAGAATTGAGTACTATCACTACTTGAATGGAATGGTTGAATAACAACTTTAAGATGTGATTATATATGAGAAATGGTGAAATAGGATTATATATGAGAATTATGATACAATTGGTGATGTTTTAAGCTATTTATCATAAATGAAAAGATTGTGTATTAATCTTAAACATATTGATATATTTTGTTGAAGGTTAAATATATGAAAATGAAAAATTTTATTAACAAAACCTTTATAGTATAGTTGTTATTTTAACTATACCTTATGTTATGTGATATTGAAATACGTGATTAATGCCTATGATGTCCCATCATGGTTGATGCTTATATATGCTAATGGCATTCTATCAATGCCTACTACATGTATGACTACTCATCCTGTATCTGATTTATGGGGAAAGTTATTTACATCCTTCGTAGAGAATAAGAGGAATGATAAAAGTTAAAAGGATAAAGTTGGTAGCTTTGTGCTTAAAGTGGTGGGGGATAAAGGTACACTAAAGATATAAAGAGAAACTTGGATACCAACTATAACCTTATGGTGAATTTTTGCTAATAATTATTGTAGTCATTCTCTACTGAAAAAATGTATAATAAACTATATGGGCTACCACATATTAAGTTAATCAATACTAATACTTATTGGAAATACCCATTAGAAAAAAAGGTAAACATTTCCATTCACTAAATATTCTATACTTATCTCTTTACTTGTGGTGTCCTATTTACAGATATAGGATATGGACTTGAAGCGCATGTATCAATATTTTCCATCAAATTTAATACAAAAATAAGGATTTTATTATTTGTATTATTATTTTTGTTTGTATACAAAGTTTTCAAATAATAAAATAACATGTAAATTGTATTTGCTATACATAAATATGTTCAAATTTTTTTAGATGCATACGTGTATGAAATATTTTTAAAAATTAAAGAAAAATAAAGGAGTCGACAGTATTTGTAAGACTTGTAAGGATATTTAGCTAGTATAGTAGTACTAGTTATATATCTTTACATTGATCACAATGTCTGAAAAATGAGTTGTGACAATAGTCAATCTTATTATAAGTGACATTAAATGACATCAGAGTATATAACTCTTTATGTAGGGAAGTTAAAGGTCACATACATCGTTATCATTATAAGAATTGCTTATAATACTAACATAATGCTCCATGCTACATTCTCATTATGGATTCATTAAGTATATTTGTTCTTTAATATGCATTCATGTGTTAACTCATGACTAGTGAGATTTGGTTATTAGTCAACATACATACTAGTCTTAATATATCATTATCATCCCACTTTATTTAACTAAGGATATTTAAGAATAGTGTTAACTATTCTAGGGACAAATATAATAATCATTTATATTATTCAAATGTATGAAATAAACATAATAAATTGAAATATAAATTGAAATGCTTCATATAGAAATAAATCATAATACGGTGTCTATTAATATAAATTATATAATCATTCTATAATTAGCTTCTATAGTATACATGAATAAGTTATGCAATATGGAGGAAAATATTGCTAATGGCTATGAAAATTTAAGGTTATGGCATAGAAGACTTAGGCATATGAGCAAGAAAGTGCTACATATCCCCACTTAGAAATAACTTTACCTCAACATTAAAGGTAAGTCATTTAAGCCCTACACCAATTATTTAGCTAGTAAACATCATAGACTTTCATTTCATAAATTTGTTTGGCTCACAAAAAGAAAACATGTTCTTAGTTTAGTACATATTGATATTTGCTCTGTGATTGAAAAATCACTTGGTGTTTAATGAGAAAAATATTTACTATTTTATTTTCCCATATTTTATGTCTTTTAGGTGTTATATATGCTTAATTTATAGAATAGGCATTATTTTATAAATTTGGCTTGATTTTACAAGTTTCTGAATTTATTCGATAAATGCTGGATTTTGATACTGTTTCAATTTTTCAGTCATAACTTAGGTTCCAAATCTTGGATTAAGGAAAACTTTATATTGATGGAAAGCTAAAAGATAGATATACAACTTTTATGTTTTGGTCAAAACCCAGTTCGGACTCCTTTAAGCCTTTACTTGGCCGACAAACTAAAGTTTTAATTCTGTCCTAGCTAAACCCTTTCTGTATTTGGGTCATATCTGGAGTTGTAGTGGTTCGATTCACTTGATTCTAGTGCCAAAATTCTCATAAGGAACAGGTATACAACTTTCATGTTTATGGATCTTCCATAAGAAATCGATTTCATGGACTTATTCTGCTTGGAAATCATACCAACGAGATTTCACTGTTGGACCTTCTAGAAGAAATTGTTAAGTTTTGTAATCCTAATAGGACTAGGATCAGCAAGGCCTTAATTTTTGTAATCCTAAGAGAACTAGAATTATGATTCTATGGGTTTCATCAGATATAAGTAGAGATGAGGGGTGGGCAACAAAACATACAATCATACAATTCAGAATTTCAACAGATCCTATAGCCAGCTCTCCTCCTCTTCTTCTTGTTTCTTCTTTGTTCTTCATCAATGGAGGGCTAATCTTCTGAGGTTGATTCAAGGAGTTTGAAGATCTCTTCTTGAGGATTATGAGATCATTCTTTGTAATGTTAACTTTTCTTAATTAATTTTCCTCTTTCTCTATTTAATTGTACTGAATTCTTGAGATTCCTTGTGTTGGGTATTGATTTGATATAATTGATATTCACCTTTATAATTTCTAAATTCTTTGTTATTTTATTATGAAATTATGGTTGATAAATCATAGTTTTATGCATAGGGACAGAAGGGTGAAAGATTAATTTCGAGATTTCTAATTTAATTTCTTAAATCAACTGAATTCTAATTATAAATCAATTTCAATCTAGCATAGGAATTATAGCGATTGTTTAATTTAGCTAATTTTAATTAATCAAATCCTAGGCAATTATCTTGCATAGAATTCATGAAATATTGTAGGGATTCTAGGTAATTCAAGGTTGATGAATTAGTTAGAAAAAATTAAATCCTAATTGATCTATGATTAATCCAATTCAGGGCTCTCAATTTTCTTGAATCGACTGTTTTATTTTATTTAATTTCTCTCCATTATTTCTGCTTTACTTCTGTTTTAAAACTTAAATTCGTGCTTATTAATCATTTAATTCATGCAACCTAAACCCTCTTAATTCTGCATTCTATTTTATGTTGTTTCTGTGATAACATTCTATTTTTATTATATTGCATACTATTTGCATTAGTTGTTCACGTTTTCACTATATAAATAATTCAAATTTTGTGTATATATTAGAAAATCATTTAGGAAAAATAAAATCAAGGGATCACTAGGAGTACAACCTAATTGTGCCACCATACAATATTATTTTTTAGCATACTAGTTTTAATACAATTTTGGTGCATTGCGGCGTGCACGTCAAAATTTTGGCGTCGTTGTTGGGGATCCTCTTAAGTTTATCTTTTCATACATATTTCTAGCAATATATTATATAATTGATCAAGCATTCCAGTAGTTTTCTGTAGTACTGTGTAGTCTTAGTGCATGACAAGAAGAAATCCTATTGAATTGTGTGATTTTGATTCTGAAATTGATAAAACATTTCATTCACTTTGTAGGAATAAAAATATAAGTGGTTCTAACTTTCCTGCACCTTTAGATAAACTAGAAAAAATGGCAAACAATAATAGAACATTAAAGGAATTAGCTGCCCCTGATGTTACATATCAACCTTTAAGCATTCAATATTTTGAGTTAGATACTGATTTCGAATTAAAATCTAGACTCATACACTTGCTTCCAAGGTTTCATGGTCTTGTAGGCGAAGATCCACATAAACACTTGAAGGAGTTTCACATGGTGTGTTCAATAATGAAACCTCAAGGCATATCAGAAGATCAAATCAAGCTGAGAGCATTCCTCTTCTCCTTAGCTGATGCAGCCAAGGATTGGTTGTATTACTTGCAGCCTGGTTCAATTACGTTCTAGACAGATATGAAGCAGTAATTCCTAGAAAATTTTTTCTTTACATCCAGGGCAGCTGCCATTAGAAAAGAGATTTGTGGCATCAGACAAATGAATGGGGAGACACTGCATGAGTATTGGGAGAGATTTCAGAAGTTGTGTGCAAGCTGTCCATACCATCAAATCAGTGACTAGCTACTGATTTAGTATTTTTATGAAGGCCTTCTCCCCATGGATAAAAGCATGGTTGATGCTGTAAGTGGTGGAGCTTTAGTGGACAAGACTCTAAATTTGGAACTAGAATTATGGCTGCTGCAACCAGAAACGTGAATGAGATGAGTTTCTCCAATCCAAACTAACAAAAATTAGAGAATAGAATGGATGAGCTAACTTTATTGGTTAGACAATTGACAATAGGATAGTAGCAGAAAAATCAAGCCTTTTTTCTAGCAAAATTATGTGGAATTTGCTCTTGCCCAACTCATCCAATAGATTTTGCCCTATATTGTAAGATGATGAGTGCTACCCTCCTCCTCTAGCAAATGCAACAGCTATCTTCCCTGGAAAGCTTTCATTCTAGCAACAAAACCAGTATCCATACCAGCAACCACAGATCAACCAATTCCAACAGCAGCATAATCAATATTTTAGCTGGAGGCACAACCAAAATTTTAAGTATAATAGCAATCTAGGACAGAACCAATATCATTCTCTTGCATACACCAGAATGCAGCCTAACCCAGTCCAACAACCAGAAGTGAATTCATTATCTTCTCAACCATCATTTGAAGAGCTGGTTAAACAAATGGCAACAAGTAACTTACAATTCCAGTAGAGAGTAGAAGCTACCATAATGAATTTACAAACACAAATAGGCTAATTGACTTCAACATTAAGTGAGCTTAAAGCACAAAAATCAAGCTAGCCATTATGCAGCAACACAAAGAATAAGAAAGTAGTGAATGCAATCATGCTGAGAAGTGGCAAGTAAGTGGATAAACTAACAGAAGAAAAACCAGAATCAAGCCATATAACAATAAGTGATCAACCAACAAGCTATATACCCAAGAGAAGTATTTAACCAAAAAGTGACAAGAAGAACCAACTAAAAGAAAATTAACAAAGACAAGCAGAAGAGGAAATCTAGCAATAACCAACAAAATAGAAAAAGGGTAGTGACAATTAGGTAGACTCTTTCCCTATTCCCCTCCCTTTTCCAAACAGAAGACTCTTTCATAAAAAAAAGAATGAAAAGAAAAATGAAAATAAGAATTAAATTTTAGAGTCCTTAAGAAAAATAGAAGTAAACATACCTTTACTAGATTTGATAAAATAAGTTCCAAGGTATATTAACTTCTTAAAAAATTTGTGCATCAACAAAAGGAAATTTAAGGTGGATGAGAAAGTAAGTGTGGGGGCAAATGTGTTTGTAATAATCCAAATAAATTTACTAGAAAAATGCAAAGATTTAGACATATTTACCATTCCATGCATCATAGGAAAAACAAGAATAGAGCATGCCATGTTAGACTTAGGAGCATCCATAAATGTTATGCCTCTTTCTATTTTCAATACTTTGAATTTAGGAGTTTTGAAAGAAATAAGGGTTGTTGTTCAATTAGCCAATAAATCTAACATTTATCCTTTAGGAATTATTGAAGATATCCTAGTGCAAGTTAATAGATTGATCTTCCCAGCAGATTTTTACATTTTAAAGATGGAAAATAAGGATTCAAGCATTCTTCCACCAATCATTCTTGGTTGGCCTTTTCTCAAGACAACAAAAATCATAATTAATGTTCGAGATGGAACATTAACTATGGAGTTTGATGGTGTTATAGCCAAGTTTGATATTTCTAAAGATATGCTAGACAATTCCATATCATTTCTTAGCATTTTGGAGTCTTTAGTGCATGATTCTCCTCATTCTATTTCTACTAATGTTTCTTCTATTTCTGATTTGCATGTTTCTGATTCAAATTCTATTATTTCTTATTTGCACATTTCTGATTCAAATTCTCCTATTTTTAATTCTGTAATTTCTAATTTTGTTGTACACCATTCAGATTTATATGTTAATGTTGTCCATGATGAATTACTTGCTAAGTTTCCTGAATTTTTTAAATTTCTGGATTGTTTTGATAGTCATAAATGCACTTGTAAAGATGATGTTGTTAACTATTCCATTTGTGATGAAATTTCTACATTTTTAGATGAAAACAACAGTGTTCATATAAAAATTACAGAAAAATAAAATGATGATAAAGATATTTCACTTTTACAAGAACAAGAAAAAGAAACAGAAAAAGAAAAAGAGTGTTTCTACATTGATTTTTCTCATTATATTGTTGATCATGTTGAATTTGTTTCACCAGGTGAACTTGAAAATTTAAGACACAAGAATGATTTAAGAATAGCACTTAGCACATTTATGGTGGATGATTCAAATTACCATAACATCTCTTTGATGGATGAACTGAATATTGGAAATGTAGAAGCAAAGGAGGTAGATAATTCTCATATAGATCCTAGTTAAAGAGATGGAAGCCATGGTCTAGCCAAAGACATTAAAGAAAGGCACTTCTTGGGAAGCAACCCAAGCAATTTAGATTTGCTTTCTCTTACTCTTTTTTTTTTTAATTTTCATGTCCTTTATATTTCTTAATGATTATTCTTGATGATATTGATATGCTTTACATTGAGGACAATGTAAAATTTAAGTGTGGGGGGGGAGCTTTTAGGATTTACTTCATACTTTTGTGTCTTCTTTATTTACTTTATACTTTGTATTTTCATTCATTGCTTTTCAATGTTTTTTTTTTTTAAAATAAAAAAATAATTTTTTTAGTCACTTTGAGTCCTTTTTAGTTGCTTTCCATTAATGAAAATTTTGCACTTTTATAAGTAGGATTTAATTGAAGTTAGATAAGACTCATAAAATGATTGAATGAATGATTTTGTTTCTTGAAATTAATTGATGAAGTGATGAATTTTGAATTAGTAGATTGAATTTGGTTATATGACCCACCTTGTAAAATTTTAAGCCTTTTGTTAAAAATTTATACTTTTATATTGTCTTTCCTTCTTGTGTGATGTTCTTCTATGATTTATTTCTTTAGAACTTGCTTTAAATCTTTTTAATATTACATTTTGCATATACATACACAAACATGATTAAGGCATTCTTTGTTTCTTTTAAACTAAAGCCATAAAGCCAACCTTGAAGTTTTTAACTCTGTTAAACCCTCTTGAGCTTTTATTGCCTTTTCTTTGTTAATTAACCTATGAGCATATTATTCCAATGAAAAAAAAATATCTTTACCTAACCTTAAGGATTAGTAGAGCATCTGAATTTTATGAGATGGACTCTTGAATAAGTGTGGGGGTGTGTGAGTTTATATCTTGTGAAAAGTTATCATCAAAGGTTGGTTGAAAAAAAAACAAATCAATCAAAGTAAAAAAAAATAAAAAATAAAAAATAAGGCAAAAAGGAAATTGAAAAAAAAAGAAGAAGAAAGAGAGAAGAGAATAGAAGAGAAAAGAAAAAGAAAAATAAATAAAGAAGTTGATGAGTATTTGAATTTGAATTTGCCTTGTTTATAATTTTCCCATATATTTTTTTTATTCAATTGCTCTATTGATTTCTTTAGTTTCTAACCTTCTTTCATCCTTATTTTTCCTTCCCTTTTCCCTAACTCCATTACAATCTTGAATAAAGCCCTTTTGATTTGTGTTGTGCATGTGATTTGAGTAGTGGAGATTAGATGATTAGCAAGCCTATGGTAGAAAATTTCATGGAATGAACTTGAGTGAAACACTTTGGCCTAAACACTTGAGAGATGGAGAGTGAAGTTTGTGAGAATCTACTAATTTGATCTATTCTTTTTTTTTAATGAAGTTGCTATGTTGATTAGTTCCAAGTTTGTCAAAATTTTCCTTTATGATGTGTTTTGTTTCTTGCTACCTTTAGTTAATTCTTGCTTGTAAATTTATGAATTCAAAGTTTTTAGAAAGTAAAGTATTTTGTGTCTTAGTTTTGAATAAAGTTTTGTCTTACCTGAGCACGAGCAAGGAATAAATGTAGGAGAATTTGATGAAAAAAATATTTACTATTTTATTTTCTCCTATTTTATGTCTTTTAGGTGTTATATATGCTTAATTTTACAAAATAGACTTTGTTTTATAATTTTGGCTTAATTTTACAAATTTATGAATTTATTCGGTAAATGCTGGATTTTGACACTGTTTCAATTTTTCAATCATAACTTGGGATTCGAATCTTGGATCAAACTTTATATTGATAGAAATCCAAAAAAGAGATCTACAACTTTTATGTTTTGGTCAAAGCCCAGTTCGGACTCTTTCAAGCCTTTACTTGGCCAATAAACTAAAGTCGTAATTTTGTCCCAGCTGAACCCATTTCTGTATTTAGGTCATATCTGGAGTTGTAATGGTCCGATTAATCTAATTCCAATACCCAAATTCTCATAAGACATAGGCCTACAAATTTCATGTTTATGGATCTTTTAGAAGAAATTGATTTCATGGACTTATTCTACTTGGAAGTCAAACCAGCGAGATTTCACTGCTGGACCTTCTAGAAGAAATTGCTAAGTTTTGTAATCCTAATAGGACTAGGATCAGCAAGGCCTTAATTTTTGTAATCTTAAGAGAACTAGGATTAGGATTCTATAGGTTTTATCATATATATATAGAGAGAGAGATGAAGGGGTGGGCAACAAAACATACAATCATACAATTCAGAATTTCAACAAATCTAGCAGCTAGCTCTCTTCCTCTTCTTCTTGTTTCTTCTTTGTTCTTCATCAATGGAGGGCTAATCTTCTAAGGTTGATTCAAGGATTTTGAATATCTTTTCTTGAGGATTATGAGATCATGCTTTGTAATGTTAACTTTTCTTAATTAATTTTCCTCTTTCTCTATTCAATTATGCTGAATTCTTGAGATTTCTTGTATTGGGTGTTAATTTGATATAATTGACATTCACCTTTGTAGTTTTTGAATTCTTTTTTGTTTTATTATGAAATTATGATTGATAAATCATAGTTTTATGCATAGAGATAGAAAGTTGAAGGATTAATTTGGAGATTTCTAATTTAATATCTCAAATCAACTGAATTCTAATTATAAATCAATTTCAATCTAGCATAAGAATTATAGTGATTTAATTAATCAAATCCTAGGCGATTATCTTGCGTAGAATTTATGAATTATTGTAAGGATTCCAGATAATTCAAGGTTAAAGAATTAGTTAAAAAAGGTTAAATCCTAATTGATCTATGATTAATCCAATTCAAGGCTCTCAATTTTTTTGAATCGGCTATTTAATTTCATTAATTTCTCTCCATTTTATTTCTACTTTACTTCTGTTTTAAAACTTAAATTTGTGCTTATTAATCATTTAATTTGTGCAATCAAAACCCACCCAATTTTGCATTCTGTTTTATTTTGTTTCTGAGACAGCATTCTATTTTTATTATATTGCATACTGTTTGCATTAGTTGTTCACATTTTCACTGCATAAATAATTCAAATTTTGTGTATATATTGTTAGGAAATCATTTAGGAAAAATAAAATTAAGGGATCACTAGGAGTATGACCTAGTTGTGCCACTATACAACATTATTTTTCAGCACATCAGTTTTAATACAATTTTGGTGCATTGTGGTGTGCACGTCAGTTTTGTATTGTATTTTGTTACTTTTATTTATAACTACTTAAGGAAAGTTTAAGTGTCTCTATTAAAATAAAAAAACCATGAATTTGAGGCGTTTGAGGAGTTTTTTGCCTACATGGAACATGAAATTGATAAAAAATCGAAACATGTATGAATAAATAATGGTAAGGAGTATCAAGCTCCCTTTGAGGCATATTATGGATCTTATAATATTAAACTTGAGAGAAAACACCACCTAAGACACCATAAGTGAATAAAGTTGCCAAAAGAATGAATTAAACTACTAAAGAAAGGGTTTGGTGTATATTATCTTATGCTAAGTTACCTAAGTCATTCTAAGGTGATGTTGTGAAGATTGTTATTGACATTATCAACCTTTCAACATTAGTTCCTTTGGATAGATATATCCCAAAAGAGGTTTAGTTTGGAAAAAGGATTTCTTATAACCTTTTAAAGGTGTTTAGGTGTTAAACGTTCATCCTTGTTCCTAATGGCAAGCAAGCTAAGCTTGACTTAGAGACTAAATGTATCCATCTTGGCTTAACAAAAGATGAGTTCAACTATTGGTTATAAGATCCAATCAACAAAAGATTGTAAAAAGTAGATATGTTATAATCTTTAAAAACCATAGCATTTGAAGATTCTAAAAGATTAGAGAAAACTAAATCTAGGTTCATCCACTTTGATTGTGGTCCATCCTTATGATATATGATAATTCAAGGGAAGTTTCAATAGAAATTAATTATAATGCCAATAATGATGATCCTACTTTTTCTCCTATAGTACAAAGTAATCGATGGAGAGACTTAGAAGACTTGATCGAGTCAAAATTTGAGTTTATCAAATTAAAACTTTCATATTACACCCTCTTTAGAATTTTATAATTTTAATTCACAAGTGGAATAAATAGTTAATTATAATGATAATAGAAAAATTAAGATAAGAAATTATAAATGGGATGTTGGGTAAGATAGAATTAATAAATTGAGTAAAATTTAGAATGAGAAACTTGCATGAAATAAATGAGAAAAGATAGATAAAATGAAATGATTCAAGGATGTGAGTGATTAGAGGTAAATAATTAAGTATAGAGGAAATTTAGAATATTTTACCTATTTTAGCCATGCACTATTCCCTATTTTATCCCTCCCGACCAACTGACTCCCCTCCGTTTTCGCTAAATCTCTTAAATCTTTAACTCATCCTTCATATTCTCTATTTCTTTTTCTACCTTGTATCCATCTTTTTCTTCGATTAAGCACTAAGGAAGCTAGATTCCATCAAATTTCTCTCACAACTAAGGTAAGCTCTTCATTCTTAGCAATGTCCTTCTTATTCTTCTCTTGAAATTAAGAAGTTTGAGCAAACTAGCTCAAGAAAGGCATTTTGAGCCCAAATCTTGAAAATAGTGATTTTGAATGTTTAGAAACAAACAAATCTCAATTTAGTCTCTAACTACCTTCTTTATATTAGGTGAGTAAATATTCTAACAATGTTTTAAAGATTTAATTAAATTTAGTTTGAGTTTAAATTCTAGGTTTTTATGATTGCTAAGAAAATATGTTAATTTAATAGTCTTTCATTTATGATTAACGATGAAATGATATAAATGAGGTATTAATGATTTAGTTAGAAGTTATGGTCTAACTATCAAGTTGGGATAGCATTTATAGCAAAATAAACAATGAAATCATGCTAGAATTCTATGGAAATCATATAATAATTGACTATATAGTTAACTATGCATTAAAATTTGCTCTTTGGAGGCCTATAGTTGACTACTCATGGAAGAGTTAGTCTTGGAAGGCCTGTAGTTGACTATATAGCCAATTATAGTTAAAGGGCTTACCTTCTAGATGGCTTTAGTTAAGTGTGAAGTTAACTATCCAAGTAGACTTCATTCTTTGGAAGCTTAAAATCGATTATATATTCAACTATATTAAGGGCTTATAATTAATTGCTTAGGCCAATTTCTAACCCTAGATCCTTTTGTTATCAACTATGCTCTAACTTTTAGGTTACATAACCAATTATATAATCAATTACCCTTCTTCAAATTCTTATGACTTATGATATGTCAAGGGTCAATTAAGTTAAATAATATGTTATGTTTAATAATGGATAAGTTATATAGCCATGTAAAGAGATGTAGATATTATTGTAATTTGAATTATGAATTATGGTATAGATCAGATGTATTGAAACCATATGAAATATAATAGAAGTGATATGATATTTGAACATTAAATCTAGTAATGGCTAATGAGTGATGTGCAAGACTTTATTTATATTATTTCCTCCTATTTTATGCTTCATAGTATATTATATATGCTTAATTTTATGGAATTGGCCTTATTATATAATTTAGGATTTATTTTACAATAATTTGAAATTATTCGATTAATGCTAAATTTTTATATTGTTTCAGATTTTTTACTACATCTTAAGTTACAAATATCGAATTTGGCTGATCTTTATATCTTTAGAGAACTTAAACAAAGCTTTATAACTTTCTTTTTTTATTCAATCCTAATTTAGACATCTGAAAGGTCTAAATTAGTTAAGAAGTTGAAATTGGTGTCTAAAGCTTCCTCAAACCTAACCCTATGAATTTCATGTTTCAAGTTTAGCAAAACTATAGAGTTTTGATGGTTTTATATTAGCTAAAAATTAGACCTATGAGATTTTACTATAGTAAATTTAACAATGCATTATTTTGTAAATTAGATTTTGAGTTTTTAAAATTAGTAAGGTGATTTGCATGTCATAATATACCAACACTAGATTATACTAATTTACTAAAAATAATGTAATATAGTAAGACAAACCAGGTCATACCTCTGTGATCTTTTGAATTATATTTTCTCAATTGACTTGTTAACAATGTCTATACGATTATTTATGCATTAGAGATAGAAGAAATAAAACAAACAGATATAAATAGAATGTAATATGAATGCAAAATGCAATATGAATACAATATGCAGAATTATGCAAAATACAAAATTAGAAGGGTTATGAATTAAAATTGAAATAAACATATTAGATAAAGCAAAACATAAAATAAACAATAAAAAAGAAAATTAATATAATAAAGCAGCCAATTTAAGAAATTAAAAGCTTTAATTTGGATTAATAATAGATTAATTAATATTTAATTTTTCTAATTAATATTTCAACTTTGAATTACCCAAAACCCCTATAATAATTCATAAATCCTATGCTAGATAACCATCTAGGATTTGATTAATTAAGATTAGCTAAATTAAGTAACTGTTATAATCCCTAAGTTACATTGAAATTAATTTAAATATAAAATTTGGTTAAATTAAGAAATTAAATTAGAGACCTCTAAATTAATCTCTCAACCCTTTATCTTTATGTGTAAAACTACAATTAACTAATCACAATTCAACATTAAAATAACAAAAGATTTGAAATCATAAGGATAAATACCAATTATATCAAATCAATATCTAACATGTAATTTCAAAAAATTAGCATAAGTAATTAGGAAAAGAAAAAAATTAATTAAAGAAAGTTAATATTACAAATCATGATCTTATAATCCAATAGATAAAAGCCTCAAAATTCTTGAATTAACTCTAAATTTAACCTTTTATGGCTAGAAAACATAAGCTAGAAGAAAAGAGAGAAAATCGTGCTATTAAATTATGTCTAAAGTGTATAGTCTGATTTCTAATCTTTGTTCTTGCCTTTATACCTAACTTAATTACTTAAAATCCTATTAGACCTGAATTCTATGTCTCTTAAGATTACAAAGATTGGGACTTCCTAGTTTTTAAAAGCCTATAACTTACTTTTACAAAGCAATTAATTCTAAGAGTTATAGTAGTGAATTTCTGAAAGTTTGATTTCTAACCAGTATAAGACCACTAGAATAATGTAATTCAGGTAAACTATAAAAGTCGTAAAGCTAGGTCTTATGAAGATGTGGGCACTAGTTTCATGTTAATTGCACCTCTATAGCTTTAAATATAGCCTAAAAATTAAAGTTGGCTCAAATAGGACAGAAACAGTGCTTTAGTTTCTCAACTAAATAAGAGTTTCAAGAAGTCTAAACTGAGTTTTAATTAAAACACCAAAAATTATAGATTTTTCTTTAAACTTTTTAACGACATAAAGACTACTCCAGTCTAACATCCAAAACCCAAGATATAATTAAAAAATAAAAATAATATTAAAATTTAATATTAACTGAATAAATTTAGGACATTGTAAAACTAATCCCAAATTATAAAACGAGGCCAATTATATGAAATTAAATAAATATAATGCACTAAGAGATATGAAATAAAAGGAAATAATGTAGATAAAATTTTGCTTATCACAAGGCCTTATTTTTTGTAATCCTAGAAGATATATGATTCAAGTTCATTAAATTTTAAAGGATAGTAAATCAGATATAGGGATTTATACCTCTAAAGGCAAGAATATTTCTACATAATTTTGCATAAATACTACATAATTTTTCTTTCTTCTTCAATTTTTTGTTTCTTTAGCCATAGAAGGTAAATTTTTAGTTAATTAAAGAAATTTGAGGCTTCTTTTTATTTATATTATAAGATTTTAAGTTATAATATTAACTTCTTCTAATTAGTTTTTCTCTTTCCTTAAGTCTTTATGTTGATTGCTTAAAATTGCATGAATTGAATGCTAATTTCATATAATTTGTGATCAACCTTGTGACTTTTTGTTACACCTTCTTTAAATTATAGTAAATTAAAATTTTTTTGTGAGAAATAATAACTAAGGTAATTGGTAAATTCAGTTGAGTTAAGAATTTTATTTATGAAATATGAAATAATATAAAGTTAATTAAAATAAAAATATAAAAATATAAATTTAGTGAAATTTTAATGGAAAAAAACCTATTAGAATCATAAAGTATGAAGTTATGTATTGATATAAGTGAGTATTTGAGTATGAAAGAAGTTTAAGAGTAATTTTTAGAAAATGCCCCTAAGGCATTATTTCCTTCATTTTTAGTCAAAAATCATAATCTCCCTCATTTCTCTTCATCTTTCTAATTCTCTCAATTCTTTTTAGCAATCTCTTCTATCACATTATCAATTAAGCAAAGAAAACCTTAATTCTTCTTAATTTTTTCATTCAATCAATGTAAGAATTTTGTTTTCATTAAGAATCCTTTTTATTTCCTTTTAGCTGATTAATAAAATGGTGTTGTTAAGTATTCTATTTAGTTTTGTTAGGTATTCTAAACCTTAACTCTAGAGTCCATGAATTTTAATATAATTAAAATTGAAAGATCTTTAAGCTAGCTTTTTAGTATCCTCTTTCATATAAGATGAGTGAATAATCTAGTTAATTTATTAATTTTATGTCTATATGATGGTATTGATGAAATATTGATTGTTTTGTGATTTTACTTGAATCTTATTTGTTTTGATATGATGGAAGTAATAAATGATGAAGAAAGGTAATATGATATGTTAAGTAAGTATATTAATGGTTGTATTAATGATTGTATCAAGGTTTGATATATAATACATGTGTTTAAAGGACATTTATGATTAGATGAATATTAAAATTTTCATAAAAAATTGTAATTTTCATGTGTGAATTGAAAGTACAATCAATTATTAAGGTTTAAAGGCAAATATAGGCATAAGAATTAAGTGTAAAATCAATTCTTCATGTGTAGATGCAAATTTAGGATAGGTGAATCAAATGCACAATTAATTCACCAATCAAAGAATTTTATTCTAATTTTAAAAAGACATAGCTCTTTTGTCTTATGCCTATTTTATATGAATTACCTATTGTTGTAAATATAATTGAGCTTACATTCAATAGAATTAGTTTCAAATTAATATCTTATATATTTTTTGAGATATTATTAAAATAATAGTCAAAAATAAAAAACTCAAAATTTCAAAAAATAAACTTTTTATGTTTATCTTCTAAAAGGCATAATACTTTCAAATCTTAATTGCTTTGAGTAAATAAACAACCTTTGGAAAGTTATTTGCGTTTGCTTTCATATGAAATAAGCTTTAAAAATATTATATTCATAATTTTTGAATTATCCATAAAATATCCTTTAAAGGTCATAACTATGATGACTATATAGTATACTATACTTAACCTATGGTATATTTTCATGATTTATAATAGTCCAACATAGGGTACTAGTCTCCAAACATCAAAGATAAAGTAGTTTACGATAATCATAAAATACATACATGATTGAGTAATCACAACATTAGATATTGGATGTTGTATGATATAATATGTATTAAAATGAACTTATTACATTAATCTTAGGCTATGAATATATATGTACGTTGAATGCATGTAGTAGTTATGCAAGAGAGCATAATAATGTTGTTATATACATATATGAGTGTGTGTGAGTGTGTACGAATTATTATGCACTTTAATATTACTTTTTGATGATTAACTAGCTACTTCGTGTTGAAATTACATTGTAAATGTGATATTTAGAGCTTGAAATCTAGTATGTATATTATACAATGAATTATACCAAGAGTGGCATTGGAATTATGAAATGTGATGAGGGTTATGATGTGAATACTGGATAGGAAACTCCTAATAATAAAATGGATAAGGTATAAGATTAGCATAGGAGGAATAAGGATGAAAATAAATGGGAAGGATATAAGGTTAGCTTAAAAGTCAAAATGTAAATAAATGTATTATATTTATCGCTTATTATTCCAAATGAGATGTAACTTTGAGTTCAATTATTCATAAGTATTTTATGTGACACATTGAAAATGAAATGATTATGATTTAATCTCAATATTTGTTAGCTCTTACTTACTAATATGCTTAAATATAATATGAATTATTAAAGGAGGATAGTTTGATAGATAAGCTATCATGAACTATTAATGTTATTATAGATTATTTACTCACCAAGCTTAAGATTCACTCCTCCATGATTTAGTTTATAGATTCCCAAGTTAAGCCTCTGCATTTACTTCCTTAGAACTAGATTCTATAGCAACTCACTGATGGTAGTATAGTAATACAAAATCTTGCATATAGTATATTTTGAGCCTTATTTTATCATAAATTTAGATAGAGGAAATATTTGATCTGATTCCTAGGAGTTAGTTAGACTAGTTTATCCTCATTTTGAAAGAATTATAAGCATGTCTAACTTTTTCATCTTTTATAGAACCATTAATAATCCCTAATGAATATTCTCTTTTTGAAGTACCCTTTTCTTTTATATATGCATAATACTTGTTAAATCAGAACAAGCTAGATAACTAGGAATAGGCTAGTAGAAACCAAAAGGTTAGGTTCTACGTCGGTCACGATCCAATTACGGTTGTGATACTTCTGATCTTTAACTATTTTTATGTTAAATTATATATGATTAATTACTATTTTTCATATAGGAATAAAAAGTTAAAAAATTAAATTAGAGATTTTTGGTTTAATCCTAATTTAATTAAATTCTATTTTTAAATCAATTTTGATCTAACTTTACATATTATAGCAGTTGCTTAATTCTACTAATCTTAATTAATCAAATTCTAAATGGTTATCCAGGATAGCATTCATGAATAATTGTAAGGGTTTCAAATAATTTAATATTAAAAAATTAATTAAAATTGCCAAATATATTTGATCTCTGATTAATCCATACAAGAACTTTTAAATCATTAGATCAATTGTTTTGCTATATTGATTTTTTATCGTTTCTTGTTATTTTTGTATTCTATTTTTATCAGTGCATTTTGTTCAAAATTTTAAACTAAATCCCCTAAATTGCATTTAGTTTCTATTAATTGCATATTGTTTGCATTCTTGCATCCAATTGTCTTTCATTTTTGTTTACATTCTATTTTGTTTTATTTCTACATTTTATTTGTATTCCATTTATTAGTAAATCATTGTGAAAGGACATATCAAGTGAATCACTAGGGGTTGGACCCAGTTGTTACCCTATATTGCAAACTTTTTACTAACCAATAACATCTAATTTTAATCGTGTTATGATGCATGCATCAATAAAGGATAAGGTTAACTGAGAAATACAAGGATTTAGCTAGTAAAGGATAAGGATTAATAGAAGGTACAATAAGATTTACCTATTTTCCTTATTTTGTTATTCATATGCATTTTGTAATGTGAATATGGTGTTGATGCTAACAAAAATTGTATTATGGATTGTGTGGCTTAAGTGTTTAGTGACCTCTAAATCCCGCAAGTGCACGGTTTAAGTCTAGTTATAGTATAAAAGATTATCGTTCTCCACAGGGATTGTAGGTTGAGTACTAACTAATCTCAAGTAAAATTATCTAGGCAGATCAATTGATAGTATGAATTGAGAATAAGTTGTAAAACAGAATTTAGCTATCAAAACAAGGTTTGATTCAAGTGAATAAAAGCATACTTAGCTTAAGGATCCCTTGTACATTTCATCATGGAATGAATATAATTCCCTAACTTGGTTTACTGTTAATTAAGATTGTTGGATTACCACAATTAAGCTATACCTCATTGCAAGGCTACTAGCTACTAACCAAGAGATTAAGTGTCCAAAATTATTCTAGTAACCACTAATCCAGATTGCATTAACTTAGCTTAGAATCCAATTTTGGACATTTCATCCTGTGCAAAAGAATTCAATCAGCTTAATTCCTAAGTCTAATTGATATTCCCAATGACCATGCAAGATCCGATTAATTAATTAGTCATTTCAACCTAAAATCAACTAATCCGTAACACAAATCTAATATTCCGGATAAATTGGCTTGTTCCAGACAAAACAGCAAGATCAAATCATAATTCAACAGTAAATCAAGCTAGATTATATAAAATTCAGTTCCATAACTCCATGAACAAGTTCACCTAAGCTAAGCACAAAGGTTTAGTGTGAAAACATCTCAAGATCAGAAGAAAATAAGAAAACAGAGGAGGAAGTCAAACAATCCATGAAGATCTACAAATTTCTTGCTTAATTCTTCAATTCCTTGCTTGAATCCGTGTTAGAAGGCACCTTTGATGAGTTTTGATCTGTCCTAGGGCTTCTCCCAGCAACTCCCCTTGTTAATTCTCAAAATTCCCCTCTTACCTAGTCTGATCTCGCGCAAAAACTTATATTTTTGATGTACACGGGGTCCAACACGGCCCGTGTTGTACCCCGTGTTTCTCTGCGAAAGTTTGAGCGACAAGAAACACGTTGTGTGACACGCCCCGTGTTCTCCTACGAATTGTCAAACAGTAATGTACACGGGGTAGTACACGTCCCGTGTTCTACCCCGTGTTCTTCAAAGAGACTGATCAGCATATTACACGGGGTGTGATACCCCCCGTGTTCTTCAGAGGCAGATGACAGAAATATACACGGGGTGTGACACGGCCCATGTTCACACCCGTGTTCTTCTCTAGATGACTCAGTGAAGTCTTGAAACAGTCCAGAACGAAACACGGCCCTGAACACGGGGTTCAACACGGCCCGTGTTCTTTGCTGAGTGAACAATCTTGCTTCATTACTTCATGATTTGGATGGTTTTGCCTCTGGATTCTTTTCTAATGCTCATATATGTCATTTTATGACCTGAAAACAAAATATAGAGCATCTAAGTGTCCTTTTCAATCAATTTGCACAAAATACTAAGTAAATAAGTGGATGAAACACATAGAATTTAGGTGTATTTGTGCACTTATCAATTCTCCCATACTTGAATCTTGCTCGTCCTCGAGCAAGGAAGTAGGAGAACAAGAAAATCTGCTCCAATTTTATCCACTTTTATATATATATATATATATATATATATATATATATATATATATATATATATATATATATATATATATATATATATAAATATAAATCAGGCAATCATTCAGCAAATCAAAGATTAGGGTCAAGTCATGCCAAGCAACTAAATGAAAATAAAGCAACTAAACAAGTCAATTCTCAGCATAGAAGCAAAAAAGAATAGCCTCACAGGTAAAGTGTTTACTCTCACTCTCAAAACAAGGCTTGTGTATACTCTCAAGTCAATCAACTCATGACTTAATGCTACCATATGCTTGCACAAACTCTAATCTCCACTACTATAATGTAAAATGCATGCAAATCAGAGGACTTTATTAAGGAAAAAGGGTGAGGAAAGGGGGAAGGAACATCAAAGGGTCAAAAATGATAGAACCATGAGTTTGGAGGAAAAAGACACATTGGTCATGAACTTGACCATTGTCAAGTTTCATTACTCAGCTTGATAGCTTGCTTCCACCCTTGCTTCAACCTCTATTATTTCATTCATCATCATTTTTTTTATACAAATAAATCAGCAAACACAACAATTTTTTTTTTGTTTATTTTTTTTTTGTTACCTTCTCTTTTTTTTTTTTCAACAGTGGTTGTATATCAACTTATCCAACTAGCAACACTAAGTAAGGGCCTCAAAAAAAAAATAGCCAAACTTATAAAATGTGTCTAAGTTCCTTCAAACTCTAAGGTTCAAGTCACCTTAGGCAGTAGCTTGGGATGTACATGGTATGGCTAGGCTAGGAATGAGGGTCCAAAGCTCAAAGTGGTTAACTAGGGGGAAAGTTTTAGGGAAAATTAAAGAAAAGGATTCAAATAGGCCAAACAAATAAAAAAAAGGGTAAAGAAACATGGCCTCATCATATTTGACATGCAAAGCACATAAAATGTAGCCTCAAAAAGAGAAAATGCAAGTTCTAGAGCTCAAAGACAAGAGTGATGACATAATCCCTCAAGAAGAAAAATGAGCTTTAATTTGTAATGAGAAAATAGCTCAAAAGGCTCAAATCTCACAAGGGTCAATTATGCTCATTGCTCTTAGCTTCAAGCTTTAAATTTTCCTTATCAAATTGCCAAATATGCATTAAAGAAACAAGGCATGAATCAATCACTTTATTCAATGAATTACCTTAAAAATATTTTTTTTATTTTTTATTATTATTATTTTTTTAATTTTTTTTATATATTTTTTTTATATATCATTGAATATATCATTGAAATTGGAGCAAATTTCAGTACTCTAAATCATTCAAGCAAGTTCAAGTGCAAAGCATTGCAAAACACTGCTCCCCCACACTTAAAAGTGGACATTGTCCTTAATGTACAAAAATAGTAAATGGGAAAAGAGACAGAAAACAGTTGGAGAACTGAAACTTCCCTGACATGCGGATTATGGCTGTCCAGTAAATTGCAGGGAGATCCAGAAGGAGAGACGAGGTAGGAGAGAGAGAGAGAACCAGTAATCTAAAAGAAAGAAAATACAATACTGGAAAAGAAATGCGGTTAGTTATTACAGATATTAACATTAAGAGTGCAAGAAAATAAAAGAGAAATAGGTAGTATAATAAAGAGTAAATGAAAGTGCATAGTCAATAGGTAATACAGACCAATAGGAATAGAAATAGAGAGGAAAATCACAAGGCTTTTATACGTACTAGACAGTGAGGAACACGGGGTTGTACACGGGACGTGTTGTACACCGTGTTTCTCACTGGTCTGCGATGAAAATTACAAGTTCCTTAAAATTAGCCAGACAGTAAGGTACACGGTGTAGTACACGGCCCGTGTTTCACACCGTATATCTCACTGAACTGCGTTTTGAGCCCTCTATGCAAGAAAACAGACAACTAATATGCATTAATGCCTAATTTACCTCAAAGACAGAGTCCACATGCAAAAATGAACATCCTACATCAACACCTCATGACTTAAATTCCTCAACTATTCGGAAACTCAGATTGAAAAGTAGAAAACTAAGAATTAAAAGTAATAAAATAGAAAAATAAGCTTGGGTTGCCTCCCAAGAAGCGCTTGTTTAAGGTCATAAGCTCGACCCCTGTTTCTTTATTAGTCTGGTGCTTCTATTATTGGTGGCCCAGCAACATAATTCTTCAATCTCTTACCATCAAGTGGTGGGCTTGCCTTTAAAAATTTCGCATATTCAGCAACCTCTTCATTTTCAACAATTTCATCTTTTACTAGATAAGCTTCAATTGGATCTTGAAGGTTCCCCATTAGAGGGCTGTCATTTTCAACTTTGTCCAGCACATCTATCCTGCATATTGAACCTTTACAAAAAGGTAACTTAATTGAGTCATTCAAAGTAAATTCAACTTTTTCATCTCCAATACATAATGAAAGTTTACCATGCTTGACATCGATTAAAGCACCAGCAGTTGCTAAAAATGGTCTACCTAAAATGATAGGAATCTGTGCATCCTCTTCCATTTCAAGCACAATAAAATCAACTGGTATGTAAAACTTACCCACTTTGATAGGTATATCCTCAAGAATACCTACTGGAGATTTGACTGAACGGTCGGCTAGTTGAAGTGAAACCGTAGTAGGCTTCATCTCCTCAATGTTCAATTTCTTAGCAACTGACAGTGGCATGAGGCTCACACTCGCTCCCAAGTCACATAATGCCCGATCAATAGGGACATTTCCTATAACGCAAGGAATAGAGAAGCCTCCTGGATCCTTTAGCTTAAGAGGTAGCTTATTTTGAATGATGGCACTACACTCCTCAGTCAAAGCCACAGTTTTATGCTCCTCTAACTTCCTCTTGCTGGAGATAATGTCCTTCAGAAATTTAGCATAGGAAGGCATTTGTAAAAGTGCATCAGTGAAGGGAATATTGATGTACAATTTCTTCAGCACTTCTAGGAACTTTCCAAACTGCTTATCCAGTTTAGCCTTGGCCAATCTTTGAGGATAAGGGATAGGCGGTTTGTATGGTTTCGGAGGGACATATTTTGACTTGTCTAGTAGTTCCCCTTCTTTAAATTCAGCAACATGAGGAATTGAGACCTTATTGCCTTCTTTTTGCTTTTCCCCCACACTTATTTCTTTTTCACTTTCTTGAGTGGCAATTGAATCATTTAATAACTTTCCACCCCTAAGAGTTATCGCGTTGCAATGCTCCCTAGGATTTGATTCCGGTTGAGCAGGGAGTTGGCCATAAGCTCTTGAAGAAGATGCTGAAGATAGTTGAGCTATTTGAGTTTCCAGCATCTTTCCATGTGTGGTCAATGTATCTACCTTGGAAGACAATTGCCTAATTGAATCTTCCATGTGTCTTCCATGTTGTCTAAATTCCTCATTGGTCTTCTCTTGAGAAATAAGAAATTTCTCCAAGAGGCCTTCTAATTTTGCAGTAGAGGATGGTTCGGCTGGTGGGTTGTATGATCGTTGACCTTGGAAACCGGGTGGTGGTGGTCTATTGGTGGTGGTTTGTGTGTTGTATGGTTGGGTGGGCTTGTAGGAGAAATTTGGATGATTCCTCCATGATGGATTGTAAGTGTTTCCAAATGGTTCACTATGATTTTTCTGTCCAAAACCACTGTTGTTCACATAATTCATTTGCTCAGTAAAGTCTTGGCCCAAGGTGCATTCAGCTGCAATATGCCCTGTAATTCCACAAATCTCACAAACAATGTCAGTAGCACCTGTTGTATTTACGCTGTTAACATGAAATTTGTCAAATTTAGCCATTAGAGCATCTACCTTGCTGCCTAAAGTTCCTAATGCATCTACTTTAGCAGATAAATGACTAAAGGCATCTAACTCATACTTACCTGCTGTTTTTCTTGATGGTCCCCTCTCATTTGACCATTGATAATGGTTCAAAGCCATGTCTTCAATCAGCTCATAAGCTTCATCTAGCCTTTTATTCATCAAGGCACCTCCAGCTGCAGCATCCACAGTAAGTCTAGTGTTGTAATTCAAACCATTGTAGAAGGTATGAAGAACAAGCCATCTTTCTAATCCGTGATGTGGACACAGCCTTAGTAGCTCTTTGTATCTATCCCAAGCATCGAACAGGGATTCTCCTTCCCTCTGAGAAAATGTAGTAATCTCGTTCCTCAATTGCGCAGTCTTGCTTGGAGGAAAGTATCTTGAAAGAAAAGCCCTCAGTAGCTCTTCCCATGTGGTTATTGATCCAGCTTGTAAAGAATGCAACCAAGCTCTGGCTCTATCCCTTAAGGAGAATGGGAAGAGTCTAAGCTTGATGGCATCCGCTTGTACGCCATTGATCTTTATTGTATCGCAGTATTCAAGAAAAATCTGGATGTGGAGGTTGGGGTCCTCCATTGGCAATCCACCGAATTGGTTTTGCTGCACTATAGACAACAAAGCTGGCTTCAATTCAAAGTTGTTTGCCTCAATAGCGGGCCTTCGTATGCTGGATTGAAGACCAGTGGCATCGGGTGCTGCAAACTCACGAAGTGATCTATTATCCATGTTTTGATTTACTGGTTCAGTGTAGACTTCTACTTGGTTGTGAATTGACTGCTGCTCTCTTCTTCTCCTATGCAAAGTTCTTTCAATTTCTGGATCTAAGTCAAGAATTCCTTCGAGACTTCCTCTTCGCATATACACGATTCTCTGTAAAATGATTAAGTAGCACTAAAACAGAACAAGGTGAGAAAGAAACGTTGTATAAAAAATAAAAAAAAAGAAAAGTAAGAAAAAGTAAAACACGATGAATTATGAAGTAAAAGAAAAAGAATTGCCTAGTCTAATTCACTTAAAACTTGTAGTTAATATCAACTGGATACAATCCCCAGCAACGGCGCTAAAAACTTGACCTCTAAATCCCGCAAGTGCACGGTTTAAGTCTAGTTATAGTATAAAAGATTATCGTTCTCCACAGGGATTGTAGGTTGAGTACTAACTAATCTCAAGTAAAATTATCTAGGCAGATCAATTGATAGTATGAATTGAGAATAAGTTGTAAAACAGAATTTAGCTATCAAAACAAGGTTTGATTCAAGTGAATAAAAGCGTACTTAGCTTAAGGATCCCTTGTACATTTCATCATGGAATGAATATAATTCCCTAACTTGGTTTACTGTTAATTAAGATTGTTGGATTACCACAATTAAGCTATACCTCATTGCAAGGCTGCTAGCTACTAACCAAGAGATTAAGTGTCCAAAATTACTCTAGTAACCACTAATCCAGATTGCATTAACTTAGCTTAGAATCCAATTTTGGACATTTCATCCTGTGCAAAAGAATTCAATCAGCTTAATTCCTAAGTCTAATTGATGTTCCCAATGACCATGCAAGATCCGATTAATTAATTAGTCATTTCAACCTAAAATCAACTAATCCGTAACACAAATCCAATATTCCGGATAAATTGGCTTGTTCCAGACAAAACAGCAAGATCAAATCATAATTCAACAGTAAATCAAGCTAGATTATATAAAATTCAGTTCTATAACTCCATGAACAAGTTCACCTAAGCTAAGCACAAAGGTTTAGTGTGAAAACATCTCAAGATCAGAAGAAAACAAGAAAACAGAGGAGGAAGTCAAACAATCCATGAAGATCTACAAATTTCTTGCTTGATTCTTCAATTCCTTGCTTGAATCCATGTTAGAAGGCGCCTTTGATGAGTTTTGATCTCTCCTAGGGCTTCTCCCAGCAGCTCCCCTTGTTAATTCTCAAAATTCCCCTCTTACTCAGTCTGATCTCGCGCAAAAATTTATATTTTTTATGTACACGGGGTCCAACACGGCCCGTGTTGTACCCCGTGTTTCTCTGTGAAAGTTTGAGCGACAAGAAACACGTTGTGTGACACGCCCCATGTTCTCCTACAAATTGTCAAACAGTAATGTACACGGGGTAGTACACGTCCCGTGTTCTACCCCGTGTTCTTCAAAGAGACTGATCAGCATATTACACGGGGTGTGATACCCCCTGTGTTCTTCAGAGGCAGATGACAGAAATATACACGGGGTGTGACACGGCCCATGTTCACACCCGTGTTCTTCTCTGGATGACTCAATGAAGTCTTGAAGCAGTCCAGAACAAAACACGGCCCTGAACACGGGGTTCAACACGGCCCGTGTTCTTTGCTGAGTGAACAATCTTGCTTCATTACTTCATGATTTGGATGGTTTTGCCTCTGGATTCTTTTCTAATGCTCATATGTGTCATTTTATGACCTGAAAACAAAATATAGAGCATCTAAGTGTCCTTTTCAATCAATTTGCACAAAATACTAAGTAAATAAGTGGATGAAACACATAGAATTTAGGTGTATTTGTGCACTTATCATTTAGGTATACAGAAGGGTAAATAAGATCAGTAAGCTTATATTTGCTTTCTAAATTTGATTGTGCTAGAATGTTTACTCACTATGTCTTAAACTTATCCCTTCGTGTTTTATTTTTTAGATTTTTAGGTTGAACTTCCTCTACCATTGGCTTAAGGTTGAACTTTGGAAAGGTCTTCAATATGGCTAAAAGCAACATTGGATATTTGATATAATTAGATATTTTTAGACCTTATCTTATATAGGCCAAAGCTAGAATAATAGAATAAGCTAGTTTATCCCTAAGCTCAAATGAATTATAAGTAGTTTTAACTCTTTTTGAAACTAAACCTTATATGATTTATGAAATTTCACATATTCCCTTCAATGTAGGATTCCTTTCTCGTAATCTCCTATATATGTTTTAGTTTTTTAATCATGACTAGGTTTAGGTCATAACACTTTAGAACTTTAATTGACACAATCCATTAGAGAAAGATAACCCTCCACAAGATATACTTTTAATGAGCATGTGATTGTCACTAATAAGGTAGAGTCTTAAAGTTATGAAAAAGCTATAATTAATAATTGCAAAGTAGAATGGGTGAAAGACATGTTATAGAAGATGTAATTCTTACATAAGAACCATACATATAAGGTAATAAAGTTACTCAAAGGGAAAAAAGCCTTTAAAAATAAATGAATGTATAGGCTTAAAATTGAAGATAATAGTTAAGACCAATATATAAGACCTAACTAGTTTTGAAAAGATTTAGTCAGAAGAAAGAAATTAATTTTGAATAAATATTCTCTTTAATATTATAAATGTCATCCATCCAAGTTGTATTTAGTTTAGCCACTAACCTAGACTTATAGGTTAAACAATTTGACATCAAAATAACATTTTTAAATATTGACTTATAAGAAGAGATCAATATGGAGTAGCTTAAAAGCACCAAGATAATGGTATAAAAAGTTTTACTCATTCATGGTAAAGCATGATTTTAAGAAAAATCTCATCAACCATTGTGTTTTTATGAAAAGTATGTCAATGATGATTTTATTATACTTATATTTTATGTAAATGACATATTGATTATTGGACATGATTTTAATAAAATAATAGCTCTAAAAAGAGTTCTCAACAAGTCCTTTGCCACAAAGGATTTAGAAAAAGTAAGATAAATTCTTGGAATGAAAATTACTTAGGATAGGTCAAAAATGTTACTGTGGCTAAAAAGATATATTAAAAAAGTGTTTCAAAGATTCAACATGCATAAAGCTAATTTAGTGATTATGCCACTAGTTGGACACTTCAAATTGAGTACTAAGCAAAGCCCAACAAGTGAGAAGAAAAATAAGAAAATGAAAAATATCTCATATTTATTTGTAATAAGTGGTCCTTTATATGCCATAGTATGTATTCAGCTCGATATTACCTATCTCATTGATGGTGTAAGTTAACTTTTGTTCAATTTAGAGAAGAAACATTGGGCCATTGTAAAATAGATCTTTTAATATCTTTAAGGAATGATCAAAATATGCTTGTGTTTTAATAAAAGGAAGCTCATATTAGAAGGTTACACAAATGCAAATTTAGCCATTAATATTAATTCTAGGAAATTAACTTCAAAATATTTAACTACTTTTGCAAAGGAGTTATGTCTTAGTAATTTAAGTTATAAAAATGTGTTACTTATTTACCATTTAAACTAAGTATATCATAGCAATTAAAGGCTTTAAAGAGATATTATTAATAAAAAACTTCTTCCTTAAGCTAAATGAAGAGTAGGAAAAGTGTGTACCATAATATGATAATCAAAGTGCTATTCATTTAGCTAAGAATTCAACCATGCACTCCCATTCAAAATGTATTGATATGCATTACCATTAGATTTGAAATATGCTGGAAAAAGAGGTCTTACTATTTAAGAAAGCCTATAATAATGCTAAATGGCCAAATGTAATGATAAAGGTGATACCAACAAAAAAATTTGAATATTGTTGCAATAGTGCCAGTGTGATTGTGCACCCTAATCAAGTTAAGAAGAAGGATATATGTCACATAGCCTTTCATTAATTTGGGGTTATTTATATTTTTTTAGGATTATTTGGCATTTAGTCTTACTAAGTATCTTATCCTATATTAATCTTAAAAGTTATCTAGAATAATCCTAAGTTAATATGAAAGATGGTAGCAAAAGGTTAGAATATACAAGTTAAGTGGATAAAATTGTAATTGGTAGGTAATGGTGGGAAGATGCATTAAATGTAAGAGCTCTAACAAGCTAACAAGTTCAATAAGCTCTCTATAAATAAGAAAGGCTAGGAATGGTTGGTGTAATCCACAAGTAAGTGAGCTGTTAGAAAGTGATATATAATCATTATAAGTGAAGGAACTTGAGAATTTGTTAATCTTTCAAGCTTAAGTAAGTGTTCAATCCTAGTTGGGTGAGGTATTGAAGGTAACCCCTAGTTTAAACTAAGGAAGATAAATTGTAATCTTATTATTACTATAATGGAAGATCGTATTAGGCCAAAGGTCGTATAGTTTTTCCTTTTTACCTAGAATGTTTTCTACATAAAAAAAATTATATATCTACTTCTATTTATTTTTTATTTACTTTCTTGCTTATCTTAATCTTAAAAAAAGAAAAAGGGTTAGCTTTTGACATTTTGTAACATGTCCACCTAGGTTTAGAAGTGTCAAAAAAATATACAACATGTAATTTATGCCGTTAACACTTTGTCCATATAGGATAAATTTTCATCCAAATCTAACTAAAATTATAATGTTCAAGTTGCAAGGTACATGTTCCTATGTTAGCCTTAATTTGACATAATTTGTCTTAATTTATCTCTTATTTCAACCCTTTTCATTTTCAATTTCCTCTTCTACATAAAATATAAACCTTGAATAGAAATTCAACTTTGATTTTTGTAAAATTTCTTTTGTACAATACCAAGAAAAAGGATAAAATTAATTACAATTTTTAATGAAGATGTGCAAAATATAAAAGTCTTTTTGCCTATGATATTTAATGAGAAAAATATTTACTATTTTATTTTTTCCTATTTTATGTCTCTTAGGTGTTACATTTGCTTAATTTTATAAAATAGGCCTTATTTTATAATTTGTGATCAATATTATAATATTATGAATTCATTCGATAAATGCTAGATTTTGATACTATTTCTATTTTTCAATCATATCTTAGGCTCTAGATGTTGGATTGAGGCAAACTTTATATTGATGGAAAGCCAAAAGAAAGAATACAACTTTTATGTTTTGGTCAAAGTTCAGTTCAGATTTCTTCAAGCCTTTATCTAGCCAAGAAGCTAAACCTCTATCTTTGTCCCAACTAAACCTGCTTCTATATTTGGGTCATATTTAGAGCTATAGTGGTTTGATTAACCTAAAACCAATGCTTAAATTCTCACAAGACATAGGCTTACAACTTTGATGTTCATAACTTGTCCAAATTTCATTGATTTCACAGTCAAACACAAGCTGGAAGTTAGACCTATGGGAATTCCCTGATGCAACTATTAGATTTAATTAATTTGTAAAAAAATAAGTATGGGCTTCTAGAAATTAGAGAAACCTTCTTGTAGAAATTATAATCCTAAGAATCATCTAATCCTAATCCAGTAGGGTTTTAAGCTAATTACGTTATATAAATAAGTAAGAGAGTTAAAGAAAGGAATACATTCAGATACATAAAAAATTCAGCAGACAACCTTCTTCTTCTTTTTGTTTTCTTTGATCTTCATCAATAGAAGTTTAAATTCATAGTCGATTCAAAGAGTTGAGGCTCTCCTCTTAAGGATTATGAGATCATGATTTATAGTGTTTACTTTTCCTGATTAATTTTCCTCTTTCTCTGCTTACTTGTGCTAAATTATTAAGATTACATGTGTTAGATATTGATTTAGTATAATTGATATTTTCCTTGTGATTTATGATTTTTTTATTATTTTTATGACGAATTGTGATTGGTAAATCACGTTTTCACGCATAAAGACAGAGGGTTGAGGAATTAATTAGAGATTTCTAATTTGGTTTCTCAATTTAACTGAATTCTATTATTAAATTAGTTTCGATCTAGTGTATAGATTATAGCGATTGCTTAATCAATTAATCTTAATTGATCAAATCCTAGATAATTGTCTAGCATAGAATTCACGGATTATTATAAGGGTTCCTGGTAATCCAAGGTTAAAGAATTAATTACAAAAGGCTAAATCCTAATTAGTCTATGATTAATCCAATTTAGGGCTCTCAATTTCCTTGAATCAGTTGTTTAATTCCATTAAGTTTCTTTCTATTTTAATTCTGCTTTACTTCTATTTTAAGATTATTTATTTCATTAATTCTACTTTAATTTCATGTAGTTAACCCCCTAATTCTAATTCTGTTTTGCATATAGCACATTATTGCATTTTGCATTCTACATTCTAATTCTATTTCTGTTTCTGTATAGCATTCTATTTCATTGCATTAATGTATTGTTATATTGGTTTATTTTATTTTTATTGCATTAATAAGTCAACTATTTTATAGATATTGTTAGAAAATCATTTAGAAAGAATAAAATTAAAAGGATCACTAGGGGTACGACCTGATTGTACCACTATACAGCATTATTTTCTTCAGCACACTAGTTTATTCTAATTTTGGTGCATCATGGCGTATACATCATAATTATAATGACTAGGTATTTTAGACAAGTTGAAAATCTTTTGCCAAAGCTTCTAGGTGGTTATTATGTCCTATAAATAGTTAAAGAACTATAATGAGAGAAAACTTAATGCCTTGCCATAACTTGAAAAACTAAGTAAATACTTGATTTTATTAAAAGCAATGTTGAATAGAAACTGAAAGATAAAAGATTGCAGTGTTAGGCTTTGAAATTAGGAAAAGTGACATAAATAAAATCTTTAAAGTTACATTTCAATTTATTAGCAGAGGCAAAAGAAAACAAGAAAAGCATGTGTTTGATTTTGTTATATTTGGATAGAAAACAAGTATAAATATGCAAACGATTAATAGAGCAAACCATATGTAAGCTCTTTTTTACACTTTAATCCTTTAGTAGTTAAGTTACAGGTAAAGCCGCATCACATGCCTGTAATATATATATTTTTCCCTTTTTTTTGTAACTTTTAAATTGTAACATAAGCTTTTTAAAGATGTACCAAATAAATGGCTCACAACGATGAAATAATATTAATTATTAACTTCTTCTAGATCTAATTTCACTAATTAGATTCTTTTGATTTTTAAGTTTTCAAAATTAACATGAACAAAGTACAACCATTCTAAATTTAAAATAAGTATTTTATATTTTTCTCTTTTTATTTATTATATATTTATTAGTTTTTAAATATTACAAATTTAAATTAAACATGTAAGTTATATTATAAGATACACATAATTGATGTGTAAGATTTTATCGATATTATTTCCTCCTATTTTATTCCTCTTAATGTGTTACATATGCTTAATTTTATGGAACTAGTCTTGTTATGAGTTTGAATATTGATTTTTCAATGTTTTAAAATTATTTGGTTAATATTGGATTTTTATACTATTTCAAATTTTTTGCTATAACTTAAGTACTATTTATTGAATTTAGATAATCTTTGTATTGTTAGAAAGCCTACAACTTTCATATTTTAGACAAAACTCAATTTGAATGTTTAGAAGACTAGAATTAGTTATAAAGTTAATACTCTATTTTTATCCAAGTTGATCCAATCTCAATTTTTAAGCTATATCTAAAGCTTTAGATTTTCAATCAAGGTGAAACTAGTGCTCAAAGTTTCATAAGACTCAGCCCTATAACTTTTATATTTATAGTTTAGTAAAACTATGTAGTTTTTTGGGGTTTTACAATAGCTAGAAATTAGACCTACAAAATTTTATTGTAGTAACTCTTGTACTATATTATATAAATTAGGTTCTAAGTTTCTAAAATTAGTAAGCCTTATCCTTTGTAATCGTAAAAAGCATATGATCTTGGTCCATTAGGTTTTGTAGGATAGAAAATCAGATATAAGTTTTTATGCATCTAAAGGCAAAAACATAATTCTACACAACTCCATACAATTCTACACAACTGTAAATAGCTTTCTTATTTTCTCCAAGTTTCTTATTCTTTAGTCATGGATAGCTTTCTTGGCTTTCTTAGCTTTTTAACTCTAGAAGACTAATTTTCTAATTAATTTAGGGAATTTAAGACTCATTTTTAATTAAATTATGAGATCCCAAGCTATAATATTGACTTTTTCTAATTAACTTTTCTCTTTCTCTTATTTTTTATTTTGATTGTTTGAAATTGCATAAGTTAGATATTGATTTGGTAAAATTTATGTTCAATCTTATGATTTTTAATATCTATTTATTCTTATGTTAAATTGTGGTTAGTTAATCATTATTCTTTATGTAGGAATAGAAAGTTGAATAATTAAATTAGAGGTTTTTGGTTTAATCCTTTAATTCAACTAAATTTTATTTTTAAATCAATTTAGATCTAGTATTATAGATTATAGCGATTGCTTAATTTTGCTAATATAATTTAATCAAATCTTAAATGGTTATTTAGCATTAAATTCTTGAATTATTGTAAGGATTTCTGATAACTTTAGGCTAAAAATCAATTAAAATTATCAATTACATTGTAATTTATGATTGATCCACTAAAAAGCTCTTAATTCCTTAGATAAATTATGTTTTTGTTTTAGTTTTCTTTCTGTGTTACTTTTGCATTTTGTTTAATTTCAAATCAAACCCTTTATTTAGTTCTATTTACATTTTTACATATTGTTTGCATTCTGTTTTATTTTGTTTCATATTCTATTTATAATCATAGTCAGTAAATCATTATGATATGATGTATCAAATGGATCATAAAAGTTCAACCTGGTTGTTACCTTATATTGCAAAATTTTTTATTAACTAATAATATCTAATTTTAATTGTATTGTGGGGCACGTTAATAACCCCTTTAAAGTTTACATTAATAATAAATTTGATATATAAATTTTAAAATTTTACAAACCATCCCCCCTAAACTTCTAAAAAATTGAAAATGTTTGGCATTATTAAAACATGATGGTTTGCTCATGTTTTATTTTCCTATTTTCTTTATTTTTCTTCAAAAATCACCATTTACTTCATTTTTCTTTAGAAATCACAATCACAAAGTTAATTTCTTTATTCCAAAGGTTAAAGAATGGAGAGGTTACCTAGTACTTTTATGTAAGACTTAGCTAGAGGATGTGAGTATGTTTATGTGAAATGTTAGTGGTAATGAAGACCTCATAGACAAATAGGAATTTTGAAAAATGTTAATGAAAACCTCATGGATGAATAGGAATTTTGAAAAATAGTATACAAATGTGCAAATGAGGGATTTACATTAGAAGTTATATATGTTCTATATTGGTTTTCAATAGTAAATTAAAACTTAAATTGATCTTTTAACAATTCCCTAGAAGATTTAAGTTTTCATCTTTTATAAATGTTTATTTTGTTACACACATCAGATGTTTGATCATTTGTTTTGTGTGAATCTTTTTTTCTCTTTGCTTTTCTACTAATGCATGATAATTGGTTATCATAATTGAAATTGAATTTAAGATTTTGACACTATTTTCATTCTTAATACTAATAAATAATTAAAAGATCATAAAAAAGATCATAGAAATATATTAGACTCCATCAAATGATATCCCTCAACACTTTTTTTTTAACATCTAGTATATGGAAATAATAACATTTTTTATTTATAATAAATGGAATTTTAGTTGGAAGACATTTTCTTCAAGCTAGTTCTATATAATAACTAAAGGAATTTTCAAAACACAAAAAATAATGGTTGCCAATAACACTACATGCCAATATTGATAATGAGTTAAATTGTTACAATCCAAAGCGTCTAATTCTAAAGTATATCATGCTTTTACTCATAGTATAAAGATATTACTTCTTTATTAATTGAACTTATCACATTTCTTTAGAAATTAAATATGTTAGTTCTTTATTCCTATATCATTGAACTACTAAAAGTGAAATAAATAACTTAGCCTAGAGGATCTAATTTTAAAGCCCATCATACTTCTACTTGTGATGTTATTCTTTTAGTATTGACCTAGATGTTAGTCTTAATTTCTTAGTAAAATTATAAGTTTCTCATTCTTATATATTTGTGCATTTATATTAGTAATTATGTAGTGATTAAAATTGGACTTTTAGAATGAATAGATCTATGTTTACTTTAATTAGGTGGAGCCTCCTACAACTAAGCATTTGGATGACTATATGTTACGATTTGATTAATCATGACTAGCATGGACCTCGTTACCAATTTTCATTAGCTTATTTAATACTTATTAGTGCCATTATATCATTTCTAATAAATATATTTGATTTAAAATTTCTTGTTATATTATCAAAAAGGTAATCACATAAAAGTTATATTATTGTCTATTCACAACATTTACAAAACAATTACTTAACCTATGTTCCTTTAATCTAGCTTTCTATTTGATAATTATGGCTGCATGACACTTTCCAGGATAACTCTACTCTTGGATAACTAATAAAGGCTAAGGAGCTATAAGCTAATTATTTGTAGAATATTTATAATGGAAACAATGAGCTTGGTGTCTCAATAAGTAAATAATATGCTTAATTATATTATGATATTTACACATTCAACATTAAATATTACATAAACTCACTATATAATAGTATCATATCCTCATGAAGTTTTATAGTACTTAGTATAAAATAAAATGTAATTACTTTTCATCCACCTTATGCCTCCTTTTATAATAATAGCCCCTCTTTAACCTTAATCTTCTAGATATAATTATCCCTTCATTTTTTTAACAATTCAAATAACAATTAAACAAATAACCTACCTTGTTCCTTTAGATATATCAATGCTTCCCATTTCAATAATTCATATAAGCAATAAACCTATCTTATCCCTTTAGCTTATTAGTTTTTCCAGTTTATACTTATTTCCATGTTCATAATTATTCATATTTTTTTCATATCATCACATGATCACATTTAAGGAAATACAACAATTTACTCAATCATATTAACCAATTTATCACTATTGCAATCATAGTCACAATTAACACAAAATTTTCTATAAAAAAACCATCGAACAATTGTTCACATAATTGTATTTGAGTTTAAAAATTGTAGGATCACTATCATATGTTATTATAATGATTAACAACAATTTATATTACCATAACATAATAATATGTATGTCCAATCAACTAAACTCACTTCTAACTGATTATAATTATGTTATTATTAATATTTATATAGATTTCATTTTATTAGGCATGTTTAACAAGCACAAGGGGTATTCGACTACAATAGGTAAAGATAGCACCTTAATACTATAGTCGAATAACAGTGTTCGAAAGGCACCACCACTACTAGTATTCAACTACTGTAGTCAAATTTGAGGATTGCTCCTTATAGGTAAGGTAGTATTTGACTACAAAAGTTAAATATTAATGGGTTTTTCCTAACCCTTCACTTAACTTTTAAGAAAACCATCGAATTTTATCAATTAATTGACCCATCACTCCTTAACACATACTTCCATAACCATATAACAATCACATGCATTTTTTAGACACAATATCATCAACTAGATTCTAACAAACAAATATTTAATTAAAAGACATTAAAATCTTTATTTTCCTTTTATAATTTACTGGAAATCGTGCATCATACATGCATAGCGGAATAAAAAATTTGCACAATTTTCACCAAGGATCCATGCGAATTTAGGACGCCATAGATTAGGGATTAGGGTTTATACCTTTCGGCAAAAATCTTCTGTCCGCTACACAGCAAATCCGATCTGCTTCTGTCCGTTTTTCAATCCAATCTACTCTCCAAATCACGAACCGGAATAGAAACTAGAAAATTAGATCACCAGTGCAGTGTTTAATGTGGCTGCACCTCTATGGTATCCACACAAAATGATCTCAAAATCTCTAGCTAAATGATAGGTTGGATGGAATTTCTCTCCTCTCAAGTTTGTGCTAGCAAACTAGGGTGTTTAGGGTCTCCTATTTTCTTTTCTCTCAAAATACCTCCCAGATAATCTATTGATACATCTGAGCGTGAATAGCATCTTATATATATATAGACACCCATTAAAACCCTAATGAGAGGTAAGTATTATGGGTTGATTATTAATTAGGTCCAATATTATGAGTTAATTAATAATTAACCCCTAAGCAATATAACATTAACAAAAAGGTCTAATCTAATTGGTCATTTCATTAATTAGAAATTATAGTCCAACTAGAATTTCTAATTATGTTGCTCCATTTCTAATTTTAATTTGTTCTTTGTGTGTGACCCAATAGGTTCCCATCACGTTGGCAATGATCCTAAAATCATATTTAAGAATCATAAACAATAAGCAGCATCTAGCAATGCATCATTGCTACCCAAGTAATGAGAATGTCAGTGATCTGACATAACCTTTCAGTGACTACGCAATTAAATCCCTTTTTATCCTAGATATCTAGATCGAACTCAAGGCATGAAAAGTGTCATCCCCTTTATAATTCGATCTCTGTGTTTCTTGATTCATGAGTTGACCAAAAAGAAGCAAATGAGATTAACATCACATGTTGACTCATTTGAGCATGGCCATGCATTTCATAGTTGAACTCAATCAAGAGGCCCATAGATATCGCTCCTTTAGAAGGAGGGATAAAAACTCATCTACATCACTCATATTCCTCTACATAATTAGTAGTATACCCAATTACTGTCTTTAAGTCAACCCGTTAAAGTTAACGTTAGACAATGTTAAAGCATATAATTAACTATGTTGGAAACCATGGTGACTTCAAGTTAAAAGATCATATACGTCACTATCACTATAAGAGTAGCTTATGACACTCATAAGATGATCCATGTAGCAATCTCATGGCGGGTCGGTCCAGTACAATTGTTCTCTAACATGTACCTATGTGTTGACTTAATATCTCATATCAATCAACTGACCACAATCCCGCAAGTGCACGGGTTAAGTCGAGTTATAGTATAAAAGATTATCATCTCCTCAGGGATTGCATGTTGAATACTAACTAAATCTCAAGTAAAATTATCTAGGCGTATTGATTGATTTTGGGAATTAAGAGTGAAATGTAAAACAGAGCTTAGCTATCAAGAAAAGGTTTAATTCAATGAAATGAAAGCGTACTCAGCTTAAGGATCCCTTGTACATTTCATTATGGAATGAATGTAATCCTCTAACTTAGTTTACTATTAATTAAGATTGCTGGATTACCTAAATTAAGTTATACCTCATTGCAAGGCTACTAGCTACTAACCAAAAGATTAAGTGCCCAGAATTACTCTAGTAATCACTTATCTAGGTTGCATTAACTTGCTTAGAATCCATTCTTGGACATTTTCTGATTAGCTTAATTCCTAAGTCTAATTGATATTCCCAATGATCATGCAAGATCCGATTAATTAATTGGTCATTTTAACCTAAAATCAATTAATCCATAACACAAATCCAATACTCCGGATATATTAGTTTGTTCAAGTCAAACAGCAAAATCAAATCATAAATCAACAGTAAATTAAGCTAGATTATATAAAATTCAATTCCATAACTCCATGAACAAGTTCACCCAAGGTGAGCACAAGGGTTTAGTGTGAAAACATTACAAAATCAGAAGAAAATCAGAAAATAGAGAGGGAAGTCAAACAATTCATGAAGATTTACAAATTCCTTGCTTGATTCTTCAATTCCTTGCTTGAATCCACGTTAGAAGGTGCCCTTGGTGAGTTTAGGTCTCTCCTAGGGCTTCTCCCAGCAGCTCTCCTCGTTAATTCTCAGTTTTTCCTCCTCCCCTTTCAAAATTTCACGCAAAACTTATATTGGTGATGTACACGGGGGTCAACACGTCCCATGTTTTATCCCGTATTTCTCAGCGAAAGTTGAGCAGCATGAAACACGTTGTGCGACACGCCCTGTGTTCTTCTCCGAAGTGTCAAGTAATAATGTACACAGGGTAGAACACGGCCCATGTTGTACCCCGTGTTCTTCAACGAAGACTGATCAGCATGTTACACGGGGTGTGACACTCCCCGTGTTTACCTCAGAAGCGAATAGCAGTAATATACACGGTGTATGACACGTCCCGTGTTTAACCCCGTGTTCTTCTCTGAGCAGCCTAGTGAAGCCTCGAAGCAATCCAGAAGGAAACACGTCCCTAAACACGGGGTTCCCATACCCCGTGTTCTTTGTCAAGTGAACAAATTTGCTTCAATTCTTCACAATTTGAATGGTTTTGCTTCTGGATCCTTTTCTAATGCTCATATGTGTTAATTCAAGACCTGAAAACAAAATATAGAGCATTTAAGTATCCTTTTCAATCAATTTGCATAAAATACTAAGTAAATGAGTGATGAAACACATAGAATTTAGGTACATTTGTGCATTTATCATCAACCAACATACTAGTCTTTATGCATCATTGTTATCCCTTTTACAATGATACTTAACTAGGGACATTTAAGAGTATTATTTAAGAAATGATTACTCTAAGGATAAATTACTATATCTATTTATTTAACGCAGAGAAATAATAATCTGAAAGTGCCTCATATAAATAATGAAAATATAATATAATGTATACTTATACAATCATCCTATGATTGGCTCTCAGGGCATACACCAACATAATTATCATATCTTGAATACTTTAGAATTTCTATTTTAACCATTTAATCGATAAATTTGAATATATGTTAATAAATAAGAAATATTATGGAAAGGTTTAAGGTAAATAATTAATTATAGAAAATAAAAATTTAATAAGAAAAATAGGTAAAATTAAATTAATTATATAGTTGTATAAAATTATATTTGAGTAAAAATGTATGGAAGAGATCCAAAATTTTTTTTTTTTATTTTACCCTCAAACCATCCTAAAATTATAACAATGCCTTTGTAGGCTTTAAGAAGCCTAAAACCCTATTTCTTCCGCATTCCTTCATCTTCAACTTATCATAAAGGGTTTTTCTTCAAACAATGTAATCGTCTTAAATCTCAAGCTTTGGTTTATAATTTCATGAAATTTAGTTGAAGTGGAGAGAATTAGAGATTTTGGAAAATTCATTTGAAACTTCATGATTTTACTGTTAACTGAAGAAAGCCAACCTTCTTTTTTACTCTTCCTCAATTCCTCCTACTAAGTAAGTAGATAATGTAGTTAACTTCTTTTAATTCATGTATTTTTACTTTTTAAGTGGAAGATAAGGGGAAAATTAAGGATTTTAATATCTTTTAATTGAAAATTTATTTTTTAGAATGTAGTTAATAATTTTATAAGTCTTAAAAATGCATGTGAGTGTAATGTGCTAATGGAAGTTTGTGTCGAAGTAGTGATAAGTAAAGTAGTTGATAAAATTCAGTGATTTGCTAAAAAATTCAATGAAATGTTAGGAAAAATCTAGTAATATTTAACTACTGTAGTCGAATATTACCTATAAAGAGCAATCCTCAAGCTTGGATTCGACCATAGTAGTTAAATACTAATAGTGGTGGTGCTCTCTTGACATTGTTATTCAACTACAATAGTTGAATATAAGTTTCTTGAGGCCCTATATTCGACTATTGTAGTCGAATACATTTATAGTGCCCTATTAAACATGCCTAATAAAATGAAATCTACATAAATATTAATAATATAATTATAATTAGTTGAAAGTGAATTTAGTTGATTGTTCATACATGTTGTTATGTTGTGGTAGTATAAATTGTTGTTAATCATTATATAGTATATGATAGTAATCCTATAGTTCTTGAACTCAAATACATTTATATGAACAATTGTTTGATGATTTGTCTATAGAAAATTTTGTATTGATTATGATTATGATTGGAATAGTGATGAATTGGTTAATGTAATTGAGTAAACTATTATATTTTTTGAAATGTGATAATGTGATGATATGAAAAGTTATGAATAATTACAAATATGGAAATATGTATAAACTAAAAGGACAAAGTGGGTTTATTACTTTTAAGAATTATTAAAATTAGAGGGACTAATATATTTAAAGGAACAAAGTGGGTTATTTTTTTAATTAATATTTGAATTGTTATAAAACTGAAGAGACAGTTATATCTAAAGGAATAAGGTTAGGGAAGGACTATTATTATGAAAAAAGGCACAAGGTGGATGAAAAATGTGTTACATTTTATTCTATACTAAGTACTATGAAGCTTCATAAGGATATAATGTTATTATATAGTAAGTTTATATAATATATAATATTGAGTGTGTATATATCATATTTTTATTAAGCAGATTATTTGCTTACTAAAACACAAGCTTCACTATTTTTGTTTTAAATATTTTATAGATGATTAAATCATAGCTCCTTTGCATCTACTAATCGTCCAAGAGTAGAGTTGTCCTGAAAAGTATCATGTAACCATAATTATTAAATAAAAAGGTAAACTAAAGGAACATGAGTTAAGTAGTTATTTTGTAAATGTTGTGAATAATAATGATATAAATTTTATGTAATTACCTTTTTGATAATATAACAAAGAATTTTAAATCAAATATATTTATTAGAAATAATGTAATAATACTAACAAGTATTAAACAGTTTTATGAAAACCTATAATAAGGTCCACACTAGTCACAACCAACGAGTTGTGGCATTATGCATCTAGGTAAGGGGAAAATTTTCTATTATGGAAGCTAAGATAAAACTAAAAAAAAAGAAAATGCAAAATCGAAGCTCATAGAGAAAGACACAAGTTGCCAAAAGAGAAGAATATTGAATTAAAGAAGATTAGGGAAGAAATATTATTAAACACATGAAGAGTGTTGAAGGAATCATATACTAAAGAGGAAATATACTTGAAGATGTTGATTTTGACATAGGTTATAATAGGATGTATTTTCATTATGCTATTAAAATGGATGTAAAATATGAAATCCATGTATGCTTAATTAAGGGTGTTGTTTAAAAGTTTCATTTTGATTAGGACAATTTGATAACACAAGCCCTTATGCACTTTTTGAGGGAATTAGGCTTAATTTCTCACTTTTGAATTGCAGTTACCAGTATAAGATTACTTGTTTATTATTTATAAATGAAAATTCTATTTTTACAGTTGCAAATTGTTATTTGGCTATCAATTACTAAAAGCAAATTGACTTATAAGCTATACCATAAAATAGTAGAAAATGTTGCATCCAAATTAAAAAAAAAATCCATTTGTATTCAAACTAGAAAGCTATTTTTTTTTATAAAACTCACTAGAAAAAACAAATTTGGTCATATAACTAAAAGAAATTAGCCAATAAAAATTGTCTTTTTTCATGTTTCCTTTTAAACTATTAACATACATTTTTTCTTAACCAAAAAATTTAATGTATCAAATTACTCAGAAGATAAAGTTCCTTTATTACAATGATATTATCCTAATTAATAATTAGAATTAATGAGGGTATATAATTTTCATTAATTGACTACACTCACACTATATATTTTTTTGACATACACATAACCTATGGCATCATAGCAAACAGATATCTTTATAACAAACAAATTGATTAAAAAAAAATCCAAAATCCAATATAAAATAACATTTTGAAGCATAAAAAAAGTGTTGACTAGCATAATCAATTATAATTTATAAACTTAGATTAATCACCCAATTTGGATACTTAGGTTTGTGTGAATGTTTTATTTTTTGAGATTTTTCCTAAGTTTCCTATGATGAACAAGTTAATCGAGTCTAACACACTAAGGAGAGGTCACAAGTCTCACCTTATATATAATGGTTGCCCCGTTGAAACATGTAATGCATATAGGGGATGGGAGTTTGGTAACTCTTTCCTAATCCTTTATTATTTTCTCTTCATTTATTCATATTATTAGATCAAAGATATATGGATGTTTTGAGATGACTAATGGATATGAGATATAGGAATTTTTCATGATTAAAGAATTCATGAAATTCAAAATCAGGAACATCAAATTTACAATCATGTATAATTTTCATCCTAACATATTCTTGATTAATTATTTTGCACAAATCCATATGTTATGTAATATGATAAATATGATCTTATGATTAGCTTTTCAAAATTTTCAATCTATTTTTTCAAAAAAAAGAACCTGTAATAATAGTAAAATTAAACTATAAATCATAGGACTCAAAATACTACATTCAAGTTATATAACTAGCAATTTGATAAAACAAGGTAGTCTCCAAAATTTCTATTCAATCTAATATAGTAACAAAAGAGAAGTTTGTATAATTGCAAATATGACATCACTAGCAATAAAAGCCTAAGTACAACTAAAAGTTCTTACTTTTGAATCATAAACAAATTACTAATCTTTTTCTTTTATTTTCCTCCTTTAATATTAGAAGTGCTCTAGTTGCATTAAGATGAAGGTAGTACCTTAGAATTTCCTTGTGTGGCATGAAATTTGATAGGTTTATTTACATCACTAAAACTCCTCTCTTGTGAAAAAAGCAATTGGTTATTATATGTTTCCATGGAAACTAGAGGCATATAAAACATTGTAAAAAGCATTAAACACCATACAATATATTAGTTTTAGCAATGTACTTAACCAATGTACTCTATTTTGCATGCCATTAACCAAGAACAAACACCTATTAAATCTTCAAATTCAATTGTTATAAGTTTAAAGAAAAATTTGTCCTCAAAACAAACATATCAAATAAAGTTTTAAAGTAAGCTTAATATTAGTAAGTAAATAACAAATTTCATATTTTATTTTAGTAAACCATTTTTACCAATCATCCTAAATAAAATCTCTTTTGCATTTGCATAAATATATACAAATGTAAATCTCATTTCTGCTTTAATGCAATTATTTTTTGTCTACTAACATATTCAAAAATAAATTAACCATGACAAAAAAATATAAAAATATATTTTAAAATAAGTAGAATCAACAAAAAATCAAAATGTAATTAATAAAATTAAGAAAGTAGTATACTTGAATTTTGAAATCACTATTTGCATTTTATTTTTTCTTCAATTATTGGGTAAATTTTTTTTCCATTTTCTCTTAATGTTCCTAGTTTCATTTTAGGTAAAATAGAACTAATGACTTCCAAAACAAAACTAAAGAAAAGAGGAAAATAAGGCATGAATGATTAAATAAAAGAGAGAAAAGAAAAAATGCAATGAAATTAAAAAATATTAAAAAAATAAATAAGTTATAAAATGATATAAAAGATTAAAATAAAATATTTAATAAAATTAAAAATTTTATTTACATAGAATATTTTCATATTAAAAATAAAATATAATGTGTCATATTTACGATATTAGCATTAAAATTATAAATATACACAAGAATATATAATAAAATAAATTTAAAAAAATATTATATAATAGAATAAAGTAATAAAATAAATTAAAAAAATTATGTAAGAGGAACAAACATGCAAGAAATATTGTACGAGAAATTAAAATTTCTTAAGCCCTAGATAAGTGACATGTCATTTAGAAAAGTAATAAAAAATGGAAAATAGAACGGTGTTATCTCCGCTTAATATAGATAATGATTAGCATTTTAATTACAAATAATAGGATTTTACATAAAAAAAGGATAAAAATATTTTATAGAGCAAATAAAAAGAATAGATATTGATAGTAGTTTGTAAAGTAATATTGAAATTAAAAATAGGATGTAAAGTTAAATAATTCACTTAAATTGAAATTTTAATTTATTTGAAATATTTTGTAATAAAAAATATATCATATTATATATATTATTAAATAATATTGATATTTGAGTTATAAATAATATAAATAAATATAAAAAATATAATAAATTAAATAAAAATAATATGTGTATAATTTAGAGTGTTATAAAGCAAATAAATGAAAACTATGTAATAGTTTGAAAGTAATAAAAGCATAGAAATAAATTTAATAAAATTGAATCTTTAACTCATTTAAAATATTTTTATAATAAAATAAAATATATTATAATATATTTATACTAATATTTGAAGTGTAATTAAAAGAACAAGTATAAACAAATATAATTTCATGAAATAATAAAATAAATTGAAAAAGAAGTTGTACAAAAGGAAATAAATATATAAATAATAAATAAATAAATAAAAAGTAGAAAAAGAAGTTTTGGAGGGAAAATGAAATTCAACATAGCTTAAGGAAGTGACACCTCATTTAAAAAATTAATAAAATAAGGAGAAATAAAACCTTTTATTCTATAGATGATATAGATTATTAAGCAATAGAACAAATAAAGAGAAGATAAAGGATACAGGAACTTGAAAATAAAATATATAATAAAAATAAATTTTAATTCATTTAAAATATTTTGTAATAATAAAAATATTATTAGAATATATGTCCTAAAACCTAATTATATTGATGATTATAAATTTGAATATGTTATTTTAATAGTAATTTCAATTATTATATTTATACATATATTGTCTATGTAATATATTTAATTATGATAATAACCTTATAATAATTATATTCTTAAATGTCTCTAATCATATATCATTGAGAATTAAATTGCTTTGATATATTAAAACCAGCATATATGGTGACTTATATGAGATATTAAGTCTACACATGAGTATAAGTTAGAGAACTTGTATACTGGATCGATTCATCCTAAGAACATTACATGAATCGTTAAATGAAGATCACTATTAATATGATCCTTAGTGATCACTATTAATATGATCCTTTGACTTGAGATCACCAAAGTTCTCTATATGTAAATTTCATATTTTGATACTACTTTATGTCATTCATGATTTAGTAAATGTAAGGGTAGTTATTGGATATGTCACATATCATGCGGAGGAATTTGTGTGATCAAGATAGAATTTGTCCTTCCTATATAATAGGAGTAACATTTATGGGCCACTTGATTAAGTAAATTAAAAAAATACATGGTCATGCTCAAATAAATTGACATGGGATATCAACTACATTTACTTCAGTCAACTTACTTAAGAATTAAGAAACCTTTGGATTGGGTTATACGAAAATGACACAGTTTATGTCTCGTACTTAATCTAGATGTTTAGGACAAAAGGACATAGATGATGATCACGTGTAAAGGTTTTAGTCGAATCACTGACTTTCTCATTACTTAGGTAATAATGATGTGTTGGTAGACACCACTTATTGTTTATAATCATTAATATGATTAATGATCATTACCAATATAATGAGAGCCATAAGGGTCACATACTTAGAGCATAGTGAATTTGAAATTGATAGATTAAATTGTTTGGGCCTAATATTTAGGAATTCTATGTTATAATTATAAGGTCCAATAATAAACCATAATTATATATGAAACAAAGCTCAATTAGTTAGAGTTTTCTATGTGCCTATTTAAATAGGCTTGTTGGATAATAATACATGATTATTCACACATCCCCAACATAGAAAAACCTAGCAGCTCCTTTAAACCCTAGGAAGGCGTAGCTAGCACTATGAAATAAAAGGAGGTGAATTCCGATCAGTGGATGTGAGACATTTGTTGGTAATTCGCCACGTTCGTGTGGATATTTCGGAATCTTCGGTCGAAAAGAATCAAAGAAGTGATTAAGGAACAAGTCCTTAAATCATCGGAAAGGTATTGATCGAATCCTATTCTAATCTAACATTTTACATGGATCTGTTGGCTTGGATTGATTAATTTTGCTGTGCTTGTTTGGCTCCCGTCCCAACAAATATATTTTTATTGCATATATACTACTTAATAATAATATATTACATCTACGCTAATTAGTAATAAAAGTGAAAATAAAAAGATGTAATAAAGTAGATAAAAGAAGGTGAAATAATGTATGAGTTATAAAATATTTATAAAATTTTAATTAGTGTATATATAATTTGAAATATAACATTTAAAAATTAATATTGAGATAATATTGAAAAAATTAAACAAATAAGTTTATTTTATTTATTTAAATATTTTCATTAAATAATATATATACAATTAATTATTTCCATTATTAATTTTTATATTAAAATTTTAACTTATTTTAAATATATGTATATAACAAAATTAAATATTTCATGATATATTTATATTATTTTATGATATTAATGTCTAAATTATAAATAATAATAGATATTAAAAAATAAAAATATATAGTAAAGCAAATAAAAATAAAAGAAATAATAAGTGAGATATAAAGTAATATAAAAGTGAAAAATAGAATATGTAGTTAAGTATTTCAATTCAATTAAATATTTTTGATTTATTTGAATATTTATGTAACAAAATAAAGTATAAACTTTTTAGTAAAATTAGTGCTTAAGTAGTAAATAATAACTTTAAACACAAAAAATAGAGGAAAAAAATAAACCATATAATTGAATAAATTAAAAAAGAGTGAAATATTAGATGATTTTTAGAATAATATAAAAATTAAATTACAACATGTAATTAGGTAATTTAATTAAATTAAAAATCTTCATTTATATAAATATTTTCATAATAAAAATAAAATATATTTTGATATATTTATATTATTCAATGATATTAGCATTAAAATGATAAATAACAAACATGTACATAAAAAATATGTAATAAAATAAATAAAAAATAATATATATAATAATATAATATAATGAAGTAATAAATGAATAAAGAAATTAATATGTATATAAAGAAAGAATAAAAGCTCCATTTTTTTCATGGGGCGCCGTTTGAGGAAAAAAAATGGAAACCTATTGGCAAGAGTCAAGAGGTAAGAGTAGAAAGCCGGCTAAGAGCTTGAGCGGGAAACGAAAATAAGGAAGGCTTCAGAGGGCGACATGTTAGCAAAAAAAATTAATAAAAAAAAGAGAAGAGAAACTTTATTTTCTATATATAGATAGATGGGTTCAACATTAAAAAAAATGAAATTTTGGATTAAGAACTTAAAAAATTATTCTTCAACAACACAAATTATTCCAGAGAATTAGGAATAGACAAAGAAAAGTTTTGATTGTAAACAATTTGTGCTTTTGCTTGTGAATAATTTTTTCTTTCAATTTTGCCCAAAATCAATTGTACATTGGGCTATTTTGTTTGTTGTGTTGGATGCCAAATTGGTCATTGATGTGGTTGTTATCTAGAGGTGTATATGGGCCGGGCATTGACCCGAAAAAATAAAGTATTTTGACTCTTTTGTTTACCTGATAAGCCCGATGAGATTTTTTTTTATGGCTCGATTAATAATTGGGCTGAGCTCGGGCCAAGGCAAAAAAATTCGATAGGCCCGGCCCGACCCAATTATAATAATTTATTTTTAATAATATAATTATATATTAGAAAATATAATTATATCTAATTATTTTTAATATAAAAAATATTAATTTAATATAATTAAATATTTTATATATTTAAATATCATATTATATTTTTAAATATATATTTTTTATTTTAAAAATTTATTTTTTATTAAAAAATTTATATTTTTGGGCTTTTTAATTTAAAATTTAGGTTGGGTCGGACCAAATTTTTTTAAAATATAAACGGGTCGGGTCGGGTCAAGTTTGGGCCTTCAAATTTATATGATTTAGCTCGGAAGCCCGGCCCGAAATCCGCCCGGCCCGGCCCAGCCCATGTATACCTTTATTGCTATCTTGACAAAAATTATATTACTTTGGCAATTCTCATTAAAAATTAATGTGAAATAAATAGCAGAATTAAAATTAAATAATTTTTTAATTTTGGAGACGAAAATCAAGAATTTTCAAGCCAAAATTGTTCAATTTTAAATTTTGGGGGACTAAAATTGTATTTAAACTTAAAAATTTTATATATTAATTTTCAAACACCGAGCCAAGGGGAATCCTCCACCGTATGTTCGATTTAAAATAAATGACATGTTCAAATCCTGTTGGTGTTATAATGCAGCATTGACCCAAGTTCACGTGAGCTTGGTTACTCCGAAGATCGAAACAGGGCTATTTAACATTCTAATTAGCTCCCAATCGAATCGTGGAAGGTCTTCGTATCCTTAGGGTTTTCCCAATCAAAATCAAATTCGCAGCCGGGACTTCATCTGCGCAAAGATGACGGGGAAGGCGAAGCCGAAGAAGCACACAGCAAAGGAGATTGCGGCGAAGGTCGACGCAGCAACGACCAATAGGGGTGGAGGTAAAGCGGGTGTTGCTGATCGTACTGGTCGGGAAAAGGGTGGTCACGCCAAGTTCGAGTGTCCGCACTGCAAGACCACAGCCCCTGACGTGAAATCCATGCAGATTCATCACGATGCTCGTCATCCCAAGATTCCTTTTGAGGAGTCCAAGCTCGTCAATCTTCACGCTGCTCATGAGGCCGACTCATCGAAGTCTCGCCCTGGTGTTCGCGGCAGCTTTAAAAAGTGAAACCTCAACCCTTAAGGGCATTTGGTCGAATTCACTTGTGTGTTTTGTATCTCGAATGTATAATGTTTCGATGCTGTTAAGCTACCTTGTGTTTGATGTTCTAAATGACCAGCTTTGACTTTGATACATTTCTTGATCAATGAGATGGGATAATGGCGAGATATGGCTTTCTTTTATTCCAGGAGGCTGACGTATTTGATTAAAAAAGTAACTAATGAAATTGTAATTGTAAGTAAATGATCCTAACACAGAACAAATATATAAGAAAGATGTATGGAATTCAAACTCCTAGTTAACTAGGAGTGGACAAAAGCATTGTTAAGACATTAAGACAGTCCGGATCATGATACGTGATGCACATCTTACTATATGCAACCAGTGGTCTAAGTTATAATTCACTTCTAGTTTGTTTCTGCTTTATAGCTTGTCATCGATGGCCCTCTGCTGTATATTTGTATTCGTTTATTTTCTTCAGTGATAGTAGTGATCGATAAAATGCAGGTGTAGTTGATGTCTCATATCCCTAGCATATTTCTCGTTCACGGCTTCTGTTCACCACATGATTGAATCTTAATCACAGAACTTGCATTGGCACTAGTCAACAAAATGAGCCAGGTCAACCCAACCAACGAGATAGGATCAAGAAGATAGAATTTTCTGGACAATGAAATTAACTATGAAGAACTAGTTACAAATATTGGTATGCAATCTGTATAAAGTTATCGGAGTTTGCTGAGAAAAGGGTAACAAGAATGACAGGACGGAAGACCTTTAAATGCTAAATAAAGGCCAACAGGGTTCATAGTGCAAAATGAGATACTAAGGAAAATTTTGCATAACACGGTGATAAAACACCGATGGAGAAGCATTTGGATGATCAATAATGGGTACGCATGTATCATATACATTATCATCCTTCTGTTCCTGTTTGGGCCTCAGGAATCCTGTATCAATCTCCTTCAGCTGCTGCCCTGAAGCAAAAGACTGATCTGGACCCACCGGTTTTACGCCATTGAAATTGAGTCCAGGCAGAGAAACATCACCAGATGAGGGGAGATTTAATGGTAGTGACATTGGGCAGTGAGGGAATACCGAGGCCATAGAACCAACTTGAGGGTTAGTGCTACTGTCGGGATTCAGTCCACAGGAGCCACAAGGCATGGTGTTATATAATGGAGAAACTTTCATTTGACATATGGGGTAAGGCCCGAATTTCATATCATTACTGAAGCTTCCAAGGAAATTAGGTCTTAGAAACTCATTGCTAAATTCAGGTTTTCTATCAAAATGAGGAGCAAGACTTTGGACTTGAGCTTCAGGCTTTAATAAATTGGCACTCCCGGGTAATGAAGCCACTTGTGCATTAGCAGCAGCAGGAAGCCCACCACCATTTGAGCTCATTGGATTGTTGTTTCTGGCAGTGGGCACTTCATGATTATGTTTTCCCTCATAAGTTGTAATCACATATTTTAGATCATGTGATGCCCGCTCCACATGCTTCCTTACAGAACATCCAGCACTTGTGCACTTGTAGTAGCTCCTAGATAAGATGCATGATCAACATCATATGCATATCAGAATAGTTCCCCAAGTAATAATGTGTTATTTATATATATCATACAGCTTGATACAAGATTGGTACCAGTGTGAAAACCTCCACTAACATGGTAGAGCATGGATTCATTGAGCCTATAGACTAAAACCCTTATTCTACATAGAACTCGAAATAGTTTGAAAAAACTAGCAGTAAAAGAAGAATAAACATAAGCAAACATCTGTTTACAAAATCAAACATAACTCCCTGCCAGTTAAGAATGTAAATTTTCAACCTCCCATACAAGGGCGTAAATGATGGGGGGAAAAAACACCTTCACAGCAAATCATTATCCATTATTAGCACATACTATATTATTCTTTTAGTCCCTTAATCCATGAATTAATTTAATTGCTCGTGAGAGGCCACTATCATAGGTTCATATCCCAGCCATGTGATGTGTCATATACGGCCCATGACTTTGACATGCACGTCACATGTTGCACATATATAAAGACTTGCACAAAAGCATGTAGCTGTGCACAATTCAAGCCTACTCTACAGCATAAACTCAAAAAAGGAGGAGATAGCATCACCTGGGATTTGGATTTCCTTTGACAACCTTTTGTCCATACTTTCGCCAGCGATAACCATCATCAAGTATATCCACTTCACTCTCAATTTGAACCACTACTCTTGGCTCACGGACAGCCCTTGAAGCCAAATTGGATTCAATCAAGCAGCTTTCTTTCTTCCTACAATGGAAAATCAATGCAGACACATAGTAAGTTGTCACTATCCACTAATGTTGCCAGGCAAAAACATAGACAGAATAAGACCTTCTTTTTGAGTCAGGTTCATCACCATCAACATCATCATCCAGCGATATGCTTCCTTGAGTGGCTCCATCTTCATCATCATCATGACTAGCAAGTGTTGAAGAAAGCTCTGGAGTGTCCTCTGGCTCAAACATACACACAGATTTACCCTTTTTAGTTGATAAAGGATCTGAGAGCTCAGTTGCAACAGGAGTTGAGGATGTCCTTTCCTGACCATCAGCCTTCCAATCCAGATTTTGTTTCATATTCCTTATCCCTGATTGAATATTTCTCCAAACAGCCCCACCTTCAACTTTAATGCAGGTTCCATTGCCTTCACCTGTCTCGGACATCTCATCAGTAGAAAGTACCGATCCAAGTGATGTTCGACAACTAGGATGAGGTTTTGCATGGTTATGGGTGCCCTTATAGATGATTTCTGTTATTTGACCATCATGGGAACGTTCCACCTTCTTCTTTACCTGACAATTAGGATGGGTACATTTATAGTAACTCCGAGGATATTCACTACCCTTTACCTGTTTTTGCCCATACTTTCTCCAATTATATCCATCCTCTGAGGTCCTTGCCATTCCTGTTGAGTGGGATGACTCTCTCTGCTCTCCTTCTAGAAGATGATTCCAGCCACTGCCCTCACAATGAATAGCCTTTTTCGGTAGGGAGCTTTCATCACTTGCTTCTTCAGGACAGTGCATTTGCAATTCAATATCATTAGCATTAACAAAGGCATCATTGACCATTTTCACCTCATTGCATGACTGAATTTCGCTGTTTGTTGTAGTATGCCCTTTTGGAAACTCAGCTGAAAATGCAAAATCTGATGGTAGATGAACTAGCATAATAGGTTTGCTGTCTGTATTTCCTCCCTTTGCCATGTTGCAACCATTAGAAACCTAATTAATTTAAACATAGAAGATTCATATATTCTCATTAAACTATTACTTAGTCAGAAATCTTAAAGATCACTGGATAATGTCTGAGAAAAATATGGCCAGGTGCAGTTACTTCTACAAGTTTGATAGATACACAATGGGTCATCTGTGCAATAATATTATTTAATAGAACTTCTTCAGGAAATATCACCATTTCCTGTGTGTTATGCATATCTAATGATATCCCAAAGGGTTGACCCCTGAAATAAAAATATATGGCAAGCTGACTCTGGTTAACATCAACAGGATAGCAGATAACTGGAATTAAAAGACCCTACTAATAATACACTGAAGGGGGAGAAGGGATGACTCAAAGCTAATCAGCAGGTTAGTCATATAAATCGAAGTTCTCTACCAAAGGAAAACTAACCTGGCTGCTGCTCCCCCCCCCCCCCGGGGGCTTTTTTTTTTTTTTGGGGGGGGGGAGGGGGGGAGGTTTTGGAAGCAATCTAGATTATTATTGTAGATAACTTGCACGCATGCATATTATAAAAATGAACTTTAAAATGTCAGAAATCCAGTCACTTCACAATTCACAAAGCATTATCATGTATACCTGATTTTCAGAACCAGAGCAGGCAGGTAACAGTTTAGAATCCCCATGGGGTTTGAACTTGAAAGAGGAATTAACATCACTGCCACTGCCGCCATCCCCTTCTTCATGTGGGACCAAAGTTAGTATCGATCCTCCCTGACTGACAGGAGGCAACAGAAAAGTCCCTGTGGTGGGAGATGGCATTGCCTGGTAAAAGACAATATTTCAATAAATCTATTAGAAAGGAATAGGAGGTGCTTCTCTAGAACACACTAAAATGGGTAAGATAAGCAAGTATACAAAAACTGAGATCCATGATTGACTGAACCTCTCAGAAAAAGAAAATTACAATTAGTTGTTACGCATCGCACAACGTTGCAGAAATTACATGGCTTGCACCAGACATACCTTGTTGCATTTGTTGTATTCATAGTTATTGATGATACACAGAGTTTGGCTGTGGCCAGTTAATTTATTGAGAAGCATGGAGACTGCTTTTTTGCTGTACCGTCGCTCAATGGAGATTTATTTTATAAATTCAACAATCCATGCCTACTCAAACATTATTGAACATGTAGGAATTAGGATACACACAGAGTCCCGTCTCTTTTTAAAGCAAAGCAAGCAAGCAATCAAGCAAAGCCTAGTTAAGTACTGGACAATTTTGTTGCAAAATAACTTGATCAGGATGTAAAAGTTGATGTAACATTCATCTTTGTTTAAAGAGAAGGGAAAATTGAAGAGGAAACAGAAAGCACACAAACATGGGTTCAAAGACTGAACATATAAAAAAGGCGAACTAAGAATATGAACAGTAAGTGAAAATAGAGCAGAGACAAGAGTCACCTGAGAATGAAAAAGCATAATGGGGGAATCAAGCAGTGCGGTGGGGCTAATACCGGGGGGTATAGTGAGACAAGGCGAGCGAGCGGCGGGTGAAGCCAACGGGCTTGTGGCTCGAAAACGCGCCGTATTGATTCTAGCTGCATTTGAATTGAAACCGCATTTGGCAGCCCTTCTCTCGGCGATACTCCGCTTGGGCTCAGATGCAGAAAAACCCGGAAAACCTTCAAGCTCATTAGAAGAACTCAAGAATTGATTGAGATTGCGGTCTCCTTCCATGGATGGTAATTGAAATTGAGGCATAATCATTGGGGAGTTGCCATTTCGTACTTTAGAGTTATGAAAGAAAAGAAATGAGGATCAAAGCTAGGGTTGAAGACAAAGATGGCAGTTTCAGCTCCATAAGAGTGGAGCTGAAACTGAGGATGGCGAGGATTTGAAACTTGCGCTTTTGACCTCAGCTTTGAATACAATGCCCTCTCTCTGGGAAGAGAATGTTTCAGAACCAGGAGGTTTGAGACAAAAAGGCGCGCACAGAGAGAGAGAGAGAGAGTGCAGTGCCTGCCTCTGTTGTCTTTTTCTAAGATGGAGCAGCAGCTTTATTTATTAATTTTTTTTCCAAATTTATCATAATTTCGGGAAGTGTTGATAATATTCAATTTCGGAAGAGTTCGATTGATGTAAGCTTTCCTTTTTACTGTGTAAGATGAGATGAAGATGAAAATAAACATCCAAGTGGTGGGGCGAAAATCTTGAGGGACGTTAAGATCTGCATGCAACTCCGGAAGAAACGACATGTGAGAACTCTCAACCCACAATTATTATTATTATTATTATAGTTTGCATGTCATCAAATCTATCAGGAGCCAACTTCGGATCTAATTTCTTAGATCTCAACCAATGTATTCATTCCCCTTGCTCCTCTTTTCTCAGTTTTTATTACTGCAAGAATTCAAACTCAAAGCCTTGTCAAAATTTATGTAAGGGTGATTGATTTAACATGGTAACTTCATAATATAATTAGTACAAATGGAAAATGTATATATGGTACGGTATTTATCATTAGAATAGTATATGTATGTAAATTGTATTATTGTATATTCTGTGAAAGTCAAATTGTATAATCAAACTCTGAACAAAATTACTCACTTTCCTACTGAAATTGTGGACCCATTATGCAATAAACATGGTTTCATGAAAAAGAAGCACATGTCTTGTGCATGAAAAGATGCCTTTAACTAACTCTGGTAGATGAGTCCTTGAGAAATTATAATCAATTCACATGATATATTTTTGTGCGAAATAAACCACTCGCAAAGTGATGCATCATCATTGTTGATATGATCAATTTTTTTCCTTTTCTTTTGAGATTTTAAGGATGGTCACCAATAGTCCCCGCAGGAGCAAAATCCTTCCTTAAAATGATGGAATCTGTGGGAATCCCTCACTACGATCTCCCTTCCTGTAACCTTTGAAATATACTTGATAGCCACATGGCAGTCCACACAAACTCTAAGATTTTTGTTGATTCTGATTATGCTCGCTGGCCCTGACCTTAAGAGCCCATAAACGATAGCTAACTTCTCGCTGTGCGCATATAATATCTTCTCCTTTGTCTCTTCTTCCACATCCTGCAACACAAGGTTCAAATCTGGAGTATAGCCTTCCTCACGAATTCTACCTATTATTTTCTTCAGTTCTGCATATATTATATCAGCTTCAGGATGTGATCTATCCCCGGCCACAAATGTATGTGTCGTGCTCTTAATTTCTATAACTGTGCGCCCTGCAACTTTTCTCACCCCTCGGCGTTTCATTTTAGCTCTAATCTTATCCGCTTCTATTCTCTTGCCGGCGGAGTCATATATGTTGGACAAGATAACATATCGACCAGGATTACTGTAATCCAACTGAAATAAATATTTGGCTGCAAGTTGGGCCATTTCTACGTTCGAGTGAATCCTGCACGCACCAAGCAGTGCTCCCCAGACAGCCGCATCTGGCTTTATTGGCATTTTCTCAATGAAGTCATGAGCTTCGTGGAGTTTCCCAGCACGGCCCAAGAGATCAACCATGCATGCATAATGTTCAGAAACGGGGGTAATCCCATAATCTCTACTCATGGAGTTGAAGCAATTCCACCCTTCATCGATCAATCCACCGTGGCTGCAAGCTGACAGAACTGATACATATGTAATGTGGTCAGGCTTTTGCAATGCCTTCATCCGATCAAATAGGAGTAAAGCTTCTTTAGGATGGCCATGCATCCCATACCCTGAAATCATGGTACTCCATGATATTACATTTTTTTCCGGCATCTGATCGAAAATTTGCCTGGCATAGGCCAGACTTCCACATTTCACATAAAGATCAACAAGAGCAGTTTCTAGAGAAACTTGGCTCTGCGCATGGTTCCGAGTAACAAAACCATGAACAATACGTGCTTGTTGGAAAGATGCCAATTTCGAACAAGCTCCAACGACGCCCAGAAGAATCACCAAGTCAGGAGGAATTCTTTTGACTATCATCTGTTGAAAGACCTCCAGCGCCTTGAAGGGCATTTCAGCATGAGCATAACATTCAATTATGGATGCCCAGGACACCAAATCCTTGTCAGTAATTCCATCAAAAAACCTTCGAGCAACATCAATTCTCCCGCTCCGTGCATACATTCTCATTGCGGCATTTTGTACAGATATATCCAAGTCGAGTCCACTGTCCGTCACAAGTCTAGACAGACTCTCAGCTTCATTTTCTCTCTGTATACATGCCATAGCGTTTAAGATGGCAGATTTGCTTGGTCTAATTCCATGAACCATCATTCGGGAGAACAACAAGAGCCCTTCTTCGCAGCACCCAGTTTGTGCGCATGCACCAATCATTGAACTCCAAGAAACCACATTTCTCTGATGCATGTTATCAAACACCTGACGTGCAATATCGCAGCGGCCGCACTTAGCATACATTGTCAACATGGAATTGGCCACAGTAACGTCAGAATCACAGCCAAAGCGAAGGACATCTCGGTGAACCGCAAGACCTAAATCATAGTGTCGCAAATAGGCACAAGCCTTAAGAAGGAACGGGAAGGTGAAGTTGTCAGGTGGGATGCCTAATCGTCGCATTCGAATATACAGAGTGAAAGAAGGGTAAAAGAGATCATTGTGGAGGAAGCCACGAATCATAACATTCCAGAGAAAGACATCAGCGAAGGATGAAGAGTGAGAGGCAGGAGAGAACAAGTTGGAAGCATCGGGGATGGAACCCAGAGAAGCATACTGTTGGATGAGGTTGGTGGAGAAGAAGAGGTTCAGGTGAAGGTGGGACTTAATCATGGAGGCGTGTACAGATTTCAGGGACAGCAGAGTGCTGCACTGCTTGATCAACGAAATGCAAGTATCCGCATTTACTGCCATGGAAAAAAGATAACTCTGTTCACTTGCTTGCTTGACTTGCGCATGCAATAGCTTCCTTTCAGCTTCAGACCCATTCATCCAATGTTATCATTGGCTGTCTTTAACAATGAAAATGTTCTTCCCTCCTGATGTATGCAAAGATGGAAGGGGATTTTGCCTCCAAAGCCAAGTAATTGATGAAATATCACAATAAATCAATTGTCCACAACATCAAATTAGGTATAGGAACTTGTAAGCGATGACTCGAAACATTTTAGTATAAATCGGTTCACACGTTTGAAAGTGGATTTAAATATATCATAACCTTTAAATTAAGCTACGGAATCACAATGGAACCAGTTTCTTTGCAAGAAGATGTAGAAGTGGAAGTGAGAAATAAGACATGGCAATAGAAAAACTAGAGATTTGAATGCCCAATTATCTTGCAATTAAACTGCTTCCTTTCCACTTTGAATTTATAGCTTAGTAATTTTAAGTTGAATTAGATGCTATGCAAAACAAATGAATTTGGCACAGAATATTACGGAATATTTTGCAAGGCCTCTTCACAGACTCGTCGCTTCCAGTCAGTCGTTTAAGCTTGCAATGGGCAAAAGGACGGATTAGAATCCCCGGCGGGGAATGGCCATCAACTGATCTGAATAATTTGGATACATAGTTTCCAGGCGTGATCTCTCCCAAAACAAGAATCAATAATCTCCACTGAGGAACACCGATAAAAAGAGAGAGAAAAAAAAAAGGAACACAGGTTCTCATTACAGCATTTGAAATCAGAGATAAAAATTGGCTAGAAATGTGACAGACTCTTTAAACTAGCGAGGGTTCCATAACATTACAACGTTGTGGAAAAGGGGTCAAGAACATAACAAGCACAGCCCTAAAGGAAACATGCTCCTCGGAAATATAGTCCCTGCATATATGTAGAGAGCGTTAATAAACTGGAATTAGACAGACAGCTCAGTTCGAGAAATGAGTATTCCATCAGTGTCTGCATAAAGCCATTCCCCATCACAGATCCTTGTCCCAGCAATGTTGATGGGAACATGTTTTTCTCCCATACCTTTCTTATTGGCTTTCATCGGATGGGAAGCTAAAGCTCTCACCCCAATATCACAACCATTGATTTCATCCACATCCCTTATACATCCATTCACAACTATACCTGCCCATCCATTGTTCTGTGCTTGTACTACAGGGTTCCCACCCAATATTGCACAGCGTAGACTCCCGCCCCCGTCAACAACAAGTACTCTTCCGTTACCTTTCTCTTCCAGGAACTCCCTTACCAAAACATTGTCTTCAAATACCTTCAGGGTAACTATGGGCCCAGAGAAGACTTGCCGGCGACCATATATCTGAAAACCTGGCTGCAGGGCCCGAAGCTCCCCACTCAAAATCAGCTGTGGGTTTGTATCACATACTTCAGCAGTTGTGACCAAAGCCATTTAGTCCGAGCACCTGGGTCCGATCAGTAGCAGACTTGTTTAGTGCCACAGCTGACAAATAAACCATGGTTCTGGTTTTACAAATGACATTGAAGACAGTGACATTTCAGTGCAAGATGCATATTAAGCGTGTATTACAAATTTTAAATATAGAGCAGGGAGCCCCGAGACCAACAAAATTTTGTCAAATGCTAAAACTAGAGTGGAATTCCATTTACTCGATGCTCTCACAAGAGTGAAAACTAAAAAGTAAAGTTTCATTTCCACATTTTAAAATCAACCTCCTTATGGAACTGCGCTCCTTATCCCACAATTTTGCAATCAACCTCACATTAATTTGCAATTAAATTCCGTTAAGTAATGTATGAGAAAAGAATACTGAAGTAAGGCAGTCATTCCTGAAAAGGTGGACAAACTTTATTGGACAGGAAGATAGCTTCATTAAAGAAGGAGGAAACAAGACAACGGATATAGAAAATGAAGGTTCAAACTTCAAACAAATCCTTAATCCCTATCTCAATTCCTAGTGAACCTGGGAGCAAAACAAAACTAGCCTAGTGAAGACACATCAAATATGTTGGCACTGGATAGCACAAGCGAAACCCTTTTTTCCCCCTTAAAAGGGAAAAAGGCTACCAGGATGGAAACATAATAGGATCCAAGCTGTAAGTTAAATGATCCTTAATCAGAACGGTCCAAATCGTAGTCGAGGAACATAAAAAATCGCAACATGGATCAACTATCTCTGACAAATACGTACAAACATATATTATATATATCGATCTCGTCGCAAGTATTTTCTTCTTCTTTCTTCGTTTGAGAATAAAAAAGAATCGAAAAATCCCAATCCTTCAAGAGAAAGATGAACTTACCGATAAACAGAGTGGATAGATCTGCAGTGAAGCGAGGAACACAGAGGATACCGACAGAGCGATTTAAGATATTTGTGGTTGGATCAAATCAATGCGCAATTATCCCAAATAGTTAGATCGGAGGAAGTCTGAGTAATTTCCACACTAGAAAGTGAGAAATGATCGGTGACTGGGCAGGCTGTAAAGTTGAGCCCTTCGGAAGGTGAGTTCTCAATTAATTAGTTACAGTCATCACCAAATCATCACTCACTGTGGCCCCCGGGATTAATTACCTGCCAGGATAAATTATATGAAACTCGAATGTAGTTACCCCTCATTATTCTTGAGCGACACGTAATTTTACTTACGTGGTTTAAAAATAAGATTTAAATTTAAATTTAAATTATTAATATAAATTAATTTTATCCTGCTATTTATTATATGTTATTATATTAAAAAATTATTA